>JAFREQ010000063.1:0-1477500 GCA_025331565.1 Holacanthus passer | reverse complement strand
ATAAAAAGATTCAATAAGAGATTCGTTAGCTTCTGGGTGAATACGGGTATTTTACCAACGTGGAACCAGATCCAAAACAGAACCAGCTATTGTCACCCAACCCTAACGTGAAAACACAGACATGGCACAAAAAAATGGCACACAGAACATAATAGCCCTTTTTCTGTAAACCTTTTTACATTGTCCTTGACCAACACATATTAAAGATCTAAAACACAGACGTGGTCACGGCACAAATCCTACAACGCAACTTTACCTTAAGAATAAATTAGCAGTCTGACTTGTATTGGCCGTCGGTGCTGCAAAGTGCCTGCGTGGCATTAACAATGACCAGAACAAACGTCAGAGGAGGGAGATAAATATGGGATACAAAGTGAAGTCCTTAAAGCTGCCGTCACATTAATCACACAGTCTGGAGGCCTCTCTCATGGCCGTCTAGCTGCACCTTAATCTTGTGCAGTTCCTCGATCTCCTGGTGGTGGCGCTCTGTCTTGTGGCGCACCAGAGAGCGATAGAAGTGAATGGTGAACACCAAAAAAATGACCCCAACAGGGACCATGATGATGGTGGAGGCCAGGGCAGCCTGCCAGCCGCTGTCCTGTGGCACAGGTATCGTAGGCTTCTCCACATCGGTGGCTGCTGTGCAGCAGACTGTTGCCTTTTTGGCCCCACTGGAGTCCACAGGCAGGAACTTGATCCAGCAGAGGAGCACCACCTCGGCTAAAAACAGCAGGATGCCCAGCGCTGTGGAAAACCCCCAGGCCAGCTCAATGTAGTGGTGCATGCGCTCGTGGGGTGACTCGCTGACAGAGTTGAGGTTGTGGATGTTGCTGACGGCCTCCACGTTGGGCAGGATGCAGGTACTGATGAGCAGAGCGAAGAGGTGCACCGCCACCAGCACTGTGGTGCACACACTGAAGGCAATGAGGAGCACACGAGGGTAACTGTACTGCATCTCCAGCTCCACCTCCACCATGGCCACCTACGGCATGTTTACAGGAACAACCAGGTTATTTATACATCATAACAGTATAAGGTTCACACAACCCCAGTCAATTTCTACACTCCTCTGACGTCCCGGTTTAAATCAACGTTTCATGTATTAAACATCTCGTGACATTGACATGCAAATTGCACTACATATAAGTCGTGCAGGCAATCACTACGTTTACATGCACACTCATTTTCCAATATTACTCTGAATAGCCAACAGTCTGGAAGGCTGGAAGGATAAACTCTACAGGACAAAGGTAAAGATAATACTTGGTAGAAACCTGGTAAAACATTCAGTAGTTTAAGAAAGTTCAATTTCAGATTCTGGTTCAATGTTAGATGAATTCAGTAACAATGACAATGTGTTTTGTTCCTGATTGCAAAGAGGAAGTGTTCTGAATTTGCTACAGCTCTGATTCACATCTCTGACTGGCTTATTCTCCATAGTAATGGTGGCTGAGGCTCATGGGTATTGTAGTCTTTAGAGCCATCTACCACACCAAAGTCACAAAGCAAATACAACATATAGACAATCTTCAGTTGCTCACATTTGAGAAGGTGGGACCACACAATGTTTACAATTGATAAATTGTGAAACCAGGTCCAGTATATTTATGATGCACAGCTGTATAAATGTGGCTTAACCTGAAGTGCTCTCAATGTTCTGTTTTTAGAGTCAAAGTTACAGTCTATGCTGTTGCAATCAGATACTATAAACTCTCTTTGAAGGTGGCTTTAAGGATGCTCTAATGTTGGATAACTGGTGGCATGAATTAACGAAATGATGATTTATATTATCAGAAAATTTGTTCCAGATGAAACTATAAAGCATTAAAAGGACTGAAATCTTGAAAGCACAAACAGGAAGTTTAAAACCACTTCCAGCCCACAACGGTGTTAGTGTGTGACATGCATGTTACTGATTATCTAGGTCAAGCGTTATGGTTCTGAAATGAACTGAAACTATAAAAGATGAAAAAGACTGACCATTGCGAAGCCTGAGAGCAGTGCCGAGGTCCTGCTGGAGGCCTTCAGCTTGGCCCGGCTCAGGTAGAGTTTCCTCCAGGACAGGGCCTGCACTGAGTGGTGGTTGGAGCTGACCAGCTCCAGGTAACTGCGTCGCACCCAGTCCCTGTAGTCCATCCCCCCGCCATCCGGAGCCCGCTCTGAGACCCCTGGGGCCGGGGAACCCATAGGCACGTTCAGCTCACTGCTCATAGCACCTGGTGGATATAAAGGAGAGAGATGGTCATGTCAACACTGGTTTTGCCTCCACACCACAAGGACGACATAAGAGGCTAAGACAATCACATCACATACAATAATCTTTTCCTGCTAGAGCTCCTTTCAGATGTGCATCTTGTTACGTAAAAGCGATGGCAATTCAACATGATGTTTTCAGGTCTGATTAAGTCCCAGAATCAGTCTTATGTAAAAGTTATGAAGGTATTTTTAAGAGGTTCAGACCTAGTAACATTTCTGTAAGACTTTCAACACATCACAAGGCTGAATTAAATCGCTACCGTTATTATATTAACAGCAGCACAAGATCAACACAAAGAGAGGGTAAATGCATGTTTGAAGTTATTGAGCAGATTCTTTTCTCGTCAGACCAGTCTATGAATTTATTTTCCCCCTCATAGTGCAGGGCAAAAGAGGTTAAAGACTAAAACCTCATCCAACATCACTGTATCCTTGTGCACTGTTGGACTTTATAAAATAGGCAGCAGGATTCTCACGGAAAAGACACTGAGCTTTTTGGGGGCATGAAGTCAATCTGCATGTGAGTGAGTGGGAGCAGTAGGAGATATAGGGAGAACAGGAAGGAAGTATTATGAGAATGATAAAGCATGAACACAAATAAAGGGAGTTTTCGCAGCAACTGTACCAACACAAACACACCTAGAAGAATCCTACAGTATGCCAACTTTTGTGGATTGTGTTGCTGCCATCAAATTCAGAATAAGTTTACAAAGAACAATAAAGTTTATCAGTTTGAAAATTAAATATCTTCGTCTCTTCATTGTACTGTCTTCAACTGAGTGTAGGATTAAAAGGATTTGCAAATCATTACATTCTGTTTTTATTTATGTTTTACACAGTGTCCTAACTTTTGTAATCAAGGTTGTATTGTCTGACTGTTTTTTTATTTCCTCAAAGCTCTCAACTTACTTTTCTTCTTTTCTGACGTTGCCTAACTGATGAATGTCACTGCCAACCTTCCTCCTGCTCGTGACACTCAGTGTGAACACAAGCTGATTGTAATAAAACTTCCACTTCCAAATTAAACAAACACTAATAATGCCATTTATCATAAGCAAGTATAGCTTTACAGTATACGATAGGAATATGCAACAAATGAAAGCTACTACCGTCTACATAAATTACAAATGCAGCAAATAAATGATTGACACTTTACTCAGACTGCATGTGGACTTTCTGACAAATATAATAAAGACATTAACATTAGTTGAATAGGCCTGTGAGCACCACTGTGGGTCTCAGTATGAATATGTGGCTATTAACCTTCCAGGTAACAGCTACGATAGCTAATGTTATAGATGGTAGATTAGGGCTCGCAAATCAGCTGTCGCCAAGTGCCTGCTCATGATGGGAATTGTTGGGTCTCTGTACTAATATTATGAAGAGTAAGGTCCAGACCTGCTGTGCAGTGCCCTGAGATAACTGCTGTTGTGAGTTGACACTAAATGAAACTGAATTTAAAATTGAATGCCCAGTTTCCAGATGAAAATATCAGACATCATAGCCTGTGGGATTTCACTCAATGGAGACAAAATTTACGGCTTTTAAATCTGTCAATCTGCTTCGACTCTGCATCGGGATTTAAGGAATTATATCATCAAAAAGTAACAGTGGCAGCAAATTTGTATTTCACACTATAAAGCATTGAATCCATGGTTCACATGCCGAAGACTGATTGAACCAAGCAACAGCAGTCAGACAACAGCTTCTGCTGGGACACAGCAACACGACCTGGACAAGCCACATGCAAAACTGCAGAACACTGTAACACTAGAACCAGTGGTAACAATAATGGCAACTTGTCAAGTTTAGATGATTACGATTACATTTGCATGATTATTTTGTCTGGCCGTGTGTGTCTGTTGAAGCACAGCATATTTTTTATTTCTATTGTTTTGTATCAATATATGGGTGGATGTGTCCCCCAACGTATATTATAATTACGGCCCTGAGTTATTGTTTGATGACTGTTCTGTTTCAAAATGCAGCAATGATTAACACTGAATGATAAACTTAATGAACTAACTTACTTGATATAGTTGTTTTCATTGTCATTACAACATGAGATTTTAGGCTCAAAATTAGGAATAGGTTTAGGTTTGTGTGAATACTTTTGATCTCTGAAACTCTGCTGCAAAAACGGAGTCAAATTTGAAACAGTGTCTGTGCCAAAGTAAAACATATTTAGCTCCAACTCATTAACCTGCCATATACACTACATGACCCAGAGCATATGAGCCCTGACATGTCAGCACAGCTCCTCCACTGATCCTCCCTGCAAACCACAACACTTTGACTGTGCAAACACAAAACGCACACTTTCACTTCAGCCATCAATGTATGAGCCGCAGGCAGCCAAACAGGAAAGTTATAATCAACTGCATTTATCAGGTGGCTTTCAAAATAAACTGGAAGCACAAAAACAGGCTTGTGGACACCACTTCAAAAACAGCTGTGCATTTAAAATGAGCCTATTGAAAGTGATGCAATACCCAACACATGCTTATCTACATTAACATGAGAGTCTGGCACAGATTTCTGCTGTGATCAGACGATTTTTCAACACTTCAGCAGATGAGTGCAGCTTCACGCCTCCATGTATATTTAGAACCGTGGTCAGTTAGCAGGATCCGTTTACCCCGTTTAGCTACAACAGAGAGCTAGTTTAACACACAGCGACAGTTACTTTAAACATGTCTGTGAAGCCGGAAGGAGGAATTGCAAACAATAATATAAAATAATCAGGTGGATAAATGAGGCATCATCATGTAAATGAGCAGGACTGAGAGTGAAGCAACACTCAGATTCTTGCTAGCTTTCTGTTAGCTAACTAATCAACGTGCTTTCTAATCAAGTTGCTCCCCCGCTAAACAATTAAACTGCTAAGCTACTTCCATCTTACCTGTCTGCCGAAGTGCCTTTAGACCTGTAGACCACGTTACAAACTCCAACCACGTCTCGTCTGCAAACTGTTCAGGACAATAATTGAGCAGCCTGAACCGCTCCGACTTGTTTTGGTTGAACTACTTCCGGCTTCAGATACCAACAGTTTCTTCGTTCAGCTGCAGACGTCGAGCCGCGATCTATAACTTTACTGCTTACATTTTTAGCTTATCATGGCTGTGGTTTGTGCAAGTAAGTTCACCGGGTTTCGTTTGTTTGTTTTGGAGCCGTTTGGACCAGAGAACCGCGGAAGTTGCGGAAACTCAACTCGTTGAAAGAAGGCTTCCGGTTGGGCGTGTTGCCTTCAAAATAAAAGTAGCAAAGAGTTACTTTGAGTAAGGTGTCAAATTAAATCTGTTTTTATGCATAAACCATCACATCCTGGACTAAAAACATGTCAAAACAAGAAAAATACCATGTTTGTTTTTCAGCTGCATTATATACACTTAACAGGCACTCATTACATTGGACACTGATTAGGATTCACTTTATTGTTAATGCAAAATGCATTCATATAAAACTCCTTGATCTGCAATTCAGCAACACATTTTCTGAAGAAAAATGAGAGCAGTCCCTTAAATTCAGTAGTTTTGGTTAAACCAACGGAATAAAATGGACAAAATATTCCTCGTCCAGTGATGCGGCACAAGATAGATGTCAAAACACATAAAAACACACCATCCTGGTCTAAAGTGGGTTAAGAAGAATAATGACTTCTATCATTTTGAATTGCATGTTATTTTTCTCCCTAACATTACTTTATTATTGCTGTCGCTGGTTTTATCAAGCCTAGTGCCTCTCACACTATTAGTCACATCTGAAGATCCATACTGTTTGTAATGATCCCTTTATGTTGCCTTCAGTTTATGGTTCATAATCACAACATGGCAAAAAATATAAGCAAAATATTAATACAACTAAAGGGGGAGACCATCCTGAGCTATTAAAGTGGGGGAGAACTATGATTACTACTTGTCCCCAGTGGCACCAACATCAGCAGTACATTTACTGCTGTCAATTTCAAACATGACCATATATGAATTGGGCTTTTATTAAGGCTCTAGGGTCCGTGTCGATGGCAGCCACTCTCCAAATGGAACCAAAAGTGACCTCTGGCCCTGCCCCAGGCTCTGGATAACCACTTTAATTTCACACTGCAGCATTTTTATTTTACCTCTAGCTGGTAGCTCAGCGTTGAGGAAATGTTCAATGATAGTGGAGAGAACTTACGAATGGAGCTCTGTTGGATACCGTGACTAAAACATCTTCAGGAAAGCCTTGGTCATGCTTCTGTACTCGTGATGATGACAATGGCAGCACTGTTTAAACTTTTATATACAGAATAGTGAGGCGTAGCTACCCTAACCAACGTGTTTAAAAGAACTGTTACACGCATTACTACTCCTCAAATGACGGACTTCAGATGGAACAATAACAGTACATGTCCTGACACCTTAGGACAGCTGTAGACACATCATCAACATCCTGCTCACAGCAGTAATAGAAAACAGACACTAATGAAAATCAGAACCTAATCTACTCCAGCGCAGAACCCGGCTCGCTAGTATTATTGTCTTAATCTCAGTATAATTGCACCTTTGATGTGCATTTACACTTGATTAATGTTAAAGACTTTATTTCATACACTGTTTTAGCACAGTATTACACACATAGATGAAAGGGGCTTATGTGAATTTGGGAAGATTATGTGTACCATCACCAACTAAAGCCATGAAAATAACATGGAATTCCAGCACTTAAACTGATACATGGACCAAGAGGGTTGAGATGTAAAACAAGCAATGACACTGTGAACCATGCAAGAAGCACATGAGTCAATGAGGGGAAAAAAAAACAAGTTCCAATATAGTTACTCATAATCTAATCTGTGAAAGTATGAGATGAATTGGCTGAGTGTGAGAAGTAAGAAAATATATATGTTAAAGGATAAGGTTGGAAGTATTCTGTATTTCTCTTAATGTCAGAAAGCAACACATTAGTCTGTTTCTCAATACTTTAATCTATTATCCCACTGGTTCTTACTGAAGGTATAAATCTTTAAAACAACTTAAGAATAAACAGTATAGAAAAAAGGCCCTGTCATTTCTCATAACAGCTTGGTACTGTGGTTTTAAAAGCTTCACTCATATAGGAGTAAATAACGCATTTGCTGGGACTATTTTCAGCTGTGCATTAATACACACTCAGTGCTATATTAAGTACATTTTGGCAAGAGGACAGTGTATGTGGGACTTACTTAAAATAAACTATAGGGCTCATATTCATTGTAATGCAGGAACATGTCTCACAGTGCAACAGTGTGGCTCATTGATGTATTTTAAATTTATTTTCAGTTAGTAGGAACAATTAATTGCTGACTTTTTTGACAGGAAAAAAATCTAAATTTTCACCAGCCTTATTCTTTAAGACATGTGGAAAAGCTATGATACAGAAAATATGAAGAAAGTGAATATTAAGTTTCCAAAAGACAACGGCAGACAGAAGAACTCGCAAGCCACATAGTACACATAGTATTTAAAATATTTATTGAGTACCATCACAGACTACAAGTGAAATAGCAGTGAAATCAGCAGCCACAAATGGCTGTTAGAGTAGCTCCATGTTGCTGGTCTGAAAATCCTGATTCAGAGGATTCATTCATGATACTGTGTTGCATCTGAGACACCAGAAAAAAAGGAATCTCATGTCCCATGTTTGTCCTTTCAAAGGTTTACATGGTTTACAAAGACCCTTCAAAACTGGAGAAAAGGCATATCTGTTGAACCAGGTGTTGTCCACCAGGCTACTGTTAAACTTGACTCATAGTTCCAGTGCACAGATTCACTGAGATCTATACATCTGAACGTACAGCGGCTCTTTTTAAAAGTTGCACAAAACGCCCTGACATTTATATTTTTTATGCATAATAGTACTATATCTTTCTTTCTAGCTTCATCTACATGTAAAATTTCCTAGAATCTCTTTTGGAAAAATACAAAGGAATATAAAACATATATTTAAAAAAGCTCATAAACAGTATTTTTGACTGTGCAGTACAAATCTAGTGGGGTTTTTTAGCCCTGTATAAAGACCTTATTGTGCGTTCACACTGCTTGGCAACACAAATCCTATCAATCCAGTCACTTCCTGCAGAGTTGAGCAACAGACAGAGCGACAGTTGTTGTTGCAAGTATTTAAAATTAACAAGTTTGTCAGCCAAGAAAATGTCCATGTCTGAACATTTCAAGCTTCTGTGTTCTCTTACTGATGACATCCTGCTTGTTCAGCTGGTTGGTTGCATGAATAATTGCTCAGCTGGCGAGTGCAACACAGACAAGATGATGGTTACAGCTACAGTATAGAAATCTTTACAGATCTCTCGACAGTGTTTTAGGAAAAAGATTAACTGATATCTAAACACATAACTGCATTAGGGTTGCCAGTTCTGCAGGTCATGGGAGAAAAAAAAATGCAGAATACAGTGGGCAGAAGATAGTTTGGAGGCCTGTTGAGGGCTTACTAACGAATGCTTACAGTTTTCCATGTTAAAACATCAGAGTGATATGCATGTGCAAAGCTAAACCAGCAGATAAAATGAAATAGATCATTTGGTTTGTTAAAAATAAACTGTGTTTCAACCCCACAGTCTGTCAGCACAGAATGAGCCATCAGCCAAGTTGCTTGCAGGTTGGATGCACAGTTCAAGGAGGTTGTTGGAGGGGGTTTCATTCAGGGCTTTACTTAACAATAACTATGGAGGTGTTGTGGATGGACTCCATGACGGCAGCCAGGCGACTGCACAGGTCGTGGGCCTGGCTGACGTGGACCTTGGGTGGGTCTTTAAGAACTACTGTCTCAGCTGAACCATCCAGAACCCTGGGCAGAAACTCACCCAGCTTCACCTGCAATGAGTCTAAAAAAAGGAAGAGCGGTAGAAATGTGGAGGTTTATATGAATGTATTTTAGGTTTTGTCCACATGTGTACTGATATTTGGATTTTCCCTCTGTTTTGACTTCTCGTTCACATGCAGCATTTTAAGTGATTTTTTAAAAATGTATTCTAAAGTGTAGCTCCGTGCAGACATAAAAACAGAGTGTTTGGGAAACAATGACATCACCACCTCAATTTTCACATGCCTGCTGATGCTCATCTAATCTTACCGTCCATGTCCTGTCCCAGGCAGCAGCACCAGTGGCTGCGGATGCTCTCCATGGCGTCCCGGTCTTCCTGGGATAAATCCGAGTCCCGGCTCATCAGGTGAAGGCAGGGGATGACGGCCTCATCCATGATGGCGATGCCCTCCTCCACCTTGGTCTCCTCACCGCTGCAAAACAGCCGCGATGCACTTTCATTCAACACCTGTGTGGTGGATGTTCAGGGGAAGACGATGAAGGAGATGGTAAAAGTTATGGTCACGAGATTTCCTCCGTATCTCTTTACTATGTGTGATTGATAGGTTTGCAACACAGAGCTCAAAACATTGCAGGAGATCACACATATAGATTATATAGATAGATAATCACATCAAAATGTATATATCACATCATTTGCCCCATATTAGGTAGATATTATGATTATGTGTTGGTGCAGTATTTCAAGAATAACCTAAAAGCTATGTGTCCAACAGTGATGTCATGGGGTCCTGGAGTACACGTGTACATCACTGTAGCAAGGTGTGATGTTAAACCACTAGAGGTCACCAAAAACAAAATTCTCAGAGGATGTTAAATTACACGTGAAGATACAGAGTTTGCATAAATACAACAAAACTCAAGCAATAGCAGAAAGCCATGAAAGTTACTTTTTAATATTGTTGAAATAACTTTAAGCAGAAGGACTGAGCTCTGTGATTTCATCCTTCACAATAACAATAGTAATAATTGCAGTTCCACACACTGACTAACTGCTGCTTTACTCACAGTGAGACATTTCCTCCTGTAAACTGCAATGAGAGACTTGTCCATGCCACGTTTCTCTCCGTTCTTCAGCAGCGTGGCGTTGGTCTCATACGCGTGAGCCAGGTAGGTCAGTGCCTCTCGCATCCTGCAGCACAGACACAAAGCAACAGTCATCATTTGATTCTCTACAAAAACTGCGGCTCCCATATTGTCAGTAAGAAACACTTTTGTTTTATGTAAATCAATCATTATAATTTTCAGAAGGGAGAACACAGATGTTTATAATTTCCAGGATACACAAAATCCATTTAGAATCTTTTGTATATGCGTTATGATTATTGAAAACTTCAGTTCCAGAAAGATACAGAAACACCAGCAAGCAGATTGATCTGAAGAAGTGATCTGACACACGCTGGTCAGGTAGCGTGGTGGCGAACGTTGGACACCTACTTTCCATGCTGGTAGTGCTCGAGTCCAGTCAGCAGGTAGACAAACACGGTTCTGAACAGCCTGTAGTCATCATGCCACTGCTGTGAAAGATCACACAGGACAACCAACAATCATCTCATTGCACCTCATGCGCTGTTTTTTTTTATGTTAAAGTCTGATCACATTGCAGAGGAGCTGCTTTTTATGTTTATGCCAGTTGACTGTAAATAAATACAGGCTTTCCTTTGTAATAGAGAACAGGCCAATTCTTATTGAGTTGTCTTTTCTATTTTTCTCCTCTCTTATAGGATAAGGCTGGTGAGTAGTTTTGTAATTTTCAACAAACAAGACTTTTCAGTCTTGTTTGTGGCTCTTAGCCCAAAGTCAATTGTTTCCTGCTGGCGCTGTAAATAGTCACTTTAATACTTAAAGCAATCAAAGAGGACAGCAGGCAATTAATTTGCACGTAAATTATTACAAAGATGGGACAGACAGAACCCCAAAAACACAAACAGTGTATCCCTAAAAATCAAAAAGTCAGTTGTCCAAAATGGCAGAAGTCAGCTCATCTGTTGGACCGTACCAAGTACTCATCCATGTCCATGTCCTCTGGCTTGATGAGGCGCAGCTTGGATCGGGCCTCCCTCATGATACTGATGGCCCTGCAGGTAGAGAGAGGACATATTCTTTGAACTTGATAGGGCCCTTCACTTCAAGCTGTAGGTCTCTGCTCCGGACACTAGATGGCATCATAGCCATGCGGTATGGTCGACTGCATTTCCTCTTATTCAAAGTGCTGCTATTTTATGTTGAAGTTTCATCCTGAATCGTAACAATAGCTTATGCATAGTCTTATTTTTATAACTTTTAAATGAACACTAATGTCTGAGACTTCTCATTTGTCTGTTATCTGTTTGCACCTCTCATCGAAGCTCAGGTTGCGGTCAGTAAACTGCTCCAGCAGCGTCCTCTCAATAACGCGTTTGGGTGCCTTGTTCTGGAAGAAGTAGACCAGAGCGTGCTGCAGGCGAGCGTCCTCCTGGGGTGTGGTCTCCTCCTGGGAGAGCTCATACAAGCGGGAATACTCCTCGTGGAAGGCCTGAAGGAACAGTGGGCAATTTAGTCTTTAGTTTAGTTTTAATTATGCACATGCAAAACATGCCAGATAAACTGGATAGACAGAATTAAGATACTTAAGACATTCTTCATTGATAATGGATTACTATTGTTAAAAATCTCATTAATATACATATAAACGAGTAAATTATTTGACTTTGCTTTTCTGTGTTTCTGAGTATTGTCTGTGTTGTGAATTAAATGTTGGATTTCATGAGTCAAAAGTTTAAAATGCTCTTCTTATTATTGACTTTGACCTTCTTACATTTGGAATAGCTCATAAAAAATCTGGTCTTTATCATTTATAGACAGAAATCTTTAGAAGATTTCTGATTCTCCAATGACAAACACTGTCAATAAAGTATATGTTGCATATTATTATATATTTCTTCAGAGATTAACTTGCAGCCAACAGGTCCCTCCCTGTGATTTCAGTACATAATTATTGTGTTGCTCCTACAAAATAGACATATGTAGTTATATGTAACAATGTAAATATTTTATGTTGTCTGGCAAAACTATTTCAGGAAATAAGATTATTTTGATTATTATTTTGTGTAATGTAGTGTTGATGTGAGACATGAGGAGCTTCAATGTCCCTCAGAAACCGTACCTTGATGAGGCCAGCCTCAGGACCTTCACTATCGATAATTTGTCTGGCCTTGGCTATGGCCAGGATGACGCCCTGCATAGCTGGAGTCAGCATCATCTAGCAAATGACACAGCAGTGAAGGGGAGCAGCAGGAGTGATTATAACACCAACCAGGCAGCAAACAGGATACTGACAAACACGATGCATTCGAGGAGCACAAAACTAAACATGGCTGCATCCCAGAAGACTCAGGATACACAAATCCTTTCTTCACTTTAAGGCTCTTCTATTGCATTTATCCTCAGAGTTCACCCAGTTTAGTTGAAACTGGTTCATATCACATCATGACACATACTTACCTCTTCATTGTATCCGTCAGCGTCAGCTCTCACCATGATCCTGCCCACGTTCGGGATCTCCACTTCTGAGACCTCGTTCTCAGTCTGTCGCTGTCTGCTCCTCATCCTCCTGCTTTGCTGCTCCTCATCCTCCTGTTGCTCCTCATCCTGCTGCTGCTGCTCCTCACCCTCCTGCTTTGCTTCATGTTCAGGAGCTTCTCCGGACGCCTCTGGCTCGCCTTCAGCTCGAGGGCCCACACCTGCCACCTGTGTGTCGTCCTTCTCCACGTGGAGGTCAGACGGCGCCTGCTTACTAAGCTCTGCTTCAGGGCCAGGAGTCTGACAGAGAAAGATTTTACAAGATGCACATTATTACATGGCTTTAAGGCCTTTGATGGCCTTGTACCTATCTGAGCACACTGTCTATCACAGGACTTCATGTAGAAATGCACCTACCCTGATCTACACATCTGTATGAGTTATTAACACCGACAGGAAACAGCATGTGCTTCTATTTTAACTCTCCACTCTAATGGTGGACAAATTGGGTCAGGGAGTGTGTGAAATTCAAAATGGCTATTTGTATCCTGTGAAAGGTTGGTCTTATAATACAGTATGTAGTCAAGTGGGTCAGCAGAAAGGCTACAGCTGCAAACATTTGGAAAAACACTTAGGGAGTAATATTCACTTACACGTGACAAATCAACGTGTCAATGCAGCTCCTGAAATGTCAGCAGGACAAAAGTGGTAACACAGTATTTTAAAGTTATTCCTTTAGCCAAGTCACATGTTAATTTAATGCCGCCAAACAATAAATCTAGTATTTACATGAAGCTTACAATCAGTCATTAATCATATTGTGTCACAGCTGCTGATTGAGCTCTATGGTCATTTTTCAGGCTGCAGTTTATGGTGTCATTGCATTGGGCTGCACTGGCGTTTCTAATATTTTGACCACGACAAAAACATAATGATTAAGGGACAATCATATGATCTCTGAACACGCTACTGATTGTCAAACAAATCAGTTGATATCAGTAATTACTCCTGACCTTTCCTCTATCTGTACATTAAACCTGGGTCTCTGTCACTATGCTAAGTGGTGAAATGATCCTTGACCCAGATGTACCCATTTTATTTTTGTGGCCTAGAATTTCTGACCCTTATTCCACAGACAGGGAACAGGTGGCACAGACTACCCACCTGACTCTGGAGCTCCTTCTCAGCTGAGCTCTGGCTGGCCACCAGGGTGTCGATGACTTCTGCACTGCTGGTGTCGTCTGGCTGGCAGCCAGGGCTCTGTGGTGGAGGTGGTGGTGGTGGTGGTGTTATCTCTGACTCTTCTGGGGTCAGAAAAGAGAGCAGAGAAGCCATGAATGTGACATGACTGTAATGTAAAGTACTGTTCAGTAGTTACTTTTTATTGCAGGATATATAATGTCTACCTCTTCATGTAATTCAGGGCTGAAATAAAAATTACAAGCAAAAATGCATTTATAATATAAGACTTTCAACTATTCCAACACTCCTGGCATATTAATCTTATCAACCTAACAGAGGTCTGGAGAAATTCAATCACAAGTGTTGCCTTGACATAGACAGAGATAGCAGGTCCAACACAAGCAACGATCCAACCATTCGGTATTTTCCTGACCTTGACATGTGCTTTTCTCGTCTCTTGTGGTATTTTGGTGGTGGGAGTTTTTTTCAAATAAAGCAGCGTAAAGCAAGTTGTTGGTGTTTTGGTAGCTCGTTCTTAGAACATACAAACAAAAGAAACAATTCCCTGCTCAGGTTCAGATGCACGCAGATGCTAAAAGCCCCTGCACAGTTATCTAAAGGGGCTTCTAAAAACCTCGCCTCGTTCTCTTTTCTCCAGTCACCACTACAAACCTTCAGCCTTCTCTCTGGGATCAGGCTCCGGATCCTTCTCTGTTTCTGGGTCCTGTTGTGGCTCTGAAGAAGCTCCCTGGTCCGGCTCTTCAGCGGATGGTCCAGACTGAGGTGCTGGCTCAACCGGTGTTTGGTGTGTATTGTCTGGACTGGGGTTTGGGGGCTCTGCAGGGGCTGTGGATTCTCCCTGTGGAGCTGCGGTCTGGCAGAACTGCTCCTCCCATTCACTGAGCTCCTGCTGGAACCAGCGGTTGTCTTCATGGACGTAGCGTCTGAGGACGGGTGGCAGGGAGTCCATGCCATGCAGCACCTGGCCTGTCTCATCATCTGTGTCGTCTGGGTGGGTGTGGGGCAGTGTCAATGAAAAGACTTGCACAATAAAACACACTAACGTACATTTAATATTGGCAATTAAATTACTTGAGAAATGACAGTAGAATTAATTAATTGTATTTGTGCACACTGGAATTTCTCAATATGCTACTCTACTGAATAAACATTTATATTTTTAATACAGAGGAAGACTGTGCTTTTACTTTTCAAGTTTCCAACATTATGCAATAGTGAAAGCTAAATTAAAAACCTGTAAATATTCATTTATATTGACAATAATTTCTATAACTTATAACCACTCATTGTTACATTATTGTGTTGTTTTTACTCCTTTACACAATTTATCCTGTTTCATTTATTATGACCAACATCAGACTGGCTGTACCAAAATATGAGATATCTATGCAGATATCCTCTTTGCTGTGGTGCAACAGCAATAATCTGATATTCCCTCCCAGATTATTCAAGGTTAAGATAATCAGATCAAATGGAAAAACTGAAAAACACACACATAGACACACCTGTAATAAGATGGGGTAGCCTGTCATCAATATACATCAGGCAGTAGGCACTGGCATTGGTCATGCCCCCGAATGAGTCTCGCTCAAGCTCCTCCCACGATGACTCAGTGATGCTGATGTCATTGTACTTCATCCAGCGCTGGTTGGCGTGGTCGTAGATGTAGGCCCAGTAATGACCTGCCGACGCCTGGCCTTCATGGACGAGCACTGCATGGAGTCTGTATGGTACCTGAGGAAGAGTAGAGTGAGAGACAGCACTGAACTCCCACTGTATAAAATACAGAAGCCCTGCGATACTGAGATTGAATCACTGTTTGTCAGAGTGAATCAAGTGAGTGTCTGTCTCACCTGGCAGAGACTGTTGTCTGAGTACATGCCCTCGAGCATCTGAGTGAGCTTGTCAATGCTGGCCTTTAGCTCTGACACACACAGAAAAACAGAACAAAAAAACAGAGGGAAAACACAAAATTAATACACCTACAGCTGAGTGGAAATTAATTTCCTTAAAATGTTTTATTCTTTTACAGATTATTGACCAATAATGAGAAAGGTTGGGAGAGGAGGGTAAATTTTTCCAGTTGGTATTCAAGTCACAGGAATATGACTCAGCCTGACAATTCACATCTAATCTATTTCCTGGGACACACATCGGTCACAGTCAGCTGAGAGACACAGAGATAATGGGCTCTGCAAGTAAGCTGCTGTGAGCTTCTTTCCTCTGCCTGCACCAGGTTTTATATTGATATACCAGGTGTTTTGATGCAACCAACTCGGACAAGAAGCACGGCAGACAGGGGCTCGCTGCAAATTCAGTGTCAGGATTGCATATAACTGTTAGAAGCAATTTTAGCGTATGTACAGTATTATGACTGTTTGCTTACCATTTATATCATTCTCAACTTCGGTCCTCCACCGCTGTAGGCAGGTCTTCACAAAGTGCAGCTCTTCTTCAGTGATGCTGTGAGGGGCGGGGTGTGGTGGGCAGTCAGCGGGGAGTCTGCACTGGGTGAAGGGCTTGTATATGGGGGTCCGCTGGCAACTGGAAACACTGGACACCAGGCCCTCTGAGGAATCTGTGTCTCCAGGTTCACTGAGGGAAGCAAGAGAAGCATCAAAGACAAGTTGAAAGTCTGAGTTTTAATTAGAGAGAAGTGGAAAATTGATTTATGGATCCAAGGTTTAATATCAGAGAAACTGCTGCAAGTCTTTGATCAGGGGCCTTGTACAGTCCTCTGATGTACTCCACCTGTTGTCTTTGGAGGTGGGTTCACTGAGGGGGTGGCTTGCAGGAGTCGGTGAAGATGAAGTTGGTCTCAGATCTTCAGCTGGGGAAACACTTGAAGGCTTGGTGGTAGCGAACTCGAGCACAAACTGCAGCATGTCAGCCAGAGGATACTTGGTGGGTCCTGAGCCATAGTTTTTGTAGCTGTGAATAAATACAGGACACAATTAGTGGAAGAAGAAGAAGTAGAAGTCATATCTCAGCTCTAACAGGTGACTTACCACTCAAGTTTCTGCTGAAGGGCTGCAAGTTGCTCCTTGAGTTTTTTCACTTCTCCTCTTCTCTCATGGGTCTGTTCTATGTTTTTGTGAAGATATCTGTTCACAGAAAAATCAGGCAATCCACAAAAGTGATTAGTACACGAGTATAAGATTTAAATAGACATGTGTCAGCTTTTTTTCTATCTACATTTATAGTACTGAGCATTCTGATCTAAGTTTGCATAAGCATGTGACACAATCCTTTTGAAACCTGCTGCAGCCTTTAAAATGATCCCCATGAAAACTATATACGCTTCTTTGCACAGATAACACAATCATGGACATGCAAATTCATTTAGTTTCATGAGTTCCTACAAGGGAAAAGCTCACCTGTCCATATAAACAATTTGTGGGAACTCCAGTTTCTTGTGTATCTTTTCAGGACGGCCGAGCTGGGTGTTGAATTCAAATCTAGACAATTCAAATGTCAAGACTGGTGGTAACTTTTTGAACCATCTCTGCAACCAAGAGAAAATGTGACTTCATTAGCAAAGCATCAAAGTGCACAAATGCTTAAAATACTGTATATGTAGAAATTCTTTTTCCTAATTAGTCAGTTGAAATTGTTCACCTCACGACCAGATGTGACACTGTGATCTGAATGTAGTGACTCAATTTCCTTCTCAACCATGGCACCTTCTAGACATTCATCCAGGTTGTTGAAGCCGTTGACTTGCAGAGGGTACTGGCCAAACTGCTCGATATTACACAAAGTCTTACCTAAACACAGTCACACAGATGTGAGTGAACAGAACTCATATTGATTGTCACCATGACAGAAGCTCAAACAAAACTCATACCCTCATGTCTTCTTTCTGTCACAAAGGTACCATAGAAAAGCTGGACCATGGGGTTTCGCTGTTTGTCTTCTGCGTTACTGAAAGTAAAACGTGACATTATATTTTTGTAATAAGGCAAACAAGGAGAGAAGAATAGTCTATGTATGTCGATGAGATCAATATGATGTATAACTTACTTTCCATTTGCAGCCAGCTGAAATGCATCCTCGAGCCAGTCAAGCAGTTTGTGGGAAAACTCACTGACATCCTGAAATGTAGAAAAAAAGTAAAAACAATCTGTAGGTATTGGGTCTAAGGTCAAAATGAGATCAACAAGTCAATATAGTCATATAAGTTCATTCTTGACCTTGGAAACAGTAGTTTGACCAAAAAAATCTTAATGAAAGGTCAATTTTTTGAAGGTTTCAACTTTGAAGGTTTTCATCTCACAGTCTTCGTCAGTGGATGGAGTTTGCTCAGTTGTCATGAAGATGCTCAGGTGTGCGACCACCTGTCCTCACATGACTGTAGTTCCATACTTGTCATATGAAAACATCTGAGCTACAGTATCTCTATGACAACTGAACAAACTCCATCCACTGGTAAAAACCCTGAGATGTGGATAAAAGCACGTTAATGTGTGTTTTTTAAGAAATCTATACAACTCTTGCCCAGAAAATGTCTCTCTTCACACCCCATCAGTGTGCACTCTGGAAGAGACAGTTAAGAGACAGGGCCTCCATTACAAGATGCAGTCTGTTTGTGAGATTACAAACGATGCCTGTTTTCATCCATGCACAAACTCTGGCTCTTTACTAATCCACCCAAAACACACACAAAAGCCTCAGACAGAAAACTAAGACAGAGGAGGGAAAAGAGTGCAAAAGAGAGACAGGGTGAGCACAGAATTGCTTCAGAATTACTTCTGTACTCACTGAAAGTACAAAGAAATAATTTTATTTTACTTACTAAATAAAAAAAAACATACAGATGAAACCATCAGGTAGTGGCCACACAGCAGATTTAATGTACTCCTGAATGCTGAAATGTTCACAGTGACAGAATCTGAGACAAGTTGCAAACATCAAGCATGTGCATTATGGCATTCAAGCACGAGTCTTCTTTTTCTTATGTAGGTCATTTCATCAGAATTAGTCTGAGGCTGTTTGATAATCAGTTAAAAACTCATTGTAGTAGATTTGAGTTAAGATTTTTCTGTCATAAAACCAAACGTGTTGTACCTGCTGGGCCTCGCTGGTCCTGAAGGCGTCTCGCAGTAACTCCACTGCAGCAGAAGGATCCACAAACCTGCGAGTGGAGCCCACCATGAGGGCAAACAGACAGCGCAGCTCCTGCATGAAAGCGATGTTCCTCTTGTCCTGGTAACACAAGCTCAGAGTCAAACTCCATCAGGTTGTGTGGAATCTGTGAAGTTCACCTCTCTCCTTTATGCATTTGAATACAAATATGCAACCAGAGATCTGCCTGGTGGCAGCTGCAGAGCAATGCTATGGTTGAGTACTTGTACGTGCTGGTGACAGTAGTTTACTCACAGAATGGCTCTTACACTTGTCCAGCACTCGCTCAGACAGATGGTAGTTGAGAACCAGCCTCCTGAACACAGGCAGGTGGAACAGTGACTGCAACAAGACAAGAAGACAAGGATCATTAATGCAGACTTCCACCTGAGGTGGACTGACTGCACATTGACCTCTAGTATTTTATTAATTTGAAGTGAAATTAATGCACAAAAGTTGGATGTAAAAAAAACATGATCCTTAAAAGAAGAGTTGAAGGACTTTCCCATTAGACATTGGACAAAGTGCAGCTTTAGGCCCTTCAGCATTGATTTCACTGCTCAGCTGAGGTTGTTGCTCAAAGTCATCTCAGTGAGTTACTAAGTTATCTGAATGAGATTAAATTCAAAATTGGCTCCATGCTAAAATAAAATAAAATAAAATAAAATATTTGTATTTTGTTTTACACACATGATAGTCAAGCACACAAACCACCTTGTCATAGTATCCTTGTGTTTCTCATGATAAACTAAACGTGAGTTTACCAGTCAGATACTCTTATGTGATCATGTGCGAGTGTGGTGAGTGGTGAGTGGAGTTTCAAAGCACTTATGAATATCTTGATACATATTTCCATTTAAGTAGGAAATTCAATTACGGCTTATCTCACTTTTACTGTAATTCATACCACAAAGGCTAATAGAGGGAATATGAGCTGACAACTGAATCATGTGGTCACTCAGCCTCGATCTGATAGCATAATTACTTTTTTAGGAGAGGCTCTTTATCAAGAGAGGGGGCTCTATTCAATCTACAATAATCAGTTTAATTCCAACAAACACAAGCAAAAAAACAAACAAAACACTATCATTTGAGCATCATTTGTATTCAAACAACTCTGCCTCATTTTCCCATTTCTATTCCCAGATAATAACCTGCGTCCTTTGGGTGTTTGAAATCAATGTGGAAGCCTATCGGAGTTCAACAGGAGACAAACAATCACTGTCTCCTCTCCGTCTATTTCAGGCTCAGACTGGGAAGTCCACCGCTTCCATCATCACATCACCTCGCTATTTAATTATCCGCACAGCCTCTGCATCTCAATGAGGGCTCCGGTTTCTGCCGAGCCACCTGATAGGCCCGACTAAAATCAGTCTGAAATGGACTTGTAATGGAATTAGCAGCTCGGAGAAATACTGTATGTTCTCGTCTAACAGAAATATGCACACACCTTTTTGTTTCCATCCTGCTGTTTCTAATACCTCTATCAGGAGGATACACAGTTGATAAAAACGTGAGATTGAAGGGAGATGTCTCTGTAGTCACATTGTTGAACTCATGTGAGATATAATTGTGAACCAGGTTACAGAAAATACAGAAGACCACTAATAAATAAACTACACTCATTGCATGTATTTTAAAAATCTCAACCATGTTCTAGAGATTGGTGAATACCGAAACAACATCTGCCAATTGCATACAAGACGCAACACCTCTGACGGGCTACATTTAGAAATCTTGGAAGAAGAAAAGCCAAATCTATAAATGTTTGTTAAGCCAAGTGAGAGAGCTACTTTAGGAATCAGCAGCAAAGGATGTGAGACAGTGTTAGAACAGGTGGACATTTAGAAAGAGCTTAGTGCACCTAATAGACTATATGTGGAGTCTGCACTGACTCTGCAGCTGTATTTGAACATTGGACTTTGAATTTCAATACTTTTATTCATACATTCAAGGGTGCCTATGCAAGATTACAGAACACTACTACTATTATGTACAGAGGTAAAACAAAAAGCCAACATATGGCGCCGTATCCACGTGTGTCATAACCTACTACATTAAATATGAAGTGAATAAATTAGTTTCCACAGCCAAAGACAAGATGCAAGATCCCAACTGAACACAAATAGATCTCAGAGCTCTGTTCAGGGTAAGAGCGACACATGGCTTTGGATGGAAAGTGTATTTTATAACATAATATATTCTGGTTTCCTCATTTTTCGTCTTGCAATTTTTCCATATGATTTTCAAATAACAGTCTTCAAATAATTAACACTAGAAGAACTACAAGACATCTAAGCAAATTTATGAATATATGATTATGTAGCATTGTAACATGATGGCAGTTGTGCACATGCTGTTGTTATTTGTCTTCACCACAATGGTCAAAAATGGCCATACTTTAGTTCGTTGTACATTATGTTTTAATATGAAAAAGGGCACTATGAGTACTTGGTTGACAAACAGAAGGGAACCTCCTCATTCTCACCTGGATGACGGCACTGAACCAGCAGGTGTTTCCAACGTTGCGAATGCCGACGGGCCAGTCGTCCTGACGGATCCAGTCTGCAGGACTGCACATCTCGCTCTGGGCTTCACATCTCTTCCTCTTCATTCTCGCTGCATTCTCCTCTGCACTGGCCTCCAGAGCCCTGCAGTACATCAGATTACACATTTGAAAGCGTTGATGTGGTGACTCTATTAAACACAGGTTGACTTTGTTAGCTCTCCTGTCCTGTAACATTTGTTGATACATTTCACTCTTAACCAAAAAATTTTCAGTGGATAATAAAAAAAACTTTGATCTAAACAGTCAGAAGATCAGTCAGGATTCATCCTCTGTGGATCATGAAAGTCTGTTCATAATTTAATGGCAGCCCAGTCAATAGCTGCTGAGATATTTCGGTGGACTGACCGACCAACTTAATGACATAACGACATAATTTTCCACTGCCGACTGCTGTTTTGTGTGTTTTGGTTCAGCGTGCAACTGCAGGCACTTATCTTTGCTGACTCTAATAATCTTGGTTTATAATTCAGGGGGTTTGTGAGGCCGAGAAGAAGAAAACCCACAAGTGTCCACATCCACTGTTTGCATTTTCATTCTTTTCTCGATGAAGTCAGCAGCAAATTAAAAAAACGAACTGTAACAAAGAAGCATTGCATAAGAAGCAGGTTATTTTGTACCTGTTGAATTCTCTCTCCTCTTCCTGGGCATTGTGGGACTCCTGCAGGCTGAGTTCAATGGCAGTCTGCAGTTCATCTTTAGGAAGTCCTGAGAAAACAGACAACAAGGTGTCAATCAAGATCCCACAATCCCACAGATCCCAGACATCAGAATCAACAGAGAACTCCTCCATAACAGACAACTACAGTAGGTTTGAAGCCTACAAACAACAGAACACTTCAAATTCTCCTGTTCCACAAAGCAATCAAACTTAATTTCTGGTAAACATGGGTGGTTGAAAGGTAAATCTCTTGTTTCGGGTCTCATTTGTTTACAACAATAATACTACCATACTTGAATGAATGTGGTCATTCCTTGCTGATCTCAACATGTCTAATCTGTACTGGAAGTGTCACCTCTGCTGTCAACCTTGTCTCAGTTTGCAGTTCTTTGTGATTATTTTGAAATACGAAAACTATCTGACACTAAAGTGAATTTCATGCAGGCAGGTTTTGTCCCTACTGTACCTTTCTGGCCCTCCCAGGTCTCTCCAGAGGTCCCCGATTCCTGTGGTTCTCCAGGATCCTGAACCTCTGCAGGCTGGGATGTCAGCAGTCCAACAGCCTGTCCGATGTCTCCCTGACTGGCCTTAGACAGAAGGGACAAGGACAAGGTAAGGGCAGATGTTCTGGATATCGTGATTGTCTGCAGATGATTTAGCAAGACAGTAAAAATAATATAAACATGCACTTTAATACAGTTGATTAATTCAGGGGACACAGAAAATGCACCCTTTTGTTTTTGAAACCAGCAGCACACAAACATTTCTAATTTTGTATGGAAGCATGTCCCCCTCCCATACTCCTGACCTCCTGCTGTGTCCCTGGTCCAACAGGTTGGATGACGTCTGCACCACAGTCAGCCGCACTGTTTATTGAACTGTTTGTCAATTATCACTTTTATGAGATTCCTATTAACTCGAGCTCCCAGGGAGTTTTTCATGTGCAGTTGTGTTTCAAAACATGAGCAGCGTGCTGGGGCGGAAATGTGGCACCATGCGGCTGCTTTTAATGTAATCAAAGAGTGTTCCTTCAACATTAAAGCAGCATTATGCAACTATTTTAATTTCATAACAGGAAGAACTGTGCCTCTTTAATTCCCACTGGTATGATCTCCTGTGAGAAGTTTGTTTGCTTTTCAGCACAATGTCACACACCACCAACTATTGGTCTTAGCTCTTCTCAGTCAGGACATCGTGTCAGAGGCGAAGAGATGGAGGAAGCTAAGCAGAGAAGAAGCAAGAGGCACAACAAGAGTAAATCTCAGTGGACTTTAACTTGTTGGCAAGAGAGTGAATTGCACTCTGAAACTGTCGGGATGCCAAGTTCCAAACAATAGCAATTCTTACATAATGTTGCTTTAATTTAAGAACAGACAAATTGTTTACACTTCCAGAGCAGAAAAGAACAGCAAGGCCTACATATGTATTTTTGCCAACTCGCAGCACGGCTCTTGGGATGCATTGCCATGTTTTGTACAGACTTTCATGTTCTCTACACGTTTATGCTTATAACATGACAAACCCCACACATGTAGGTGACCAAAAATATGACAACATCCTCTGGCTAAGGCAATACACCACAATTGGTATGGCTCAAAAAGCATTTGACCTTGGTCATTTGGTTTTCTATATGAGCATTACAGCCTCACAGAGCTCCTAGCACGGCAGCAGATGTTTTTTATTTTCGACTCACTTTTCTTCCTCTCATGTCCCATAAACATGCTTCGATTATCAAGGTGGAGATAAGGTGGAGAAGACTAAAATAAACCGGAGCTGGACAGTAATCTTAATCAGTATATGTTTATATCTTACATTCAAGGCTCTGTAGAGAATCTGTGGATCCTGGACACCAGTGATCTCCCTCAGCTGGTTGATCAGCATTTCGCTCTGCTGAAGTGAAGGATTGGACAAAGGAAAAGAAAATGGTCAAGCTTGAGATCCTTCATGAACGTCTACAAACAAGATGTCCTTTACAACAATCACATAGTTTGGGTTTGTGATGGACTGGCATTTGACTGGACAAGACTGGGCCACAAGTGAGAAATCCATAGGGTACAATATGGGTTCAGCAGGAATAATAATAATATATTTTCTTGCATTGCTTCCACATAAAAAGCAGAGTCCCACTTTCAGTCCACCTTGTCCCATGTACTGTTGGTGGAAACATACCGGGGCCCGTGTGTCACCTGAGGATAATAGCTCATGCTGGCCTCACTTTTAGCCTCTGACCCACATGGGCAGACACACATGGGGATATAAGGAGCTGAAGGACAAATGTCCAAATGCCAACCTGTCATGCCTATATGAGGACGACATGTTGGCAGCGTCAGGACAATGGCTTCATGAAACAAAGCCAACTTCAGTAGCTTCAATAAGCAGCATTAAAGGAAGAGTTTGACTTTTTGGAAATAGGCTTATTAATTTTCTTACCAAGAGTTAGAAAAGACACTGATACCACTCTTACGTCTGTGCAGCAATATACTATGATAATGAATTACCAAGCAAAAAGTGGAGGCTCCAGCGAGTTATTTGTCTCAGCCAAAACACATAAAATCGTAAACCGCCATTTTAACACTTCACTTTTTGTGCCAAATGGTTAAACAAATATATAAATGTGTTATTTTGTGAGCTTTTGAAATGCTCTACTGACAAATAAGTGCATTTCTACTCTAATACAAATCAGTGTAATTCCCAAATTGAAATATTCCTTTCAGGCAAAAAAGGTTTTAATCTATAAATTATCATGTTTGACAAGTGTATCTTTGGTGTGAGTGACATGTTGAATAAACCTTTTTAACCTACTATTACTTAAATCTAATCCTATGAATGATTTCGTGAGGCTGGGTTTCACCAAACGTGCCAACATCTCATTTCGACTGGCGAATACAAACTCTGAAAGGCCGACATATGTTTTGACCTCATAGACACAGACACGAAGAAAGAAATAACATAAGTGTGCTGAGTGAGAGGCCCTATATTAAGCCTGCCACCCCAACAGCAGGTGGACATGTCAGGGTATCTCTCTCACACACGTACAGGAAACCAGGCTGACCAGACTTATATGGAGTCTGGGGACTATCTGAGACCCTCTTGGTTAAGCCTCTATTTTCGGCTACTGACATGGATAGCACAGGCTTCTGTTTATCATTCCACTCACCATGCCACAAGACCTGAGTGACAAAGGCACTGGGTGTCTCTCTCTCATTTTCTCTCTCTCTCTCTCTCTCTGTCTGACACACACACACACACACACACACCTTCTCTGTCAATACCAGACGGAAAACAGAGGCATGTGAATATTTCTGACATTTCATCACATAAACCTCAGTTCATAACAACATTAGACAACATGGAAGAGAGAAAGGCCTATTGATGAAGCTTGGATGGCAACAGAAGCAAATAATGATTCAAGTGTCAATGTTACACTGAAAAACTCAATTAAAATAAAAAATAATCAAATCTTGTATAGTCTGAATCTGCATGTTATTTAATTGATGATTGCTTATTATATTAAATGTATTTTTTTTTTCAAACCAAAAACTTCATACAGTCATTTAGTGAGTGAATGTATATTTAGGTAAGAAAAAAACTTTTATCATTAATTCACTGCTTATTTTATCGAATCATTCACATTGGTCACAATCAAAGTTTGAATTTCATTGACACAAGTGCCATTTTGTGTATTTTATATGTGCCGAATTCAAAAGTAATATCTTAAAATTATCATGTTGTTTTAAAGTTTTTTCTACCTTGTGTTTACAGAAAACTACATTAAAAGTAACTTTAAAATGACAGTTTTTTAGACCAGGTTCGGGCTTCTCTCACAGAGGGATTAGTTCTTCAGACATTCACATGAAAACATGGTGTTATCGTGTTAAAATCGCTCCCATCATCCTTTGCGCTCACCGAGTTGCTTGAGTTTTCTCCATTTTCAGTCTGTTCGCCTCTCATTGCAGATGAAAAGCTGAATTTCTTCCTGTTTTCCACAAACACTTTCAGCCCCGGACTCCGAGTCAAAGCAGCTCCATCTGTCAAGAGCCCACAGCAGCTGTGCGCGCTCACCTGTGCAGCCAGGCGCGCTCCCGACACAGGGCAGATTTAATGGAAGACAACAGACCTGTTTCCGGTGTCAGATTTAAACTTTTTAAAATTTCTTTATTAGATCATTAAATTTTATGCTTCTCTATGTTTTATTCTTGTGTCAGCTCTCAACAAAAAGACATGCAATTCTTTAATTTCCAAAGAGTTTGACAATCAAATTTGTAACCCCTAAAAATAATTTTAATAGTTTTTCCATTCTGTTAATGACTCAGACTTCATTCCATATTTTTCTTGCATCGCAACCTTGATGTAAATACAGATAGACTGAAAGGACAGGTCAACAAAATTAGCTATTTTAAAGTCAAAGTTATCAATGATGAACTGAAAACTCCAATCATACAATTTATCATAAATAGATTAATCAAACAAGTGAAACAATGTTTAATGTGATTTAAATCAGATAATTGTGATATGAAAGAAAATAAAATATCATATATTGTTTTGCTACATCTGCAGCTATCTAATGTTAAAGCATGGTGCAAAGGTTGTAGTTCACAATTTTAAGTGCTCTGTTATTAGAAAGACCTGAGACTAGACTCTGGGTTAAAAACACCTTTACATGAACACACACCTATAAGTGTCCGTGCTCCTCTGTAATGAACAAACCTACAGGGACTTTCATTATTATACGTATCACCTAACCCGGGGAGTGGAAAATCAATACCAGTGCAACCAAAATGTCTGCACCATGCTGCTCACTGTTCTTCCCCTACACAGAGTGCCGCTACTCTTGAACATATTTGATGAAACTGTGGATATTTTTGTGTTAACAGAGCAGATGTTTTTGATGCGACACCTGGAAAACACCTGTGATCTGGAAGGTTGATTTTAAGCTTGATGTCTCTCATTTGGCTGATGCTGTTGTTCTCAGGTAAGATGCTCTTTTTGGCTAAAGAGATGAACAGACAGTTGCAGTTCCTGAATAGTCTGAACTATTAATTTGTGAGTTAAAAATTACATCCAGGGGTTTTGTTCTATAGATTTCTGCTTGTTTCTTATTAAATATTGCATCAAAATGGAGCTACTGAAGAGTTTTCAGATATTTCAACATCAGTGTTTGCTCTTTGGAGAGTGACAGTTGTATGACTCATTGTCTCATGGCTTATTTCACTCACACTGGCTCAGAAATCACTCTCTTACAGATTCAGTTTCAGTAGTGTGATTTTTCAAACTGTTGTCATATTTTATTTGACACACACACTTGTAATATTGAATGCACTGGAAATTTGCATTGTGCCCTCCTGGTCACTGGTTATCATGAAGCACAAGAACCACTAATGTGAACAAATACAATCATTTAGCCACAATTATTATTATTGTGTATAGTTTCCTTGAGGGTCTGTCAGCACATATGATTAATTCATCAATACACCCACATTTAGCATCGTCCTTCATCATTCCAGTTTTAAATGATACATCACCATACAAATTCGCAATTAATCAAATTACCACAAACTAATGGCCACACAGTGAACCTAGGACCTTCAGGCCCCTCAAGGGTCTGGGGCCCACTGGGTAATCTATCTTTTCCTTTTAGCTCATCTGGCTGAATGTGTGCCAGAGAAGCCAAAGAGATCCGCTCTGAACCAGCTGACCAGGACCCTCCTCAGGAAATATGACTGCGGAGTTCGACCTGTTCGCAACTGGACGAGTCTCACCACCGTCTACATAGACCTCATCCTGCAGTCTGTCCTCGACGTGGTAGGTAAACTTTGAAAACTCTGGGTCACACTGCTGCTCAAATTCAGGTATTTTACTCCACAGGTTAAAGGGATCTGATATCAAATGATTGTGAAAAGTTGAAGCATTTTTCAATTTGTTGACCATACACAAGGCCAGACATGTGAAATATATTTTTGAAAACTTAATGACAAGACAAAAAGTCTAAAACCCCTGAGATTCCAGTGTTCATTTTGTTTTTTGTGCATTTTGATATCTTTATTTATATAATGATTTTATTATTATCCTCCATGCACTATTAAGTCAATTCAAGCCACTTAATATAAATCAAAAGCATCATTAATTCATTCACCTTTTCACAGGATGGAAACACCCAGAGCATAACTACAAGTATTTGGTACAGACAGGTAGGTGGCCTCTCACTTCACTCAGTGTTTCTCTTTTTGTTTCTTGTTGTAAAGCTTTAGGAAAAAGCTTTCTCTTCCTTCTTCTCTTTTCAGATCTGGACAGATGAGTTTCTGGTTTGGGACCCAGAGGAGTTTGACGGTATCAATGAAATCTCGCTGTCATCTGATGCCATCTGGATACCTGATGTTATCGTTAGTGAATTGTAAGAAATTACTGAAACAATCCCTTCAAAACATTTCAGTCTAGCGTCGACAGTGTCCTTCAGTATGACCTCGGTCTAAAGCAGGGTCCAAGACTCAGTGTTTTTCCTACTTTTTAGGTAGCCATTGACCTCCATTGACTTAAACAGTGGAGTCTATAATAAGGAACTCGACTTCTGCCCTGTTGTCCACGTCTCACCCCTCTCCTTCACGTGTGTTCCCAGTGTGGACGCAGGGAAGTCCCCTCCCATCCCCTATGTCTACGTCAACTCCTCCGGCTGTGTGAAGAACTACCGGCCCATGCAGGTGGTGCTGGCCTGCAGTCTGGAGATGTACGCCTTCCCATTTGACAAGCAGAACTGCAGCCTCACCTTCCGCAGCTGGCTTCACTCAGGTCTGTTTACTGAGCATCGACTGGATTGACTGAGAAGGGGTCTTAAGTCATAGACCAGAATTCGTGGAGGAAAAAAATCAAGGGCAATCACATCCAACACCAGATATCATCATTGAACAGACACAGAAGTTATAGCTAAGGCTGCAAATGACAGTTTTAATTATTGATTAATCTGCTAATCACTTGCTCGATTAGCTGATTTATATTTCATTAAAAAAATATTTTAAAAAAAGGTATTTCAGTTATTTGGTGCTTCCCAACCAAGAGTCCAAAACCAAAAAAAGTTACTATCAAATGGCAAGGAAAAGAGAAGGGAAAGTATTAGTGTTAGTATTTTTGCTTAAAAATGTAATCAAAACATTTATAATAAATGATCAGACTAGTTGCTAATTAATTTCACATTGATCAACTAATTATTTCAGCTCTCCCTCCACATATGACTATCGACTATGTCCATGATAACTGAGCAAACTTCTTCCACTGATGTAAGATGCAGTTGAAAAATGTGAAAAAGCCAGTAAGTGAACCTTGAGTTGATATTATTTTGTCACATATCATGACCAGTTTAGCGCTCAGCTGTGGTGGTTTCCGTCTGATAGATGCTCCAGCAGGAAAAATGAAACAGAAATACAATAAACAATTTCACTGAGAATGTTCTTACTGTGAAGGAACAGTGATGAACACGATTAAAAGAGAAATCAGATTTTTACTGCTTTCCTTTATTGTTTTTCCGCCTACAGTCTCTTTTCCTCCTCCATTATCTCTCCCTCTGCAGTGAAGGAAATAGACCTGGCCCTGTGGAGGAGCGCAGAGGCCATCGCTAACGACAAGAGGGAGTTCATGAATGATGGAGAATGGGAACTGTTGTCCATCCCGTCCCGCTACTGGCAAGTCCACCAAGACAACACAGACTACGCCCACATCCAGTTCAACGTATGTGCCTCATTGTCTCAGTCATGTGCATTTATCACAGAGGGAATGGTTTAAATGAGAACGTTAAAGCCAAGATGTTGTAACACAATGTGATACAGGTCATTTTTCACTTCGTTCTCATTCCCATGTCATTAAAAATTGAAGCTTTGTAATACACCTGAAGGGACCCTTTAAAGTACAGACACACAGAATCCAGCCGGGACACATCTGGATGCACCAGACCACCGAAAGCTCGTGGATGACGTCACTGCAAATTGGACGATGCCTGGTTTAGGCTTGTCGATTATCAACATGGCGGCTAAACACCAAAATATGTTTCTGAAAAATAAGCAATGCAGTAACAGAATCTTGATTCATATTTTATCAGCACATCCTAATTTGACAGTTTGATCTGATTTTCCTGAGCCTCGTGTCTGACGCACTCATTTGCCTCAAGTGGAGGTTGAGTCGTGATTATGCAAATTCAGATTCAGCGACTGTCAGTTTGCAGTGCTGTATCCATCATGCACGGCACGGCTGGATCTCCTGCTCTCCATAGAAAATGAATAGGATCCATCAACCTGACATCTGTCAGCGGATTCAGTGTGTCCGTACTATTAGTGTCTCTAGGTCCAGGCTTTGAACTGACTCCAATATAAACCTATTTGAAACAATATTAGACGCTTAGAGCAAGATGACTTAGTATAAAGAGTGAAAAGTCTATGAATGGAGGAGGTCATAATTTTTTCCTAAATCTAACCAAACTACAACTGTTTAACAACATTAACCAGGTGTTAGAGAGGCTTTCTGGCAGAAAGGCTTTCTGGCAGGCAGACTGGGATACCTTGTGCATCTGTATGAGAAGCCAACGGCTGTGACAATGTCGGTGTGATGGCCTGGCAATGAGAAGGGGTTGAATTTTTATATAATGGTGTCTAATGGTGTAATATGTGTAACAGCTCTGTAACAAGTGAGCCAGTGACAGCGCCGTGATGGCTGTGATTGCTTATCGATGGCGAGCTTTAAACTGTATCCCTCTGCGGGTTCGGCCCCGCCACGCTGCGCGCTGGAATTGTAAAGTGTAAAGCAATTGGCCGCGACCTTCATGGATCGGGCTACTGAGCTAATGCCAAATGATGAGACCGAGGCTGTTTCTCTGGCAAGTAAAGAGACAGATAGAGAGGGAGGCTGATAGACAGGGGAGGGTGAGCAACCATAATGAGACTGTCTCAGTGGCTGCCTGATCAATGGACTTCTTGTTAGTGGTGAGGAAAATGGCCCCATAGCCCAATGCAGGTGGAGAGCAGGGAGGGCTGCTATTTATTCAGCTCAAAGAGCGAAGGCTTTTTGGTAATGGAGCGTTTCATGGCTCACTGGGATATTGTTACTGTGGCAGTTTTGTCGCTAAAGGTAAAAGTATGTCATAAAGAGTTTCTGATGGTTTTTGTTCAGTTCCTGTTCGGAGAAAATGTTCATTTTAACAAAACTAAGAAACAAACACAACCACACATGTACTATGTGGTGCAGTAGATACTTTAAAACCTGCAAAGTGCAAACAGGCGGCGAGGTGTTGTTTGATTTTGCCCCAGGAGAAAGAAAACCATATTTAAAATCACACTGACATTTGTAATAAAGAAAATTCAGACCTGGGAGCTCAAACTTCCTCAGGTCGTGTGGTTCACTCAATTTGACTATACAATGTATTATTGTTGTTTATATAATATTAGATATAGAGATAACACCTAAATGTTGTAAAGATGACATTAAAAGAGAGCTTGGGTGGATGTTGTTTGTAAGGGAAACCATTTTAACAATGAATAAGATGCTATGTTGGAAATATTGAAAGAGAGATGTGTTTTGAATACTAACAAAGAAATCGCTGTTTAGATTATGAAGTGTTCATATTCTCATAGCATGAGCTGCAGTAGGTATTTATAGATATGGAGAGTAAACTGGAGGAACACATTTCATTTCAGAGAGACAAAGTAAAGAGACTGTCAATGAGAGATTTTCAGTCCCAGTGTTGCCCCCTACTGGCCAATCACAATACAGGCAAATGTTATTTGTGTCAGAAGCACACACACCACACACACAGAGTATTTGTTGACAAGGATGTTGCTGTTAATTGTTAAAATGTACCTTTGTATGAGCACCACAAACTACATTTCTTTGACCTCTATAGGCCTTTTTCACATACTACTACTAACATTAATGATGGCGATGGAGTGTCCCAGTAAATCAGTACAGTGTCACAATGAGCCAACGTGAACAACAAGGACTCTGAAACTGAAACAGCTAAACAGAATTCAGGCATCATGCACTTTAATACTTACACCTGTTCTTTCTATGACAAGTCCAAGCCTGGACAAATGAAAGCAAAACTATCTGCATGGCCAGACACTCTGATAAATCACATCTCAACTCTCTGTCCTCATCTTTCATTCAGGTGCTGATCCGCCGGCGCCCCCTGCTGTACGTGGTGGGTCTCCTCATCCCCAGCATCTTCCTCATGCTGGTAGATGTGATCAGCTTCTACCTGCCTCTGAACAGCGGTACACGCATTGCCTTTAAGATCAGCATACTGCTGGGCTACACCGTCTTCAGGGTCAACATGACAGATGAGCTGCCTTCAACTGCCGTCAGAACTCCTCTCATAGGTGGGACATTTTCATTTGGTTGTTGTATAGATCAGTTCAGTACATCTGTTCTGTTCCATCCACTTTGTTTTAGACACAATTTTCTCCTCTTCAGTTTTGTTGTTTTGTATACATGCCCGCATGTTGTCCTGTTCTTGTTTGTTCTGTTGTTATTAAAACCTGAAAATCCACAGTTCTCACACAAGACATACTAAAATACTACCCAGAATTCCTTTAGAATGCCAAGATCATGTTTACCAGTCGGGCCTGGTCTGTGATGTCTAGTAGGGGATGAAACAGAAAAAAAAACAGGGCCTCCTCTAAAAAGCAGGTTTATGGAAGAGATCTGTTCTAGGTTTTGGACAAAGTCAAAGTCGAGACAAGGATTTGTTGAAAGAAATATAGGAAATAAATTAAATCCATGTCCTCTCAATCAGTGGCAACAAAAGAACCTTCTTTCGCTTTAGGATGATGACTGATTTTTACATAAAAACGTGGCCAAGCATAGACTGAGATAATATGGACACCAATACTTTAAATAACAGCAGGATTGAATTTAAGGTATAGCTATGAATGTTAAAATTGTATACACCCACTTTAAGTCAAATTATTAACCGGCATTTTAACTTGTAAACACCTTAATGCAAGAGTGAAAGCAGCACAGGAGCAGGACTATTGGTTGAATGGTGCTATAAGCAATCTGTTGTCAATAAGGTCTAACTCTGATTATTGGCCTTAATCTAGTTCTTAAGCAGCTTTTCTGTTTCCTCCGTCTCCATCCAGGTGTGTTCTTCGCGGTGTGCATGGCCCTGCTGATGCTCAGCCTGATCAAATCCATACTGGTGGTCAAGCTGCTCCACCACAGCGAGAAGGAGGTCAGGCAGATGTCAGTGTCTGCCTGCCTGCTGGACAAGTACGGCTCAGCCGGTCACGACTTCACCGAGAGCGCCGTAACCTCCATCAAAACCCTCGACTACATCAACCCGTCCGGAGGTAAGCTGCAAACTCAAAGACCGCGGTTTCCCAGAAGTCCTGCTGGCAGGCGATGGCCAACAGTGTGTTCTCACTTCTTCACAAATTTAAAGGTCTGTGCAAAACTCAGACTCTCACTGGAGTCAAGGTCAAGAGACGACTTGGATAAGAGAAAGTCAAGGCACCTTTTGTCAGCGCGGGAAAGTTTAAACCCTCAAATTTAAAAACTTTTGGATGCTACTGATGTTGTGGTGTTGGCTGCGCAAATGCTTTTTACTCTTGGATGGAAAACACAAATGTTTTTACTTCCTTTTTTCCTGCTAGATATAACCTATACCTTTTAATATAACTTTAATATCAAGGTAAAACTGATGGACCTCTGTGCCACAGTAACGCAGACTGACCCTGGGAGCTGCTTAATGCAACCACAGTCTTGAATTGCTTGGTCACGTGAGGTTGTCCACAGTTGTTTCACTTTATGAAATCAGATGAAGGATATGATGATTGTAAAATCATCTTTTACTTTGGCGTGTAGGAGTTTTCGTTTTAACAAAGCACCTAAAAGAAACTCTCAAGACAGAACTGCGAAATCAGAGGAGTAGCTGGTTGGTTGGAGTATTTTATTTAAAAAAAATTTTCTGTAATGATTAAAGAGGGGGAAAAGCTCTTCTATGATCAGCTGAGATGAAACCGAAGTGTTTGAAAACCGAGCCGTTTTGAAAGTATCACAATCCTGATGATCGGTTTGGATTGTTCACATTTATTTAGGGAACCTGTATGAATCTATATGAATTGTCCACATTTTAAAGCTGAGTCCTTGATCTTCTCACAGATTACGAGCTTGAGGCCTCTCTGGAGGAGGATCTTCTGTCCCTGAATGAGATCCAGGAGGCTCCCTCTGGGCTGGAGTGGCTTCTCCAGGAGCTGGCGTCCCTGCGGCTGGCCTTGTCCCAGGAGGACACCGAGTCTTCGGCTCAGGCTGAATGGCTGGCCCTCTGCTCCAGGCTCGACTGCTTCCTGTTCCGCTTTTACCTGCTGGTTCTGGTCTCGTACGCCGGGACTCTGCTGCTGCTGTGGGCCAGCTGGAGCTTCGCCTGACCACACAATTAGAGGTGTAATGATTTTCTGTAACTGACGGCACTTATTGATTATGGTGTTTAGTATATTTGCCGTGATTCTGGATGCAGTACTTTAGTCTGCGTTGAAAAAGCCTAAATATATTATGATGCAAAGGGAAGAAAGTTCATATTGTCAACAGAAATAATGTGTATTTAAATATATATGTATATACACTGTACTTCAAAAGAAAGAACAGAGTACTGTAAAAAGAATAGAGTCTAGACTTTATACTGTTTGCCAATGTTGTTAAAGCAAAGACATTATCAAAACTTACTCCTTATTTGTGTTTTTTCGACCATCGTTTTTATCAGTCACGTTAACTTTGCACTCATCACAGTCATTGCTGAGATCTGGGGACAAAGGATCATTCTTTGACGAACAATCACAACATCAGACATGTCATAAACAGGTTGATTTGATTCACCACAGCAGCAGTTCAAGCCGAGGACTGAAAGCTTGATAGGCATCAGCCGTCACATATAATTGGCTTATTGATGCATCATTTCTTTGCTATCAGATGACCAGCATCATCCAATCATATAAGTGTTTTGGACGTCCTTTATAAACGGTTTCCATTACTCTGCTGATTCTCCAACATCAACGCTGATAACTGCACAGCTCCCTCCACAAACCTCAACTTCCTCCTCACGGCATTAAAGCTTATGTTCATGTATATTTCTGTATCTGTTGTTCTACACTAAGTGTTTATGGATGAACTCTCTCAGCAGAATCCTGGTCGCTCAGATTCATTGAGACGTCCTTCAAACATCCACCAAATCTAACTGTGTGTCTTTTATTGCAAGTATCTCTGACTGAAATCACTTTGTTTGAAGGCAAAAGTTTACTGTAATAATCCCTCATTGCACAGCCAAACTGTACACACACACACACACACACACACACACACACACACACACACAACTATGGTCAAAGTTGAAGCGGGAACTTCTTTTGTAAACTGTGATGAATGCTTATAATAATTTTACTGTTTGACTTTATTTTCTCTTCCAAAAAGTTTTTCTTTTCTGTTACTTTATCATGTTTCTTCCCCTGTTTGACTCCTTTTTTTTAGCAATGTCATAATGTTCCCAGCTGTCAGCTGTAAAGTTGAGTTGTGAGTTGACTATAACCAATGATGCCAAAACTACAAGAATAAACTTCAAATTGTCTGAAACGAGAACAATCCTTTAAATATTCTGTTTGCATAAGCTCCAGACGTTGCACCGTCATTGTATAGCAGCATCATAGTTTGACAGAGACGTTATTGTATCGGGTGTGTAATGTTTTCCCGACAGTGAAGATTTACTCAAAGATATTGAATTATAAAGCAGCTCTCGGGAGAAAATCCTCAGTGCCAGTGTGATGTTATGATATTGTATTCATACTTTAATCTCCATCCCGCCGCCACAAAATAGATCAATAAAACCCATTCATAGCTCAGCTGCTGTGTCTCTATTCCCTGTTGGCTTCCTAATAGTCATGATAAGAATATCAAAAGTGCATCATAGAAAACTTGTGGGTGGAAAGATCCATATTAATGCAATTTTCACAGTAGCTGCGAACCTCTTCTTCCACTGGATCTGGTTACATGGTGTTACGCAACAGAGCTGAAGATAAACGTTTAGTCAGCTTTGATGCCGCCAGAATGAGATGATTGTATCTGTTCTATTGGAAGAAAAGAAAAGCATTTAAGCTGCTCTGTTAAAATAATACATGACAGGAGTGAAAATAAAAGCCAACTGTAAAGCTGCCTATTCTTATTTCTGAAGCACACAGAGTCATGAGAAGTCGGTTCATTACCACATAACTACGCACACATGTTGAAAGACAGCTAAAGGTTTGAACTGGAGAGAACATTAAAATAATGTTCAGCCCAAAGCCCAAATTCACTTACACTGGTATCCTCAGATTGGTGCAATTCAGTCAACCAGATGTTATATATTGGCCTCTAAATTTTAAGGGTGACTTTAACAGAGTTAATGAAATAAGAGCAGAAACTGCTGCCATTACTCTGATGAAAATGCAAACTGTCATCTCCATTTCATTGTCGTTTAATATAAACTTAAGTTATGACCAAATTCAAATTCAAACGCAAAAGTCCAGTTTGCATTTTACTTATGAAATTTAAGTAGCACATTTACAATTTCAGATTGAAACTACTTGGAGTACACTGAGAATTACACTGTACAAACATGTCCAGCTTAAGAAGCAAGAAGAATTTTCTCAGCTAATAAAAGCAAACTTTATGTTGTGGTTTCTATCAACAAATTTGGAGATGTTTTTCCACAGGGATGAAATGATGTGTTCTGTCGTTGTGGAAGAACATGTCTGGCCTGCAAACAGCCCTGACCTCAACACCATTTTGGCAGCTATGGGATAAACTGGAAAGTCTTATCACCCAACACCAGCGGCCAAACTCACTAATGCTCCACCGGCTGATTGGGAGAAAATCCTTGCAGCCAGGTTCCAACATCTAGTGGAAAGCCTTCGCAGAGTAAAGCATCAGGCACATTAAGACCTATAGTTTAGTCACATATAGGTGGAATGTTCATAGTTCATATTTCAATTGCATTTCATTATTCATTTGCAAACATGTAAAAGTTTTTGATAGGAATGGAATTAAATGATTTCTTTTGTGTCAGTCTTGAACGTCAACATTTGGAACCTCAACATAAAGAAAGTAAAGTATAGGAATAGGAAGCTACGGCCCACTGGAGGTTTCATGTGATAAAGGACATTAAAAAACTTTGCTGTCATTAAGTGAGTTGACACACTCGTCCAACTTCCCTCTTAATTGTTCTAAATCACTGTAACATACCGGCCTGGTGTTGGCGTATCACTTAATTAAATGATTACTCAGACATGACATACGATCCGGTCACTAGCTTTTATTCCTGCAGTCTTTCAGCTCCATTTATCTCAGTGAGCCGCTGCTTTATTGAACAGGGAGGAGTGGCGTCACAGCAGATGAGCTGAGTGGCACTAACAAGGTTTTGATAGTGGATGAGAGCGAAGTGATGGATATAGTGGACGGACATGGAGGATATGGGCGTCAGGCATCTGGAGGCCTTTCATCAGAGCGGCAGGCAGACGTCCACAGTGGGAGAAAACACAGGTGAAGTGACACCATGAGACCCTCATCAGCCTGGACGGCACTCGTTTTCCTCCTTATTCAAGGAGCATCAAGAGCCTGCACAGGTACAGCTTCTGTTTTACCCTCAACTATAATGTTTGACTGCTGACCTGCTGAAGATATGACTAACTCCCTGCACTCTTATTTAAGTTTTAGACATAAATGCTCAATTATTATTCACATTATTCTGGCAAACTATTTTGGTTCAAAGTTTCCTAGACAGAATCATTTTAGTCAATTTGAGAAAATCATTTAGATATTAGATACAGAATTATAATATCACAACTAAGGAAGTTAGATCAGAATGGCATCAAAGCTAAGAAAAAAAATATCCCAGCTGACAGCAGTTATATTAAGAAATTAGATTTAAAGCACAACAACAAAATGTAGAATATGTTTTTCTATTTGTTTTTCGTCATTGTGATAAATTATTAGTTTTACAGATGTTATTATTTGGTCAAAGTGGGAAATGATTAGACAAAGGTTACTCATCTAATAATAACTGATTGTTGCAGTATGTAGCTTCAAATTATATAGTAGGTGCTAGACCAAAAAGAATACAAATATTGGTAATATTCAAAAGTAACAACTGCAATTAATTAAATGTAATCCCTAAATAAATTTGCATACAATCAAGAGAATCTGAAATTTGAAAGCTACATGACATATTTTACATTTGATCGCATGGAAATGTAAAAATTTAATTTAATATACTGTAGCACATAGCACTTATTAAAATAACATTACAATAACTTCACTTTCTCTTAGGTTCAACTTGAACAGAATTCATGAGACATTAGTTTTTTGACAACTTCAAACTTTTTTTATTTGCAATTGCTTTAACCACCATTTACATGTTGTTGCATTTCAATCAGCCAGATCTTATTAAACTAGAGAAAAACGTGTTCTATTCAGTTAAATTGTGTTTAACGTATAATTGGGCCTACTGAAACATAAATATATTTAAATGTGTTTATCAGATTTTGATTAACTTTTTAAAAAATGTACATCTGAATTATAGAATTAAACACTGCATGTGTGACTTCTTCACGTCAGTTCACATGAACTGATGAATATTTTGCACATTTCCAGTGAAGAAACTTGGCAGCAGCACGGGAAGATTTGCCAACGCCACATTAGTGCGTCTGTCTGAGTTTCTGAGCGCTGGTTACAAGAAGGGAGTGAGACCAGTGAAAGACTGGAGGACGTCCACTATAGTGGCCATAGACCTCATGGTTTACTCCATCCTCAACGTGGTGAGTTAGGAGACGTCCACACATGCACAATATCACACTAACTAATGTTATTAATATCATCTAGTGTGTGTGTCCTGACTGCTTTAATGATTATTTTATATGTCACTCTGCATAATTATCTGCACTTCACATACATGTGCAAATGTCAGTGAAGCTCTACATGGTTATATTTGACTTGTGACACTTTAAATTAACCTTATATTAATACAGCAGCATGGATGAATTAACCTGCTGTGGCCCCTGCGGCGAGGCCGACCTCCTGTGCTGGAAAACTACTGGGCCCCAGTGGCAATTTGATTAAACACATTCATTTAGAAATACACACAAACCTTGAGACAGAGACCCTCTTTAAGATCAGGAAGTAATCACTTTAAGTCCCGTATCGTGTCGGTTGATGCTGTGCTTCAATGGTGCATATTCCCAATCACATTTGAAATTAAATTAGCACAAACTAGTTGACAGACACAGTTTGAGTTTGTGTGTTAGAAAGCTGATGTCTTAAAATCTGATTGGCTGGAGGAAACTCAACATGTCCTTTTTCACAGCAGATATTTTGACTGGTCATAATAGGAAAAGCACAGGTGTCACTATAGAAACATGAACAATGGCTCCATTATTTTCAAGTGTGGACAGTAAGTGAAGGCAGTGTGACAGTGAGCCGACTGCGACATGTCAAAATGTGCTCTGTGAAAAGGCCTGTGGGGAAAAACTATTGCCTAAGATGCACAATGAAATGCAAGTCATCCCTCCGGTGCCGGCTGAGGCATCAAGGGCAAATCAACAAACATATTTTTGAATAATTAATTTAAAGCTTTATTAAAAATAACCCAACAAACATTAGGTTGTTAAATTGAAATGAGATGTAAATGTAAAAATGTGCAAATGTAACTATGTAATAACTAATAAATTATGATGTATTTTTAATATGAATATTATGTAATAAATATAATCTAATTAATTGATATATTATAATATAATATATATAAAAATGTTTTCTCCAAAAACTCTGATGTCTGTTCATGTTCCACTACAGGATGAGAAGAACCAGGTTTTGACAACATATGTTTGGTACAGACAGGTGAGAGAAAGACAAACCATAACATGTACGACAAGTTACATCATAGGTACTACATTTAAAACGGTTATTTTAGTTTACAGCATTATTACACTATCAAATATTAGATCCATCACACTAATTTATCATACCTGTAACAGCAACCTTTGGGTAATTGGTCCTTAAATTTAGTACCATGACAATTTGACTGTTTCAATTTTGTGGTATTTCATTTTCCTATTCTTCCTATTCCTTTTCTTCTATGTCTCCATATGTTTACCCATCACGTGAATTTTCTGTTACTAAGACACTAATGCTGTATGTGTTTACACACACAACAAGAATAGATCGACTGTATTTCTTATCATATTTAAACGGTGTTTGACTCATTTAGTTTCTTCCATCCTTGAATATTTCAGTCCTGGACGGATGAATTCCTGGTCTGGAACCCGGAAGACTTTGATGAAGTCAAACAAGTTTCTATTCCCACTGCCAACGTGTGGGTGCCCGACATCCTCATCAATGAGTTGTAAGAAGCTGATGTCATTATTCCTGTTGTTCTACCAGGACTTTCTTCATTGCTCTTCAGACAAACTGTTGTTGTCTCTAACCTGCAGTGTAGATGTGGGGAAGTCTCCAGACATCCCTTATGTCTACGTGACACATGACGGACTGGTGCGTAACTACAAGCCCATCCAGGTGGTGACGGCCTGCACCCTCAACATCTACAACTTTCCATTTGATGTCCAGAAATGCAGCCTCACCTTCCAGAGCTGGCTTCATACCAGTAAGATATTCCTCACTTACTTTACACGTACTTACAGTTTGAACTTCACCTGCACAAGTTCTCATATAGAAAAAAAAAACTGCCATCAGAATCAGCATTTGCTTGTTTGATATGATATGGATTTGAATGAGTTAAATTAGTTTTCATTATATGACAAAGCTACAAAATATACAAAATATTCCTCTACAAAGGATGTGTGTGGTTTCCTTAACTAGTAAACAGGTTAAGGCTTGTGGGAATAAGGTCGACAACTAGATAAAGATGAATGCAAGGTATGTTTCTGTCACTGCTGTGCAATTCAACAGCCACATTAGCTTTAAATCTGCATGAAAATGAAAAGATTGCCATCATTTCTATCACTGATAATAAAATTCCATTCACCAAGTTAAATGTTGAAACCTGGGAAACAAGCAACGTCACTAAAAATAAGTAAGATTGCGCACAAGCAGTCGGACAATCAGACGATTATGTTAGCCAAACCTATTAAGACCAGAAACCCAAGAACGGTAAAATTAGTTCCCAAACTATCCATCACAAACATCCATCACAGTTTACAGACCAACTTCCTGGTTTAGCTTTTGACCTAATGTTCTTGATGACAATGTTATCATGACTGATAACTACAAAATTAAGAGCCAAGCTGTAATGAAACAAAATTATATTTTCGCTGAAAAATGTTGCTGCCATCAAATTCAGAATTAGCAAACATTTCCAGAAATCAATGAAGCTGATGAGGTCAAACATTAAATATACTGTCTTTGTACTGTTTTTTAATTGAGTCTATGTCAAAAAGGATGTACAAATTATCACATCGTGTTTTATTTATGTTTTACACAGCGTCCCAACTGTTTTGGAATCAGGGTTGTGCAACAATTGTAGTTTGTTATTCAAATATAGATACTAAAATATTTTACCCAGACAAAACCCGGATAGTTTGAACCTATCCAACCGTCATTACTCTTTGATGCAATTCTGGCAAAATGGCAAAAAAATCTTCACTGGCAATAGGAAATAACATCCAGCTCTCTGTCTTCAACTCTGCTCATCAAGACTTTAGTAGAACTGTTGTGTTCTGTGCATCCATGAACCATCTCCTGCTGTGACATGTGCTCAGAGAGCAGGCCGCTGGGTGAAAGGTAACTTGTTGCCATGGCTGGTTCACGCTGCTCCCATCATTGTGTTCGATCTGTAGTTGATGACATCAACATCACCCTGATGCGAAGCCCTGAGGAGCTCAGCGAGGACAAGAGTGTCTTTATGAACCAGGGAGAGTGGGAGCTGCTCCACATACTGTCCAACTACAAGATCTTCAGCGTGGACAACGACGACTATTACGCCGAGATGAAGTTCCATGTAAGTGTTTTAATTTAAGATTGTAGTTTACTGATAAACAAATAATATTTTGCGCTAAATGACCAACATGGAACTAATACATAAAATAATAGCAATGTAAGATGAGAGATCTCAAGATTCCTTTAAAATAAGACCATGCCTTCAATATTACTAAACCTCAAACAACATAAATTAGAACACATCATATTTGGCTTCTGCACAAACAATTAACCAAGATTTCAAATTAAACCCGATTTTAAACAGGTCACTTTAACCCTGAATTAGTTTGAAGTGTAGTTTCCCTAATTTCTCCAAAACAAAAAACACTTCATCAAACATAGAGCACACTCTCTCTCACACACAAAATTAAAAATCTTACAGGCCTGTATGTCGCTCAGTTGGACTCGAACTGAGTGAAGGTGAGTTATAACAAATAAGAAAAAGGTTCAACTGACTTTTGACAGACCAGATCTCAAGCTCGACATATCATCATATAAGACAGTTGAGGTGATCATAAAGCTCCTGAAGGAGACTCTTACCTTCAGGCCTGCAGGCAGATAAAAACCTGACCTTCCAGAGACAGACGGTCCTCTTCAGTCTACATCTCTGTCCTCACAGGTCCAGACCACAACTCCCACAGAGAATCACACAAAGTGACCTATTTTGGATTCAAAACGGTGATTTTAGCTGAAGACAAGTCAGCCTCCATGTAACTGACCTGAACCTGCACACCTGGCCACCCTCTTTGTTTCTCTTCCTCACCTGCAACCAATCACAACAGGTGTCACTGACTGACCTCTGACCAATGAAAATATTTTAAACTAAAGGCGTTTTCTGTGCTTCTTATATCAGTTAACATCAAATATTTCTTTATCTTGAACCACTTATTGAACTATGTACATCTCTGTTTATTTAGAACTAAATTACTTTTAGTTTTAATGCATCTCTTTGCTGTTTTTGCTTTACTTTATTTGGAACTAAATTATTTTGATTCCTACTTTTTACACGGGGCTACAAATGCCTTTTTTAATTTTAATGAATATTCTTAATAATTTGAGAAAACAAGGTCCCTGGTTCAGATCTGTCTCTCTTAAATGTTAAATGTTAAATGAAACAGTGGTCATTTTAAAACCTCTTTCTTCCAGGTGGTGATCCGGCGGCGACCTTTGTTCTACACCGTGAACCTGCTGCTGCCCAGTATCTTCTTGATGGTGATGGACATTGTGGGTTTCTATCTGCCACCAGACAGCGGAGAGAGGGTTTCCTTCAAGATCACTTTGCTGCTGGGCTACTCTGTCTTCCTCATCATTGTATCTGACACTCTGCCTGCCACCGCCATAGGAACCCCGCTGATAGGTGATTGGGATCTATTGCTGCTTATCAGGGGTTTGCATTTAGGACAGGATTTCTGCAAGCAAACAATCGTTTTCAATTGCCTGAAAACGATCTTTTTTACCTCTAAGCTGATGTGGAAATAAAAAACAGAAAGGTTAGTAAACCATGATAGCAGGACAAACAAAACGAGCTGAGCAAAAACTAGTTTGCCTGCTACTGTCTTACAGACACAGTGCCAACCATTGAGGCATCATGTCCCCATCAAATGTATTACTGCTTTTAATCCACAAGGGGATCATCATCAAACACTGTCTCGCCTTACCTGGTTTACAGGTGTGTACTTCGTGGTGTGCATGGCCCTGCTGGTGATCAGCCTGACAGAAACCGTGCTGATCGTGCGTCTGGTGCACAAGCAGGATCTGCAGACCCCTGTGCCGCACTGGGTGAAGTACCTGGTCCTGGAGAGAGCGCCGGTCCTCTTCTGCATCCACAAGAAGCACCGCCTCTGCTCCCGATTGTCCTCCCAGGCCTCCGACATGGAGCACTACAAGGACAACAACTATGGGACGGGTAAGGTACAACAGTGGTGGTCAGTCTTGTGCCATCAAGGAAAGCTGAACCCACTATTAATCTAATATAGGCTCTGGTTTGTTTGCATTTCTTTAAACTAATCACAATATTCTTGGGTGACACTTAGCTCAGGATGCATTGATGGCGGGGGGTTTGGTGGCCACTTGTTTTGGTGGAACACTTGCTTGTGGGGAGGTGAGCCCTGGTATCAATGACTAAATCCTTGCAAAATAACCAAGCAGCACTTTTGAGGACACAGGGATGAGTGGGCAGAGAATTAATTACCAGTAGTGGATCATTAAGGTCAAAAAGGTTTATCAACTTGGGATCATGAATGGACTTTATGTCTAGTGTATGAGCAGAGGAGCTACAACTTTCCAAAGTAAAATAAAGGCCTGTCCCATTCTGCAGCCCAGTGCACCCTCCACCACACCTGTGAGATCGGCCGACGCCTCAGCCAGCACGACAGAGAAGGCGGGCTGCTCGGACTGGGCCTGCCCCCCTCCAGGGACCCCACCCCGCCCGTCATGGACAACATCCTGCAGGAGGTGACGGCGATACGTCACTTCCTGGAGAAGAGGGACAGGTGCCGGGAAGTGGCCAAGGAGTGGCTGCAGGTCGGCTACGTGCTGGACGTGCTCCTCTTCAGAGTCTACTTAGTGGCCATGGTGGCCTACAGCATCACCCTGGGCACGCTGTGGTCCGTGTGGCAAGTCGCCTGAGTCTCACCCCTTGTTCTGCTGTGGACACAAGCTCAGAGGACAGAGCAAAGAATTAAATAGGCCAGAGTTATTGGCTCTGTGCCCTGTGTAGTTCAGTGGATACGAGGAAGCACTGGCATAGTAATGGGACAGGGAAAGGTTTCCCGTGGCTGGAGCCTATGTACAAAGAGGGTTTGCCACTATAGCCCGAGAAAATTATTATTGTCATCATCATTTCAGAGTTTTAAAATCCAATGATGTAAGTGCAAGCTGAGATGCTTTTCAGGGCCTGAGGTTTTTTTGAAATGCCCAAGCAGAAATTGACATAATGTCAACAAATACATTAACCACGTCCCTTTGTCTTCTTACATCACAGATATCGACACAGATTGTTGAAGAGATGCTTACTATTTGTTTACTTTCTTCTAACTGTAAATCACTATTAAAGTCTGTAAAGTAAAATGGTGGAAACATTTCAAAAACATATCAATATAATGTTGAACTTTAATGTGTCAAATTATATTACAAAACCTGTCTAAGAACTTCTGTAATGTTGAATATGATTTTTGTAGCTCACAGCTTGGATAACAGTGTTTCAACATGTTTTTGTATACAGTATTATACTGTATGTGTGCTGTGAAGTTTTATCTAATTGTAATTATGTAATGTAGATGTGATTATATACAACGAAAGAGAAAGAATTGCATATATAGCCTATAAGCATATTTCAATAAATATAAGCAGTTAACGATGCTTATATATGTTCAGCGACTACATATTTTATGTCTACATAAAATGTTTACTGTCTTCACATTCATTTTTATGGAAGGCCATGTGAGCCGTAATTCTAGAAATAAAAAGGTAAACAAAATAGAATAAAACATTTTTTAAATGAGTCAATAAATTATATTGTATTGTTATTAAAAAGTCATGTCATTATCATGAAGTGTTATTTTCTCATTCTTATTCTTTATTCTGTTCTTATCTTTGCCTTGTAAACAGAATAAATCCACAGTGTGTATTTTCATGAAGAACACTAAAAGATGAAATGCTCCATTGGTTCAATTTAGCTCGAAATTTCTCCTACATTTTGGGCTAAAAACATCCAAGAACTGAATTATGTAAAAATTTATTTTCATTATGTAAAATTGTTAAAGTGCTGTAAACCTGCTAATAACAGTCATTCCTTATTCATTGAGTCAACTCCTGCACTTCAGCACAGCGACCAGAGGATGGCGCCATGCACAACAGCATCAGTTTCCCTCAACATCAGCGAGGTAGTACAGGTTTTCTCATGTTACCACTGTGAATATGAACATGACATCAATGTTGAACACAATGAAAACACAGTGTGAAAGAGACAAATGACACAAAAACTGTCATTTTTAAAACTGATCCCTTGTTTGCAAGAACATTTGGTCAGATTTCTGGTGCATGTTAAGAGAAATGGAAAATCATGGTGACTTAACCTGAGGCACTTTTTAGTTTTTGAGTTTTAGTTTATTCCAGATGGAGCTGTCATGTGACCCCAGAAGTTGTCTAGTTTACAGTCAAGTCAAGGGAGTGGAGGAAGTATTTAGACACTTAAGTTAAATAAAAGTTAAAGTAAAACCACACTGTCAGTATACTTTGTAAAGTAAAACTATGTAAGTATAATCATGTACAGCTGCTGGTACCAAGAAAAATGACTTACCTGATTATCAGAATAGTTGCCAATTAAAATTTTGTCAGTCATCTAATCATTTCACCTACATCATATGTTTTGTTTGCAAAATCTTAATTTGTAAAGTAACTAGAAACTAAAACTGTCAGAGAAATGTGGTGAAGTAAAACATACAATATTTCCCTGTAATGCAACAGAAGTAAAAAGAAACATTAGAGGAGAATATTGAAGTTAAGTGGAAGTACCTCAGATTTGCACCTAAGTACTTGAGTAAATGTACTTAGTTACATTCCATCACTGGTACTGTCCACTAAAGAGGGATCAGCATCAGTCAACTCTGAACTGTGGAAAAAAGTTGCTATTGCAAGTTCGACCTTCAGAGGGCATCAAAGTATTTATTGATTGTATTTTTGTAATCATAATAATAATAATGTATATTTTAGCACTAATACAAACAGCTTAACTTACAAACATCTTTATATCCTGTTTGATGCAGCTATAGTTACTGTAAGTGGATTCATTTATTCATGCATTGCTTTACCAGAAGATATAGTTGCTTGTTATGACTCCAACGTTTCATCACTCTGTCTAAACTTAGTCCAGTGTTAGCTGCTGCTAAATATGCTGATATATACATGCATTTGAATTATTACACGTTATATTTATGTTGATCACATCTGCAAAACGTTCACAACCTACAACTGGTTCGTCCTTCAGTATCTGGTTGTATTAGTGTTGGATGATATGACAATACTAGAGATGAGATTTAACTTGTTCTAAGGTTTAAGATTTGTTAACCAGATTTTATTTTCTATACTGTTTGATCCATAAACAGTGATGAAAACTTTGAGGTGATAGTGTGAGACATTGTCTTGCAGCTTCAGATTAGAAGACAATCTACATTTTACACCTTTGTAACACAGTTTTTCACAGAATCACTGAAATGTGAAAAATGTCAATGAGCATATATGCAGGGAATTTGGGTGCGTTCGAGTGACGTAGGATTATCTGTAATGTGTGTTGTTTTTTTTCTCCTCAATTTGTTGTTATTATTGTTGTTGTGTATCTGTACCACATCCTTTGGCTTTATAATTGTTCAACTGAGCTGGATCCTGAACTGAACAATTAGAAATATTTGATTTGTCATCTGTGTTTGAACCGAACTACTCAACAAGAACGTGCTGGAAACGTGCACGAGACAGGATGTGAATGTGTGCCTCTGATGTTGAAGGCAAACATATTTTTACGCCAAATCACCACCCTGACCAGACCTCAGATTTGATTGCTCGAAGTCATATGGTGTGGTTTAATGAAGTCGGGTGTGAAGAAAGTCAGATTAATTTAACTCTTCATTTGATCATCTTAAAACAAGAAACTACAGGAGCATCACTTCAGCAGAGAAGACTGGCGACCTAAAGAATCCAGCCTTTAGATATGTGGGTCAAAGATCAGCGCTGCAACACAAAAGGCCCTTCACTGTTCATATTACCATCCTGACCAGCCATTCACCAACCCCTGCCCCTTCCTTCCTAATGCCCCAAAATAAGATCAAAGTCACACAAAAGCAACAAGTCCAACAAAACCATTCACAATGAGAGCTTTTTCTCTCATTTCCTGTTTTTGTTTTCTGCCAAAATCTAAAAAAAAAAAAAAATCCAACAACAACAAACAAACCACAGAGCTGCAATGTGTTTTTTGGTGTTATACTTGTGAGCGAGTGCAGAAGTGGACGGGGAAAGTGGAGCTGCCTCATTAGTTTCCAATACGCTGACGTCAAGATCTGATTCTGTGCGCCAGAGAAGGAAATGAACAAATATTGTTGCGTTATTGGGACATACTGGAGACACTTTTGATGTGATGTTTATTAGTTGGACACACAGATGGACTTTATTGGGGATGAAATTACTGCAACCAGCTGACAATGAGAATTTATTACTGAGTCTGACACATTTTGAAAAACATTAAAGGGCCATACCAGGGATTTTTTTGTGTGCCTATTTTAGTGCTTTAACTACAAATCAAAACATATGTTACATTACTTCCAAGTAAAAACCACGTACAGCATGTTACGTGTCATGTGGGAATATAGAGTTTTCACAACTGCTCTGGTGTGAGAACACCTCATTGTTAGTGCATTTATGTCTGGTAATTAATGCACGCTTCAGGTGAGGGAGGTTTTTTTTTTTTTTCCCAACCTGCCACAAGGGTGTGAATGCCAACCTTAGTAGTAATGATTTTAAAGCCTGTCCTGACGATTGTGCTGCAGAACAGAGCACTGAATCACCAAAGAGGTTTTTCATTCTATCATCACGGCCCTACAATCAGTCTGTTGAGTTACTGTATGGTTTTGTGTTTGGAGAGGGTTCATCCTCTGAGGAGCTCGTGGAGATTTTGGCCTGATGGTTGCACTAAAGGAAAGATCAGGTCATGGTAATAATTTTGAGTCATCCTCTGGGAACCATGACTATTCTTACCAAATAATGATTTATCATCTTATTTGGGACAGCAAAATTATTATTAGTAAGTTATTTGAAAGAAACAAAATGCCACCATCGTTGCACAATGTTCACTGATTATTTATTTCATCTGTTTTCTCTTCAGTAAGTGCGAGTTTCAGTCTTTATGCTAAACCAGTGGTGGAATCTAACTAAGTACATTTGCTGTACTAAGTACAGAGTTGAGGTACTTGAGTATTTTGTTTTCATGCCACTTTATTCTTGACTTTATACTTTGACAGCTTACTAGTTACTTTACAAATACAAATAAGATTTTTGTCTTGCTCTTTATATGTTTATGTTATGTTATATTTTATATGTTTTTGTAGCTTATAAAATCTGATGGTTTGTTAATAATTAAACTATCCAACAGTTGCACAGCTGAAATGATTAGTCGATTAATCAATAAGGTGATTGACAGAAAGTATTTTGATAATCGTTTGTCATTTTTCATGGAAAAATATTCCATGGTTTCAGCTTCTCAAATGTGAAGATTTGCTGTTTTACTTTTTAATGATTTCAACATGTTTAATTTATTTTTAAAAGCAAACATTGTGAAGGTGTCACTTTGGGCTCTGACAGCATTTCTCACTATTTTCAGAATGTTTGCAAAACAAACAACAAGTCAATTAACAGAGAAAATAATGAGCAGATGAATCCTTGATGAAAACAATCATTAGTTGCAGTCATGTACAGGATGGTTCGAAATGAGCTCCACCTCAACCAACTACAACAGTAAAATCCTGCTTTTACTTGTAAGAGAGTATTTTACAGTGTGCTATTAGCATTTTTACTTCAGCAAATATTGAAATACTTCTTCCACTACTGTGCTAAACTAGACTAACCAACATGCGACCTTAAATGTTAGATATAATATATAATAGATATTAATATTGGAAAGACAAAGAATTGTGCGAAAAGCTGCATCTTTAACGTTGCCTTTGCTGTATTTACTTGCACACTGGAGCAAGACAAGACATCATTCAGTAGCTACTGAACATTAGATGTGAGACTGAGCAAAGATAGAAAATGATACGATTAATCAACTGCTAAAGCAACGAAATGACACAGTGACACAACAAGAGAGATCAACATGAGCGACAACCTGCCACAGAAAGACTCATCTAAACCTGGTTCAGGTCAATCTCCCTCCAACATTTTGTGTCTCGACTCGCTTCCTTTATAATGACAATCACGCGTGTGTGACGGGAAGAGGCGCACGCACACACGCCCTGCATATCTAATGATAGCATTTATGACCTCTATGGCACAAGAGGCAGAGCAGACAAAAGGCAGTCAGGCTTGAAGTGCTGCAGCAGTTACCATTAGCACATCACAGCCAGGTGGCGAGTGTGAAGCCAGACACGGGAATGCGCTTCAGCTGGGAACATTTGTGGAAGCGTACAGCAGGCTGCATTTAGTCGGGTGCTGTGGTTTGAAATTGTTACAAAAGGGTAATTCAAATGAAGGCATGCGGGTAAGTTTGTGCATCAGTTCATGTTTTAAGGATGTTTTGCTTCTGAAAGCATGACGCCACATTACAACGACCGGAATCTAAGGACAGTAGAACTAAACTAGATCATGAAAGTGAGTACACACAAGTAGTGCACAACATGGGTTTAATACTAGAAAGACTGATGGATTTATGGGCTGTAGAGCCAACCAGAAGGCTGTCACTTCATGGAGCTACCGTCCAGTATAATTATTGCTATATGGTAACTTTTCATTGTGTCATTCTGCAAAAGTAAAATACTTGGACACACATTGTGAATGCTAAGATATTTCATTCAAAACCTTCATGAGTAGATGGTGACTCAGTTCATCTACATAAAAAGGTGTTTATACATGCAGATAGTTTGGGGTTTTTTTGTCCTGGTTTTGCTGTTTGTCCCTGAAATTTCTGTCTCCATCTCAGTACAATGGATGTAAACTGAATTTAGCTTTTCTCGCAGATTTGCCAGATTGGGAGAACCAACTATTTCCAATGATGTTCCTTAAAATCCAAGTTTGTTGCTTGTGTTGTCTCCGTCTTTTGTAGTTAAACTTATTACCAAGGTATTTTTGGTACTGCACTTCCTGGACCTCACCTGTCAGGTAAACAATGAACAGGCTCCATTTGGCCCTGCTCACACAGCTCGTGTTGTATCAGCAGGGGCCGAGGAGGTTACAGTAACCTGCCTGCAGGTATTGTGTTGAACTTCTGTCAGCAGGGCAGAAGAAGTATGAACGCTCCTCGTTGGGCGTGAGTTCGATGTATCAGCTATATATGCACTGTATGTACAGTGAAGCCAAGTTTGGGCAAACTGTATAGGCACTGAAGACAAAACAGGGTCCCTCATTTTGAAGGATTCATTCATGACTCCACATCACTAGAGCTGACCAGCCTTGGGTCCATATTGGAGTCCATTAGAGCTTTTACAGTCACTAGAATCACACTGAGGGTCCTTTGTAAAGTTTCTGTGTGGTACCTGTGTTCTGGCTCAGTGTCGTTTCTGGTGTGTCTCTGGTGGAGTGCCAGTACATAGTCGTGGCCTGGCTGGTTATCATGGGATCATCATCAGGGGCAAGAAAGCAGCAGCAGTGGTGCTTCTATAGCCGTCAACAGCAAAAGTCTGAACCATTGCATCAAAACTGAAAAATACTAAGTAGAGGGTTAGTAAAAGAATAGTGGAAACTCCTGAGATCGAGGAGTCTCGATCTGCATATATTTGAAAATGAGTGCAGTTTTACAGACTCTAAAGAGCAACAGCTATAAGATTCATGATGTAAATAAGTCCGAAATGGTTGAGTCTATGGCAGATTGTTATACATTTACTAAGAAGCGTCACCACCAGCACTGATGTCTTACAGTTTCGTTCGCAGCTCAGTCAGCATGTTTGTTTACATTAATGTACAGGTTATGATTGTATATATAAAAGTGCTACAGAATACTAAGAAGAACAAGTTGATCTTTTATATAACTAAGATGCAAAAAAGCATTAAAATCAGGGCTTTATTTAGCTTATTGATGATGACAAAATGCATCATGTTCACATAGGAACTAAAGTAATGAAATGATTTGATGCCATTGAAGCTGTTGGTGTTTCAGTTTCACTGGACTGATCTAAGAGATTGAAACACAATGAAGTATATTTTTGAAGCAAAAGAGCAGATGAGACACACACAGCTACAAAACGATTATTTTGTGTTCGAGCCTACTGTTGTTCTTCAAAAAAATCCAACAAGTAGCGAGCCAGAAAGAGTACTAAGACAGACAGCATGAAGTCCATTTTTTATTTTTTTCTAACCGCAGATTGAAAGTATACAACTGAACATCATGATTTGATTTTTATTATGAGACTCATAAATAAAAATACAAAAAAATTCCACTACAAAAAACAATCTACTGTTAGTAGGATGTAAAAAAAAGAAATATTCTTTATATTTTCACTATCAAAGGCACAACATTGACTTTAGTGACAACATGGAGAAGAGAACCTGCAGCATTAAATCTTTTATTTTTCCTTTTTATTTTTTTTTCACACTCCATCAGAGAACACTGAAATGTTACAAAGAGAGGTGTCTGATTCTACATGGAAAGAAACAAAAAAGAACAACCTCTATATCAACAGACAGTGGCTATAGATTGGTGGCACAGCTCAACAGGAAACGTACTGCCACGGAAAAAAAATAGCACGTCGTCGCTGGAAAAGACAAAGGACCTTTGCAAAGCTCTAATGCAAATTTCAAAAAATTATACAACTGACAACAATAAGAGAACAAAATAAAGAAAAATAAAAAATAATAATTGGGCACCTTCTAAGATTAGGCTAAGATTAGGTGCTGAGGTAGACAAAAACTATAACAATTCAAATCATAATAAAAACACTATTTTCTTAATACAGAGCAACTTGACTGGCACTTGTGCTGTCACAACAATGGAGGAGAGAAGTAGCACAGACAAGCCAGGGAAAGACAGAGAGAGAGAGAGAAAAGCTTTGTTACATAAAAAGCTTTGTTATGCTTGGTCCGACAGGGCAATTGGTCCTCAGTGCTAATATAAAAAAATACAATGTCTTGGTGCTTTGTTACTCAAACAGTTTTTAGTCTAGACCTCGATGGCACATGCATTGCAACACTGCATGAAATGGCTACTTTGTTCTAGAAACACCACACCAAAACACAGAGTGCCAGCTCCAGGGATGCCATGATTCCTCTCTGACGAATTTAACATCCCCTTCTAAATGCGTTTTGTAGAAAAGAAAAAAGTACTTTAAAAAAACTGAAACTGAAGCAAAGCAGAAGGGGATCACCCTCGTGCCAACCTACCCAAATGGAGGTTTTCTTTATTTTTTTTTCAAGAGCAATATTCATCAGCAAACCTGTTGCTGACAAAAAGAGAGAAAACAGAAATCTGAGTGGAGAACCAGACTCGGGGATTCATTTGCTTGCAGAAAAAAAAAAACAATTTAATGGAGCAGATTTTGTCAAGCAAGTTTCACCCCTGCAAATTTTCCTTACGCTTTTGTTTTGTGTTGCTAAATAAATGCTTTTTGGTGCCAATCACAGAGTACGGCCTAAGAAGAGAAGTGAATCCCAGTTGCTGTTTCAAAAGCATTAAGGGTTTATTGCAGTCCTTGAAAAAGAAGCCCTGCTCTATTCAGGATTAAAAAAAAAAAAAAAAAAAAAATCAGGTCATTTTCGAGCGTCATGACATCCCTAGGGTGCTGGAGACACCATTTTTATTTTCTTCTGAAAATACAGAAACTAAGCAGATATAGATGGATATTTTTGTTGAACAAATTCCATTTTTAGGCACAAAGATAGTACAGAAACATTGGAGGAACACTGAGGGAAGAACTATAACGATGCCAATGTATATATATATTTTTTTCCAACATAGAGAAAAAAAGTGGCATAGAATATCATTTTATTTTGTATCTGATCTGATTAGTGCATTTTTCCACTAATACACACACACACACACACACGCACACACAGTTACACACTCTTGTACGCACTCTTTCACCCGCACGAAAAAGTAGAAAACATTCAGAGGACGATGATAGGAACAATGTGACTGATCAGGTCTTGCATTGTGGTGGTTCAGACTGAGCCGCTGACTGGGTATATTATAGTGGGTGGATATTATATGAGGGTGAAAAAGCCCCTCAGCTCACAGTGTTTGAGAATAAAATGGCAAGACACCACGGGACATGCCATCCCTTCTTCTTTTTTTTTCAAATACAAAAACAAAACAAAAAAATACGTCGACAGTCAAGTTTGATTGAAAAATTGTGAATGACAAGTACTAATTGGTCGGTTTGGCAGCGTCCCCCTGCCGTCCCGTGTTTTATCATCTTTTTTTTTGTTTTTTTCCTCATTTTTTTTTTTTTTTTAACGTTGTCACATACACACACTCGTAAAATTTGTGGCGGATAGATTTAGTCCTTCACCTACAATGCAATTGACATCCAGAAAGCGACACTTATTATTACAATATGTTCACACACATGATTTTTTTGTCCAACAATATCAAAGAGGAGCAAGGCAAAAATGATTCACACCCAGAGAGAGAAAAAAAAAAACAGGTAAAAAAAAAAAAAAAAAGAAATACAAATATTTGTGCCCTGCTGTAACCCTCCACAAATGGAAAAAGGACTGACACTGAATACAAAAATATCACAATTTTTATATATCAAATTGCCTCTGTTGGCTCTTGTTCAGGAATACGCTCGTTTCTCGAGAGAGCTTGTCAGCCGAGAGAATCTCTATTTTTAACCTTCTGGTTTTTCTTTTTTGATTACCACTTGCAGTTCCAATTGTCCAACGCACTCTGCATCACTGCAAATATGACCTGTCCTGGGCGGTTCAGCGCGTTTGATGAACCTTCTCTTTTTTTTTTTTTTCACATTACAAAACTACACTTCTATTCACATATTTTCAAGTTTAAATTCTTGTTTTTAAACCCTCTTAAAAAGCAATAGTACTTCCTCTTTATCTGCCGCATCCCTCTTACTCATCACTTAAGGCTTCAAAATTGCTTTTTTTTTTTTTTTCCTCTGCTCGTCTGTGGTTGGAGGTGCAGGGGGAGACTATAAGAGAAGAATAAACATCCATTTGAATGACTTTTCAAATCCTATTAACCTCTACTTTTGTTATCTCTTACCCTTTTATATACATTTTGCTTAAAAACACAGACAATCATAAATCAACTTTCGAGAAAAAAAAAGCATGAGATGAAGTAGCAATGATGAAATAATGCAAAACACAAACACACAAAAATGTGCTTTTGCCAAAAAATGAAAACAACTTAGAGGTAGCTTTTATAACAAATGACCAAACCTTCCGGCTCATTAACAAGCGGGGTTAATAATACCAAGTTTGGTAACAAGTAATGCACAAAGAAATACACAACATTAGAAAACAAACAAAAAAAAATCTCTTCACCGTGGCACTTAATTTTTCTGCGTACACATTGCTTCATCGTGTTGTGCAATGCATCTTTTCGACATACACTCATGAACAAAACAAAAAAAAAAAGTGTACAAATGAAACAAAAGGGAAAATTAAAATACACAAGCAACATGAGGTCACAAAACGAGGTAATTCAAGTACGATGTGTTGAGATCAAACTCAAGGTCAATAATAACAACAACAACAACAACAACAGGAGACGAGAGAGACGAGGCACAGGGACAAAACCACAGAGAAAGAGTTGATTTATTCTGTCGTCTTACTGGTCGCCCCCTAAGCTGCTGGGCCGTGTCTCGTCCCATCAGTGATTTCCCCCTTTTCCACCGGCCGTTTGGATATGTGATCACCCCGGTAGCGCTGTGACATGCAGTGATGCTCATTAAAGCCTTAGGTTCAGCCATAATACCTGTGGCTGTGAAAGTCACACAGGTGTAATGCTGCATTTCAGAGACGTCAGAAAGTCGGAAATTCCTACCTCGTACTGAAATAGGCCTTTCAGTTTGAGGTGTATGCAGATTTTTCTTTTTTTAACAAGAATATTCAGTTGCATTTCTTCCAAGATGCAAGTCAACATTGCAACATAAACCGTAAATGCAACGCATATCTTTTAACATAGCAATCATAAGGAGGCCTAGGTTAATAAATGACCACCTTTCCTCCCAATCTTTGTGCATTAGTGTGCACAAGTGTCCAGTGGTGCTTATTCTCAAACATAAATCTATGGATACCCAGTGAATATAAGGCTTCAGGGGTCCCTCTCCTGCTTTGCCCAGTTAGTAATCCTTGCCTTAATATATGCTAAAGTTCGAATTTGACATGACCTCACGGCCTTGATATGTGATCTGTTTCAGCCCTTTCGTCAGATCACTTTAATTTAATCACCTGAACGTGAATGATTCCACATATTATTTTCAAGTGCCAAACAGTATTTACAGACACTAGCTAGTTAGCTAATGTATGACCTGTTGCACGAAGAACAGAATTTGGATGTTGGATGGAGGAAATCTTCCGACTGAACCACTGGAAGCCAGGGAGAGTTGTAACAACCTTCAAGGTGGGACTCAAAGATTTCTGACTTCCAACGAAAGGCAGCATTAACCTTCAATGTATTCTGACACAGCCTAGTGTGAACCTGGCTCACAGTCTTTCACATTCATGTTTTGATGCCATATAACAGTCTTCAACCTGCCGCACCACCTCTGACAGAGGCGGGCAGCTAAGGCATTCCCAGCACTTCTTCAACATTCACTACGAGCAGTCGAAGTCAGAAGCAGCGGTTAACCATTTTCCCATTTTGTTTTCCATCACTGCGGTGAATGGACAGATCTGTTGTGGTCAGAGTGTTACTGTTTATGTCAGTTTGTGTAGTTTATCATTAGTGTGCGATAACGAGAGTCATCTGGTTAATGTACATGGATAAAAGCAGTCCAGTTATCTATTGCTGAGTAGGTGGATAGGCTGGGTTTGTAATGTAATGTAATACTGTAATAGAGAGTTATGATTTACTGAAAAAACGATATAACTTGCAGACATCAAACAGAGACTGTTGTCGTAATTTGTTTTACCTGTGCAATCAAGCCATGATAAACTACGATGCAGAGCTAAAAAAATATAAGATGAAAAAGTGACGCAAGTTAGCCTTTGGCTCCCTGGGGAGAACCGTGGGTGGCCAGTGGTGACTCGACTTTCTCCAGCCCTCATCTGACAGAGATGCAGAACCAGGAAGACTACTGAGAAAACTGGGGAGACTTCCAACGAAAAAAAGCAGCACTAACATCTTCCCCCCGCCTCACAACCAAACAGGTGCTTGGTTTGCAGTATTTTAGTGCTCCAATTCATCCAGTTCAGCTGTTTCATCTACTGCATACGCCTGCCGGCTCCGCTGCTGATTCTCAGGGGCTATCTCGCTGCCACCGCCGGGATCTGAAGGATCTTGTGTATGGACAGGTTATACTGGCAGATTTCTGTGAAAGCTGGGAAGATCTGTGTCTACTGCACAGGCAGATATGATGGGAGATTGCAAAACAGACACACTTCCCATTTGAGATGGAAAGAATCAGGGGCACGTTCACCCAAAGCGGGTCATTCAAACTCTGGAGTGTATGTTTCTTTAATTCAGTTGGTTTGGTATGATGAAACTGTTGGAAAATATGTCCTAGTCCTCCTCCAAGAGAACTTTGTTGTGGCTCATAACTACCATAACATGAAGGTTTGTGGCCATGAGGAAGATTTTGGCTTCTGAAAGCCAGCAGCTCCTCAGTACTTGAAATGCAAATCAGAACATGATGAACTAATCTAAACTGATCCTTATATTCACATATTCTTCATGTGATCCAAACTAGTACGACCAAACAGAGTGAAGGTAAACGAACCAATACCAAAGTAGAACAAAAAAATACTTTCTCCAGTTTGAAAAACTCAGAATGGAGTGAAAGATTCGGTTCCTGATGGTTCAGATAGCCCTTGAGAATCTGCTTTCGCAACGCTGTGGCAGCAGCATCCAAAAAGTCGCTTCCGTGCAGCTCGCTCGCTTTGTGGCGCTGCATGAAATGACCTGAAACAATAACACAGTTGCAGATGTAGTGAATGACCCGGTGAATCCGAACAATGGTGGAGAATCTCTCTCCGTGTCCAAGTCTTCCTCTTCTTAGCACTTTTGTCCCATCATCACCACCCTTTTACCCCGTCGGTCGTCGCCGCCTTTGCATGAAAAGAAAAAAGAGATAACAAACCCTCTTGCTTTCGAGTCTCTTGCCGTTGACATTCCTCAATCGTCAACACTTCCAACACAGCCTCATGCCTCCTATCCGCTCAATTACATTCCCCTTACCTCTCAACCCCTTCCCCACCCTCACACGTACCCTCCCTCTCTTCATTCGCTCTCCCGGCCTCAGACATAGCAGAGGTACAGGTAGGTCTTCTCTATGCGCCAGTCTGGGGGGATGTCTTCGGGCTTGTGGCCTTTCATGTGCTTCTGCATGGCTGACAGGCTGGGGCAGTACTCCAGGCAGATGGTGCATTGGTAGGGCGAGGCGCCGTTGTGGGTGCGCAGGTGCTTGATCATGGCCGAGTAGTCCCTGGATCGCTGGTGGCACAGCTTGCACTCGAATGGCTTCTCACCTAAAGATGATAAGGTGGGGTTGAAGACAACAGTTGTGTTAGCTGTAGTGCCATTCAGTGACAGTATAATGTCCTTGTTGAAGCATGATGTGCCTGTTAATTAGGAAATAAATGTGTTTGATACAGAAATCAATTGAAAGGGAAGGAAAAGCTGTATTAGTCTGTGAGGCGTTCTGGTAAACACAGAAGCTTTTGTCATTCACACCAGAAGACCTTCACATTATTTTATTGTGAAGTCTTTGTTGTTCCATAAACAGCAGGAAAAAGGGGAGTGATAAATCAGAGCATCTTTGTGAAGGCCGTACCAGCGTTGTAATATTATTGTTTGCATAAAATACCAGTATGGATCTTCTATGTCTTGTCATTTATGGCCAGTGTTATTACAACCTGGCTTTTATTTTTGTGGTTTTGGCCATGATGTCCTGTCAGCGATGATATTCATAAGGTCATTGCAGAAATCTGGGAACACAATAACATCACACAATAGAGTCCGAGGGAGCAAGAAACAAGGTTGTAAGATTGTAAACAAACATTTAAGCCAGATTATCTAAACCTTTTATTTGTTTGGATCTAAAACTGTGAGTGCACCTGAAATGTTGGCAACGATCCCTAATTGCACCTGAAAACTGTGTGTAAATATGGAACACCTTAAATTTCTCCGCCATATAAGCCTGGCGAACCTGAGGGTTTGTTTAAAACCTGTCTGACTGTTTAGCAATTAACTCAGTGATACTGCTTTTATTACTGACACGACCAAAACTACAGAGATTAAACCCACAGTGTAATAAAACTAAATTATCCTGCAATGGTAAAAATTTTATCTTTTGAAAGTTCAACACTGCAGCATCTGAAACCTGTTGTGCGAGAATTAAAAAAAACTCTCTATATCAGGGCTTCAGGAGAGAAGAAGATCCCATCAGCACTAATTTAGAGAGCACAGATTTCACCCTGTTGGCCCACAAGAAATTCTGGTGTTGTTATGATAATTGGACTGTGCACACAGTAAGTGACAAGTCGAAAGCCAGGAGTGAAATCCCAGCTGTCTCCTGAACAGCGGTGAGCGGCAGTAAAAGACCACACTAACTCTTTAAAGTCAGTCCAACTGGCCCCAATAATTGGTACAACTCAAAAGAGAAGGATGGATAAAAGCATGAAGGTACAGTGTTGGAGTGTGTTCACCTGAACATAGTGTCCGTCAGATCCATCAAACTGTCTCTAATGAAATGATCTTCTAATTATTCTCATAGTTCGGGGATATAAATCCTTTGTGTTCGGTCGTTATCAATTCTCATTACCGCCTTTATTAAAAAGGAGCTCATTGTATTGGGATTTTGATTTTTTTTCACGTCACGTTGAGCAACAGCTGAAAATGAAAAAGAGATGTCCTGCTATCTAATCGAACGTGCAGCTATCGAATGTGGCAGCAGAGGTTCGTGAGACCACACAGAGAATGTCTCGCTTCAGATCTCCTTTTGAAAACCAGCAGCACTCAGGAGTTGTGACATCTGGACGCCGATGCTGACTTTGAGATGCGGCTGAAAGCCTCAGAAATAAGTTTCTAAAGCAAGTGTGTGCTTATGTCTCTTGCCCTATCTGACGTTGTTATGCGATGGCAGCATGTTCCCAGATCACAAAATTACTTTGAGTATAACTTCGGCATAAATGGTTCAAACGATGAACTGATAAACCAGGGTTATCCTTTAATGGTGAGAATACTCGAGCAGACTTGTGAGATAAGAACAACGTGATAACATTTAAATTAAGATTTGAATGGGCTAAAAATCCAAGAATATGTGATGTTTAAATTTCAGGCAACCACATCTAATCAACTAATCTCTGGTACATTACAGAAAATACAGCTCCTGCCATAGAGAGCTCCTGAAGGTGTCATAAATCAAACTGCAGCGCTGCTTTCTTGCTGTGGGGGGCTGCTATATTCAAGAGGCACATTTCAATTCAGCAACAGCAGCCATCCTAAACGTGCTAATGATTTGAGTGATGGCAGGGAATAATCCACCAGCGCTCAAGCCGGCAGACGCAAATTAGACATGTAAATGCTGACCTTTACCAATGGCATTTGAAATGAGCTGTCGGAAGTGATCTGGCCCGGCGCTCGCTGTCACCTTTCAGCTGGAGCCTCACACGTGTGCGCTGGCAAATCGGGCCTCATGCCTCCGCCGCTCGGTCGGCCTGTTCTTTTGGAGCCCTGGTTAACCTTGACCTCGGCGGGGGCTTGGTTATGCCGCCGTTTAGCCAATAAGCATAAATACAGTGTCGCGGGCCGTCGCGTGTTTGCTGTGCAGCAGCCTGGACACCTGCGTTCTGTTGATATTGATAACCAGACTGTAAACAGGGTCGCCTCAAATAACCTGCTAATAATGAATTGCAAATGGGGCCCAGGTATTGATCCGCCATTGGCATTTGGGATGTGTGGAGAGAAGGGGGCGGAGGGGGGGTTAGGTTGCCAATGCCGATGATTCATCAAGCAGCTCCCTTTTGTGCGAGGTGGCCTTTGACTGTGAGCTTGTCACTTGCTCTTGTTATCTGCTGTTGCTCTCCGGCTTAACGCAAAGCCCCCTCCCCCACACAAAAGGGGAAAGGGTGGACGGAGGGGAGCCAATTATTGGACAGGCTGCCTTGATAGTGTGGCTTAACAGCTGGCTTATTGAATGGGAGATGGGAAGGCGCTGCTGTGTGTGTGTGCGCGTTAGAGAAAAAGAGATGGTGAGGAAGCATAAAGCCTTGGCCGTGTGCCATCCTGGTGAGCACTTGTGGTATCCTCTCAGTCTGGTACGTGGCGTGCACTCATTCTCCAGGGCACCCAGCTTATCACTGTGTCAACATCTTTATGGGGCTCTAAATATACTGGGATCAATACAAAGTCTTCTGAGACATCCATCTACTGTATCACAGCAACAAAGATATTCATCTGGTCTGGTCTGTGCCTCGCAACTTGGATTTCCTACAACGGAGTCCTTTAGCAGGCTCCAGAAGCTGCATCAATATGTTTCAAGGCCGTGTTATTACGAAGGCCAACGAGCTATAATGTTGCACTCATATCAAATTAGGATGAGTGGAAGAATGAGATGACATATCAGAGCTATCGTTTAGCAATATAGATGAGTGTAAAAAGAATCTTATAATATTGGCACACAAAGGCCAATATGTCTTTTAAGCACTAGCAATTTTAAAAGATCTCAGGAATAGTTCAAAAACAGGGGAAATACGCTTATTGACTTTCTTTCTGAGAATGAGATGAGATCAATATCAGTCTCATGTCTGTGTGCTAAGTACAGAGCTGCAGTCAGGACATTGTTAGCTTAGCAATAGGTCTTGTTTACACCACTGTCTTGGGTGATCCGATCACAAGTGGACAGCTCGAAGTACAGATGTGAATGAACCAGAGATGCATTGAGATCTGATCTGGTCATTCTTTTAGCGTGTGTTTACTGTGTATGCCAATGTGTCCTGGCCACATTGAAGGACGGCCCACTCAACTGACGTCATCTGTGTGATTTCCATTTATTTCACTGTAATGCATATTAGGTGTTAGGGGTCTCTGACTTGCCAAGATAAGCAGCAGACGTCTGTTTCAACGGATTTCACCACTGAACTAGAAACTGCAATATCCCAAGAATCCCTTAAAAAAATTGTGTAGTTCTGAGATTTGTTGAGTGAGGAGAAATTGAATAACCTTATTTCACTCATTTGTCATATTCAACTTAACTCATTTGTGCCTTCTTGTAAATTTGGCATTAAATGAAATACATTAAGTCAATTTTTCCTTAATAAAACACTTGTGTCACTTTGTTGTGGCGTCGCTGCACCGGCCTGTCAGTGGCTCCACGTGAATTAGGAGTCATTTTTTAAAGTTTGTGAAACACTGTCTGTGACAAATTCTTAAATATTTGGGCTTCCTTATAAATTCAGCAAATATTATACACTTATTTCTTTCTTTGTGTGAAAAACATGTCTGTCTGTCTGATGCAACGATGTGAGTGTTTCTTTGCATATAGAGCAAGAAAATGAGATCTGATTGACCAACCCCTTGAAAGCTCACTAATTAATTAACATGTTGTATGTCTGTTGTTTAATACATAAACAGAAATATGAAAATGACAGATTATTTAGAGGGAGTTATGCAGCTGAACTATTTTTGTCACAGTGGGGTTGCCAGGTTTGACAACAATGAGCATGCACAGAGACCAAAACCATCTGGCAACCCGTGCTTTAGCCTGAGAAGAAGTTCTGAAGTATAAACTGTTGTAAACGAAGAAATAGTTCCAGCACACAATCAGTTCCCAATCCTTTGATTATTAACATCAATACATGCAGCGTTTTCAAACATCCTCTTTGTCGGCCGGGTTTTGACGGCAGTACCTGTGTGCACACGGTAGTGGGTTTCCAGCTGGTGCTTGAGGCTGAACTTCTTCCCACAGCCGTTACATTCATAGGGCTTCTCCCCGGTGTGGATGCGTTTGTGGCCCTTCAGCGTGCTCTCATCTCGAAAGCAGCTCCCGCAGAACTCACACTCGTATGGGTGGTCCCCTGCTGCAATGTGGAGGAAAAACAAGCAACGTTAACTTCATCTGCGGACCAGACCTGGTCGAGAAACGGCTTGACTGAAGGGCTGAAATATGAAGCCTTGATTTCATTGAGATGCACAAATTCATCTGAATGTTGCTTTAAATAAAGTCAAGTTATTGTAACAAAGAAGAAGCTAATGTTTGTGGTTTGTTGCTCGGATGTAAACATACAGTTGTGATACCTAAAAGGCGCCGCATTACTGAATGTTTGGTCTGATTATTTTGGCAGGTTTATGCACAAAGCCAGAACAACAGGCGTTCACTCTCTAATGGATACCTACGCCATAAGGCTTTTATTCCAGCAGACACATGTAACCCATCTTTTGTCTTTCTCTACAAATCACCTGCACTACTCCTCTGCTTTGTGCAAAGCCTTAAATAATTGTAGCCTGTCACCGGCCACGAGATGCATTATTGACCAGTCTCACAAAGGCTCGGATAACCTGGATAACCTGGCTGATGCATATATGGATACGTACATTTTTAATCTCCTGTTTAATTATAAGTATTTAGTATTTAGGGATTTAAAACATTGAGGGAAACATCTTCATCATTCAATAAGAAGAACAGAAAGTAAAACTGGAATTGAAGTCTCTATCAGCCTCTCCATACCTTCACTTTCAATGTATTACTTCACTGTCAGCACACTGACTGTTTCTATTCATGGCTCCTCTGTCTAATCCTTTCACACTGAGTAAATGCATTCTCACTTACAGAGCCCCATTTTTCTATTCCTTCAGACATTAGGCTCATTTCAGACACCGGGCTGGCAGTGGATGTACAGTACGTGTGCCTCCAGAAATGAAAATGACAACAGGCATCACATTCTGCTCCTCGGGCTGCCAGAGCACAGGTCCCCACAGGGCAGCTGTAATGGATATTCAGATGTCAATGATCAGGGATATTATGATTTGCAGGAGGCTCTCACCAGCAGTCCAAAGACTAATTGTATTCCGGTGTTTGATGAGGAGCTGCTCCTTGCGTCATTTGCCCCCCCTCGGTTACACTCTCCAGCCAAGTAATGTTGTGGATATTTATTAATGTATTTCACTCCGCCGCTGCAGGTTTAAGTCACCATCAATGACCTATGCCTTTCATTATCTGCCTGTCCGAGCAGCAACGTGCCCGGGAATAAATTGCATTTCTCGTTATGTGCTGCTGCTGCTACCCCGCTGTTAAGAGACAATTTCACTTCCATCCTGCATATTTTATTTAAGATTTTACGTCTGTATATACAGTATGTATGCGTTTATTTGGGAGGAGAGACAGAAAGAGGTATGAAGGAGGAATGAGAGGTAGATACCCTTTAAATGCTGATCACATTTTGGGTGTGTTATACCTTCATGGAAAAAAAAAAACGTTTTCGATGCCTTGTGATGTTGGACGCCTTCCCATTAAAGGGAAGCTTTGATGGGGATGGAGGGGTGCGGGAGGAGGGATAAAACTGAGACAGGGATGGAGCAGGGGATGTGGGTGTATATGGTGGCGGCGGTGGGGGCTGGGTAAAAATCAATAAAAGTGACAGTCTTTATTTGTCTGCGTGAAGTTATCAGTGGCTCCCGCTGTAAGACATTGTGCTCTTTCTAGCGTTTCAACCACAGCAGAGATCACAATCCATCACGGAGCTCGGTGGGCTCGCACGACGCTACAAGAATAATAATTGAGCTCAGATTCACCTGCCTTTAATTAGGGCCTCCGATCAGACCAGCAAGTGGGATGCTAATACTCAGAGGAGGCCTATGGAGGGTTATTTACGCTTAATGTCCTGTTGCGTCTCTAACGTCTGCTGTTAGCCAACATCATCAAAAATCTTAAATTAGTGGGAAAGAGCTTTCTCGTTTCTGTACTAACACGTTTTCTTACATGAACCAGTGTTTATGCATCAGAACATTTACAATATATATACACTTTTGTGTTGGCCATTTTCCCTTCATATCAAATTGCTTTGCACAGACATATACAGTATATATATTATATATAATTCTAAAATGCTGGTAAACATAAGAACCCATTCGGTAGCTACAAGTAAGTTCGACCCACTTGAACTTATCTCAGCTTCAGTTGTAAGTCTTTAAACTTTATCTCTATGATGAATTATTTTAAATGCAAGTGTATTTAGACTAAATATCTTCAAGTTTGAGCATCCTGTGCATCCCCCCAAAAACAGAAAAACAACAACCCAACACATACTAACACTGAAAACTAGACTAGTTTTACTATTCTGTTTCCCATAAAAACAGGATGCTGCAGTTGCCTGCCTGGAGCAACAACACCTTTCATTAGGTGCAATAAATAGACACATAATGCACCTATTTTCTATTTGTGATTGGTAATAGATATCGCACATCCTCACAGTTAAAGTGCAGATGCAAGCATGTCTGGTATCAGCTGAGGCGGATCAGAGTGGTATAAAATGCAAAGTGGTTGCTGTCCAGCTCCAGCATCCTGTTTGTGCCCGGGATGCATATCATGCATGTTATCTCCTGTAGCCACTCGGGGACGCCAAAGTGCAAAGTTGCACTGCAGAGCTTTAAATAAATCAGACACAATTCTATAATCACATTGTGAGGATGTAAAGGGCCAGACAGGACTTCATTTTGTCGGGGAATTCTCACGGGGGCTTGCGAATAATGGGGACACGTCCTCTGTCCATCCCAAATCTGCCGCTATTACTTCCTCTCTCCCTCTGTCCTCCTTTCATTCCTCTCTTCCTTCCTTCCTTTCCTTCCCTCCCGTCTCTTTTCTTTCTGGTGTGACCACATGGCAGCGAGGCCACAGATGAGGACCCGGCACAGTGAGGTGGAAACACAGCATGGTGAGTGGACCCTTGGGTGCCCCCGAGCATCACCACCTGCGTCTCCTGACCCCCCCCCGCCAAACACCACCTCCACATTTACACCCCTCCCTCTCTATCACCTCCTTTGACACCCCAAAGGCCTGCTGAGGGTGCCTGTGCCCATGGGCACCCGGGGCGTGTTCATTATATACGGTAAGAGGCTGTAAATCACCGGCTCCATCACTGCCAGGACCAGAACTGGCTCATTCTCTCTCTCTCTAAATTCAATTCAGTCCTCTCTCTCTCTCCCTCTCTCTGGCTGTAGCACTATCAAATACAGCTGCGAACACAAAACACCCCGCCATAGCAGACAGCAAATTGGCTCCGGGTTTAAAAAAAACACACACAGACACTTACACACAGACAGTGCACAACAACTGAATATTAATGAAGGCCTGGTCTGTAAAGAGAGTGTGTGTGTGTCTGTGTGTGTGGTGTTAGGGAAGGGGAATAGCACAGCTGCCATGACTGCCACTGTTAGAAGCCCACATTGTGTATTTGAGCACGACTGCTTGAACCTATACTGTTGAGTCTATACATGCATTAAAGCCACATAAACAAAATAAAGAGGAAACGCGGCGAGCTGCGTGCGTGTAATATCCTGCATGTTAAGAGAAGGTGATGAAACCGCAGGTAGACGGAGGAAAATGAGAAGAAAGACGCAGTGAGGGAGAGAAGGAGAGATGACATGATTAAGATGCTGAAATAAACACCATTAAATCCGTTTTTTTTTTCTCCCCTCCTCGTCCTAAATGGTGATCCAGTGTCAGAGCCCGCACCGGCGAGGCTGCTTTCAAAAGATAAGGCAGCAGACAGGTAAAATGAAGCACACGTAATGAATGTCCATAAAAGTGCTTTTTGCAGCTTTCTGTTGTCAGTTGATACAACAGAACGGTGACTCAACCAATAACCAGCTATCTAGAAAGCTTTCCATGGTGGATGAGCTGCCACAGCCCGTTCGGGTTGAATTCTGGGGATTGAGATCTTTGTATTTACAGGGAATTCTTGCCAAAATGGTGATTTCCTGGGAATAATACCTGTGACTCTTTGCATGTGTGCGTCTGCGTGTTCTAACTGTATAAAACAGACGCCTCATTACGCCGCTAAAGCTCATTAATGATACCATAAAACTGTACCTAACTACTCTGACCTTGAGGTGTCATTATTAGGGTAATATAACTGGATCAACTTTTCAGCTCCACTGGCTTTTTCCATTTATTTTTAATGCGACAATGGCCGCCTGAAGTCCGGCTGAGTGGCAATTTTTTCAAATAATCACTGTGAATGAAAATGGGTAACAAAAACTTTGCAGATGGTTCAACAGGTGGCTGAACGAGACGTACAAGAGTCTATAAACACATCAGAAGGAAGAACAGCAGTCAACAGGTGGAGACATAAGATCGCATGAATGTTACAACTAAATATCCAAGAATAACACTGTCATGGCCAAAACACAGAAACAACATGGCAGAATGGATGCATGAAGGATTTTGCTTCTCATGTAGATCAGCCCTATACTCCCATATAACCACAAACAGGCACTGCATTAAAACTGGTGAGAGGTGTTTTTAATAACTGGAAGATGCACTTTTAAGAGAAATTGTTGTCCTACTAAAAATATTCATTAATATATTTATCACTTGATAAATGTGTCAGAAAATTCGAATAAATCTGCAGTTCAGTTCTTTCTGCAACTTATTCAAAAATCCTGGTTTCCCCTGAAGTAATCGTTTTAATATCATCATAAAACTGAGCTAAACATTCATCACAAAGGCTGTTTTTGACTCACATCTTGTGTCTCCAAAATTTAAAAAAAAAAAATCTGGAAAAGTGTATGTGATGAATCATCTGAATATAGAGAAAATAAGAGGACAGATGAGAACATGTCTTAGTCACCCACCTCTTCCTATCCAAATATTTGCTTAGCATTTAATTGACAGTATTATACTGAGTGATATGGAGAACATGTTCTACGATGGTATGAAACTTATCAGTATTAATAAGATGCATTTTTGGGAAATGCATGGATGTTTTGGGTTGAAGAGGGGTTTGAATGTATGCTGTAAAATGTGTCAGTTGGTTGAATAGTTGTTCAGAGACTCACTGATGCTCAGTTCAGACTAAACATATTTTTGTCTGTTATGATGAGTCAGATTAGAGGATTATACAGTCGTAAATTTTTGCTGTGTTTTGGCCAAGAGACATGACAGACTACGCATTGCTCCCCGACCAATCATCACTCGCCGTCTTTCCCAACATGCGTGATGTCACCAGAAAGGGTGTTACGGACCGACTTTTGTAATGTAAACAAACAATGCTGGTGTGTTTGATACCGGCTGTTCAGAAAAGCCTAAAAATGAAAGAAAAAGCAACAGTGACCTTTCCTCCGTTTCACAGTTCCCCATCGTCTTCCCCGACCTGACCCGACGTCCTACGTCTGCAAGATCTGGCTATAATTGGGCTGATGTTGTGTAGTCGTCTGAAACCGGCATTAAATCTCTGTAGCAGTGTCCTTTTACTGTCCAGGAGTCATTCAAGATTGAGATGAGAGGAGCTTGTAATTGATAAACCTGCTGATAAGCTCATCTTAGTTGCCTTTAATTATAACTGTTTGCTGCTGTGTGGACTCCTGCTGTCCTGCGTTTGGTCTCTCAGGGCAGACTGAACCTCTTACTGGAGGACGACTACTGACCAACTAATTTGCATGTTTTTTTCATTTTGCAAACGTTAATCAAAGGTAAGACAGTAAAGGACAGTGCTCTATAGTGACGACGCAACTGCAAAATGTAATAAAAATGAATAAAACCAATAAAAATAATGCAGCAATTTACATAGAATTTCTCATTGCTGTAACAGAAAGCACAATATTATTTTTGTTGAGGGCTTGTGGGACTTTACTTTGGAAGCATATCAGAAACTTGAAAGCAAAAAAAAAAACAAGGGGGGCTAACTGATGAGTTAAGGTGCAGGTAGGACAACAACAAAAACCTGTTGGATATGGACAGATGTCCACATTGGACGGCCTCGTTGAGACACATGCTGTGCACGTATGTCTATAAGCAAACAAGGCTACATGTCAGTGAACTTATAAGGCTGATCCTCTGGGGTGGATACGCTGTCGAGCTCTGTTTTTTACACACTATTTTTGCCTTGTTACCCAGCAAAGTGTGAATGAGATTATTAACATCAAAGTGTAAATGCAGAGGAACACCATGCCTCCACCTCTTTTTATTTTTATTTTTTTTGGAGGGTAAATTAGGACCTATTTCTGGCACCCATGTTGGCTGTGTGAGTTGCTGACTTTATAATTCCCTGACAAAAGGCTCCACATCATATTTAAACGATTGCTTTCACGGCTGGCTCATTGTGATTTAACACACGCCCACAGTGGGATGAGGTTCAAAGTGGCATGAGGCTGCAAAGTCTCATCTGCAGCTCCAGAGACGAGCTGAGGTGACATTTGTGTCGCCCGGGTGGGCAGGTGGATCAGGGACGATGCTTGTGTCCTCTCCAATGTCTGCTAGACGGAGCAGATGTGTGCATTGCTACTGTACAGGCGGCTCAAGCAGCTCCGTCCACCCCCTACCCCAAACCCCCCCCTCAGCCCCTACCACCATCACACACTAATGGTGTATTCGCCTGACTTGTAAATAGGGCCGACTGCTCTCATCTCACTGCCTTTCGTTTCAAATATTTATCCGTGAGCTGGTGAGCTAAATCGGCTCTGACAGTGAGACTGTTATTTAAGGTCGCAGACAGGCGGCTGGGTGAGAGAGAGAGAGAGAAGGGGGGAAAAAAAGCATCCATCCCTCGCCGGTGAAATGGGATTCATTTCCATGTGTTCATATTCTGTCATGGTTACGTTTTTTTTTTTTTTTTCACTCTCAATAGCCGCATCCGTCAGGCTACCTCTGCTCCCTCACAACAATGTATTAGTATCCTGGCCTCGCCTCAGCAGAGAGCCAGCTCTCAGAGAATTACTAGTGGACTGAAGAAAAAAAAAAACAAAAAAGAAAATAGTCACTGTAAATAAGCGTCTGACTGCTGCAGAATTCATTTCGCGTTGACCTGAATTAATGCTGTTTATTCAGCTGAGCTAAAGTCGCAATGTAACCGGGTAGGAATAACATAATTCAACCCCATTTCCTAAAATAAAACATGTCTTTTTACTTTGCATTATACTGTAAGCAATATTAGTCCATGACGATCTCTGTCGTGGGCCAGAGAGGAAGATTTTTTTTCCTGCTATGGCTGCACCACCTTCTTCATGGTCAGGTACTCTATTACCCCAATACACCAGGGTGGGAGGTGGTAATGTGCTGTATAGTAATCTGAGAAACAAAACTTTCTATGTGAAAGCACAAAGAAAAACTTGCAGACATGCAGGCTGCATATTTATGAGAGGAAATGCAGAATTTCTATGAACATTCAAGTGCAAAAAATTACATCCAAGAGTTAAAATGTAAAAAGAAGCATATTCAGATATTTGAAGAGACGGTGAGTCACTTTCACATTTGAAATGTCACATGTAAATATCACGTCCCATATCGTCGCACGTGAAAGGAGTGAAAGTGCTGTTCCATGTGTGATTAAATATGTTTTACAAGTAATGAACAGGTGCTTTTAAGCTGTTATATATAACTCAAGTGTAACTACTGGCGCAAGAATTTTTGGGGCACTATTAGACATGGTGTTACAGGGGTCCCGAGTCAAATATTAGCTTCTGGGCCTCCATTAAATGCTAATTAATTTAGCAATTTGCACCATGTAAACACAATATCGGCTGAAATAATTAAGATGTTAAAATGAGATTTTACACAGGTGCCCTCTTTAACACAGGTCTTCATTATCAGGTAATAAAGCAGGTCACCCCTTAACGCCTTCATCGTGTCAGCTGATATTGTGTTTTAGTGGAGCATGTTCCCATAGACCCAAACAAAGCTGAAAACACTCATGATACCAAAATCCATCTGCCACACAGAGAAGCCGGGGCTTTGCTCTGGGGACATGGGGCCGATGGTAATCTAGTCGTGCTATTATGCAATATAATAATGATAGATCGTATTAATACTGAGACTGTCTTGACCCACAGGTTAATAGTCATTATGTGAAGGTCATATCAAAACAGCTTTTACAGCTCAAAACCACGTTTTAGTGCTGATTTTCTCCTGAAGTATTACCAAACCCTAACTCTAACTCTAACCAGTCTCCATTCATAACTGCTTAGCAGACTTTAAAGTTGGATGTCTGACGATTTCCTCCAGCTTAATGACACCAAATCTGACACCAAAGGTTGTCCAATCCTGATTTCTTCAATTACAGAATGTCGCTAAAATCAAATTGTGTCATTTGCTGATCTGGAGACAGTTGTCCATGCGTGGTCTTCACCATTGCAACTCCCTGTACGCGTCTCTCCCAACAGTCTATCCATTGCCTCCAACACACACAAAATGCTGCATCCAATGTGAACATATTATGCCTCTTTTAGCCGATTTACACCGGCTACCTCTGTCTTTTAGAATCATTTTCAAAATATGTTCTAAATCACTTTTAAGGCCCTGTCTGGTTTGGCATCTCCTCATATTCTCAGAGCTGCTCTCCCCTTATGACCAAACACGCTGACTGACGTCCTCGGGCAAAACTCTGTTATCTTTTCCAAAGTCCCGGCTAAAAACTAAAGGTGACTGTGCATTTGCTCTCAGAGCCTCCAGACTTTGGATTTCCCCGTCTGAAGAGATCAGACGTGCTGAATCACTGCAACATTTTAAATCACTCCTCAAAACACACTCGTAGAAAGCTGCTTTTAATTCTTGATTCTGGTGCTTTTAGCTTTGCTTTGTTTTGTTTTTTACTTATTTATGCACTTTGTGTGTGCTTGTTTTATTTATTTCATTGTTTTTATATTAATATTTATAACTGCCCCTGGAATATTTGCTTTGCTAACTGACACTTTGTCTCTTTTCCCCATGTATTTTACTGCTTTGCTCTGTTTTATGCACTTTGTAACTCTCTTTTTGAAAAGTTCTGTATACATAAAGTTATAATTATTAACACTATTACAATCCACTAACACATAAATACCCTTATTCTTTTCAAACTGCTTCTGACTTAACACTCAATTTTTCTTTCATATGACAAATCTTTGATGTCAATATGAAACCATTCTGCACTGTCTGCTCTGCTCTATTAGCAGTTTGGTAGAAACAGAATGAATTCAAGTGTGCTCTTTTGAGAATAAAAGGGCAGACACAAATGGTGATGCAAGTTCGCTGCAAAATTCTTTCTATATGTGAGCACGGCCGACAGAGTTGAGTAATTTCCTGACCAGAGATGCTGCTGCAGCATTGCACTGGTGCACCTGGGGCACTCATGTTAAATGGGTTGGACTGGGAGGGATGAATTATAAGTAGGTGTGGTTGGAGCTAGCAAGTGTTGCAAATTAAGGAAATTTGGTATTTTTATGACCTGGGTCTGATTTTTTTTTGACTGGCCATTCCTGCTAGTTATTTCTATTCAATTCAGTTTTGCTTTATCGGCATGAATGTCACAACAACAGTATTACCAAAGCATCAAGACCAAATCATCAAACCATATAAATACATGTCATAAATTTAAATTATGAATCTAGTTTTGCAAAATGTAGTCCATATTTTATCAGACAGTTAAGGTAAAAACTAATTATTTTATCAGATTATTTTGAGGGAGCTGAGCCTGAAGGCAAAGCTCTTCCTGTGTGAGTCAGTCTGTCCTCCAGCCCTCACCTGTGCTCTAAGCTCTGGACAGCGACTGACAATCGATTGTGGATATGAGTGGCCGGCAGACTTGAAGTGCAAAATAAGAAGTGCTGCACCCTCATGTCAAGAGGAGTGAGGTGTGGTCTGATTCTGATGTCTCGCAGAGGCTTACATGTGCAGATATTTTGGGTTAAATGGGAGCTGACCCACAATACACCAGGAGGATTACTTATCCCTGCTGGTGTGGGAAGGTCAAGAGATTCCCCAGATTGAGGTGAAGAATGTGGAGAGGAAGGAAGATCAGGGCTCTGCTGCTTAGTTTGCAACCATAACCCAGACCTGATGAAGGTGCTGAAAATGAACTGTGGAGGACACTAAACCTTCCCTAGGCCTGACCGCTGTAGTGAAGACGGTTAGCGAGTTCTTCCACTGACCTGTGTGTGAGCGTAGGTGACGTTTGAGTGCAGTATGGCTGGGGAAAGTCCGGTTGCATTCGCTGCAAATGTAGCTGCGAACGCCGGCGTGGACTTCCATGTGCTGCTGCAATGCCGTCTGGGTCTGGAATCGCTTCCCACAAAGCAGGCAAAAGATGGCCATGTCGGACCCTGCGGAGCAAGAGACAACAACAGGGGAGTTAATGATGAGAGCTGTGAAGCACGATTTCATTTCAGACCACTGATTTATCCCAACTTTTATTTTTGTAGTTTCATATTTCTTGGCTTCTTGCACATCTTTTTCGTCATGTTTCCAGATAGCAGCAATTAACATGTCAAGTATAATCTTATTGTTAGTGATGGGAATGGTGGCCAGAATGACAAAACAGACCTAAGCTGTAATAAAAAAGCAGTGTCACTGTGCAGCCTGGGGTGTCGCCTCTCGCTCAGTACTTCACGGCAGACAAACCGATGCCTGCTTTGCTCAAACGAATCACAGTAAAGGTTGTGCATGCACAATGATTGAGACACAGGATATGCAACAACTCGGGCGCGATGTCATGAGCTCAGACATACTACAGTCTGCTAACTGTGCCTTCATAGGCTTACACGAAGCAGACTGTATTTATAGGATTAAAGGTGCACACAATACTCATGTTTCAGGGTGGCTGAGTAGAAAGATAAAGATCTCCTATGCAATACTTCAATCGAATCTTGACTCCAGCGAACACTGTGCATTTTTCTCCAGCAGAGATAAAGAGAGCACAGTTGCAAGCGCACAAACACATAAAATCACAAACACAGGAACAGACACACACACAGTTGCACGCTCCCTTGAACACACTCCCTTCACACTTTTTCAATTACCAGGCTGGGGAAAACTCTGGGGAAGGACTGAGTGTTTGGAGCTCAGTTTCTATTTCATCAGTCAATAACACATCTTTGGGGCAAAGCTGACACTAATTTAAAAATCTATGAAGAGCAGCCCGCCTCATGTTCATAACCACTGAAGGAGGAGGAGGGCCCACGACAGCCTCCACGCCAGATCAATCACTGTCTCGGCGGCTCTACGCGCAGAAGAACGGGGATGGAGGGAGGATGCACCGCTGGAGGATGATGATAGGAGGAAGGATAGAGGAGAACTGCTGGATGGCATGTAAAGATAGGAGATTCAGTTTGTGGAAGAGGATGGTAACGTACAAACTGAGGGGGGAAAAAGTGTAATTTGGTTGCATGTCGGGCAGAGGAATAAATATTGACAAACCTTCCCTTTCTGACTTTAGGTCTGTCTCCATGTTTCATTTTCTGTTGTGCAGGAGAGAAATGTGTGTGGAAGAGTGTCGAATTTTCATTACATCCTTGTTGAACACCCATGACTGAAAGTCTGAGGTTCTAATCTGTCAGTCCTACAAGTGAGGATGGTTCCTAATATGTTGGTGACCCATTGACCTTTTTCTCCAGGCTCAACATCAGGGCAGATTTTCTGCTTTTCGACAAGAAATATTAAATTCTATCGGGCAGATCTGTGGAGCACATTCATGCTACCTTGAAGATGAACCCTTCTGATTTTAATGCCACCATTGCTGGACAAATTTTGTATAATTCAGCCCCACTTTAAGCCTTTGTTATTTGCTGCATGAACATTACAGCCTCTACAAAACTGGTGGATTTCGTGTGTCTCTACAATTTTAACCTCACGTGGAAGTGATTGTCTCAGTGGTACAAATTTGACTCGGTTTAAATACAATTTTTCTCTTTTCAGTGGCTGGTTGAAGGTTCAAATGTTGTTATCTGTTGCATTATGAAACATTTATGTGACAATGCGTGAAATTATTCCTTTAATTTTCAAAAATGTAAAGTGACTACTTCCTAAGAATCTCTCGGCAATAAAGTTAGTCAAACTGCAATAAATGGTAACTAGTACTTGTGTGTAACTAGTGCTCAGTTAGTTTTCTCCCGTCTTGCATTTCCCTCGCTCTCCTCCTCCTCTCTGCTTCTATCAATGAAGAGGCTATTGACTGGGGTCGATTGCTTCTGGAATCCCTCTAGGACTCCAGGTACTTAAGTGGCTTTGATTGACAAGCATGCCTCCTATTCACTTCTGCTCTCTCTCTACCTCACTCCCTCTTTCTTAGTTTATCGTGCATCTTAGGTTGGGCTCTGTCAATGGACTAGCACAAGCAGAGGACTTCTTCCTCCAGGCCACTTCAGACCAAGCACTTCTTGGTCACATTAAAGACGTAAAGTAATGCGCCATTATTGTTGCTGTTTGGAGAGGCAGAAAATGAAAATGGCCTAAGTGGTCGAGAGGCAGACATGGTGAGAAAGGAGGAGAGGGGGGATTGACTTGAGCCAAAGATGGAGAATTAGAGGAAGAAAAAAGTTTTGGAATGTAAAAGGTTATCAGACCTCTGACCTCTAGGCTAAGGCGTGGACATGGCTGAAATATGAAACCCAGGTACGGACACACACTTAGACACACACAGAAAAGCTGGTGAACAAAAGGCAGAAGCATCACATGAAAAGACTTTGAAGTCAGGGCCGTTACAGTGGTGAGTCCTGTTGAGTTGAACGCCGTACGAGATGTGTCAGCAACTTTAAACAAAGCGCGACAGTCACTGCTTTTGTAGGTGTGTTTTCAAAGCAACACAAGAGACAACCAAGAGAGTAAAACAGAGCAAACAGTGACAGAGCTGTCCTGCTAAAGAACAAGTAGATAAGTAAGAACTAGGAACTGATGGACATTCAAACATGCTACCTTTTAAATCATGCAAAAACAAACATTCAAAAATGACCAGATTCTGCTTGTTAAGCTTTGAAGAGCAGCTGGTCATGGCAGTGCTACCATTCAGAAAGCGCTTGTATTCAATGACAAAATATAAAGATGCATATCCTGAAGGACAGGAGACCGAAGAGGTATGGCTTGAGAGGTCTGGATGAATAAAGCAGATAAAAACATAACTGGACTGGATTGGACATAGTTTTCCATCTCATTCACTCAAAGAACTGGATGCTTTCTGTTTTCAACACGGGTCTAATGTTGTCTACTCTTAATGCCAAACGAGGATCGCTACAAGGACTATGATGCATGAGTAATGAACTATGCTGCTCATCGGTTTAGTTGCAACATAAGAAAATAACTGCACAAATGATGCAGAGTTTGCTTAATGCAAACACGCCTGCGAACCTCAGAGTTGTGAGAGAATTTATTTCATCAGCAAACACCAGAGACGGTGGTGGGCAGCAAATGCAAATCTTTGAAACATCCATTCATAAAACTATGATGACATCCTCAATGTTACATTTGTGCTATTCAAGAGACAACAGTCTGTGCTGGTTCTATCATTTCCCCTTTTTGTCTGCAAACCACAGTTTGTAGTAAAGTGAAGTGCGAACCCTAATTAGACAAAATTAAGTGTTACGAACTATAGTCAGTACAGGGAACGACGCGTGTGTGTGTGCGTGTGTGTGTTGCAGGAAAGTGAGTAAAGGTGTTGTCGGCCGCTGATAGATGAAGAGAGCAGTGGAGAGATAAAAAAGGAAGGAAAGGTGGGAGAAAAGTAGTTGACCCAGGAGGTCCATTACAGTGTAAAATTGAGTCAGCCCAAAGTGACACCTGAACGGAGGAGCTGGAGGAGCCGGAGTGGTGGGGGGTTCTTAGTCTCAGTCCTGTTTGGCTGTTTTGGAATAATTTACCTCCTCTAACCAGCCTCTCTCTCCTTCTCCCGCCATCTATTTATAAAGGCTGGGGCAGTTTGTGGCTGTTTATGTGTGTGGCCGCGGCAGTGCCGGCAGTATCTTAATGGGCCTGGAGTGGCAGGGCTGCTGTTATTTAAGTGGGGGACGGGCGGAGGCCTGTAATGGAGAGGAATACTCCCCGATGGGAGGTGACAGTGGCCGGATGGGAAAAGAGAGAAATGGCCTAAGGGTAGAGGCTGGCCATCGAGGTAGGCACTTTTACTGGTTCTGATGTGCAGCAGCCACGTGCCCACCCACCCACCAGCTCGGAAACAAGTCTGAGAAATATCTTAAATAAGGGCTTCAAACTTTTTTTTTTTTTACAAGAACTTAGGGACTCGATAGCTAATTTTACTCCTTTTACGGTGTGTCTTGTGAGAATCATCACCCCATTAAGAGGATGTTAAGGCTGAAAGAGAAGTCACTACATTTGGATTCAGTGGTTTTGGTGGACTAACTCACGAGGAGGTGAGCAGTGAGGCCAAACAGCAGGATACAAAACGTCCGTCAGGGGCCTAAAGGTGACGCCGCTCACAGACACTGGAGGCTAGTTTTTCTACAGCCTCTTTACTTTCTGAAAACCTGACTTGAACCTTGTAAAAGCTTCTTGTTGTAGATGTCAAAACCAACATTTCTCACTCTAAACATCTGCAGACAGACACACAGAACTAACTAAATGTTTTGTGCGTGCAACACCATCTCAGAAGCTTAAAACTGAGCTGTAACGTTTGACTTCAACAACTCAAACACATGTTTCAAGATGAGCATCACAGTTCCTAAAATCCCGCTCCATTTCCATTCCTGAGAGCTGGTGTTTCTTGGACTGAAGTTGAGACAGTTAAATGCGTCCCGACTGTGGCCTGCAATGCAGCGTGCTGAACAGAGGACCTGCCAGAGTTAATGAGGCAGAGAGCAGCGGGACCTCAGCACAAGGTGTTCAATCACAGGCCATTACCACAGCCCTCAACCTCTGTTACTGCTCGCTCTTGTCAATAGCAATCTATAATAAACTATAGTTTATCTATAGAGAGGCCAGAATAGTGACTAAATATAGGCTTCTGTATCCTAAAACACTGAGTGCATTAATTGTAGGTGTCGCAGTTTGAGGCCGAATCACAGAAACATGATCTATGACGACTTTGCGAGCTGCTGCCTTCAAGTACTGCTTTTATGCTTTTCATCTTCCATAAATATGATTCATCTTGAGTGTAAGTGTTCATTCCTGATGTGGAAACAGTAGTTAAAGTGATTTAAAATTGTTTTTTGCCAAAACAAATCTTATGTTTAGGCGACGTCTCTAAAAGCAAGACGGTCCCTCAAACAGATGTTTCTTACTTATTTCCTGCTCGAGAGTTAATTTCAGAAACTGTTGTTTGTGGTGCAACCCTAAAACTTTCAAGACAAAATATGCACCAGACATGTAGTATTTCACTTTTGGTTGGTGCATCACAGGCAGCGAAGACTGAAAATAGAAACCTCATCACTCAAAGGGAATCCCACTATTCACAGCTGCATTTGCTGCTTTGTTAGGAAACACCATTCTTCCAAAAGATATTCCCTCATTTGTGTTTTACTGATGGTGGCGGGGGGGTGCTGTGCAGCACGCAGCTCCAAAATCTCTAAGTTATCATTTTTCCTATTAAGGCCAGTTTAAAGGAAATGGAGAAAGAGCCCTGACAAAGAAAAAGAACGACCACCACAGCTGATCTGTGCAAGTTTGGATCATTACTCTGCACACGTGCACAAATGTTTTTAATCTTTTTTAAAAACAGATCAATTTGTCCTTTCTTGCCTTGGACTATTCTTGCTTTTTGCCAGCAAACACAGGCTTCAGCAATCAGTCACAACACCCATCTGAGCAGGTGCTCTGCCGAACACTCGGCTCTGCTCGCCGCCACCTTCTAACTGCCAGTCAACACAAAACCCCGTCACAACAGTCCTGCCTGTGTCGGCGGAGGAAGGTGTGAGAAACGAGAGCGGAGGTGACGTTCCCGCTGCTCTTTAGCTTCGTCTAGACTACAAGTGTTTATTGTTGCTCTAATCTGCAGGCTTCATCACACATCAGGTCTCAGCCGTTCTGAAAAGGTCGCCAAGCACCTTTTTTACCTCTGCCTCCACAGGGCGTCACCGGAGAACTGCGTCTTGGCATGAATGAACAAATAAATGCCTTCTGTAATTTACTCTTGTGCGGATCGGAAAAGGTCCCCGACGAAATGTTACGGTACGTCCTGAACACTCAGGACTTCACGCTGTCGTCATTTCTGGCATATCGCTGCAGAGAAGGACCCCCGCTGGGCCAAAGTTGGTGTCTGTCTGGGGTAGCTGACGCTCCAGTCCATAAAGTTTTATCTCAAAATCTGCAACCACCACCTTACGCACAAATGCACACGCCAACGAAAAAGCTCTCACAATCAAATCATTTTTCTCTCATCTTTAAAGCAAGCTACGGTCAAATCAACGAGGAAAATCACGATTCAAGAAGTTATCAGAGAACATGAAATCTTTCCAGATGATCACGATGTCAGAATCTGTCATCATGATCCTGTTGTGACTTGAAAAACAGACATGAATACACACTGAACCATAAAATCAGTTTGCGATCTTTCACAATGTAAATGACGTCTAAAGGTAATCAGACATTAGAAACCAGAGTCAGACCTCCAGGAACAGGAATGACAACAACCCTGACATCATGGAGGACGACGCAGACGACAAACTCGGAGAGAGAAACCTTGAAAAACAGCTTTGTGGCTTGTGTCAAAGATGTAAAACTGGTGGTCTTACTTTATGAAACACTACAGGAGATCAAACAAAAAAATGTTGTGGCCCCAGATTGTGGCATTAGAAAGGTTTAATGAAAAGTCTCACACAGAATAAAGTTTCAGACAAAGCTAAGGCATTTTAAATGATGTCTTCCCAGGTTAACTCTAAAACATCCTGTGCCATCATTTCTCTAATTCATGACTAGATTAGTTAAATGACAAAGTTCTGCTTGTTTTAAGACTAATTCCTGTTAATTCTTTTTTTCCACAGCATTGCCTCATTATATTACGCCCGAAACAGTTCCAACGTCTCAGCCTCGCTTCGTTCTCAGCCATCAAAGCATACTGTTCGACATATGTTCCAATGGTCGCTTCAGCAGACGATCGGGAAAAAAAAAAACACAACAATTTGTTGCTTAACAGTGGAGAGAAAAATGGCCAGCTTTTAAACTATGTTCAGTTCAAATCTTGGAGCTTTCATTTAATTCTGCACAAGTCGTGTACGTTTGAATCGACTGTGCAGGAAAAGCGACCACATGGTGCTAACAGAAGCATGAGGACTGCCAGCAGAGACACAGAAATGAGGAAATAAGCATGCTGTTAAAGTAGTTTACATAACACGCATTGCATCCAAATTACATCACTCCACACAACCTGGGCAAATCATCTCCTGTGTGTCACATTAAAACTGTAGCTAATGGTTGAATTTAGGCAAGTAAACAATCTTGGTTAAAGTTGGGGATCAAGTTATTCTTAATGTTTCAGGCCCTGAAGTCTGTTCTACACTAAGAGTCAATTCGTCATGTGAACTTGAAGGTTTCTGTTTCTGTTCCTCCCCTATTTGCATTTTAAGAAATCATGCTTCGTGACCTTTAAGGAGAGCAGGAGAGGACACGGAGTTTCAGAATAGTATCTATCACCTGTGAATAGCCTTTCATTTGGAGTATCCTGTTATCCAACTGTGCACAGCACTCACTAACATTCTCTTTTCTCAGCTCACATTTCCAGCCTGGTTCCTCTTATGAGCTACAAAACACAGACACGTAGCTCCTGAGACGTCCGTCACTGCACGCTCTCGGTCTACGTTTGCACCGTATGAGAAGGAAAATAAGACAGAATGTTTACGCTGCTGCTAATTTATCTGAAACACCTCCACAGAAGTATTCATTGATGAAACCGGAGGAGGCAGGAACGACTGTTAAAAAGAGGCACATCTGCATGCAGGGAAAACAACTTGACTGAACCAACAATATATGTTTACTTCTAATGTTCAAATTCAAGGTCCTCAAAATGTTTTCAAACAGCCAAATTTGATTCTGCTTTAACATGAACATTTCATTTCAAACTATTAAAACTACTATTTCTGATTGAAACTAGTCTGTTGGTGTTGATGGACACACAATGAAAACACACAATGGAAATGGAAGAGTTGCCACATAAAGACAATTATTTGAGTCACTAGAAAGATTTTTCTAGTTTTCAAATCAGAAATGTGCAGCAAAACTAAAACACCTGACGTCAGTGTTTCCCAACCTGGGGATCAGGAAGTACTCAAAGGGTTGCAAATAAATCTTTTTGTAATGTTTTAGTCACAGCCTGCAGACGTATTTCCACAGGTACAGTAAATATGGCTTTGTTTAGGAGGTCGTGAGTAGAAAAGGTTGGGAGCCACCACCTCACTTTATTTCTACTTATTATTAAAAAAACACAGTAAATCCATTTCATATATTAAATGTAAATACCAAAAATAATACACACAATCAACTTTAGCACACAGAATTTTTTGTATACTAGATAAAACGAAGGTGGGACACCCTTTAATTTTTATTTGTCTAAGTGCTATTAAACCCTACAAAACAGGTCACTGAGTGTTTTATACCTAACAAAACTCCATTAGCACACTTATTAAGATCAATCCAATAGCGACTTCTGAGCTTTACTGAATGAGGATCAGCTCAAAGAACCAATAACTCCTCACATTATTCATGCAGGGAAAAACAAACAAGAAATCAAAGAAAAGGCAATCTCCACCATAAGAAAATGCAACAGCACACAGTCAACACGCTCTGCCCTGCTTTTGTTTCGTCCCTGCCTCCCACTTCCATCGGGCAGTGATAATTCACGTCGGGCCCGCAGCAGCGCTGACATTGTAAGATGAACTGCTCCCAGCTAGATTAATGCCACCAGATGCCAGGCGAGATGCCATATTAATTACCCAGAGATAATGTCAGCACAACCATATGGCAGCTCAACTGGCCATTTAGTTGACAGGGAGAGGTCTTTATAGCAGTGCAAATTTCCTCATCTGCGCGGCATCACAGCTTCGCCATATTCTCTCCCTATTGTAGCGACTGGAGCGCTTCACTGCCATTCGCACGTTATTACTTAAATTATTGTGGCGTTTAGTCGGGATCTGGAGGCTGTGATGACAGACAGTAACACGTTATCAGGAAGACTTAATGTTTTCAGTATTCATGAAAAATTGAGTTTAATCAAGAGAGAAACAATGAAAAGATCCTGTTAACAAGTGTCGCCTGATGGACAGTAGCTTTTTCCTCTGTTGTCCAAAAACTATTAAAGCTGCACTGGGTGACATGTTCCTCTTTTGCCATGAACACACACACACACACACACACACTGTATTCTACTGGAGTCACACACCTTCCTGCTGCCATTAACACTCACCAAGGCACCAAATGTGTATTAATCTGCAGATGGAAATGTTCTCAAACAAATGCACTATTTACTCCTATTTGAGTAATGTTTGCTAAAAACTACAGCGCCCATCTGTTCCAGGAAATTAGGCTACTGAGGCTTTTTCAACAATGAAACTATATATTTGTGACCAATTTCTAAAAAAAATATGACGTCTTCATGTGGGGACAAATCGGTCAGAGCCTCAGACAGACGATGGAAGTCAGACAGTGCTAAGAGACTAACACATTGTTGGTTTTGCTCTTTAATGGAGTAATGGAGGAACACCTGTAAAAATGAAGTAAAATGCAATCATTTCTTTCAGTGAACCAGACATAGAGAAAAGAAAATCTGTATTCCTTTAATGTGACCCCAGGCTTTCACATCTTAAACACACATCCTACCCACCTTCAAGAACCTTAAAAGGAATCTCAAACCGTTCCCCTGCACGACTGCAGTGGGTATAAATTCTGAAATGTCATTAGAATTTATTTACCAGCATGTGTTTGTTTTTTTCCCCCTCACCACCATGCTGACTGTAAAGATCATAAACGATGCAAGCTGGGAATTAATGTCAACATGAGAAGCAGTGGCAAAGCCCTTTACCGTGATTTACAGTCGCACCGCCGGCCCCCTTCTTGTTGTGGACTTGCGGATCATTTACAAAGACGGACCATGCTTGCCATCCAATCCTCCCGCCCTCCCACCACCACCACCACCACCACCACCGGAGCACCCACCTACCCCACCCTCCAATCCCCACAAATCCGATTTAATCAGACAACTTGTGCAGTGTGGCTCGGAGTAAGAAAAAGGATAATTAGTAAACAGAGGAGCTACTCGCCAGGCTTCATTGGCATTCGCACCGGGTTACTGTGTCGCATTTAAAATGCAGTCTGATGAAGTCTACAGAATCAAACCATTTGTTACTCCTATTGAGGAGGCTTCGGGCTACTGGCAATTAAATTGGAATTAGCGCTGGGGAATGAGATACGGCAGATTCATACCAAGGAGAGGAGGGAGGGAGGGAAAAGGAAACAGAGAGAGCGCTCTGTCTGGACCTGGCTCGGCTCTACAGTGGGTCAAATCTGGAAGTGATTTGGTTTCCTTTACTTTTGTTTATTTCCTGCATGACTTCAGTTATCATTTTTATAAGCAGAACCCTCCACCCAGGCCCCGAGTCGCTTATAAAGCTCTCGTTTCTCAAGCAATAAACTGATTTATATACTTCTAAAAAAATAGATGCTCAGGAAAAAAAAAGCAAAAGTGACAAACAAAAGTGCAACGAAATAACCATAAATGGGTGTCTTTAATATCTGAGGGCTTTAACTTAGTAATGGGTTTATATATAAACCAGATAAAAACAAACATATGACTGCACTTAAACTCTCCGGGTCTTTGAGGGAGAGAGTGAAGAAACAAAGAGATGCCATTTGCTCTGCCACAGCTGACTGGGCACAGTGGAGCTCAGCATGGAGAGAGTGCTGGTCCACTGGCAGAGGGAGGAAGAGAAAGGAAGAAGGGATAGATGGATGGATGGAGGGAGTGAAGAGGGAGGGAGGGATGGAGGGGGGGGGGCAGATAAATGAAGTGGAAATGAGAGGGAACAGCTCCTGTGCTACAGCTGGCCTCCCTAACTCTCAGCCAGCCTGGCCACGACAACTGGCTCGCTCTTCCTCTGCCGGTCAGGGAGGGGCCCCGCTTCAACAGGAGGCGCTGGGCCGGGGATGTACAACTGGTAGAGGGCCAGGAGGGGCCAGTGAGGTGGATCTGACTCCACATTTGCATTCGACAAAATATGAATTGTGATAATGTGGGGTATAATCATGGGAACATTTCAGCTCTAGTCTGAGCATGGGCTTCTGAAGGTTCAAGATCTGGACTTTGATGCAGATTGATGCAAACGTGCACTGAGTGAAAAGCATTGATAAAGATTAATGAACTCTCAGAGGACTTAAAAGATTCTGAATGCCAAATGTGTTTACTCATCATCTGTAATACTCAGTCTGTTAAATTTTGTCTTCTGTTGTGGAGGAGCTTTGCCAGAGTCTGAGCAAATGACCCATGATGACGTCATAGTGATGTCATCAGGGTTATCTCAGCTCAGGCTTGGAGACAAGTTTATATCAGTTACAAACTTGAGGTTTCAAGTTTGACAGACGTGAGCATTTACCAAAAAGGGAGGGTCTACGAAGAGCTGCATTATGGGAAATATTGGAGCTTGACCCAAACAAGGGACTAAAAGTCAGGATATTTTGATTTTGACCAACTGTCTCTTCCTGTCACATGCCAAATCAGTGAAGTGCTCTTATTAATACAACATGCATCGAACTATGTGTTAACACATTGTTCCATGATATGAAATTATATGAGGTTGTATGAGGCAGCTGCTTTTGAGTCCAAACAGAGTGAGTGCCTATATTGTCAGTTCTATATGGAGATATGAACTGAGTGCACCAGTGTCACCAAGACAAAAACCTGTACATTTAATAACGCTGCCTAATAGAGCATTAATGTCAGTGCTAAATTAAAATGTCGGCTTAATTTTCTTTGCGACCTTTCTGAAATTACAAAAAGCGAAACAAAATGTGCTTTTAGAGAGAAAAAATAGTAAGTGAGATGATCATTATCATAGTAAAGTGCGTGTCTGCGTGTGTGTTTGCGGCCGCATAAATGCACATATGCACTCATATGCTTCATTCTCAAGGTTAAATACAAAGATGTTGTTCAAGCGAAGTCCATTACTGCAGGAAACCAATGAAAATAAATGACAGCATTCAGTGGGAGGTTGGAGTATCCCACGGAGAAATTTGCACAGCTCAGTCATTTGTATACCCAGTTTTCTCCACATAAAATGCTCAATTGTGTGTTTACAGATGAAGCACCACATTTGAGTGCAGTCCTATTTTTCTCTTTAACAGGAAATGGAGACATTTTCGCTCTAAATATATCAGTGAATCTGTCGGCTGATGTAAATCCCTGTCACCAAGATTAATGATCTCGAACAGGGGAAAAAAAAAAAAAAATCCTCTCAGATCTTATTCCGAGACGCTGATTCACTGGGTACGACAATAAGGGCTTTGCAAAAAAAACCTGCGAGGAGCTTCACACAAATGTAAACAGTGTATATGAACAAAAGGATTTTGGCTGAAGACTGAAAGGAGAAAATTACTTTAACAAAAACAGGACCTGAGGATTGCTATAGGTTTTCTTTAGGGTTGCAGACATGTGGCAAGATAAAAAGCAGGAAGAAGCTGCAGACTGATTCAAAAAGTGCCAGAAATGTCACCTCAAATTGGTCGTCTGTGTCGCGTCTACAAGAACTTTATGTTGCTTATGTGCTGATTGGTGAGCTCTGCACTTCTTCTTCTGTACAGCCTCCAAACAACAACAAACAATATGTTGTCCACTATTTTGTTTCCTTGAACACCTCAGAAAGGACGTGTCCGTATTTCCTTCCCGCCTGACGTCTATGATATATAAGTGTAGCTCATTTTCTTCAAACATCATGTTTGTAGCTGTTTATCCAAACCTGAAATTAAAGATAATATCAATCCACGCTCGCAACATAAAAACATTTCTTTAACAAAGAATATGACAAAAATATGAATAGAAAATGGAAACTGGAAGAGGAAATTATTTTTTTTGAAAATCAGTTATAGGTAGAAAATAAATATTGCTTCCTATGATGTTTAAAGCTAAAGCAGGAAATATAAAACGCTGATGACCTGTTGAGTTTATGGACACTTTGTGCCAAATAAAACACAATAAAATCAGGACCTTAATTGTGCAAAATATTTTTTATCATAATGTCAAATCTTTGCTTTTTATGTGTTAAAACCATAAAACAGGTTCATAGTGGTGAATGTGAGCTCATTGTCCTACTGATTCGATTTCGCATGGCAGTATTTGTTATGCATATTAAGTAGATATTCACTCGAGCAGACGATGAAAATTACTGGCAAAAGTTTGATCTAATTGGAAACATTTCAATTAATAAGAAATCACTTTTCTTTCTTTTTCTTTCTTTCTTTTTTTTTTCTTTTTTTTTTACATTTAATCACCTGCTGTTTCATGTTTGGCATTAAAAACTATTTCACCGAGCAACTGAAATGTACTGAAGCTCCAGCTTTGACTTTATATGTTTACAGGTCATTATTTCTACAATCTTATTATTCTATTCAGCCGCCATTAAACAGGAAAAGGAAAACTTCATTTTTCATTTGTTATAATATTTAAATAACGTTTTTTGTTGCAGAGTTTTTGACATTGTCGCAGTCGCTCGCAAGTTTTCTGAGACTGTTCATTTTTGTGCAAACTCACAGCTTCATCTCATTTAAAGCTTCATAAGTGTAAGTAAAAAGGTGACATTTCCCACTCACAAGACACTTTCTACTCATTTAAAATTAAAAAAAAAGGACTGGGAGTGACTTACCCAGCTCCACCCAAACCCTGTCAACCTCCCGTCACCCCCCCACCTTTAGCCCCTGTCCTGCAATGGAATCCCAAATCTCTCCTCGCCTTCCCAGGATTTATTCTTCTCACTGGCCATCTGGACAGTGGGGGCAGACAATGTAAAAGGAAAAGGGGGCTGGGGGGGACGGGGTTGCAAACCCACATTAGTCACAGGCTCTTAGGTCCTTCGACCCGTACACACACACACACACACACAAAAAGGCTGAAGCCAAATGACCCCAGCTCCCCCTCACTGTTTTCCCCTCACTGTGGCTGCTGACATCGTCTTTCCTGCTGGACAAAAGGCTTTTAGCACCTCACTCTACTGTCCTAACCACAACACACACACACACACACACACACACACACACACTCAGCACCCTCCATCCCTCCTAACACAGACACGCTGGACAGGATAGGCTGTTTGTTTTGTTTTCTCAGACGGCTTGGGAAGGAGGGAAGGGAGGGGTGAGAGGAAAAGAAGCAGGGATGAGGGGGTGTCGGGGTCGGGAGAAGGAGGCTATCTGAAGCGCATAACTTTAAAAAGTAGAGCAAATCATACGTGAATGCTCAGGGAAAAGCATGGCCAAATCGCTCCTGAATGATAAAGGTATTAGGTACAATGGGGATGGCATGCTTCTTGGCCGGCTTAATGTAGTTAACGTGGAGCTTTTGTTGGGAGAAGCAGAGGATGAGTACAGGGGTGGAGGTCTGAGAGTAAAGTCACACTGCACTACAAGCATCCATTGTTGGGGAGGTTTGCATTTAACACACATACAGGAGGTTTTTTTTTTGCAGGGAAAATAACACCGAGAGCAAGCGAAGGCTGCGCCCTTCTGCGACTGCAAAACAGTCGTCAACATGCCACAAGGAAGCGGTGGGGGCCGTGGCATCGCGGCGCTGCACAGTCCATTCTCAGGAGTTAACAATACAATGAGAGGAATAATCATCTGACACCTGAGTTCACCTCAGTGAGAACAGCCTTTGTATGGAAACAGAAAAACACTCCCAATAAGCCCGTATAATTGTGCACCGAACAATTAGCAGCAGATAAGCCAAGGATATAACCACAAATACAGGGCGGCGCGCTATGAGCAACTATTCACAGCCTGAATGCGGCGGCGAAAACGAACAGCAAGTCGCCCCCGGAAAGACTTTGAGTCTGTACGAGAAGTGAGACGGCGAAGAAGGGAAAGAGCAGGAGATGAATTAGTAAGCAGCAGTAAATAAAATAGTGATATAAGCATGAGCGAGCAGTAGTCAGGGCGGCGAGGATGCAGAGGAAGCTGAACGGGTTTTTTAGAAAGAAACACTGAGCAGTAATTTAGGATTTTCTGCCTGTTATAACTAAAGTAAACCGCAGACTACGACATATGCACATTGAAGTAAAAACTGAAGAGAAGAGGACGAATGACTTTACATTAATTTTTTGGGAAAATAATTATGTTTTGAGAAAATCTGCTTATAAAGCTTGTAATCTGTGTTATTACTAAGATTTAAGTCTGATTTCTTTTCTCAAAATTTAAGCTCAGAACAGTGTTTTTCTGTGCTGATCCTCATGCACTTCATGTAGACAGGAGAAATCTCACCGTGCTGCAGGAGGAGAATTCATTAGGTTTGGTTTCATATCATTCTCTCTAAATAGATATCGCATGCATGGTTTGAAATTACCTTCCAACCTGCTGATATAAAAGTCCAAATGAACTGAATCAAACACTAAACTGTGTCTGTCTGAAGTCTGCAGCAATTCTCTGTGTTCACTATGAGAACACTGTGTTGAAATGGCTGCAGTGTTTCATCGTCTGATTTATTTCAACACAGCCATTTTGGATGAACTGGAAAATTAAATTTGAGTTATTTCGGTTGATTCGAAAAAGATCAACTCAATTTAATTAGATTTAATAAACAGGTCTAAGCAAGTTGATTGCAAACTACACCGCGGCGTGTTTTAAACACAAAAGTCTAAAACAAAACAAAAACCTAATGATTCATATCATTTTTAAGGCCTCGTTTGTGTGAAACATCTGGCTGATAACATTCATTTGCGGTGATGCATGTGTACGAAGTTAAACTGGTGATTATAGGTGTTAAAAAGGCGTTCAGGTGGGTTTACTGCGTCCCACCGGAGACCTCACTGAAAAACCTAAGCACTTTAAAATATGCATTCATTTGCTCATTTTATGTGTCCATGTCCATCGAACAACAGATTTACATTTGCTCAAAGTGCTTTTAAAGCCATCTCCCAAACAAGTGGTGAATGAATGCGATGGAGGGGAGTTCAGGCAGCTGTGACCTTGGAGCCAAACTGCGAGCGGCCGACGTGACTTTGTGGGTTGGAAGAAAAGCCTTTATTTATAGATCAGCCGTGTGTCGATCAAACTCCATCGAGGGGAAAACGGCAGCCGTCGGAGAAGAGGAGGAGGGAAAGTGTGTGTGTGTGTGAGTTGCTGGGAGGGTTGCTTTTTGAAGAACTAATACAGTGGTGTGCTTCAATCTCACTTAATTTCATTTAAAGGAAATTGATTTGGAGGTTGAGGGGATGTGAGGGGAGTGCACACGGTTGTTCTCTCTCCCCATTACGATTGTGATGAAGTCTCGGCCCTGTTTCATTCATTTGTGTCCGTTTGTGGCGCCACATACAGTCGCGAGCTGTTGTGCTATGATATACAGTCGTAAGGAGAAAAAAAAGGGATGAAACTTTAATGATCATTGTTGGAGGAAGTTGCTCAGTGCAGCAACAAGTAGCAGGAAAAAACTAGAACATAAATATTAAAACAGAATATAAATCAGGATTACAGCCGACCGGGGCTCTGCAGCATAAATACATACAACTAATATCAACACTCGAACATGCACGAGAACTAGTGCAAGCTCCTACTTCCAAAATCTTTTATTTCAACTCTCTGTTATTCAAGTCATTTGTAATTATTTAAACCTTACAAAGCTCTTTTGTTTCTACACCGACTGTAATAAAAGCAATACATGCTGAAACTAACTTGTTATGGATTAAATATTGGATTCAAGATCAATAAAAAGGCCATTAAACCCTTTAACTGGATGTTGACGGATAACACAGAGGTTTCAATTAGAATTTATAAGACAGGATCCAAAATATATTTTTTAAATCTTCATTCTTGTGTTATTTTTGTAGTAATAATAATAATAATAAAATCAATAATGACACAGTATCTCCAGGTATACATGCATTTTTATTTTCACTATATTATAAATATTAATTGGATGTTGAAAATTGTATCATAACCTGCATTTTATTCACATTTCATTGAATTATATGACATAAAGTGGTTAAGAAAAACATGCACATAATCCAAAACAGTGCATCTTTTTATTTTAAACCTGCTTTTTGCTGCGTTTCTTTATTGCTGCAAAGGCCCAGCATCTCCATTATAATCATTATAAAATAAATACTGATGACTTTGCTTTAAATGATATTGGAGAATAGTGCTGTATATACTGTATAAGTTCGGTATAGGTATCGTTAAGTTATTGCCTCGTCTCACTGTGTGAGTCCTCCGGTCTGAACTCAGAACGGATGATTCAAATCAAACTACAGAGAGGAGAAAACACTGGACATGCATGCACTAATACACGCTCATCTGCTCCTCACACAAAGCCAATATTCCATTTTTGCATGACAAAGAAAGAGAGAAAGAAAAAAAGAAAATCGTAGCACACATCTAATTTGTGGCTTTGATTTAATTCCTATCTTCATCTTTTCACCAGGGGAACTCCACTTATCACAATATCACTGGGCAGCTTGCAGATTTAGTCATTTTGCTGCATGCATGCTCAGGCAGATGAGAGCAGAGGAGGTTCATGTTTTCCACATTTGTATGGGCAAATCAAAGGCAGCTGAGAAACTCAGCGAGGCTCAAAAGCTTCTCAGACAGAAAGAGAGAGGAGAGAAAACAAGTGTATTCAATGCCAGCACTGTTAACAACCACCTGTATCAGCCCACCTGTGGTTTCTAAAATAGCTCACACAAAGAGCCGGTACCCAGGAGGAATTAAAACTAATCCTGAAATTATCTTTGAAAAATGGAGTCTTTGGAAAATATTCACTCAAAGACATTAGGCTTGGAACAAATGTGCACGCATACAGATTCATCTCTCTCATATAGACCGTCTTCACCATGAGCGAGCACTCCTACAAATTCAGACTGCGATCCAAAACGCTGCCAAATTCCTCTGAGCTAAGCTGAATATTCTCACTCATGATGATCAAATTGGGATTCACTGAAGGCAGAAATGAAATCATTACTAAAAGACCATCATCTTAAGCCTCCATCTCTGGAGAGAAGTGAGAAGCCTGCTGCCCCAGATTGCCTAAAAATGCAGATAAGAAACAATCCTGCACCAGAAATTGGTCCTGCAGGACTATTACATTGGAGAGATTAGTGGAAGATAATCATATAATGGCGATGATAGCACCGATCGCAACAAAACGACCCCATAAAGTCACCTCTGAATAAAGAACAGGCGATACAGATGAGTGGGAATAAAGCAGTAAAGTGCTTGTGCTGGGTAGCATGAGCGAAGACAGCTGTGAGATGCTGCCTCTGGCCAGCAGGGGGCGCTCCTCTGTCTCCACACACACACACACATTCAACTGGTTCCCACTGGAGAGCCAGAGCAACAGGGAAGGGGAGAAGTCCTCACATGACCTTCCAGTTCACAGGAGTTTACCTCCAGAAAAAAAGCCTCTTATATGGTATATGGTAAGACTTAACAGCCTCAGCGTTCACCGCCAAGACAGTTAATGGCTGAAAATAGAGATTAGAAAGTAGTTTAGAGGGTCAGGTGTTTGTTATGGAGCGCCGGGGTCAGCGGGGGTAAACGCTGCTGCACTAACATGAACCCAGTCTGAGGTAAAGTCTGTTTGAACTCAGATATACAGTCATTTTAACAAGCGAGTTCATATCAGCCTCCAGGAGTTTTCTGAATCTGCTGATAATGTGACATAACTCCAGTGTGCATTTTGTCTTTTGAGATTTTTTTATGGAATTCATTTTCATTAAACAAGACAGTATGAAGCACATGGCTGCCAAAGAAATGACTTCATTATACAATTATTTTTAAAAAAGAACAGACTGAGCTCAAATTTTACTGTTTAAACTCATTACAGTTTTATTATAATGGGGTTTTAGGAGTTAATATTAGACTGACTTGCTGGTTAATATTGAGATTTTCTGAAGGCGGACTGTCGTAAAATGAAACTGGGCCACAGCAGCAGAAAAGATGAACTGGGTGCATCAAAGAAGAAGAAGACAAATTAAGGGAAAAGGAAACTTGCTAGAACAACAAGTAACTAAATAGGCAGAACAGAATGAAGGAAACAGCTCTGCTATTCAATAAACACACACAGACTGTGGAGAGACAGAATGGGGAAGGAATCAGGAAGGTCAGGCTGTACTTTAAAAAAAAATCTTTCTGCTCTTTATTTTGTTTTTGTTAGATTTATTCTTTTTTTAAAATGTGGAATAGTTTCAACTAAAGAATCTAATTTCATAAAATTCAGAGAGAAAAGTAGAAACACTTCCACCAAGAACTCCCATAACATTTAAGGGTTCATTGAATGACCTTCATTAACTCTACATGGGGTCTTCTAAATGACAGGGTTCATTTAGGGAATCCTGCTACGGTGAAACCCTTAAAGGTGAGTAAAAGTAACGGCGATAAAATGATAGGGTGCTTTTGAAGACTGGTCTAGATTTGTCTTAATGTTGTGAGCAAATCTCATGAAAAGACCTCAGCTATTAATGCATCAGTCCATTTCTCAATACAACTTCTCTGATGAACTTTAAAAACTGCTCTCAAATAGATACTTTTAACAGTGGTAGATTTCAGGAGCAGTAAAAGTGTATTTCATGGGGACTATTTTTAGCTGGGGGATTAATGCATGTTTGGTTCTCCTGTGAGTATTTACAGCAGCAGGATGGTGGATGTGCGACTATCTCTAAATAAACTGTGTTCACGAAGAAGGAACCAGAGCAACGCTGATGTGTTTTTAATAGTTTTTTGGATGACAATGGCACCGAGGAATAAGCTACATCAGGACGGCGCGGGCAGCAGTTTTAAGTAGGATCAATTCATCGGTTGACAATAAGAGAAATATAGAACATCGCCAGCCTTTGTCTTTTTACCTCTTGAAGCAGAAAGATTCTGTGATGAGCCTTTTATTCCTTCCTTGAGCGTCATTAAGAATCATTAAGGGTCTTAATGAAAGACACTGTGAGATTTGTGCTTAATGGAAAACAATGTGTAACTTGTTGTCAACATCTTCCCACTGCGTCTTCCTCATCTGCCTGTGTTGGCACTTTGCGTCTGCTCCATCATCTCTATCTTTAGCTCTTCCTCTCTTCCTCTACCTCTCTGTCTCCGGGCCATATTTCTCTCCATGGACAGAGCCCAGGAAATTATAGTGCGGTGTGGGAGGGAGACACCACTGGCTCTCTGACCCAGACTTGCTGCTATAAATCCACACTTTTTTTTTTTTTTTTTTTTTTGGAGAGGAGGGGGGAATTCTCCCACCTCGACCCCATCGCTTCCTCTGTACATCTGGCCCTCGAACAAGCCGGCTGACACACTCGGCGGCGACACACACCAGACACAAACACAACCTCTGCTCGCACACTTGGGTGGGCAGGAGGGAAGGCACGAAGCAAGCGGAGACAGAGCCGGCGTTTCTGACTTTCTACATGTGATCGAGCTGTACCATGCAGCCACAATGAGCTGTAACAAAGATCCTGTCTGCGGAGACAACACACCCTCATCACATTTCATGAAATGAGCACGAACCCTGGAAACACTGATCTGTGTGCTGCTGACAGAAATGATGTGAACGTTATATTGTTCCATCGCTAATTGGATAAAGCAAGGATGAGTTAGATAATGGTAAAGCTCAGACTGCCTCCTTTCCTTTGTGTAATAAGTTTGTGGTAGTTAAAGTACAGAAGAAGGTTTTAGTTTGAAGTAGAAAATACTCAAAAGAAGAAAAAGGCAGAATCTTGTAACGCACTTTGTCCAAGAACAGTGTCAACATTTGGTCTCAAGGCAAACTTCAGATACATCCTTCATTTTTTTGGCAAATCCTCAACCATGTTTAACTTTCTGTCCAGGACAACAGAGAGAAATCTAATAGAGACACACATGTTGTCAGCTGGACAATGGACAACTCTGACAGTCAGACACACTGGATTAACTTTTATTAACTTAAACTTGTCTACACTTCATAAACGTTTCATATATTTCAAGTTGGTTTGATTCTAGGTTTGAATTCCACTCCTCTTCTGCCTCTCTTTGTATTCATTTCAGTATTCATGTCAGTATTATTCTCCTCAGAGTTTGATTCAAAGCAAGTTCTTAAAGTTCAAACAACGTTCTTTGCATTTACTTGAATGGAGATGTAGATACATATAAAAAAAAGACCCTGCGTGTACTTATTGGAGAGGAACAAAGAAGAAGCTATGGCCTTCACTGGTGGAATCCAAATGAAATCCAGTCAAAGAGCTGCATTTTGTGATGTTTAAAAGACGGACTTTCTCTCTTCTTTTTTTTTCTTTTCCCTCCTTTTCTACCCTGTTTAAGATTCCTGGCCTTTCACCTGACCCCAGGCCTGAGCCAGGGCGGTTGGGGGAGCTGCTTGCTTGCGGTGGTGGGGGTTAAAGTGTAATCCTGGTCCTGTGACCACAAAGGCTTGGCCCCTGAGGGCCAAGGACCAGCCACATTTTCTGAATTGCAATGTTATCCCTCAGCAAACCCTTCGGACTGAGGACATATCAAAGGATTACGCTGGAGGGATCTTCTCCTCTCTGGTGTTTAAGGATGGATGTGAAGCACAAACTCTTCCCCCTTTACCTCGATTGTGGTTTTAGATTGTGTCTGGGGAGATTATACAAGATTATACAAATTAAACTTTCCAAAATCTAGGTTGACAACTTGTCATAAGGACCAGACAGAGCAGAAGAAGCTTTTTTTTATTATATCAATGTCTCAGTCCAACCAGCTTTACATCAATCTATTAAGAAGAGCAATTGCCACATAGCATCATTACAACTGACACATATTTTAAACCATTCAGATGCTGATATCTGGCTGCTAGCGTGCTGCTAATTGCTTGCTTAAGTAATCCATTAAGGAGTGTTTCTACAACAGCTTGCATGCTCCATTATCATTAGTTTTATTCTGAGGAAGCCTTAACAAACCCTTTTTAACAGCACCGCGGCTTGGCCCTGAGCGCCTCTTTGCATTTAAACCTAAAGAATTTGCGTTCCTTTTTTAAAGGAGCAACTTCAGAAGATAGAGAGAACTGAAGCGAGAGAGAGAAAAGGTTTAATTGACGCCTCCCCCATTTTCCCAGGGTGAAGACCAGAGGGAGGGGGGACGGGGGGGAGAAAAGAGGAGGGGGCGATGTGACACTGCTCTCCTGGTATTGCGACTGTACAAAAGGAAGCAGATTTGCAGAGGAGGTGACCCTTAACCTCTAAAGCTGCAGAAAGGGTCCTTGGTGGCCCCAGCACCACCCAATCAATCACCTCCCAGAGCCTGCTGGTCAGCCGGACTGTAAGGGGACACCGCCGTTTGGACGAGTGGACCCACCCCCAGACATTCCTTGGTAGGAAGCTTCTTTTTTTTGAAGGGTGGGGGGTTCAGAAATAAAAGCTGAGCTGGTCAAGATCTTTCAGTTAAAAAAACCCAAAAAACTCCTTAACTTCACCCTCTTTGCCCAAATTAAATTTTAGCGTCAGGAATCTGATCTAAAATTGTCACAGTAAAGAAGAGCTCCATCCACAGAAAGACAGACGTGTCAACAATGAAATGAAACTGAAGCCCTTCACCAAACTGCAGCTAAAGCATTAACTTTTGCTTTGTACTGAATTTCCCTGAAAACATTCTCATCAAATCAGTCAAACTATTTTCACTGATTTTCACATGATTTTGTTTTCAGGGTTACAAAAAAGTTGGTGAATTTCCTGCTGTTAAGACTAAAACACCTCTGTTTGTGATTAAAACTTCAGAATATGCCACTAATAAAAAGCCAAAAAATGTCAAATAATCAAACTATATTTCACAAACAACATATGAATGAGACATGATTCTTTGTTTGCTCTGAACATTTACTTTCACCTGCATTGTTTTATGGTTTTTAGTCTAAATTCCACTTAATCTCATTATTACGCTGATAAATTCTTGTATTTTCACATGTTTCTAATGCGACTGTAGAGCAAAGCTAAATATTTCTCTTTCATTTATTGTAATGTTGAGGAATTTCACTTAAACTAATCCTAAATTTGAGCTCAACTACAGTGTTTGATCATCTCAGTCTGTAAACAGAAAAAAAATGTGAATCTTTATAATATGGGTGTAAATACATTGTAATACTGTTGCTTACTTTAATAGTTTAACTCACATTGAGGTCTATGTTGGAATTTTTGATTAAAAACTATAAAAACTTTGGTAATTAATTGTAATTTGTATATTTATGACAACTTTTAAAAAGTCAGACTGCATTTGCAATGTGACTATTTTTTTGCATGTGATTTTGGCCCTGATGATTTTTTTGAACATTTTTCATATTTGTGCCCATAATAAAAATAGTGTGTAAATAATGTGTTTAAATAAGTTTTTATGACAGAGTTTTTATTTGGAATACAGCATCCCATTCTTCAATACTTTTTATTGCTTTCACTTGACCAGCACTTGACGATATCACGGTGCTGCAGCTTCTGATTTTCCTGCGTAATAACACTGTTGCTCCGTAGCTGTGGAAGTTAGTCAAGGTCAGCGTACAGTGAACAGCTGGCTGCTGACTTACAAGCGTGTTGCTGACACCACAGAGACTTTTGGCGTATTTGCTTGTGAATAAATACATAATTAAATGCTAAATTAATTTTCAAGACAACATTTGCATATTAAGAGTCGGGAGAGCTGGAATGAAGGGCAGCAAAGACAACAGGGAAAGGTGCACAGTGATCACTGAAAGATCATCGCACCCAAGGATCAGGTAAAGTTTTTTTTAATGCTTGTGAATAAACCTGGGTTTTTACACAAAGACGCAACTTTGCATTTCATTCTAACCTTTAATATGCAGCTCCTGTTCTTTCCATCATTAATATTCAACACTGACTTATATTGCATTCAATAATGTACAGCTTCCAATCGCAGCCGCCTCAGACAATATTCTCATAACGCTGTTGAGAAATAATGACAGCAAACCTGACACACTCCGTACTCTCTGTTCTGATTTCACCTCATCATCTTTCCAGTAATTTGATAACAAAAAAACGGAAAGAGATTCAGACTCTCTGATCCTTCAGCAATCTTTGACCTTAAATCATGGGCAAGTCAGCCTGTAAACAAAGACTTGTCAGTTAGATAAGACTCTTGTTGAGCCAGTTTAGGACAGTAATTATGAATGACCTGTGAGATACGGGGTTTAACTTTAATCTGATATAAAGATGACGCATCATGCAGCACTTTCCTGGCTCTTTCTCTCTGCTGGTTAAATTCACTTTAATTAAAGAATTAACATATTCATGTGTCTAAGTCATAGGTATTTTTCTTGCCAAAGGCTGTGCAGCAGCCACTTGTGTTTTATTACATCTGTAAATTTGTTGGAAATTATACGTTTAACAGTTGAACTAGAATTTTCACTTATTATTGGAAAATCTTTGTTTCATGTCAGCGGCTTTCAGACAACCTGAAACACATTAACTCATTTTCCACTCTGTTTATGGCAGCTGCAAGCAGGAATAGTTGTAAATAGCGGCAGAGATTGTGCAGGCCATTATATCTGTGCAGCCTTTGTTACTTTCTACGGGACTGAAAATTATGATAAAAAAAAAAATAAAAAAAAGCCAACTCATGCTGTGGATGCTGAAGTCAACAGCGGCCGAGATCAAAGCATTCCAGCAGTGTCTCCGAATAGAGCACATAAAATGTCTAATTTGTACCAAGAATGCTGTCTAATCAGGTGAACTGCTGATTCACTGTGAACACACACCTGAGCAAACACACACATTGTTACAACCAGCAAATGATGAAAGAAGAAGTGAAACACCAAAGTTCAGTGACTCAGTCAGAAAACATTAGACATATGTATGTGTACTTTTACTCCACTTCCAGGTGCAAATTAACACTCACAGGATGGTCATTTTATTTATTTTTTTTTCCTTGCAGAGCTTATCTAGGATACGCTAGTGTTTTTTGTGGCTGGTTGCAAAGGCCTGGCCAGGTGCCATCTATCAAAACAATCTGCTCTCAGGGGGGAAACCTGCTATTAACTGATAAGAGTCTGCCCTCGGTGGGGTGTAATGGGTCCCACTTGAGTTTCTTTTCGGAGTATTGTCCTAGCAGGCCACCTCCAAGACGAACCCAACTCAACGACTGCTCTCTGTTTCACTCTTCCCTGTCTGAAAGTGCGGCGGCTGCTTCAAGCCACCACACGGTCTTCAAGGGCCAAATTCAGCCGGGCCGGTCGAGGTGAGGGACCTCATTCCTCCACGGCTGAGGAAGCAGCAAAGTCAAGATTGTTCTGTTCAGATCAACTCTCTTCTTTACTGAATATGATGTTTAATACTATTATCCTTTTGCAGGATCACTACAATGCAAATAAGTTTAAATGAAATCACACCTGTGGATTCTGGTTTGAATAAAAGATCTGTTCACTCACACATCACATCCATTTACTTTGAGTTCAGGGTGAAAGTGAGTGAGCTACTAAAATTCCTTAAGTTAAATGAAATACAGTCCTGAGTTTTAGCCAATTTGATGTGTGCAAAATGTTATATTTTTTGGGAAACAAATCATAAGGGATGTGATTTTTTAATGTGTTTTTCTTGTCGTCCACTCAGTCACAGACAAACAGCAAACAGCTTGAAAACAGTTGAAGCAGAAATGACTTAAGGTGCATGAACGAATTATCTTGAAAATATTTCCAAGAAGATTTTTATTCTGCACTGAAATTCATGGGAACCAGCGGCTGCATGGACAGCAGACGAAAACTGTAGTTAATATGTTCAAGAAAAGACAACAGCTGTATTTGAAAAACATCTAAAGCAGATTATTTTTTTCTTCTTCTAATGGGCTTAAACATGCAAAAAGGTGGATATTTCAAGGTGGACTTTCTGACCCCTTAACATGATTTTCAAAATGACTTTACAAGAACACCAAAGCATGATTTGAAAAAGGTTAGCAGGAATGTAAAGCCCATGAGATTCGTGGTAAATTAGCTAAAAACATGTACTGCAAATCTAGCAAAGCAAATCTGGTCTTACTGTTTCTAACATGCATAAAGAGCAAGATATCCCAGTGGGAAAAGAAAGTCTGGCAAGCCTCCATGTTTCTCTCCTGGTTTTCCTGAAATAAACCATTGGAACAAACACGAACTACAATTAAGGTCCAGCAGCCTGGAAATTGCCATTCAACTCTAAACGTAATGCAGCATTACTCTTCTATTAGCTCATATGGGCCGCTGTAAATGGGTTTAAAAGCATTGGACCACACATAACTTTGAATTCTGACATTATATTAAAGCCTCTGTGTGTGTGTATGTATAAAGTGATCTAAAGTGATCTCTAAAGCTGTTTTCCTGTGGTGTGGTTGGCAAGTAGCTCGTTTCCTTTATGGAGAGCTGAAGTCAGCTCATCAACCGGCAGCTGAAATCACATTCAAATGGAGTGATAATTAATTAGGTTTAAATGTCATTTTCATAATTGGGATTGTCCAGGATGTGTTTTGTCTGAATAATTTTCTCCTGCTTCGAGACAGACGGCGAGACGCAGACGCACAGGAATCACCCTGCTGTCTCCTCCATACTATAAATCTATAGCTATTTTATCTAGAAGTGACCACCACTGACTTAAGATGAGGGAAGCCCTTTCTTCCTGTTTAGGCAGCGCTATTCATTGAAGCCATCTACGGGAAGGCTGCCAAAATGAACCATCAGAGATTGACGGGGGTTAAGCTCCCATAATCAATATGACACTACTAAGTGCCCTTTGATTGAGCTGCACGCAGTGTAAAAGGACATTTCTGTGTGCCCGGCTGCTCTTGCCACCAAGAAATGCAGCATTTGTCCAAAGCTAAACGGTCTTCTGAATGTCATTGTCACGGGTACATTAACTTTTATATGAGTCTGAGAGACAGACTTGGAGCGAGGATGAATGGCCATTTTCATTAGCGTGGCTGCTCGGCGCCATTAAGGGTGCTGTCAGAGGGATGGGGACAGAAATGGTTTTTGCATGGGGATGCACGAGCGGAGAGGCTGGAGATTTCATTCCTTCTCTTAAGATGCACCACGAGGAGCTGGAGCGGCGAAGGCAGTGGCTAAATTTGCCGGTGTGAAACCGTGTCACTAGGCAACTGGATCTGATGGCTCCTTTGTTTGGGGTGAAAGGTTGGAAGCACTCGTACTAATCTCCTTGCTTCACAATTAAGGAACACAGGAGAGCTGCTCGAACCTCTTCCCGCTCTCAAACAACAACAACAAAAAGAAAAGGATTGAAAGACTCCTCTATTGTCCCTCCTCCTCGGTCCCGACTCCCCCTCCTCTCTCGCCACGCTAATCGAAAGGTATTTGCACTGTAAATTAAAAGGGCCCTCGCGCGTTGCTGTTTTAACACCGACGCACTCTCCTAAGATGTCCACAAACAGCTCCAATCTAATTACAGAGGGAGATTTACTTCAAATAACACTGTGGACAAAAGAGCCCTGGCTATTGTTGACGTGGGGCCAGTGTTCCACATCTCTTTCTCTCTTTCACTCTCTTGGGCGAATCCTTTTATATTCAAAGTCCTCGCCTTGCCAAGGTTAAAATGCGATGGGATATCTGAAAGTGGGGACCCTCCTGACAAAAGCGGCCTTTTTATTCCCCGGATGGCAAAGGCCCTTCGTAGATTTCCACTGTTCCTTATCTGTCCTTTATTTATTTATTTATTTTTTTAACCAAGCAGCTCTCGAACAAAGCCGCAGCGGCCGACATGCAAATGTAACGGGGGAGAATGGCGGCATCCAAGGGAGTTGAGATTGTCCGACAACGGGACGCGCTCGCCGGGGTTGCATTGTGACGTACGGCTGAGACACATCCTCAGGGTCGAAAGAGGGAGGAAGGGGATGGTGGATATTGGCTGGCCAGATTTGCAGTGTGTCCTGCTGACTTCCATTTTATGGCCCGTGAATCGCAGAGCCCTCTGGGAGTCTATAATCCGCCCCCCTCCTCCCTCCCTCACCCACCCTCCCACTGCCCATACCACATCACTTTATTGGTCTCTCTGGATGTGTGGCTGCTGTCCCTGGTTTACAATGATCCATCCATGTGGGGATTCTCCCGCAGCCAGACTGTTGCACCACTGCGGACATCCCAATTTGCTACTGGATCCCACCCACCTATTTCCCCCTTATAAGAATACTACCTCCCTCCCTGACATGCTGTTGTCCCATGGTTTCCTGTGGCGATGCCTCAAAGCGACTGTGCCCACCATGACACTAAGCCTCGGCACTGAGGCTCCGCAGTGCAGGGGCCCAGTTGGGTATTTCTCAATGAATGAAGCTGGGTGCGGGGGAACGTAGCGGTGCCAACTCTCATTCACACATTTTATCTCATTTACACACAAACCACACATTCCCCTATTCACATAGGCCGCTGTGCATAGCACTTATGGCTGTGGCGGATGATTACTACCGGGTGTTGGTCACACTGCAGCCGTGCACAGTATCCATCAGCCAAAGAGAGGATCTTCCTCCGCCTGGAAAAACTCATTTAGATCTTATCTGGGGAAAAATTTGTTTGCTGAGGGAGAAGGAGGAGGGGAGTAGCGGGAGAAGTGACTGTAGTCTAGCTAGTGCCGCTTGATTTAATTTAGCCACCGATAGTGTCTCTGACCACTTGTACTCTTCTTATTTTGGAAGGTGAGTGAGAGTGAGTGCCAAGGAGGGAGAGATGGAGGGAGGCAAAGAGAAGGAGGTATTTGTTTACAGAGACAGAGGAAAAGGGAACCGTAGGGTTTTAAATGATCATCTTACAAACATTTTGACAGCAAATAGATATCATACAGTTTAACAACCTGTTGAATATAAAGCCAAAGAAAACACTTTCTATCACTGTCTTAGAGAATTTTACTTGTGATTTAATGTCGTGAATCATTGACATTGAATCTGTATGAGAGCTGATTAATCGATTAAACGCCGACAGAAAATTAATTCACAGCACATTTGATTGAAGTCAGTTGTTTATTACAGCTTCCAGGATTTGCTGCTTTCATCAGTTTTACACAACTGTATATTGACAAAACAAGCAATTTAGAGATGTCAAATTGGACTCGTGGAAACTATGATTGTGCCATTTATCAGAAGTCTGACACTTCATGTTTTCTTCATTTGAGGAGGGTTAAAAAAATGTGTGCCCTCATGATGGGTTGACTGTGATCTATATTGAACACAGAGCCATAAATATGTCCTCTGTGTTTGCTTGGTGTGAACAGAAGACGCTCATCTCTATATGTCTCTGGACGTCTCAGCCTGTCGAGGTGAACATGCCACCTGACACCCGCTGTGACCCGAAACGCCCTGTGTGAGATCTCTAGCCGGCCCGACGCAGACAGACAAGACAGATGGATAATCTGCCTTCGACCACGGACAGCTTGTACAATCACGAGTGGGATGCAGAAACGATGAGCACTAGCCGGGTGCTAATCACCATTTTGACTCACCAGATGACACCGACGGGAGGCTGCTAACATTTTTGCGATCAAAAGTCATAATGCTAATGCACATCTGCCCTTATTTTTTATTATTTTTTATTTATTAACAGTTAACAGAGTTATAGGTTGAGTGAACTGACATCCACACTTGCAGGGTCCAGGGGGTTGTGTGTTCCTATATATGTGTGTGTGTGTGTCAGTGTGTATCAGCAACACGTGTGTAGCACCGCCTGCTCGGGCTGGAAGAATATTTGCTTTGCTTATCACCGCCCTAATGCTCACTGACAACTTAATAACATCACAATTAACTAAATGCTAAACAGATGCCAGTGCTGGACTAATGTGATTGAGACAATCGGCACTTTTGACGTGACCCCTGTGTAGCGCTGCCATTGGCCTAATTTGCTTGAGTGACATGACCGTGTGTGTGTGCGTGTTTGCATTAGAGGTAACTGATTGCGAGGCCGTCCGTGTGAACAATTTACGAGGAAGCAAAAGACGCGTGAGAGAAGAAATAAGAGCTGCTTTTTTTCTGACCATCATAACCTTGTTGTACTCCCTTTTCTCCCCTCTCCTCTTTCCCTTTTGCTTTTTCTGTCTCTCCTCCTATCCTCCCTCCCTTTCTGCCTCTCTCTCTCTCTCTCTTTCTCGCCAAACTATTTCTGGCCTGAGAAAAGAAAGTGTTTACTCTGCGGCAGAGGCCTGCTGGAATCACGCTGTGTTCCCACTGGCTAAACCCACTATTGCCACTCCATGGTTTGCATATTTTCCCTGTATTACAAGACTTTAAAAAAGGACGGAGGGAGATGAAGAGAGAAAGAAAGAAAGAAAAGAGAGCAGCCTCCCCCTCCTATTATATGTGGATTTTCTCTGGCGCTGCTGTGTGTGTTTGTGTGTGTGTGTACATGGAGAGGATTCATGTATAAACAGGAACACCAACAGTCGGACAACAAATTCTTCCGAGGCCTGTGGACTCCGAACTCATTTCTACACAGGTCACATGGGAGATGCAGTCCCTGTCGTTTCGGCTGCTACTCACAGCTCATGTTGAATAACAGGCAACGGCTCGCGCTGAATGTGGCCTCAGTTTGGCGGATGAATGTGCAGATTGCAATGCAAATTACAAAGCGTGCACTTGTGGATATACGGTTCAGATTGGCAGTTATAGAGCCCGCAGAGCCTGTAAAATGCATGAATCCCTAGTAGTGAAATCTGCATTTTTTTAAATCAGCAGACAGAGGGGAAAAAATAAAGTACTTTAACTTCAATTTATTGCTTACTTTTTTGTTTGTGTGCCACTTTCTCCGTGCACATATTCTGACCTTTTGCTTTCCTGCACCGAGCTACAGTTTAATCAAGTGGAATGCGAGTGCGGTGGGTTTTACCAATAAAATACAAGAGCTGTAAATTATGGTGGGGACCAAAACAATCTAATGAAAAAAAGAGATGAAGATCGCTGGCACGAGTACAGAGATAAAGACAGATTGAGCAAGCAGCACGGAGCTCAGAAATGTCTTGTACAGCCTGTCGTGGAGAGGCTTTACTGGAAACGCAAAGTGAAAATGATACGTTGGAGGTGGCCATGTTTAAATGAGCACAACAGTTCCACAATAAGATATTATGGTGTGGGACAAAACCCACTTTAAACCAGCTCTGGAAACAGTTTACAGCTGATATCACAAAGAGGAAATGAAACAGTGCGCTGCAGTAATGCACGACTGAGGCTTTTGTGCCAGAAACATTGACTTCGGCGGACTGATCGTACTGTTTGACTAACTTGTCCTTCACTAACCAAACGTCCCGAGATTTATTAAACAGAATACATTCATGACTGTCTGTATTAAAAAATAACCACCTCCTTAAATTTTACTGCTCCGTTCACATTATGTGTTAAAGGACGTCATTATCCTTGGTTTAAAAAAAGAAATCCGAAGCTTCATCAATACATAAAATCCTCTCTTTTGGGCCCATAAAATGAAAGGCAACGTTACAGATACAAAATTTGACGCCCATGTCAACATTAATAAAGCTGCTTTAGATAAAAGGCCTGACATGTGTGCCTGTATGTTCCCAGAGGATAAGGAGGGCACGGCTGCTCGTACGTCGCGCACATCATTTTTCATTTTGAACAAAAAAATGTCTCTGAAAGGAAAAGTGCTGCTCAAAAAAAAAAAAAAAAAAAAAAAAAAATGTCTGCACACTGGCACGCTCAGGCATTTGAGGACATTACGGCTGCTCTCATTACATAATGCCAAGTCACATTAAAATGTAATTAAGGTGTTTTTAATATTTCTGCCAAAGTTGTGCGTCGTCCCTGCCTTCGATAATATTAGTCCAGGACTGTTGTTCAACCCTGATGAGGTGTTCAAAAATGTGTTGTAGGAGGAAATTTGAAAACGTAAACTCACTCGATGGAAGGAAATCTTCTTGTCTGGTGATATGGTTGTTTTCCTGCCTTAGAAGGAGGATTTCCTACCAAACCTAAAGTTCAGATTTTTACCGTTCTTCCTACAACAAATTTGATGAATGCTGGAAAAATCTCAGACAACCATCCAGGACAATGACACAGCTCTGAATTACGATTAATATATCTGCTGTATCAGTCAGAATAACTGCAGATATTTTTCTCATCCATGCAGAGAATTGACTGCCGTTTATACTTGACAGTATTTCAAAATAAAAATTCAGTTTGGAGTGGTTTCATATCAGTATGCACATTACATTACGCTCTGCTTCCTGTCAATCACCTGACAGCCACATGATGAAATGGAAGGTCTCCACCAGGAAATCCTCCCTATAAGCATGCAACCTAACATGTTGTGCTTGTCTGGAAGGCTGCTATGCAAAGCCAGGGAAAAAAAAAAAGAGGTGAATTCTCGGGGCATACATTGCATAACAATTGGAGGACGCGAGACAAAGACAGTAGTAAATGGGCTCCGACGCTAAATGACAGCAGTGTTTTTCTTTAAGGACGAGAGCTCCATGAAAGCCAGACAGACTGTGTTCTTTGCTTACAAAAGCCCTGAGGCGAGTTCCAGTTTAGAGAGAGAAAGACTCTGATGCGATGCCATCCAATTTGGGAAAATATGTGACAAAAATGAGCCGTCAGTAGATGTAATGCAACTCACAAGTCACTTCGGCTCCCGAACACAGACATTCCTGGATTTATTTGTGTGTGTATGCGTTGCACAACCCTGCCAAAGAAGGGGATAGTTTGCACTGTGTGTGTTTGTGCATGTGTATTTGCACGAGTTCAGTGGGTAAAAACAGCCACATGATGTTTTGCTGCAAGTTCCCTTGGCATCCCGAGCGCCCCCACATCCCCATGCAAAAGAGCTTGTTCGTTAGGAATGACGACAACTTCAGGAATGCCTCAGCGGCCTCCAAACTATCCCATGGTTTTGGACAACCACCCGCTATACGTCCCACATACAGCGCAGTCAGAGGGCTGTTGAGTAACATATAGAGGTGTGTGCTATAGCGAGGGCGACTCTGCTAACGGCGAGAGAAGGCAGACAAAGTGAGAAAGGGACAGAGGTTGAGTCAGACTGCAGCTGATCAGGCCAACAGAGGAGATGCCACAATAGTTCCCATTCAAAGCGGCAAGAAACAGCCACAGTTTCAGAGGCCAAATATTGTCATCAGAGAACATTAGCCAAGGGCTGAAGCGCTGCCAAGAGGCAGGCAGAGATCAAATCTGGCTTTGATGGCCAACAGTAACCCCATGCTCCCACCACACGCCCTCTCTGATGTTTTGCGTCTTGGGTACTGTACACACAGACATTTCTGTATAAATAAATCCATGTTTGTTAAGCTCTCCAGCTCAAACAGATTTAACACAGTATTGTCCACTGGAGCTGCTTTTGTATCTGATGCCGTTTCTTTTGTTTCGTTTGTCCCGTAAATTCTGCTGAGATGTCATAATTTACATTTTAGAGACATACAAAGAAGGCCGAATCTGGAAAATAGAATAAAAGATGAAAGAATAAATCTGCAGCAGTCCCTAAAGGATGCCGTGTTCATCACACCCCATGATACGAAAGTGTTGGACTGGATCAACATCAGTAACAATTTAGTTACTCTTAGAGCTTAAAGGCTTCAAATGGAGGAGAGAGGAAAGTCCACGAGGTCATTACAATTGAAATGATTCATCCTCTTAGAAGCGTGAAATGTAGTGAAAATTTGGGTGGTACAAAACAGACTTTTACATTACAGTCAGGGCAGAACTCAAATGGACTTCAGATGTTTAACTTCATATGCTGCATCAGAGCAAATCTGAAGTATGTAAGAGGTCAAGTCTTCACAAAGTTCAACTGATAGACAGAAAATGACTCGTTTGTTTACCTCTCTCCCTCTCATCTCATCAGTTACTCCTCTGCTGGAAACAGACCAGCCGGCTAAATGACGTCAACCTTCGGCTCACTGTTGAGCTTTAGTGCCTGAACAATACTTTGAATGTCACTATATGTAATGGCAAACGCCCACAAACACATCCGCGGGCGTAAGGCAACAATAAACACATTGTCAACTAATTCGAGAGCAAATTGGATATTGAATTAGTTTTTGTGTTGAGCAGTTAATTTAAAGGTAAGTTTGATACCATCAGGTTTGTCTCAAACATGACAAAAAACAAGTCAATGCTGAACAATGTAATTGCTGCTCAAATTAAATGTAAAGTGGATGCACAGAGTAAGTCATCATAAAACTGATATGTTCCTTGAAAACTGGACTGAAATGATGAAACGTGTAAGGTATATTGATTCTGAGTCCCAGTACTGACAGCAACCAGTAAGTCTGATATTGAAAATGAGCAGCGGGCTTTCACAGTGAGCAGAGCCAAATGTCAAGTGCTGAAATCCAGAGCCAGGAATGTCATAATGTATATGTACAGTAGCTTAAAGTGCAAAAAGAAAGAGCGAGACTGAATCATATGGAGCAGAGAAACTGCCTTGTCATATTTCACCAGAGCCCATTTTTCAGGCTCTGATCCCTCAGAGGGGCTCAACACATGGATGATTACTATACTATTACTGCTGCTGCTGCACCAGTTGTCTGGCAGGAAGACACGTCTGGCCCCGGCTGCCGCTGCCCCCCCCCAGCCCCTTCCATTCGTTCCAGACTGGAATGCCTATATTTAGAGTGCTCCTTTCCGCTGTTATGGCTGTTGGATCATTAGCCTCGTTTAACCCTTCTTTACCTCCAGCGAGATGATTGGCTGAGGGCATGCCCCTCAGGAGTAACCCCCCAAAAAAAAAAAATCCTGACTACACCTCCCCACCTTCCCCTCTCAAATGTTGAGGGGAGAGTGTAGCCACCCAATGGGAGCTGCTACTGGGGGTCTGAGGGTCACGGCTTCAGTAGAAGGACAAAACACAAGATGATGATAATGATGATGATGTGTGGCTATTTTGAGGATCGTTTTCAGGCTTGAATGTGAATTGGCAGCTCTCTTTTCCCTCATCTCATTTTCTTTGACGAGCCAGGGTCGAGCTAAAGTACGGCAGCGCGGACCTTTCCTCCGATAGCACTGCTAGGCCAAAGTTTAAACTTAAGAAATTTCAAAGTCTGTCAGCACATTCATGCTCCCCAGAGGATGAACTGTTTCCATTTTGGAATCTCTGTGTGTTTTTCCTCCAGTGACCTAAACTCTGTAAGCAAGTTATCACTGCTGTGGACATTCATGGTCCCGAGAGGATGAATACTGAATTCATATTGAACTTGGAGAGCCTGTGGAATTTCTTCTAGCACCACCCTTAAAGATAACCTTCGACTTGTGTTCATGATATTTTAAAACGTAATGCCGTTACCAAAATAGTAAAATGTGCAGTGTAATTAAAACTGCACAACATAATTTACTTTTACAGTTTATCCCAGTTCCATATTGTATATTGACACAATACTACACAATATGAAGTGTACACTATGTAATAATGTTGACATTCATACTGTAATAAAATTCAATTGCTGAGTCCAAACTTTAAGAAATGACAAATTGAAAGTCAGTTTCTTACTGTACTATATACATTTGAATTACATTATGTTAATAGTGCCTCAATATCTGTAGTGTGTTACATTATTACGAACATCCTGTCAACAGTAGTATGACAGTATGTAATATGCAGCTGTGACGCAGCTCATGACGAGGTCTGATTATTCGTAATCTGCAGTGATTGTCCAAAATGTTGGATATGGAATGAAAATCTGGACAGAAGATGAAGAAAGAGACTAATGAAAACACTCGCATACATACAAGACAGAAACAGAAACTGCAGCACGTAACCTTTGCACCAAAGCCGACCATCTTCATAACACAGCGGTGGAAATGTCATACAATCCTTTCCCCCAAATTAAAGAGTTCATCACTAGCAGTGAAACCGTTCTGGGCCATCACACATCTGCTGAAAGGGGATTTGCTTCTTCCTATTTACATCTTGGCACCTAGATCGTCCTCGTCTTCCCATCTTCATAGCCGAGCACTGATAAACAACGTCGGCCTGCCAAGATTTCGCAGTTTGTTGATTACTGTTGAGTCTGTCTTGATTTAGGGCGAGTGGGACTAATCCAAGATGATGTGATCCATCTATCTGTCAATCCATGGCTCCAGTTAGCCAGAGAAGGTTGAGCGAGTCTCACACACACACACACACATACACACACACACACACACACACACACCGCCACAACACACACCCCGCCACAACACACATGCTGATTCGTGAAAATACCCAAACAGATTGGGTCTGTGAACCAGGGGGGACCTGATGATTCAATGTGATCTCAATGTTTCTCTGTTTGAATTTGATCTGGTGACAGTGCGCACTTAAAAGTTTTTACAAGACATCTGCTATTTTGACTTTTCACCACTATTTAGAAAGAATCCGTCTTGCCAAAATCTGCGTATTGTTACTTCAGCCGATTCCACAAATTAGTAAATGGAGAGTAAAATCAAGCGGAACACTCTGCACAAATTCAACCAATGCAAACACGTCGATGTGACAGAGCAGCTCGGATCTTTGTGTTTATGTCTACGGTGTCATGATGATATGTCTGGCTGTGTGTGGTCATACCGGTGTGGATCTGCCGGTGAGCCTCCAGGGATTCCTCTGTCTGGAACTGGGCACCGCACTGGTCACAAACTATGGCCTTCTCACCAGCTGCATAACAACAAGGGACAAAAACACGGACTGTTGTTACACATTCATACACATGTACCACATTTGGAAAAGCTGCACGGAGATGGAGAGAAAACAGGGCGTCTTGAAGCTGGAGACAACATACATACAATTCATTGAAACTCAAAACACTGAACAATTTTCTGCCTTTATTTTACACTTGACAAATTAATCCAATCACTGAAATTTTAAGCTGAAATGTATCATGATTTCAGTCAACCATAATACACACAGCAGGGTATCCATATTCTAAAATGTCCTGCCTTGAAAACAACTCGAACAAATCAAAAATAAAATTAGTTTATTGCAGATTGCATGCACGAGACTTTCATATCTGTGAAATCATGAATATTGAGTTAAGATCATTGTAATTATGCTTCATTTTTAAAGGTTTTGTTTTTTTTATTTAGTGAGAAGAGACAGGTGAGACAAGACGGACCTTGGTACTTCATATATGTATGAATAAATATACAGGGATGAAAATTAATAGGTTCATGGTTTCTTATAATAAGATTTGAAGGTAATGTAAATAGAGTAAGATGTCATCTGTGTATAAATTTATTTTATGGTGGTAGATTTTACACCTTTAATGCAATTGTTCTGCTGCAGCAAGTTGTTGAATGAAGATGAAGAAGAGCGGAGGAGAGAGCGGATCCTTATCTCGTTCCCCTGTGCAACGTGAAACTTGATGATGTTAACCCTTTAACTGTGACGATGGCTCATGATTTTACTTTATTGATTTCTATCAGTTCTTATGTTCTTGTCTTGATAGAGCTGCCCTTCAATGCATAATTTGTCCATTAACATGTTCATTGTTTTGTCTGTGCTGTTTCAGGACGAGGTAGAGAACTTTGCATTGTTCGTTTATTTCACGTGGGAATTGGTTGTTGAGTCGGCTTCTTCGGTGCGTTCAGTATTTCGTGCCTTTGAGTTCCTTTGCTTTGCTTTTAATGAGTTTCTTTTGTTTGAAAAGTTCCAGTTTGGAGGTTTGTTAGTGTGAGATCGAAGATGGTGAACGCGGTGCAAAGTGATCTGACTTATAGTGTCAGGGAGTCCTTTATCAGTGATTTGATGTGATCAGATGGGTGTTTTGAACAGAAATGTCATGCATATGGTCACATCTTTCTTATTCCATCTGCAACCTGTGTGATAATAAATGTTGTAATTTGCTATGAAATAATTCCTCAGTTCCATCACTTGTTCCAGGCCTAAACCTGATTGACTACAGGCTCATGTCTTGCAGTCTGATACTGTTTTATCTGAAGGCTTAGGCTTTTATTATTTCATCCTCTTCCATTTCTTTTAGAATTTAGATGAATATTTTTCAGTATCTGATTGATTAATGGGTGTATTGTAATATATAACGGAGCCTACATTTAGCTTTCTGATTTGATGAGTCAAACTATCCGCCTTCAGATCAGGTCAGATTCAGCTCTGAATTTAATGAATATGCATATGGCAGGAGGTGTCATCTCCTTCACAGTACATGCTTGATGTAGGCTAACAATTTATTATCATCCATATTTGTGACAGTTAAATGTGACACACTCAATAAGAAGCTTAGTCCACAAGGACATTATAGCTCTACTACTCTGCAAGTCTACTTTCTCTAACTTCTATATGGATATTTAAAAAAGAACTCTTTGTCTCTTTGTGTCAATATATACTGTACATCCAACTGAACATATTTAGGGTGTGCACAATTGTATCAGCTTAATATAAATGTACAAGGCTGATACATTCCTGCTCTTTACTCGAGGCCACAAAGTTATTGTTGAGTACTCTTCCACTTTGTTGCACCACACTCTGCTTCTGTTTATGCAAGTAGATCAAGTATGTAGCCCTTGAGCTATGGTCTGGATTGCCATGTTTGCCTATACTTTATGAATGTGTACAACCTTGTACAACGATAAAAGGAGAGACAGGAGACCGGCATGCACACATACAGAGTGCTGTTCGGAGGGCACATCAGATCAGGCCCAGGCAAGCGACTTTTTATGGCTTGGCAACAAGGACTGTACATGCCATACACATCACACATCAAACAGACACACACACACGCAAAGACACACACACATTTAACATCTGGATATTGTGTGTGTTCAAAATAGGCGTGCATGTGTGCGGGTGTGTGTGTCTGTTTCCAGTGCAAGCACAGAGCGATCTCTCCCGACCAGACCTTGGTTTGTTCTTGGCACAGGGCCTCCTGGGTTACGACACCTCCAGAGAGAGAAAGAGAACACAATGAAAACAGGAAGCCAATTCTTAGATGACAGAAAAAAAAGTCAGGGAGAGATGGCTTGTGTGGTTTTGCAACCGCAGTGACATTAGGGAACGGCCTGTACTGTAATAAGCCCTACCAAAAGCAGAAATGACACGGACCGTACATGACAGAGTGTGCCTGCCAGTAGAGTGCTTATGCAACAAGTTATGCAAAAGACGGTGCGCTGCACAAGTGAGCGTGACTCGATCATAAGCCACTGCAATGCAACCTTTAAAGACAGCACATCCTAAATTCGTCAGCGATATCACAAGATTTATTTCCATTTAACAACTTTCGGCTAAATAGACCGAGCTGGTGAGCAATGTCCTTTTTAATTGGCTGCATATTCAAGAGGCATAATTTGTAGTGTGAGCGTATGGCGCGCCACTGTCAAATGCACAGATGAGCATATGGCCGAATTAGCTGGCAAAAGCAGCCACTTAACCTTTGGAGAACAAGACATGTAGTGGAGATGTAGACAGAATCCCCCAACACACCCACTGATGTCCCTCATTTGCATTAATCACTTCGTACCTCTGTTGCTTCTTTAACTCCCTGATTCATCATTGTTGGATCAACTGCAATTATTACTTTTTACATGGTACAGTTGCTCTGCTAACCCGCGCCGGACTCCTTCCGTCATATTGATTCGAGCTTATTGATTGTGCTTGCAGGGACCAACTGGGACAATTTTATGACCATACAAGTACAACCCCGACTTCATCATGTGCTACTAATAGACTAATATCAATGCTCAAATTAGATACACATTACTGCTTTCACTTGAACAGCATATTCTTTAAAGGCTCACATTGTGTTTTCAGTCCATCCACCACATGCACATGTGCAAACTCAACATTACTGCTGACCATTTCCCAAACATGTAGTGTCTTAGACTTCCTATTTTGCAGGTTGCAACCAGGCTAAACTATTTTCCATAATCTATGAAAATCAATGTTTAATGAACTAAAACTTGCTTGAAAATGACTTGTCCATTGCACTGAATATCATGCAACAACTAAGTTTCATGATAACTATATAATCTAATCTGGTTACAGAAATGAACGGACGCCAATGGCTGCCTGGAAGGTAACAAAAACACACTCACCACTTTGTTTTGCAGTACTGTAAAATATAGGTGATTAGTAGTAAATCAGCTTAACACTGGCATGGTTACTACAAGTTAATGACTCCGCCTCACAGACAGCGCAGCAACACTATAACCAGTCTTCTGGGAGGCCAAGAGGCGTGTGCTAAATGGGCCAGGGATAGGATTTTAGTGCAGGGCATGCCCCTGCTTGTGGCACAAGGACATAAATTGTCAGGAAATGCCTGCATGGTGCCTTGCTTCAAGGAGAATGGAGTTGTGTGAGGTCACCGTGGGGCAAAGGGGGGAGGAAGAGTGGGAGCACAGGAACCCGGGGTACACACAGCCAGGCAGCCACCCAGCCAGATGCCCGTCACTCTAGTTAGCCAGCTAAGTGCTAACAGGGGGCCCTCCGCTTGGTAACAGCCGCCATCAGCCATTTTCACTGCCAAATTAAAGTGATAAATCTTGAGGCCCCTTTGATCGCAAGAGGGTGAACTTGTTAGTTAGGAAAGACGGGGAAACCGAGACAGAGGAGACACACACTTGACATCAGCTGTTACTCTTGTCACATGTGTTCTCCGCGAACAAAAAAACGACACTCTCATCAGGGGCCCATTCAAAATTACACTCTTCAATCTAAAGACAACATTAATACAAACCTGATCTTTAATTTGACTGAGCAAGATTTTTATTTGCACAAAAGCAGCATTAAATGGTTGCATCCTCTTGCTGCTCACCAGGAAAGACAGGAATGATTTGGTAATGCGAAGTAAATAAAAATGAAGTATCATAAAATTAAAAAGCCAAAGAGAAAAAAAATAATAACCTCCAGACTTCCGCAGTCTACTGTCTACGCTGTTAGTGGGGAGTCCTGTGTCACATTACCACAGATAAAGGCCTTAGCTGACATAATAAAAGTTGCACAACCCATGCTGAGTTGGTGTGTGTGTGTATGTGTGTGTGTGTGTGTGCATGCTGGGAGGTGAGGAAGGGGTGGTGATCAGGTGCCACATGCCAATGAAGCCGCTTCCCTTTTCGCTTCCCTCTCTGAAATATTGCACAACTGTTGTTGCAGTGCATTGTGGCTCAGTTATTTCATAAAGGGCTGTAAAGGAGAAGAAGCCGAGAGAGGGCTCCCTGCCAATCAAGTAAACTTCCTGCAAAGCCTGGGAGCACAGAGTAATATAACGGTCCCGTATATACTGTAAACCTGATCTGTCTTTACAGGCTTCCTTGTAAAGTAAACTAGAAAAACTAGTTCAAACTGCAAGTGTGAGCTGAAAGTGTGTACAAGGCGGTAGATCAGGTTTCTTGGTTTCCTGAAAAGGCAAATTGTGTAGTTTTACATTAACTTCAGCTTTTGCAGTAGTTTCCTTTTTTTTAAATGGGCTTTGTCCTGTGAGATTAGCAGGAATGTACGGAAACATTAGCAATTAAGTTCATGAGTTCTGGGTGTAAACGTAGAAGACTAACTCTTCCACCGGGGGCACTGGTGCACATTTGGTTGCAATTCTTTTTTTATTGGTATGCATGAAGTTCCAGATTTGTCTGTCTGTCTGTCATTTCATATATCCTTACCCAACGCTAATATTAGAGCTAGCCTTAGATAACATGGCCATTGTTAGTCTAGCCAACGTTGGCAGTCTGACTAATCCATGACAGAAATTTCAAGCCAACTCACCAAATCCTACTCGTATTATTTTTAGCATGTTTAATTTATTAGTAGAAAGCAATCACAGAGCACATCATATAAAACACCACACTGAAGAACATTAACCATTCATAGGTGAGGTGTATTATTTATTATTCACCATACATACTTTGATTATGTTGTTTTTGACTGGCATAGATATGATTGGCAGAGAGAGACGTCTCACTGTAATCTATCTGCGGATTGGCTGGCAATGACAATGTGTGCATGCATTCATTACACCTGATATAGTTTTACTGTCAATTCCATCATAATGAGCAATTTTTTGAAGAAAAATTAAAATAAACCAATGCCACAATCCTATAATTCACATTTTTGTTCATGTTGTAAATCTTTGTTCCTCTGTTGTAAAAGTGCTCTATAAATAAAACTTGTGATTACTGTTGGGTCTAGTTGACTCTAGGTACTCTAACCACTTCCTTGGCATTATTCAAGAGTGTTTCACTTAAAGTTAACTGCTGTGGGCTTCCCCCAACAGTGGCAACATTTAGACGTGATGAGGATTGTGGATTAGCCCACTGAGCAGGCCTCACAGGGAAGTGATGGTGCATTCCCTCGCCTGTAATTTCCTCTGACATGCTAAGTGCTCATTCTCCCATTTCCTTAAATAATGTGGTGTGCAATGGTGCATTGTCCTATTTGCTATTACACTCATTTCAAGTGTGCGTGGAACCTGAGTCGCAAATGCAAACCATCGTTACGTTATGATGCAGAGACCGGAGGAAACGTAAGCCCAGTGCCCATTTGGGAGTTTGTGGGTGTGATAACACACACCATCACCACACTCACATCATCCAGCTCAGCTATGTGATCTCATAATGCCGCCATTCAGAAGCTCTTCTCATTCAAAAGAATATGTCAGACACAGAGAAAGGCTCTGTTTGTTTGGGGTGATACTTCTGCTTTTCTTTATCTCCTGTGCAAGACTAAATATTTTTGCTGCTGCATGCCCACACTCACACTTGACACTTGTTGTTTCAACCTACTTTCTTTCACAGGTAGAGCATATATGCTAAGTTTGCAACAGATGTCCTCCCTTGGGGATCGCAGTCTAAACAGAATCTTTCATCAAAGACAATCGCAGAATTAAACATAAGAGTTAGAGAGCCTGTCTTTGCTCATAGCGACACACAAAAAGTAGGTCACCATGTTGATACTAGAGCTAAACATTTCACACTGCATAGGAGATAAAGTGAAAAACTGTGTTTCTTCTTTAACAACCGCTGGTCATTTCGTAATCTCATGAAGCCACAAATCTTCCCATTGCAGCACGTGCATTAAATTACCTCGTTTGGCCACTTAAACATGTTACTGATATTAAGTGTAAATGTGGCCTTTAAAAACCAGAAAAGGAAGAATTGAACATGCATTTTTTCAGGAAATCAGCAAAATCATGCAGAGACCTTCTGTTTCCTGCCATGTAGTCACCAAAATCAGTTGTCAAATGGTCTCACATGCTCGCCTGCATGAGATGGCATGACACCGTTTAGCATTCATTACACAAAAAAATCCCTGCTTCAGAGCTTCCGCATTGAGAAAAGCCTCAACAATAGAGCTCGACTGTTCCAAGAGAAAAAGCCTGCTGTCATACATAAAATACCAAATTCAACTCTGGACAACAGATCGCACATAAAAACAACATGAGCAAACAGCTCTGGCGTCTTTATGACAACACTGTGGTCAACCTGTGGAATTTACCTGTACTTTTTTTATAATAAAATGTATCAGCCACAACTGTCGTCTGGTTGTTGCTGGTGAACGTAACATGAAGTTTGAGCTCGCAAAGTTGTGTCTTGTGTGAAAGTTTGGGATCAACCAAGTTAGCTACATGCTCTCAATGTGCACTTCTGTCTGCTCGGGCTGGTTTCGACTGGGCTAACATTTGGCATAGAAATGCTTGCAATTGATTTCCTGATTTACCTGATTCTAGTTTTACTGTAAATTCCAATATTGCCATTAGCAATTCTCTATCTTTAAAACTTGTGCATGCGTACATGTAAAACTGTGAGTCTGGACCTGCTGTGTCGAGAACTGCAGGGGGTCTCTGTTTCTACCAGATTGTGCCTCTCAAACAAATGTGACCGTGTAAAATTTATGCACACTCTCAAAAAATGGTGGTGTGTGCATCCTGGTCTATGTCGAATCTGTGATGACAAAGTTTAATCTGATGATTCTTTTAACGCTTTGTTAGAATGAAGCTGGAGTTTCCATGTGGCTTAAAAAGCTGTCACGAGTAGAAATTTCCTCATCAGACGTTTCCTTTAAAATGCACACAGGCTACACTGACCTGAAAAGTTACTTAATTTCAGGAGTTAGGTCAAACATTGAAAGACAACTGAGAAGTCGCAGAAATCCTAATTGGCCGGGCGATTTTTGCACAAGAATGAACTTCTGAAGGTTAACTTGACCCAAGAAAGCCTCAGCTCTGATTTTTCTCTTCCCCACTTTACTTCCTGTGCAGGCTCGGTTCTCGCAGGGCAGGACTCAGTTTACTGTATGTGCACATATTTCTGCAGGAAGTGGCTGAATGATCGGAGTCAGGGAGGCTAAATGGGAAATTAAAAAGGCTAATTACAGTGTATCTGTCGATGGGCCGACCAATACACTCTCACTCAGTGGTTTTTAACAGTGTAAACAGGGCAGGAGAGAGAGAGACACACACACACACAGACAGACAGATTAGGAAGAGAGAACGTGCATGTGAGTGTGACAGAGGGAGGGAGGCAGACAAGCGCAGTCACCAACAAAAACATAGCCTGGCTGTTCACTGAGCCTACATAAATGGCTTACGTAAGACAGTACTCTCAGTACCAAAAAACAGCAAAAATCCATAAACACACATCCCCCTCCGACTCCCCCGCACACACATCCACACACACACACACACACTGCTTTCACCACACTTGCGAGGGCTTCCATTCATACCCATAACCATAAAAAAAAAATAACTTCCACTGTCTGAAGATTCACGTTCCTTAATCTTCGACCATAAAATAAAAGTGAAGCAATGGACGAAATGACATTAAGTGTCAGTAAAGGCGCCTTATTCCCTGCATCTAAAACTCAATCTGGTTCACATACAAATAGCAAAACAAGCACACATTCACGGGAACACACACACACACAGACGCAGTATGCTGTCAGAACAATGAGTACAGACACCACACGCTCTCTCTCTCTCTCTCTCTCCCCCCTTCCCCTCCCTCCCTGCCTCGCTCTACCTTCAGCGTTATAACGAGCCGTGCAGTACAGTTTTATTTACACCAGCCTCTTATCAGTGGTACAGCAGCACAGACACTGCCAATTGGAGAGGACAGGCCACGGTACTGCCTGTACCCTGTAGTGGAGTAGGTGTGTACCGCCATGCTACCAGCACGTTTTTATCAAGGCTCAGAAAAGACTGGGCCCGCGCCAGGCTGCCTCTCAAAATAATAAAATGTACTCACGCACACACACACACACACACACAGGTTGAGTCTGCAATAAGTCACCACAGCTATAGGTGTATTGATACAAAGGTTGTGCAGAATACAATGGAGAGACCTACCTTAAGTCATTTTAACCAGCTTCTCGTACGGAGGAATAGAGTTCAGCAAATGCATTTTTAGCTGACATAAATCTTAATGTGTAACAGGAAGCGTGTGACAGATGGCAACACGCAGGAGTTCAACATCAAACGCCATCAGGGCAGAGTTCTCACAATATATTTTGGCACCGAAGACAGTTTTAAAAACTACCGTGTAGTGACATTATGAGAAATATTTATCTAATGATTTCATAAAATAACAGGTGGCAAATAGCCGTCTAAAAAAAAAGCTTTCACAATTCAAGTGATGTCTAAATATCTGTCTATGTATGTGACAAGAACATGACATTAATCTGAAAAGCTTAACATGTTGGGCTCATTTGGTAAATATCAAATATATGGAATTAACAAATGTCAGATTTGATGTTTTTTAAAAGTGAAAGGAAAAGATAATACAAAATGCTATTTTTACCTGTCATGCTTATCCTCTCAAGCTTCATGCAAGTTACTACATTCACCATTAGTAGAACTGTAATGTGTGCAAACAAATTTCTCACTTGGTGCAATTAAGCCAAGCGCATTTCTATGTCCCATCTTGTGCGGTATCACAAGGCAAAACTGTTGCAGCCATATTACTCACTCGAGCCAGTGTGATGGCTGAGAGTGAGTAGCCTCCTGTCTGGGAGTGTTTTGTAGTTTGGCTCATAGCTACAGACAGCCAGTCGGAGACAGTCTGTGAGGTGTCTGTCAGTGAGGCGGCTCCTGTACTTTGATTATATTCATCTGCGAAAATGCCGTCTCACAGTAAGTGAATCCACAGTTGGCACTCTCCCTGCTGACAAGTCCAAAAGCCGTTGTCCCCTTGATCTGGCATTCAGCTTGATGTCATTTTGCAAATCAACCATATAAATACCTGCTGGAATTTGGCTGCTACCTGTTCTTTATAAATGGAAATGAATGTGTCTAAGTCTTTGGCCTGTGACTTTTTCCTCCAGGTTGGGAAAGTGTGTCAGCCTCCTGTTCTTTAGATGTGTGGTCCAAACATCAAGCTTGACTCCCTGCGCTTATCATGTGGAGAAGGTGTCAGTCTTGTCTCGTTGTTGAGTGTGTTCAGTTTTGATGTTCTGATCTGTCAGAAAACTCAGGTCCAGCAGCCACACGTTACCTGACAGTTCCTCATGTCGACAGAAAAGTCTTCATATCAGGCAGCAAGTCAACAAGTCGCTGCAGCACTTTGCCGAGACTCAACCACCGGACGTCACCTTGGAGAAGTCCGTCTCCCTAATCAGCACTGAGCTCATCAAATAACGCAGCGCTGAATCTCTTTGGTCTGAATTAAGATTATCAGTTCGACCACCGGTGTCACTGTAGGAGAAAAGTCCATGACCTTCCCAGACGAGGCCTGCTGATAAATCACAGTCGCAATTCACGAAGTTGGGGAAATCATTACAGCACCGTGCTACAACATTGTGCACTGCCGGGGCCTAATCAGGATAATAATTGCCACCAGTTTATGAATGTGTCGTTTTAACAGACATATTTTTTTATAAGAATAATACACAACAGCTGAATCAAGAGAGAGTTGCTTGCAAAACTGATCTGAATGAATTCTTTTATTTTACAGAAAATCTCAAAGATATGATGCAGTTGATTGCGATCGACAGGTTGGCAACGATCGATTGAAGCGTCAGGGATGTTGATACTATGATAAGACCAAGAAATGGATGTGACAGTCGGTATCTAGTAATTAAGTGTACTGGGCAAACACACATAATGGCTACATAATGTACTATGTAGATGATGTTGCAGGAACGATAAAACACGGGCTGGTTCTCACAAATATCAGTCAGACACACAGGCTGAAATGACTTCATGGTATGAGCAAACACAGCGCCGTAGATAAGGAGATAATCTCGCTTTACTGTGGGGGGTGGGGGTGGGGGGTGGGGGTAGACAAGCCATCAAAAGCACAGGAACATGTTTGCTCCCGATGATATTGTTATCGACGGAGAGGAAAAAGAAATCAAAGGGAAGCGAGCGAGCACGAGGAAGAGGGAGGGAGAGAAAAAGGAGGAAACAGATGAAGACAGAGAATATTCAGGTCGCATTTGACAGCTTTACGGTCTGTTGCGCCGAATGGGATGTCTAGGGACGTGGCAAAGCAGACAAATATTGACTTGCAGAGCGTTCGCATGCACACACACACACAGAGACGAGGAAAATACACAAGACACTTCCACACGAAGCCTCTAAACTCAGCCCCCCCTTCAAAATGGATGAGCTCACATTGCAACATCAGTCACCCTTGTTTTTTTTGCCCAGCTCAACCTCTTAATCCATTTTGCCAGCAAACCAATTTGTTTGTCCAGTAGGTCACAGACAGTTCCCTGCCCTCACTGTTCCCTGTTCTCTTGCACTGTTTATTTCTCCCTCTCCTTTGCCTTACTTTCTCTGAACGACGAAGCCATTTCCAGAGCTTTTGCCCCCTGGGAGATCGAGGGCATCTCAGTCCACACATCCGTCCCTCCTCCTCCTCCTCCTCCTCCTCCCCCTCCTTTCCTGCACTCTCCTCCTCCCATCTACCTCGTTCTCTCCCGTCCTCCTTCCTTTCAAACTGTCTTGACGTCAGAGAAACCTGGTTTGAAGCGTGCGCTGACACAAATGGACACAAACTCCCATGCATCATTTAAAACTATTTCTTTAGCTTTCCAAACTTCTCATTTTTGAGATAAGGAAATTCAGACTCCTGGGAATGTGGTATTGGATTCGTCGTGTAAGCGCGAGGTTTGAGAGAAACTGATGACATAATGATGAGAGTGTCTTCTTAAAACACGTGTTTACGAAAGATCTTGTCCTGATTTTACCTGGTTATATTCTGAGTTGTCTTTTTATGACTGGAATACATTCGACCTTTTCTCATTATTATCCAGTTTATTGTATTTAACTTTACGTTTTCTTCCATTTCATTTTATAGGTCAGTCCAGTATTTTGGCCCAAGCTAGAATATCTTGAGAAATACTGGGTGGATTGCCATGACTTCATTTACAGACATTCATGGTCCCCAGAGGATAAACCCTAATGAATTTGGTGATCCAATTTTGGTTTTATTTTCATTTGGTTCCATATCGGCTGTTTTGTCATGCTGTTTGGTAAAAACATTCATTTCCCCCACAGGATGAGTTGTCATAACTTTGGTGATCCCCTGACTTTTCATCTAGTGCAATTATCACGCCAAAGCCTCGGGTGCACTTTGTGTTAATTAACAAGTCTGCAAACGCACTGAACGACAGTACGATGACGCTAGCATGGCTACAGATGCACTTTCTACTACAAGTCAAAGATATTTTTTCAATAACATTTTTATCAGTAACATGATCTGGTTATCATTACCTAAGGCTTTTTATAACAGACATTAAGTTTGAGGTGGTCTTTTTTAATCAGAAAATATTTAACTCACTGCAGAGAAACCAATTCGTGAATAGAAGATTTTACAACTTCGTGCAAAAGGTGTCACACAGAAAGGTTTTAAAGCAGAAGTTTATTGTCATGTGATGGCTTTTGTTTGCCCCACGGTCTCTGACATAAAATCAGCGCTGCATCCCCCGTGTCTGTGAAATGAAGATGGCAAATAAAATCTTATCATATCTGTAAGAATAAAGGCAAAGTAAAGAAAATCAGATCCAGGTTGTAAAAGTGTAAGAACACACACAGCCACGAACCCCATCTTGTTGTCCAGTAACAGCAATTACCCTGCTGTTGCCAGACACTGACCAAGTGTTTCAAAACACCCCCACCCTCTCCAAACCCTGGCCTCCCCTCCTCCCCGGCTGCCCCTTGAGGTGAAAGGTGCCATGTGTTTTCAGCTTTGCTTTCAACCCCCCTCTGTTTTCAAAAAGAGAGGAGAAAATGAGGCTTTGACATGTATCCGTGTGCTCCTGCAGGCCACAGACGCGAGGTTATCTTCAGGGCCTTGGGTGGATGTGTGCATTCGTGTGTGTGTGTGTGCATCTGGGTGCGTGGATGTGTGTGAAGAAGAAGGGAGGAAAACAAGAGCTGGACGCATAGAGGAACCACCCGGGGCTCTCCTGGTGTGAAGAGACAGGAAGTAAGTTAGGCTGCTCTAAAATGCCAAAGTGGACCATTTCTCACAAGCCTCAGGGGCTGGTATTAATAGATCCTGGTTGGACAGGGGTGGGTGGGTGGGCTTCTGGTGAAATATATGCTGACACGAGTGACCTACTGCAGGCTGACTCTACCAAAGTCTGATTCAGGCCTTGATCAGATTAGGCTAAACTTTAGATTAACTTGATTTTCAGTCTAAATAAATGAATGCATTGTGTAACTTGTAGCTTTGGAGACTTCACTACCTGGAAATAATCTAATCCATGTTTAGCAGTCTATGATGCTTTATACCTGTTAACCCTTGAGCCATCAAGTGCTGTGAGTTTTTGCTCACAAAGATGCATCATAGACAAAACCTGTGCATTGTGTTAAGTAGCAAAAAAATGATTTACCCAGAGATAAGCTGATGGTAAAATGCACATCATCATACGGAGTCTATGCAAGATGCTGTGTAAATGCAGGGGCTTTGCATTTTCAAGATCTGTCTGACAGGGAACTGAACAATTACAACACATCCTCCAACCTCAAACCTTGTCATTGAAGACGACAACAGTATGACAGGACTGTTCCACCGATTCATAGCTGCACCCTCAGACTCACAATTGACAGTTAAAGATGAATTAGAGATATCGTCTTTATTATTAAACATATTGTTCTTCCTTGTCAAAACCCAGTGCATGCAATACCCACAATGCACCCTGACCATCAACAGCCCGCTAACGTAGCCTCCCGCCTCAAAAGGTCGTGCGAGCTCACTTCTATCTAACTCCTATCTACTGTATCTCCACATTTTTCACTAATGAGCGTCAATTATCATGTGGAAAAGATCAATCATATCAGCAACCTCATCTCATATCAGAGCTGAACTAAGGTCAGAGCTCTAAATGAATCACCCTGACATGGATTCAGTTCAAGGTCAATCTACAGCAACTAGTAAGTACAGTACGGTAGTAGGTTAATGTATAATCTGCTGAAAGCCATTCACGGCGGAGCAACCAGAATGAAAACCAACAGGCAGGAGAAAAATACTCCACTGATGATGCCTCCTCACGCATTCTACAAGTGACTGACAACAGCTTATTCAGATAATACTGTTAAGAACAAGTCAATGTGAGGTCACAGTGTTTTCAAAAGTATTATCTCGCAAGTGTGCTGTTACAAGCTGCTGCAACATCTCTCAAACTCTGACATTTTTTCCCCGTGCTTTGCTCTTTTAATTCCTCTTAGGGAGCTCATCTCTGGGCCTTGTTTATTTCTTCAGCAGCCAGCGAACGTTACTGTTCAATTTCTGCTGCCTAAAACTTCAAACCGGCTCCTTTTGCTCAACAGTAGCGTTTTGACATGAAACAGAAACTGGCAACACCGCTCAAACAACCACGAAGCAGTTGTGAATCTTTACTGTGAGTGTCCGGGGAGATTTAGCAGTCAACACATTTTTAGGAAATGCTTGGAAATGATTGATATTTGCAGATCTTGGCATTTTTCTGTGTATGAATAATGAGACCAAAGCCCTGTTAGTGGCCCCTTAAGGTGGAAATGTTCATTCTAACAGTAAGAACAAGGCAATGAACAATTTGCTGTTTGTGTTTTCAGTATTGGGATAAAAAAAGCTTCACCATGGAGTCAATGCAATGAAGAGGGTTCATCATCTTGAGAGCATGAATGTGCTCAGTAAATGGATTGTTACATTTTCAGATACCTCATGTCAGACACTTTGTACGACAAACCCAACTAACGAATATGATATTAGCTTTATTCTATTTGCGCTGGGAAGCCAGACAGACAGACCTGAGACTCTGACCAGCAGTTGAACCCTTACCCCTGTGAGCACCACAGACTGTTGCCCTGCCAGCTGCTGGGAATCCAGCAATTGACATCCTCTTTACAGTGCTGTAAATGCATTTATAGTTCAAGAGAGGAAGGGATGAGATGGCCGCCGGATCGGGGCAGGAAAACTCATTTTGGCTGTCGTTTGCTACCTGGGGGTGGGCTGAGGTTTAAGGTGATTGCACCAAATCTAGACACAAGCAACACTTGTTGCCCTGGTTTTTTCCCTTCTTGTGCAGTAGCAGGCAAAAATGACTGCTGAGGAGCTGGAGAATAAAGCAAAATGAATGGGACTTTTACCAGCGTAACAGGAGACACTGAGCTCCTGCTCATTAAAAAGCCGCGTGCTGGACACACAATGCGTTCACACAGTGTCATGTTAGCTTAAGCATTCTTGTCAGATGCTGAGGAAACTCATGTCTGCTGCATTACAAAACCTTTCACTGTCCATCTGTCCAGTCATCTCCTCCTGCCGCTGTTCTGCTTTTTGTATACAGTGAACCAAAATGGCCATATGAGCAGAGAAATCATGGCAGCAGTTGGTGGATGGCCCCCGACACACTCTCCCTCCCTTTCCCCAGGTCAATAACCTGTAAAGATTTAGTGTTTAGGGCCCATTATTTCCTGCTTTCAAGTCACACATTGTCAACGGCAATGCTGAGTTTATTAAGGCTGGAGTCGTGGGGCCTGAGTGGAAAGCGGGGAATACAGTGATCACCTGGGTAGTAAAACTGTGACAAAGAAAAAAGGAGGGAAGAGAAAATACCCTTAATTGTAAACTGAAAGTTGGCAGGAATTAAATAGGCTTGGTGCAAAAAATCTGGAAACACTACACTTTGAGAAAAAGCAAACAAACTGTTCCTAAAATTATTCAGAAAAATAGACTAAAGTATTGGTGTTTAAACTTATGTCTGTACTAAGTCTGCATGTTTCCATGTCATGGCACGAAGATTAGTTTTAGATACAAGAACACTGCTAAACAACTGTTGATGCAAGTCGGTTCAACTCAGGAAAGAGGCCGAGCTGAGCCAACAGAAACAGACATGGCTCCGAGTGCAGATGATAGGATATCCAAATGGCTAAACAACAGGAAATGCTTGAAACATGCAGGTTTTTTTTTTTTTTTTTTTTTTTTACTGCACTCAGGTGCATTGATTTACATACTTGTTTATTTAGTTTGATTCCAAAATCCTCTCTTCCACCCTGTTAAATCTTCCACATAAAACATAATAAGTGCTGACTTCAAACGAGCAAATCGGATCAATTAGGGAAATCTCACAACATGAGCTATTTGGGGGAATAAACTTACCTCAAAATACCACAGAACTTGTAGTCATCAAGCCTGTGTTATCTGCCAAATGACACCATACAGAGGTTACTAGCTCTTTTCCATTAAGTCATCTGTTTTTCTCTAAACGGGGTGTCAGAGCGAGGATATTATTTGGTGAGTAAAGAAGAAGAAAAAAAAAAAAAAGATGAAGAAAATCCCCCATGTTCAGATTCTGTCCAGACCCACAGCACAGATGACATTGAGATCCAATTAGTTATCATTTATGAGAGCCTGAGCTCAGCTTTCTGGCTGCCTCCATCAGCTGCTTTCATTTTGAGCTACAATAAAGTTAAGAAGACATTGCTTACGGCATGCGTACTACGTTATGCAAAGACACAGACAGTCCTGAATGAGGAACACAAGGAGAAACTGATTTAAACACGTTCTGCTAACTGTAATTTAGCATAGTTTGCAAGTAAATCAGGTTGTCAACAAGACTCTAAAAACTCTTACTCTAACTAAAATTATCTGGAATTGGAAGGTATTGAATGTTATTAAATGTGAAATTCAGCTTTAAAAGTTGGTTCTTGTGCAAAATATGTTAATAATTTTCCTCTTTGCACAAAAGTGAAGTTGCTAAACAGCTGAGGCTTTGCCGGCCCTCGACTTCCTGCAGACCCGGCGCTCGGTGCACGGGCCTCACACAGCTCTGGATATAGATACAGCAGAACTGATACTGTAGAGGCAATGACAGCTCTTGGCAGGCAGCCAAAAGTCGGGAAGTGTGTGTATATGTGTGGTTGGAGGTGGTGGTGGTGGTGGAGGGGGGGACACAATCAGCTGAGGCAGAAATAGGCCAAATGGTGACTGTACGGTTCAAAGGGTTTGCCTGTCCTCTCTAGTTGCTCTCTGAGTAGGGATTTTTTTTTTCTCTCCCTCTTTGCCTGCTGTTACCATGTCGGGTGATCAGACTCTTTGCTGGACACAAATTTTTATTTCATACTCATTTATTTATTGTGCATCTTACTCATCATGTGCATTGTGATTTGTCAGTTGAGGACAAGAAAAGCAGAAATGTGAAATGCACAAAGTTAAAAAAAAATGCAATTATTTACTCTAAGCATAGAATATGATGTGTTTATCATCATGCCTTATTCCAACATGTACAAGTGTCTGGATGTGAAACCATTAAATCATACTTAACAGCAAAATAATGCAAACTATATTTTTAGTATATGTTGAAATTCAGGGTGTATTCTGTTTAATTACATTTATGCTATGTCACTAAATTTACATTATGTATGTTCTGTCTTTAATTAAACTTAATGAAAACAAATCTATGCCAGCATGAGTTTGCTTTCAGCTAATTTTTCATTCCTCTGCTCCCAAAATGTATTAAATATGCAGTGACATAACATCCAGTAGCGACTCACTCAGTTTCCTATTGTCATTTAAAGCTCTAACCTTGTTAAAGATGAAACTTTAATGACCTCTGTTAAACTGTGCCACTATCAACACATGCGACCGGGGTGAGAAACTTTCCATTTTTTTCAGCTGCATGTGCGGTTTTTTTTTGATGTTCTGATATATTCGCTTCAACCGAACTGATAGAAACATCCCCAGTTTACATAGAGTTTCAAAGGTTTACGTAAGTCTTCTGAAAGTGGGTGACAGTTTGACAGAAACATCCGTATTGGTGGTGCGTGCTGTTGTCATGCTGGGTGCACTCATTATGTCTTTGTGCTCTTTATGTCTTTCAGTTTAACCCACAGAGATGTGTTTGCATATTTAGTGGGCAGCTCGCGAAGCAAAAGGCTCTTTCTTACTGGGAACATGACACGCAATTACCTTTTAAAACTGTTAATCAAGCAAACTGGTTTTAGGTCACATTATAACTGAGTGAAAACAAACAGGGTAATGTCGGGGCTGACAGAGCTATAATACTCCTGCTTTGTTCCCTTTAAAGCGCTGTTTTCTGGCGTGCTTACACGCTCATTAAGACTTCAGTATTAGTTTAAAGTTCCTTCTGTGTGATCATAAAATGCATGGTTGATGTGATGCAACATGCAGCGGGGTGAGGCGGCCCCCAAAAGGGATTACATGAAGCTCAGTTAAGCAACATGGAAACATCTTTTGATTTTTGGATTTACTGTTAGGATTATCAGGATGTTCTGTCAACTGGTTAACCCTAAATTAAGACTTTAAATTTTGTGATTTGGCGACACCTGTGGCTACCGGCAGTAACAGCAGGTAGTGTTTTAACAATAGAGGTCCCACAGTTCTTTATGAAATGAAATAATGTATGCACAGACCACTGGGGGATGCAAATACTGTCCTACTATGTCTGTGTTGCAACATAAAAAGAGCAACTGATGAATCTGTTTACAGTCCAGACAAACATTTCGTGGGCTGAGAGGATTTATCGTCATGTTGTTTAAATAAAGACGTCGGCCAAGAATGTCATCTGAAATCATCTTCCATATTTGATGTAATGAAAACTGAAATAAGGATTATCATAGCCAGCAGAGAGATGAAAGGAAACGAAGGAGAGAGAGAGAGAAGAGAGATGCCAAAGTCCAACTGGGGACGTTGTGGTTCCTGGAAAGCGTCTTCACCCCTAAACTCTGCGAGTGCGCAACCAAAATTTATAACTTAATCCTGATAATCTGTATTCTTCACGCATTTAAACAGGGCCAATAGCTAATTATCAAATGAAATCGATAGCCTGCACAGTACGGATGCGGTGAAGCCTGAAAGTCTGCTCGCAGTGTTGCACAAACTGTCTGCGAGATAGTCAACTAATAGTTGCAAATCAATACACCCTGTACCCCCCCTCCAAAAAATAATCCTCTGGGGGGCCATCCAAAAAGCCTGTTTACTCCTGGATTGAAGTGCTTTTCCCTCTGATCAGCCATATTAGTATTCCGTGGCCACTTGCTTGTTTTCAACAGTTATAACACAATATCCATGCTTTGCTTTTATGTCGCACCTCCCAGTGGAATTAGTAGCATAAAAGCAATCCTTGTGTGTCCTGGCTACTTCCAGATGGCTTTGGGAGTGCTTTTATCTTCTCCCTCTGCCTCGCTCGCTCTGTCTCCTTTCACTTTCTCTTGCTTTCTTTCTTCCCCCCACATGAAAGTGCCGTCGGCAGATCTTTGCTTAGCCGGGTTCATTCTCTCTTCATCCGAAAATATAAAAGTTTCAAAGAGCATTTCATGAGGGAGCTCTTCCATAAATGGGATTCATAGCTTTCTAATCTGCGCTGCGAAATTGATCTAAAAAGTTTCCCAGAGCTATTGGCCAACTTACATAATGCAATAAAAGGTTGTGCCTGAGAGAATATTTACTTTTATTACCATTTGTGTCACAAACATTCCCCCCACTCTGTTTTCCCAGTTGGGACTGTATCTAGATCCTTTGCAAAAAAAAAAAAAAAAGGCACAATGACATTTCATTCAAATTTACAAACACATTTTTAGTATGGAAAAGCAAATTTGGAACAAACTGTCAAAAGAATGAGTAAAAGTCTTGAGTTTTATTAAATAATATAAGAGCAGGCAACATAAAAAAGTAAGATTTGTCTGGACTGGATAAAGAAAATGACATATGCACTCAATAATAATTCATTCACCCGACTGTCACATGGTGCAGCTAAGATATATAAAATTCACTTGTCTGGCCATTTATTCAACATGGGAATACCAGAGGCTAAACACAGGCTTGATTCGAAGCCCTGGGCATCAGCAGGCCAATAATCTAACAGAGGAACAACTGAACAGGACATGTGAACGGAGATGTGTGTGTGACTGTCTCATGTAAAACCTGCCTAATTACACACACTGTCACGACACAATGAAAGAGCTGTCAAAAGTGAATGGCTGACTTCCATTTCTGCCCATGTCAGTGCATACCAGGAGCTCATTACACAAACCGCGACAAGTGCTAGTGAAAATCTAATAGCCAGCGTGAATGTATGACACACTGTTATGTCATTAGCAAAACAATGTTTTACTGTGGGGCATCATTTTGGAGAAATCTGAGGCATTTTTGAAACAGGAACAGCAGTTTCACTCTTTTCCTGTCAGTGCTCCGCTGTCACACGCCGCCCGTCTCGTGGAATAACTCTCACTTGGCTCTCAGGTGTGACTCCCTGTCCGGCTCGTGAGTGGATGATGGTAACAATACGCAGGGAGGGTCGTCAGAGGAGGCTCTGATTTGATGCGACAGTAAGTGTTCGGCGGGCTGACAGCTACAGAGCTTCTGCCGCGCTCACAGCAGCCCGGACAGTTTACAAGACACGGCACCCTCGGACAGACAGCACATTTCACGCTTGGATATGAGCACACATGACAAAAGGTCTGCGGCACCGAGGCGGTCTGACAATACTATATGTGAATTAATCAATACAGGGGCAACAGCATTAGGAGGGTTAGACTACATACAATATAATCATCACAAGAATTTTCTGCATATTATCTTGTTCGGAATCAGCCGAAATTATAAATGAGAATTAAATGTGAAACTAATATTTCTTGCCATTTTGTTGAGTAGAGACACTTTCATCAGTAGCCTGTTCAAATGTTCCCACATCCTGCTGCAGAATGAAAATGTATGAGATTTTGTTTACCTGCTTCTACTAAATAATAAAGAAAATAGCAATAAATAATAATAATCAACAGATGATAAATGAAGACAATTCACCACACTTCTTATAATTACATCTATGCTGGTATGTAGTGATGATTTTGTGAATCTGACAGAGGATTTGTAGGAGATAAAAGCAGAAAACAATGAAAACATGATCTCTGTCATTCAATAATTCCCAATATATGAAACTTTATGTAGTGTGTTTGTTGGCAAAATCAAAAAACACGTTCAGACACTGTTTGGGTTCTGGTTTTCATCCAGTTAACTCCCATCATGCATTGCATCGACAGGAAGAAACACAACAAACACAAAGTTAGTCGCCCATTGTTACTTGTTACAATGCATTGTGGGATACGATATAGAGTTCTGCTATATAGAGTATAATAGCTATCACCAAACATTCGGACATTAGGGCCTTACATTGTAAATATTGAGGCATTTCAGACACGCAAGATGGAGGGTGGAGTAACAGTACGCTGGGAATTATATGAGGTCACCAAACTAACTACAGCACCTACTATTAATGGTAAAGGTGTAACTAGTCCCGCCCAAACAGCCGCAACAAAACAAACAGGTGAGATGTACAGTTTGTCAATCAAACCTGTATGTGCCCACGTAGACCTGAGAACGGGTCAAACCAGGTGACAGTGAAAACACCTGTGGAGCTGGACCACGGCTTGAAATCTAGAGTTGCATTTTCTCGTAAGGGTCCGCGTGATGTAAATTTCATTATGTGTCTGTGCATGTGCGAAACGCATCCTGTAAGCAGACTCCAGAAAGTAGTATAAACAGAACTAATATGTGTCTGTGGTGTCTGCAGCTCCATACATGTGTCTGTTTGTTAGTATATTCAGGCCTTAAGTCTGAAAAACACTGTCATGGCCACGACGTTAGAAATGTGCTGATTGTGTCATTATGGTCTATCAACACACAAACACTGCATGAAAAGCAGCTCGGTGTTATTCTGAGAGCTGTCCTGGATACATGTCGCACCAGTTAGTTCCTGCACCGTGTGTGTGTGAGTGTGTGTGTGTGTGTGTGTGTGTGTGTGCATGTCTGTAGGTTTTACAGTCAAGCTCAACACGCGCACGCCCGTGCACACACTCGCACAAAGCAACACAAATCCATACTAGCCACAGGCTCCTCTCCAATCTATTTTCTGCTCAGCTGGTTTTAAATGAAGTTATTATGACTCATTAAAATGCCCACAAGCTTGTGGAAGTCGGCCAATTACGATTTAAATTTAGCCTCCTGCTCTCACAACCTTATCTCCCCCCTGTACTACCCACCTCTCATCACTGCCACTGCTTTTTTTCTTTTGTGTTTTGGGAGGGGGGTGTTTATAATGCATTCAGAAAACCTTTAACGACCCCCACCCACCACCCCACCCCCACACACACTTGTACATGCATGTAGGCTTACACTGACACAGCATGAAGAAGTGAGATAAGATTGTACAACTTCAATGATCCGTGTGAATATCTCTGCAAATAATAATTACAGCACATATCAAAGAAGAACATACAAAAGACAGATAAAAACTGGAGCAGGGCTCATATCAACACGTGTTGTCCAGACACACATAACAGCACCTCCTCCAGATGTGGCAGATACCACTAATTGCTATACAGAACAGCACAACTGGACCTTGCCAGTACCGCACATATACACTCTCACATAAACGCTTTTAAGTCTTTACATAACTGAAGTTTTCCTCAGTAAACTTTGGTTTCCTTTTTTAAAAACTCAACCACACCAGACAGCATTTGCAAATACATTTCTTTGTTATGCACTGTTCACTTTGCTGTGCTTTAAAGTCCAGCTGGGTTTGTCACATGTAACATGCTGTATTAAAGACCAGGTGTCTGGCAGTTGTCTAAAGAAGTTCTGTTACTTCCTATTATTATTTTCTGTAGGGATTTGACTGCATTGCACTATACACTGGTTTCTATTTCTCTGGTAACTTGGCCGGTGCCTTAAAACCAAGACTTATTGTGTCCAGATAAGTGCCATGAGGGACTCACAATCAGCTCTGCCCTTCTGTCATCTGGACGCCCTGAGACAGTCTGAAGGACCCTTTACCTAAAAAAAGACACTCCCAGAATACCTGGAGACTAGACCGAGCAATTCCACCTGATCCTGCTTTAGCCCCCTTGAGCAATGTTGACTATTCAGCCAGTAAGAGCCCCCCAGAAAACACACACATGCACACACACGACCTCATTTAACATCACACTCCGGAGCAAACAAACGTCTGCAGCCTGTGCATCTCCTTCCTCTTCTCAAGTTAATGGTGAGCTGTGTGTGTGTGTTTGTGTGTGGGTGTGGGTGTGTGTGAGTGTGTGCATGGAGCTTCCCGCGTGTTTGTGTGCCCGAGTGCGTGATTCGTGTGTACACGTGTTTATGAGTGTGTGCGTTCTACAGTATCATTCGAATTTCCAGGAGAGCAAATTAATTGGCAGCCTTTTGCAATAATTGACTTTTACCACACGTACGCACACACACAAAACACATGCATCTAGCACACACAGCGAGCACTCACATCTCTCTCTCCATCCAGACGCACACACACACACACACGCTGCTCGCTGACAACAAAGCTGCTGGGAGGAGGGAGGGATGATGAAGCGAATCCAAAATTCAATCGACTGTGTTCTTGTTTTGAGCAGAAGGCACAAAGTGTACTGTACTGTGAGAGGCCATAAAACTCTCACTCTCCACCAAAAAAGAAAAAAAAGAAAAAAAAAAAACAGCCTTTGGTAGACACACAGACGTTTCAGCAATCACCCTCCATCAAAACACTTTGTCTCGCATACAAAAATAAGACTTGGCATCAGAGCGGAATACCAAATCAGGCCCATTAAGGGAGCACAGGGGCACTCGCTACTTAGCAACCAAAAGGATTTAAAGCTGCAATATCCCTGTAATAAAAGGAATAAGATCAAGTCCTCCTGTTTTTTTCTCCCCGTCTGAAAATAGAGAGGGCTGAAAAGTCAACTTTGAGCTTCCCCCGTCTAACTTCTTGATTGACAGGCTTTAGGAGTAACCCATACCACAGGAAAAGGACTGCAGTAATTTGATTACATACTAATCTGCTGGAGCTGCTTGTTTGACAAAAGCTGATTACTCGTGGAATTATTTCATTAGTGCTATTTATGCTTGAGGGAGGGTTCATCTTTTTCGCGTCATGTAAATAAGAGTTGAACAGATGATTCTGGATTGTTGGTGCAGAGACTCTGAAGTGTATGATGAAAGCTATATTTGTTAGTAGATTTGCTCACGACGCCTGCATAACATTAACTTAGATTTCTGTTGGTTGCATTTCAAGTTAACTTTAATAACTTGTGCTTTACTTGCATTTCTCCTTGTTTTTTGCTTTAATGTATTCCCTTGTGAAATGGTATGTAATTGCATATCTAACATGTCAGACTGATAAGTACGATAAGTTAACACACCGTAAAAGCGAGAGCTCGCCACGATGCAACCCTGGACCTTGATAAAAATTCACCATAGCCGATTTGATTTGCATACTTACTTAGGAAGGAGGTTATCATGTTCTCGCTACACTCACATCGTAGCATCAATAAATACATCTATGATTTATTTTGAGACCGCAAACAAACGTCAGCCTCGACTTGTCTTTGTCTACAGTCTCCACTTTTACAAATCAGCAGATCACAAAACAGGAAGAGGCCCCGCTCTTCCTGTGCAAACCTTGTCTGGCACTATCAGATGGTGGTCTGAAAGAAAGCGACGAACAGCAAAATGATTTCTAAAATATTTATCCTTGTTAGGTGTGACATGGAGCGGGCCGGGTTCAGGGGAAGTGTGCCGTTTTTCTGGGGCACACGATACAACTGAAATGGAAGGTAATGAATGGATTTGTTTACAGCAGCACCAAGGATACGGGTTCTATTTCAAGAGACTAAAAATCTGAAACTAAACCCTTACAGGCTGAAACACCTATTAATACGTCGGATGGAACAAACACGATACTCAGAATAATAAAAATAACTGTCCTGAGGGTGCAGCTGGAGACGGGGGTTCATCCTCTGGGGAGCCTGGATGTGCATTCATATCAATCAGCCCATTAGATGGTTGTTTGTCAGGTGTATAGAGAGCTATAAGTCTTGATATCATTTTGACACCTAGCGAAATGCTTCACATACTTTCACACCTGTAAATGCCATTTAAGTAGGAGTTGTGCTGCCCTGCCCTGTTTCAACACATATTATTACAGTGAAGACATTGACTGCCACTAACTGACACATGTCTCAGCAATGTAAGTTACAGTTAACATCCACACAGGCTTCTTCCAGGAAGGCAGCTACAGGCGTCTGAGCAAAACGACTGAAACTATGGGGGTCAAATGATTCAGCAGACGTACAGCAGCTTTACTGCACACCTGTGATCACTTGCTGATCCTTTTTGACATATACTCAACTGAACACAGTACGAATATATTCAATGTTTGACCTCATTAACTTCACTGAATTTTGTAAATATCTGCTTATTCTGAATTTGATGGCAGCAACAAACAAGTTGGGAGAGGAGCAACAAAAGACTGTGAAAGTTGTGGACCGATCCAAAAACACCTGTTTGGATCATTCCACAGGTAAACAGGTTCATTGGTAACAGGTGATAGGATCATGATTGGGTATGAAAGGTTCATCCTGGAAAGACTCAGTCGTTCACAGGCGAGGATGGAGAGAGGTTCAACACTTGGGAACTTTGTAAAACTGTTGTCAGTAAACACAGTTTGTTTACAGATGATTGCATTCTGTTTTAAGTAGCGTCCCAACTTTTTTTTCAATCAGGATTTCATATGAAGTGACCACCACTAACATGACACCTATGCCCAATGTGTGTGACGTCTCTGTCTCCGTTGTGAGTATGTAAACTGTTGGCATGTGTTGAGAGGTTTGGTCCGATCTTAGAGGTCTTAAGTAGGTGCTATGGAGGCATGTGAGGTTAGCTGGCTGAATGGTTTGACACCTGGCCATCCAGCCTGTGTGTGCCGGTCAGCCAGGGACGCCACCACCTGCAGGATCATCACTCACATACTGTTCGGGCGCAGCTATTTTTACGTTTTATTTCTTCTAAAACACTGCTTTTCCAAGAAGCCCACCGTGCAGGTACACAGAGTCCCAGCTGCTCAGAGTAACACGTTTCCAGTGAAGTCACATTTGCTGAGGACACAGGTCTAACAAGTCCTCCCCCCCGACGTCCCCTCCTCTTTGGTAGGCAAATAAAAATATCAGCCCGACGGGGACGGCTGATGCTACAGTATTATAAGTCGACCCCTGCGTCGTGTCACCTCTCGCTTGTCTGTCCCCGGCGTGCCCTCGCTCATGTAATACAACCCAGTTGAGATTTGTCCAGCTGCATACTCCCGGCGGTGTTTGGAACAGTAAATCAACAGGCCGGGGGAAGTAGTACAAGAAGCACAGGGGAGGGGGGGCTTTAAGTTGCAGAGAAGGAGTAATGTTATGCTACTAAAGCGTGAGCTACTGCTGTTTATCCGCTCTGTCTGTCACTGTGTGTTAATGTACCCTGGGAAACAGCAGTGATATATGTGTGTGTGTGTGTGTGTGTGTGCGTGCAGGACTGAACATCAGCTGTGGTGAAAAATGTACATGCAAACAGCTTAACACTTTGGACCATACTTTTATTTTTTTTCTGAACTACTTCTTTTCCTACTACTTGCTTTTAATAGCACCCCCCTCCTCCTGCCACTCCTCCCTCCCTCGAGTCTCCTGTCTCTCTTCTCACTCATGCATACACACACAGACACACACACACATTTAGGAATTTGTGGCCTGGAAGGCAGTCAAGTTTCATTAATTTCTGGGTTTGGGTACAGTACAGTGTGTTCCTGGACTCACATCTGCGAGCGATCATAAATGCTGGAATGCTGGCAGAACATCCAGACCTGCCGGCACAAATATGTCGTCATCACTGTGAGGGAAGAACCGGCACGACGCCAAAACAGCCGACCGGCCGACAGCCAAACAGCCAAACAAACGCCACGGAGATAGAAACGCAGACAAAGAGCAACGGGAACGCAGCCCTCCCGCCTCGCACAGCTCATATCCAAATTCTTTGCATTTTTCCTCATGTAAAATGCTCTGGACGTTTACGTGGGCATTTCACTCCCACACTGATTGGGATCAGATTGGAACAAAGCTTTTAATTTTAGGGAGCCAAGATGAACATCTGGTCAGGAGCAGCGGGAAAACGAGACTTTTGGCGAGTTCTGGCACATTTACAATAATGTTATTTAACAAGTGCTGCTCGGGTCAAATGAAATATAGTAGAAAATAAAGCAAAATAAACAATTACTCAGGTGCACAGACACTTTTTTTTGGACATTTTCACTCATCTATCTTTTATTTTTAAATGTTCTTTTCCATCATCCTGAATGCGGAAGAGGTAAAATATTGGAGTCTTTTTTTTTTTTTTTTGATGCAACCACTGGGGCGGTGCTGTCGTCAGAATTTTTCTATTTCTACACACGGTGGCTTTAAGTAACCTACCTATCCCAGCTTTTTCATTTTTAGTGTGCAACCCCAAAAAGATCCACCAACAGGGAACATAATGTTACGCTACCAACTGAGGTGTCGTAAAAGATAAATTCCCTTCAGCTCGGTCATAAACTGCAAACCTCACTCTGGAAATACACTGTACTGGCCGAGATGATGCACAAACCAAACACAGGCATACCAAACTGATGAAGCCTGTGTGACACACCATCACACAGCGCGAGCGTATGACCTGAAATGCCAGGGGATTAGCAAGTAAAGTCCTGTTTCCATCGATAATGTAGAGACAATATGTGTTTGTGGGAAACTGTGACTGAGGGCGACGGCTTGAGACCAGCTGTGTCTGACACAGTTTTGCTCAATATGAAGTTCAATTCTTTGTGTGCTTGTTATTTTCTAGCATTGTTCAAATTCTCTGGTGAGATTTATGATGCATATTCTTATAAAATGATGAAGCGTTCTGACTATTTGCGATTACAGTTTCCCTAAAAACTGGGCTTTACATCTGTTCCAATACGATATGGATATCAAAACTATATATATGTTTTAATACCTGCAATTATGAACGTGTTTAATCCTTTTATCAGTTCATAAAATTTGCAGAACTGCTCAGTGAATCAGTGTTAAATAAAGACGTACACAAATATCCAAACATGCTCAAAAATACAGTCAAGCAACAATGCCAAATTTTGGTGCTTGACACTTTTTAAATAAAGACAAGCAGATGTGCAATTCACCATGCTCTATTCTTAAATACCCCTTTTGCTTCCTTCACCGGCACATTACCATCCCTCCATTCATACATCATCACACTGTGCCCTTGAGCAAGACACTCAGCCTGTAACTGCTGGTGAAACAAAGATGAATCTTTTTTTTAATGTGCTTCAGGTCTCACTCGCGCAGTCGGCTAATCCGGCAACTCTTTACCATGTATACGTACTGTAAACGGAGGATTAAGACTCTTAAGCTATAAAAGCAGTGAGATGAAAAGTTGGTGCGAACGGAGATGGCGATGCGGGTGTTCGGGGAGAGTCTTATTGGTAATCTTATTATGCTGCATCGGCTCGCTCGGAAAACAGTGAATCATATCAGTCTGGTCTGGTCTTGTTTGATGAGCTTCGACACACACACTCACACACATTAGGGGGAGTTTTAAAAGCTAGATTATCTTTCATACAGTGGATAAAATACAGTTTGATTTGTACACAATTTTTTGACAATGAACTCATTCTCTGGTGTTTCTGTCTGATGCACTTGACTGAATTCATTCTAATATTTTGATTCGTGCTGATTATGGTTTGAACTGATTGCTAAGAGTTTAAGTCCAGATACTTTAATTTGAGAAAAGAGAGTGAAAGTTAATTCTTACCTTAAAAACCTCTAGAAAATGCTAATGAGTGAACCCGGACTAAAGTATGTTTTGTCAAATATCAACACGATTTTCTACATCTCATTTTTTTTTTAGAATTTAATTAAAGTTGATCTCAAATGTTAAACGCCTAAAAACAGTCAGCTGTACAAGAACTTTGATTAAATAACATGCAGTCTGGACAAATTATGATTTAAATCAGGAACTAGAGAGTAAACAAGATTATGAATTTGAACAAATCTGAGTAAATACAGACACTATTTTGTGCTACTTGATTGAATTCAGATTTACTATCATCATTCTGGGGGTTCATTGTGGTTTAACTGTTGCTTCAGGCCCAAAATCAAATATAATTTTAGGTGAAACATTAAGCATTTGGATTATTTGGGGGTAATCATTTTGCATGAAATTGGTCAAAGCTGACAAAATATTGGCACCATTGTCCATCAGCAGTGTTGAGAGCTGCCATCATTTCAAGAAAACAACATCCAGGACCTGAAAATGCACCCAAAAGGGGCTGAGTCACAGCTCTCCACCCTGCTTGAACCCCCATCTGCAGGCTTTGGCTCAGCAAATGCTGTCAAACACTAAACGTCAGGCGGAGATTAAAAAAAAAAAAAAAAAAAAAAAAACAACGTGGTGGAGGGAAGGACTGAGACAGAACGAGACGAGAGAGGAGGAAAAAAAAATAGCTGGCACAAGGTAGACTGTACATACTGTACCCTCAGAGGTGGCAGGCAGCCCAGACTGGCGAGCCGCCAAGTCCTGCGTACAACAAGCACAGAGAGACAGACAGACAGGGAGACAGACAGGGAGACAGAGAGTGAGAGACAGAGGGGAAAGCAGAGGGGAAAGCAGAGGGGAGGGAGGCGGCAGCAGCGGCGGCGGCGGCGGCTGCTGCGCCCGAGACGCACCACATCCAGGACGCGTTACGCATACCAAAGAGCCCCTCCAGACTCTGGCTTCATCTCCCCAACACTGTCTGCTCTGAAGCGAGCTGAAGGATGATGGCGGCGGCAGTGGAGGATGAGGAGGTGGAGGAGGAGGTGGGGCTGAGGTTGAGGGTTTGGGGACTCGGTGAAGTGTCATCATTACAGAGAGACGCGATAAAAATCGAGACGCGGCGTCAGAGCGAGAAAAACCTTGAAAGTCAAACGGTGGAGGTGGAGGTGGTGGAAGTGGAGGAGGGAGGGGAAAAAAAAAAAAAAAAAAAAAAGACAACAAAAACTATCAAAGGAGCCGTGCCTCGGTGCTGTCTCTTCCCTAACCGTCGCTCGTCTCCACAGAAGCGCCTGTCGTGCCTTTTACGCACAGACCAAAGCGCCTATGAATCAACACTGATGTGTGTAACAGTGCAGGTTGATGTCGTGCGTCAACACAGCCCCGCTCGGAAAGAGGCAAAAAAAAAATAAAATAAAATAAAAAAAAAGAGAGAACCAAAGGGAAAAAAAAAAAAAAAAGTTTGTGCACTTGCTGCCACTGATGCTAAAAATACACTGCCCACATCTTCCGCCTCTCTCAAGGTGGAGTGTGTGGTTCTTCCTCGAGTTTTCAATGTTCTTTTTTTTTTTTTTTCCATTTGATCTCCTATCAACACAGTTTTCACCTCATGTCAATGGGGACAAACTGTGAGTTATTATTAACCTGTTGATATCACAGAAGATTATCAAGTGATCTACTTACTATTGAAAGTCTACTCAGACAGCACCTCCTGGAAGACTGCGCATGTAAAGCCTATAGATCAATTTACATTTAGTGGGTTATTAAAAAAGTAATCATGATCAAAACCCACATTCCCTCCTCATCCTTTACCTCTACGGGAACTTGCCTCATATTAAACATGATTTAATTTGCTGTCAACTCTCTGAAATCAGTTTCACGATATTAGAGAAGAGAAAATTTTGGGCAAACACTGTCAAAAAATAAATGACAAAATGTGAACCGTTCATTTATGTTCTTTGTCCTTTTCTGTTGCGAAAGGCAGCACTTAACATTTCTTCTCAAAGCTTTTAGTCCCTGACATTATTTGTCACTTTAAATTAATGAGCGCAGCGAGTTTAAACTTTTAGGCTTTTTATGGAGTTTAGGCGTCTTCCCGAGTTGATGCAAATGGGGCAATCAATCATTTATTAGACTTCTGGTGAGACAGAAGGAAAATATTTATAAAATAAAACATAAAAACAGAACATTATAAACACATCTGCATAATTTTAGCTGATTTTATGTTTATGTGAAAAATATCAGATCGTAGCAGGAGAGGAAAGAAAGAGGCCTCTTCTGCCACAAGCCTCACTTTTCCTCAGCCTTTTTACTCATCTCTCTCTTTTTCTTAGTTGTTTCTAAGTTCACTTAAGTGTTTGTTAAATGCTACAGATATCATTACTGCTACTCAGTGATATAATTCGTGCAATCTAAATATTGACAGCACAACTTTCACTGTGTTCATTATCGTTACGACTGCTCCTGGTGCTTTGTTGTGTAACGGTCAGAAACTCACAGTAACTTCAACGTCTACGTTCATTAGATTCCTACATAGTTACTATTATAAGAACTACAACTAATTCCCATAACTGGCAAAACGCCAAGTATAAGTTTAGGCTTGCCGTTGGTTTTACTTGGACTCGTGTCAGCAGCCAGAGCTTTGCTCTTTAAGGCATATCTTCACTGAGGCATGCAGAGAGCTTCACACACACACACACACACACACACACACACACACACACACACACACGCGTGCGCTTCAGGAAAAGGGCATGTATCTGAGCACATTACCTTAACTCACCCTCAGCTTCCACTTTGACACAACTCCTGGCTTAAAGAAAACTTTAACTTCAAGCTCACTTTTGCCGCTGAATTGCATAATAGGACGCTAAACAAAATGCAGTCTGCAAAACATCCAGCATCCGACATGTTTTTGTGACAGAGCTGCCGTCTCTGACAAGCCAGCGAGATGGGGAGCATGTATGTGCAACGGGGACCGCGAGAACGGGGTGTCATTTTAAAATAAACAGCGAATATTTCCTCAGAGCAACTTTTGCTTTTGACACGCTGAGTTGTGTGCCGAGCCAATTCACTGGCACAGCGTGAGTTTGTCATTCATCTTTGTCAGCACATAGCCGGAGTGTCAGCATCCATCTCAGTCATTGTTTAAGTTTTGGTGAGATGCGAGCAAACAAACGATCCTGGCAATTATCGTTCTCTGCCTGCTGACAGAAGCCGACTGGGGGAGTCGGCGGAGGGGGGTTGTATCCTCACCATCAACAACAACAACAATAATGCCAAGTAGACAATTCAGACCGCTTAACTTACTGCGTCCCATTGGAAGACAGGGCACCAAACAGAGGGCTCAATTTCTGGGCCAACGTCAACACATGGATTTGGGGTTTTGTGTGTGTGTGTGTGTGTGTGTGTGTGCAGACGGGGTTCCCTCAGAGGTCCCATGGCTTTTACAGTGTCTCAATAAACCATCTGCACTTAGAGGCTCAGTAGTGAGGAGCTCTTTGCTGCCTATAAAAGACGGTCCGTGCCATTAAAGCAGTGCTGTGCTAAGTAGGCTCAGAGCACAGGGACTCGTGGGTGTGTGTGTGTGTGTTTGGGGGTGGGTGTAATAGTGTCAGACTGGACCAATCAATGTGCCCTGTGTTCTGACTTCTACTGCCTTTCAGACCCCTAATGTCACAGAGGTGTAGGATGACAGGATGATGATGTGCAGGCACCTCTTTGGTTAAGTTTCCCAGAGCTGCTCGGCTTTACTGGGCTGAAGAGTTATTTAATCCACAAATCACTGAAACTGGGTTATGCTCCACATTCACACACAAAACTAGTGTATTTATAGTGAGATAAAGCATATGTAAGGCAAGCTGTCCCTTTATTCAGCTCTCAGAAACTTGAAAGTTGACTCGACTGTAAATACTTATATCATGTAAAAATCTGTTTTCAATACCTATGTATCATTAAATATATTCACAGTGAATTAATCACTTTAAATCTGTGAATGGTTGTAAACCAGATTTGTCAGATGCAAGAGAGCTTAAGTCATCCTTTGCTTCAGGGTATGAGATTATAAATGTGCACAAAAAAAAAAAGATTCACTCTGCCTTTAAAGGACCATGTCAGTGTTTTCACATGTTCATTTGGAATCACTTTGAATTAATCGTTTAAATAAAGCATCAACTTTCAGGGAGGTAAAACTTGCTTAAGATCAAGACTGCAGCGACCGCTGAGGACAGGGCGGTCACGTCCTCAGGAGCGGGATAAAATGTACAGAAAATGAACAGTTAAATTAAAAATAAATAAAAAATAATAAGACATCTTTTGTTGCTCAAAAATGTCTTTGGGCGGGGCTGCACTGGGGAATTTGGACTCCTGACCTCAGTACTTCTGAAATCCTGGCAGTCAGCTGCAACAGTCCTGCTTGTCTTATCAGAGAGGACATGAAGACTAGTTGTATTTTTGGCAAACTTCCATTTGCATTGGAAGGCGATGTGGTTGTAAAACAAACAGCAATGTAATATAGTTATAAACCGTAATAAAGTGAATGGGAACCTATAAAAAAATAGATTTAAAAAACAAACATTTAAGCATCTGCAGCACGCTTTGGAAAGGACTGGAAGAAATATTATGATTTGTAATAAATGGGTTATTAGGGTTTTAACTGAATTATTATGATTCACTAAATTTCCTTTCATAACTCTCGTCCTCGACAGTAGTGAAACTTTATATAAAAAGCTAAAATGTAATTGCATAAAATTGCAGGAATGAATGCTCTTTCCCATCAGTCATTCCCTACAATTAACAGTAACCCCAGCATTGAAAACAAGGGCTACTGCTTGCTCAGCTGTGATCATAATATGCGGTTGTGGTTATTGGGTCGGCTTGATGTCTTTACCTGAATGAGACAGCAAATGCATCCGTAGACGGAGGCTGTCCAGGAAGCTCTTCCCACACAGCTCACAGCCATAGGTCTTCATTCCACTGTGCATCTTCCTGTTGACAAAGAGCGAAACAAACATGTTACTGTCTGGACCCCGTTAAACAATCCCGCTTTGACCAGACGAAGCTTAATGTGCATGCACATCGCTCAAACAGACGTCTGTGCCGCTAACAGAGTGTCTTTTTCTTTACAGCTCGTAACTAATAACTTTCAGCGCAACAAACTTTTGCAATTTGAGACCAAGTGTCACCCTCCATCAATCATAACATCAGCACATAACAATAACCATCAGTCTAACAAGGCGTCCAACGACTGCACAGATTCTTCTGCAGGGAGCACCAGACCATGACTCGGTGCTGTAAATCACAAGGTGCTATTCAAGCAGAGGCATTATCAACTCCCTACATCTCAAGTGCTGCAGATGGATAAGGAGCTATAAAGGGAAATAGAATGATTTATTCAGGCAAACACATAAGACAGCTACTTAGTGTTATGAACCATTTATGGGCCAGCTTTTGACTACTGCTTTCTAAAATATAAGGTGATGTGTAGCTTGAAGCAGAATCTGATGCGCAATGAATTGTCTTTTCCCAAATAGACAGTCATTAGGCTGTAACATAGTTTAAGTGCACAAGGTCAGACAAGACTAAGGTTCAATATTTGATTATGTGGTAAAGGCCTTGAAGGTTAGGCAACTAAATAACATCTGACAACAGAAAGTCTAGCCTCATGTCTCTCTCTGTTACGAAATCCTCAAAGACCCCACGGCTCAGTACAAAGCATATTATTCTTGAGAGATATCTGAAAGTGCTCTAAAGCAATTAAGGTGACACGAATTGCCAAACAACTGCCACAGTGCCTTAAACCTCCCGAGAACTTCAAATACCTCGCCTTGAGTGAGGCACACAAAGGCACACACACCCACGATTGTAATGATTGTTTGTCAAGCTGGTGCCGTTTCGGATTTGGTGCATTTAATCTTCCAAAACTGTTGCTCTTTCACACCGCGAGGCTCCAAAAACAAGTGTCACCTTTTTGATAATAACTCTGCCATCAGGTTAAATCAAGTCGGCGACATGCGGCGAGAAACACCACCGATGACTCGTTAAGCTAATGATCACGCTTTGGTTGGCATGTTTCTAAATGTGAAAAATGCTGGAGACTTTAATGCAAAGCTGGAAAAACACACTCTGAATCTGCACAGGACGAGAGCACGCTTCCATTCTCAGGTGAGTGCACATTTCTGGCAGACAAAACAAGGCATTCTTGGGGAAACAATGCCCTTGATAAGAGATCTGCTCAACTTGGGCGAGATGACAGCCATCCATCTTTGCGTCTCTCAACAAAGCCGCAGAGGAGGAGGTGGTGCCACTCTCCCAAAACATGACTGATTGATGTCAGATGTCGAATGCAAATTGATTTACAGCTCTCTTTTGTGCCTCGAGAGGGGTTGGGAGAGACGGAGCGGGGATGAGACCGAGACAGGTGAGAGAGAGATTATGGCGTGTCTTATGGCGATGGCTGCGGAAATGATTAAGCAATGAAGTCTAGTATAACTTCAGTGACAATGAATTGCTGCAAAACATCCTTGAAACCTGACAGGACGGCTGGTAAAAATACTGTTGTAGTGGTTAGAATTTGTGGAGAGAACCTGGAAGCTAAAGGTAGAATGACAGCAGTTTGGCAAGAAGTGAGCAATTAAAAGGCCTGTAAATGCCAAATGCCCCCAAAAGGGAAAGCAGGACGCTTAAAAAGCCAAAATGGGAGGAAACAGATGAACCTCCGCTTCCTACTTTTCCTAGAATGCCCTTGGATAGCCAGCAGAGAAATCAGGATTTGTTGCACTCAATCAAAACATCGGCGTGTGGTGTTGTGCAGTTATACATATAATTGGACAAATTGCAATACAGCTGCATTGCATTGTGGTCTATCGAGGCATCTGCCAGTGGACAAACCTCCAATTCCTCCACTTCTCTGATGGAATTCTTCTCCCATGATTGATGCACAATAGCAGCACTAGAATAATGCCTTCACATTTTAACTCTGCGGGACCGAAGCCTGATGTTTGTCCCCGATGTTTTAGGCAGATAAAAAAAGAAATATCTTAAAGCAATTCAGTCTTTCACGAGTTATCCACACGAACGACACAAACTCACCAGCAAAAAGCCAAAAGGACAAAAGAACAGAACAGGGTTTTTTCCTCTAAGGATCATAGGTGATGTACTCGCACACTTTCTCTCTGATAAGGGGAAAACACACGCAAGCGGTAAACCACAACACAACACACACAGAGCACAAAGCCTTTCAAAGGCCTTTTGTGTCCCTCCTCAATCTGACCATTGTGCCCCCCAGACAGAGCACTGATAAGGTATGGATGGACTTATTAAGGCCACTAGAAGTGGAAGCAATGCCATGTATTTTCACCGTAAATGTAGTGCTGATGAGCAAAGTGCGGTGTGTATGTCCCTCGCTGAGAGTGTGTTAAATTTAACTGCAATAGCAAGCACTACTCACTGAAACAGCACATTACTTGATGTTCAACAGAATGGTAACAGCACCTGTTCCAGTAATTCAGACCGTTACAGGGAAGGTTTAGGACGCTCAGAAAGCTGTCCTGTTGCAACACTAATGAAGCCCAAATTAACATTATTCAGTCAATATGCAAAATGTGCATTATCATAAACAGTAATCAAAGAAGTATATGAAAAATGGACATAAATTCGGATCAAATTAGCTACAGTAGCTAATGCACAAATTGTGCTGCAGTAAGGGCCAAAATGGCCTGGCCCAGCACTGGCTTATATCAGGCATGTTTGGTTTCCAAATTCATGCCAGACTCGTGATGAATAATGCACCAAAACCAGGCCAAGCACAATAATCCAATTTCCGCACGGTGACAATGGCTAAAAGCTCGCCTCAGTGCAGCTAACGGAGCTGATTCTCAGCCCAAATCAGAGACTGTACCTGGGTCACATTTGAGCCAGATCACATTTGATCCTCTGGGGCCAGAGCAGCTGACTGCGCTGACATTATGTCATAATCGGCCCGACTGGCAGATTGTTGAGCGGCTCTGTCTGCCACGATGCTGACTGCATGTTAGAAATGAAGAGACGATTAGAAATGTATTTTTGAAATGACGTGACTGTCATGTATGTTTAAGCAGCACTGTGGACGATCAAGGTTTGAAACCAAAGGCGCTTTGTGGAGATGAGTGTTTCAGAATTTGATCCAAGAGTAAGTGACCCGACCATTTATGAAACACACTTACGTAATTGTAGACACACACACACCTATTCAACATTAGACAACAGTCAGCATTTGAGGTATGTTGTATACACTTTGAAATGCTTTGTGTACCTAAGCAGAGCTAATAATAAACCCGAATTCAGCTTCAACAATGTTTAATGATATGGAAAAAGGATAATAAAATATTTTGTCTCAGCTCAGTGATTTAGCTCAGATAGGTCTCTGAACATACACACACACACTCAAATCCCATCGTAACTGTCTACTTTCATGTTGTGCCTCTGAAATAGATGATGAGAGGTGTGTGTGTGTGTGTGTGTGTGTGAGGGAGGGTGATTTGAAACAGACTGACTGTAGCCATTAAGGAAGTTCACATAAAACTCTCTCAGGCCATTTACTCAGTTAATAATCAACTTTGTCCAACAGTCACTTTTGACAACGGCAATAAATTTTAAATTTATGTCAACAAAACATATGCTGATCACCTCGTGCCGTGTGCTTCCTCGTAAAAAACCCGCCCGACCGAGGGCTGTCTGAATGCGTGTGTGTGTGTTTGAAATGTGAGCCGATTACAGGCCTGGGTTATTGAGCCGTAACAGCTTGCCTCATGTAATTCAGAACTTTTTTTTTTTCCTCCCCATTTTGCCGCTAGACTCGGTCGGCCATATATCATAACTAGCACTGGTGAAATAAAGACCCGAGCTTCCCACCTGCCCCTTATTTGTAATGTGAAACTGTTAGAAAAAGGTGATCTACTGATGCAACAAATAAAATAACTCAAAGACCTCTGTGGTCCTTTGATGGCTTCGAGTCACCCGCATTTCACACGATTGGGTTTTGACAGAGGCAGAGGAGCGACTGCCAAACCTCATTAAATCAAATGACTGTGCTGGAAAACGCATGCTGATACCCTCATCAGCTCACATCACCATTTTATATCACCAAACTATTTGACAAAAACCAAAAGCCAGGCACGGCCACGCTTGATGACTTGCACTTATTCCTCATTGCTTGCCTAAAATCTATTTCCCCTTCAGCAGCCTTGAGCGTCGTTCTGTATCCTTTCATCTTTTTACCTTTCCATTTTTTTCCTCTCTCCGTCCTCTGTAGGTGAAGGGAGCCGTGGAACAACCCGAAATGACGTTCGTAAATGTTCGTAAAAGAGCTTTGGAGGGAAAGGAACGAGCGGGGGGGTTAAGACGGAGAGAAGAAAACACTAAAAGATAAAGGGAGGCAATTGATAAGAGGTAGTAAATTGAAGAAAGGCTCCGTGGTGTGTGAGTGTGTGCGACTGTTTGTTCATTAGTTCTGTTGGTCAGAAGAAAAAGAACTGATAATTGGGGAAAGGAGGGCGAGAGAACAGAGTCTGGACTTAAGTAGGAGAGGGATGGTGAGACATAGACGAACACCGCCACTGTTTAATGTGCTTCTAAAATCACTACAGACGAAATGAGATGATATATTTATGCTATAAATCAAAAGGATATAACACTGCCACTGTATATGTATAATTACAATCTGGCCACAACACACGCAACTCAGACATATAAGTCACATGTGGCTTCCTTTGCATTTGGTTTTGTCCCATCTTGTACAGTCAAATTCAGATTTCACTGAGCATTACAATCAGTATGTAGGCAGCAAGTCTGTTTACTCAGACTTTAGAGATTTCATATTTCCATTCACCTTTTCCATATCGGTTTTAGACCATGTGCCAAAACTGCTGCAACACTATTGTTTAATCTATAAGATTCTTCATCTTCCTGTTTGGTCATTTTTGAAGTTTGTCCTCAGTGACAGTGGTTTGAAATAAGAAATGCTCAAAAATACAGATAAAGACACAGAACTACAACCTCGATTCCGAAACAGATTGGATGCTGTTTAAAAAATAAATAAAACAGAACGTGATAATTTGCTCATCCTTTTTGACATATACTCAACGGAAAACAGTACAAAGACAGTACATTCAATGTTTGACCTCATCAGCTTCATTGATTTTTGTTCATTGGCAACAGGTGATAGTATCATGATTGGGTATGAAAGGTTCATCCTGGAAAGACTCAGTCGTTCACAAGCGAGGATGGAGAGAGGTTCAACACTTTGTCAAACACAGGATTGTAGAAAGGAGATTACGTAAAACTGTTGTCGGTTAACACAGTTTGTTTGCAGATGATTACATTCTGTTTTTATATTACATATTACACCGCATCGCAGTTTTTTTGGAGTTGTCCAATGTGAAGCTAGCATAAGAACAAAGAGAGGCCACAATCGCCCGGCGTAATTGCAAGGCAGTCGCAACAAACACAGGTCAAAAAGCACGGCACTACAAACACAGGTCAATAAAAAGACTTGGGTTTTAAAAATGATCCATGGTATAAGTGGGATAATGCACTCTGGAAGGAAGAGCCCAAACGGATGGTCCATCCATTTGGGGATAAAAGCGCAGGGTGGAAAAGGACCACCGCCGCTGACACACGACTCCCTGCCACGGTGAACAAAGGCAAAATGACGCACGAGGCGATTCAGTGACACTTTGGTGGCTGATCCTAATGTGGCCGTAAGTGGCGCAGTGTGCCGCCGCCACCTCTTATTTTGGTTTTCTGACAGAGTGAGACGGAGAGGAGGGACGAGGGACTTTTTTTTTTTTTTCCCCCAACGTGAATTTCCAGTCCATTAGGGGGCTGCCCATGTCACACAGACAAACATGGGAGACGTAAGAGGGTGAGAGGGGACGAGTGGTGCTGATGTTCAGTGAAACAAAAGGAACGAAATCTCCAGATGCAACGATATGACAGAGGTAAAAAAAATAAACAATGGCACCTCATATATTTGTCCTCCAAAGCTCAGTGACACAGATCTTGACTGGAGAGGCACCATGTGTGGTTCTTAACATTTACGTGGGTCCATTTTGTGGCAGTCTGGAGAAGCAGGTGAAAAAAAAAAAAAGCTCCCTTTCTGTCATTTTATCCCTGCTTTTAAGCCTCCCCAATTCCATCGCCCTCCCACCCCCACCCCACCCCTCTGTCTTTGCTCAATCAAAATGTATCAGGCAGGCTGGCGTAACACCAGTCGGCGTGGGCTGTTTATCCTGAGTCCTCCTGCACATATCAATGACTTGGCCCCCGTTGTCCCCCGCCGGGGAGACGTTCATATGAATTCAAGCCACACACGCAAACGCCGAGGCACTCGTGTTGAGCATAGATGAGTAGCAGGGCGAGAGGAAAAGAGGAGAGACAGAAGGATGGGGAGGGGGAGTGCCTCTGCCTTTCATCCTCACTGTGTTATTTATAATATCACAGACACTACCACCCCCAAATTTGCCCTCAGGGCGTCTGGAGAGGGAAAAAAAAAAGCCATATCACTTTGTCGGGGTAAAAATAATGACAAAATTAACAACACAAATATGCTTCCTCGCTTGATTGACAGTCAGTCTCAGCCAATCGGGAATATATATCATGTAATTGTGATGCCGACTTCCGGAGGAGGTGAGATGCGTAATTTCTCTCAACTTTTGTCAAAATGTGATCAGCGCGATTTTGATAATGAGAGCAATTTTGACAGCTGGCTCTAAGTATTTAGATTAATGATATCCGCAAGTTTCATTAAAATCCAATCAGTCATGTCTGAGTTGGCCCACAAGAGGTGTCCTAACCTACAGTACTAATTAATGTATTGCACAAACTCCTAATAGCATTACATGTAGCTTAAAGGTGCTACATGCAGAGCTTTGCGTCTCTGAAGAGACAACGCTTGCAATAAATCCTTTTGCTTCCAGCTGCCAACATGTGTCCTGACCTGCTGCTAGTTGTTTTAAAGAACATGAGATGGATGAGGAGAGCCAATGTGTATCCTGACATAAGATAACTGGTGAGCTCAAGTTATAAAATAATATACTGATTCAAGTTTATTATTATTTGATTTGAGCGATGTATGAATAAGGATCCATGCCAGCACATTCTCAAGGCCTCTTAACCCATTTCAAAAAAAGGAGACAAAAAAAAAAAAATCTTTATTTGTTCATTATAGCTTTTTGTCATTGAGATATAAGTGGCCCTAACACAAATGTTTATTAAGGCTTAATTCAGACATGACGAGACTAAAAAAGCCACACTCGCTCGCATGATATCGAGCATCTGGTGCGAGACGTTGGAGAACAGCGGTGAACGCAACGATACGATGAAAGAAGAAAGTGCTGTCAGGCTGCATCAGTGAGGGATTGTAAGAACTTATTTGGCTATTGAAGCCTTAATTAATGAGTATGGCGAGTGCGAGGGACGCTCATCCCGCTCCTCACAGCGAAACCACTAATAAATTTTGTCATCAATATCATAATTTATTACACAAGAAATTCTCTTTAGAAAAGGCCTGACAAGAGAACAAGAGAGAATGACAGGACATTCTTATTTATTTCTTAATTGCTCACACTATGTGAGGCATTTTGCTCCATATTAAGAATTTCTGTCATGCAGATTTCTTTAAATTTACTGCCTCCTCTGCAAAGGGACAAAACCTTTTCATGGACTGATCTAACATGAGAATAATCACCTTAAAGTAAAAATGAAATCAGCTTCCGAAACTGATTTTCTTTTCTTTTCGCATGAGCTTTGTTTATGATAAGTTTGAAGAGTAATGCAATTAGGTGAGAAGTAACAGCTTCTGTGTCACAAACTCCAAACTAAAAAAAAAAAAAAAAAGGTATCAATTTCCATTTGCACTAATTATCACCACACAAGCATGATAGCTACCTAGGCACATGTGGGTAGAAGAAGCCGGGCTCTCAGGTAATAGGCGGGGAATAATCCAAGGAACTTTTAATTGTGCTTCCTGGGCAGTAAGACACTATTTCAAGCTAATCCCAGTTAGATACTCGGATTCCCCCCAAAGCTCAGAAGGTCGGATTCACTCTCTAATACCCTCAGCGTTACTCAGGAAGCCATTTCGACCTCTTCTCCTGCAGCCCCACTCACAGTGAAGAGCTTTCCCCATTTGACAAAGTCCTTTTATTCAATAAAAGGTGACAGCGAAGACAGAATATGACCCCAGACTCGCAAGGAGCAAAATTCTTTCTGGAGAAAATGATCAAAGAGCCTCAAATACTAAGGGTGTTGTGTTTGAACTTCTCAGTCACCTACTTAAGAACAGATCATTCAGAGAGAGCAGTTGTTGTGGCTGAGTGAAGTGAAGTGATGGAGCAAACTGGGAGAAACTGGTGGAAGAGCACAAAAACAGTTGACGACAGTCGAGCGCCGCTGCGAGAAGAAGCTCTGTTAGTTATCAGCTGCCTGACTTGTAAAACACGTCGGATGAAACAGTAAACCTAGATTTGTTCCCTTAAAGAGAGACATGGAAGGTTTTAATGAACGGTTCCCAGAATGAGTCGGTCACGATGTGCAGGTACAGGGCAGCACGCAGGTGTGAGCGTCTATATACGCGGCTCCCTGCAGTTTCTCCCCCAGGTCATTACTATAAATGACAGCGTGCTCTTAGTCAACCAGCCTGGTTAAATAAGGATTAGAGGGATAAGGAGAAAATAACTGCACACTTTTGAGGGCAGCAAATGGTGTTTGCAAAGTCTGCAATCAGAAGCAGGAGCTCGGCTTTGCCTGCAAATAATTTGACATCCCCAGTTCCCCTCCTGTGTGATAACTCTTTTTTCCTCATTTTAACTAGACCTAAAGACACTTCCACTGAAGTGCTGGAACGGTGGGAACAAAGAGGAGGGAGAGCGTGTAAGATCACACATATAAAGTATTTCTGTTAAAGCCCATCTCTGAGACAAACACCAGCCTCGCTGCTCCCTCTTCCCCCCTGCATCTCTTTCGGTTTGCGCATCAAAAGACGCTGCCATCTGAAAATAGCACGTCAACATTTCTGTTTCGTCTTGTTGTCTCTTTCTTTCTTTTTTTTTTTTTATTCTCGACAATGTTGCCAGTTTGCTAGATTCCTGTTTTTCCTCTGCTCCTACTTTCTTGATCTGTGAGAGGTTACATCGCATCGAGTGAGACGGTTGGCTCTTGGTGTGTGCACCTCCGTATGTGTGTGTGTGTGTGTGTGTGTGTGTGCAGCAGCAGAGCTTTGGTGGTCTATAAAAAGCAGCCAGACGAAGTCTTCCCTCTCTCCTCATGCATTATGCATTGGCATCACCTTCCATCAAGTGACAGAAAAACCTCAAAGATGTCTAAGTTTAGCTTCCATTCTGAAAGCCAAACAGAGGAGGAGATGTGTTATTTTGACTGCCACAGTCGAGCTAAGCACCTGTTACATCAATAAAAGCTGCATTTCGCAACAAGAGCGACGACAACAACAACCTGTATGATGGCGCGGCACTCACAAAAAAGCGGCTAAATGCAGATAGCAGCGCGGAGTACGTGAGTGGAGGAAGAGTTCAGATGAGATGAGATGACACCGGATCAAACTTTGACCTTGGCGAGAAGTTTTGTCTTTGCCGCCGCAGTGAACGGCAAAAGGAGAATAAGTCAAAAAAGCATTTCAGTCAGAGGAAAACATTTCCACCAGAAAGTCACAATGGGGCTTAAAACTACTGTAAAAGGATTTTGAAAATTTCATTTACTGACTGGTTGATTGGCAAGAAAAGTCTCAAATTTCTGATTCTTGTCTAATCTAATATTCTTTGTAAATATTAAATTCAGGCAAACAGGCGAGACAAGGTCCAGGATTAGTAAATCTAAAACTGCCCTTGTGTTGTTCGGTGCCTCATCCAGGTCAGGTTGAGCTCTGGTTTGACTTGTGTCTGTAGGTCAATATGACAGGTTAAAGGTTTATGAATGCGCTCCCTAACTAACCCTAATGACACTTTCACATACTTTTATTTCCTCCTGCATTATTTCATTCTGCCCATAAAAGTGTCTCCATGAAGACAGATAAACAGGTTCTAAATTGTTGTAAAAGCTGTAGAACAATTTCCAGATAACATTTCAAAGCTCTACAAAGTTTGCCTTTCTGACAGCCTCAAACTCACAGAGACTATTATAAAAATGAACTGTTGAGCACAAACATGATTAATAATATAAATAAGCAACCTATATATATGCAGAAGTACATGCACATGACATGTAATTGCTTCATAATCATGACTACTACTGTTGACCAGATGTTGCTTATCTCTGGAAACACTGGCTCACTGTCAATATTTCGTCGACAGCGACCGTGTCCCAACTTCATAACGTCGCTCAGCGTAAACAGTCTTGTTTGTCTGGAAACTGGAGAGGGACCTTGTGATTTTATTATTTGTTTGTATTTTTGCCAGTGCGGGCCAGAGCAGACCAGTTGACAAGGTGATTATTTTGGTATTTGGACACAGCTCCCAAACTATTATGCAATGCTTCTGGGATTGATTTACTGTACGCCGCGCAACGCCGGACAGATCACATTCTGGGAAAAAGATAGTGGCAGGCCAGTGTGTTTGTGTGTCTCGGAGAGAGGCTGTGTGTGCGTGTGTTTGGGTTTTGTGTGTCTATTCATGGAAAATAACACGGACGAGATTATTAGCAGGGCTGACTGTATCTGTGCTGAGGGAAATAAAAGTGTTTAAAAAGAAAAAAGGTAAGATTGCAGGGACTTATTTTGACATTTGAGATGGCCGCAGGCAGGTTGTTTTGATGTCTCTGACCTCGAGAACTGTGTGTGTGTGTGTTTGTGTACGGGTGGGTGTGTGTGTGTGTGTGTGTGTGGGGCAGCTCGGGGAGGTTCAGGTGGCAGCGGTGGCGCTCGGCCATCTGCACTGTCATTCACCGCACGTCCGCCTTCCAAGAGTTGCACAGCACCCACGGGCATCCCAAACAGCCCCAGCCGGAGCTCTGCGGGGCTGCAGTAAACAAGTCGCTCTCATCTCAAAGAGAGTGTGTGCGTGTGTGTGCGCGTGTGTCGGGTGGTGAGACTGTGTGATACTATATTCCTGTACACATCATAGCACCATAGCATGAGTGTTTTCTTTTCCCAGAGTACTTTCAGCTAAAAAGACTGTGAATGGACAAAGTGTATATTAATACTTTCTACATTTAGAAACATACAGAGCTGCTCATAAACAAACATATGCAACATTTGCACTTTGCTGTAAATCATATATTTGTTTTTCATACAAATGCTCTAAACTTTCTTAAATCATTACAATGCATTTCCATACTTCACATACTTCATATTTAAATATGACATTTCCTCATTTCTACTTGTTGATACCAAAATGATTGGACAATTAACCACAGTTGATTAGCTGATCAAAAGGATATTAACTGATTGAAACTGATCATTTAATGATTCATTAACATTAATATCAAAATCCTGTCAGTTACATTTTGGAGGGATTTTTACTTGTTAGACAAAACCAGACTTACATACATATTATATACTCAATTATTAATCATAACAGATTAATAGAGTAATGAAAATAATTGCTTTTGTCATCCTAGTTCTACACAGTCACATTCATACAATACTAATTTTGGGATCTGCACTTTCCCCCAAACTTTCCTTTCATAAAATAACATGAAGCGTTCCCCTTATGGGAAAAGGATTGTATTAAACATGACTTACTACAGACGAAGCTAAGTCAAAGGAGGCAAAAAGATAATGAAGCATGACAGTTGCTCCTATTTCGAGCAGGCCCCCCCGATATTCCCCCGAGACTCTAAACCTGACTTTGGGAATCATTGGTGTATATTATGTAACGGCAGCTTGCTTCTGTTCTTATTTATACCTGATGTCTCTTCTTTGCCGCTGTCACAAGGCAGCGTCTCTCACTCTCATCGTATCTGACCTAAAACGTGTTGTTAGCTATGGATAAACATATTGCCTATGACTGCCACAGCTTATATTAGCGCCTTCATCTGAGCACAGCACCCTATTAAAGGGAGAAAACTTCAGCGAGTGAGTATGACAGCTGAACAGCAGCCAGTGAATGGAGTGGGCGGTCTGCGCCAAGAATTTCTGTCGGCTTGAATCAGTGCCTTTGCCCGCACAGTGGAGGGTCATGTGAGAGTTTGGGCCAGTGTGTGTGTGTGTGTGTGTGTGTGCATGAAATACAGCTAATAACAGAGCCATCGGTGGCTTTTTCCACCCTTCTTTTTGTTGTGCTGGCCCGGTCCACGCTGCCTAGTGGCGGTCCAGCTAATGTTGTTGGTTTAATGCAGAAAAGAAGAAAAGAAAATTGAGCATTATGCATCAGGTACAACTGCGAGATTCCAAAAGGCAAATGTAAGAGGTTTTAAAGCTGCCAGGCACTGAATTTAAGACCAATTTAAAAAAACAAAGCTGTGACAACAAGCCTTTTTTTTTTTTCTAACGTTGTTAAACTATAAATGAGCAGAATAAGAAAAAGAGCAGCAGCAGATGAAATGGTAAAGAGCAGAGTGTCCTGCTGGGTTTTAGCGAAGGAATAAGACACATATTGTTCTCTTCAAGTACAAAGAATTCTGCACAGACATACGGGTGAAAAAGACATGAGATTAGGATGAAATTATAGGATGGTGTAAGGACACATCAGCACCTCGTGTTGGGTCAATGTCACAGCTATGTACATAGAGGAAGAGGAGGCCGTGAGACAAGAGCGGCAACAAGAAGAGAGGGAGAGAGGGAAAATATACTGTGCGAGTGAAAGGATAAAATATGTGCTGACAGCTTTTTGGCCAGAGGGCTAGAACACTGAAATAGTAGCGTCTGGGTGTCAGGCCGGGGTCGCTCCCTTCACTCGAGAGCAGACTTTCCCCGACCCCGGCTAGGAAAACATCACACACCACTACAGTCAGCTGATAACGTAGTATCTGACAGATAATGTACTAACGTGTCCCAATGTGACACTAATGCACCTTGGAATGGGTTGAAGACCTTTTAAAATCATTTTTATCTGTTACGTTAAGCCTGGATTGTTTCTTTATAAAGAAAATTGAAGAGGCAGTAGAAGAGGAAGGATAAAAGTAACCGAATTAGTGCATCATAGTTATTACATAATGCAATGTTTTACACGACTTGTGAAGTAATGACAGTGGATAATGTAATAATTTTGACAATTTATTACTGCCTGACTTTGGTGTGGTGGTTGGGTCTGGCGGTGTGAGCGGGGTGGGTGTACCTTTTCTTTACAGCTGGTTAAAGAAAGCATAAAGGAAGAAATCGATAAGACTGCTAATGCTGTGACTCATCAGACGCTGTGTGTGTGTGTGTGCGTGTGTGTGTGTGTGTGTGTGGTGGGGGGGGCAGACAGGGAGGAGGACAGGCAAGCGAAACAACAAACAGGACCTTTAAATGTTCTTCATGGCACAACCAGTGTGTGTGTTTGTGTGTGTCTCTCAGAGGCAGGTGATAGGGGATAAAACTTATCAAGGTACATGCAATCACACATTATCATAAATTAGTCCTCCAGTGTCCAAAATGGCCTAAACTGTTCTTCAGCTGACTAAAATCCCCCAAATTCCCAGAAAAAACATACTGAGAAACCTCCGAGAACATTATTCTTGGAGGTAGCTGCAGCCAAAGTGACACTGCTCGTCCTCACTATTGCTCCTGAAAAGCAAACCAAACTGTCAGACACACCACAAATGAAAGATTATGCAAATACACCACAGATTTACAAGGTGCTTATCTATGGCGTAGGTTGCCTGTCATATTGCTTTAAAAATAAGTCATTTATGTCCCGAATGAATGCCACAATTTAATAGCAACTTTGCAAGACTTAAAGGCCGACACTTGGAAAAGTTGATGCACTGTTATGGCGGCAAAGTTGAACAAAGGTGAACTCAGACCTGGCACCGAAACAGGAAGCACATTTTTAAAAGAAATACGTGGATGGTTTTGTTGCTCCCATCAAATCAAAACTGTGGCTTTAAGGGGCGCAAAAAGACAAACCCACACACACACACACACACACACACACACACTAACCACTTCTTTGGTAAGAAAACTATCCTTTTCTCTTCCACAACAGCAAATCAAACAGCTGCTCAGAAAATGTCCCAACCTACTTGAACAGAGCGGGCATCATAGCGTGTCTCATGGTTGGTTAAATATTTGCCAGCTGGGGTGCTTTTCTCCGCTCTGTGTGTGTGTGTGTGTGTGTGTGCGCGTGTTTGGCCCGCTTGTCATGAAAAGCACAGTTCAGGTGCCGAATCAATCATACATGTAGATAGAATCCAATAAGCACAGAGCGAGACTGCAGCTGGGGTCTGTGGAGACAAGAGACAGAGAGAGAGCAGCCATACCCATGTTGGCAGTGCTCGCTCTATCACCCCGTCTCAGCAGATGCCATGTTACAGAGAGGGTAATTAATAGCCCAGTGGGGCCTGGGCGAGAATCGCCAAGACACCCTCCTGCACACACACACACACACACAAAATAATAATGTCTCCATTTGCCCCCCGGAGCAGCTTTGTGCCAACTAGCCTTCACCTCATTATGCCAATCAAATCGACCAGAGGGTGTGGAGGGTTGGGGGGGCGGGGGAGGGAGGGGACAAGCTGTCCTTTCTCATTCGGCCTCACTCACTTTCACCGTCCATGTGTTCATTATAAAAAAAAAAAAAATTGAGCTTAATAAGATCATCATCGCACCGAGCTGTCAGGAAATGGCCAAAGCACTGAACCCCCCTTCGATTGTACGTTGGTTTGGTAATGAGCCGCTCACCACTCCTCTTCTTCCAAGAAGCTAAAAATGTTGGATTTAGCAGCTGCCAGTTCGGAGCCACACACCCTGAGCTGCAGCTGGGTTTTCACAGTCTCCTCTAAACTGCACTGGGTAAACTATTTACAGTGCGAGTGCCAGCAAACTACTCTAAAATAATAACAGGGATTTGAGTGGAAACAATTTCACGACTGAAACTTTGTCAGGTCAACTTAATCTGTACTTTCAGAGCAAAAGTCCTCCTGTCACTCGTTTCCTCATGATGGCAAGTTTATTCAGTTTAATATCTGACCTTTCTCCTGTTAGTTCTAAATACTGAAGCTTTGGTTTGGCTCGTGCTTCTTCACATACTGTTGTGCTTATTTCAGGAGGACAACAGAATCTTTTTTATATATATATTCCCTGGAAATTTGGCCTGATGACAGAGAACTTTAAAAACTGTTGCAATCAGCTGCATTTTCAGACAAACTCTGATTCCAACTCTTAATCCTAAAAGAAATGTTTTTGCCAAATTCAGCCTGTGTGCAAGTTAAATTCAACAAGCACCACATTAATGGCGAATGTTAACAATTAATGGTCTTCTTGAAGATGTGCTGTTGTTTAAATTTTAGGTTGTGACGAATACTAAAAAAACTTCATCCTACAACTCTGAACATTTGCCTCAAGGAACATTGCAGAGCAGGGGCCACATGTTAAAGCTTCACTAATCAATCTTTTTAAATAGATTTTGAATCATATAATATGTGTGATGCAAAAGGAGTTTTTCAGCCTTCTTTAGCTTTGGTTTTGGTTTTACATACTTTCTTTCATGACCCATTCTGGTGCACAGCTGGCTTAAGAAAAAAGCACTTTTACATCCACTGCAAACTACCCACAGCATCAAACAGCAGACAAACTTAGCAACGAGCTGCATCGTAAACAAAGTGGAGCAGCTAAAAAGTGAGTCAGAGAGCGGTGAAGACCAAAACAGAGCTAAAAGGAGGGTGAAAATCAGAAGTGCATGAATGCCAGCACCACGTCTGCTGAATGCATAAATATGAAAACAGTTTTTAACCACAGCAAATTTATGAGACAATCGTGTGTCAGATGTGGGCGTCTCCAAGCTTGCGAGTTTTTCTGCCCCCTAGTGGCCACAAATCAATGAATGCAGCTTTACACTTTGCATTTTTATTGTGATTGCATGAAAAGTACGAACTCACAATAAAATGTGATTAAAGTCTTTGACAGTAATGATATGTTTCGTGTGATTGTCTGATTTTCTCTTCTCCTATATGATATAACAATGAATCACCACACAGCCATTTCATGAAAGCTTTGACATTTGCTTTTACGTTCCTCGTCTGGCCCACATCGTGTGACTAATTTCATTTTCATTCATTTTATTTTTACATTTTGTTTTCAAGTGTGAACTGATGGACTGGCTGAAGAGATAAACACAAGCTCGCCAACTAAAACCTTTATCCCAGAACATCCGAGTCAACTAATCACTGGCTACACGTTTGAATGACAAGTGATCTGTGTTCAAGGCTTCAAACAAGAAGGTGAAAACATCCATTTTCTTATATTTTTTCTCTGGAAATCAGTGTTTACCATCACCACCACAGAGAACTAAACACCCTGACCTGCCGTCTTCAGGCAGCAGGGAGGTATAAGGACATGTACTTAGCGGCAGCCAGCCTCTGCAGAGGGTCTTCTTTGGTGTCAGGACGGTGTTTAGGCCGTTTCGGTAAACAGCACCGGTGCATTTCATCCCCTGTAGCCTCATTGAAATCAGCTTCTTAACAAACACATCTCCATCCTCTTATTTCCGTAGCTGACCCACTCCTCCACCCAAGTCCGCTTCCCCCTCGCACCCACTGCCACCACCAAACTTCCCCTGTGTGTTACCTGAGACAAGCAATTTACCTTTTTTGTTGTTTGCCTGACCTAGAGAAAACAATTTCAGAGGGGTCTTCCTGCGCTCTTAACAGCCCCGCGTTTGAACAGGTAAAGGCGACTGGCGTGCCACAATGGCTTTTTTTTCCTCCTAGAAGATGAATTGGCGAGCTGTCAGCTTCAGACAGGCCGAGTAGCAGTGTTTCTGTAATGGGACACTGGAAGTGTCTTTGATTAATGGAAGAGCCATACTGAGCTGTTAGGGAACCCGCCGTGGCCCAGCGAGAGCGATTGAGCGGCGGATACATGCCGACAGATGTGCGAGGGAGCGCGGGCCTCGATACCAGCAGAGAAGGAAGAAAAGGAGGAGGAGGAGGAGGAGAGGATAGGAAACAGTACTCTGCCTGGCATTCAGCCATTTTTAACCTGAAGCCTATTTTCCCATCTTCTTTCATCACACAGATTGATTTAGACCCGAATCTTGTCAATTGCTTCACTACTGAGCTACTTACATCTTTGTTTGCTCCAGTGCGGCTCCGCAATCCAGTTTTTTGATGCTTAAAAATAATGAATGCCAGCAAAAATATGAGAGAGTTTAAAAAAAAAAATCAATAACAATCCGTTCTCCCATATTTAACATAAAACAAAGCTCTCTTAAAATTGGTTATAACTGTGCCTGTTCTCAGAGAAGAATTGATCAGGGAGAAATTATTACAGACATATTCAACCGCTGCTTGAAAAGCTGTAAATATGACTTGTTTTCATTCGTTCTTGGCAGAGCACTAATGAGAGCAGCCCTGCAAAACCACAAAGCTACAGTCAGGGGACTCCAGCCGTCCTCCAACTTTTGGAGAAACCCTTAAAGCCAAAGTCAAAAAAAAGATGGATTTTTAACGGCAGCAGGGACACGAGCATCACATGTCACCGACTCCGTGCTGTTGTTGTTGTCCCTGCGTCTATTCTGGTCGGCGAAATCTCAGCCAAGAGCAAGATGTTTCCTTTCTTCTCATCTCGAAATACACTTTGCTCGGTCTCTCATTTAGACTTTGTCGTCTTTGGGCTGCAGCTGATAAACAAATCTAAAGAAACAAGGACGCTCCTCATGTAGAAAACACAAAGAAATATTATTTTATTCCCCTGTTATTAGCCTGAAACCCATCAGTGCTGGGAGAAGAGGCGCACTCGAGCACAGTCGTACTGTAAACAGGCAGAGTCTCTAATTCCTCCCTGTACAAATATGTCAGAATAAACACTTATCTTTGAGAACAGCTGAGTGGACTTATGTGGAATTTTTCCCCCTTGCAAAAGATAGCAAAATATAAATACCCTCATTTTAAATGCTCACTGATAAAAATGGAACAAAATCATCAATCCATGACGACCGCTGTTTACAAGACAGCTGGAACAGAGGGTTCCAGGCGCTCTCGCCGCTTTTTTGTTTGGAATAATGCTTGTTTATTGGAATTGTGGCATTGCTGTGTTTTAAATGGAAGGAACAGCATTTTACAAGGTAATTAGTCAGGCTATAATCCCACACTCAGTCACACACACACACACACACACACACACACACACACACACTTCCTCAGAACACTGCATCCTAATACTATCATGTGACAAACCACTTTTGTCACCCTTAATTCTGCCTGAAATGTGTCATGCACAAACCTGCAGGAGAAAGACTTATGAAGTAAAAACAATCCTGATAAATAAAGCAGCACCTGCATTTTAAGGTGGCATGACACCTCTCTATATGTTTTCTTTAATTCCTCTTCCTGCTGCAACCTCATTATCAGCTCCAGCAGGGATCGGAGGGGTTTTAGGTGAGGGCCACGGTGGGGGTTGGGGACGGGTGTTTATGTTGGCCCTTGTTTCCAGGGTCGGGAACTGTCCCAAGGGAGCGCATTCCTCACCCGGAGCACGACTAAAGGTATGTGAACCATCTGGACAAAGCCATGAGCCACAATGGCCCTACACAGGCCTGTCCATGTGGTCCGACGGCCAGTCAGCGCTCTCACACTGTCACCTTTTTCATTCCCCCGGTGCTGGAGGCTTGGAGCTAGATATCCATCGGCTCCACCATGGGCCAGCCATCACTTCCACTGTGTGTGTGTGTGTGTGTGTGTGTGTGTGTGTGTGCTGTGGTTCCTTCCTCCTGGCTCAGTCAGGATGAACGGGGTCATTTGTGAGGCCCACTGTGATGCCCGCACGACTGTGTGGATGTAAAGAATGCTGCCTAAGGTCAACACATCATTAGCTGAAGGGTCAATGAGACGATTGTTTCCTCATTCGCTCGTTTTATCACCATTTCGGATCATCATATGACTCCAGCTTGCAAAAAAAATGGCATACATACCAGCAATGAATGCACAAGTGACAAATGAAATGGCTGCTCACTATTTCCTTCTGCTGCAAAATGCTGATTTTAGCTCATTTCTGCAACACGTCCCTGGTCACAGAAAATCGCACTGATATGGGTTTTGCAAGCTAAGTTGCAGACTTGTTTTATCTGAGTTACAAACATCTCGTCATGCAGATAGTTTTGGTTTACTCTGGCCAGTTTTGGAGAGATCCGTCTCTGTCTCCAACCCAATACAATGCAGATGAATGGAATTTTGTTTAGGGTGGAGGCAGAAATCTGTTTTCTTCAGTGTTTCTAGCAGGATTTTATTGACGTCAGGGTGGAAAAGCCTCAGAAACAGCACCGAGGCTGTAAAGCTCTCCACTCAAACCCACATTAACAAATGACTTGGGGGTTTGCAATGCTATCAAACAGGGTGACCCACTACAACTTGGGACACATGGCTGGAAAAATCAAGCAACTAAATTGGTAAAATGTGAAAACACTGACAGTTTGATTAAAAAATCTAAGGACGACACCAGTGATTTTGTATGTTTCCATACTTGCATCACAACGAACCACTGAGCAAAGCATGCTTTAGAAATCTGACTCCTTTTTTTCACGCATTCATTTAATGCTGATAAATATTAATGCAGACTTGATAATCTTTGTGATAACTCGAGCAAATTGCAATAATCTGCTAAACAATTTTCATGCAGTGCAGAAATGAATAGAAACTAATGGTTGCATAGATGAATCCATAGAGAGGATATTAATTGTATATAAGAAACACACTTGCATGGTCCTTTAACCCCATGCATTGGTCTAACACTACAAATACACAGACCCAGTCTCAGCAGACCATGAATTTACAGGCTGGCAGAGGACTTGTCCTCGCCGGGTCCGGTCTGATTGTTCGTTCACAGAGGAGCGCTTCAGACGGCCGGATGAGTGCTGCTCTGGAGCTGAGTGGCCTGCTCAGATAGACAGCAGAGATGGAGCGTCGGGGCAGCGGCGCGGCAGCTGCGTCTAATAAAGAAACTGAATTTGATAATCAGCTGAGACAGTCAATTTGCTAATAAGGGATTCTAATTAATTAATCAATGTGCATTTGGAAGGAGCAGGCGCTATTGTCAAGAGCGGTCAAGTGCAGTTTGCTGTGCCTCTCTTTCTCCCCCTGCTCATTGCTTAACACATAAGTTGATTTCAATTTCATTTGGCACTCGGCAAATTTTCTCACCGCAGAGGGAGAGGGGAGGACAATTAAGTCTGAGTGAGCGCAGAAGATCTAGACGCGTGCGAGGATGTGCACTGTTCACATCTTCATTGATTAATATGAGACTTTTCTGCACAACTTTACTCCAAACACAGTGAAGTTCAATTGTTAAAATGCTGCCCGAGGAGAATCAAGAAAATATGTTTGAAATAAAATGAAGAAAACTGACTTTCTGTCTTTGTATGTCTTTGCAGTCAATAGAGTTTTTAGAAAAAGAATAAACTGGGCAAGATAATCCACATTTGGTCTAAAGCTGATATGCATTCATGACAGCAGCAATGGACAGGATACAACAATTACCACCACAACAAAAGGGTTCAACAGCTGAACAGGTGTTAAGTTAATATGCCCCAGTTGTGCACGGACGAAACACTATTTCTCCCTTTTAACTCCGTCCTCATACACTCGAGTCTCGATATAAATGAGTTTGGCTTAAGGTTTTACTGAACTCAGAAACAGTCCTGAGTTGCATCTTGAAGCAATAATTGACAACGCACTTAGCAGCTTTGCCAAAGCATGTGTTTGAAGTGGCAAATGTGCTCCAATGAGTCAGCAGTGAAGAGTAACTGAGTACATTTACTCTAGTACTGAATTTCAAATAATGTGGGGAATATTTTACTTTTAACTGTTGCAAATTCATTTTTAACATGTTAAACATACAATGAGCTTAAAAAAAACGTGACTAATAGATTTTAAATGCATGAATTTGAGTTGTGATGGAGTATTTTTCAGTGTTTCTACTTTTACTTCCACAAAGACTCTAACTATGTCTTCCACCGCCACTTTCAACACAGGGCAATTTTGTAATGTAACTGGTTATGTTTTCGAGGTAAACAATTCATACCCACCGAAGCCGCAGAGGCCGCGAGTAATTTGTATTTACATTCTCTTACCGTATAATTTTACATGCTCATAATTGATGTGAATATGTCCATTCTGGGAACTTTCTGCATCTCCTCTGAAGCCTTTCAGCAGGAATTCTACTTGTTCGTCTGCTATCTGTCAGCCGTGTTAAACTACATAAAGTAATGAGGCTCAAGACATTAAAAGACTACTTATACGACTTTCCTGCTTTGAATTGTCCTTTTGACAGAACAAAGTATGTTTGAACTGCTCTCCTGACCCAACTTTCCAGTGTTAACAAGTGTTGATTGGCCTCCTCTAAGCCCTGACAGTGCTGATTTTAACACTTTCTGACTTCAATGAACACTGGCACTTTTGCTGTACAGTCCAGTTACCCTCGTGTGTGTGTGTGTGTCAGGTTGCCTTTAGTTGAAGGCAGTATAGTGCCCTCTAGGCGGAAACCGAAACCTCCCCCCACCTCTGCAGAGAGCAAATGGTTTTAACGTGGTGGACGACAGACAGGCAGGCAATGCACAGACGAAAAGTAAAAGACCCTCCTTGTTTTTTTCAGTCCTGTGCATGACCTTAAAAGACCCCCAGCCCCCTCACATATGTTTCAGACACACGGAAGGGAAAAAAAGGAATTTATGTGAGCAGTGGCTGGCTGACCCCAACTCCTTACATATGGTGTGGTTAAAAAAAAATGTACACAAAGAGAAAGTGCAGAAAAGGAAGGTTCACAATGAGGTTTTTTTTTATTTAAGTAAATGGACCAGATGGCCTGTGTGATACATCTTTAGCACGTGTGCATTTAGTGCAAAGGAATGTATGCTTCCAAACTCTTATTTGGACCAGACAGACAACAAAGTGCTGCAGAGCTGGGAGGAATTTATAGAGGGGTGGGGGTTATCCTGCTGGTTGTACTGGTGTTGGTGGGAGGGAAGGAGCCTCGTGGTGCTAGGGGTCAGAGGTCAGCTGCTAGCACTCAACAGCTGTCCTAAAAGCAGCAGAGATAAGGACTGAAAGCATCCTGTGTGTGTGTGTGTGTGTGTGTGTGTGTGTGTACTAATACCAGCCACTGGGCAAATAGATACAGTAAAGCTTGACCAACTGGAATCTTACAGCTCCACCTTTCACGTCCAACAGGCTGAACGCGTTTCAAAGTTTGACTTAAGTCCTGAGAAAAGGAGTAGATTACCCCGCCGAGGGAGGGAGGGAGGAGGGAGGTCAAGGCTTGACCGGTAGGCCGGGTCATTCATCAACCGCTAATGGCCAGAGCTTTATGCTGTCATGATGAATGACCTTTGTCCGAGAGGGAGACGACGCGAAGCTCGACCGCAAGACAATGGCATCGGCAAAGGCATCCATTCTACACATGTCAATCGAGCTGTGAAGGAAGCTGGCGTTGTGTGTGCATGTGTGTGTGTGTGTGTGTGTGTGATGAGCAGCGTCTCAAAAAGTTTGTGTATCAGCTCAGGGCGATTACTTATCTCCAGCTCTAAGAGGACAAGCAGAGGCGAGGTGCAGGCCAGCAGCTTGTCGTGAGGGGACAGGTGGTGACAAGGTCTTGTTTAGGCCTGTTTTAGCTGGTTGGTTATTCACTCTGACCCCACCCGACGCTTCACCGCTCCAACCTCCTGTCCCACCTCAGAACTGTATTAGACATCGTTCAGTCATATTGGGAGTAGTGACACCACTTTCTGTGGAGGGGTTTTTATTTAGTTATTACTGAACACTGGTCATGTACAGTTTGAGGAAACTGGTTGGGGGGTTTCCCAGTAGTCGCCACCTGAGGAGCGTGTGTTTTGTTTCTTGCTGGATCTCATAACTGTACTTACTATCTGCTGGTAATTAGTCCCTGTGAGGAAGATCACAAAACCTAATCAAAAAAACCAGAGCTGATGAAAGTATAATAGTGCTGCTAAATTTGCTTGATTTGATAGAGATTTATTTGATTAGATAACAGCAGAGCAACTATTTAAAAATGGTCACCATTTATCTTGCATGTTTGTTTATTTTTACAGCGAAATCAAATCCTTCATGTTTTATCGAATGAAGTTGAGAGAAAGACATGAATCAATTCACTTATATTTTTATCAGCTTTCATTCTTGTTTTCTTCAACACGAGGCCTCACTTGACTCGACAATTATCACACTTACTGATGCAAACTGCAGGGCCAAACAAGACTTTTGTTTTTTGGTCAAAGCTTTTGTCCAAAACTGGGAACTGAACTGAACACAGCAGTTTTACAGCTGTGCAGAGGAGAAGTTACAACTATAGGTAGGTGAAAGCTGAAGCAAAAAGTTTGAACTGTGACGGATGCTCGCCTTTATTTCTCAACATCTGTTTACTAGTAGTAGTTAAACCTGAACTTTTGGGACACAGATGTGTTCCGAAGTCAAGACTGAACCAGAACTAACCAGAATCCTTCAACCGCAGCCTAAACTCTCTTCTGGCATCAACTTGTGTTTTGCGACTTAATAAAGACTTTTAATAAATGATGAAAACAAACACTCCGCTGCATAAAGTGTCAAACTCCCTCCCAGTTCCTTTATAAGCTGCCCAGTGCACTCTAGTAAACTCAATGATGTACAAAGCGCCTGTGCTAAGAATAAAACCGGCTCATGTGAGTGATTCCAAAGCGCCTATCAAACAGAGCTGGAAACAGCTCCTCTTGCTCCATGTCGATATCACTTCCTCATTTTGAGGTCTGCGCTCATTTCACCAGATGCTGAATAAGTTCAAATGCCGCACGCCTGCGTTGCTGTTGCAGGAAGTAGCTGCTGACACACACACTTGCACACACGTGTGCGCACACACACACTCTCAAAACCTCTTTGTCAAACGTCTCTTCTGTGGCGTTTTCAGTCCGGCCTGTTTTATTACTGAAAGCGATACAAAAAGGAATTGATTACAAAGGAGGATTAATCCTGCACAGTCCCCAAAAAGGCTGTAAAAACAACCGTCCCGGCGAGGCCATGTGGATCCAGACACCTTATCATTTTATTAAAATGACGGCGGATGCATTTTTCTCTCTGTGATCACAGAGCGGGCGTCGCGTTTGACTGAGCAGGGCTTTTGGCGGGGAGTCCACCTCTCTGATGTGTTTTAATAAACACGACCTTGATTGTTCCCTGGTGTTATTTTGAAGCGTGGAAATGAGCCTTCTTTTCAATAGTCTCTCTGCTGGACTCATTCCTGTTGGCAACACCCCGGCCCTCCAAACAAAGTCAGCACTGTGACTGGCGCTGGCCGTGTCAGACAAAACACACCGGTTTTAATTAGCTTTGTTGAGGATGGTTGGGGGAAACAGAATAAGAGAATGCGTCTGACCACGTTAATTGGTTCATACGGAATCACGTGCGGACAAAGAAACCTGGCCTACCTGAGCCGGTTAAAGCGGCTCCTCCCTCCTTTGGAAGCTGGGAGATCATGTCACCTAAGTGAATTTTTGTCAACACACGACAATGTTGGAGGAGCTAGTAATAAAAAGGAGCCAAGTTGAATTTTGCAGATTGCTTTAACAGGTTTATCAGACGACACAAGGCTCTCCTGCTTCACTGATGACAAACCTGAGAGCAAGATGACGTCTTATTTCAGACTTGACTGATGCATTTGGTTCATGATCAGTTTTTTGACTTCCCTGTCCATCTCGTCTCTTCTGTCAATTTACTGTCTGAATAAATGTTGCATAACTACATTTATCAGCGTGCATGTCATTGGTTATTGTTCCTTCATGAAATCAGATTGATTCCACTTTAGATACAAGCCATATTTTCTCGCTGGTTATGTGCACAAGGTCAGAATGTTAAAGAAATTGAAATCCATCTTTGATCTTTCTTCGGCATGATTATTCCTACAATATATCAAGCAACATCATCTGTAACACTAATATAATATCTAAGAAAATATGAGCTACATTAATATTTGTTCTTATAAAACACTAGCATTACTTTTTCCAGCTGGTTTGCAAAGATTAACTCAACAAGCAACTGAATGCACCTTATGTTTAAAATACAGTATGTAGAGCATCGTGAAAAATAATCACAAAATTGCTATTTTAGTTTCCTATCATACTTCTATTGTAACATTCAAGTAAGACTCCTGGTCCATGAGTCCAGGCCTCCGTGCTGCCGTACAGTGCTGCTCTCGCCTAAAGCCACTCTCTGGTATCACTTGTAGGCGGACAGAGGATTGAGAGGCGGACACTGCTGAGATGAATATCGAGACAGGTGCCGGCGACCGCACTGTATATTTCCCCTCGCTAACGCTTCCCTTCCTCGCTCATCATTCCTCACCTCGCTGAAAAGGCTGGTGTCTTTCTCTCCGAGGGTGTTTGTTCAGATGTGGGCAGCCGGGACACTGTGGCATGCCTGGGGCTTACCAATGAGATTAGACGGTGACAGTGACACGGCGGCGCGGCCAAATGATCTCCAAAACCGCAGGCGGGGGCTGGAAAAAGGGGGATGCTCTCAGCCGTATACATGAGTCACTGAGGCCCTGTTTGCTTTCCCGAGCTGCTGTTCGCCTCTCCTGTTTGTTTCTGGTGAAATCAGTGCTCGTTTTAAACGGTGACAGCGAGATGCAAAGAGCGGATCTCATTACTTCCATATTTTGGGAAATACTCCCGTCGACAAATTAGGAGGTGGTCGGAGAATAAACAGCTATGCACCACTTTTGTTGCTCGCCAGCTGATAGGTAATGATGTAAAATGGTGGAGAAACTGTATGTTAGATGGGAAATGATGCAGTAATCTGTGTCAAAGAAGCCAGAAGTGCTGGATTTATTGGCTTCTATAGCATGAAGCCACAAACAGTCCAGTCGCAGCTGAGATCTCACTGTTTACTATCCCTCAATGTGGAAACGCAGAGAATATTCCCAGATACTCTGTCTGAGCAGAAAACTACTTTACAGTAATTGGATGACCTTTACCTTTAAATAAATGTCACTTTTGTGAGTTTGCCACTTTGTGCTGCTGTCTCACACCACGCAGAAGTGGCTGAACATGGAGCGGCAGAGCTTTAGCATTTGTTTAACAAGCAATGTTTGGAAGCTCTTTCTGAGATGAATTCCTGGTGCACAGGAAGCGATGCATATTTATTAAAAATCTAATAAATTGCACAGTAAGCAGCGAGCCTGATCTGCTGCACTCATACCTCCCTAAAAAAAAATTTGAAGAAAAGCAAAAAGCAAATGAGAAACAGCGGCAAGGTCAGAAAAACAGTCACAACAGACCCATGATGCTGCATCGCTGGCCTTTTGACTTGCATTGTGGTTTCCTTGCATTGAATGGAGAGCGAGTGTTCACTGCTGCCATTGACATACTTTCTCTGTCATATTGCAGTTGATGATTTAAAAAAAAGGGCTAAGTTGTTGGATCTCATGGCCTCTTCCGTGCTTTTTCGAGGGATTAAATCAAAGACGCAGTTGCTACAACTGCAGCAGTCGGTCACCAACAATTAATCATTCCCACTCCCACAGTCTGTGGTCCTGCAAAGGGACGCTCACAACATACATAACTTGCTTAACCAACATCACATAAGCAAATGTACTTATTTTAATCCAAAACATGATGTTCTCTAAACCTAAGTATTTTTGTTGTCTGAATCTATGGAGTGTTTTTGATGAAAATTGCAAATGCTTTTAAATACATGTCTTTGTTGCTTTTATTTACATAAAGAAATATTTGCGAGCGCATCAGAAATATGTGGACTTTTTTACATTTATATATATAGTGAAAAATATTTTGCATGCACAATAGGCATCTCACAAAGACACTAAAGAGTACCTTGGAATAAAAAGACTGTCCAATAAATACATACACACGCCAGCAGGAACACATGAGGAACCTGAGCGTTAACACTACAGGTTTTAAAAAGCCTTCGTTTGGTTGTGAAAAATTGGACTGTAACGTCACTGATGTTTTATAGTGATGCGCGCTCCCCTTCAGCAAGAATGACTTCCTACAAGGTCATAAGCTCACACACTCGAGAGCCCTATTCACAAGGTTTGAAACAGCTTCTGACATTTTCATTTGTATAATAACTGATGAAGGAGGCTTTTCTTTTCTGAAGCCGTGAGTGGAGAACTTGATGTCACCCTCCTCTCAGTCCTCCATGTAACCCGGCTCCTGGATAAACATTAAATTAAACATTATTACAAGTGTTTTTTTCTTTCTCTCTACCCGATGAATTCAGTGCTTTCAAGGCAATTTCAGAACCTTCTCTTTTTAGGCCAATTACAAAACACTCCTTAAAAAGAGCCAAAAATTCAAGCTCCACACAGAGACAAAACAAATACACTACTTCTCACTGTACGACCGCTGCCTGCGGAGCATCTAACATCTGCATGGTGTAAATAAAAGAGCCACTTGGAAAACATGTGAGGAGACGCTGCCATTCAGTCAGTGTCAGCAAACGTTGCCAGCTGCTAATGACATGATTAACATGAGATGAGAAGTTAATTCACATAGTGTGGACCCTGTCATGCAGCCCAATAACATCAACGATAACAACAAGAGGGCATGTGATGACCGTGCACGCTCATGCTGTGAGCTCACACTGCAAATCTAAAATTGATCGTATTGCAATCATAGGTGAAGCGTTTTTAAAGACAAGATTTAGCTTTTCAAACTTCACAAAATCAGCAGTTTGTCATAAACTTTTCGCCCGCCTCTGTGCACGCAATCCCAGGCAGCGCCTCGTGTCCTCTGCCAAGGGAAGCTGTTGATTCCCTATGTTCTTTTGCCAAAATAAATAATCTTGGAATATTTGCTGTTTTTGGCATGAAAAAGGTCACATTTAGAGTTTCATCCAAAATGTGATTTTTGCCGGTGTAGAAAAGCCTCGGCAACATTTAAGAAAAAAAAAAAAAAAAGAAACTAGGCTGATGAAATTCATAGTCATACATATGCATGCAAATATCCGCACCCTAAATTCTAGGGAAGCACAGGGAAACATTATTAACCATCACTAACTGAACCATTATTGACTTGAAACGAAATATTGCTTCACAAGAAACACTACTGCAGAAATACAGACTTAGCTAGTGCTGAAATAATTAGTAAATTTGGCAATCGACAGAAAGTTCATCATCAATTTTGCGAACGAGTTGCTCATTTAATTCATTTATCAAGCAGTAGTGCATTTACATACGACGACTGAAGCTTCTCAAATGTGACAATTTCCTGCTTTTTTTTAATGTATTTTAAATCTGATTTTGGTTGAACAAAACAAGCAATATGAAGATGTCGTTTGCTATTTTCTGGACTACATGATTAATCTGAAAAAAATATTGATCAGAAAAACAGTGACTGGTTGCACTTGTAGCTAAAAGAGAAATACTTCAGCCGTTCACTGTTGCACATCCATGAATGAAGGAACTTGGAGCGACAGATGGAAAAAAACAAGGTCAAATCTAAAACAGATAATGCCGACATTTTCTGACTTTTAGTTCAGCTCCAAAAATCCTACATTCCCCATAATGCAGCCAATAGCATCAAACCTCACGGTTTGTATCGGATGCTTTCTCTTTCCTATGATGAAATAATCCTGACATCACTCCCAGCATCATCTCCAGTTCAGACCCAGGACCAGCAGATCGTGATTTTAAGGAACCGCTGCAACCAGAATATCCTGTCAGAGCAAGACTGAGGAAAAAACCTGGAACTGATTCATGATGATAAACCTGCTCAGACCATCTGGCAGTTTAGGAGTCATCTCACATCATCAAAGACTGATCAACAGGTCAACCTGAGATGAAGGCTGATTCACTTTGCTACATGTCAGCGTTATTACACACAGCAGCAGCGGCGGCCGGCAGAGATTTGAAGTGCATGGTCATGGGATTACAGCTGGCACATCACGTCCAGCATGTTTACTATATAATAACAGCGCAGAGCTCCATCGCTGCATTGTTGGTACAAGAGGATAAAGTTCATTCTCTCTTATCGTGGCTGTAATTCTTGATAGCCATGCACACATCTGTCAGCGGCTACATTTCCATGGAGGATTATCTGACCGGCCGGCAGACACGCTGCTGCTGCTGCTGCTACTGTAGTGGAGTTTATTTAAAGGAGCAAGGAGGAATTTGTGCTGTGATGGATTATTTGGCAGCATGTGAAATATGAGATGCTGTATTTTGAAGGCAGCAGGTAGAGCTGATGAGTCTCACGAGGCACATGTTGCCCCAGAAAAGCGAAGCAAAGAGGTTTTTAGTGTTTCAGGGAGAACGACAGAGCGAGATGTGTCACAACATGGACCACACCTCATCGCGTGTGTTTGCTGTGTAGTTTGGAATCAGAGGGCTGAATAAATACATACATGTCAAAGATGGAGCTTGTTTTGTGATCTACATAAAAATCTGAAATCCTTGCGACGAGAGACACTCTATCATTGAATAGGTGTGGCATTAAAGGGACGATCGGGAGCTTGAGGAATTTATCTATTTTTATTCAGTCAAAAGGGCCCATGCATTTTTATGTCTGTGCATGCAGCTCGATGGTATGGGGACATTTACCTTGGCTCAGTGAAAGCCAACAGGAAGAAGCAGCTCCTTTTAAAAGCAGAGACATAACTTGAATACTTCAGAAAGGAGCTCCTACTATCTCCATAAAGAGCTGCCGAGCCTTAAAGAACTTCTTTCTTGCAGAGTTTTGTTTCACATTATGGCCCGAACACTGGATCACACCTAATCTGACACCATGTCCAATAATCGCAGTCCAATAATCTGGAGCCATTGCTCCTTCGCGTATCTTTGCACTGTCGGTGCAATGTGCTGCTCTTGCAGGTGCTAAACGCTTAACACTTCTTCAGCTTGTGTGGATAAAACTCATCCTTCAGCCAATTTTCACTTGTTACTATATTAATAGCGCTGGTGGCAAAAATACAGTCGGAGCTGCAGCCTGGATTTTAGAAACGCACAACCACACTCATTTCTTTTGACTAGTCACCAAAAAACTTTAGAAAGTAGAAGTTTCTGATTTCATTTTCTTCCATATTTTATTTTTTTTGTAAAGATTATCTCCATCACACTATGAAACTGAATAAAGTTTCAGTTTCAGTTTAATTTACCCATAAATAATGATGCAATTTTGGGATTTTAATTAATGATACATCGATTGAAATATTAAGTATGTTCAGTGGAATATCTGCATAGTTTATGTGACTCTTCAGGGGTAGCTGAGAATTTAACATGACAGCAATGTATATCTTAAAAGGATCTCTACTTACACTTATAACTCCTTATTGCAATCGATTAATTTGTCCAATAATTTACACACATTTCAGTTTTGATATAACTCTCTAAAACATCAACACTATGTTCTTCTGCCTCGGCTTATAGAGTACATGTGGGTGACGACTACTGTCGGAGGCTGAAACCTTGATGATCCATGTATGGAACCTGGGACTATGTAACAGCAGATAAAAACATAATGCAGCAGAGAAGAAGGTCAAGATGAGAAGACATGCACGCAAACAGAACTAACTCGTCAAAGTACGAATGGATGAATGAGAGCGGAGCGAGGCAGTATGCGCGGCATACTGTAAATGTGCTCTCTTCTATTCCTGCGCATTTTAACTGGCATCTTTAAGAGCTCATTGAATGAATTAGAAGACAGTAAACTAGGTATTTTTGGACAAGAACCCCCTCCCCCAATAAAAACATTACCAGTCTTTTCCATGGCTGCGAGTTTTATAAAGACTCCGTGCGGAATGAGAGTTTTTCTAAGATTCACACATTAAAAAAGACGACCATAACTCTGCACAGAACAGAAGTGAATGCTTGAGATTAGAATAAGAAACGAAAGGTTGGAATCTGCGTCATTACGCTGCAAGAAGCTCTTCTTCTCTCCTGTTGAAGTATTTTCTAAATCTAAGTCCATCCTTCTTTGTGTTTTGTGACCTTCTGCATATCATAGTCAAACATTTAGATTGTGGCTGAATGTCACTGCCGCACCTGTCGACCAGGGGTTCGAATAACCTCCTTTATTCTTATTGATAAGGTCAGTCTGGTCAAGATCACAACAGGAAGTGTAATATAAACTTCTCAGGAAAGATTTCTAACTTTAGAAGTTTGCATCCCAGCGGAAGTAAAGCACACAACATCCCAACCAGAGCAGTTCTCATTCCCAGATCGCTGATGTTTTGTTGGGCTCCTCTACGTCTCATACAGATGCAACAGGTGACCTTTAGCATCTGTATGAGACTAACCAAGCTTTCAACTAACTCCGATGTATGATTTTTGTCCTAAAATTAACCAAGGTGTCTAACCAAACTGTGACCGTTTCACAACGCTAACCACATGTTAGAAAGCCTTTCTGGCAGATGTCTCTAAAAGGCACCTGGTGCATCTATATGAGACATCAAGGAGCCTGATAAAATGTCGTCTGTATTTGACGATCTGGAAAAAGAGAACGGGTTGCCCCAACGTAAGACCAAGGCAAACGCTGCTAACAACAACGACTCCTATATTCCTTCACCATTTCAATATGTTTGAAGGCCCATTCTTTTGGTGCCATCACATCCAGTGCTGCAGGAAAACCCATTTGCTGAAATCTGACTTTGGCGTATTAACACAAATATAGAGTTTTGCCTGTGTGCAGCTAATCTGACCGGACTAACTGAGAGAGAAGCTTTGGTCTGGACGTTTTCAAAAAATAGTCCCTCCCTGGTTCCACAGTGAAATTAGACAACCGGACGTTAGATGATAAAGAAGCTCCACACCAATAAAGGAGCAGTGTAACTAAACGCTGTGTGAATACATTACACAGACACATGCATCCACAACCAAGCCGAAAGCCACATTCTGTCGCGGCGTTATGAGAGACGGAGCACAGATAAGGGTCCAACACCTTCCCAACAATGCTTCCTCTGGCCCAATAAAATCATAAAACGCCTCTGAGGCTGCTTCCCTCTTTCTCAGTGCCTCTTTGAACTCGGGTGATGCTGAATGCAGCCGAGGAGACGGCAGACGTGACAGTGTGAACAGCAACAGTCTGGTGCTAGACACCACTTTACACCCGTACTGCAATTCACAGTTCAAAGTGCAAGCCTGAAAGAAAATATTTTAGGATGATGGGAAGGATTACCGATACGTGTGCCGAATACAAAAGGGTGATTTGGCGCCTGAACGGGGTTAGCAACAAAATGGCGGTGGATGGCATGTGTGGGAAGGTCTCGCCAAGGCGTGAGGTACATAGGGAGTACTTGTCAGTCCTCTTGCAAGGAATAAAAGCGAAACCAATGCCATCGCTGAATGGCGAGACAAAAATCGAAAGCGCGGCGAGAAAAGGGAGGGCGATGTTTTCAAAACAAGCTTGAATAGATGCACATTTACAGTAACACAAAGAAATAAATGAAGCCCTTTGAAGAGAGAGCTGTGTTTTACCAAAAGACTGGGCAGAGAAACCAGCAATTTTGCGATTCTTCTTTTGAAGATTTTCTTCTGTTTGGGGTGGAGTGTTGGGGGGTTTGCAGCGCACTGGCAGCTGAAGCAATCTGGGTCTCAAGCACATCTAAGGTTGGGCAATTAGTTCCAGTGCCACTATTAATGTGCTGAAGGGGTGCGCTCTGCGGGGGGTTGAGGGCTCGGCTCAAAGGGCTTCGGTCCTTGCTGGGAGGAGGAGGGTGAATATGACCAACAAAGGTGGGGGTCAGGACCTCAGGGCCATGTGAAAGCTGTACCTCGTCCACTGACCTCTGAGAGCTTGTACAGGCCCGGCCGCCAAACTGCTGGCCAACAAACAGGGGACCGGCCGTTACAGTTCCTAACGTTCTCTGCAAATACGTCAGCTCTATTCATGCCAAAAGAAAGTGTCAAAAATTAAGTTTGTTGACCCGCGGAGACTCGGTTCATATTAGCAGCACAAGCCTTTAATATTATTATATTATTTAATACAACGTTAATGTGGCTCCTCCCTGATCATAGTTACATAAAAACAGGCTGGAAAACATGACCAGACTTTTGCTTTTTCTTTAGACATTTAAAAAGTAAAAGAATTTAATTAATTGCAATTACATAATTTTATTTGTGCAGATTTAAGTTCCAAGTTCCAAGATTGTGAAAATCTGCCACGAGCAAATTTCTGTCAAAATATTTTTTGTAAAAAGAAGAAAATTTTATTTATTTATTTTTCATATCTTACACTGTGAGAAGCAGTGAATCACCAGCCAGTTCACTTTATCCTCATCTAAATGCAACTATTTTCAGTATGGATTTTTCTGTTGATCATTATTTAGCCTTGAAATTGCCATAAGATGCCCATCCACAATCAAAAGTTCCCAGAGCCCAATTTGGTGTTTTTTTTTTAAATGCCATGTTTCATTTAAAAAGAAAAAAAAAAGATATATATATATATAAATAGCAAACAAACAAACACTATCACATTTGAGAAGTTGGAACCAGGTCATATTTGCCATTTTCTTTGATAAATGACTGAAAAAAGGTTTGTTGATTATCAAATTTTCTGTTGATTGACTGACCAATTAGTCAACTGAGCGCTCGATGACAATCCAATTTGTTCCTCTGCTTCTTATGAACTTTCCTGTTTCCTCTTTCGTGAGGAAAATATTTAAATCGAACTCCCAGCTCAAAGAACTATAGATCTACCAGAACATTGCTTGAAGACGGAGACAAAAAAACGTCACACTGCATATTCCCTTTGTGAGGCCTTGCTCTTGCCTACATTGTACCTTGACACCCACATGCAGCCCACATCTCTCTCCTGGGCTTTTGATCTCCTCCATAATATGTCAAGGGCATTTAGGGGACAGATAGCGAGACATAAGCAGAGAAAATGTAATGCCAACAAGCCCTTTCCACGCTGCAGCTGTGCTCTCTGATCCAATACGTTTTTTTACTTTTTGCATATTTTTTTTTTTTTTTTGAGATGAAAAATGTCAGCGGGACTTTGGCTGCCGACTCATTTCTAAATATGAGCCGCCACAGTCGCTGAAAGACGAACGAGGACGGTAGCCGCTGACTTCAGAGCAGAGCTTGTGTGTTAACTGTAGCTTTTTGGGGCTAAATCACGTTTTTGTTTTTTGTTTTTTTACCAAATCTCTTTAATGGGATTGATTAGAATTAATGCACAATAAACTGACAATGAATGGGTGAAAGGTTAAACAGCACAAATTCACCAGATAGATGTGTGAGCTCTTATTTTAGGATTTTTTTCTTTTCTTTTAAAGCTAAATATCTTAATTCCTAAGATCCACCTCTCTAACCTCGGAAAAAAAAGTCATGGTTACTCCAATCTCCAAATACTTTGGGTGTATTTTTCTGAAGGCTTTTTTTGGTTTGATATTCTTTGTTAAACTGGTAAACAAGAAGGTTTATTTTCAACCAAATGTACTTTGCAGAAAGGGATGAATATATAAAATAAACATGCTGTTACTGTTAAAATGTCTCAAATCATTACATTAAAAACTCTTTTCCACCTTGTGATGATACTTTTAATGAGGATGCATAGTTGAAACTTGTCTTAAAGTATTATTATTGGCCCCTGTCATTAGATTATTACTGATGCATTTATGTTTAATCAGTATGTTCATGTTACAAAGTGAAACTAATAAAATATTTTGCATACTAGTTTTGTCACTAAGATTGCATCATATTTTAAAGATCATATATCTGTATTTCCAGTTTCCATTTCCATTCGAGTACTTCAAAATTCTACTAAATGTGTTTATGTTCCACCGCGGACAACATCTCAGAACAAAAGGTCAGAAAAAGAACAAGTCAATTCTTCCCTGCTCTCTCTCCATTTTGGCCGTTCGAGGAGACAAAGCGTTGCCTCTCTCTTTGTGTCCTGATTGGTCGCTGGTGGCGGCTCCGGCCAGATTCAAACCCCGTCGCTGCTCCAGCTTGGCGGGTTTGGCCGAAGCGCTGACCACTAGAGTTTGACAGGAGCCTTTGTGTTCTCTCAGGACAATAGGGGTGAGAGGTGGGGGGTCAAACCAAACGCCTACGCACCCCCACTACACTCCGCTTCATCTGTAAAGTCTTCGCCTGCTGACCTTTAACCCCTCCCGTCATTGTCTAAGTAAAAATAATAAAATCTGCTCTGGCAAATGAATGCCTGAGAGACTGCTGTCCTTATTGTACGCCTCTGCTGGCTTCTCCCTCCGTCCTCGCCTCCTGATATGGGAGGTTGACACTAAGATTATGGAAAGATTACGCTGGAGTCTTCTGGCAGATGGTACCGGTTCTCCTTCTCGTGCTGGCCCTTGGCAACTTCCCACTTCTTAATGAAAGTCAACAAACAGGAATTGGGTTGGTAATGGATCGTGTGGGATTAAGCTTAATAAATGTACTTGAGGGCGACCCTTTTTTTTTTTTTATTTACTCCAACCTGCTTTGAGACCATTTGGGTTTCGTATTGAATGTCACGTGAGAATGAAGATGACCTAACTGAGCAAATCTGAAGCGTTGGGTTACGGGAAGTTGATGTGAACCTTTTTCTTCTTTTAGTGTGCACCATTCTGCGGCTTCTATAGCGGGTCAAGTTATGTACTGTGCTTATGTAGGTCACCGAGTCACTTCAGGACAATTGAGGCGAGCGTGCAGCCATTTGTGATGGTGTTGAATTTTCACTTTTCGGAGCAACACCCTGGCAAAACCACCGACAAAAAAAAACACCTATTGAGTTCTGACACTCTGCTCTTTGTGTTCGAAGGAGCAGCCGGTTCTCAAAATTCACAGCATCTGAGCTCCAGCAGCCAAAGTATTAATGTTTATATGAAGCTGCAAGTATTACATTTTCAATGCATCAAATCCACATATAGAACTGTATGATTTATCATTTTTAAATCCAAATTTGGGAAGGGATAGAAGCAATATCTTATCTCAATTTTTCAGCTTTAATGAAAATTTTCAAAATAAAATTAAGTCAGCTGTAGGATTTTTCTGAATGCTGTTATACTTTTCCAAATATAAACTATACTATATACCCCTTTTTTAATGTAGAAGGTGAAAGTTTCTAATCGGCAAAATTTTCAATTTTAAATTCAGGAACTATCCAATCAAAAAGTAAGTAAACAAGATTACAAGGTACTGGTGTTAACAACAGGGCACTGAGGTTTGATATCCAACACTCGTCAGCTGTAGTTAATTAATGTTAATTCTATAAGTTCCATTACAAAAAACTAGCTGAGTTTAGGTTGACTTCTCCAACTTACTGCTTTGAAAACAGTGAGGACCTCAACAAACAACTGTATTGTTTCCTCTGACTTATTTGAATCGAAACAAGACACAGTTGTGTTTATTCTTGATTTAAGATTCAACAGGCCTAATTGTGTTGACCACCACTAAAGGGGTGGAGTTTAATTCACAGGAAATGTATAGAAAAGAATTTTTCTTGTTAGCAGTAAAATGGTGATCAGACGTTTTCCTCAAATCCTTCATCCCTTTAATTCACTACATATCCTTCAGTTATGTCACATCACAGAAAAGTGTGTGTGGAAGTCATCACTGCCGCCTTTTCTCTCTGAAGCCAAACCCCCCACCCAACATTTTCTTTTTCCCCTACGAAGCAGCAACCCCCCCAGCACACAGACAAAAGTCAGGTCTGTAACCCCTGCGGCCCCACCCCCCGTGCTCTTTGACCTATAGTGGAGGCCTGGCTGAGCACAAACAGTGGTCGTCCCCTGAAGCCCTCCCACCACCTCCACCTCCACCGCGGGCTCCTGTTTCACTCGGGCAATGAAAGGGCCTACTGTAAATAACGGGGGCCTGGCTGACCCTGGCGTTTATCTGGGCCTGAGACCCCTGCATCCATCCTACTGTAACAGAGCCCACCGCTCACAATAGACTCTCTCATGGGTGTTAGACTGTGGGCTCTCTCCCCTCTGTGCCCACTCAGAATGGGGATTAGGAAAAAAAAAAAAAAAAAAAAAGGGCCCCTGTCAGGTCCTCCGAGGGGGTCAACCCCCTCCAAACCAGCATCACAACCCCATCCCACAGACACTTTAGCCTTTGTCCCCGTGTGAGACTTGGGAGCAGGGAAGGATAGAGGGAATGTGAAGGTGGGGCCAAAGCCTGAGACCAATCACTCTGACAAAATGCTGGATCAAACTCGCGGCTCCAAACGCCCTCAAAGCTCAGTCTGTGCTGAAGCCACTAAGACATTTCCACTCTCATGCAACTGTTTGCTTCTCTGGCTCAATCGGCGTCCTCCGATTTTCAAAAATATGTCTGACGTTTTTATGTATTTTTCTATTTTCCATGTTAGAAAGGCCACACAACTAATACCTATAATCTATTGTTGAAATGATTAGTTGATTGATTAGTCAACCAAGAAGAAAAAAAAATCAGTAAACAACTTTGATAATCACTTAAGTCATTTATCAAGGACAAATGGGAAATATATACTAGCAATTGAAGAAATTTAAGGATGTGACTGATATATTAAAGACTAAATCATTAATTGATTAAATGGGAAAATAATCAATAGAGAAATTACTAATTCACATAATTGTTAGGTGCAGTCCTGGTTTAATGATGTCCCAGAATTTTGGATCTCTTTCTAGCTATGAGTAATAAGAAGAGAGGAAAAAAACAGAGAAAGGTGATGATGATGATGATGATGATAATGAAATATCCTCCACAGCCTCGTCCTGTCTATCGGCTACCAAGCCCTTCTAGGTGTATGTGTGAGCGAGAGCGAGAGCGAGAGCGAGAGAGACCCAGAGAGATAGAGAGGAAGGTTTCGGGTCAGAGGCTAAGTGAAATATATCCCCACTCTGAGGCATGCAAGAGAGAGGATGCAGGAAGCTGAGGGCCAGAGATAAGGGCACAGACGTGGGCGATAAGCACCCAAACACCTGTTAGGGAAGCTCCAGCTCCTCGCCTCAGACCAACACTCACAGGAGGCAATAAAACACAAGCAGGGGAGGAAGAGGAGAAAAAAAAGACAGTATATGGACAAAACCATCAGAGGGAAAACTGCCGCTGTAATCTGCTTTTCTTTTCCGAAAGGTGAGAGCGGGGAGGGAAAGCTGCAGAGGGTGTCTGGGCGCCGCCGCACGTATGAGGGGGATAAAACCCCATCCTGTTTTACACCATGCTTAATGGCATATGGCGGGAGCCTACAGCATCATTTGTAAGGTCAGCGGCGAGACAGGAGTGGCAGAAATGATGCTGTTTGAGTCATGACATGTCAGAGCCACCCGCTTCAGTGATCAGTCCAGGAAATGGAATGGCTTTTTTTTTTCTTTTACTATCCCGCTCTCGCCTTTCGGGGCCCAGGGACAAACAGACAAACACAAAACAATCTGGAAGCGGTCAAGAGAGACCTTGGAGACGCCTGACAGCCGCGCAGTAAACAAGAAAGAGAGGATTCATAATGTGTCAGGAGAGAAATTCACGGGCTGATTATGGCAGGAAAACTGTCTGACGGCTTAAATGATGTTTGCTATCAAGCGCCTCGTCAGTGGCAATCTGGAAATTATGATGTCAATTAAGCTTCGACAGATAATGTCCTAATCTGACATCCGCCAGTCAGCGGTCAGTGACGATGGTCAATCTGATCTCATGTTCAACACGTACGCAAAATATAAAATTCATTTTTTCATTACTATAGAAAACAGGTCATGTCATTAGTAGCACTTATGGAAATGTGGGTTTGTAATGATTTTAAGAGTAAACACTGTAAACATGATGGCAGGTTCACAGTTGATTTGAATATTTTTTAGACTAAATTTGACAATGTTTAAGCAAAAAAATTCAACATAAATTAAGCGAACATGAAATGAACTTATATTCTCCACTACATTTACATGCATGAGATAAACCAGAGAAATGCTATAAAAATGAATGTTATGTTTTGCTATTTTTCTAAATCTAATAAGTTGGTGGCTCGTCAAAAAATTATGGGGAACTTAAAAATATTTTGCCAACTGCCCTTGTCTTGACTTGGAAAAAAGCTGATGTCATGTACTTTCACTGTTTTGTTCGCCGTCATATTTTTTAATGTTGCCACAGAAAAACTCAACATTTGAAACAATGTTTTCAGGAGCTAAAAATAAAATCGCATCACTTTAATCAAAACACTGAGCCAAACTCGACTTTATATTTTTGGTGGCTTATGTGACAGAAACTCCACACAAGCACAAATGTATATGTTGGTATACAATTTGAAAACAACTGAAATATCAGCTACTGTGTCAGAATGAACCTTTGTCTAAATATCGTTAACAATTCAAAAGTGGTGCAACAGCCCTTCATCACAGAAATTCACTGGCATGATTTTGCACACCTCTGATGATACATGCATTTATTCCCCGACTCGCTCTGTTTTCAGACATTCTCGCTCTTCAAGCAGACAAATCTCCCTTCAATTGAATCAACCCCCACCTCGCACGCAGACTGTGCAAGGGGGCCGGCCTATCCATCATCAGCTCTCTCCCTCTGGTAATCTCTCTGGGCGTCTTCGGTCAGCAAATACATAAATCAATTATGGTTTTAAGCTTTATGCCATGATTTACCCAACTGATCCCTCCTGGATTACAGCGGAGCTTAAAACGTGTCGGTCGGCGCTAAAGCTCCAAGTCGCCTTGACATTCATTGCAGTCCTGCCACGACGCTCGGCGAGCGGCATGTCAGACGCCACAAGTATAGATCTGAAAGCATTTGGAGCAGGCTGACAGGCAGATAGGCTGCTTTGTGTGTGGCCTTCATATTTGGAAGTAACATTTGGATTTCTTTGCATCTTAACCCATTGGAACCTAAATTTGCTCACAGTCTAAACAGAGCTTTTTGACAAATACGTGAAGGAGGAATGTCTTTGCATTTTGAACATGTAAATCTAATCGGTGTTATAGTCAAATATAGCACACACATTTTTTGGCCCGTTCCATCCAGCAACCATGAATAGCTGCATCCTCTTAAATCGCAGCCGATCACAGAACTGAAGCGACCTCAAACTTCCAGGTTAGATGTGCAACATCATATCACAGCATATCACGGCTTTGGTTCAGGTTAGGGAAAGATTGTGATTTCAGTTAAGTGTTAATCAAATAATTAGTTTGTGAAATAGTGACAAAATTTGATCTTTAGGTTTTGTGTACAAGGAATTTTCCATTTGAAGGTCGTGCTGAGGGTCACGAAAAAATTGACAATATGAATAGACAAATGATCAAATAATGATCAAATAATTAATTACGAATAAGGTGCTTGTGATCTGTAAACTAACATGCTAGAGGTGAAGTAGCATAAAATATGAAACCTACAACCAAGTCCAGTCGCAGCTGATTCGACCCTTATCTGAATAAAATACGAGGACGTGCACTGCTGAATCTGTCACTCAAATTTTTCAGACTATTTTTTCAAACTATTCTACTGAACTAATTAAAGTTGAAAATTCCACTTTTAAAGACAGAACTTAAAATCTGTATTTTTGTCAATTAATGTTTGGATTTAAGTTGTTGTTGTTTATTTTAGTTATGTTTAAGCTAAACTAGTTTGAGAATGAGAAAAAATATCCTAAGTGAGTCGACACAGTTCACTTTTGTTTTCCCAGAAAAGTGACGTGTTTTCATTTTAAAAGCTATGAATGCATCGTAAGATCTACTTGAATTATTGCACTAATTCTAATTTGTCCTTCTCCATAAAGTGACCAAATAAATTATTGGTGCTGCCAATGCTTCTCACTGTATTTCCACTTTAAGTGCGGCATCTGAAACCCAAACTGCTCATGAACACCAGTCCTTCCTTGCTACCATGTGGGTATTTTTACTCAAGTTGACTTCTTTCTAACAATCCAACATTAAAATAACAATCATTTCTCAGTGTGCATTAACAGTAACATGAATTATTGGATGTTATAATGGCTGTTATTTCTCAGTCATCTGCTGAGACCTGTGAGCGGACCGGCAGTGCTGGCAGTCACCTGTTGAGCAAACACGGTTCCTTGGGCTCTGAAGAGGTGGATTAAAAGCTAACATGGTGCTGCTCTGGCCTCAGTTTCCTACCTGAGAGCTCCTTTGTGACAGGTGATGGTGGAGAGAATGGGGGGTAATTTTTATGACCAGCTTCTTAGCGTGCTGGTATCACTCCATTGGGGCCCCTTGCCAATCTCTGGCAAACCATTCAAGTGGCAACAAAGAGGCTAATTAGAAGCTCTCTCGCTGGAAGCCCGCGGAGGGCTCTGGTTTGATACTTCCCAGGGAGGCTAGGGGGCCTCCGAGGTGGCGGTGGCAGCTTTTTCACACACACACACTCACACCGCACACACACACAGGACATTTGTGAGCACACTTGGGTTGGCCCTTTGGCTCCAGCACATTTGCTCATTGTGGCCATCCTCCCTATGGTCTGCCAGAGCAATAGAATCAGAGAGGGGGAACCGACACATCTTCTTTCATGTGGCGGGGACCCAGAGAGGGGATGCTAATGGGATATCGATGGGATTAGAACCCTGAGCGTTCAGGAGCAGGAGAACAGAGGCAGGGCTCTATGAACTAGAACTAAAACCCACTCACCTTTAAGGCCAGATCATTCTAATTCTATTGACTTTTTCTTTTTCAATGCGAAAGTTGACAATGATGCATGCACCTTAATACAGTAAAAAAAAAAAAAGTCTGCAGACAGAAGAAGGTCTGCTGAGTCGAATAAAGTTTTTAAAAAACAAACAAAAAAAGCTATTATCCCTGCAGAAATTCACCTGCTGTGTATTTACAGAGAAACAGTGGCACAACCTCTTCCCCTGCCAACACTCGCAGCAGCTTCTGGGAGCCGAGATACACATCAGGAAGTTAAAGCCGATAACACATTTGCATGTCACCTGATAACTGGCTGTAATTAGTACTCCCCTTGAGCCCCCCCACTGCACCCCCGCCAACAACAAAACAAAACAAAAAAAAACCCACACGCTCACACGGACACACACAAGGCCAACTTCCAGTACAGTATGTTATCCTTATCCCTCCCTCCAGACCACAAGGCCCCCACGGGGACAAAAGATAGGGGCCTCAGTGTGTTCGTTTGGTAGCAGCCCCTGCCAGACCGCATCAGCAAAGGCCACGTCTGCCGAGCGCTGTTAGCCACACAGAGGCAGCTGGTCGCACCAAGTCAAGCTGCTAACTTTTATTGCACAAGCACCTCCCTCCGCTCTTATCTCAGGGAGGGAGGCGATCTAATCAGCCTGCTGATTAGATCGCCTCCCTCCATTGCCATAGCCACTGTCTAGATATTAGACCGCCCCCCTTTCCTCTTGGTGTTGCCCTTCTGTTTTTCCCTCCCTCCTATTCCAAAAAGCGTCCTTCTAAAAAAGCAGCTACACCACATTTAAGATGATGACACACCACCTGACGACACTGCACGACAATAAAATGCTTGATCTGTACTAAGGTTTGTGTGTGTGTGTGTGTGTAGTCCATTCCACATGATGTAGCCCCCTGTGTTAAGTCTTTAATCGATACATCTCCCTATCCTGACAGTGAGGACAGAGCCCAGATCTGAGATCAGAGCGATGGCGGTGTAAATCTTTACGGTTCAACCGGAGCCTTTTAAAGCCTGTCTATAATTGGGCCTCAGCCAGCAGCTGCCTTGGCTGCGGCTATCACCGTGGGCCCGGTCAAAGCGCCAGTTCCTCAGGGGCATAAACAAACACCGCAGCTCCAATAAGGGCAAAAAAGCACCTGTGTGAGGATAAAAAGAGAGACGATGTGGCAGCCAGACTCGAATAAGCCCTCTGCTGTTGTCTGTGGTTGAGGTATTTCTTGGAGAGGTGTTTTCGTTGAGTGAGGCTTTTTGTGCTATTGGATTATTACACCAACATGTACTGTACCTCTGAGTGCAAGCCGGGGAGACTTAGCTCACTGAGTGATTTCAAATAGAGGGTAATCCACTGCCATGTAATGGATGCTTTGTTGCCGGGCTTCTTTCAGGAAGCAGGAAAATGCTCGCACAGTTTTACAGGTTAGGATCATAAGCTCGGAGCTGCTTTAGTCTTAGTTTGACTTATTTTATTTCAAATCAAAGCTGATATACTATATTTGGAGAGCGAGGCTGAGACAATGAAACAGACATCTGACTACCTGCTTCAAGACACACGTCATTTTTCCAAACTATTAGCACAGTTCTTTCCTCCTTTACAGAGAAGTTGAGCAGAATAAACGACCCTGATGTAGATGTCTAAAATATAAGCAGGAAGCAGACACATAAGATTCTACATTGGGTGTCTGTGTACATGGACAACACATTAAAAATCACACAACCTCTCATCAACAATAAAAATTTTTATCTAGCACATGTGCAGTCGTACATTTTGGTCAACGTGCACAGATGTCTGACAGAAATAAAGTCAGGCCTTAACGGTGCCTTCTGTCTCTGTGCCGTCCATTTAGCCAGATGAGGGGTCAACGCTGTATATGACAACATTAAGGGTCATAAATGGAGAAAGAATAGAGATAGAAATGTTACTGCCAGCTGATCATAAGAGCTGCCATCACATGGCCTGTGTTGCTTGTGGTGATTGTTTCACAGTGAGGACATCAGTGCTGTTTGATGACGGTAGCGGTTATAGATGCAGCAGTGCTTGTTCGGCCGGAAAGACGTTTTCAGACCACGAGCGGCTCCATTCAAAGTCCATTCATTTCCCACAGATTGATTTTCCTGATCAAAATGAGGCCTGCATCAACTGTTATGTCCAGAGAAACATCCCTCCAGACTTTTAAAGCATCATCTTAGCAGTTGAATGGAGCCACAGGAACCAAATTTGGACACAGAGGGCGGAGTCTGGGCGGAACTAAGTCGGGATGAGGAAGTGGAAACAGCTGGTTGTGAATGGCCGAGACACCTGTCAATCAAGCAAACTTGCAGCAAAACTCCTTTTTAAGCTTTAATATCTCCCTGGACAGATGATCCTCAAAATTTCAACACATGAAATGAAGTGATATTAACTGTTAAGATCGTGATTTGCCTTTCAGAGAGACATATTTTTTAAACTAAATCTCATGCAAGTACAGATGATTGACCAACCTTTGTTACACAACTTGGTGGCCGTTTGAACCCACCTACCCGGTCACTCGCGGTGTGAACGTATAGTAAGAAAGCTGTGGTTAATGGTTGATAGTGGCCAAAGCACACAAGTGTCGGCGTGCAGGGAAACAACTCGTATACCTTCCACTGGCCTCACCTCAGCGTGCAGGGTATATGTGTGTGTGCATACATCGTTATCACCTGCAACAAACGCCATAGGCCGCTATCTGCACTCAATCTGCTCTTGGTTTACTGAGGAGGAGTGCCAAGGGTTATCTGTCCCATTCTGATATGCACAGATAAGAGCCTTGGGCCCACTGTTTAAACACCTGGGGCCCAGGGTATTAGAGCGCCCTCCGCACCCCTTTGCCACAAAAGGAGAGGAAATGGAAGAGTGAGCGCTGGCTGCTGCTGCTGCTGCTGCTGCTGGGGGAATGTGTGTAAAAAATAATGAACACATGAGTGTGTGCGCGTGCGGAGGTTAATGCAGGGGTGATTATTTCCACCACTCCCACCCTGTACCCCAATACTTCCAACAATAAGAAAAACAGCAAAAACAGAGGAAGGAATTCATTGACTTGTCTTTTTCATTGCCCCTTCAGAAAAAAAAAAGCAAAAAAAAAAAAAAAAAAAAAAAAGCCAGGCCGTATTATGAAAAGATAGAGTTAAAAGCATTGATGGTTATCAGTAATGTTTAACGGTTATATGCTGGAAAAGCTCTCCTTTAAAATAGGCTCTTTTTTCACTTATGTGATGTACATTACAGCGAGGGTCAGTCATTTGCATGAGAATGGACGATTAAGTGAAAGAGATAAACCCAAGGCTAGTTCCTGTGAATTGGATGCTGTGTTTGGAATACCAAGCAGTGGAGGGTTTTTTTTTTTTCTTCTTTCCCCCGCCACCGCAGAATTAGCCCCCTGCATCATGCATTTATTTTCCCAATAATCACTCAGGCCCTTCCTGTGTTGATTATTTTCTCTGTGCAAGGGTTACTAAAATATTGCTCTAATCCTGTCTCCCTGAAGCAGTAACAACACTCACCCTGGGCTTCCTTTAAGAAATAAATCTAGGGCTTGTCAGCGGGGAGGTGGTGGGGTGAGCTGCTGGAAAAGAGATGGCGAGTGGGGGGGGGGACTTGTTGTGGTCAGATGGGGATTGCTTAGATTCAGTTGACGGAACCTCCTATAAAGTGTGACCCTTCATTAAGCTTCATACATTTCTTTGGAAGGTGACTTCAAATAGGGGCGGATATCATTTGAAATGTTTCTATACTAGTGTCAATAAAACACCTGAGTTTCATTACAGATACCAGAACAATACATCTTTGATTCCTTATTTTAGAGAAGCCAGAGGTCGCTGATATTTCATGATGTCTAAACATAAGTTGTCACATGATCCTTTAACCCAAATAAAGGCGTCTAAAATTTACAAAACCTAGATTTTTTGAGGAGCATTTTTCACTTATTTACAAATCTTGACCAGATGTGCGATGACAATTTTTTTGATACTTAGATTTTGATATCTACAAAAAAGTGTTGAGATACTGAGTCGTACTTCAAGGTGGCATCTCCGTGCTAACACATCTTATCACCATATATTTCTATATCCCATAGGTGGCTCCTCACACACCACATACAATGCATTCAGCCTGGGTGGGGTGTTCCTTATGATATAATCCAGGGCACAGAGGAATGAAAGGGAGCAGAGACTAAATTTATACAGGAAGTGGGTACTTTCTGGTGCATTCATTTTAACATGGACGCACACACACAGACACCTCACACCGACGACCTGTGCCACATCTGGAAACAATTACACTCATGTTTGACTTGACCTGCTTGCACCAAGTGAACTCTGCCAACTTTTTTTTATGTGTTTGTTGCAGAGGCAGCGGTGACCCTGACACAGTGGCTGTGGGGAAATGATGTGTAATTAGTCAGAGGGAACACGACTCCGCTCGTCTGAAATAAAACATCTTGTATTCACATCAAAAGAGTCAGGCGGCCTGACAGGCTGTACGCAGAAAGAAAGAAAGAAAAAAAAAAAAAAAAGCACGGACTTGATATGCTATCAAATGACCCACATTGGAATTTGTGAGGACACGAGCAGCGTCTGAATTATCAAGCATCTCAGGGTAGCACAGCAGACCTTTCATGTGTGGACGGCAAAGCAGACAGCGGATGATGCAATGTTTGATTTCTACACTTCAGGAGGCTGTCAGGACAGCGCGTACAATATTAAACAGTGTCGTGTCGGTGTATCAACCAGTCTAAATTAACCCATTAGTATGCTATGGGGCGAAGCGGGAAGATCAATGCATGAAACGGTTTGGAAATCTCCTTTGATACAAGATTTCCCAGCTTGAGCGAATTGATGAAATTCCTCTTGAAACACAGGCAACCATTTCACACGCCAGACTTTTCTCAAGACAGAGACTAGTGTAGCCTGTCCTTTAACACAGTGATACTGCATTAATGCATCAGGCGCTATATCGTATTTTAAAGCTGTTGTTTAGGAGGAACTGATAATAAGCAGCTTAAAATCTACTTCTACAATTGCTGTTTTTTTTTAAAGACATATAGTGTCAGTCCTTGCAGAGATTCCCCTTTCATTCATTGAATAATGAGCACTCATTTTGAAGGCCACAAAAATTTGTACGCTTTACGAAATAACTGCCAACACCACAAAACTACAAAGTAACTGACTTCAACACCTGTCGAAAATGGACCAAAAACACTGCACAGTAAGTGTAAGGCTAAAAACAAGGACACGTCTCTTTGGGGTAAAAGGCATTCTGTAATATTCAGTATTTTCTAAAGACAACACTGAGACAGATTTAGAAACAAGGAGCTCGGACTGAATCAGTCCAGCTCTTAGCCATGCATACCAAGATACTGGCTCAAGCGTGAGGGGATGGGTGATGGGGTTCAAATCCTCAGGTGAACTTTAACCACTGTGCATTCCTATTGATTTAAGCAAACATTACAGGGTGAGAAGGTGGCCTTCAAGTCAGAAACGGCCTCCAGTCACAAATCACAAAAACACTCTGATGGTGCAAAATCCACAAAATAGTGATGCAAGTACATTCCACGAAGTGTTTGTGCTGATATAATTTGACAGACGCAGAAATATATATAAACACAGTGACATGACAAACTGACAAAAAGTTCACAGTTGAGTTTCAGTATTTTGAGTAAAGATTGCAGGTTTTAAGATTTATTTATATGCATTGATTTAAAAAGTGCTGCGCTGGTTTACTGCTGTCCCTCAGCGTGTCAAGAGCCCAGGTCCAGCACTCATTTCCTGGGCTGACCGTCGACTCCAATTATCAAGCTAATAAGGGCCCCCCTTGTGCAGTTATTGGAAAGGGGAGGTGACTTGGGTCCAGGATGAGGGGGAACCGCTTTGGTAAGTGTGTGTGATAGCTGCCGCCCACATCTTGTAAGACGTGACTAATGGTCTTAGACAATGTTACGACAGCACTGCCTCGGCAGTCACCTGGCCAGGCTCGGCAGTCATTGAAGGAGTGGATCTCTGGGCCCAAGCCACATTGAACTAAGGTTTGTGTCCGTCAAAGAAAAGCACTTACTCATATATTACAGATGTGTGGACGGGTTATTTTCTTAGTCGACTTAATTACTGGCACACAACATGAGCGGCATTAGCTTAAGAAAGCCAGAGGAAAACAAAACAACTAATTTCCTCTATTCTCATGAACCAAGCCTTAAAAAGATACTGTATATTTTCTATTCCTTGGCCACAAACAGGTGACTTGAAAAAGCCTTAAAATTATGTCCCTATTACCCACAGCAATAATGTGGCTAATGTGTGTTATTAGAAAGGTGTTCTGAGGCCAAATGACTTAAAAATTTCACTTTTTGCTTCCTAGGTAATCTCGCATGAACCATTAAAATGTGATTCATTCAAAAAAACAAGTGCTGAAGGCTGAAAAGGACCATAAATTTCAAGGCCGATACAATTAGCGAGCAGCTACTGAAAAGAAAACTCGTCTTACCTGTGCTGCTCCACAGCTTCGTTATCTGGTAGTTCTGCACCGCAAACATTGCAACGTTCGTGCTGGTTCCTGCCGTCTGGTTTCATGCCGACCGACAGCTCCCCGAGCTTGCTGAAGAATTCTCTCTGGATGAAGCTCTGAGGCAGGAGTCCCCCGTAGGCACTGAAGTCCATAGACATAGCCAGGGCTGGGGACATGGGGAGAGCGGAGGCCATGGATGCCGGCATGGACATGATGGCATCTGATTTATGATTGACAGGTAGGGAGTACAGCGAGGCCAGGTGTTTCTCCGTCATTCCCGCCATTGCTTCCAGCCCCATCTGGCTGACTTCGACTTGAGGGTCGCCCATGCCTTCATCGCGGACGTAATGTAGCTCGCGGGCGCTGGTGATTACGCTGCTCCTGGTCGGTGTTCCTGGGCCGTCTCGGTTCCTGTCCTCTCCACTTCGCTCTCCATTGCTGGAGGCGCTGGACTCCATGTTCGGGGGGCTATCGTGACCGTTGCCTCCCATGTCCACTTGCATCATTTCGGTCTTGATCTCGGTCATCAGGTGGTGGGAGTTGCCGTGGACGAGTTGCTCGCCCCCGAAGCCCTGCTGGAGCAGAGACTGGCCGATGCTCATCAGGCTATCCACAGCAGCTTTGGTGGGACTCAGGTTGGAGACGCCGAAGGAGGTGGAGACCGAGGGACTCTGGTCCACCATGCCAGCCACGATGGAGACCTGCTGGGTACCTGACAGATAGGGACTCTCCATGGAATGCTTTTTGGAGTTCTTGGCTCCATTGTGGCCTTTGCGCTCATCATCCTCTTCTGTGCTCCCGTCGTTGACGTTGACCTCCACGTCGTTCTCGTCCGAGGACTGGATGGTTTCCAGGATCTTGAGGCATTGCTCTTCCAAGTATTCAATCTCTAGGATCTCTGCGGCATACAGAAGGTCGTCCAAGTCCTCCACCTTGGCCTGGAGCGTGGCAGTGTAAGCATACTCCAAAATCTGCTGAAAAGTCTTTGGTGAAAGAAAGTCCAGGGTGTAATGCTGGCTGCTGCGGTGGAAGAGGATCTCGAACATTTTGCTTGTGCAGGCGAGCACAGTCCGGTGAGCGTGGAACTCCTGGCTGTCCACCATGATGACCACGTCACACAGAGTCCCGGCCAGACGCATCTGGTTGGCCTTCTGCAGCAGGGCAGTGGGGTGGTTGGGGTTCTGGAGCTGGATCATACCCATTTTAGTTAAATCCATTATGTCGATGCAATCCACGAGGCCGACTCATGAGGCTCGCCTTCCCCGCTCAGCAGTGTTTTTAGCTATCTTTGTAAACAAGATGAAACCTGGGTGGAGAAACAGGAGGGGAAAAAAAAAAAGATCAGTTCTGGTGACACAACAGCAAAAACGCTACACAGAACAGATCCACTGGTCTCAAATCCCACAAATGCAATCCTCTTTTTATTTCAGAAATAAAATGAATGAAGATCCTTTTATTATATTTTAAAAAAAAAAAAAAATCAAGATTCACCAAATTGACATCTTTCACAATAAGTATATAAAGCACATTCATTAATTACATTTTGAAAATAGAATCGCAATTAATTTGTCAATAAATGTATTTAAGCTATACCACTATTTATTTTGTAAATGGCAAAGTGTGAAGTCAGTGGAGTTCCAAATTGCAAATATCCTGCGGGGATGGTAAACACTCCGCGCACAGGCATTGTTCTTAAAATCAGCAGAGAGTATTGACTGTAGATTTCTGAAGGAAGACAATTTGTGAGCCGTCCAACAGGCTCACCCTGCATACCAATCAGTCCAACATATGTTATGTTAAAAAGATGTCTTCATTTGGCTATCTGATGGGGACGTGCACACAGCTAAACAAGTGTGAATTGTGTTTTTTTTTTTTCACTGCTGCTTGGCTCACAAAGCCCGTCAGCAGCCTTTCTGAAATTAAATAGCATCTTACTCAGTATTCCCATCACAGACGGGAGCAGAGAGCAGTGGCCAGAAATGGATGGAAAGGAAAGCAGGACGAGGCGAAAGCACACAACGCTGCAGCACCAAACACCCGGCTCTGCTCTTAGACACTATTGTCAAATATCGAAATGAACGATCTGATCTGTGGCTGCTGTTAACTCGATTATCCAAGTTAGCGGGGCGACATATTGCTTCCACCTCATATCTACAACACACTTTGACCCACACTGAAATAATAGAGAGGGTTAAATTGAATAGTCTCACCATTATATCTGTTTAAATGAATTATTGTCTCTGCGACTCTTCCCTCGATTATTCAACTAATTATTAGGACCTACACTGAAACAATGCTCTCTTCACTGCAATTAAATAAAGTCTTGCCACTATATATACTCTAAATGAATGGATGAATGACTACCAGCTAAGTGCCTCCCTTGACCTACTTCCTTGATGAGCTCATTGATGTCCAATTTTTATGCACTCCCCTCTATTCAACATGTGAAGTTTATAATGGCAAAATTTGGTCGGCTCATTTAGCTCAATTCATCATTTTCAAATTCCAGAAACTTAATTTTCATTTTCAAAATCTTCAATTTTTGAAAGATCTTTTTTTTTTTTTTTAAAGGAATAAAAAGAGAAGTTTGTGAGCTTTTCTTGAGAACAACACACACACACGGAATAAAATGATATCTATAGATTATGTAGGAATATCAATAATTGCCAGATCTGTAAGGTCACTTTAAAAACCTCCAGTCGCACAAGCCTGAATGAGAATATGCGGGAGGTGAATCATGCTTTTGTTTGCAGTGAGGATCAGGCACAATAAATAGCCTTGCAGGCTTTTTGGGACACTGGACAGTTTGTTTTTTTGGGCACATTGATCAAATCGATAAGAGGAGGTCGGTCATGATGAAACCACAGCTTCTCATCTGACTGAGCTGAGCCTCTCAGCCTGCAGAGGTCATGCCTAAAAACACCAGACATTATCTTTATTACAGGTGGGCTGCGATTTATGGCCCAGTGTGGGATCAATGGAGGGAAGAGCTTCACTGGGACTCGATGCAAAGTTGCAATGCAAAGTCAGTGTTAATAAAAAGGACGCAGCTCGGCGCGTCTAGACGGCGTTAATATCCAGACAAATTATACAGAGCGCAATGCATTATGCAAACCATCAGCCTCTACATTAAGTGCATGAAGCCAGAGGAGGTTTTCTTTCCTCACTGGATGACAACGTAGACAATAAGCACATTAGGGCCGACTTCACAGAAAGGCAGCGTGATCAATCTGCCAGCCACAACAAGAATAAACAGCGTTCAATATTCAGGACCACGAGCCGCACTGACACGCGCAAATGTGGAGGAAGCACGGCGACACGGGGTCTCTGATGGAGGGGGGGGAATCAGAGACACCGTGCACAAGAAAAGTATGCACGAGACAGACAGCTGCCACGAGCCCCCACGATCCACGCACAGGTGGACTTTTTGTTTGCGGCTGCACGAGACGCTCACATACGGGCGATGTGCAATTAATAAGGAGGAGGGTGAAAGCAGGAAGAGAGAGATCAGACAGTCTCGATAACAAATCAATTTGCATCTGTTCCCCCCCCACCACCACCACCTCACAGCTCTGCTGCGCGCGCCGCTGCGAGCCGATTATTGGTAACCGATCAATGATCCAGGTGTCAATCAATCGGGGAGTCTGACTGTACTGTGACTGGGTTTGGCGACATTAAACACCAGTGTCCTCGTCATGATGTCATCACGGCTAAATGAGACACACTGGTGCGTCTGGAGACACACACACACACATACACACAACAAAAAAATCCATCCAAACGAGCAAACGCGATTTCTCCATAAAGTCACATGGAGCCGGGCGTCATATGCTGTCTGGCTCCCGGTGAAGCAGCCAGACCTCACGTCCTCCGGCTGGCGATCCCCAGCATACTAACAGCACACCGAGAGAGGAGAGCGAGGAGAGAGAGCGAAAGAAGGGGGGGGTTACGTCAACCTTAACATCTCTACAATAGACCCCCGTGTGTCCATGCAAACTTCGACACCTTGCAGCGCAATCAAAGCCCGACACTTGTTTCCATCCTGCGCTCCGGTGCGCGCATCCAACTTGCTGTGCCAAAGTCGCCCTTTGCTGGCAACTTCGGCTGCGAGGTTGAACGGGGACACACGCACGCACACACACACACACGCAGAAACGCATCCCAAAACATGCACATGGTGAATGAAAGTGAGCAGAGATTAAAAAAAAAACAGTGCATGCACAAGAGCGGCTCCCGCACTTGTCGCCGGTGAAGCTGCAAGCCGCGTTCAGCCCGGCTCGGTTACTCACCTAAGTTGCACGTTTTAAATCCCGTCTAGCTCAGGGGGAGTGGGAGCTACAGCATAGTAAGGCAGTTCGCAGTACCCGCTCTCTCAACACGCACTAACTCCTTTCTTCTCTCGCCTTAGCAAATCAACACGGCGCTGACGTCAACGCAGCCAGTCAGCCAGACGAGCAGCAGGCAGGCAGGCAGGCAGGCGCTCCAGCCCCGTGCAAACGCTAAGAAAGTGAGACACCTAGGGGGCTGTCTCATGTCAAACGGCTGTGTTACAGTGTGGCAGGGAAAGGTGAGCGACACTGCCCTCCCTCCTTCCCTCCCTCCCTCCAGCTGTTTGCATGCACCGTGCAGCCCACACTTGTTCTCCAACTCCAGCCAAAAGGAGGGGAGACTTAAAAGGTTTGGAGGCCCTGCAGGAAAAGTCAAGTGCGGATCATCCTCAAGTCCCCCTCTAACTATTTATTTTTTATTTATTGGAAATATGCTTATGTTGAAGTGAACACAGCTCAGGTGAGTGTAGAGGTTAGATGGAGGAGGCAGCAGCTTCCATCCCTCCTCCATGATGAGAGACTTTCCAAAGCAGCTTGTTTTAAAAGAAAAAAAAAATACATCATAAATTTTGGATATTCCAAATCAGTGCAAAATTCAAAAATCAAACTTGATTGAGGCCACATAAGTGTGGAAAGTTATCATCTCAACAGGTTAAAATCTGGCATCTCAAGATAAAAGTGTCCATGTTCATTTTCAGTATATTGAATATGTTTAAAACTTAGAGCAACTGCAAGTGATTTAGTTTTTGTGTCATGACCACTTCTATTTTCTTGTATTTTCATGTTGTATTAGTTCAATAATTTCATTCTCAATACAAATTCCTGCTTCCAGTATCATTGATATTATTGATGAATATGACCATAGTATGTTAAAGAAATGTAACTGCATCAACATCAACTAGAAGGTTCGGCCCATATTTTATGGTTTTTAGATGATGTAGGTAGAAAGATGTTGACACAACAAGTTACAACATCTCAACAGGTTAAAATCTGGCATCTCAAGATAAAAGTGTTCACATTCGTTTTCTGTATATTTAATATGTTTAAAAGTTGGAGCCACTATGAGTGATTTAGTGGAGGATCAATGTGTCATGACCACTTCTAGTTTCTTTTGTTGTTAATGAACAATTTCATTCTCAATACAAACAACTACTACTATCATTTTAAATAATATGACCATAGGATGTTTAAGAAATGCAAAACCATGAACAACAGGCAAAGAACAGATCATATAAAGTGATTCAGTCGATCAGTAAGGAATTAAACAGTATCATTCATCACTTAAATGCACAATGTTTAAAGATACCAAAGTTCAGCCGGCTGCAGATTCATCATCCATCAGTGGTGAACCTGAAATGATCATCGACAGCGAAAAACCGACAGAAACCTCAGCCACAATCCTGAAAAGATGCAAGAGCCATGCAACAGACCGTCTGACCGCTGACGACAACGAAGGCAGCTCATGTTCAGAAAGAGTGAGACTTGCACTGCCACCCAATGGCACGGAAGCATCAGTCAACACTGCTGCACTCACAACACAGCACAACTCAGTGCATCAACATGCTTCTAATAGAACTTCTCCCAAATCTGAAGCTTAGTCTGTTATTGAGTCCTGAAATTAGATTTTCTTAAAAATGCAAAGCAACCAAGCATTGATTTTGAAGAGTTTTCTAAAATATAATATTTTCTTGAGTATATTGCAGAAGCAGTTTTAAGATACACTAATTTGAAGAGGAAACATGAAATATTATTTTATTTTTTTTAAATTTTATTTATATTTTCTTGCTTTATAAAAACTAGTGATCAATAGAGTGAACGTCTTTCAGCCGGATGGTTTTGCAGTGTGTTAACAGCCCTTAATTGTTTCTCAGCATAGCTTTTATTTTCCTCTTTTTCCTGTTGACCAATAAGCAGGGATGCAGTGGACGGGACCTCATTATAGTTTGGCCTGATGTAACTCTTGCGGTCTTTTATAGTAAAAGCATAGTTTAGAGCTTCTCTGAAAATAAACCTGATTGATGTTTCTGGCTTAATGATGATCAAGGACTCGATGCTTTTCTTTACCGACAGATTCATTTCACTATATTTTCATTCTATTGTTCCCTTTAAGTGCTCTTACTTTGACTTCCTGAAGTCACCAATACAAATTGTCCCACATTTAAGTGCATTATTTTTGTCTCTTTGATTTAAAATGGCTGAAGCAGTAGAAGGAAGAGGAGAATGTGTCTATAAATTTATATCTTTGTTATTTATTTCTGCAGACATTTATGTTCCCCAGATCCCCAAAGCTTATCTACTGCCACCAGCAGGGCTATGTTTTCAATTCTCCTCTGAAATATCTCAACATCAACTAGATGGATCTGCACATAATTTACAGTTTGTAGATGATGTATCCTAATCTTCTTTTGTACAGTGCACCAGCAGGTCGACATTTTTTGGTTTTGCGTGACTATTGTTTTCTGAAAGAGTAATTTCTACAAGCACGCTCACATAAATGACACAGTTTGCAGATTAGATCATAGTCAGACAGGAAATACTTAGATGAGGTTAGATAAAATATATTTACCACTGATTGTAGAGTGAAAAATCCTCGCTGAGTTCTTCATATGTTGATCTTTACCAGGTGGTGCAAGAAGAACCATTTGCAACACAACTGCAATAAGACCAGATGAGTTTAGTCAGCTACGTTCTTCAGGCTCACATCAACACTTCACTGACTGAGGCTGATAAAATGGAAGCCATGGGCGAGTCGGGTCAGACTATCTGAGGGGTCGTCCAGCGTCTGGAACTGATCACTCAACATGTTCAATCGATCAGTGTTTGATGGCACCTGTGAAGTTTGTGGTGCTGTGTTGAGGAGGAAACATTAATATTAATATTAACAAATAACAATAGAAGTCTATGAAGTCTACCAAAAAAGGTAATTTGACTGACATCCAAAACAACCAATGACAGACAGTCTTTGATATGACATTACACAAAGCTTCAGTTCTACTTGAAAGTGATCATGGCTACAACAAAACTTTATTTCTTTATCTGGTTTGTTGTAAATTTCATTAAATGATACAGTTTTATGTTGGTTTTGCACAGTTTGTTTGAGCCTTTGTCCAGAATGTAAAGTTAGTATATTTGCATGTATGGCCATACACTGTAGAAAAATATGAATATAGTGTATGTCTGACATGTTTACAAGTTTGACGAGTTTAGGTTTAAAACTGCCACCATTTTGGAACCACAAAATTTAAATTTGGACCAATAGGAGGAGGAGGAGCTCAAGCTCAGTCACACAAATGGAACAATTATTCTCATAAATGCCACTGAAAATCACATTAAAAAGAGTTCATTTGATAACCTATCAATCAGTTTTTACTAATGTTCACATTTATTTTTTTTATACAATGCAATCCTGAATAATGTATTTGCTATATTCTTGTCTCTGTCCTATTTGCCGCTGGTGCATTGACCTACTTCCCTTCTATGAAATCATTAAAGTTTCATTAGATCTGGTCTAATCACTTGCAAAATAAACTGTATTATTGTAACTTTGACAAATCAAAGACGTTGGTGCCAGACTGAATAAAAAAAGCTCAATTCAATTACAAAACAATGTAATTCTGGAAAATGAATGTGTTAATATTAGTCTAATTTTAAAACAGCAACAGGTCTTGGTTCTTGCACCAGGTTTGAAGTAGTCACACAGTTTATAGCTGTTTCAAAATGGAAAGCATAGGTTTGAAGGGGGCTTTCAGGGAAATCTCATTTCCTTTAAAATACAGTGGTGCTCTGGGAATTTTTAGATTCATCCGGGCACGGATCACAGAGTGCTTCATTACCTTTGAGCTGCGTGCTGTGCAGGCTTACCCAGGGATAAAGAAAAAGGCACTCCCTTAATCTGGCAATAATCCACCGTTTTACAGAGGGAAAGGAAGATGAGGGCTAAATTATAAAAACCAGATCATCGCTGCACTTTAAAATAATACCGAGAGTTAGAAAACGATGGGCTGCCTGGAGGAAGTTTTGGTTTGGAGCTGAGGTTAGAAATGGGACCATTAACTCTCAGTGAGTCAATATGGGCTCCTGCGTGATTCAGAGGTAGGTTATCTACAGCGGGCTGCGTGTGCTCCCATTGTGTTCCCTCAGCTTTATTTTATTTTGTTCTGCAGAGGAAGAGGGTTGTCGATCGGTAATGACAGTATGAAGTCTATATTCCATAGTGTCCCATTTGAAAATAAGGAACCTTGAATATGCACAGTTAGCAGTAATGACAAATGAATGAACTGGATCTATCGTTGCAGTTATCTTTACATAGACTGTGTAAAAGAAGTGGACGTAGCTTCCACGTCTGAAAAGTGAAGCCAACACGGAAGTGCCTCAAACCTGCATTCTTTCAAATGGCCAGCAGGGGGTGATTCCACTGGTTGCAAATTGATAAGCTTATGAGAAAATGATCTTGTTTCTCATTGGATTTATTACCTCAGTTAAAGTTTTTCTGATAACTATATGGTCTCAATTGCTAGTTTCAAGTTTTCTTCATTAGAGAATGACATTTTTTTTTGTTGTTTTTTAAAATTATGATCCCAATAAAATAAGAAATAAAGCCAGGTATGCATGTGACTGACAAGTCTTTACAATGGCGACCTGTCAATCAGGACAGAGGCAGAGCACTGTGTATCCTCCTCAGCTCCTCCCTCTGGTCCACATGTGGTCACTTCTGGCTTCAAAAAACCAAGATGGCCACAGGCAAGATGTCAAACTCATGGCTTCAAAATGGTAGTCCACTGGTGGGTGGTGTCACAGTGGCTACGTGCAGCTCTTTTTACAGACTACTGTATGTATCTGTAACGATTGGTGAAGTTTTTTTTTTCTCACAACAGACCCCTCCCATTAACCTTCTATGTTAATTAGCTGTTATCTCTTTCAAAGGATACTTGGGATATCTGATAAGTTCCGATTTCCACTTTGATAGTGAAAATAATTAGAGCAATCAGAATAATCAAACTACACCTACGTAGCAGATTTGTCCTGGGGAACAATACAGACTTGTCATCTTAATGTTTAAAGGCTTATAATTTAAAAATCTGATATGAAGTGACAGCAAAATGTAAGTTTCTTTAAGGAAAAGACTCAAAATATTATATGTTTTACTTTTTGTCATCCAAACATATGAAATGAATTGATCCTATTAACAAGTATTGTCTGTAGAGCCTGATGGGCTGTCGAGCTCCATGGTCCAAAAACTATTAAAAACACATCAACAAGCCACAACGTTTGCACTGGGTGACACTTCCTTTCTTTCATGAGCACAAGTATTATAGTTTATTTTGAGTGGTACACACATATATGATCCTGCTGCCGTAAACTAGAGAACTAATGTGTGTTAATGCACAGCTGAAAATAGTTAACAACAAATGCACTATGTACTGTTGTTTGCATAATGTTTGCTAAAAAATTATAGCTGTTAGAAAATCATTAATTATTAAGAATAAAATGAAATGTGACCCATGTTAATGGTTTACATCTTCAGCGAGAATGAATAGGCTTGAGGCCAAAAGCCAGGACCAGGTATGAAGTTGGAAAATATTGAGAGACTAATGCATTGTTAGTTAAGTGTTTTCATTGGATATGTTTACCACAAAGTCCAACAATGCAAGAATAATCTTTTAAATGTTGTGAGGTTTACTCATTATTTGCCTCTAATTCTGATGAACTTGTCCTGGAATCATTTATTTCATGTATTATCTAAATCTAAACAAGCTTTTGTCTGACTATTCTTTATTAGCTATTTATCCTTATTCATGATGAAGCACCATGTAATATTTGAAAAGTGCTATTCAAATAAAGGTTAAGTAAGACGTTGTTAGAACAAAAGAGAAGGAATCTGTCGTCCATTCTTGTGTAAACTGCAAACAAAAATGTATTTGAACAGGCAAATGTAATGAAGGAAAGTATTTCAGGTTAACATGGATGTGGCTCTGCTGACCAGAAACCCCCCATTGTCTGTGTCCTGTGTAGGCATGGCGCTTGGAGGAGGAGGTGTGTGTGTGTGTGTGTGTGTGGTGTGTGTGTGTGTGTGTGTGTGTGGGGATGGGGGAGAGTGCACACAGTGGACCTTTGTGAAACTCTGCCCATGCAGCCAGACTGAATGGACTCTTTTTACACTTGTGTAAACCTGGGGGAGTCTCCGGCACCGAGGCCACGCCTCTCTGACCCCTGACCCTCACCTCTGACCTTTGCTGGATTTGGTCGGGAAGCACTTTTTTGCTCGCCATGTGCTCGTGGGTGAAGCCAAAAATCACACAGTTGGGATCTTAGTTTAACCCCCAGACTCTCAAACACATGACTGCAAACAAAGTGTACAGGCAGTTGATAATAATGAAGTTTAACAAGTTCTTTTTTTTTCAAGAATTGATTTAAAATTTCGACAAAATCTAAAGAAAGTTTAGCCAGAAAACTGGATGAAAAATGTTGGTGCAGTCTCATACAAACAAAATATTTATATTACTAATACTATTAGTGCTTCATCCAATCAAAGCCAGTGCAGTTCAAACTTTGCTGACCCCTGAATGACCAGGCTCTTTCTGTTTACCAAGTTACAGGTTTGCCCACTTCCACACTCACAGAACGACCAAACCTGCTTCAGGTTAATGGGTGGAATGGCCATGTTGACCTAGGTGTTTTATTTACCAAGTGCCTGTTTACTTCTCCATTCCAAGCCTTCAGCTGCGCCCTCAGAGGACAAACTACAGCGCTTAAGAGAATCCTCTGGATCAATACTCCTCTTGTCTTGAATGGTAAAAGAATAGCAGCCCAACAAAAACTGGGTTTGTGTGGTCAGTTTCAGGTGAAGAGTACCTTGACCTAAGACTCTGCAATCATCCCTTAACTGAGCAATGATAGGCCTTTACAACATGGGGAATTCAGGGTTGGCTTAAAAGGATGGTTGTTACAAAGATGATAATCTTGGTAGTGAAAAGACAATAAATTATCATGTGAAGATAAGTTTGTCGTGTTGAAAGGCAGAATGCACTCTTCACCTCGAAAAGCAATAAAAAATGTCATGTTATGATGTGCACTGAGGTTACACCAACATATCTGCCTGCTGATATATGTTGGCCAAATATCATATCTGATATAAAGAAGATTTACTCCTCTCTTGCACAGATACGGAAAAAACTTCACGTTTTACTGTCAAATGCTGATTAATTTGCAAAAGAATAGAAAAGATTCTTCATTGACACTTGTTCATGGATTAAAGAACGTCTGCTGAGCCGGGTCACACGGCCTTAAGGAGCACTTTGAGGGTATTAGTGTATCAGAGGGTTTTCAACATGACAAGATGACAAAGTTTTGGGAGAAAGACTGAATGCTTGGAATTTTTAGGCACAAAATGTTACGAACAGCTTCGGTCAAACTCTGATTCATGCATTCAACATTATGATCCTTGTGCACGTTGGTGCATTCCTCATACTGGGAGGGGGGTCAAGCTAGTTAGTTATCTGGGAATGTAAATACATGACTTGAGCATTAAAGGTACCAGAACATTTTGAAGTTTAAAGTGACAGGAAACTGAAATACTCAAGACAGGTATGAGTACCTCAAATGTGTTAGTTGGTTGCATTTCGCCATAGTGCATCTCTACCAAGTGGTTTAGCGTGAAAGTGTATTTTTAACAATCTGTAATTAGAACAATGTGTAAAACCCAATAAATAAATATTTTACATATAATGAAAAAATAAACACACACCATAAAAATAACAAAACATCACAAAGTATGCAGTGTAGCTTTTGTCAAACTCGATCAGACTTGTTAATCTGTGAGGTGATGTATCCTTCGCTTTTTATTCTAAGCAGGTTTTAAGTTGAATTATTTTATCAGTATTAGAAGTATCACCATGGTTTTTAGGGTTAGAATCGAACCCTAACCCCTCCTGAAATAAAGGCCCAAACTGGTCTGGTTCTGATCACCACAGCGCCCCCTGGATATGTTTTGGGGTCCTACATATTTTAACTGAGTGCTTGAGCTGAGTCAATCATGCTAAGCACAACTTCATTTTGATATCACAAGATATCAAGATATCACAGCTCAAAATGTGCTTTGTCAAACAGTTAAAGACCATTAAAAGGTAAAACAGCAACTTAACATCAGCTTATAAATCCTGTTTATGCTGGTCTGACTTTATGCAGTGATGTAGACGTGTACTCCAGGGTACAACGTGACATCACTGTCGCATGTGATTACAGATGCAAGCATCAGATCACACCCATCAAAAATGCTGTGGGCAAACATCACACAGCTTTTCGTGATGACAGTGGACACATCGATGCATGTACAACCTGAATTTTGTGAATTTGGATTCAGCCAAACTCAAACCAAAAACAACCGATCAAGAAGGCAAAGTAACACTGCAGAAACAAGGGACTTCATCCTTTGGGCCATTTTTGCAACTACATTGAAATAATGGCTGTGCCTCTGTGATACCCAGCCATGTTATTAAAGAAATATACGATCCAGCGTTGCATGCAGCTGATCCACAAAAAAAAAACTGTAGGTACGTACATATATATGTGTGTGACAGGCTGCCACATTGAGACGGCAAATTTTTAGGGGACGACAACATTAACTTGATGACTCATCTGAGCTTGAAGCTTGTATTTTCACTCCTGAGAGGAGATTATTCAGAACAAAACAACAAAATGAGAACAACAAAACAAAAGAATAAAAGCATTAGAGGAGACAAGGCAGGCAGAGGCCACAGAGAACTTCTTTTCTCTGCAAGCTTCATGTATTTCTATTGACTTTTGTATTTGTAGGTACACAGCCCACTCATCTCTTTTTCACTATATTCTTTTTATTTGCTAAATGAACACCGATAAGGCTAACTGCACGAGAAAAACGGAGATTGAAGCTATTGTTTTGTGATCGTTTTAATATCATCTCTCACATATGAATTCCTCATCAAATCCTCCGTTCGATAACAAAGCTTCAAGGTCTGGATCTATTCTGGTTTAGACAGGTGATACATGGGAAGAGGAGTCTGGCACAAACCTGCCCAGACAAACACAAAACCCCACATGGACTTTGGTGGGGTAATTTTCTCATTAATAATTTACATATTTGAACCCATTTACACTCTTCACCGATGTGAGCCGATCTCCTTGGTTGAGGAAATCACAACAGAGAAGTGGTGATCCGAGAGGAGAGAGAGCCCCGGTTACAGTCTGACAGGAGATCGATGCTCTCTCATGCCTCAGGTAGTCCTTATGTATTGTACAGTGAGAGTGGATGAGGCAGACGACGACTGAATACATAAATCAGAGGTATTTCACTGTACATCCAGTCTTACTTTGTTCTTGCCTTTAAAGATGAGGTCTACAAAGAAAGGGTTAGAACAAATGTTTTGAATCAGTGGGCAATAAGTGGTTTCAGACTAAAAACTTCTTTTTATTTTTTGACGCATTCTTTTATTTTGGATGGTGGAGAAACACTTTAAACCTGTAATAGCTGATTTTCTTTTGTCCAATTTGAGAACAAGTTGTGAACACGACGCTCACATATCATCAGCTTTTAAATGATAAGATAAACTTTTCAGAAGAAACATTTGCTCATTTACACTTCAAACAATATCATCACTCATTTGGAGTCGAGTTTCTGGTCACTTGAGTGATTTTAATGAAGTTTAATTTTCATTCTGCTTTTAGCTCTGTTTTTAGTCTCTATCAACTCTCGAGGGAAAATATCTCTATGCTGCAGATTCAGATGATAATTCTTCATAGATTCTTCATGACACATTTTCACATTGTTTCATAAATAAATATAGATTATAGCTGCTTTTAGTTATAATCCTTGAGATGTCAGTCCTGCTTGATTTGTCAATTTGGGTATCAACCACTAGGGGCAGTAAACACACCTTGTCAGAAATGCTACTGTGTATCTGAGTCAGACTGAAGTCACAAACCTGTTGACCTAACAAACCTTTCATTCAAATACAAACCATGGACCAAATTTCCGCGAATGCATACAACCAACACAAAACTTGAACACAAAAATTATCCATCTGTAACCGTCAGGTCAAGGGAAGCGAGGTGAGATATTCCTGAGGGGCTGCTACAACATGCCATGAGAGCGCATGACAAACAGAAACAGCCCAAATCATCAGTTAGCTACTTTGCTGCAACTTTGCTGACTTGGCTAACGTTACTTATCAATTATCTAAAAGATAATCTGAGCCAGTGGAGAGGTGACCTTGGCTCCCCCTGCTGGTGACATGACATCATAAAGGCTAATTTGTAGCTTTTTGACAGGCAGTTTGAGACAAAGGGACGAAAAGAGTTGAATAAATATTGGACATATTTTTTCTTAGGAATGAGGCTAAACTTTACAGACTGCATTTATACCTGGCTGCGAGCCAGAAGTGTTCGGCCCACCTGTTCACATCCATTTGCAAAGCTTTCGTGCGCATTAACACCCGCATTAACATGAATTTTCCTGAATCAGAAGACGTATCCAGATCGCAAGTTCAAACCAGGTGCAAGTGGATTCTTACTGAGGATGTTTATTATTCTTAAAGGATGAATACTTTTTGTTTTTGACACTCCAAGGACTTCCCTTTAGCTCCAATCTCCAATGGTTCAGAAGTAATTAACTTAAATCAATGTTTTCATATCACTTACATGTTACCTGTTTGCACTTACCGAAGCTGAAAGTATCAAGTACGGGTGCATTATGTAACCCTACATGCCATTTTCTTGTCAGCCTGATTTAAAAAAATATGGTATGAACTACAGGTTGGCATCTAAAGAGTTTAAAATAATATATTTTTTCTGTCTTAGGGACTTAATTAGCTGCATTCAACATCATGTAGCTCTATTTTTTATTTAATGAAGCAGAATATAAAAATGTGTAACGCCACTAAATGTTTGCGATACCCACTGGAACTGTAATAACCAACATTGTGAGACTGTGGTGGGGGGACCTCGGACCCCCTTAGAGGGTCCGGGGGGACGCTACCCGACATTTTAAGGTAAAGTGCATCGATCTGGTGAACTTTGAGAGCCAAATTAAGAGGCCAGATCAGTGAAGTACTCTATTAAACAATTTAATTGTAAACACATTGGTTTAGATGTGAATGGTGATGAAACGACAAAAAAAGTCACACACAGCAAACAAGATGGAGTTAAACGCTGTTCAACTAACAACACACAAAATCGACTCGAGCACACACACTGCTGTTCACAACAACAGCCGAATGTGTCAGCAAACATAAGACCAACAGCTGACGTCTTAAGCTAATGTTAACGTTACCTAACGTAGCTAACGTTGGATTAATTTTAATATCAATGATAACTTCTGCACATTAATTGTTTGCTGTCGTACACTGTAGAGTGGCCAAGTATTTTAATAATCGATCAATTGTTTTTTTCTTTGTCATTATGAGAGTAAATGAAGGTTTTGGACTGTTGGTTGGATGAAAGAAGCAGCTTGCAAATTTCCCCACTGTGGGACGAATAAAGGTTTATCTTATCTTATTTGAAGATGTCACTTTTTCAGACTTGACAATTCATCAACAAATCATGAAAATACTCGGCAGATTGATCGATAATACAAATAATCACTACTTGCAATCTTAGAACATTGATAATGATAAAATTGCGTTTGGCTTGATTGATAACTGCAGTGAATGTTGTGACTTTAGTTACTTACCTCGATGTTGTTGGGGGTCGACTGACTGGGAGTGAGAGATGCTTTGCTGAAACAACAGAGCAAAACACAACATTAGAGATCTTTTACATTATAATGAGTCTGGATAATTAACGCTGCATTCAGGATATTTGTTGAAATTTTGACAAGAGAACAAAAAGGGCATATATCAAGAAATACCATCACACACACACACACACGCTCACACCTCAATTTCTTCCCAGTGTCACTGTGTGAATTTGTTTGTCTACCTGTGTTCAATTGCCCTCGGTTTGATTTCCTCCATCCTTTCTTGAAGGGCTGCTTAATAGCCTCTTTCCTTTCGGAGGAGATTGCATGGACATCTTGGAAGGGCCAAAAAGCCCAGAGATAGACTAGTTTAGTGCGAAGTCCGTGTACTTAAATTAATCTCACATCACTGTAATGAGTAAGGGAAGGGACTCAATGGTGAAATGGTGGGTGAAGAAATAAATGTGGAAAGATGGGCGGTAAGGAGAAAAAAAGGGGATTGAGAGAAGAGGAAAAAGATTAAAATGTGGGTCCAATGATTGGTGTAATGTTGTATTAGATTCAAGGTAATGCTGCAAAAACAGTGCAGTGTCTTAACCAATACTATGTACAGTAATAGTCAGTGGATACACAGTTACTCTGATTGAAAAGGAGACGAACAAATCCATCACCTCACTTATTATTCATGAAAGCAAAATGATGAACAACAACACATCTTCCAAAATAAAGGGGATGTTTAGATCGGCGTGTACCCCAGCCTCCTCCTCATCAGTCCAGTGAGCTGCCCGGCGCTCGCTCCTTCTTTTCTTCCCACTCAAGTCTACTTTCACACAAGACCCTGTGGTGAAAGAGACTGGAGGCTTTTCCTGCCTCTTGGACACTGAGCACAGAGAAGTGACCCAGTTAACACAGACACTGAAATCCTTTTAAAACTGAGAAAGCCACGGTTCCTTTCAGGTCGAGTTTTCAAGGAACAAAAAAGGAAATGATCATGTTGTGATCAGAGTTTGAATGAAATATTTTCTTGCTCGTGTTGTCATTTAGGTATCAATCAAATATGGAGCAATCAGTGTGATCAGTGGTAAAGTAATAGAAGCAGTACTGGTACTCACAGTAGTAGAAGTAGCAGTATACTAGGAGCAGTAACAATTGTAGTACTCATAGTAGTTCCATGTGTACAAGTATGAGCAGCAGCAGCAGAAGTAGCATTAACAGTAACCATAGTAGTAGCAGGACTATGATTGTTAACAGTAGTAGTAGTAGTTGTAGTACTGGCAGAATTACTAGGAGTAGCAGTGTTAGTAACTCTCAGTTTTGGCTAGTAAAGTGACAAATGAGTAGGTTTATAATTTGAAATTGGCATTATTTTGTCTTCATGTGCTCAGTTGAGGGACTGGTTGGGGACGTGTCGGCTCTGCTGGATGGAGTAAAACACCATCCTATAACTGTTTTGTTTACATGTTGTGTCTAGTTACTGACTGGTGAGTTGAAGTCAAAGCAACAAAGCTAATTGCTGATTCTCAATAAACACGCGAGTCATTTTCTATTTCTACAAATGCTCAGTAGTACCTGAGATGTAATTGTGCGTGCAATAGACTGGGGGCGCTGTTTTGCTTATCGCATTTGAATATTGTCAACTGCTCAGCAGGTTAACTCATTTTCAAATTGCAAGTTGCATTTTAATTTCAAAGATGACATAAATACATAAATGGATGCATAAATGGAAATTCAGTTTTGCATTTTCATTTTCAAATTTGAATTATCATTTGAATATTGTCCGCTGTGCATCAGCATTTTCATCGTGATATGCTAGAACGCACATATGAGATAAATGAAAATTGGATTGTTGCATTTTCATTTTTACTGAAATAACACATATGTGGAAAAAAATATGATGCTGTTGTGGAATTACGTTTCTCATTTTCGAGTTTACATCATCATTTCAAAATACAACTTATAGCAAATTGATACTTTCTACTTTAATTTATACTTTAAGATAAGATATTCCTTTGTTCATCCCACAATGGGGAAATTTAGAGTCAATGAATACTACCCTTTTTTTTTATATATATATAGCACTGCAACTTAATCTAGATAAATCAGTGGGTCTTGAAAAGTTCATGTGGTGTTTTACAAACATACCTTGGATTTCTGGCTCTATACAGAAAAATGTGCATTAAAACATAGATTGTCCAGTGTATTCTGAAGAGCATGTATGTGTTTAGGTGTGTGTTTGTCCACTTCCTCTGGTCAAGGCACTGCAAAGGCCTCAGTTGGCTCCCATTCAGAGAAAAGAAAAGAACCACCTCCCCTCATCACCCACTTCTTCATCTTTTCCCCCATCCTACAACACACACACACACACACACACATAATGTAGGAACCCAGCTGTCTGAAGTGAAGCAGAATTCAAAAACATCTCTCAAATCCTTTCTGCCTCCTTTACCCTCATTTTCTGTTTTTTTTTTTTTTAGCTCTGATCATCATTTACATGTAAAATATCCAAAGTATCACATTTATCTTAAACTTTTAAAAATGAGCAGACTTTTATAGCATTTGCTAAATGAAAGGCACGTAAAAAGTGTAACTCTGCTTCCCATTGTGCCGAGTGGAGGCAGTCGAGCTCTTGTGTCCATAGTGCTTAGCCAGTGGAGCGATGGCAAACGACACAGTAATCACCTTACAGTGTTCCCGGTGTTCTTGGGAGAAAGAAGGCCTGCTCACCACAGGGAAGCTCCTCACAGCTAATCCTTCAGCACATCTCTCTCTCTCTCTCTTTCACCCTCTTCTCTCTTCCATCTTGTTTCCAATATCTGTGCAGGAATCATTTAGGATAACCTTGATTCATTTATCCTCTAACTCGATTTAACCTGAAGCCGCTCCCTCAAACTCCCACCATCCCTCTCTTGTATCTTACGACGTAGATGGTTTTAAAGTCTTAAAAATGAACCAGTGTCCTGTTTATTACAACTTGGGTTTTATAATTGTAGTTATCTTCATTCCAATATTATACTCTCTAGTTTAATTTTCATAATTAAAACATTTGACAGCTCAACTCCATCAGTCATGTTTCTTCGTCTAACTCTTGTGCGATTATTCCACTTTATCAATACTTAAACGTTATGATTCTTATTTGACTTTTTGAACTGTAATATTTTATGACGGCTCTTCACCACTGAGTTCTCTACAAACATCATCATCATCCTTGTAGTAGTTTATCATTATAGATAAACTTTACCACCTAATTATTGCATTTCCATTAAATATGTGTTCTGTTACTCTCTCATAAATTTGAACCCACTGTTTTTTAGCGTGTATAAAATATATCATAAACAGACATTTATACCATTATTGCTGTTGTTGTGTTGATATGAATATATTGCAGTTTCACATGGTTCATTATATCATGTTTTTAATATAATACAATCTATTCTTGAGGACTGATGTGCCAGCCTCGTATCAATAGCGCTTTAGAGACAGTGAGCACACAAAGACAAAACCAAGATCCACAATATGAAAGAAAAAAGACTTAAGATTCATAGGGTACAACATCTGATGCTGTGGTGAACTGATACATAACAGTTTACACAGAATAGTCTGAGAAGCATAGAGGAGGTAGACAAAATAATGTTTCTGCTTGACTTCAATTTGTCAGCTATTCAAGCCGTCTGGAAATCAACACTTTGATATGTGAGTTTTCAAAGCAGCATCAGACAACAGAGCAACAAAGAGGACGTCGTCTGAGCTCAGTCTACAGATGCATCGATCAGCAATGTGTCCAAAAGATGTCAATAACTGCAAACCGGCTCGATGTCAAGAGGAAGAGCTTTGAAACCCAGACAAACTGAGTCTGTGGAGCAGTCAGAGGTCGAAATCAACAGAGATATGATGGACAAAAACTACATAAGTCGTTGACAAATGCTGATAAATGGCATCATGCAACTCGTCCATTCATGCATTCGCAACTCATTCTCATTGTTTACTGCTCAGCACACATGTGGAAAAAGGAAGAGAACAATGGATCAGTGGCGACAACCAGGGTCTGAACAAATGTGGAAGTGCCCGAGGCCGCGATCCCACGGGCCAGAGGTGCCACAGAAACTCTGAAAATAGCTCAACAACAGGTCTGATGACACAGGACACGTCTATAATCCTTGGATCCAGGTTCAGCTGTGACCTCCTGGAAACACTAAGTCAACTCCTGGGACATCATTACAGTCCTTTAGCCAAAAAGTTGACATCGCCATCAGGTATTAATCAATATCTATCAATCAATGAATCATATCCACACTTTCCTCTCAAAACACACTAAATTAAAGGGTTGGTTCATCCAAAAACCACCCAAAGTTCCCCACTGCCCTGTAGTGTGAAATAGCCATGCAGATCATTTTGGTTTTATTTGTCCAGGTTTTGAGGTACATGTGTCTCTGATTCAGCCTCTTGTGCAGTACAATGGGCGTAAATTGAATTTAGTTTGTGCTGTTTGAAGATCTATCAATCCATCAATCAATCAATCAATCAATCAATCAATCAATCAATACAATTTATAACTACAACAGATCTCACAAAACTACATGGCTGGATAACACAAGGGGCGAGTGAGAAAATTATTTTTTGTGATTTTGGTGGATGGACCCTCCGTCAGCTCCACCCAGGCCTCTGACCCTGAATGTACCTTTTTTCCAAAGTTAAGATTGTCCAGCTTTAATAACTGAACCTTCATCTGGGCTTTAAATGTCCCTCCAGGTGCCTGAAGTGGATGATATTACTCAGACCACCTTGTCTTTTTGTAACACATAATTTCATGGTCAAGTTGTCTCTGCTCACTTGTCTAAAACACAGCTGATGTGTCAGTTCGCCCTTGGACGGCGACTTGTGCTGTAAATATGATTTCACCTGGAGTTAGACATCGCACGAGGAGCCTGCCTGCTGAACCTCGAGGCTGCGTTTCACGCGAGAGCTGGTGAAGTAAACTGACTCCATCTCATACCTGAACAGTCCATTCAAAGAGCTGACGCAGGAGAGAATCAGATGAGTGTGAGGACGGAGGAACTATGGACGAAGAGTAGAAGCAAAGAAGAGAGATGACAGTTAGCTAGATATCTATTAAAGCGACAAAATACTTGCTTTAACCACAAAAACAAACTATAATAAATTTGGTGATCTACATATTAATATGATAAAATTAATTCAGTATTTGCGCAAAATCAAAGTTGTTGTTGCAGCAACAACCAGTAACTTTAGTTCCTGCTGTAACACATGAGTAAAACAAATAAACTATGTATGGAAACCATGTGTTCCTATTGTTTCTGAAGTGTTTGTGTTTCTATTTGCATCAGTGTTATTCACATATTCTGTGATTCATTAAAACAAAACAAAAAAAAAAGAGAATCAAACATCTTCTTTGCTTCAGCTTTTTTTATCCTGATGCCAGATGAAAAAGTCATCTGAGGAAACCTGAAATTAAAAAAACAAAAACAAAACAAAGATAAATAAATCAAGCAACACCTTGCCAAGTCAGTCGCTGGTGTTGAGAAGAAACGAGGACAATAATTGCAGTCGTTTCATGTGCTTGTACCTGTTGTGTCAGCCCCCTCGATCGCCCTTCATCCTCTGTCTGTCTGTTCCTCGGCCAGAGGACGAGAGTGGGCAACAATACTGCCAGCTGCGGCCACAAGCTGTGAGCAAAAGCCATTCATTTAAGAGGAGTTTTTGTTCAGCTTAAGAAGTGAAGTGGGAAGTTATTTCTTTGAAGAAGCCCCCTTCTGAAGATTTGCTGATCAAAAACCGAAGGTTCTGTAATTTGCTGGAACTCCTGGTGCATTTCTTTGAAAGGTTCGGTGCAATAAGAGAATGGAGGAGCAGGAGAGGAAGTGGGCAGTCAGTGTTTCTGTAAAACATATGTGAACACAGTAAATACTTCATACATAAATACAGACATTTCTGAACAACAAACTAATTATATAAGTCTGAAAAGTTTCATGTTAATAAAAGTTTATTAAGCTAATCTGTCCGTTATGTTTAGGGATCAATCTTATATTTATGTGATCAAAGTGTTTATAACTGAAGGAGCTTGACTAATGAAGAAAAGGGAAAAATTAAGAAAAATACTCTACTGTTTATTAATTATCACTTTCATTTATTTCTCATACTTTGGGAGTGATGAGGTAAAGTATTAAAACATTCTGAATAATTGATTTCAGTTGTTATGGGCCTGTTTCCCCTTCAGCCATCTATAGCTGCTTTTTTAAATTATCTTTTATTTACACGCACCAAATATATAATAAAACAGCCACTATGTGTTTGCGGATCTGTCAGTTTCATAAAAATACCTGCATTTAGATTTACACCTCAGAGTCGGGCCTTCACCAGAAGATGTTGGGAAATCTCTAAACTTCCTTATTTCCTGCATTAAATTGTTTTATACCATGATTCATACACTTCATTTATACCCTTTAACTGAGTTTAGCTGCTCACACAATATATTTAAAAACATTGTTTTTGAAGCATGGAACTGATTAGTCACATAAAAATAAAGTATAATCTGTATTTAAACCCCTAAAAAACAAATAAAGTAAGTCTAAATAGAGTTTAAATAAAAGTTGAACAGTTGAATTCCAGGATAATAATAATAATAATAATAATAATAATAATAATAATAATAATAATGATAATAATAATAATAATAATAGATTAAAATAAAATAGTGGAATCAGGGCCAGATACCAATAGATGAACCCTAACTAAAGCTTGTCATTGCTCTCTGTTCAGGCTTCAGTGTTGGAACATGAGGTGTAAATAACATCAGTCAAACTTTATTCTTCAATGCACAACTAAAAGTTTAAAAAGTGATGATCTCATTCCAAAGTCATTGAGGATTCACCTCATCTTATCATCAAACTGTTAACACAGCCTTTGTTTTTCAGCCTTTAGGCCTCTTGATTACATTTTGACGAATCTGAAAAAAAAAGAAGCTAAATGTGATGATAATGACAAAGTCTGGAGTTATTTTGCATTATATAAGAACATTTTTGGATGTTTATCCATGTTCTCATTGCAAAATCTGGGTTCCAGCACTAAGTGTGTGATGTCTTGACTGAGTTATGACTTTGAAGAGAAGGAGCTACAGTTCTCTGGGAAGTTGTGTCACTTTGGTCACTTTGCAAAAACAAATAACCAAAAAAACCACAAATATGACTGCACATATTCTGATGCCCTTCAGATCTATTCAGACCACAACATCTTGAATAATGCAATCATATTCGGTTGCAAAAAATAAACACTTTAAAAAAGGGGAAAAACACAAATATTGCATCATGTTAAAAAAAACAAAAAACTAAATGCTCTCTTTGCCTTTTCATTTTTAACATCTTGCAACTTATATAATGCATCATAATTTGTTTCCAATTTTTTTATGCTATTTTTTCAAGTATTTTATATAATTCAAATAAATCTGCTCACACGTGAACACAATATCCTGTTGTACCCACTCACTAGTCCAGAAAACAGAGCTCTGTGTCCATCCAAAATATTTTGCTATTTGCAGAACAAAAACTTCAGAGCAGAACAGTTTCTCCTCGAGTTGAGGATCAGATAAAAAAAAAATGTAGATGATGACTCTCTGCAACCGAAAGTTTGGACAAAAGGGAAAGAGGGAAGGAGATTGTGTGAGGAAAAAAGTTTTTTGGCATGGCCACCGCAGCAGGAAGTAGGAGAGTGTGTGTGCGTGCTGTGTGTGTGCTATGATGTAACACTGATGTGATTTAAAGGTTGGGAAGCGGAGATGAAGCAGAGTGTTCTGGATAGGAATGCATGGCTGGCTGGCTCTTCGCTGAGGCAAAAGCAAAAAAAAACAAAAAAGGGACAAGACAGGAGCAGCCTGGAAATGAAAAGGCTGAACGTGGCTCTGCCTGTAAAAACAAATATTCTTCTTCAATCTGATATAAAAAAAAACACAAGAAGAAAAGAAAGAATCTGCCGTGCAAACATCTGTTTTTGTGTATTTCAAAACAAACTGAATCTCAGGTATATTCAACTTCCACTGATCATCTCAACAAAGCTGACCTTGATTACAAGCAGGTCTCCAACTTCACTGAATGCATTTGACTGTTTACACAAGTTTACACACTTTTATTGTGAAAACGATTTCAAGGTTTGGCACAAATATTACTAATAGTGTGCGGTAGAATATTATCGTGGTGCTTTTTCTGAGTGTGGGAAAGTGAAGGATGATGAAACCACATCCTAACACACCGGACTGCAGAACTTCATATAGGGAAGGATTTACTGCTTATTCTGCATTGACAGAAAAAAAAGAATATTTCTTATCTTTCAAACAACCACAGAAGGAACGTGCACCTCGCATGCGTTTTAAACACATTTGGTTGTTCAATGTGAACATGTGAAATTTCTTATTTCTCTTGTCGAACTGTGAAATATCTGCAGGGAAAACTGCTTCATCTTAAACTCCTGAATGTCACAAGTTGTGTTAGAGCACCAATGGAAAAACAGCATTTGTCTAAAAAGAGACTTGTGAGGAAATCTGATCCAAATTTGAGTAATTTAAGAAAAAATGTGCATTATAAAATATCACAAAGTCGAAACTCTTGCTGTCGGTGTAATCCTTTGCTCTGTCAACCTGAACTGTCCACAGAGCGTTCAGGACAGGAAGAGCTGCTGATATCTACGTTGACTCACTCCCCCGAACTCTCGAGTTGCCCATTTCAGGAAGTTCCTTAAGTTAACAAACAAATGTTGGTTCTTGGGAAAGTTAGTGAGGAAATGTTGAAACAACTGTTGAACTAAGTTGTCATGAAACTGACAACTTGGGCATCTAGTTTCCTGCACATTAATCAGGGAAGATCTTTAAGTCAGCTTTAAGACTGATAGTGTTTGTTGCCCTGTTGGACTTGCAGCAACTTCGTCACGTCAACAATCAAGTCGGGTAAGTATGATGTTATTATTACTGACAGAAATGAAGATGATAAAAACGCAAAGATCTTCCATGATTACATCAGAAACTAGACACAGTGATACACTCATGCAGCTCCACTAAATGCCTACAAGGTGCTGTCTCCAAAATACTCCATGAAGTATTAAAGTGTGTTGGAAGACATTTTTTTTTTGATTGACATGTGTCTCAGCCCATCACCTTCAGCTGCTCTATATTCTGCTTGCTCCTTCCACCTCATCTCCATTAAAGCCTTGTTTACTTTCACCTTTTGAATATCTGGCTCCAAACAACAAAGCTCATCCAGAAGCTGGTGTTTAAGGTCACACAGCTGCAATCATGGTTTACAATATTATCAACCTGACTGTGAATTAATGCTTAAAACAAGCTGCACATGGCACCTTTGATAATGACAAAACGTAGACAAAAAGCTACAGAAATGGCACAACCACATTACTAATTAACTCATTACCACACATTGACTAATGTCCCCTCTAAACAAGAGATAGGTGAGGTGTGTACTAAACAGCTTAACACAGGGCTTCACCACAGGCTGTGTGTGTGTGTGTGTGTGTGTGTGTAGAGGTAAATGTGTGTTCAGACAGGTAACAGCCATGAGGCTCTCTGCCTTCAGCTATCTGTGTGTAGGATCAATCCCAGGCCACAGAGGACCACACTGGACCATTGTTGTAGGATGGGGGAGGGATGGCTCCCCTGAAAAGACCCTAATCTGGTGTGAGCAAAGTTGGGCTTAGTGGTGGAGCAGCGAGATGAAGTCTGCAGCAGAGGAAGAGGAATGACATGAGGCTCTGAGGATGTGTGATTTTGAACATTATTTTGATTCTGAGTCTGATGCTGCCTTTGAACCATATCAATGAAAATCTGATCGCTCTGGATGTATTCAAAAAGTTAGTGAATGTAAAGTTTAAGAAGAAAAAGGTAAACATCCGGAGTAAAAGTGCTTTGGTGCTGTGGAATTATTTCTTTCAGAATGTTAAATTATTGATGAATTTATACACAAACAGATGAATGTGACTTTCCGTTTCATATAAACAGCATCACACAGTATCCAATGAGCTGCTTATAGGTTTCACATGTGGAAGCTACAAAGCATTTTTTTTTTTTTTAATCTCTGGCCATCACACAAATGTTGTGGAAGGAAAAAGTACAACCTTTCTCTCTAAAATGTAGTAACTTTGGCTTCCTCCTCTAGATTTTTAAACTGGCAGATTGTCACTGCTCATTTTGTCCAGCGTCATTTAGATAAACATGTCGAGCAGATCCAAAGTGACACTTCATGGTGGATCTATATGTTTTGGGTTGTATGGTGGAAATTGTGTTTTGATTTCTTCCATAACTTGTAAACACACAAATAAATATAAAACTGCATTCAGATGTGAGCAGTTTGCATTAATAATTATATTCCTACTTTAGAGACACTTAAACCAACATTTGGTTGCTTTTCCTTCATGGAACATGTGAACATCTCTGTTAAATTGAATTAGCCTGCCACCTTTTGGACAAACCTGACAATTACTTAGGATCAATAAAGATTTTTCAGGACATATTTGTAAAGCTGTGATTAAAGACAAACATGAGTTTCACAGACTTCAGTGCATCACAGTGAAGCGTCCATGTGATTGTGGTTGTTAATTTAGAATTAAATTTTATGCAGTGTATGTTGAGGATGATGCTCTGGTTAGATTTTCAACTACATCTTCTGAAATGCATCATTTTTAGTTTATTAAAATCATGATGAAGTAAAATAATAATTAATATAATTTTGCATATAAAAACATGTGAGTTTGTTCTACTGTTTTGGTCTTTATTGTCTGTCAGGGTCAGTCTGTCTCTAGATTGGGAACATGCTGCTCTCTAGTGGTCAAACTGCAGAACTGCATAATATAATATGGCATGTATAAACATTACTTACACCCAGCCTTCAGGTGGGTGTAAGTAAGTTAAGCATGACCTGGGCTAAAATTAGTCTTAAACTGTTAGTATGTGATGTCTGTGTGTAGTTTGAATTTATTTAGCTGTTTTTCTCTCCATGCAACAGAGAAGACAGAGAGGAAGAACAATGATAGTACAGTTTCAAAGTGACCACAATGATGACTAAATAATTTCCTAGTGTTAGGAATAGAATGAAATGAGATTCAGATTATCCTCTTATGTCCCTGTGCAGATTCAGTGCTGACATAGAAATGTTGCATTTAGTTTCATGAGTTTGAGAAGTTTTGCTGTTTATCCTTCACACAAGGTTGAAGCACAAATGTTTCAAGCATAAATAGAAAGTAATTGATAACACAAAATCATCGCTTTGAACTAGGACTTGGAAAAACATTGGTATAAAATATTTTAGGGACATGGACATGTTGCCATGCTGCTGTCTCTGCCAGAGCTGAATTATTAGATTTCTGCAACTTAACAATTCATTGACATTGCTCAGTTCTGCAGAGAGCAGACAGCTTTTATTCTGATCTATTAAAGATTCACTTTCACAGACATTCTGGGGGAAAATTCACTATTCTAAAATATATTTTATCAATGAGTAAAAGTGTAAAATATTAACTTCACAAACGCAGCACTGAGTCAATCTCTATCAGCAAAATTTAGGCATCCAGTTTTTTCTGAACTGTAAAAATTGTTTTACCACAAGTATTAAGTATTACATTATATGTTCAATATTTCTCTATTAATACTTATTCAACTGATTTCAAACAAATAAAGCAAAATGATTTTTTAATCTTTAAAAATGTCTGATGCTTGAATTCTTTATTCTACACATTATTCTTTATGTTTTCTTCTGTCCTGTACCATATATTCTTTTTTATATATTGATATACTGATATTGAAGACAATATTTTAACTGCACATATTTATCATGTTTCATTCTTACCTGTTAAAAATATTCCTTATAAACTTATGAACCATATTAATATATTAGATTTAAATCATACGTTGTGCATATAAAAAAGTAGCACACAATCTATGTAATTGAAGAAAAAAAGCTTTACAGTGTTTTTTGTTTTTTCTTTACCTTTATTGAACACAAGAATTTCTGGCAGAATGCAAAGTCAAAATGTGTTTTCCTTCCTTCCTCAGTTAGTATTCAGTATTTACACCGGTGACAGACAGACAGACAGACAGACAGACAGAGGAGTGGCAGCCCAGCAACGTCCGACCGACAGCCCGAGCTCCGGATCAATGACGGAGACCAGCTGTTGGCGGCCGAGGCTCCAGTCTCCTGTCTGACCGAAGAGGCCGGGTTTTACTCTGCTGTGCGTTGGTGATTCTTACTATGAGACAGAGAGCCTTGGCAGGATGTTTTTCTCTTTTTCAAACCCTGAAAAATTCATGTTGCTTTGTCTCCTTGCAAACGCTGAGCAAGATGAAATGATCTGCTAGATGTCTTTATTCTGACTGAATCAAGTGGCGGACTCAAAGAGAAAAATGCAAGGCTGCCTCTGTGTCATTCTTGCATTTTCGAGGTAACTGAACAAGAGGGACTTGCTCACACGGCCTCCTCCACAAATGAATTTTCAGGATCAGTGACATGAGTAGAAAAAGTTTTCATGTAAACTTGCACAAAACTTGGTCCCACATTTGCGATTCCAGAATATTTTTCAAGCTTGTTTTTGGACGAAAACAAAAAGCGCACGTGGTTGTTTTTTGTATATTTTCACACTGTATTTTGGCAGAAACAGTAAAGTTTGCTTACGACACCTCTCCCTTTTTATTTTAATTACATTTCAGAGCTTTGTGAAGCAAAAACAGTTTTCTTTTGAAGCGAAAAAATAAAAAGTTTGGGAAACAGGACAAGTTACACAACACTTGAAAAAAGATCAACACAATACATGAAGCTTTCATTATTGTTTCCATATGAAAAACCGTGATAATATTATCCATTTCTAACAGTTCGCATGCTTCTTTCTGACTAATCCAACAGTTTCAGATATTTTGGAGAATATGGGACCTGAGCAAAGTGTCATTGTACTTCGATGTCATGGTTTGCTAGACGTCGTTCTCATGTGATGCCAGTTATCTAGGATGAGGTGACAGTTTGTCCAGATGTTTTCTTTACAGGATAATTCCAGTTTATTACAGCCTGGATCTTATTTTTGCAGCTTTGGCCATCACTGTTTTTATAGCATTGCAAAGTTAATTGGCGAGATCCAACCAGGTAAGAAACACAAGCAGTCAGACAGGTTGTCAATCAATTTATCCGGAAATAATGAAAGCAAGTGAATCTGAAATGTTTGAAAGAGTTTTGGATTGGGTCTAATTATCCTTGAGTCTCTTTCAGTTTTGGAATCAGTCAGGATTGGGTGGATTGTCTACAGGTCCACTGGATCCTCAAGACCTCTAGAGGTGCACAACTACAGTGAGTACAGTAAACTGACTGTAAACTATGATGAACAGTTTTTATAATTTCTTTTCAGAATGAGTTTGACAAACTTTTCTTCACAACCTGTCTGATCGTCTGACTGCTTGTGTTTGACCTTTTTTTCAAGATGTTGCCACTTTCTCAGATCTCAATTGACTTTGTGAGTGCAAGGATAAATGACGGCAAAACCTTTCAAAATAAGATAAACCAGAATTACCCTTTAACAAGGACAGTGTAAAGGACCCGTCATACATACCAGAACACACTGACTTAACCATTGTGAATATATATGACACAATTTGACCAAAGCACTGCTTAACTTACACGTGTGAAATGCAGTTAATGAAAAAGCAAATCGGCACGAAGAGGGACACGTGAAACATTTAATGGGCCGACACTGAGAGGAATGGAATGCATGCCATCATTTTCTTATTCAAAGGCACTGTGTCTTTCCAGTTTGCTGCTGTCAGACTTCTGTACGTTGGCGTCAGGAATTTCTGTCGCACACTATCAGCTACATATTTTCACAATCAAACTATTTGCTCAACTCTATGACAAAGGACACAATGGATTCACACATTCACAGTGTACTAGCTTGCAGTCTAAAGTAGGAGGAACACTGTACAAAAAAAAGATGATCAGACTTGTTTTTTGTTGTTTTTTTTTTTTTTTTTTTTTTACCATCCAAATCCACAGCAAGGTACTATGGCTTGAGAAAGAACATTGTGAAATCCTTTCATTTGCTTTCTATGCATAAAAAGAAACCTTTAATCACCGCAGACCAATTTCCCTCCTGGTTAGTTAAAAGAGGCCACATTTCTTCCTCATTTGGTTTTGTTGAAAAAAAGGACCACTGAAAGGCTACGCTTAATGGCTTGAGAGTGTACATTCATTTACAGACAGAGACTCAGTGTTAGTCTCTCAATTTAAGCCAAATTTCAGAGCACACTTTTCCATCCAGGACTCCTGAGGACCTGTGACTTTCTGATTAGTTTGAAAGGGCTGGACTGTTTTCCATTATACAAGAGTACAAAGGCAGAGCTGACTGGTTGGTGTTCGGAGCTGGTCTCTAACTGGTCTTAGCTGGACAGAGATACTCTGATGCTGGTGAAAGTGGAACATGGGATCACAGATGTTGGTATCAGCATGTGCTCAAATTTACTACGATGATCGGAGCAGGGCCAGCATTCCTCGACTGAAAGAAACAGTTCAACTATTAAAGGCTGGTTACAAAACAAGCTGATGATGATCGCTTGATCAGTTTGTGGTGTGCTTTTGTCTTTTTGCTGGTTAGTCCGCTTCACCTGGCTTTTGCCGTGTTTCCACTACAAGGTACTTCTCGGCTTGATTTGGCTGTTTTTTTGGTTTTCCATTGTCAAAAGTTAAATAATTTATTAAAATAAGAACAATAAGAGTAAGAATCAGCTCAGCTCAAATGTGAAATCAGTGCTGCTTTATGCCTCCGAGAATGACTCACTGAAGATCACAGTCAATAAAGAGCAAACTTTATCAAACAACTGCCAGACACTGGAAGAAGGTGGAGATGCATCAGGCACAAACTACAAAAACCAGTGTCAAGGCAGTTTCACGAAGCATTGCTTTGACGATCAGCTCAGAATCCCGCCTATGTTGAGAGGGAACCAGCTGAAGTGGAAAACGAAAATCGACCAAAAGTAAGTCGAGTCATACCATGCAGTCGAAACGCAGCCTTTGTGGCTGGAGCGGTAAATGTTCATTCTTTTGGCTGAGTTACAATTTTATTCTATTGTATTTTTAACAACCCCCTTAAACAGCCTGGAGGGTTTAGACTGGTGAAAATTAGCTGACCATCCAGGCTTAGACGAGCTCCTACCAAACATCACTGCCACAAGTAAAACTGAATGCAGTTTCCTGCCTGCTTTCATGGTTGTAGCAGTTCCTGGTTTTGTTTCAGCAGTAAAATGATTACATTTATTTACATGACATTAAATACACCACAGGTCTCAGCTGCCGAGCACGTTATATTCAGTTGTGTTTAGCATATCGCGAGCTGTCAGAGGGTATTGAACAAGCACAATGAACAGATATATTTATAGGAGACACAGATAATGATCATCTCATCAGTCCTCTCAGATTCTGGCTAAACCAATGGGCCGCCTTGCCTGAGAAAATCAACGCAGTCCCTTAAAGTCAAACTCATCCAAACGCCAAATAAACATTGAACTATGCGATGTGTGTATTATCTTTGTGGCTATTAATTGTCCAATTTAACAAATCTGGAGTTCCTGTTTTAGAGTGCCTTTAATGTCAAAATCTTTTGGCCAACTTTGCCTGATAATTTCCAGTAGATGGACTTTGTTGCAAATGTTGAATAAAGTGATAAACTGCACTAAACCTACAATAGATGTCACATCACTGCAGGCACAAACTAATTCAAAACTTCAATGCAAGATGGTGGAAGCAGTGGTGACACAAACTCACACTGACAGCGGTTGTGGCGAAAGAGAGAAAACGATGACTGAGGGCATCTCGGTCACTTGGAGGTGTATAAATCTCAAGCCGAGCCCTCGGACCAATCAGTTATAAGCAGAGAACTATAGTGGTTAGCACAGAGAAGGCAACAATGGCTATGAACCAGAGAGGAAGGGAAAGATGGGTAACCCCCAGCAAACATAGTGAATGTGAAATTCGAGACCAATTGCAGGCAGTGGAAACTGATGTGTTGGCCGACAAGCCTGCCAGGGCTTGTTTTCTTTCAACAAACATGTCTAACTCTCAGTCCAAACCTGCTGACTGAAACGGTTTGGCAGAACATTTGTGGCCTTTTGAGTCACTGGTAAGCCCAAACCCATCAGGTAAAGAACTGGTCCGAAATGCTTAAAGGAGACCTCTGGAGAAGGTGAGGTGTATTTGTGTGAAAGAGGAGATAGAGGTGTGTTCTCACATTGACCTAAAGAAAACCAAATGACAATATTAACAACTCACACGCGAGCTGTGTCCCATTACAGACACCACGTCCTTCGAAAAATGTGGAAGTCTACTGAGCTCCCGAGATGAGACGGTCTACAGAGGATTGACCTAACTAGTGTCTAGTTCTGATCCCGAGCATCACAGAGACCTAAACTAATCGGTGGTCCTCATCAACTCATGAGGTCAAATGCTACCAGCAGGAAGTTGCCCTTGAATGCCACGGTAGTTCACATTTCAGGAGTTCATTTCAAGACAAAATGGACAACTGGCAAACACTGTACCGTGTTACTAGCATAATTTAATAAACGCTCACCACATGGCTACTTCCAAGAACAACCAATGGACTTCAAGCCATTATTTACATCCTGTAGCATCGCATGATTATTTTTTGACTCAACAAGTTGATGAGGACTGAAAGCAGTATGAGCTGACTGGTGGATTTTAGGAGACCCAAAGGACACACCAGTGGTTGCAAACAAGGCAATATTTCTGCTTTGGAACTGGACACCTTAGTTGACCCGCTATGACATATTGAGTCTTGAAAATTGGACTTCGAGGGCCGTGGCCCCTGAAAAAGAACACAGCTATAAACTTCAATGTCACCATTTCTTCACCCTAAACTCAACCCAACCCTGTCTCCTAAAAATCACATTCATATACAGCTCACTTGCAAGAGCTAATACATTTTGAAAGAAACTTAATGCCATCCAGATTACGATTTTAAACTTAACAGCCAATGTGTGAATGCACACTAATGATGATGCTCCAAAGCTGCATGTATGCATGAATCATCTGAACAAATTATTTTCTCCGATTCAGAGACTTCGCTCCACCTCTACCAGTCTCTGTCGGCTGCAATGCCTTTTAGTCATGTCGAGCATCCAGGTGATGATTCTTTATTGTGCGTTGTATTGACCCAGGAGTGTTTTCTTCACACTCTACTTTATTGATTGGATTGCCTTTGGTCATTTTAAACATTTCCATGCGTGCAGTAAAGTCACTGCAGCAAATATTGTTTTAGAATACAATTAAACTTTTGGCTTCTGAAATACATTTTTTAGACAGCTCTGATGGAGATGAGGATTGATCAGGAGGACGGCTGCTTTAATGCTGCATTAATGATGTATTTTTTCGCCCACTTGCAGCCCGCCTGGCATTAATCACAATGTTAATTTTTATGACCGGGGGCCACCCGATATGTGGACGATCCACAGTGCCCACAGATATAACTGTGATCCGTGCATCGCCAGCATTCATCCAGTTTGCAGACTGAAGAAAAAATGTGCTTGTGAAGATTGGTTGTTAAGTTTCTTTCATAACATATTAGGCGAAACCATTGACCAAAATATACATGTACTGCATGAACAGAAAATTTAGGGAGACAGGGTTGAAACCCCTGAACCTTTAAGAGCATGATAAATCTTTCTCCGGTGTCTTCTTCCGTTTCTCATTGCTTGGGCTAAATGATTTCTGGACCAGAACGATATGGAGACAACATTTAAGGAAAAAAAAAACAAACATCTAAAGAGGAACCAAATGACAGCAACATGTACAGAAATACAGTAACTTTGCAAAAAACAGGCATGCTAATGTTCTAATCTCTAGCCCTGGAAATAACACATTAAAAAAGCTAAATAGGCAGTAACGTCTGCACATTATTTAAACACAACAAAATATCGACAAAGGAAAAAAAAAGACCCATAATCCATTACCACGATGACCATACTGCATAAAGAATAGTAGTATTGGTAATGTACCAGTCTTATGTGTGTGGGCAGTAATCTGTGAAGTAAAGCTACAGTCCAACCATGGTTATCTAGAGGAAAATAGTATAGATTCTGTTTCTGTATTTAACAGCTGATCAGTTTAATATTACATAGAAGAGAGAGGGTGAACTACAGGTATGGATTTCTCTTTTTTTATGTGACAAATGATGTAAAAGGAACTAAGGCATGTGCATGAGGTCTTTACATTTTCCTGGTCAGAAGACACTGTAGAAAGAGACCCATGATTTTTCTTTTTTTTTAGCTTTATGTTGTTTTTTCTGATGCGATGGGGTGGTGTGTGACATTGCTTTGAGGTTTCAGTGACTGTGACCCCTCCCGCCCCGACCTTATTTAACCTTAAAAACCCACAACCCAACCACCCTCCCTGCCCCGACCACCCTCTTCTTCCTGCTCTCAGGGCGAGGAAATTACGCTTTACTTTCGTTGCCGTTCGTCTGGGGAGCCTCGTTGGGAACTGTCTTCACCTCGCTTGTGGCGTTCTTCACCTCCGTCTCGCCTTTGGTGTTATCGTCCTTCACGGCCTTACCGCTGCGGCGAGAAACGAGAACCGGAGAGAGACAAAAAGAGAGGAGATTCTGTTAAAGTCTTTCTCTTACAGCTAAACTGTCTGTTCTGAGCTGCCTTTTGTGTCATTTTTCAAAGAAAGGAGGAAAAAAAATGGGGGGAAAAACATGCAAGATGCTTTGAGGGAATTTGTTTTCCCTCCTGGAACTGAATGAATTTCACACATAATGGGATCAAGCTCGCTATCCTCGCCAGACATCAAATAAGAGTACATGGATGTCACAGCTATTTTCCAGGAACAATGCATGCTGATGTGGAATGAGACAGGGCCGGTACAGTAGGCACAATGCATGAAGGAATGAAAGACTGAGGCATAACCTACAACACAAACTACAATACACAAGAGGATTACACGCTGTCTGGACTGAACCAGGACACAATGGAAAGACACTTTAAAGCCATACTTCACTTGAGTCGAACATTTTCTGGTGTTAGCGTTTGCGCCCTCGTCGGAATACATTTTCTAGTAATGAGCCGCCGCGGCTTCCATTTTGAAAATGTGCTGCTGTGTCACTTACAGCCGTCTCTTACAGTTTGTCCTCTGCGTCAGCTCTCACATTTTAATCAATACGCTTCTCTTTCCTGCTGACACATATACGTGCTCCCGGCGGGCCTGACAGAGCTAGGGCAGCAGCTGTCCCAAATACAGGATCCATAAATACATCCAACCTGCTTCGTAAATGTCTTTATACTATGATGTGATCTTTGAAAACTTCGGTCTCTGATGTTACTTTGGATCTGAGGTTTTCTCCCCAGAGAGGCTACAAACAGTTTCAGGGGAGACTCAGTGATTAGAAGTGAAAAGATTTTACATTGGTTATCAAAATGTGATCTTACAGAAGATCCTAAATGTGAGTGATTTGGTTAAAGAGATAGTTCTGAGATTTAGTAGTTTCAGAGAATTTTACTGTTTTTCCCACTTTCACAACAGTTATTTTATTTGGTGTCATCTGAAGTTATGTCAAACAGCAATATTAGGCTGGGTGTCTATGGGATCACAAAACATAATCATGATCCTATAGGCATCCAGGAACTGAGCGAAATTAAGCAAGTAAGCTCAGGGGGAGATGCCTTTTCCAAGCTTTGTCTCAGGCGAGGCCCACAAACCCCTGCTTTAAATAACGTCTTGTTGTCTATACAAACAGGCCTGAAGTCTAAAGCTCCACTAGCAAACCCTAGAGGCTGCAAGGATCATTACATCCCACAATGCTTATCTGTTATTTGTGAGGCAATAGTGGGGCTGACAATGTAAAATCTGGCCTGAACACGGGGCCTTTGAAATCAGATTCATCCCCTTGGTAGCATGAGAAAATTTCACAGCAATCTGCCTGTGAGATTATGAAATACCTTGTAAGCAAAGTTGATGCTTTTGCCTGATAGTGGTGCTAGAGAGAACATCATAGAGTGGAAAGGGTTAATCCTCTGGGGAACCATAAATACTCCCAGAAACTTCAGTGCCATTCTGCCAATTTACTTTCTTGTGTACAGGGGCAAATTCAGAATAAGCACACACTTACTCAAGTATTATTAGTATTAGTACTGTTTCAGTATGTGAAAAAGGTTTAGCAAATTATCACATTTTGTTTTATTTATGTTTTACACAGCGTCCCAACTTTTTGGGATCAGGGTTTAAGTTGTACTGAGACAGAGAATCCATCTTCAAGCCTCTCTTCTGTAACCACCTTGCTGCAGCGTCTGGCCTTTAAACCGTGCAACTCTTTCCTGCAGCACTATCTCTAACTATGTCGCTCTCGAGTCGATGGGCACTACACCGCTTTCATGGAAGTTAATTATACTTCCAACCAATGTACTTGAAGCACTTGCACCCTTTCAGAACTATCCAGACTATTGTTCTTTGCTCATTAAAAAATGCTCTCATATCATTAAGAGCAATTCAAAACTGCACTGACTGGTTTTAAACATCATGAAAGACATTATGTATGTGATCTGTGGGGTCTATAGTCTGTGGAAAGATCTACAAAGATATGTCTCCACCCCAGAGAGAAAGATGGGTCCTGAGGAGGAGTTTGTAACTCAGAAATCCAATAAACCCACAAGAAGCCTGACAAGACCTTTCAGTGTTGGGACGCTGAAGAAGGATCGCCACATAGATCAGTGGGAGAGATGTGCTTCAGCCCTGTCAAAGAGTTATGAAGAAAAATCCCTCCAATGACAAGTTTGGTTATATCAAGGTGATGTTGGGCTGACAAGAGCCCTGCACCCAACTAGCTCTCAACTCCACATACTTCATCACTGACATCTTCGTATGGCCATCTGAGCGAGCAAAGTGTGAGATGAAGGAGGGCGAGAAAGTGGACTGATTGTCAGTGAGCCTCTGTAATTCATCTTCTGCCATAGATTTCTCATCATCCTCACAGGGCGTCAGGAACATCTGCAAACTCCGAGGGGCAAACCTCCACATTATAAGCCCTCAGAGCACCACTGCAATAAGGGCTTTCTACAGGAATTAAAAAAGAAAACAGATGTCTCTTCCAGAGCCTGGCATTTTAATTGGCCTTCATTATCTACTATCCTTTATCAAAATGTAGAGGACACGGGACAATGAAGTGGTGCCGCTGGAGGTCATTTGTGACAACTATTTAATTTACTTGAACAAGCTCATCCATCCCTGCACGACTGAGAGCGACTACATTCATCTGTGGAGTTCGCCGCAAAAAGATATCTCCCTACTCTTTGATAGAGCGAACAAGAATTTCTCATTTCTGGTGTGCAGCGAGACTTGAAGCTTATTTTTCCTCCAGCTAAGACAAACTAAGCCCTGTTAGCTGTGTTTTTCGCAGCCATGTGGTTGTTGTTAATATATGAACTACAGTTGGCTGCAGATTAAATTCTGCGGCGTTCACTTACTGTAGATAGACTGAAAAGACTGTTTTGAGTCTGCAGTCTAAACAAACCGTGAGGACATCATGGAAAACTGCTTATACTACATGGAAGTGCATGTGATTTGAAGAACTTGAGGTTTATTTTAATAGTTCTGACCTTCATTTCTTTTGGTTACAATAACATTGCGTTCATCAAAGTAATGTGGGAACACCGCAGCTTCACTACAACAAAGTCTGATTGGGCAAAAATAAAAGTTGAGCTATAAATTTGGCCGGATTATCAAAACCACTTAAATCCAATTATGTGCAAAATATTTACACGGAACCAAGTAGGTAATTAAATCCCTGTGTTTTGATGTACTATTGTGCAATGAGGAGTTGTGAGTGTTGCTTCCTTCTGAAATCTATCTCTGATTAACTGTTGACCACCAAAATCCTGTTTAAAGAGGTAAATGCATGCGTCATGTTGGTTGTAATCCCTCATTGCACACCGACGGTCAAAGTTGAACCCGGAAATTGTTCTAATACAAAAGACAGCTTGGGTGAATTTTACTATCCATCTTCATTTTCTCTTCAGTCTGTCTAACCTGAAGGTTTGTTAATGACTTACTTTTTTTTTGTTGCCCCATTTGACATTTGACTTGGTGGGTACAATATTACTCATTAGTGATGGCCAAAACTACCAAAATAACAGTCAACAGATTTATCCTTTAAATGTTCTCCATATCAGAATTATTGAATGTATTTATGTATATTAGAACTACTAATGCTACATGTACTATGAGTATTGGAGGTCCTGCTCCTACTGTGAGTGTTACTGGAAGATGTGGAATGAGAACAAGGACGTTCCAAAAACGTTCGACCACATGTCGCTCATTATGAAGCAGCAGCTGCTTAATCAAAGAGGAAATTTGGGTGAAGTATAAAGAAGCTGTGTGGCAGGAGAAACTCCATTAAGAGAGCAAACAAACAGGTGGAGGGTGGAGGGTGGAGGTGGTGGTTGAATGAAGACAGGCATGAACTGGTGGCATCCCAATGGATTATACTCATGTGCCCTTTACCTGCATGGACAACATCTGGCATTCTTAAAGGAAAATTCCACCCAAAGATGTTCCTACAATAATCAGCAGATAACTTTTTTTGCAATTATGCTTAACCAGCCTTATGTGTTTCTTAAGTTTTCTTAATTTCCCAGAGTGACATCTTCACCCCAAGAAAAAGGTGGGCGAATGTAAAAATACTGCGTTACTGGCTAGTGTGCAGCTTTTGGAAAACTGGGGCATGTCTGCAGTCACAGCTGTGCTCCCTCATCAGACTGCAGCATGGTCTCTGGCTGCATTTCATTCAGGGATAATGAGGCTGTTGTTAGTGGAGACATTGGTATCTCTGCCTCTGGATATTTTCCTAAAATATATATATATATATTTATTGAACACTGGTGCCAAGCTCACAGCCAAACATATTTTCAGGGGGTGATCAGGCAACAACCGTCAAAATCTTGTGAAAGGCAGCGGAGCTTAGAAGCACTGATGAAAGTCTGACACTGACACATTTTGCTGTTATTTTTAACCTCACTTTTTTTTCTGCACAGGAGCCCTTCACACTGCAGGCCTAACGAAGATGTGAAACCTTTTGATCTCAGCTACGTGATTGTCTGAGGCTGACAACAAAACCACTGCATCTGCATTTTAGGTCTTGGGGTCTACACACACACACACGCGCGGATATTTTTGAAAATGAATCTTTCCTGAGAACTGGCCTGGCATACTTGTGTTCTCGTTTTACAGATTTTGTAAAACAAAGGTCGCGTGAACATTTTTTTTATTAAACAGAGGGGGATAGCACTCATTTTCAAAAATATCTGTACACATGTAGACAAGACCTTTGGGTGGATTTTTTCCTTTAAACATGCCACACCTGTGGGATATTGGGATGCGACCAGGGCAGAAGCGGAGGAGGTGGAGGTGGAGGTGGAGGAATGGGGATGTGGCAGTGTTCATACTCATTTTGGGCCGGTGTGGTCGAGTCTGTGCACGGGGCTTTGGGCGCATCCTTGGTCGGGCCGTCTACTTGTAAGTCCTGACTCTGGGTGCTGTCGGGGGCTTTGACTGGGTCATGCTGGCTCTGCGGCCCGTCGGCATTAGCGGAGGGCGGGCCGACTGGCTCTGAGGGTGTCGGGGTGGACGAGGGGGGGGCTTTAGGGGTGTCGCTCAGGTCGACCAGGGGCCCGACGTCAGGTTGGGCTTTAAGCGAACTGGACTGGGCGGCGGGGCTGTTTTTGGGGGAGGACTTGGCGGGGGCGGCTTTGGTTGGGCTGGAGGCGCTGGTGGTTAGCGTGGTGCTCTCGCTAGCAGGACTGCTCTGTGCCGTGCTAAAGCTCTCAGCGACTGAGTTAGTGGCAGTGGAGGGGAGCAAGTTTACCACCGTGGAGGTGGTGTCTGCAGCTGTAGGCCTGTTCGGTGGGGAGGAACGGGACAAAGGAGGAGAGGGAGGAGTGGGGAGTGGACACAGGGGAGGGAGCATAGAGCCAAAAAAGTGAGGGTGAGAAAGAAACGAGAGAAGTACAGGGGTAAAGGGAAAGTGCAGGTCAGGGCATAAACAAGGCAGAGTGAGTGCGACTGTGCTGCAGTGAGAAAGAAAAATCTACACAATCAAAATGTTAGCAACGGAATATTTGTGAAGGGGTAAACAAAAATTAATAGAACAATAAACTAGAGAAAGAACGTGGCATTTCAAGATTAGGATGCTAATATGGTTTTCACAATAAAGCAAAGACCCATCAGAGGGAGGAGGGGTTGTTGGTCTGAATCTGTCTCATTTTGTTAAATAGCCACATTGAAGACAGGGTTTTACACTGGTGTTAAAATATGAAGATGGGACACTATAGAGAGGTCTCAGCCATAAATTGCACAATTTGAAACAGATGAAAAGAAAGGCCTAAGTCTGGGGAAGCGGTCCTGTTCCATACTCACTCAGGTTCTGTCAGAGGCGTGGTCTCGTTAGGCTCAGTCGGACCCCCTCCTTCCTGGTTTGGGGTGTGTTCCTCCTCTGTTCTCACCTCAACGATGGGCTCCTTAGACTCATCTTTCCTGTTGTCGGAGGGCAACAGACAGTTCATTTAACTATGAAAGGTCAGATAACTCGAGGTGTCCTACATAAACATTGACTTAATCTAACTCTGTAACACACGTCCATCCCAGGAAAGTCTATTTAAAGGAACATTCTGCTGAGCTGCAGCAATGAAAAACTTAACGGACCAAAACATGCACAAACGCTGGTTCAGTCCTTTAAGCTGTCAAACACACTCTCTCATTGTCTCATTCCAACATTTGATCGTCCTCCACCTGCGCCCACCTGCAGGCTCTGATTGTACGTTTCCTCAGGGGGCCTGTCTGTTATCATCACACTGTTCTCTGATTGCACTGAGCTTTAAAGTGTTTGCTTGCTGCGAGCGACATGTTGGTGCCAAATATCAGCTCTGTACATAATATGATTCATTTTCAATAAATCTGTTTCATGTGAGCTGCGTATTTGAAATATTTATTTGTTGTAGCTACTGTGTGAATTTCAGAGCAGGTACAACTAGACACAGTTACATGTACTGAACAGATGTTGTGATCAACCAAAGGCTAATATACAATAACCTACTGTCAGTGATTGCTTTAATTGAAGCAAGCTGTGTTCAGTCGTAAGTAAATCTAAGACGATTTCAATCGTTAACTTTTGTATTTAGAATTGCAATTTATGTTTCCCTCAAACCCGAGCAAAACATCCCTGTACTCTGTAATTACAATTAAGTAATTTGTTCTGGAAACTTTCTTTTCTCAAAATATTATAAGCCATCAACAGATATTTCCTCAATGACATTATTGTAACTTTAAGCAATACACTGGAAATGCCATGAGCTGACAAAGATGACGCTAACTTACGTGAACGCCGCCTTGCCCTCCTCGATGTCCTTGCTCTTTGCGCCCGGTCCGGCCTTCCCGCAGAAGTTAACGGCGATGCACATGAGGAGTCCGCACTTGTTGAGGAAGTAGCAGGTGACGTCCACGCCCACCAGCAGCAGGAAGAAGACGACGATGAGGATGCCCACGATGGCTCCGGTGCCCAGGCCCGAGCCGCCGTCCGTGGCGTCTGAAGGACAAGGACAGGGAGAGGGGACACGCATGCACAACAGGCAAGAAAGACAGGGGGAGAAGAGGAGTTAGGAGAGAGGAAAGGGTTTAACATGAAGGAGAGGGGACAGAGAAAAAGTTAGAAAAGAGAGAGGGAGAGACACGATGAGGACTGCAGTCAAGCTTTTAATGCACCGCTTCAGGTTTCAGCCGTCAAGACCTCAAGTGTGTCATTCCTCTCGGGCGGACTTTGGAGACGATGCCAGAGCCGTAAAACCCTAAACTCTGCTTTCATTACAGCAACTTTAATTCATTTTTTTCCCACTCTTGAAAATCATCACGGTCGACACACTTGAGGTGTTCAATTACACACACATTCACGTAACTTGTAAAGATTAAAAAAACACACATCTAAATCAGTAAGTGAGGACAAAACGTCTAAGGTTCTATATTAATTTCTTTAATAAGAGGTGGGTGATGGTAAACTACATACACACTACATATCATATTACACTGTAGTAACTCTTCAAAGCTTACCCTTTTGTTTGCCACAAGTCTTACATGGCACATTCATAAATAGGCCTGTGACATTGTTTGAGGCATTCATGACTTTTCTGATATGGAAAAATATTGATATAAATGTCAAATTTCATGTCAATCCATCCAATAGTTGTTGAGATGTTTGGCACCACAGGATCAACCCTGTCTACCAAACAGCCACCAAAATTATGACTGAATGCAAATTATTTTCCAGGGAACAAAGTGCTGTTACTGCGCCCCATGACATTTGTAAGGAGGTGATCAGGATGTGATGTTGATGTGATGTTGTTATAAAGGTAATTTCTTGGAGACAGGGTTGTCGGGATACAGTGTCTGCAAATTTCTATCTGGTAGATGTTAAAATAGATTTCAGTGATAAAAAAAAGTGTGAGCTGCTGCTGCTGTTTGTCAGAGGCTTTGATGGCTTTTGTGATTTGGTGATTAATTAAGCAGCGTTTTGAAAATGGAAGATCATTGAACCCCTGCTGCATTATAGAGACATCTGAAAAGAGAGACTCTGACTTCCTGCTACTTTCATGCAGGCAAGATTTCTCAACCTTGAGGACATCAACAGAGCAGAATGCCGTGCAAATACTACACATCATGAGCCATAAATTATACAGCATTTTCAAGATTTCTTGACCTTGGATCAAAACACCAAAAACTCACGGTCAGTGATACATTTTTCAAGTGTTTTAACTTTCTGTGCTACCTGGCTTATTGGAAAACATTGCTTCAAAGTGAGGAAGAAATTCTTGCAAGCATCAATGTTCTTACCCTCGTTTTTCAGAGGCACAACACTGGAATAAACACAGATTGTAATCACAATATATCAGCAAGGAATACATCAAAGTTATGGACTCAGATTAGTTCTTCGAAGGTAACATAGAGGATGTGGCTCACAGGCCAGCACTCCACTATTAGTCCAACTCTTAGAGACTAGACTCTACAAGAGAGTTTCCAAACAGCTTTCATGAATTTCAACTTTCCAGGGAAACGTAAAGGTTAAGAAGGGTTATCAGAGCTGCTGTTTATCTCAACATATGCAAGCAGTCATCACATTTATAATTCCACTTTGAGGGCAAAGTGCAAAAGCAGGTTATTTTCTCTCGCAGATTATTCCACATAAACAAATGCTCATGCAGTTTACAGACAGGATGGAATAAACAGGATTTGGGGGCCCAAGGCAGCTCAGGCTTTCCGGCTTTGCATTTCAAGAATGGCTTTCGTAGCTCTCGTCATTCGTTTTGGCATTTGATGACATTTCTGCAAAAACCGGACTAATAAACGGACGCCACATTTCCATTTTTGCATGCAAGCTGCAAGTTGAGAGAAAATATATCCACAGAGGATTCTTTAAGGGAAAACACGGAATGCATGCAATGTTTTGATGACCTCAGTCAGATCATCATAATTTTTACAAGTGGTTTAAATAATCAGATAAAGGTTGAAACAAGAGCTGCAAAACTTGTTATGATGCCATCAATAGACATCAACACAAGTCAATGTCAATGAAACACCACAGGACAGTGTGATCATTGACTGACTTTCAATGACCGTTCACTTTTGGAAAAATCATGATGACAAGACACTGAACCGTCTAACAACATTGAAATACGGGAACACAAAACACAAGCTACTTACCACAACACTACAAACAAGACAAACATTTACGATGCTTACTTACAGAGTCAGAGCTTAATGGATGGACACCACAATGTAAATAATTAATAACCCTGAAAATGTGGTTATATACAATCACACCAGTAGAAATAAAAGTAGCACACAGTATCTTGTCTCACGTAGGTCTGAAGCTTGCAGGCTCGTCTGCATTGAAGATGTCATTTCCACGCTCAGCTCTGATTGGGTAGTTCATTTTTCTAACTGCTACTGAAGTGACACACAAAATAGTTTATGACTTCATCGTGATGTTTTTCAACAAACTCATTTTCTTATTAAAGTTCCGGGAGCTCATTTAAGTTATGTCGTAGACAATTGGGAAACCATTGACCATGACCATCATTATGTTTGATGTGGTTTTACCGAGCTGAGCGGAGCGGAAAACAACTAATTGCGTTTCATGAGACAATGAAAGTGAGTGTGATCGGTTGTCACCATGTTGTTTGCTTTAAGTTGAATCTTTCTCAACTTACCCACATTGAGCTGCTGGGCGACTTTTGACTCTTTGGTGGTGGACGGTATTTATATTTTCAAAGACACCTTGATGTTGTCCCATGAAAGGACAGGAAGGTGGAACCGGGTGCAGAGGCAACTTTAAAATGTCATAATCAATGCGTCAATGTTTGTGTAGTATCCCCACATTGCTCTTAAATTGTCAATTAGTACAGATCATGGCACAACATAAATGAACCACGCTAAACCATCACAAGTCTGTCTGTTTGCATTAAACACATAAAGTTTGTGCTTTTCTGGAACCATTTTTTATAAAAGTTTATTACTTGATAGAGTCCAACCAGGCCAGTTGATCTTTTCAGAAAGCCAATAAGACATGAAGGCTTTTCATTAAAATTAAAGTCTCTCTTATAGCTTAGTGAGTCTCTGCTTCAAGCAGTAAAGACTGCGGCCATCACTTGTCAGAGTCTGTAAAGGATCAAGGGCTCCTCAAACTGTCTGAGCAGAGCACGAGTACTTTGCAGTTTGAGGAGCGACCATCTGTTTATGTAAACTGATAACACCCACGTCCCTGAAGAAAGGGATAAGGAGCAGGAAACAGACACGACACTGCGAATGTGTTTTACACTTCTGTACGACTGGTCCTGCAGAATCAACCCGTATGTGTAATGGCCTCGCTGTAGCCTGCAGCGTATTGCAAAAGCTTATTAAAAGAATGAAAAAGAAATTATTGCTATAAATGATGCACCTTGCCCATTGTGTTGTTTAATGCTTTCTCACATCATAGACCAAATGCAGACAATGTACAATGTCACATCAATATGTTTCCTGCAGCTACAACAGACTTTGATCTAAACCCTCAACCACAAACATCAGGATTTAGTGTCAGTTCATCCAAATATATATGCAAAGGTGTCTCGAGCTGCCATTTAAAGCTGATGATTGATCACAGAAATTCATCACAGAAGAAAGAGATTCCAGTTTCTCCACCAAGAGTTGCCTCCATGGACCAGATTGATGCACAGGAAGGTGGTGTTACACTGTCTCTTGTGCACTTTATCATCACAACCAAGAGTAGAATGATGATACTTCAAGCTCATTATCCAACTTCTAATCACTGTGTTAATGGTTTTGCTATTGGTGTCACATATTTGTCAAAAACATATTTTTAAGTATCCATAGATCTCAATATTCTGCCTGTAAATATTTATGTAATTTTGAAGACTCATCCTGCATCCAAATGACAAACACACACATTTGTCCAATCAAATGTGATTCAAGGCAAACGCCTGACCCTTCCTATCAAATAAAACCACATTTGACGTAACTGATCCATTACTCAGGTTTACAGTATGAGCTCATATTTCATTTCATTGCAGGATTTCTCTCATAATATTTAGTAAGAATTTAAACAGCCTCTGTAGTGATGAACATGTCCAGGCTGCAAACTTTAACCCCGGCTTCCATTATTTACATCCTCCAATTACTTTGGTCCAGTTTATGTGACATATTTACCAGTGGCATGTAAAATTTCCAGACTTTACGAGTTGACAATCGCTGCCCTGAATGCACCATTAAACAAGTAACTGACAAAATTGGGGCAAGTGCTGGCCACAGTTTTCTGGGCCTTTGAAGTGGGACACTCCCTGACACATATTCAGTCTTAAAAATTCAGGCTTCAACATGGACGTTTTTAAGAAGATGTTCGACAGCACATGACTTGCTCCCCTGTATGTTTTTAAAGCTCGCGGACACAGACACAAACTCAGGCACAGGCTTTGCAATGACTGATAACATTTCTTTTTAAATTATTTTTTACGCCTCTCAAACATGTTGCGTTTGTGTTTACTGCGCCCGTGTGACGGAAACATTTTCAAATGAGAGCACAGCCCATGGTCAATCTCGACATTTCATTTATTTTCACTATCTTCCTCTGCTTGGCTGCACCGGGGTTTGCAATCCTTAATTTTCTCTGATGGCTGTGATCAAAATAGCAGGAACGTGCCACCGCTCTGTGTGCTTATAGGTGACTACAGTGCTGCAGACAACACCTGTTTTTCCTCTACCCATTGCTTCATTTGCATTTTAACAGGCACAATAAATCATGTGGCATGTATTCAGTGCCGCCGGGGGTTTTTCTTGCCGAGTGCTCTCACCGAGGGAGAAACCACAAATTTACGTGTCAGGATGGACTACACAAACATTTCTCTTTACAGGCTTGTCAGGTACAGTACTGAGCCAGTTCCCCAGAAGACTGCTGATAACAAACTGCATGTGATAAGCCTCAATTTCACTGAAAACCACGAATTCCTGAGAAATCAATAACTGGTCACTGTCCAGCGTGGACAAACTGGCAGACATGTGCTAGTACGTGGATGAAAAGGCTTTATATGTGCAGTTAATTTGCATGTCATTATAGCACCGGAGGAGAGGCTTCTGACTACAAACTCAGCTTCTAAACAGACTAAATATGTCTGAATGTGAGGGAAATGCATATAAAATGATGTCCGATACCAAACTGGTGCAGCCATGAATAAAATAAATCAAACTATTCATTAGACTGTAGAAGTGGAGTTGAAGACATTTTGTGTTACCAGGTCTCATCCTGGGTGAAACACCAACAGATTTTACACATCTGCAAACACCAAAAACCTCCACGTGCATGACACCATGGAGGAGCAAACATCTACAGAAGAGGAAAAACAGTTTTGAGGACTAATATGTTCATATGATAAACAGAGAGGAGGTTTGGTTTGACCAAGATGTTAAATAGACCATTAATGTCGAACTTGAGCAGCCTTCACTAAACAGAGGACTCATCTACAGCTATAGCATCACTGCCTCTGCATTTCTCCCACATGTTCACAGGCTCCACCTAGTGGCCGGAGGCAACACCTGGGCAACACCTGGCTTATTGCCATCACGCTCAAAAGGTGCATAACTATTAGTAATACTGAACCAGGACTGCTGGGTCCAACTCACTGCATGAACAAGAGTATACAAATTGGAGCAATATGCAAAATGACATAAGGTGTTTCTAAATTTGGAAAATATCTCTATAACTATTTCAAATTTTTAGTTGTAAATAGACACACACACATGTTCATAATGGATATTGTAATCCATATTCTAGTTGGCTGAAAAACAACCTCAACTGTTTATTTCAAAGCTTTTACCACGATAATTTTTTCATTCTTTGGTTCTGTTTTTCCATCTGCTTCTCTTCTTGTTGAGTGTTGCAATGACCTTATTTGGCTTCATGAAGTTTCTTCAATAATTCCTGTGTTTGTGTCCCCCATCGGAGCTCTGCCACAGTGTGGCACTGCACCGCCATTAAAATAACATGAACCTCACATTCTGGTTTCCTTTTTGGGCACATGGAAGCAGAGCGATGCTGACAACTGACTCCCTCTCTGACTGATTAAGATCTTTGGAAACTCTTCATGCAGGAAAAAGTGTGTGTGTGGCTGGACGGGATTTCAAGCATTTAAATGAAGATTTCAGTTACTGGTGAGGCAACAGACACTGGAAGCTGATGTGCATATGGCATGAAAAGGTATGAATTACTCACTCATATCCAGCATAACTGTAATTCCACTACTTTATACAGTGATGAGAAATGTAACTAATTACTTTTTCAAATTCAATTACTGAATCCTAAATGAGCTTGTTACTCGTTACATTTATCTTACGTGAAAACAAGTGCAGAGGAGAGAAGACAAACGCAGTCTACTCCCCAGATTTTCCAGTTGATGACCCAACATCACCCGACCTTATGGTGGCGCAAGAAGGTTCAGGCAACGTGAGGTTGCTTATCGTCATAAGCATAAATGGTAAAGTAATTCTAGCACATAACTGTAACTGCAACTAATCACCAATTTTTTAAGGAACTTGCACCACCATGCTCATATTCGTGTCATAGAGGATGAAGGTGGAAGCATTAAAAAAACTCCATTATACATCTAATTTAATCCAGAGAGACAATATTGTTAAACAGAGCTGATTACTGTATTCTGATTGTTTAATGCTTCTGCTGTATGCAAAATCCTTCTGTCAGAGTTATCCCCATCTGATTACATCTGATTGCAAAAACAAAAACATCATGTAGTCTTTTGTAATACAAAGCTATGTTGCGGGAAAATGACAATTAAGAAGATAAAAGACACGAGAAACTGTGGAAGAACATTAGATTACAGAATAAATACAACTCGCTTAATTTCTTACACAAATCTACTGATTTGATTTTAATTGGCTCGATCCATATAAACGTCTCATCAAGCACATCGAGCTAACAAACTGAGAAAATGTTTTGGGCGACGCAAAGGGAGTGAATGTTAAACTGCTGAACAACACCAGCGGCTCTGGTTGTCGTCTGTATGCAGCGGGCACCTGCACCGCTCGCTTCAGGGAAGAGAAATATTCTGTTTATATGCAACGCAAGTAAGTCTAATGCACACACTTAGATGAAGATCCTGATTAGCAGAAATGAAAATCACTCAGCACTGATCAGCACTATCATTACTCAGTAGGCGCTGATGAACAACAGGAGGGACCAACAAGTGACAGAGAACACCTCAAGGGTGTCGTAAGCTCTTATTATCCTGGTGACAGAATTTAGTTGAGATTAAACAGCAGTGCCAGAGATAATAAACTGAAGGAATACAAGTCTCATTTTAGATCTGAACCCAGGCAGGAAGGAAGAAAAGCCAGACAGTATTTTTTCAGACATGAGAACCGCCCAAAGGAAACGACCAAAAAGAAAAAAATATATATCTACAGTTTGGTTTTTTTTCCCGATATAATTCATCTGTCTTCTCATTCCTGTTTGGGGAAACAGGGCTTTACCACATATCAATGTTATTCTACCTCCAGGTGTATAAGGTCGAAGCGAGCGAGTTTTATGGAGCTCTCACATCTTAAGTCACAGGCAGAGAAGCCTCTTGAGCTACATTCACCTCGGCATTCCCTCCGAAGACCCTTTCAAAGGTTACAAATCAGACGGAAAAACCTTTGACATTTGCTTATTTTGAACTGAAGTGCCTTTGCCGCAGACCAACGCCGCCTCGCGTGGAGCCGTGTCAGATCCTGTTTTTCAAATGGGAAGTGGAGTGCATGGTATGTTTGGTTTAAACGCTTGAAAAACCCATGAGTGCATCCTTGATCGGCGACTGGCAACAAGAATATTCTCCTTTTGTAAAACAGTGAATGAGTTTATATTTTTCAAAACCACGCTGGAGTACAAGAAAATCTCATCTGCAGCGAATCATGTGGAGTGCCTGACGAAAAAAACAGTCCGCTGAAAACGTCGTGAAAGAAAAAGTCTCTTCCAGCGTTTTCATCACCGAGACAGAGAAAACAATCACCATTCACATCTGTCTGATTACTGAAAATGTATCAATGCTTTATTAATTGTCTCACATTGAATTGTTGTCGATCATGGCCGTAGGTGATTCTAGACTCTTCACTTATGCATCGCACCCTCTCACCTCTCACGACTCTGCAGGACTTTTAGTGTGGAACAAACGTTTGAACAAATGGAAACTGTATAGAGGCCTTTGAGATATATTTTCTTGAGCTCTTGGATGCCAGTGTTAAAGATTAAATTTCAAAATCCATTGCTTGACTACCTCAATAGCAAGTTGCCCCAAGAAAAACAACAGAATCAGCCTTTTGATCAAACACCTAAAGCCACATGTAGGAATTATGACTCTTGTCTGTGAGGAGCAAAGCTGGAACTAGTGCGTGATAGAGCCACAAACCCAAGGGGGGACGTCAGGGTGGATGAACTGGGTCGACAAAGCATGTGGTTTAAACCACGATCAAGATCTTCTCCTAACCTTAACCAAATAATTATTCTTTTAACCATGATGACAAGGTTCAGTATAACCTCGAGGAAGTAGTTTTACCCCAAACACAACCTCTCACTAACCAAGGCCTTCTGGTGCCTAAAACAAAACCTTAACCAAAGCAGCATCAGATCAGTAAAAACTAATAAGAAACTTTATGTAACATTTTTTTTTAACATTATTCTGCCAATATCATTCAGATCAGAAAAATCATACGGGTCGATTCGAAGGAAAATACGAGGAAATGGCATTTTTAGTAATTACATTTCTGTGTTGTTTCTGACTGATTTCAAGCTTAGATCATGTTACAACCCTGATCCCAAAAAAGTTTGGACACTGTGCAAAACGTAAACAAAACCACAATGCAATCATTCGCAAACTGTGTTCACCAACAGCAGTTTTACAAAGTGTTCCCGAGCCCATGTAGTAATCTCCTTTGTACAATCATGTGCTCCATCCTCGCTTGTGAACGACTGAGTCTTTCCAGGATGAACCTTTGATTCCCAATCATGATACTATCACCTGTTACCAATGAACCTGTTTACCTGTGGAATGATCCAAACAGGTGTTTTTGGATCAGTCCACAACTTTCACAGTCTTTTGTTGCTCCTGTCCCAACTTGTTTGAAACATGTTGCTGCCATCAAATTCAGAATAAGCAGATATTCAGAAAAATCAATGAACTTCATGAGGTCAAACATTAAATATATTGTCTTTGTAAAGTTTTACGCAGCGTCCAAACTTTTTTGAAATCTGTGTTGCCATCACTGTCATGTTGCCAACACGTGTGATTTATTTTTATATTTCATTAGTTGCATATTAAAATGAATATCTCCTTTCTGCTATATTAACTCTCTATGCAAAAACAAATTGAGTAACAGAAGCTGAGGTAGCTCGGAATGAAAAAGTTTCTAGTTTTAGTTCAGCAAAAAAATAGTCGTATAATTTCAGAGCCTCTATACTTTATATACTGTTTCCCATTTGTTCATTTTTTTGTTCAAAATGCATATTGTATCTTCAATTATAGCCAGGCTTCTAATCTTTCAACATCTGGGTTTAACAGTCGTATGTGGTGTAATGCAACACTGAATGCAGAATACAGACATTTTGTTAAAGCTCCAGAGGAAAAAAAAAAAAAAAGGCTGAAATCAGCTTCACAATCCAGGCCTTAAACAGTCAGTACAAGTCAGCACTGTCACACAACTTAGTATGTTTAGTCGCTAAAGCTTCAGAAAGCCATTACTTTCATGAAAGAAAAAGAAACACAATTTATTTCAACCCTACAGTGGTTACATGGAAATACACTGATATGTACTTACAAAAATGTCTCAGAGAATAGAATAATTTCACATTATTGAAAATGAAAATTTTTAGTGTTTAACAGCTGTTGCATTTTCAGACATTTCTCTGCTTTCGGGTAAAAAGAGAACATGGACCGTCAAAAAAAACAGCTGATTTCTTGTAGGTTTCTCGAAGGTCAGTTTGAAAAGATTATGTACACTTTGTCACAAAACATGATTAGTTTTTTTTTTTCTTCTGCACAACCTTACGTCCTTTCCTAACAAGGCGGTTACATAATGGATTTGAAAGTGAGCGTATTATGTGGTAAAGTAATAAACTGTCTTGAAAAATGAATACTCTGACCATAACCAATGCTAAATTTTTTTCTGCAAGTGTTATCTCTCCTCGTTTTGTACGGCAGGACATTTCAAGCTTGTATCCAAAGAACAGAAATTAGGCACAGCATTTGTACTCTTCGGTTAACACATTCATAATGCTTGACTGGGGAGCTTCAAAGCAGCTGCATAGCACATTCATGAATACTGGATCATGCCTTGTGTCAGCTTTCATGCAGTGTTCATGCTTTTATGTCATTTGTGACATAGCAGTGGAATGATGTGTCTTTTTAATAGGCAATAAATTCCAAAATAAAAGTCTCTTTACAATTGCCATTTCTGGTTAGCGCATTGTCGACACATAATCAGACAGTGGAAGGAAATTATTCTTTTTATCGCCCCTCGAAAGATCACATTAAGGCATTATGAATGTGTTACTATCTAAAACAAAGCAGCACTTTGTCTACAACAGATCAACCAAGTCCAACCTGTAACATTGACAAATCCCTCGAAAATGTTCCCTTTCTGGATCTATTCATACACAACATGAAAACACATGAAAACAAAAATATTAACAGAATTTAAATCCCCAAAATTTGAGAATGATGCAAGTACTGAGCACCCTGTAATAACGTCGTGAAACCAATGTCTTGACTCTTCTCATCTCTTTTTTTTTAATCTTGTGTGTGGCTGCACAAGGGTCAAAAGGCATAGAAAGCAAAGGAGTCTGGGCCCAAAGATTTCAGAGGCTCAGACTTTCCTCTTTCTCCTCGAATGAAATCAGTTTATGAGAGCCAGAGCGCAGTCAGCATGGACAGCAGAAGAGCTGCCAGACTGTACGTCACACATCGGCAACCGAGGGTAGCTGAGGTTATTGACCAGCCACAGACGACAAAGAAATATTTTAACATCCACATCAGAGTTGTTTTTTTTTTTTTTTGAGTGATAATAATAATAATAAGCAGTAAAGTGTGACAAGAAGAAAAAAAACATAAAAAAAGCAAAAACAGAGAAAGAAATTTGTGTGTATGGCAATGTCATGGTCCATAGGTGCCCAAGAAGATCACACATGAAGACAGGAAGAGGACACGGAGAAAAGGGAAGCAGGAGAGAAAGAGGGAAAAGAGGGAGAGAGATAGAAAAATAAGGTCAGAAATACAGAAATACAAGTCTGAAAGGTTATTAGAGACTGAATTGAGGAATAAAAAAAGGACGTCTAAGTTAGAGGATCAAAGCAAAAAAGAAGTCGTAGCATGTTAGTAGCACGGCAAATGACGCGTGGATTCATGGCAGGCACGGGTGGAGGGTCACAGGGATGTAATGGAGGATGACAACAGAGAGGAAGACACTCCAAAGACGAGACGCTTTAAGGTTCAGTATAAACAGGGAGAGTTTTTAAATCAGTCATGGTGCAGATTAGTGGCAGAGTTTAGGATAAGATAGATGACAACCAGGATGCGGGGACACATCCACGAGAGTCTATTATCTCTCACTCGTAATGGCCAGTGGTGTAATGCAAGGTAAATGCAACTATGTGCTTACTCGCCACTGATGCGTAAACTCGGTCCTCATTAATTCACCCATTAGGTCATTAATGGAGAAACTTTGGATTTGCATTCGCTGACGACAAAATGATCATTTCAATATCCAATCAGCTGCACCTTTATAAGCCGGCAGAGTGGTGACGCTCTGCAGCATCAGCGTCCAGAAAAAAAACCTTCTAATTATGAGATAAGGATTTTATTCTGATCAATTAATTGCCTTGTAAAATCGTACCAGGGAAGACTCACCTATTACTGACAAAATAGCAACACTAGGCTCATAAATTAGGTGCATTTCATGTTCTGATTTCCATTTTGCAACTTTGCAGACACACTCATTAGAAACGTTTCCTCATTATGCTGATCAAACTGTAATCCAGGCGGCATTAGGTTTCCTTCAGAACCTATTTGCTCTTGCAATTTAGCAGAATACAAATGACATTTCCAGGAGTGTCATTAGTGGAATACAAATGATATTTCCAGGAGACAATGTCGGAAAAGCCACTCATCTCCTCAAATATACTCATAACAAAAGAGCAGAGGTCAAAAAAATAATTTTATTAAATAAATAGCAGCTCTTTTGTGTTAAATAGGAGCTATTACTTGGACAAACGGCTGATTCTCCAGCTCGACAAACGTCCTCTGCTGCAGTTCTCCAGCAGACAGATGGTCGGTGTTACTGTGCACACGTGTAGAAAGGAGAAGGCGGAGCTGCGTTCACAGTACAGCCGCTTCTTCAGCTACCATTACACCACTGGTCATGGCAGGGAGAACGGCCCATGCAAAAACCACACATCCAAAAACAGAAGCTGGTTATGAAGGTCAAATCTACGGCATGGATGAATGGGTGATCTCATGTTATCAAAACTGCAAAAGTTAATAGCTGTTTTTTCTTGTAGTTTCACTCCAATGTCAACCTTAGCCGGGGAGATTTGGATGGATCAGTTGTCAACACTTCTGTGTCCGAATTAGCAAATTTACAGAGGCTGTTTGTTTTGATCAACTTTTTTTTTTTCTGGAGAATTACGATGTTTTATCTCTCTTCAGCTGGGCAGCATTTTGCCTTCAGTGACTCATGCAAATGCTGCCCAGCTGTACCTGCAGAGGACGGGAAACATGCGAGAGCCGAATTCTGTGAAGGTTTTTGACACAACAGATTCCACAGATCATTTTCCCAAAAAGGAGGTAACATAACACTGAGATCCTTCATTCTGAAATGCATTCAAATCACTTTGGTCAATATGTTCTTTGTGGCATTTTGTGTGTGCGACTGCTTTCTGAGCATGTGTTTGGAAAATGAAAAATTTAAAAGCAGATTGAAAATCAACCTCGGATCAACCCTGCGTTCACAATTTGCGTCACGGTGCCAAATCAGCGCATAGAGACGCTACATATTTGGAAGAAGGAGCAGCTGTTTTAAGCCAACAGTTCCAAAAAAACAGCTGTGAAACCTGCTGAAATTAAATAAGGATGCTGCAGCTAAAAATAAACCTCAGCAATTTCCCACATGCCTTGAAGTGAAGAAAAAAAACAACAGCAACTTGGAAGCAACACTAAACATCCCAAAACAAAAAATTAAATGAAAGTAATTATGAGAATTAAAGGGGGACCGACTTGGATGAAGCCCATGTGAACTTCAGCTCTGGCGGTATTAGAAGTGATCCAAACCTCCCACTGCTATATGGCTGTTGCCCAGCAAGCGCATGAAAAGAAAATAACTGGTTTCTTTATGGGCCATGCACTGGCAGCCGCTGCCTTTTAGGCTCTCCGGTAAAGAACAGACGAAATTAATCCAGTTGGAAGTGGCACCATGCAAAGACTGGAAGGGCTGCGTCCCCACCTAACTAGGCCACACACTGTAATATTCAGGTCAGTCGTGGACCCTGAACTGTGAGACCCACTAAACCCGGCAGTGGAGGAGACAGATAAGAGGCCGATGGAAAGAAGACAGAGGAGAGAAGATGCGGAAAGATGATGGGAATGCGTTTTAGGTTTTTTGTTGCTTTTGCCCACCGCTGCATGTCCTCTGGTGAGAAGCAAGTGAGGGATCATGTCCTACTAATTGATCTACTGAGAAAAAGCACTTATCTCAATTTCATCTTAATCTCAAAACTGCACTCTTAGTTTGTCTCAAAACTTTCTCAATATTTTCTAAAACACCTCGGCTTTGCAGCATTTAGCAAATATCCAAACTGGACTAAATACTGTTTTTATTGTGGACCATTCTCAGCATTTTCAGCTTTCAGATTTCGGGGCATCGTAAGAATATTGAGAATGTTTAATTGTAGTTTATCTTCTTCATCACAGGTGCTGCAAACATACATTACAATAATTATAACCATTATGAGCCATTCTGAAAATGTGTTTTCTTAAATCTGCCCACCACCTCTAGAAATGTCTTTTTAACATATTCAAGACTCCAACACGTTTCATATAAGTGCAGTGAAATAGCAATAATGCTGTATATTATATCTGGAATCATTTAGATTTGAAGGCATGAGATGATGGTAAATTTGCATTTCCAGCGCTGATCAATCATGATTAATTTCGCTCCAATTTTTTTCTCATAACTGTGTTTCATCTCTCACAAATCTGACACGCGAGAGACCAATTAATTGGCTTCAAATCTAGTTTGTAATTTTTGTGTCATTTGTTATCACGTTCCTTCATGTTCACTTTGCAGCTGAATGGAAACATAATTGAGGCAATCAAGATCCTCTTTTGTGAGGCGAGAAAACCCTGAAGGTGAAGATGGAGGAAAGACAGGACGATGCAGAGAGAAAGAAAACCTGACAGAGGTCTTTTTTTTTTTTCAATAAGAGATCAAAAGTTTGAATGAGAGAGAAGTTCAACCTGTTTCAGAGCTCAGGTGTAGCGCAATGGGGAGGCAGCCCGAGTTAAAATGAGCACCTCACACACGACACAACAACAGAGCAAAGGTCGACCGTGACCACCTGGGTAGAGAAATATTTGACACTAAATGGACAAAATGCTCTGGGTCTGACTGATATCTGGTCCCGACTTTATTGCTCACTGAACTCGAGCCGCCTTAGAGGAGCCGCTGAAGACCAGGAGAGCAGAGCTGAGTTTTATCTGCAGCGGCAGAGCATCGACGAGGAGGAAAAACAGGGAGTGTGCCTCTGCTCCTCAAAATGGATTCAATAGCTATTGTTGATCTTGTGCTTCTGAAATTTTGTGAAGTGAGCAAAATGTTTTAAAATGCAAATAAGGCGGCTGGTGCATGAAGACACAGAGGAATCTCCATGAGGGAAGGATTGGGTGGAGGTGACGGGAAGCAAGCAAAAATACTCACGATGACCAAGCATCAAGTTGTTTGACTTTTAACTTTTGATTCACACATGGCAAAGCTTGATGGCAACACGTGAGCTTTGTCTTTGTTTAGCTGCACACTAAAATATCTTCCTCTACATTTACTCTAAAGTATTTTTCGAGTCAGAAGAGTCAAATTCCTCGCATTCTTAAACTTACCCATAAAGTTGATGGTGATTTTAATATTCTGTCTCACGCTCTTTAGTCTGCAAACATCTCATATTTCCATTCGATATTGCAGAGAAACCCTGGAATTGTAAACTTCTGGAGGAATGTAAACTTCATCTAACCTTAAACCAGAGGTTACTTTAATAAATCTAGTTTCATGGGATAATGATGTCACATCCACTTCATATTGCTACAATCCTTCCAACGTGGAGAAATATATTCTTCTGGTTATTTACGACTACACCACCTACACATTTCACAGTTTGTGCTCACTTCACATAGTTCTCTGAGGCTGTGCTGTATCTACTGTACAGGCCACAATATCACTTTCCATTGGTTTGCTTTGCACTGCACTAATAAGGACAGTGAAAACAGTACATGCAACAGATGGAGACAGATGATCATGTCAGACCTTACAGCCAACAAGCTGGTTATAGTCAAAGATCCAAACACTAGAGGCTTTGTGGTCACGGTGGCGGCCTCTGTTCACTGTGGCTGGTGTGTGTGTGGATGCTCGGGGTGGGGTGATGGGAGTAGTACCTGGGATGGTAGTGGGCTCTGTGGCCGTTCTGAAGGAGAGGATGCCGGGCTCCGACCTTCCCTGCTGGTTCTCCGCCACCACGTGAACCTCGTACTCCGTGTTCCAGTCCAGACCGCTCAGCAGGACGTACTCGCTGCCGTGAGGGAGGCGGAGCTCCGGTTTCCAGTCTGATACATGCTTCTGAGGAAGGAAGGTAGAGGGGACAAAACTCAACACTGGGCGACCAAGAGAGGCCGTGGTTATTCTATACAGGCACAGAGGAAAGGTTTTTTAGATCATTTGAGAAGGATCTCATTCCCAAGCTGCTTTTTATGCAGAAGATAAAAATGAGTGCATTTGCGGTCCCTTTCTGGCACAAGACAAAAAGCATGTGAAATTGAAAGAATCTAATTCATATTGAACCTGACAATAATCATGGAGTCGTAATAAGAGTAAAAATCAATAATCGGAAGGATCATATTTTTATATTTTCAGTTTAACAATACAAGTGATTTGCAAAAGTCTGAATTGCTGAATCCTCTTGGAGGCAACACACAACTAAGAAATGCCAACTGCTGCCTGAGAAGAGGATTTTGGAATAAATTAATTAAAGAACTACTTCAGCATTTCGGGGAAAGTCCATTTGCTTTTCACTAGAAGTTAGAGGAGAAGATCAGTATCTACTTGCATTAAATACAGAGGTGCAATATTTGTACATGAGACCAGGACAGACGTGCATAGGGTTGTGTTAAAAGTATATTTGCCACAGTTACCAAAGCCAGTTAAAGTAGCACACTGATTGAGGCTCCGGGCCAAAACAAGGCTCAGTCGTTGGCAGTGGTCCTTGTGGCTTGGTGTTCAGTCTAACAGAGGTGTCAGTATTCAGTAGTGGGGAGCCAGTAAAATTTGCTCACTTGGGAAACATGATCATATCCTAAAAGGTGCAAAATTGTATTAGTACAAAAATTGACTTGCATGAAAGGATGCCTTCGTGCACTCGGGAGTTGTTGTCAGGTGTATATTTTTGACGGGTTTATTCCTGCTTCCAGTTGGTTTTGGTGAACATTTTCCAGCACTTTTTCTTTCCGATTTTTATGTAAATATTGCAAGAATTGGAAAAATAAAAATACAAAAACAGCAAAGCGGTATAAGTTACCTCCTTGCTCTGTATACTCACAGCCTTGTATCTGACCAGGTAGTGTTTGATGGGAGAGCCGCCGTCGTCCTGCTTGATCCAGTTGACCTTAAGAGTGTTGCCCCTGTTTTGGACCTTGACTTCTAGTTTTGGGGCACTGGGTTCCCCTACAGGACAAACCAATGAATTATGATTAGTTGACATACATGTGGTTGCTGCATCAACACCTTCCTGAGCTTCTAAACTTCCTACTGTGTTTGAGTGCGTTTGTGTCTTCAAGGTCAACTAAGCTCAAACTGAAGTTGATTGCTTGTTCGACCTGCACTGTTTTTAGATGCTTTTGTAACAAGCTTTGCAATCAGAGGACCCACTGCAGATGCAGTGGCAGTAATCACAGTATGATTAAGGCTTTTATCCTTTTGTTGGCCTGACACAGAGAGTTTTTGTGCTGTCACGCTGCTCCGCTCAGCTGCTAAAGGATGACAACACGGAAAATCACATCTTAAAATCAAATCCCTGCAGATCATTGGCTCCAGTGCTCCATGCATCATCACATGCTGGCTGACAGCAGACTCTGTGATCACACGTTACAGCAACACACATGTTTGAGTGATCGCAAGCCACTAACATTATGCATCAAAAGAAAGATGATATGAACTTAGCAGCTAAACGATAATTATATTCAAATAAATCTCTCTCACAGACAATATATGAGATTAAAGGCTTTCTGCTTCACCTAACATTTACACAGCCGTTCTAAACATGGTTAGGGTTAGACAGGGTTACACTAACCTATAGGACATGAAATACAATAAGTATCAATTACATAGTGTTTGCTAAAGGATTTGCATGGAGCATTGAACCCAATGTTCTACCAGGGACAGATCAATGACTTTGGTGTCAGTGTTTTCATCCTTTTACATCTTGATTAAAAAAAAGAAAAAAGTTTGGTTGATGTAATACTCCACCAAAATCTGTCTTTTGATTATCAAGCTTCCACCTCCCACAGACTTGAAAGGTGTGTAATGCATTTATAGCTTTAATGACTAAGATGGATGTTTCTATATATTGATTGCGAAACTATTAGTGTCTGAAACATTTAAACAGGTGAGTGGAGAGCAGAGAAATAAACTATGCTGCAGGAGAAGTGTGATTCTGACAAGTCTCTATGGGCATTTTCATACTTGTGACCTGCCATGAAAACGGCTATCGAGGAGGTCAGGGCTGAATGTTGCGTCTGACTCTGACACAGAAGACGGCTGTTTGTTTCCTGTTTCATCTGTTTTCACCGACAGTCATTTTCTTTTCACCATGACCACAGTCTTTCCCTGGCTTTAACAAAGTAGATATTTTAGTCCAAACCACAACAAGTTTCTATGCCCAAACCAAACTTTAACTATGGCATTGGCACATTAGGAAACAGTCTAATGACTCCTTGGTGTTTTCTTGCAGAAGGCACTGACAAACAATATTATCCTGCTCATAAAGGCGTAAGATCAGAAAACACTAATATGACTACAGTAAGGAAATGTTTTCTTGTTGAGTTTGGACGACTTTGGTGTAAACTCTCTTTTCAAGCCTGCAGCGAGGGAGCGCTTGATGAATCAAAAATAGATTTTGGGTGGAATATCCCTTTAAGGGCAGCCTGAAGGGACAGAGGCCAGCGTGACTATCAGAGAACCGAGAACTGAGGGCGTTGTTCTCCTTGAGCCTCCTCATTATCGGCCTCGTCCCCCCTGACTAAAGACTGCCGGGCTGCTGGATAATGAGCCTGTAGGCCTTGATTTGACATGTTACTCTTTTACTTTTAATAATATATACATGCATTGGTCTGGTGGGAGGGAAGGTTGAGGTGTTTTGTGTGCATGTGTAGCGATGTTGGCTTTTACCCTCATGCCACCCTAAGGGCTGTAAGGAAGGAGACTATCAACCCACACATTAATTATGTATATAGTGGTTGCACACCTTGTTAGGCTTGTTATTATATTATCAAATTGACTGCCTCGTGATGTTACAGCGTTTGCCCTGTGCTAACAACCTGATGATAAAAAAAAAAACAGCTCATTATATCATATGTGATCTAAGACATGATGCAGAATCGACTTTGTTGGCGAGCGACTGAGTAATAATGGACACAGGGAAAAAAAAGCATTTTCCAGAGCCAATATTTAGCATTTCAAACATGAGTGTTAGTGGGTAATTAAATCGAAGGCACTTTATCGTTATCCTACGTGATCGTCTGAGCGCACTGCCTGAAAACTGCATTCCACTAGGGAGTGAGCATGACAGATGCTGGAAGTGAATCAGACAGCGTTAGTTGGTGACAGCAGCAGGAACGCGGTGGCAGGTAGACATTCAGCACTGTTATTCACGAGCATCATTCTGGGTTAGGTCAGTTTTTTTTTTTTTTTTTTCTGAGGCTAAAACAGAGAAAGGGGGAGGTTAGAATGAGAAGCTTCTCCATGCAGGCTGGAAATGTCGGATGCTGCCGCGCATTCGGAGGGAAACATGTGGAGCATCACCTCACACCGTCACGTATGAAGGAGGCGTGGTTCCACATGCAGCCCGACCTAATGCAGCATCCTCCCCCAGCTTCCAGCCTGCATCAAGAGTCTGAACAAGAACTGAACAAGAGTTACTGGAAACATGCTGTTGGATACAGAAGTTCTTCGTTTCAGTTTTGTGAATTGTGTGGATTCATAGTTTCATCTGATACAATATTTAATGCTGGTGCTTTAGACAGAATGTGACACTAATGATTGACCTTAAAAATCACTTTCTAAAAATCTGTCCAACTTTAAATCTTTAACTAAAATCAATTTACTGAATCATACATGTTAGTGTCGATCTCATAAATGATATAAAAGTAACCTGCACACAAACGTGTTATATCATTTAGGAGAACTGATTTTCTTTAATCTCAAAATCCCTGTCTGACTCTAATCTTTAAATTTTAACTAACTTCTCAAAAGGTTTCATCTCACAACTTAGAACTTTTTCCTTTGCAGTTTTCTCATTAATATAACGTAAATGTGTTTTTGTCAAGTCACCAAACTTTTAACTTTTATTACTATTATTACTATTTATTACTTATAGAATTTATATCTATCTATCTATCTATCTCCTACTGTTAGATTAAAGCGTAAAACGTTTTGATCTCTGTTTTTTCAGTTCTTTATGTTCTGTTTGTAGAAATGCAAGTCGCGAGAAGACGTGACACCGGAGACACAGACACATGCAGACTTTGGGAAACAAGAAGAAGAAGAAGAAGAAGAAGGATGCAACGAGAAACAGAAAAACAAACTTGCATGCTGCAGTAATGCAATGGGCTGCTGTGAATCCGATCAGGGAAACACTGAGAGCTACAGTAGCTAATTCGGGGGAAAAATAAGAAAGTTAGCTTTGCAGGTGAGGATGAGGATTGTGTGTGACAGTGCAGATGCAGATTGCAGTCAGTGGCACTTTGTGAGGGCGCTGCTGTGATGTTTCAATCTGATTCAAGGGTCAATAACTGAAAGGTAAAATGTTTTTTTTAAGGCTACCTGGAAACTAGTTTTGGCACAATTTGAAGCTAAAATAAAAAGGCAGGGCTGTTAGAAGATATTTCTGATTTAGAGCAACAGGAGAAAACACATCAGGGAATCAAAAATTAAAAGACTTAATTGTAATTGAGTTTTAAAATTGAACTACTGTATTAACCCTGCTGCGTATGTCACTTAACTAATCCAGGATAATATGATGCTAAATGATCTTAATTCTCATCCAGCTAATCCAGTTCTTCATTTATAATCTTGGCTTTCTTTAATAACTTTGGTTCTTAAACAAAGGGAGAATGAGTGAGATGTTTGAGCCGGCCCTCATACAACCGGCTGGCTGATTGAGGATGTTGTGAAACCTTAACAAATGTTAGCTTTTAAGTATTTCAAAAGAAACAGATGAAATGAAATGTGTGAGCCTATTAACAATGAGATCTGTATCACGCTGTATGTTGTATCACTGCAATTTAAAAGGGCTAAAATGAATTGGTGTTTTGATGTATTTCCAAGTATACATGTTTTCTTTCTGGTAGAATAAGTTCAGTGGTGCCTCTGTGCAACCATTTGAAAAAATGAGTTCACAGATGGGCAACATTACCAAAAAGTTTTGTTCATGATGTTGAATCAGAGTTGAAGGACACTCTCTAACAAATAGCTTCAAATGTGTCTCTCTGAGGAGAAAATCAAAGACCCCATTTTCATCTGATATTAACATGCAATCTGTATCTGGATATCTTATCTGAATATGGACAAATGCATGTTAATGTAGGTGTAAACTATATATATATTTAACAAGGCACTAAGAGGAGAATAGTTTTGCATTGTGAAAAAATAGCAGAAAGATCATAACTGGCTAAAAGGCATAGAAAGTCTAAAGATGAATGGAGATGATGAAATACTGCTGGAGTGAAATAGAGCACGTTTACTAAATGTTTACTACATATTTACAGAATGGCTGGATGAAAAATGGCCAAACAAAACTGAAAGTGGTCTAAAATCTCGCCTACGAGTCTAATTTGACAAATGCCTTCTGGATGATCACTGCTGATCTCATGATCTGAGACTAAACAAAAAAAGAATTACCTTCTGTTGGCCAGCGGAGACGACATCATCAGCACCATGCAAGAGCCACATGAAAAAGTCACATGATGTGCACGCACATGATTGGTTGACAGGGAGAATATAGGAGAAGGAGGGGGGGTGGGGGGGCACATGGGAAACATACAAAACATTTTTGAAATGATGAAAACATGTCAACAGAATAAACAAATGAACAAGAATGTTAAAGACAAAATGACACAAAAGGAACACAAACAACCAAGAGAAATACATAAATTGATAAACAGAGTTTTTGAATACATATAAAAAAAAATTATGTTGCTGAATATATGAAGCAGTCGCAGGCTTTTAGTTTTGGTTTATGGACGTATGTCGAATCAATCAATAAACAAACAAATACATTGATTTTAAGATTTAAGATACAACCAAAACTGCTCACCCAGAACTGCCTCATGCATCCAGATAATCAGCTTTTCCTCTGACACACTTTTTTTCATTCTAATATTTTACATTAAAGCCCAATCTGAATTTGAACGATGGTCAGCTCTAACATCTCGGCCGCCATTAGAGACGAATGAAAGATAGAAAAAGCAGCAGTGTGTTTGTTTGATTTCCCTGAGACGAACAAGGAATCGGGTTCAGAAGAAGAGCAGAGGAAACTCTGCAGCTTTGAGAATACAAACCATGCCAACTGAACGTGAAACACAACACGGCAGACGACAGCAGTGTGAACACATGAAACATCAGGAGAAATAAGGTTCTGCATTAGATGATGGTCTGAAAGCAGTTGTGACATTTGTGAAGCACTTGCATAAAAACACAGAGTAGTTGCTGGAGCACATATGAGCTACATCCTAGGTGAATCTAACGTGAAGCCGAAGCTGTATCTCAGACATGTTATTAAAAATGTGTTTAAAGGGAGAGATTTAGTTAAGATCACTCGCAAGGACATACAGGTACAAGAATACAGTACATCGGTTAAAAGAAGCGACACAAGACATACAAGAAATACTCCAGTGACCGAACACACCCGTCATGTTTGTTTACACCGTTACCTCAAAGGCTGTTTTAAAATTTGTGTGAACCTCGAATTAAAGGAATAAGCTGTCAGATATAGTTGCTTAAAGGTGCAATCAGTTATAATTTCACTCCTCTGGTACCTGAACAACTGGTCTGTGTTGTATTTCTCAACAGGAAAACCAGGCCTGGCTCAGTGTACTTCCTGGTTGCGATGTCGCAGCGAGCAGAAAAAATCCACCTTCCCATTACTGACAGGCCAAATCCTCAAGACTAGTGTGTCAGACGATCTGATACTGAGAAACACTGAAGGGTTCTCAAGAAAACTCAAAGTCAACGGTGACAGAGGGGATTAGATAAGAACTACAATATGTAGATGGCAGAGAGGCAAAAATGGGTTTGGCAGGTAGAAGTAGGGGAAGAAGTATTATTGCTGGGTGGTGCCTCCATTTTTTGTGCATCAGGTAGAAAATGGCCAAATACATCGAGATGAAAAAGAAAAAACTGAGGAGCTGATTTATGAGCACTCCTGCCGTCAAACAATCCAAGATGGCGACTGATGGCGAGTGTTACTAAAAAGTAGTCGTCTTGAACACTCCATACATTGTGATGCAATGTTGACAAATAATGACATGACAACATTAGTGTTTAGTGACCTTGAATGAAACTTTGGCTAATTTATCTTCCACCGAGTTGGAGTTCAGTTTGATGCTGACATTGATGGTTACAAGTCAGAAAATGCTGCTTACAGTTAATTCTATGTGACACAAACGCAGCACAAGTTGTTAGCATGGACTTTACTATCACTAAACATTTATGCAAAATGTCATGAACATATTATGTGATATAATGTTATGAGTCTACTATCAATCATCTAACTAAATGATCATCTGTTAACATGACACCTACAAACTAAAAATAGCACTTTCACAAATTAACAGATCACGGCAAACCTAGTTTTAAGAATGCATCGTGTTTTAATTCTTCATGTACAGACACGTGTTAATTATGTCACACACAACACTATAATCAGGTGGTTAGAAGTGCGACCTTCATGTCCTTGACAAAAGTTAGTAAAATCTATGAGAATTCAACACTGTTAGAAAAGTTACCGGCCTCATTCTCTGTGGCTACGAGCTCTCCTACGAGCCGCACCAGAAATCAATGAACATCTACACTAACTGTGAAGCCAAGCAGGTAAGAGGCGAAGAGAGACACACTGCACACTGCGTGACTGGCATACTCACTACGGGCCATACTGGTGGCAGCGATAGGGGGTGGGATCTCTGATGAAACTGAAAGATGGTGAGAACATGGTGAGAGGAGCCGGGGTTCTCCTCGGCAAGAGCAACTCAGCGCCGGGTCAAGTTTTGTTTTTCTACTGTCTTGGTGATAAGGAATTCGTCTGGAACATTCCTGTGGAACAATGAGTCCTCTTGTTTTACAGCATGTGTTAGCACTGTGCTATCCACTGGGATGCAACAACAACGACATGTTAAAACCTTTTCTATTGCATCCTGTGTAATGGAAGCTGAGGCCTTTCTCAATACAGAGTGTGCCAAGTTCAAAGTTGTGTTCTTGGGAGGCCAAACTTGCAAAAGGAGGAGAGGATGCATCGGAATACATCAGTCGAGATCAGGTGGTAACTTGTAAATTTCCCCGTTGTGGAACTAATAAAGGAATATCTTATCTTATCTTATCTTAACTATGATCACTGTAATGTATATTCACGTACGATAAACTCAAATCTAAGACTATACAATTAAAAAAACTTGCTTTCATTTACATGTGTTCAATCAACCATAACTTTATTTTAAGAGTCTGAGACCAAAGTTTATTTTTAATGAATTATATCTTCTGTATAATCAGCTACAGGGAACTGCTCGAGATGTTCAGAAGTGTCGCCACTGCCTGGGACCAAGTTAAGAAAAATGCTGAGGACAAATTTCCCTAAAAGTACCTTAAAGCAAAGAACAGGCTTCCTTATAATAAAAAAAGTGCCTGTAAACATTAAAGAAACTTCTCATGGAAACAAAGATAAGCAAGAACAATGCCTGCAGTCAACTTTTCTGCAGCGCTCGCTCGACTTCACCGAGCTGCTCGTTGAGCATCCCGTGCTGGTATTTGTTCACGTACAGTATCAGCTTCCTTTCCTTTCATACCTTCGCCAACTGCCTTTTGTTTTGGTGCCCGTGGTTTGAATTACAGCGACAACCAGCAATTACTTCAAGTTTTCAGATTCCTACAAAAGGCGAGTCTACTCTCTTCTGACAAGCATAACACACTCTTTATTGTCCTCAAACCCAAACAATGCCAAAGGTAATGTTTTAGAAAATGCAAATACTGTATATAAATCATTGGTCCAAAACTGAAGCTATGCAGCAACAAAAAGATGCAAGCTGTGCTATTTCAAGGATTTCTTAAGGGTTACAATGAGTATGTTTTCATATACACTAGTCAGCCAGTTATTGTTAATGCGTTTATGCATCATAGTCTTTAGAAACCTGAATATTCAAGCTGGTCATATTCTGAATATGATTGTAACCTGGACTAGCCTGAGCAGCAGTAAGCATATACTATTTACAGTCTCGTGACCTTTGAGACGCAATTATCGCCAATGACCAAATTAAAATGTCAAAATAAAAGCACACCTTGAGCACAAATGGGAATCCTAAAGATTTCTGGGAACTGAAGGCCTGAAAATTTAAACCTTATGTTTCCATGCGGGGCCATTTAAGCGCAAAGTTGTCCCACTTTTAACATTAAAACTGGTAAATATTCTAATTCCACTTTTAATTCCAACTATTTTCCTCTTTTACGTCTCTGAAAACAGTATATCTCCTTTAAAGGCCTGATATAACAGTGACTGGCTGAACTACTGCAGTTCACAAGTACAATATGCTTTCTACTAGAGAGAAACCAAAAGAAAGAAAGAGCAGAACTAAGAACTACGGTACAAATAATTCACAGGCTATCGGCTGTAAGTCTGTCATATCAATCGATAACACTGCTAAACTAACCTGCATTAGAGACTAGAGAGTGGACTTCCGTCTGGAAAATTAGTACAATGGGTAATGAAATGACGACTGATATCAATGTAGGAGGAAAGAAAATTTAAGGTTTTGGGTGATGACTTTCCATTGAAGACACCACGTGATCGCTGTTACTTTACTTTAAACGTGTAAAAATCGATGTTCTAATATAGAGAGAATGGTAAAGCAAATAAAAGCAGTGGAGATGGAAACAAGTACAAAGGGAAATAAAGCAGCAGAAGACAGGGAGAACAGAAACTTACTTGTGAAAGAATACCCTGAGAAGTCCAATGGAAAACAGAACAGATGGAAAACCATGATGAGAAAACAATGACACACACACAAAAAAAAGAAGAAACACAGACAATGAAATGAGAAATAAGAGGGCAACTGTGTCCTGCCACATCATTAACCCACTGTCACACAGATAGTGCGTCTTATCGGACTTCCTGTCAACAGCAAGTCTCGCTGCTCTTTGTTCTGCAGCTAAATCTGACTTTATAATACTGCTACTGTATTAAACTGTAAATTAGAAATTTCCCTATCCACTTCAAGCTCAGATGCAACTTTGGCTGCAGAAGTGTTTTCTTAAAAGGATGTTGAGTTTTCTGATAGTCTGATGACACATTAAATGAGAGCATGCACACAATCTAATCTGATCCTTTTTCGTCTCTGTAAAAGACACATTATAGTTCCGACTAGCAGAAATTCAACAAATGCATCAGACTTTTGCTGAAACATCTCGAAGTAGGACAAAACTTCTCTTCAGCTTTTGGGAATGAGGCAAAAATAAGGAGGATGCTGAGGGTGGGGGAGCTATTTCTACAGAAGCAGCGGGGTGATGAAGCACAGATGGAGGCGTGACGTAGAAGCTCTTGCTAACGAACACAAAGATTTATTCATGACCCTGATTTGAAATGCTGACTGATAAACAGGTCTGTTGCCTTCTAATTGTAGCCCGGGTGAAGTAACTCCACAGTGGGTGGACGGATTAAAGGATAATTTTGTTTTATTATGATTTGGGTCTAATTCTGGGAAATCATTTCAATCAGTGATAACAACATGTGAATTGGAAACTCAGTCCGAAAGGGTAGGAAACACAGTCACTGTCCATTGTAAACATCCATCGCAGACTTCCTGCAGAAATCCTGCAAAATCAGGGATTATTACCAACATTTCTATTGCACTCATTTCAAATTGTCGGCTCATTTAAAACCTTTCTGATCGTGCAACTGTTTCCTGACTTTGTGGGAGCAATGTTGCCAAATCACAGAAGTCATTTCGGTGAGTACAACGCTATCATAACCAATAAAAATGAAAATTGAGACTATGAAAATAAGAGCCAAGTTGTGATAAAGCAGAATTATCCTTCAAACTCCCAAGTTTCTCAGTTCGTCATCACCTGTTTGATACTAACACATTCCCATATTCTTCGGTTTCCTTATGCTGCCTTGTTGATTTATTTTAAACCACATTTCATCTAACGAGTCTAACTGTCTTATAACCACAGAGAGCGATCATTCACAACTGTTCAAGAACTGATACCATACTTCTGCCATCAAACATATGGACAAGGACTATTGCATTATCACGCTAATTGTTTTTGGAAAGTGAGACTTCCCATGTTACAATGTGCAAATGTTTACCGGATAGATGTAAATCAGATGTTAGAGATGACTGATTCATACTTCACTGAGAAAGTATTATCTAGCGTAATTGCGCATAGATAAATAAACAAAGTTGACGCATTTTTATGTCAAGCCGTCACATTTTGATCGGTGATGACAGGTGTTGCGCACCTGCTCCTTAGCGTAAGGTTGCCGACGGTGCCATATGTCTGACACAGCTGTGAGTTGATGCCAGATTAGTCACCAGGAAAAACCTAAACGGTGAGAACATGGAGGATGACAACAAGAAGCAGAACATCCAGCGAGCGTCGTGGCGGTTTGCTGAACAAATGCAAAATCCCTCATTTGCCTGACAAGTAGGTTTTCTCCTTGTATCTCCCTTGTTCTCTTAAGGTGACTCTTTCTCCTGTCAAACTTCAAAACACTGTTAAACAGAAAATTTCTCCCTCCTCCTACCTTTCATCACGAGCTGCCATTTCTTTCACAAAATATAAACAATCTTCAGCAGCGCTTGACCTCTGGCTGCTACATTAACAATGCGCGCTGTCACTGAACTATAAATACGGAGCTGACACTCGGAGCCGAAGTATAAATCAGCCTTAAGAATGCACAAGTACTTCCCAGAGAGCTTTCACTAAATCACCTGAGTTGTGGGCTAAAAGGACACGGCTGGGTGAAATGGAAGGAGGCTCGGCCCTGTCTCACACACCGCAAACATTCATGAGCGAAGAGGCATATTTATAACGCCGCTCAGTGATGAAGGATACACAAGTTATGCTTTGCAAAGTTATCACTATGAACCGAGTTGGATTACGAAGCGCTGAATTATCGTTCCTTCTGGCCTGGCTGCGCTGGGGCTTGGCGTGAGAATAGAGGAGTGTCGGGGCAGAAGCATCTGGGCTCAGCTAGACACGAGCAGGCGGTGGAGTGAGCATTAGGTTCAAAGCATCGGGGTCGGAGGAGAGCGCTGACTGGGAGCGGGGAGACGAGCGGCGAGTACTTACGGACTGGCTCGGTCTTGAAAGTGCTGGCCGGGCTGCTCTCGCCTTCACCTTTGCCGTTGATGGCGGACATCTTGACCTCGTAGGTGGTCTCCGGCTTCAGGCCAACGATGGTGATCTTGGTCAAGTCTGTCGGAGGCGAAGCGGTGTTAATGTTGAATAAGGGAACAGTGGATATAGTAGCTCTTTGCTCTGTGTGTGAGATGCATAAACTTATCATTTCATCAAACAACTTTCAATCAAACACCAAAATTCAAAAGCTAGATTTTCTTTAAAAAGTCACTCAAACCAAAATGGATGAATCTCTCATAGATGTAATTTTGTTTCAACTATTCTTGTGCTGGTTTTCTCATATTTTTTTCTCCTTTTCAATTGTGAAATGAGTTTTCTGGTGTGTTTTTTTTTGCCTTTTCTTCTTCTGTTGATTCTCCGTTATCTTCATTTGCTCTTCATTTTTATTTTTATGGCTATTTCATGTGCGCTCCAGGAAGATTAAGAGCCATTTCGTGGGAGCTAATGGGGATCCAAATAAAGCATAAAGAATAAAATAAATGTGTTTACACAAAACCTTATTTTTCACTTATAATCAGAATGAGACCATAACTCAAATGTGTTACTCATATGAGAATGAGTATTTCCCTTGGTTACAATAATGTACTATTGCAATTACCTTGTCATTGCCTTTTTGTTTATTCCACTTTCGCTTGCATTTGTTTCTTTGGCTTTTTATTTTCCTTCACTTCCTGCTCTTTTCATATTCACTACTACCATTTGTGCAAAATGTATTTCCTGGTGTCTTATGTCGACGTCTGTGCTATCTCACTTTTATCTGAATATGAAATAAGTACAAATGGGAGGCGTTGAGCATCATGAAGAGCAAATGCCAAGAAAAGGCCAAGTTCTAATTACAGTGGGTTTCTGACTATTGTAGGAAAATACGATTAAATATAAATTGTAGCACAAAAAGAAAGCTGTTAGGAAAGCCTGCTACTGTCATCTCTTCATAGCTTCAACAATGAGTGTGTAAATAATTAATTAAAGTGTGAACTTGTGGTGTTTCTTTCTAGAGGCAGAAAGAATAAAAATGTATTATATTTCATTACACAGACGATGTCATTTCCATATTAACAAGGCACCGCTGAGATTTCAATCAGGATGCACACATGTTTCTTGACTTTTGTCATGAAATGATATCTCACTGTGCAACACAAAGAATAGTAATTTCATGGGTGAGAACAAATTTAGGCCCCGGTGCAAAACAGCTCCGAAACATTTTTCGATTACAGGGACTCCGAGAAAATTCTAAATGTGTTTCACATTAACGTCTCAATGAGAAAGACTTTGAGAATGAACCGCGCATAAGTGACTACTTGGGCCGGCTGTATGAATACAGCTAAAAAGCGCGAGGCCAAATTAATTCACAACCGGGCTTTTAGCAGCACCGGCATCAGTAAAACTGATGTCGCTGCCGAAACCATTCATGTTCAGATGAGATTTCCAGCCGGCCCGGAGTAATTTACCACTGATTACCACATGCCGGTTTCCTCAGCTTCTCGAAAAGGTTATCTCCACAAATCATAATAATCTTTACAAACTCCACTGGCTTTGGTGTGTGTTAATCATTGTGTTGCTGCAGTGCATGCGAGCTGCTGCATCAAGGTTTGTGTGCTGACGTCTTAGAAATCGATCAAGGTATTAAGGTAAAATACAGCATAAACAATCACAATCTGAGATTTCTGGTCACCACCAAAACACAATGGAGCTGACACAGACCTGTTATCCAAAAAAATAATATAAGCACATCAATGAGACAAACAGCGACATTTAATCTACTTTGAGTCAATCTGCTGTCAAAAACAGTCCCCAGAAAAACGCACTATTTATTTTACTCTTGTTAAAGTTTGTTAAAAGCTTTTTAGGAAATTATTTTGTCAGTGACGAAAAAGCGATATGTTCGTGAACTGTTTTTCTAAAGATTTACATTTCCAGTAAGGCTGAATGGGTTTGGGGCTTAGCGCCATCGATTGAGAGACGGACTAACACATTGTTGGTTTTGGTCTTTTCATGGGATTTGTTGATGATAAGAAGACAAATATAGCATAACGCCAGCTTTATCCTTTAAGCCTGCGACCAACAAAAATGGTCACACAAATTACAAAATAGCAATTACCCCCTGTGTACACTTATAGAAATGAGAACAAGTCTGTCATTATCATATAGCAAAGACGGATATTTTTAGTCCAACTGCCTCATAAATCAAGCTACAGTTTATTCACGTTACAGACCATATATGATAAAAGCATACACCTAATGCGTGGAACATAAAACATGAAGTGGTAATAGGCTGACAAGATGCCTAATGCATCACAGCAGGTGCACTTTAACATCTGATTTGCAGCTTCCTGTGCATTGCAGATGTAGATATCTACAGTATGTGTGGCTCCACAGTGATGGGTGTGGTGTCTACATCTGGCAGTACTGCTTTCCAACATGTGATGGCAGCCCTGGTTCACAGTATTATGAGAGACACTTGAAAGTCAGTGGCCTTTTCATTGACACATTTCAGCCACTTAATAATTCTGTGTCAGTAACAATCCTTCCTCTCTGGTATGTTGCAGCTTGAATAACAAGCCCTTTAATACCGATTTCACAAATTCACATTACAGGTATACAATAAGAAATGTATGCAGCACAGCAGACAAAGTCCATCCTGTGTGTTTCAGAGATGCTGTACTCTATCAGATGTGGAGTAGACGCCTTTGAATGGGATATTTTTGGTAACGTTTCCTGTTGGTGCGTGGGTGCATGTTGTTTTGTTTTGCGCGTACGCTTGCGTGACAGGCGGCTCTCGGGCCTTGAGCTGACAGCGGAGCCTGTCAGCCACAGACTGATACGTCCCGCGTGGCAGACAGGACGAGAACCATCCAGATTTGTAAGAGCCACAAACCCTCTGTGGGACGGGGATATTATCTGGGGCCTGTCAGTGTCTGAGCTGACTGTCATTTAGGCGACGCTGTGTTCCACCTCTCCTGCTGACAACAGCTACTGTCATGTTTGGATTAACTGTTGTTGCTGCCTGAAATGTTTGCTGCAGTTGTGGCCTGTATTTCCTTCATGTAGGAGATGCACTGGAAAGAAAATAGACCCTAAAATGATGAAGACGGTAATAATAATAATAACATCTGTTCATGCACAGATAGACTGGACTGACAGGAATATAAGAACCATGTTGATGGGACACTCTGCATCTTCATAATGCCATAAAATGTACCGAGGTATAAACTGGAAGGTGAACTTTTATGCATTTGTTTTGATATATGATAAATGTTTTGAGTTGTTTGAGAAATATGATCCGGGTCATGAAAACAGGAAGTGTAGCTAATGTTGCCAAGTTGCTTGACTCCTGCTTTTTTTTTTTCTTTCAGCCATAAGTTGGACAAAATATTATATAAATACTTCACTTCTATGCACCATTACAGCGAGTGAATTATCTTGATCCTCTAAAACCTTAGGATTCAGAAAGCTGAAGTTTCAATTAGCACCTTTTTTTTTTTTTTTACATGATTAATGATGTTATTTGTCAACAGACATTGGAGACTGAGTAAAACCTTCCTATTCCAGAGGCGTCATCTGGATGCTAAGAATTAAAATGTCCTCAGAAGTACTAAGGTGCAGCTGATGCAGGTGATACATCTTCAGGAGACCGACTGAGCCTGAAGAGAGAATTTAATAACATCCCTTGCATCCACTTTGCTTGATTAAATGCATATTCTTCAAGGCTTTCAGGGGAAATGTAGGTAAGTGGCGGTGACTCTGGGACTTAAAAATTGTATATTGAGTCCCATCGAGCGCCAATCTACGTCACAGCAGGTGTTTGATCAGCTGTCAAACGTGACGCTTGAAAAAATATAATGAGATTTCTTATACATGCTTCTGCCAAGGGGAGGCACAAAACAAACAGCTGTGGTCAGGAGACGCAGGTGACTCACCGTCCTCGGCGTTGTACTCCTTGCCAGTCCAATCCTGGCCAGGCAAACGCCACTCCACTCTGTACTTGATGATGGGCACGCCGCCTATGGAGTCGGGCTCGTCAAACTCTATCACCGCTGTGCTGGAGAAAGGTTCCACCTGCTCAATTTCTGGTGACGATGGCACCTCTGCACAGAACAGAAAAAAAATATATGTATTATAGATTTCTTCTTTTCAAAAAGTCATTCTAAAAACCAGCAGTGATGCTCTTATAAAATGAGCAAAGTGTAATGATTCACAAACAGAATTTAAGTTTATTGTCGTGCAATGTCTATAAGAAACAACTCTTTAGCTTTTTTGATTAATGCATACTTTATAAATATGTACTTCAACCATGCAAACAGGATTTATATGGGCAAATTAAAATCTTTGTACAATGTCAGCAGTTGTATTTTCCCGCAATAACAGTTTTATATTTCAGGGCGTGTTTGCATCTATATCATCTCTCTTTTGTAAAACTCTTTCCACAGTGCTGTTTGATTCATTACTCAAGATAACTACCACCCTCGCCGCCATGAGTCATATGACACAGCTGGTCGTCATCTGGAAGGAATCAGCCTACCTGTGTTTTCATTTAGACACAGGTAATTGAAAGACACAGGTAGTAAATAAGTTCTGTGTGTAAATAACTAAAGAAAAGTAAGAAAAGAGTATAAATAAATAATAAAGTGTCTTGTTGTGTGAGAGCTTTTGAAATAAAGCCTTCAAAATAAAACACTGTGACAAGGAGTCTCTACAATGTAGGACTATATCTATATATATGTGGGCCTTATCGCACTGTCTGTGCAGAGAGAGAACTGCATTTAAAGGCATTAGAGGAGCTGATGTTCTTGGCTCAGATTGATACTGGCCACTGCAACAACGACTGATAATGTGCTGCTCCCAATCAGCCCCTTTCACAACTGTGATGCTGGCACGCCGCTGGCGCCTCGAAGCCTCTGGTGCCTCGAAGCCTCTGGTCACCAAATTACTGAGGATCTGTTGGACATGCCTGAGTGAGTCTGCGGCCGACAGCTTTACCTCCGGCCCGAGTTGCGCTCTGATTCACGGCGATAGGCCAGAGTGTCAGAGAAATGGAGCACCCTGCACAATTTAGCACTCTGTCGACGGTATAATGCCGTTTTTATCTTTCAGGTGTCAGGTCTAATGATGGTAATCAGCATGTCAGGTGGGTGTTGCGTCCGTCCATTAAAAATTGGTCTGGAGACTCTTTACAATTGCTTTTCATAAAAATTTGATAGAGTATATTCACGGCTTCCAGGGAATAATGAATTGAGCGACTCTTTGACCTTTCCTCCGGTGCCTCTATCAAGCTTCCACTCGTACACAAGAAAATGAATCTAATGGACAGATCACCAAGACATTCGCTAATAATGGTAATTACAAAGCAACGCCGGCTGAGTCTCAGTGCTAAAGGGTGTAAGAATCAGCTCATCATCAATCCATTTATGTACAAACATCCCAGAGCCACTCAGGAGCATCACACAAACAGAAACACGACCGAAAATGATCCTCCTCCTCTAATGATAAACCTACCGGATTTTTTCTGTGTAGTGTTTGAATGTGACGCGGAGACGGTTTAATTACCCTTGAAACTGAAATGACTTTGTTTAGTGAAGCTCTTCGCCTCGTGCTACATGTTTCTCATTGACATATCGGAGTGGAAAACAAGGTGTGAAGAGATATTTGAAGGGTTCTTTTTGGTTTCAGAGCAGCTGCGGTTGGAAAGAGTCACTTCAGGCATACTGATGAGAAATTAAAAAGCAGAGAGAAAACACCTCAAAGGGCATACAGTATGGTACACAGTGGCAGCAGAGGTTGTTAGCACAATTAATTCGACTGCACTTTATTTAGACAAGGTCCTGAGTGACCTATTTCCTCTAATGGTCCAAAACTAATTTTGGAACCAAACTTTACAGGCAGAGCAAAGATGTCTGTGATTTGAATTTTTGCTCATGACCTGTCCTCACGATACTGTGGTCCGACTTTATTTTCTATTCATACGCTGCCTTTTGGACATCCTGAGCATAAAATATCAATTTGTATACGACGACACACGGATATATCTTAGCTATGACCCCAGAAATTCAAATCAATCAGCAACTTCCTAAATTTTATTGACGACACTCGTAAGTGGATGTTTCAGATTTTCCCCCAGTTATCATATAACATTAATTACATGATCTTAGTAAAGACATCACTGTTATGTTGTTTTATGGTTTTGTTTCTTTGGCAAAAAAGCATCTCAAACTGACCAGCCAGGTGCTCTCACATCATTTCTGGTTTGTGAATTCATCAAACCCCAAACACACTTATCCCCATTTGGGATTTTAAATATTAATCTTTATCTTTCTTGCTTAAAGATAATTTGAAAAAAATGCTACACACATTCAGTCCAAATTGAATTTTCGGTGAAAACGGACCTGCTTGGATGAGAAGGAACTCCTTGGACTCGGTGCCCATCGCATTGGTTGCCGTGCAGTTGTAGCTCCCGAAGTCATTCTGAGAATCAGGGGTAATCTGAGAGACAGGAAAAGACAAAAACACTGAGAAACACCGGTTCATGAGGCGAAGCACGGCAGGTGAACGAGAAAAAAACTGTGGACCAAACAGAGCTGTGAGGAACCTGAATCTGTTCTATCATTAGTTATTGTTCCATTCAGCTGTTTGTTCAAGGCTGATCGAGACCGGTCAATATTCACATGCACAGATATCTAATTTAGGAACTACACACTGATTCACTGAGATGATATCACTGTACTCAGTAACATCTGCTATTATCATCTTTGATTCAGATTTGGTGTGGAACTACTTGTTAGCTGTGCATTATTCAGGACGCTCACTAATCTCACTGCAAGGATGTTTTTCCTGTTTCATGCTGTGAATAACAAACAGAAGTTCCTTTTAAAATTACCACTACATTTTCATTTTTAGTTAAAATAACAAAAAATATGCAAAAAAGCCTCTTTGTTAAAGCAGCAGGCCAAATCTTTGGACATTAAAGTGGAACAAAACCTTCTTAGAATTGCTTCTAATAGTTGATCTTATCTGGTAAGTAGCTACAGCTGTAGACACAAAATCTAATAATATCTGAAGCTGACGTTCTGCCAAAGTTGGAGCTTTCGGTTTAATGCCAAAACAGTCTCTTTGCGCTTTATTAGTTCCTGTGCTTTTGTAAATCAGGAAGGTTGCGGCAGACCTCCAGGTAGCTGATGGTTGGCGTGTTGTAGATCTTCATGTTGGTGGTGTTGGCGGACGGCAGCTGGAGGCCGTCTCTGAACCAAACCACAGAGGCCCCGGGGTGAGCCTCCACCTCACAGCTGATGTTGGCCGGGTTTCCCTCCCACGTGTACACTGTCACCGGACCCAGGATCTTTGGAGCATCTGCAGCAACGACACACGGCACACAGGCATGTTTGGAACGCTTTGGTGTCAATCTCAAGTGTTTACTCCTTCAGTCTGGTTCATCTGGCCAGAGGAGGAGATGCATAAGGAGCGAAGCTGCAATCAACTAACAAAGGGAAATAATCCAGAAACTCAAAGGTCTGTGCTTTTTAAACCTATCAAACAATCATAAATATTGCATGTTTGTAATTTTTCAAGGTAGACTTGTGCAGCTGAATATTCAAAACATTTGCATACTTATTCCCTTTTCAACCACTTTAATTTGAGGTCAGGGAAATATTTAGACTAGGAACCATGGCCACATGACAAGGCAACTTTTTTTTTGTAAAGCACATTTCATTCACTGCTGCAACTCAAAGTGACAGAGAAAAAATACAGTAAAGGTCAAAGGTTCACAATCAAAATGTGCAAGAGAATTTAAAAACTAGTGCAGTTCAAGTCAGGTGAAATAGAAAGAACCCAGCAAATACTCAACTACTCAGTTAATAGCACAGTTAAAATGAAGGCTATTTAACAGCTGAAGCTTTTAGCCATTACAGGGTATAATAGGTAGTGCAGGGAAGTTTTTTAAGCACATAATATGAAAACAATAAACAAAAGAAAGGAGAAGAACAAAGTTACGAAAAGTGAAATAGTGTCACACAAAATAGACATCCCATCATGATTAGGATAATTATCTCTCCTGCTCAACCTCAAGACCACGGATGTTATTTACATGTTTAATTTTTTATTTAATGGATTCTGTTAAAAGTTTTAATTGCCTGATAGCTAATTAGGTAATTATAACTTTCACAATCTCAAAATTGCTGTTCAGCTCACTCTACGAGACTTTTTTGTTTGCATACTGCCGTGCATAAACTACAGTTCATAACAACTTGGACGATAAGATGATTAAATCTGTCATGTTTGAAAAGTGTCTCCTGCTCCGACTTGAGTATTTTTTTGCATCGGATCATCAGAACATTCATGTGGAAAAAGCAAAAATCGAGAGATCGACACCATTTAACTTTGGTTTGAGCCCAAATTTTGTTCACTGGTAGAATCTCATTTTCATCTAAGAGGGATCTAAATGTAATCTTTCAATAATCCAGTGCCAACTCTTGAATTGATTTTTAGGAAAGAGGAGATGTTCTATTGACTCTACATCCTTTTTAGACAAACATACACTTTATCAACAAACCCAGCAAATATCTCCACCGGACTGAAAGGCATAAGTCAGCTGGGAGAGTCCACACTGAGTCTTCTATTGCAGGAGCAAGTGATTTGTGAGATGACAATATTTCCTTCCCCCGAAGCTCCTCTTCTCAGCATTTCCAGCCGAGCTTATCATCGCCACCAGTGAGGTACTTCATTTAGGAATCTTTGTAATCAAAAAAGTCATTTAAAACACACTCCCAAAGGCATCTGGAGCAATCATGGCAATGCTGACAGAACCTGCAGTCTTAATGGTAAAAAAATGCTAAGTGTAGTCTAATGGCTGTATTTGTCTTCCTTCTATACATTCGGGGCGAGCAGCATTATGGTATCCATTTAAGTTTTAAAGACAAACTCTGCTGGTTTTATGGAACGTCAAATTGCCTCTTCTTGCCCATTTTGACTTGTGACAAAAAGTAATGTTTTACTGCAAGATGCTCCGGCTCAGAAATTACAAAAACTTTGATGTCTCACAGGGCTGAGTGCCGTTATTACACAGCGAGTGTAATGGGGACACAATCGTACGTCAGCATTGAGTCAACAGGGATAACAGAGCCGAGCACTGGCTGCTGCAGGAAACTCAGCTGCTTCCTTTTGGGTTTGATGAACATGATCCTCAGTGCAAATGCTCCAGATTTGATACCGATAACGCTCTGATCGTTCGTGCTCCAGTACATTTAGATTTCACTTTGATATGCTCATCGACTCGATACCATATGGTCAAAACTCTTCATCCTGAGCCTTCATCATTGAAGACGAAGGAGCTATAACAAGAGATTTTTCTGCATTGTTTCCTTTTATTATATCCTCACATCACTGAGCAGCGGTTCTGGATGCTCTGAAGGAGGGAAGCTGTTTTAACACCTTTAGAGAAACTACAGATGAAAAATGTGTTTTATTAATCTGCACTGTCCCGTCTTAAACAAGTGACGTTGCAGAATAAAAAAATAAATATGCATGCTTTGCTTCCTGTGAAACGCCGTGGCTCCTGACACAGCCGGGGCCTCACATCTGACCCCGGATCCTTGAAAACTCTGCAGCGCGCCGCCGCTGGGATTGATGGACGAGGCTGAGTCAATAGATGCTCCATCGCCTGCAGCTCTGATTAGAGTCTCGCTCTTTCTATCAATTCTACTTTTGGGCCTCATTGACTCACGGCAGCGTCTGTGACCTGCCTGTTTGATTTCTGCAGCCTCCGAGCCGGGTCGAGGTGGGATTATCAATATGTTTGCGAACATCGGGAACGTATCTGCCAGAGGTTCACATGTAGGTCACATACAACATAGTGATGAAAACATGGTGATGAATATAACAGTATTAAACACCATGGGATAATATGTACTGTGTTAGAGATAACTACAGCACTGTTAGTAGAAATCTGCAAATTCAGTATTTTGTCATTTTGTCAATTTATGAATTGTTTTTCGTCTTGGAGAGAAAAAACAGTTCATCGAACAGTAAGTGCACATTTAAGATTTGACTTGAAAAATCAAGCTCTATTTTGATCATTGCTCTAATCTTTTGACATCAATTCATTATTTCATAGCTACATAAACACCTGGGTACAAGTCTGTTATTACAATTTAATGTCAAAGACTAAAATTAGATCAAGATCCGATCATCACGGTTTGGCCAAAGCTTTATGCACATAAAACTGAGCTGACACTTGATTGTATCACACAGCCACAACTGCAAATTGATAGGTTTTGCTTTACAGGTAAAAGAAATAAATTCATGCACACTTCGATGCTTGATACAGAGGGAAACAGTGCTGGGGGCTCTTTCATATTTTTACATACTATTGGCAGCAGGAAGTCATTCTTTGCAGCTTCACTCTTAAAACATCGGTATCACCATTTCAATTGTGTTTTGAATGAGGCAACAATCAAAACTAGAAGCTGTAGTTTCTCACTTTAGAGCCAGCAGGACAGAGATGAGTTCATACTTAGAGACCTGCCCGCAGCTCAAACAGTGTTTTCATTAGACTTTCATGCTAAACAAACCTCGGCCGCTGACAAAACGGAGCTCAAACAGAGACGACATTAACACTTTCCTATCAGTCCTTCGGCAGCGAGCGCACACACCCAGTCCGGCTAATGGGATCACGCTGTGCGGCAGATAGGAAGTTCCTTGCCTAGATAACGTCTGCATTGTGTGAGCGGGTGAGTGATCGAGAGGACGGAGAGCGAGAGCTGTGCACAAGACAAAGCACCTTTTCTTATCGATAATTGCTTGGCAACAGTGAATCAGCTACCTGATTAGTCACTGATTACTCGAGCTAACTGCAAGCCCTCAAACAACTCTATCAACGCTGTATTGTGATTATATCTGGAGCAAATTGCTGGTGCATTGAGAGCAGGGCATATTAATCCAATTAAGCGTTCATTGGCTTTATTTATCTCTTTCTTTCTTTTTTTTTTTTAAACCAAGGTAACAGATTTGATAGATTTCAAACTGTGATAAATTACAGTCTGGCTTCCATTAAGCACATCCAGTCTTTCCAAGTATATATTTTGAGGATGCTAAGTCACTGATGAGGAAATTCATGCCAAAACACAACTTAGCCATTTTAAGATTTACAGTCTCTCTCTCTTCTTTTGTCTCTGTACTCGAGCACATTAGTGAAACAGTGACTATGAATTTAAAGTGCTGACTTTCAGCTTTAATTTGAGGGTGTTTACATCCACAACAAATTACCCATGAATAAACTCTAGCTCTTGTTATACACAGCCACTGGTCTCACACTGTTGGCCCTACATGGATATGACACTCCCACCAATTTAACAAGATCAAACGATCACGGTTACGGTTGATATCTAAAGGAGCTGAACAGCTGAAAAGCATTAACATCCTAATACTTACAAACTGTAGCTACTCTGATCAAAAACCTAAAATGATCCAGCAATCAGAATTATTTGCACCCTCACAGGCCCTTGAGTGCAAGTAGATGCAGAAAGTGTAATTTGGGCTTTAAACATTTCTTGAAACCTTCAAATACATTTTTAGCATCTTGATGGTGAAATATTCATCATGACCCCAAACCCCACAAATCCAGTGAGGGTTTAATGCATGTTGTCTGTCTCTCTCACCTCATGACTTAGGGTTAGGGTGATCTTTATAATATACAGTATATAACTTAACCAAAGATAACATGGTTGCACAAGCATTTTAATCTAGAGTCATGATGCTCCAAGAGTAATTAAACAGCTGCACAAGAATAAAGATAAAATAATTCTAGTAGAAGCATCAAAAACTGTGTTCAGACACATTTCTTTACAAGCTGCCGTGAAGCCTGTGGTCCTCCTCTATTTTTAAACATCTCTATAAACTACAGGATTAATTGCAAAGTAAATGCTTCAACCATGTTTTTGAGTTATAATTTAGTCAAAAACACCCATGAATTAGACACTTTGTGCATCTGATGACGAGCAGCCTGTTGCACCAGCTGTGAAAGATCAATTGTAGCTTAGTTTGAATATAGTGTTTTAATTTATGCTATAACTCACTATAACTGCACCATACAAATGAGTTTAGAGTTGTGATAAAACCTACACCTCCCTGAGCAGTTACGTTAACATTACAAGAGCCAGAGGAAAGACTTCATTGATATTTACACCTGTGACAGACGACGTCCCTCACTGAGCTGCATCCTCAGTCTTTACCATGACTTTACTTCACCTCAGATGGGAACTGCTGCCGGCAGCACTTGGCCGCTTGTAACTGTTAACTTCGGCAGAATCTTTTCTCCAACATGGAAGTTTTCCATAAGACTTCTGTTGATACTGTTATTATCGATTGTAGTATTTTTGTGTAATACCTCAATGAAAAAACATCAAAGTACAGAAGCATATTTTATCTAATTCTAGCTACTTCACAACACATTACATTTTCTTTTTACTAAAACAATCTTGTAGGATGTATTATAATATTTTGATTGCAGGCAACTCTGTTAAATTATAGTGTATTATATATTGTAGTTGATTGGCAACTTGAAACAATCAAAGCCTGAGCAGTGAGATTATGATTTGAAAGCAGCAGATCAACCAACATAATTTTACTTGTCTAGTTAGTTGCTTTCTGACGGCATATAGTCTAAACTAAACTATAACAGACCTACATTTGTACCTCGCTAACAAAGCTTCAAAATCAGGCCGCCTGTCTTTGTCATGACGGGATTGTGGGTCGTGCAGCTTGGGATGTCCTCGACCTCGACAGCTAGACTCTCCTCATCCATTATTTTACACACACGAGAGACGGCGACAGCGAGGGCTGAGACGAGGGAAGTCGAGCTGCCACCGTAACAGAGGAGAAGACGAAGAAGAGCTGCTGTGGGAGTCGGGATGTACAAGAAGGGAGTTTATTTATTTATTCGTCTTGTAGACACAGGCAGACGTGAAGTAATTAAAACTACAGTGAAAAGCAAGCTGTTGTACATAGACAATAATATGGGCGGCTGTTTTGATGCGGTGGTGAATTTAGGCCTTAATTGACTTTATAGTGGAATTTACACTGAAACATATGTTAATTTGATGCAACAGGCTGCAGAACTTTTTTTGTAGACCAGTCTTTCGAGTAGGTTTCAGTCCACAAGAATTAAAATCCTCTGTCTACTGATGCTCTTTTGCACCAACATTAAACAATCACTCAAGGAAAAATCTCCTGTAGAGTCTGAGAGAAAGATTCTCACATGCAAGGCACAAAGGCAGGTTTAAATAAAGGCCACGAGTCTGAAGCTTTTCTCGCCTGGAAAAACGTGCTCGCCTGCTCTTACTGTTATATTGCTTGTGCTATTGATTTTTCTGCCTACAGGTAAAAGCAACCGCTATGAACAAAAGCCCAGAAAAGTTCTCAGGGTGCTGTCAAAAACCATTTTTTTGGAAATGGAGGAAATCACCACCTGAGCAGAGGGAGGCATATTGGGAAAACATCTGGGCACCAAAAAAAATGTCATTCACTACAAAATTACTGGTGGAAACGCATCCGGATGATATATCACAAAGGATGGAATTTTACAATCTGTGACCAGTCGCTAACATTTTTAACTGAAACTTAATAACTTGGTGACATTTCATTTGGACACCGCCACGGGCAAATGTGGAGGAGGCAGGAGCGGCTGCAGCAGCTGTTCCAGATCAGGGCCAACAAAAGACAGATGCATGCCTGTGATAAAGTTTCCCAGAGAAGAATTCTTTCAGTCTTTATATCCTGACTTTAGCACTTCAGTCCATCTTTTAGCTCTGAATCTCTTGCACGCTGATGGTTATTCTTCGACCTGTGTCAGTGTTTTTTTTCTTGAACAGTTTTGAGAAACACATTTATTTGCTTTCATCCTGAGAGTGAACCGAAATGTGAGGATGATCATTTATTAAGCAAATGTCAGCAGTAACAAGAGCTATTAATACTCTTCATTCATGAATCGCAACATTACAAACCAAAGGTAATGAGTCCTGACGGCGCTGACTGAAGCGAGTGTGTGAGGAGTTGGGTGACTTACAGCGGACCTCCAGGTACATGTGCTGGCCGTCCTGGCCGATGGAGTTGCTGGCGGTGCAGAGATACTGGCCGGCGTACGTGAACTGGACGTTTTTCAAGGTGAGAGAGGAGACGCGTGCATGGCTGCGCACCACGATGTTTCTATCGAGGCTCTATAAAGAAGAAGAGACAGATTATTCTCACTTAAAAAACCTTTTCACAGAAATTAATGAGTGAAAATGAAATGAAACCCCTCCAGCTCGTTTATGGTAGCTTCTCTATCTGTTGGTCTAAACACTTCCTACAGAAAGAGGAAAGAAAAAAGGGAGGTGATGGGGTTATGGTTCTAGTTTGTTTGCAATAAAGTGGATGGAAACATAGAAGATGAACTAAAAATTTAAACTACAAAACTGTGATGAACATGGTTTGATTGACAGATGACCGACCGTTTGAGAATCTAAGTGCAAAAACAGAAAGACAGAACAGACTGACTTTTGAAAGCTGGTGCTATTCTCCACTTTTCTTGAGCCAGAAAGTTCTGAATTGTTTTGTTTTTTCCCCAAGATTTGTTGACAAGAAGAAATATATCGAGACGCCAGCTTCACTTTTTACAGTGTGGATGTAACTAAGATTAAAGTTCTAGGTCAAGTTATTTCTTATTGTCCCACACATTAATCTTAAAAGTGTACATGCCCAATAAACTTTCTGTCTCACAGCAAACAAGTGGACATCATGGCTACTGAGAAAGCGTCCCCGCATCGGCCTTGAAATCGGCGAACACACAAAGCCCGGGCCAATAAACCCAAACTCCTACAGCACGTCGATTACTGCCCCCACCATTTAGCAGTCTAGTTGCAGGTTTACAGACAGCCTAATTGCTGTTGGAACAGTATAATTGCAGTTGGGACAAACGGCTTGTTAAACCTTGTTTTTATTTTCCTTAGCAGATTGTCTTTATTGGCTCTGCCTACTTAGCCGAACCTGTTGGATCGAGGATGTGCAGGGTCACCGAGGCTCCTGGATTCAGCCGACCTCGCTCGCCTGCTTAATCGCACGCTGCAGCCGAGCTCGATCTGCAGCGTATATATTCCCAAACACAAAGGCGAGGCCAAAGCTCTGCTGAGGTCTATAGTCGCGTCTGAGCTCTGTCATATTCAGTGTGTGGCCAAAAAGCAAATGCAACCTTCCCACCAGGACGATAATTGAGATATATTCTTGAGAACATGCTGCAGAAGGTAGCAGGCAAAAAAAAAAAAAAAAAAAGAGACATCAATAATGAAGAAGAGCCATGCAGCAGGACCTATAAAAACTCCAACTGTTAAAAATACAGCAACAGCTTTTCTCGCCTCTGGGCACCACACACTTTAAACCAACAGGGGATATACATCTTCCTCCGAGCTGCCATGATTTTCTATTAATATTTCAGGCATTCTAGGTGCTTCAGCGTTTATGTTTTATAAATAATTGAATGATATTTGTTGTATTAGCATTATGGCGTGAGCTGCTCTCCTCGGCGGAGCAGGGGGATGCAGATGTGGCAGAAACATTTCTGCTGTTTACTGAAGATCTGAGGGAGTGTCCTGGAACATTTTGAAAGGGCAGCATTAATCTTGTCTCACTGCAGTGACACAGGAAAGAGCTGCACCGGGCACACGGCTGGAATGTAAACGGGGATAAGGTTAATGGAGAATAATACTTTAATGATACAACAGAGGTAGGAGTGAACAGGCAGAGCTTTCAACAGGATTTATTAATTAATTCCAATGAATCATTTTAATTATACAGTTATGATTTGTCGCTAAATTAATTATAACAGTGGACTTGAAACGGGAGGCATGGAAATTATTTTTCACAGTCTCCCCTGTTTGCACAGTCGCTGCTTCTTTGCTTTGCAGGGCAGAACTGACGCCGTTACATAACCTATCAATACACGTGTTTCGCTTGTCATATATTCTGTACTACAACCGGTGTATAGGAGAGACAGACTCTGCACAGGCGGTGATTATCAGTGATGCAGTGAACAAACCCAGTTCACTCCCTAGAAGTGCTGTGTCTATATTTCAGCACCTCTCCACCACTTACGGCCCTGCTGACTTCATAAAAAGATGTTAATCTGCATTAACGTCACACTGGATTTCTGCGAACGCAAAAGGCCGACTGAGAACTGTCTGTTCATGTCGGTATCCTGTTAATGACACAGAGGGCACGTCAGTGTCTACAGAAACACTAGTGGATTTATGAGACTGGGCAGAGAAAAATGTCAACACTGAAGATGACATCTTGTTTAAGGTGCAGCTGAGGCTTATGGGAATGTGTTCAGTTTGGCAGGTGTTTGGTCAGAAACTACTGGCTGACGTGGAATTTTGATCTGGTGTTGGCACGAGGTGAAAAGTGAGGGAATCAGCAAAATAACTACAATTCATCCGGTGGGTAACATGAATGTCTGTACCAAATTTCATGGAAAGCCATTCAAACAGTTTTGAGAAATTTCAGGAGCAAAATAAATCAACCTTGCAGGTTATTGAATGTAGACTTGAGAAACTGTAGCTTACAGCACTTTTCCACTGCAGGAACTTTCACACCTGCAACCCGGAGTTTCCCATAACTTTAACTTTTCAGAACCTTGTGAGGTTTTGGTACAACTTCCTTCCTCTTCTTTTAATAAAGCAGCAACAGGAGTTGTGGGACAGACAATAAAATAAGACGTGGAGCTGATAAAGTTATCGACTGTACTTCACATGAATGCAGGAGTGGGACGGACACAAGCAGGTCGGTGGCTCATAATGTCCCGAAGCCTGTCAAACGACCTCACAGGATTTCAGTTTGAGCTGCTGCACGCTTTGTGATCCTTAATTTAGTGTCATCTTTTGAATTTCTTCCCTGCATTGTTTGTGTGATGTATTCATGTTCCTGCCAGACTGAGAAATCATCCGGTCCACCTTTTTCTTTTCTAATGTTCCCTTTTCTTTTGTGGACTCACTGCAATCACAAATGAGGACCTGGACACCTTCATTTGTCCAACAAACTGTCTTCATTGTTCTTCCCTAGTTGATGCAGATGCTGTAATAACATAATGGTTACTGTTGTATTTTCCTCCTGAGCAGAGCCAAAATTTATTTCCATTAACTAAAAAGCAGATCTTGTGACCATAGCTGCACTTTACATACTTTTCCGCCATATTTTTCTTTCTGCAGTGGAAAAGGGCGATTAGGCTGATGAGAGCAGAGCCGTGCGTCCTTAAGTCGAGCCGAGCCTGACAAGCTGAGCCAACAATGTCTCAAAATGGCCACCGTAGCTGGAATGCAGCTTATGATTAAGTGTCTCCCACTCCCACTCTGGATCCTCCTGCAGGATGTGGAACATGAAGGTGAACCTGCAGAAATTAAACCGTCTGCTAAAACTAATGGGGCATTCGAGTGCTCCTTGTCAACTTAAGTCAAACAGTTTGTCACTGAGGGCGCGGCGGCGGCAGACGGGTCCTGCTGTTCAGTCACTTACCGTGAATCTACAAGGCAGTTCAAAATGGACAAGTGGTGAATAGTGTACTTTTCAATTTATCTGCTGTTCCCTGTTCAGTTGATGCCAATTCCTTCCATTATTTTATATCCTGTCGTACCATTGTTCCAGTTCGAGTGCTGTATTTACTCATGACTGATGAACCTTAATACAAATCTGTGGTAAATACAGGACGGTCATGTGATCTTTCCTCACTTCACGAGTTGAAAAGAATTGCCTGAATGGTGTTCAGCTGCCGTCAATGGCATTCAGCGGGCGGCTTGTTATAATCAGACCCTGGTCTGGTTCAAGTGTCGGCTGCTTTTTAAAGCGTCCTTCTCCCTCAAATAAGGACACACTGTAAAGACTTTGTAGTTCTCTTTATATGTAATATCACCTTTCTGGTTTCATTTATCATCCTGACTAATCCCATGATGTCGGCTTGTTAGCAGCCTGTGATTTATGCCCATCACAGAGCTGAGTTCAGGCAGCATCGAAAGCAAACGGGGCCAAAACTATTTATCGATGACTGCGGATTAGTTTGATCAACAGCACGTTATAAGTGCATTCATCAACTGGTTTTCTGTGGTTGGCAACACTGAAATATTTAACACGGTAACGTTTCTGTCTTTACTGCTGCCAATATCTTCAAACGCATAAAACTTTATGACTGGTGTTTTCATTATAGATCATGAGTTAGTTCTGTGGTTTTCCTGCCTTTAACACTTTCATCTACAGAGCCAGATACAGATAAACCGTTAAACACCTTTTTTAAACACACTCAACCCGAAGAGAAGCAGCTTCAGAGAAACTGATGAGAAGAAGAAGAAACAGGGAGCAGCAAACAGTTGGACTACAAACATCTTTCTCGACTGTCAATCATCTACTGACAGAGAGCGAAACCTAACTAGAGCAAAAAGCTGTACTAATAGCAACTAGTTGTCTACAGAAGCAAGGAGAGCCTACAGGGAAAACACCATCATGGAATAATAAGACCACCTACAAGTAATGTATGTACTACACATACAGTACTGTGCAGTACATTCAAAGGGAGAGGTTGAATTTCTACACAGAAATAAAAAAAAAAAAAAAAGAATAAGACCATCATAATAATAAATGTGCTGTGATCTGCAGAGCTTTAAATCACACAACCTGAGTCCAGGCGACTGCGACGCAACACTGGTCACATGTTGAGATGTGAAACACACTCATGTGATTCTGCGATGGAAATAAACTCCACAGAAACAGAGAAGCTGCAATTCAAGCACTGAATTGTTTGTCTTTCTTGTGAAATGATTTAAACCAGTCAGAGGCAAATTAAACAATGTTGTGAAAACAGCCCAAAATTTTGAGCTGCACTAGTTCATCATTCATGTTTTTCTTTTGTTTTTTTTATCAAGGTAAGATTGGTCCATCTTATTGTGCATTTTCACAGTGAAGCTTAGTAGGTTAAATTACAGTGTGTGTGGCAGAGTGAAGTTAGCTTGTTATGTCGTGTCAGTTCAATCTACGGACAGTAATTCTGACTTTGTGGAGGCCGAGAGTTTGCATGTTTCTTTCCCATCAAACACAACAGCAGGGAGCTCATGTATAAAAGTGTTTTTGGTACTTTTGAATACGTGGGATGCACCTTAAATAAGAGTCCGCCCGCTTCCATTATGCTGGGGTGGACACAGAAATCTCAAGATACACAGATATCTCGACAAATAAAAGCCAAACTGTCTGCATGGCTGGATACCACAAGGGGTGAGTGAGAAAATCTGGGGTATTTTTATGTAATTTGTGTGAACTGATCCAGGAAGACTATTGTCTAAATGAGGCCCCAGGTGATTTGACTCCTCCTCTGACTGAATCAGCTGCTGTGTGCGGTTGAAATGAGAACATGCAGACTTCCTGCTTTATGACAGCACCATTCAAAACCACTCTGTTAAAGATTTAGTAGAACGTGGTGAGTTAGCGCCGCGGCCGGCCCTCGGCAGAGCAGACAGTGTTTTCTGTGTGAGGTTGCGGGGCTGCTGGCCTGCCAACGACCGAATCTGTTCCTTCCCCGAATCAAAGTCTGAGAAGCAACCAGACCGTGCAGCAGGAAATAACGGCATGGCCAAAAAAATGGAGCATCTACTTTGAGCGACTGTGAGTGTCTCTGCATCTCGAGATGGAATTTGTCCACGAAAATAAACAGGGACAAGTAAATAGGGCAAGTCTAAATGCGTACTGGAACTAAATGGATTAAATGTACTGTACTACGTGTCTAATGGTCTACGTATTTAGTGCACGACTAAATGTAGTGACAACACTTCTGCTCTGCATTAAAAAACAAAAAGGGGGGTCTACTGTGTGAGTTTGGGCTATCACATCTAGAGTCAGGCTACCGTTTTTAGTAGCCGTACCTCATATTTGTCTGGTCGCGTCCAAGAAGCCTAGAGAGGACAAACACACAGGAAGCACAGACAAACAGCGACACAGTGGAGCAAAGTAAGCTTCGGTAAAGGATCAACACAGACTGGATTTACCTGCAGGAGATGAGCAATGATATCATGTTTGAAGTGTGGTTTTAGCTCATTGGTGACAAATACGCACACGGCTGCCAATCATTTTCCAGGACACACCAGAGTGCATTTGCACCTTCCAGGTGGTTTTTGGTTCACATCCATTTTCAGTTGGTAGGGAAGTGACTCTGAAGTTGCTAAGTGAGTTGAGTAATCCATCATTTGTGTCTGCTTCAGTATTGTATTGCTAAAATAAGTCGACCATGCAACGTTCATGCAGCTTTGAAACCATAAAAAGAGCTAATGCAGATGTAATTCTCACTGCGACAGATTACCCAACTCAAGATTGTGCTTTGATTTTCATACCTTAGCGAAATAAATGGAAACCGATGCTGGAAGATAACACATCTACAACACTGCAACATGCTGTGAAGAGTGCAGCGGCGATGTATGCATGATTTACAGTCAAGTGGCTTAATCATGAATAAATACTGGTTTTGCACTCAGGATGTTTGCAAACCCACATATGAAGTTTACAGGGATTTTCTTTCACATTGGATCAGAATGATTTTTCTACCAAGCTGCACCTATTACAAGTGATTCTGTTATAGTTCAATTAAACGGCTCTTTTAAGACATTCAAAACGGAGCATGGGCGATATTAAAATGATTAAGTTCAAGGCTCTTAAAGTGAAAAGGACTGTTATGGCGAGGTCAGGATTTCTGGTTTGGCAGTTCGAGTGCGCTCAGGGACTTTACAGAACTGGTCGAAATGCCAAACTGGAGCGTGTTTTCCCGGAGCAGCATGGGGGCTTCTCAGTCGGTTATTAATTAATGCAATGTAATAAGGGAGAATTTGGATGCACACTAAGGAAAACAGGGCACTGAAACTAATTATGAGGGAGCCATTACTGGTATCTAGGGACTTTGTTTTTCTAATCAGAGGCTTTCTCATCATGGCATTCTGTGCTTTGATTAACTCATTCATTTATGTACAGAGCGCTGGCAAGCACCACTTATCTTCCTTTAATAACAGCTACATACAGATTTTTCTAATCTCATGGCGTGAAAAAATAATATGGTATTAATGTGCAAAAGAATCTCGCTGAAATCCCCTCTCAAGACATGATGCAACGATAACATCCGCCGTGCGTTTTACAAGACAAATGGAAAAAAAAGAGGCGGCAGCAGCTCGTGAAACAACTGTTCTGTCTTTTCGCATCATATGTTCTCGTAGCTCGGCCGGTGCCATGTACAACCGTAATGTGAAAGGCGGACAGAGCGTGGCAAACAGGAAACGCACCATTGATGAATGACGATCCAGAGAAAATTAGTGACAGCTATTACCCAACGATGAGGGGGATTTTCTGATTACAGCAGCATTAAATCAAAATTGATCTGACAGTGATAGATAGGGCAGGGAGGGACGGCGACAGGCCGCCAATGGGAGAAGATACTCGGTCAGCTGCGAGCGGCGACAAGGCCAGTCCCGTCTTGCAGGTGGCAGATAAGATTCAGTAACTCAGAAAAACAGCCGTGAATGCACCATGCTGTGCGAATGCCTCGGCTGATTGGCAGCCACAAATGGCACCGTTAATAGGAAAAACTAGTGACACCTCAGCTGGATTAAAACTCTCTTCTTGATAATCCTCCAGCACGAATGTCTAAATGAGAACGCTCAGCTAGCACAACAATATAGTAATGATTTTTTTTTATTGTATTTTAAGCACAACCTCCCAATTATGAGCCGAAAAATGGAAAGTTTGTCCTGAAGGTGGCCCCGCAAGAAAAACCGTGTTTAATCCGGTTTGAATCTACTGTGTTTAACATGCCCTCACCACACGACTCTGATTCTTTCTAATTCTGTGAAACCATGGAAATGCCTTTATGTTTCCTCCTTCCTGGCGTGAAGCTGAGGTGGAGACGTGCCACCAACAGTTTGTGCATGCATTTCAACTTCTGGCACCACCCAGCTCCACGAGGCTGCGTCAGGCTGCACAGTCAGGTGAAAGCGATGGCGACTTTGTGCACATTCAGTTTTTTTGATTTCAATTCATTTGACGAATTTCACAGCAACTGATGTGCTTCAGTGACTAATTCAGCTTGAAGCAGAAACGCTTTCGCTGTTTCACTTAGTTATATGTTTTGCTGTTAATTTAAACGAATGTGAGATAAGGTAAGTCGTTTTCAGGGTTTGCTATGGTGTAAATATGACAAATTCAGATCTATCACTCCCTTGGGCAAATTCTTAAAAGTCTAAAAATGCTCGCTTGGCTTGGCTGAAGGCAGATTCAAATATAGAAATTCATTCACAACACTGGGAAGATTCTGGATTGAATTTATGGAGTCTCTTCTGAGGCTTTGATGACAAACCGCCACTGCTGCTCTTTCACTGAATCTGTTTTAAATCTACATAATTGGATATTGGCACGATAAAAAAAAAAAAAAGGCACTGTTGCTCCCAATAGGAATCTAAAAGAAAAAGGAGCGAAACTTTTCAAGAGGGTTGGGGAAAAGCAGATGGCGGAAGAAGTTAAAGTAAAAACTAATTACTTAAATGATGTTTATTCCCTACGGCGACAAAGCAGAAGCACAGATTGTGACGTGAAGCCTTTACATCTTTGGGAAATGTCTTATTCGCTCCCAGGCACATGGGTGGACTCGTTTCTAGGAATTATTAGGGACGATGCTTTGCCACAGGGCTCCAACTTTTTAAATACTGACTGGCCAATTGGTCCAAGTTTGGCTTCACTGAGAAACTCTGGTGCATCAGTCAGCTAAAGCAAATCTGGGTGCAATGAACGGTTTGAATCCGTCCCATCTTTCCCGTCTTTGTGCTGATCTATCGAGGTAAAAATGTCAATGAAATTATCTCTCAAACGGTAAAATTACCAAATCGAATATTTTTTTACAAAAACCAACGGTGATGTTCCTTCATCACCAGGAGAACTTTAATTTTGAGTCGGTCCCACATATTGTAATCGTCCTGCTGGAAATACTATAAAGTTGGTTAAAAATAACAGTGACCAGTTGTTTTAACATTTAATACATCGTTGGTTTTGGTCTTACACATACAGACACCAGCCTTATTCATCTGTATTCATTTTAACAGTTTCACCAGCAAACACACTGTAAAATGTGTTCTGTGGTCTTTTTACATTTGATGTTGTTATACGGAGGCAGAACGGTTGATTTCACAGCGACATATTAGATATTAAAAAACGCTCTTCATGGCTGCTTTAGGACATAATTCATCACACCAGCTGAATACAGCTGGACGGAGCTGTGAGGTAAAGTAGGCCAGTGCGGCCCAAATGTTGTGCAACCGAGTCCCTTTGTGTCCTCTGGGACGTCACGGGACAGGTGCTTTCACTGCATTTACTGTGTGTGTGTCTCCAAGAATAGTGCATCTATTGCAGCATCCACACAACAACTGTGCTTGATAATGCAAGGCAAGGAGTTCCCGAGGAACACGTTTACATCGACTGTTCTACTGCAAGATAGAGCAAAGAAGACACGAGAGAGAGAGAGAGAGAGAGACAGAGAGAGAGAGAGAGATACAGAGAGAGACAGACAGAGAGAGACAGAGAGACAGAGAGAGAGAGAGAGAGAGAGAGAGAGAGAGAGAGACAGAGAGAGACAGAGAGAGAGAGAGAGAGAGAGAGAGAGAGACAGAGAGAGACAGAGACAGAGAGAGAGAGAGAGAGAGAGAGAGATAAAACCAAAACCAAACTTTAACTTTGTTTGCTCTGCATTTCATAATAGTTACTTAACACATCAAATAAAGCATAGAAACCTCTCAGCAACATACTTTAATCCAAAATTAGTATATTGCACATGACAGTGATTAAAAAGCTATGACCACAAAAGAGCATATTATCTACTACTACTATTATTATTATTATTATTATTTCACTAAATTCACATTTCATTTCCTTGGAACCTGGTAGCAAATGTTAGCACCAGTAAAAGTCCAGGTGATGGGACACTCTCCAAGGGAAATACACAGCACCCAACTTCAGAAGTAATATGAAGATGTATTATCTGACACAAGCTGAAGCAGTAACCAACACATGAGGTGTTCCTCTTCCTGAATCCACAAACCTGCTAGAGGCAGCAAGGTAATTATCTTAATACTGTTTACTGCATTCACAGCAGAAAATTACCCCTCTGAAGTGACTAATCCATCTTCTGCTCACAAGATGCACGTTGTCAAAAGAGACCGTTAAGATGGATTTTTCAAAATTATACCATTTTAATGAGCTGATAAGAGCATAACAATAGAGTCGGGATGAGATTCTCTCTTCAGGCTGGCGACTGCCAACACGCTGTGACCACTGTAATGGAGAAAATGCACAAGGACGGTATTCAGAGCTCACACGTCTTAAGAAGCCTTTTACCATGTTCTATAGCCAACGCTTTAATCCAGCCTTATCTCCAGCACTCCTGAAGGACATGAAGAGAAAAACGAGCCTATACACCAAAGCATGACAAAGATGCATAACCCTTATGCGGTTTTACGTGCAAAGACTTCTTTACTCTTATGTCATGTTCATCCTGAGAAAAATTGCCCACTCATTTCCAAAGTGGATAATCACAGCAGTCTGCCAGAGAAGCATAACCGAGCTCAAAACAGTCTGATTTGGAGATAGAGGGAGACTCCGGGCTTCTGGCTTTTAACATAGCAATAATTAAGATAATTTCACTGAAATCATTTTCACTTAATTTTCTGCGAATTTCCAATGAGCACTTTTCATAGTAATTTCACAAAAACATTCCCTTTTAAATGCTAATGATTAATAGGGAGTGAAGCGGAGTGTTTCGCTCTTAACAGCGCTGGGGAATATCATACCATGGCACTGTCTGGAAATTGGTTTTATGGCAATCTGCACACTCTCCCCTCTAGCATTCATGATAGAAACGTACAAAATCATTAGTGCAGTTCCAACAGTATTGGAGAAGGCTGCCAAAAGTTGGGAGAGTTGATAGAATATAACTTTACTGTTCAAAGGACAAATTCAGGTGATGATATAGAATTCAATAAGACGTTTGATTGGCTATTAATGATCGAAGATGGGTGGGCTGGAAATGAAGCTCAATGAAGTCATTTCAGGACTTAAGGAGAACTGCAAGTCACCGGGCAGGTGCTCAGATATCATGAGAATATTGGTGGGTGTGTTAGGTCTGTGATGGATGAGAGTCATGGCCTGGTTTTCTGAAACAAATGAAAATTTAGTAGAGGATTGTTCAGTAACAGCAAATCCTCCAGGAGGACGCTGTACACGATTGGTTACCAGTGTCTGTGTCTGTATTGCCAAAAGAGGTTCAATTCATCACTGAGGGTTGACACACATTATCTTGTGAGGGTGTTTATTCAAGCTTTGGACCATTTGAACCTTCAGGATTATATTAAACATGATATCTTTTCCACAGGAATCTGGACACATTTGAATGTGGATAAATGTTTGGTATTTTGCCGTGAATATAGTGCAGAGCTTAAAAAAGTTTAGATGTATTAAATGGAAGTCTGTGAAACATCAAAATGAGATATTTGAAATTTCTTGAATAATTGTACTGTACGAGATGAATTAAATTATTTTCCCAAAGGTTCTGGTCTGTTTGAGGGACTTCTGTTATTTAATAGCCAAGACCCCTTATTGCATGATGCATAAGGACATGATGATTCATCGGGATCATAATAATCCTGTGTGTGTTTGAATAAGTGAACTGTTTGAAAGTGGCATTGCCCATCTTTGCTTAAAAGAAAGAAAAGATAAATAAATCAGTACCTGTTCTCCTTCAGTGAATACCCTGTTCTCAAAACTCCAGGAGATGGTAGGTGTGGGGTCGCCCGAGGCCTCGCAGGTCAGGGTGACTTGTTCGTCAAACTCCGAGGCAGTCTGGTTATTCAGGTAGGTAATTTTGGGTTGCACTGGAAACAAGACAAGAAAACTGTGATTGAAACATAGTTTTGTAAAGATGTGTGTCAGGGCACGGCGGAAATGTTCACACAAGAGGTTTTGATTGTCGCGGTTTTAGAAATGTTTCCCTTGAAATTGCATCATTGTCCTTCTTAAACTGAATTCATTATATAAAGTGACACAGCAAACAATCTTGCCACTTGATGAGAGTAAGAGCAATTATTTATTCTCTTGCTCAGCTCTCTTTTGAGAGAAAGCAGCTCATTCTTTCTTTAGCTGCTAGATGTTTGACTTACTTTAACAGGCGGTTGCTTTACTCAGAGCTTTTTGCAGGAAAAATGTGGCTGCAGCTCCTTAAGTTGATGACGGTGAAGCTTGTGGGCCACAGAACCAAAACAAGAAGCTAAAAGAGGCTGGAAAGCTCAACAGAGTGGGCTGGTAATTCTCTGAGGTTTTCTTTCATATGAAACATAGTCGCCCACACCCGCCATTGAAAACATATTTATTAGTGCAGCTTTAAGCAGCTGTTACATATTGTTAGTATTATTGTAGTAAAGTAAACAGACAGGCTTCATTAGAGTTATAGTTTCATACCCCATTGACCTATAATAGAGCTGCGAGCACATAAGGCCGGTGCAAATTTCCTCATGAAGAGAAACTCTAGCGTGATATCTTTCAATGTCCTGAGGGGTGGCTTAATTAGTTTTCAATAGGACACGCTTTTCTTTAAACTATAGGCTTCACGCTGTGTAAGCCCGCACCCAGCCACTGGAAAAGCTGCGGACAGCAAATGTCAATAAGTTCAAAAGAAAAGGCCAGAGAGAGAAAAAAGAGCCACGGTGTTCTTTATGCTATCGTAAGCGAATGGAGTTATTCTCTTACCGAACACGTTCAGGCTGACTTCCTCGGCTTTCTCTCCTGCCTTGTTCTTGGCGATGCAAGTGTAATCTCCTTCATCCACTTTCTTGACGTCTTTTATTACCAATTCTGAACCATCCTCGTTCAGGCTGTACTTATCACCCGATTCAAGGACAATGTTGTTACTGTAGCAGAGGGAAAAAGAAGAAAAAGACACGCCGGGGGTTCACATCAAGTGTTTGCTTACACAACTTGAGGGGCCTACAAATAACTTTTTTTTTTTAACCCACTGACAATGATCTGTCTGGGGTTTTATCTCGGGGAGAGAGGAGCTGGTATATAACAAAGGCTGAGAGACCATCTCCAACATTTTCCACAACTTTTCTTCTCTCCTTTAGCCTTAAAAACAGGAGGCCGTGCACCAATTTGATGATGATGCATGCTTTTTTTTTTCAGTTCTGCCAAAACCGTCTTTCGCTGTCGAGAAGCAGAACTAGAGGTTAGAATCCTGTTTGTGCAGAATTAGGTATGTGAATGCACGGAGCAGCAGCCTTCCTGAAGCATTTTGCAGGCGGGCAGTGAATGACAAATAACAAATAGAGCTTTACCCCTCTGTTTTTTCCCTGCCTCACCCATCTGTCCTCCCTGCAACCTTGCTGTCTGTCTCAACCCTCCTCTGGCCGGGAACTGCATCTCCCTCGGCCTCACACACCGGCTTTGCTGCATGGAAGACAGCTGCGAGGGGCATCAGAGTGCTCAATAGTCTTATTCACTCGCATCTCTGCAAAACAGCCTTATTCAAAAAAAAAAAAAAAAAAAAAAAAATCCTCTGCACAGCGGTGGTGCTGCTGAGTGACAGCGGTAAATGATGCAGCCTGAATATGAAAGAGCATGGAGCAAACAGCTGTGTGAAGAGAAATGAATGTTGGTTATTTGTACTTGTCAAAAGTGAGTGGTGATCAAGCATCGCCATTTCAGTTACTTGAGACATACTGCGACAGCTAATGGAAAATCCATCACGAGGTTTGTTTGGGAAGTCATTACTAATTTCCTAGAAGGTACAAGTTACTTTGAGTGTGCAGATTTTGGGGTTGTACCTTCTGTTGGGTTCTGATAGCAGGTTCTATTTCGGACTTAGCTCCACATCAATCAAATACCAGTATTTGTTAACCTCAGATGCAAAAAAATCCCTTATTGAAACATCATCTTGTGTCTGTACACTGATCATTTGTCAGATCCGGTGAAACCCAATAAACACCAATATGAAGCCCATTTTCTGTCCCATCTTCTAGTTGCTGTAAGTTTATTATATACTGATCTTATTTTTTTTACTTGTTGAACATATAGTTCCTTGTAATATCTGCAATGTATATGTTTTTGTTGTTTAATCTTGACCTTCTAATACATATGTTTTGGCCAAACTTAAACACAGCTCGTGCAGATTCACTTCACATGTGAGTTCCTGCTATAGAACCACAATGACCAGATCAAAACGGCATTTAATTTAAATAATATGTGCAGAGCGGAAACCTGCCTAATAACGCTGATCAAAGCCTTTCTGCACTTGCGACAGTCATGCAAATGTAAATGCATGTAAATCTAATCATTTCTCCCACACAACTATTTGTAGGCAAGGCTATGCAAATTCATACTTACGCCCGATTTACAAACACTTTACAACAGCAACTCCCTGAAATGTATGTTGTTGCATTCGCAGTCCTTTTCAAACGGTACACAACGTTTTGAACAAAGAGTTCGGCCAGAAACGGCTGCGAGGAGCGAGCGGCAAGGGAGAGACTTTACTTCTTTTTATCTCCGTCTTGATCAGAGGGCTCAATTTATAAAGGGGCGCAAAAGCTGGCGGCCCCAGTGGATTAGTGCTAAACCTGAAACATGCAATTTGCACTTCCAGTTAGTGTTGGAGTAGCCTCTCAGATGGCTTGTTTGGAGCACAACTCGATTTGCATATATATATTTAATGAGCACTATGAAAAACTTTCTCATAGTACTACTTTTTTTTTTTTTTTTTTTTAGTTCAAGGAACCAAGTTGAAAATCTTAATGTGAAGCTGAATATTTTTAGCACGGCCACAGCGGACAGGTGTGTGATGAAGACAGGTATTGTGCTGAAGTCTTGCAGCTCTCAACAGCATTTTTCTACCAGTTAAAGCAAGATGACTCAGATTTAATACAAAGCCACAAGTTAATTCAAATTACTGAAATACTGGAGCAGTTCGTGTGAGCACAGACTGAAATAACAACAAGCTCTTAACTGGTTAATATATAGTATATATATATATATATATCAATAAAGGACTCTTTTACATGACCGCATTGAATCTTTATGTGAACACTTGATGAGTCAAATGTCTGCATTATATATCAACTGGATTTTAGATGATCTAATGTTTTATGCTGTGTATTCAGTCTCCTGATGATCAGGCGTTAATAATGTATAACGGCAATGCAATTGAACTCTTCCTTGACTGCACATCTTTGCACATCTGGTCACTACCCACAGTGTTATATCCTCGGTGTGTCTGCTGATTGCCGTTGTGTCCAGCAGCTGGAGACAGAGATAGACGGACAATATCCTCGACAAACTGTCCTCCACATTACTTCACAGCCCTCTGATCCAGGTGTGATACGGCCGATGGAGTTCACGCTGTTACTGAAGGGCACAGTCTCACCTTATAAGTGTCACTGATAAAACTAATCCCCTTCCTGAAAAGATAAATTGAGGTCTTATTTGATTAGGTGAGTAACTAACTGAGCTGACCTGGAGGTATCAACCGCAGCCATTACAATAGTTCCTGGATGTAATGATAGAAGAAGAAGCTCCAGGGAGGATTTGTTTTTGTGCATTTATCATTTTGTCTTCAATTGCTCTGCATCATCTTCATACACTTTATCTTATCAGGCCATTCTCACCTCTCTTGGCAGATTATCGCTGAGAAAAAAAAAAGAATGCCTTGTTAAAACCTACTGCCTTGATGTACGCTCGCTGTATTTTTGGGCTACCTCTGCTTTGAAGTTTCTGGAGAGGCCACACGACTCAGCACTTGTGTGCGTCTTTTTCTAATTCATTCTCGACTTAATGATGTTGCTTTCTGAGGTCAAGAAAAGAGGTGAGTAAAAAATGAAAAAAAAAAAAACAGCAGCGGGTGACGTACTGCGCCCAGGTGACGGTGGGTTCAGGGAAGCCGTCTGCGTCACAGGCCAACAAAGCAGAGCTGCCGACGTCTGCTGTCGCGTTGACGTCTGACTGCCTGGCACGGATGGTGGGAAGAACTGAAAGAGAGAGGACGGAAATAGATGCAGGATAAGCAATGGGTACATGCAGCAAGTGTAAAGAAAGTCTGAGGGGGTTTTCTGAAGAGGCTCTAGATATCTAGACTTATTTGTGAATTAATCCCCAGTTTTTCTACTGTCTATCTTGATTTATATAAAGTACGACAGCAGTGGTTGTTGCCAGTTGTGCCAGTGTCCAATAATGGTCTTATTTCCTGGAAAATATTATTCTACGAGGTTGTTGACAAAGAACAAAGAAACGAGCGCCGCCTACAGGAATTTAAACTTCTGCTCATCAAACACACACCTCTGCTTGTTTTCTGCTTCGCTTGCCTCTGTACACTACACGATGGCATGTGGTAATATAGTAATATAGGAGTATGTTTGACCCAGTAACAGATTCAAAACAAGAAGAGTGAATTGCACAAGGCCGTCTATGATGTATTGTATCCATCGCTCTCTCTTATGAGAAACATAGTGATAATAGATAACATGAGCCTTCAGCTTCACTACGTTATCATGATATGGAAAGTCCCACCTGGTAATTTGACAGGATTGGTCTTTAGGTTGTGACGTATAAAACCCTGAATGTCTTAATCTGCTGCACTTCCTAAGTAGAAATGCTCATCCATGCTGTTGACTGCTTATTCTGCTCCTGACATATCTTGTAGTTTATAAAAAAAACACCCACAGACATGTTAAGGTTAAAAACTTGCTTTTCATCACAGGGGGTCTTTAAGGCTAAAAAAATAACATCCATGTTTTTCTGGGTCATCATTACTGAGCACCACCACGTTGAGCAACACCTTCCATTTGATCAGCGGAGCAGGCAGGGAAAAGGAGGTGAAAGAGACGCCGCGCTTACCGTTAACAACGACCTTGATCATCCTGAAGTCAATTTCTCCCCTGGCCATGACCCGAGCCTCGCAGTTGTACATGCCCTCATCTGTCTTCTTGATGCCGCGGATCTGCAGGTGGCCATTTTCCATGAGCCTGAATCGCACTAAAACAGAAAGGGAAACAGAGAACAGTCATTTATTACATGTGATATTTGAGATTATCCAGATGCAAGAAAACAGTAAATTATGTCTTTTCCCTCCGAGAAGCCACAACAAGTTAAAATTAGGAATACATTTGTGTCAGTAGATCATAAATATCCAAAAGGATCCAAACAGATGGTGACATTAAGTATGATTATTCCCTTGAATCTCGAAAATCTGTGTACATGAAATCAAGGAGCTGAAATCCTGAACACTGCACTGCTCAGACAGGAAGTTGGAGCCAGATTAAAAAGTCCTAATTATCCCTGGTTATCATGCAAGGGGCTGAAAAAACACAGAGAACCCTGCATGACACCCCGACTCCACCAGACGCATTTCAGCAGTGTTTTACGACGATCACAGAGCCTGAGAAACAGTCGCACCTGTAATTAAACCGGCCATAAACACACAGTAACAGACTGAGCCGTCTTAACTGAATCCAGGTGCCGTTTCTCACACGTTTCTGGGGAAAAGCATCCAGCGTATTATTAAAACCCAGGACTCCGACCACATCTGATTTAAGAGCCGTAAGACGAGGAGCTGAGTCATTGTTTGTTCTTTTTAAGGCCCAATTTGCAAAATTATTTAAAATTTGTGACCGGACAGTGTGTGCTCTAAAACCCTCTGGATTAAAAATGTGGGCTATTTATGGCGTAGTTGTGAACTGTAAACTTTCGCAGGCCGGTTGATTCCTTCTTTGGGGATGAGAGCTCCTCTGCAGGAGTCCAGTGCCGCCAGTCCAATTTCCATGCTAATGAGGAGGTACAAGATTTTGATTTGTCCACCTATTTAATAGAGAAGTCCACTGTGTAAACTAAAGAAAGCCTGTGAGTGTGTGTGCAATAAAAGCACTTGATGCATATATTAGCGTGCTGGAAGTGGTGCTGGTTTGGGATGGTGAACATTTTCCCATCACTTTTGAGATTTGTGCATTTTATTGCACAAACAATTCCACCTTAACTATTGTCAGAGCTCCCTGATGGTCATGAAGGGTAATTAAAATCTTTAGCTGGACTGTGATTGGCTAGTCAGCTCTCAGTCCATCTTCATCCAGGCTCCTCTCATGGAGCCATTTTTAATGCCGGACATCTTCTCCTCTCCCAGCAAGACATCGAACATCAAACATTGAACAGCAGCTTTAAAGTAGATAAACACAGTTGTTACTAATGATATTAACAAAGCCTTGGTATCTGTTGTGACCTGCAGCTACTGCTATTAATACCTGTTCAGGTGTTAATGGCACTCGCTGCCTGCAGTAGTAGTAGTCAGACTATCACTGCAACAAATACTATCACGAATCCAGCGTCTGGCAAACAGGCACATCCTCACGTCCACTGATTGGATTCACACCAAGCAGCAGATACACTCAACATTTCTCTGAAAATTCTTGTTAATAGTTACTTTGCATTTTTCATAAAACATCCAAAATAATGAGACATGGTTATAAGTTATACTAAGCAACATATAAAGCATTTCACAATGTGTTAAAGCATCTGTAATGACAAGTTCACGCTCTGCATCTTGAATTCTTTTATTGTTGATACTGGTGCATTTAGCTGGAAATATTTTGCTTGTGTAATTTTTTTTTTAAGAATAAAATCCCCCATGTGCAGAATAGTGAGCTATAATACTCAGCTACTGTCAAAGTGATGTCAAAATATTTAAACTTAAGCCTTTCTGAGGGCTTTGTGTGCTATTTAAATGAAAAAAAATGAGCTTTACATTTTATTAACCAGCTTTTAATTCATGTTAGATTGACACATATTACCATGACAAAGTCCTGACGGGAGGTTTAACAGTGCAACATGCAGCATATGGTCAGGTCAACTCCTGCTCCGAGGAAAATTACATAAGCAGTTTTCAGCTTTCAGTGTCGGTTACAATTAGTGGTTTTTCCAGTGAAAAACACATTCCTTGACCGGGCTCCAAGAAGAAAGGCGGGCTTAGCACAACACTGTGGTGACTCCAGGCTCTCCAGCGGTCACTGAAGGAGGGGTTACTGTAAGGTTAAAATAGGCCCGGTCCAAGTGTGAAACGAAACCCAGTCTCCTGCCTCATCTCGGTCCTCACACAGCAGATTTAAAGTTGGACTCTCTGAGCGGGATCGATGTTGTCGATGCTGCCAGATGGACTCATTCACAAAAACTGCACATGTATATATTTAGTACAACACGTAGACCCTCCTCATCTTATTGGCAGACGGAGCTGAACACTGAAAAGTTTGTTCCTTCTTGGAGCGATGGTTTGACCGGGAGTCACAGGCTGCAAAATGCATCACAGAAACTTCACTTCTGCAGGGTTTGTTTGTATGTTCAGTGTGTTCAACAACTTCTCTACAGCAAAGCTTAATACCTCAGTTCTGAGTCACGCTTCATAGCTCCAAAGCGTGTTTACTGGCAAATCAACAATTGTTTAGAACACAGGGATCAGCGGCGGAGAAAGGGCTTATAATGAAAGAGTGGTTTGAGAAGTTGTAGATGTTTTTGTTTTCGTCCTGTTTGTTTGTTCCTCTGCCACGAACGTTTAGAATCCATGATAACGACGGCAAATCGAAGCTGATCGCAGCTTCCGTCCTCTGTCTGCTGCAAACTCCTCAGAAAGCTCCTCTCAAGCCTGAAGGCGGTGAGTATTTGATATACTGAAAAGGCAGATTTTCAGCGGAGTGTAGTGCAAACTTGGCAACCCTGCGACGGGCTCAGGACTACATCCAACTGTGAACTGTCAGAAACGCTTGCACTGCATACGTGCTCCTAAAACCTTGATTCTATTTCTACATGTGTTAAAAAAAATATGACGGTGTCACGGTGAAAATACAAAGAGAGAAAATGTAAAATGACAGTGATAATAAAATGATTTCTTTAGCTTATGAAACTTGATAACCGGCATAACTGGGAAGCTCAAGATTGCATTTTTCTTTTTTGTTAGTGAAAGCAGCGGCAGACATAAATTACATTGTTAGCCCTTCTATTATCCCTCCACTTTTCCCCTCTCTCTTCAGTGTTTTCAGATTATTTCAGCCTCCAGTGTAGTTTTCCCTCCATTTGGGGAACTTTAAGTCCAATCTGCTCTCAGACATCTTTCTAGTGACAATAACTGCTTCTTGCTGGGCTGGAAAATACAATTTCCATGTCCATGCATCATCTATGAGGTCTCAGACTCCCCTGCTGAAAATGCATGGTTTTGTTCATAGATGATGGGCAGGAGGAGAAGGAGATGAGGAAGAGCGCGGCAAATTGATTGGAAAGCGCGAATTGGCAGTCGACACTGGCGGGGACGTAAGGTGACTGCTCAGGGAGCCGGGGGAATGAGATGGGATGGTGAGCTGGGAGGTGAGAAAGTAGCTCGAGCATTGGAACATTTCTTATTTGGGTTGGCTCACCGTCTTTGGCGGCCTGGATCTTGGAGCCTTTGTGCTTCCAAATGATGGCGGGCGGCGGTGAACTGGCCACGTCACAGATGATGTCGGCATCGTCGCCTTCGTTGAACTCCTGCGGGCTGGGAGCGCTCTGGAAGGTGATCTTTTCTGTAGGGACAAACATTATGCATACAAATATCTTAACTTTCAGACTGATTCTTATGTGGCATTTTTACATCAATTAAACAAATCTTACAGATGATTAGCGATATAACGAGGCACCATATGGTTGAGCTTCTGCTTCTCTAATAAATGTTTCGTTGGTGTAGTTTTTATATAATCGTAGGTGGTGGGAGAAGGTGGTCGAGGTAAAGACATGGCTGATGCAAAAAAAGTTGAACCTGGATCAACTTTTGTCACGAGGCAAAGTGACGTCATTCGACAGACAGTTGCACCGGCCAATCAAACTTGTGCAAGCCCACATTCCTGATCCAGATTTCTTTAGACATGATGTCTGTGTTTCTGTTGTTTACCTCTCAATCATGACGACCAGAGTTGTAAAAAATGTTCCTTATAAAATTACACAATATCATGGTTTGTTTTGGCATCTGATTGGCCTCAAACTCATGAATCTATTACTCAAACAAGACATCCTGGATTATATTTCATTGTCTTGCCTGGAACAATACAACCCACACATGCAGCCCTGTGTATTTTCTTCAACAGGGCTGTTTGGTGTGATTACATTTTACCAAGAATATTACATTTCTTGGATTACAAATTCATCTGTTCTTTGCATTTACTGAGCCTTTCAAGCATATGTTCTTCCTTATATAACAACAAATGTGGGGATCACTAAATGTTGCATTCTTCAAAACTAAGTCACACGTGTCTCCTAGCACTTACATTATATGTTGTGCTCGATGGTTTTGAGGAAAAAAAAGTTCATTCCAAAACTCAAACTAAGAAAAAAGATGAGACTTACGGAAGATCTTCACTTGGACCGTGGCCTGAGCCTCCTTGTCCCCGTTCTTGGCCACACACTTGTAGATACCGGCGCTGTCCACGTTGGCGTGGTAGATGGTGAGGGTGGACGTGGTTTCATCGCTGCGGCTCACAAAGATGTCCGGCCTGTTGGGGAGGATCTTCTCCCCACTGGGGGCGTACCAGTCGATGTCTTTAGCATCTCCCACCACTGAAACACAGAAAACGAAGAATGAGACAAGGAAACTTTATTGAAGTCCACAGCGAGTGAGTTGTGTTTTGTACTTTTGCATTAGCATAGCTGTGTCTCCGTCTTTGTTAGATATCTGGATCAGATTTGAACCCCCAGAAATATTTGCATACAATTTGGAAGCTGCTCGCATCTGTTGAAAATGCTTTCTCTGTTTGAATAATGCATTCACATTCAGCTATGTCCCTAATGTATTCATCATGGATGTGCAACTATTTTAACATGTCAAGGCAAGATTTGCATGATATTCTGTGAGTAAACATGTAAAGATGAAAGATGAAACACAAATAGTCAAAAAGCTGAAATCCACACTCCATAAATCAAGAATTCTTTGTGTGATGATGGTTTGGAAAACATTATTGTTAAATCAAAACCCATGTGTCCCGACAGTACATGTCTTTTCAAGATCAAACTAAATATGCAAACTAAAACATAAAAAGACTGGTATAAATAATTTCCATTTGCTCAGCAGGACACAGGATTATTCAGTAGGAGGCAACTTTCACTGAAAGAAAAAAAAAAAATCAAACATCTCTTCCACATCATTCATTTTTTATAAAGACCAGCAAGCTGACACATTTTTTTGTTTGCCTGAAACACATTAACACCATCTCATCTCTTAAGGAGCGCAAAGGGCACTAAATGCCTTTTGACATCGTTTTCGAGAGGGACTGGAGTTCAAGCCAAAGCCAAACTGCTTCACGGAACAACAAAGAAAAACAACTTAGTAAAATGTAATTTAAAAAAAGTCAAGGCTTCATATTCCACCTTTTCAACTTTGCCTTTTACGGCTTCATTCTCACAGGTAGCAGTAGAACAACAGGTCAGTAGAGAGAGTCAATTGGTGGCTTCTCGTGGGATCTGACCGAGCAGATAGTTTTGGTTTTATTGGCCTTGGCTATGAGACGTCCGCCTCTGAGGTTTCTGCATTGACTCAGATACAGTGGAAGTGAAAGTTACATTTAGAACAATGAAAAGCAGCATATCTTTCTGTCCCCATTAAAGACAATGAAGACTACTACATTATCAGGATCTTAGAATTGACCTGTGTGAACGGTCCAAGATTCCATGTTGGCTCAAGGGTTTTTGTCTGAGATCAACGATAATCTAAAAAGAAAAAACTGTGGCAAAAAGTTTGTAGTCTTACTTAATAGTCCTCATAGCGCAATATTCTTATATCCATGCAATATCTGATTCTGTGCAATAGTTTCATTTCACTTCATCTCAATTCATCCTTTTTCATCCTGGCTATAGTTTATATAGTGTTTCATATTCTGATATTCCATATTCTCTGTTGATTTATTAACACTGTCTAGCCTGGTTTGCACTCTTAATACTTGTATATTTTTATAGTTAAATTGTCATCACTTTTATTGCAGTTAAGTGTTAGTAGGTGAGTGAGGGATACTTCTACTCTAGTTGTTGTTGATTGTTGGAATATCTTATCTTATCTTATCTTATTACTGTCTATTTCTTTGCTGGAAAAAAAAAGTACAGTATTTTCTGCAGAGTAATGCCAACATTGATTCTGGTAAGAGATGTTGCTGCTTTTGAGTGTAATGATTCATTGTCTTCCTTTAATCCCCTTTATTGTTTTCGGGTGGAGGCACAAAGACGTAAAACTTTTAAAACCTGGACAGATAAGACCACAACTTTCTGCACGGCCAGACACCATTTTGTTTTTGTCATTTGAGTGAATGGAAGTTGTGATTTATCGGCTCTCTAATCAGACTCAACATATATAAGTGATAATAACTCTGACTCCTGACTTGAGTGAATTATGCAGCATTTGTTCTGTATTTGTTTTCATGTATAAAGTCAGACAGCTGACCTGCTGAATGCAAATACCACCTGTATCTCAGACAGGCTGACAACTACACTCAACACTGCAAACAAAGAAAGTGTAAGACCTCTCTCTCATTATCTCTTCAGACTGCCACTTTGAAGCCCTCTCCGTGATCTCCACTCCCACTACATCCTCAGAATAAACCGCTCAATCAATTTATACTTGTCTTTTGTCTCAAATTTCTTTAACGCCGAACGCCTAATGAGAGCATATTCACAAGTACACCGGACTCATTATTCAAAATGACTCGCATCACTTTTATCAAATGATCTCAATTAGCACTGTCAATATTGTTATATGAGGTGACATTTGCATCAAGCTGTGTTCAATGAGGCGTGTTGGAGATCACTCTTACCTTCGCAGAGGAAAAACTTGGAGTCTCCTACGCTGATCTCTCCTTGCGTTGGAGTGATTTGCACCTGGATGGCGGCTGGGTGGAGAAAAGAAGACAGAGCAAAATATACATTAGTGTGGTTCCACTGAGACGAGTGGCGACACAGGGGCAAAGCACAAAAAGGCAAGACTCAAATTCAAATTGTTTTGCCTGCGAAGAAGAAGAGCCATTCTTCAGACAAACCCGCTATGAATGAAAGTCTGGGATGAAATTTTCATGCTCACTAGAGTGCGACATCTCCATGTGCAGATGGCTTATGAGCCGAGATTTTCCACAAGGAGCTTGTTAAAGTGCCGGGGCTGTTAGCCGGCTCGTTTTTTAAGGATATATTGCACATGGAAGGCATCGCTAACTGTGCAAATATTAGTTAATTTTTTTCTTCTTCCGTTTTTCATATTTAAGGCTGACTTGGCTTCTAACCTCTGCAACTCAGTGTGATCAGAGGTTTCTCTCTAAAAAGTGGGATTGAGTTCACTTGAAAGATGAAAGATTTTAATTGAACGATTGATTGTTAGCCAAAATACAACTACTGCTGTGCACATATGATGTGCTGCAACCAGTGTTGTCGAGCAAGGTCATGTTGTGAGGCTGGATATTTTTAGTAAGTCATCAAATTTTGAAGATATTCTTATCAGTTTGAATACACTGATCATCCTATTCTGAATAATTAACTTCAGTAGTACAAGTTGCCGCTGCAGTGCCAGGAAAAAAAACAGCAGAGATGATGGAGAACGAACCTCCATGGCCTTGTGATTCACTTCTAAGAAGCTACACCTTTGGCGACCAACACTTCCAAGGTGTGAGCTGTTACTGAATCTGTGACCCTGCGACAATCAGCTGTGTGACACCTGACAGAGCCCAGGCATGAAGTCGACACCTCGCGACGGCGCTCAACTGACAGGAAAATTCGAGGGCACGGTGCAGAGAGACAGAAGCTACACGACAAACTATCTGACAATTATTGAGACAATTAAAAAGATATTTCAGATGTGCATTTGTTGGGGTTTGATGATCATCAGGCCTCAACAGCAACCTAAAATATATTCAGTAACGTTATCTAGAGATTTTATTTTGCACTACATTTTACCGAGCGCTTATAGAAGCCACCTGACTGAGTCTTTCCAGGGGGGCTCTCATCCTCGTTTTCCCCATCCCTGCTTCTCCTGGCAGATGATTTAGAAGGCATAATGTCGTAAATCAAAGAATATCCTTTTCCTGTGACTCTAATGCACTTCATCTCTCAGCATCAGCCAAAGCTACAGTGACACAGATGAGATTTAGAGGAGTGCAGAGAAGCACCTGCTGTTTGTTCCTTCCTGCGTGTTAACAAATTAAAACTCTTGCATATTCAATGAAAAGCGTTAAAATGCGCAATAATTTTCAAAGACTTAATCAGGAAATTCATCGCTCGCACGTGTGCAGCAGAATGACAGCAGACGTGATGATTTTTGAATGCGGCATGCTTTAATTTAACACCCCTCTCTTCGCTGATGTGCGGCATGAGAGCGAGGCGCGGACCGCCGAGCTGAAACGCCACTGAATCGTGATCCGGAGCTCGACAGAGAAATCCCGCTGAGCCTCCAGCGTGTCGCCACTTCACACAAATGAAGGAGTCAGTCTCAGCCCAATTCTCACCAGGAGATTCATGGGAATGGCTCGCAAGGACTCGCCATTCAAAGACAGGTAGCTGGCTATCAGCGCGGCACAATGAGAAGGTTGGTGTTTCATGATTCGACAATCTCATGGCTATAGAAAAACATCCGTGACTAAGACGAGGCAGTCACAGCGGTGGCCTTCGTTGTTCTTTTTTTTCTCCCCGCCGCGCACTCGATAATGTGAAAAGCCATCATCATTATGCTGTGAAGCTGAACCTCCTCCACCGAGAGTGTGTGCAGCATTTAGAACTGCGTACATGTGCACAATGGGCTTTTGTGTTTTGAAGCGCTTCGAGTGTCGCCATGTTTAGTCGTGTTTATGTTGGGTAAATTGGAAGCTCTCAAGGAAGATAGTCCAGTGTCAGCAGGGATGATTCGGTCTCCCCCCGTGATATCGTTTATTCTTTAAGTGCGCACAAAATACATACATAGGAATGTAAGCGTCGCATTATTTGAAAATGAGCAACGTAGGAGGCTTTATGGTTTAACAGCGTCAAACTACTCCCACATTCGCTACTGAGAGAACGACAGGTCGCTCGCCAGGAAAATATGAAGATAATTCAAGCTTTTGAACGGACAACAAAGGCTGTAATTTTCCCAGTTAAGGAGAATCTCAAATATAGATTTTGTTAAACAATTCAAGGTGAGAGTAATATCTTCCTTCTGGCTTAGTCAAGAAGTCATACAAATATTGATTTGCAGTAAAAAAAAAAAAAAAAAAAAAAAGGCTCTGCCACTTAAATGACCTGGCCTTTGTTTCGAGCTAGCATGCAAACTTGAGAAGCAGGGAAAACCACTGCCCACAGTATGTTTGCTTTCACAGGCCGGAGATAGATAGAAAGAAAACAACATATCCATTTCCTCCCCTCATCTAGTAAGATCACAGATACCACGCTGCAAACCCCGGCCGTGCCTCCTAAGACTAAGACAACCGGCCAAAAATCAACTGATCATATCTGCAACACTAAAGACAACAAGGAGGAGTTCAGGCGGTGTGGGAAAGATCGCTATTCCCAGAGCCGTTTGCTCAGTGCATGTCTCTGAACGGATGGAGTGGCTGTTTAGTCTCATGTGTCAAACAAAGGTATGATTTGGTGTCTCCGCTGAGAGCACATTGTTAGTCGTAAAATCACGGTGTGAAAATGGGAGAAGTCGCCTGATTTAATTACTGATGCTGGTTCTTTTTCAGAATCGGGATTTACCCTTGGGTTGCATTTCTGCTCAACCCATTCCTGTTACATTTTCTCTTTAAATAATATCCCAAGTAACGATGTAATGATGATCAAATTCATAGAAATTCAAAAGGGGTTGGATCGTTTTAGGAACATCTTAAAAATTTAATTCTATCATTGATCACTGTCCTAGATGTTTAACCATATTGTGAAATAAAGGATCAGGAGATCACAGACAAGTTTCTCTGCAACTTGATTTTGAAACTATAATTCAATGGACAGGAACCAGTGGCTGCTTGGGGAAAAAAAGTACATTAATAAAGCTAAAACAAATCTGTTGTATGTTTTGGTAATTTCATTTAAAACATTTTTTTTTTGATGGGAAATACACAAAAGTTTCCAAAAACGCGGACACTTTTTTGCACAAATACAAGCTGATTAAAAAGCCATTGAGACTAAAAAAGAGTAATCATCAAAAGAGGAAAATAATATGAGACAAATTGCAGTGAGAAAAAGTCCATTCAAAATGACAAACATCTCAAAACCTAATTATCCCAATGACAGATATTGCAAATGCGGAGCTTGAGCTGCAAAACAAAAGTAGTTCAATCAGCAACACGCAGGTAAAACAATTCAAGTGAGGATAGAAGATAGAAGAAAAAACAGCATTATTTTATGTAACAAAATGACTTTTTAAATGTTCAGTCTCTTTCTTTAAATATATAAGAACTGAAAATGTGTTTTGCATTGAAAAGAGATTCTGAGCAGCTGCTTTTAAAAAGGAGTCATTGTGAATTTAGTGACTGGGGGAGACGTCAGGTGAGGCGGCGATATTGTGTGAGGTGAAAGGCAATTGAGGTAATTCAAAACCATTAGCGCCTGATTTCCGAGTCAAAATTCATCCTCCTCATCCTTCTCGTATCTCAGTCAAATCTGAACACACGGATGAGACAGACATATTTTCAGATTGAGTGTGACTTTTACTTTCTGAGGAAATATCTATCTGTGATGTCCACTGAAAATAATCTTCCACAAATCTGCTTAAAAATCATAGAAAACAAACTCATTAAAACTTCTGAACTTGTTTTCCTTTAAGTTTTCTTCAGTACCAAAACAAAACAAACCTCAACTAATGTTTGTATTCTTTACATCTCCCATAGAATTATAGGAGCCAAAGTTCCACAACTTAGACCAAGATTATCCCCCAAATCAAAGTAAGATAAAAAACAATAACAGAGTGACAAAAATGATCTTTTTCATGTTGCACTATTAATATTTTTTGACATTATGGTGTCAGACAGAACACCTGCTCGAGACCAAAAATAAAAATCACGAAAAAACATTGCCTGGTACACACTGTCCCCACGAGAAAAAGTACAAGTCAAGGTCATGTTCATAATTATCTGGGCGACTCCCCACTGTGAAGATAGAAACAGAAATCTACCCTCTGCAGTATGTGGAGACAACCAGAGATGGCGCTGTGGATTTGAATGCATTCTTTGATAATGTGTGTCCAAGCTAAACTGCGGTGTTAGTTTTCATAGAGTGAACTGCAGACTCATTTACAAATTACGGAAACTGGTTTGGACGAGGTTCACAAAAGTGGATAAAATGGTGATTCAACTTTATTTAATAACATATTTAAGATTGATTAAATGTCGTTTTGCATAAAAAGTGACATTTTGAAATAATGGTTGTAATATTGCATCTGCACCTACTGCAATGTGCACTTGTTTTGAGAATTGTGTGACTTGTTAAAATTGGATAGAGTTGTAACGATGCCTTTGAAAAAAATAGTGAGCAGTTCATGAATCACATGCAATTAGTTGTAAATATGCTAAAACATTCAGTAACACCAGTATGATCTTTGAAAGTTGTTCATCAAAGCTCTGGCATTTAATAAAGACCTGACCTAAATTACACGACATGAAAAAGGTAAACTAAGAAGCCCAGAAGCAAAAGAGCTTTTGGGGGAAGGAGGTGTAGATTAACACGGAGGACAGAGAGAAGTGCTCGGCATAGTGAGGCGAGAGCTGGGATAAAGGATGAGGCTTTCGGTGACCTGACGCGTCTGCTCATGACACCAATCTAATATCTATCCGCTAAGCCTGTCCCTCACTTTCAGCCCTCTCCAAAGACTCATAAACCTCTTTCTACTCTCAAGAGTCCTTTTTTACTCTTCCTTCCCCCGGTTGGACGCCTGCAGTCACAGCACCCTGCTCTTTAACAAACACCGCTTCTGCTATCATTCACATCAGCATCCTCTCACAGAGATAATGGTAATTTTTTGCTCTGTAAATCTAGACTTCAGAAAAAAAAAAAAAACAACATCTGCATCTTTCTGTAACAGCAGAAAGCCGGTGAATATTTCTCAGATTTACATCCTTTGTTGTCACATGCATGGCTGCACGCTCTCATTTACATCATATTTGGAGATGATCTCTTCGAGACATCTTTATTCCTACAGTCATGTCGGCGTGTGGCGACGAATATTTGTGCTTTTTAAGAGAAACGTGTTGTGAATACAGATCAGAGCTGCAGACGTGAAACTTCAGTCACAAAAATGAGGACTTGAGATTTGACTTCAGACTTCGACCTGAAGCGCTTATCACAGCCGGGAAGACATTTTCTGGCTGGATCATTAAATCTGACCAGTTGGGACCGGACACCGAACCTCACAATTAATAGCTGACCAGTAGCACAGTGTTGGGTATCACTCTCTCAGGAAGACCATGTGCTTTTCATTACTTCAAGATCCTGACATGTGTGAAGTTGGAAGGTTAGTACAGTTAGTATATACAAGTATGACTAGTCTTAGCCCCGGGCTGAGGTATGAACTGCGTCTGGCCCTGTCAGAACAGTGGAAAACGCTAGAAGAGAAACTATCTGTGGCTTTAATAAACTTATATTAGTCAGTAAGTAAAAACATGTGTGATCAAAGCGTGATCTCTGCAGCAGCAACGTTGGTTTAAAAAGCATCTTTTAGCTCAAATTGTTGGAAGATTCTGCTCAAATGTTACCTGTGGTTGAAGTATATGAAGATAGTGAGTGAAATAGAGAGAATACGCTAAAATAAAAAAAAAAAAAAAAAACATCTGGCACATGTGAACAAAGAGTGACCTCCCAGTCTGAGTAGTTTGCTGCATACTCAAGTTTGAGATTAAGATATTTTAATAAGAAACGATACCAATCGAAAGACAGTCAGTGAATATGGTCGAGATGAAACAGCACTTTAAACTGACCTTGACAGGCAGCTGTTTACACACATAACTAGTTGAAAACAGTAGCTCAATATAATAAAAACTGGAGGAAACCCTTTGGAAAATTGTGCTTCTCTTGTTCATCCATCTGTCAAATGTTTGATGAAACAAAACTCTGTCTTTCTGTGGCCGTGTCCAGGGTATTTCCAGGTTTGAGGGGAGCACAACTCTATAACCACAGATGACAGTTCCCACCAACAAACCTTTGTGCAACCTGTTCTGAAGGAAAGCAAAAAAAAAAAAAAAGGGAAAACAGACAGGTTGTTCGCTGAAACCATCCACGCAGGCAATTAGAGACCACAGCAACTCAATACAGCCGAAGTGATTTCACTGCATCCACATGGAGGATGGTTTCCCACAGTGTTTACCAGCGCTTCATCCTCACAGGTGCTGTTTGCTCACTAATATCTCCTTACAAGACCTGTCTTCTAAAAAATACATAAATAATTCATTTGCCACTGAAAAAAAGTGCAACATGAATGATAGTTGTTGTCAATGTTGTTCTGAGCAGAGCCTGGATTTTAGAAATACTGAGGTCACTACTCCAAATCCTCTCAGGCAGCAATTTCCTCCAATTTCCTCGCAATAACAGAATATTTAAACCTTATTGCAACTATTTTATAGCAATAAAATCCTGCACAGGTTTTAATAATATGAGATAAACACAAAAACAATAAACAACCAGTGCATTTGTTTTCCCCTAATTCACCATTTTGCCGTAAACGTCTAAACTCACTTTAGCATTTAGAGCAATAGGATCAAAATTAAATTACACTCATCCTTTAATAAACAGAGAGAGGTATGGTCTTTGATAACAGCTCAAGGAAACGTTAATTAACTCCCAGTTTACCCACATAAGCATCCACACATACACACACACACCCTACAGTATGTTTGCCTTGTTAATGGCTTAGCTGCAGATTGATTATACAAGTTATTAATTTGACAAAGTTGGGAAGGAAGTTAGATGGAAGAGCACATTCAAAGCCACTTCATGGCGAGCTCAGAAGCTGTATTAGAAATGGTGTATTAATTTACTGATAATCCCTCCACACTTTGAAGCAAATACGCCTGTGAGGTTTTAATAACAATGACCAAAAGAGTGAGGATGTGAGTGCTGGCCATTCTCCAGTGGGAGAATTATGGGCTGCAGATGTAAATAGGCTTTTAGCATCTTAGCATCAACACCGTGGAGTTATTTAATTCCAATTACGTAACGGCGCAAACTCATACATGCCGCTCATCATTTCATTGCAGGGCGTGTGAGTTTGTGAAGCGGACAAACAAGTCGGATGTGCCGGGGAAAAGCTGAAGTTCGAGGCAGCTTCTTTCCCGTCTTGGATCAGGAGGTTTGAATGCCTAATTGGAGCCTGGCAGCCGGTGGTGACTGGCTCCATTACAAGGAGGCTACAACAGTCAGCTGTTGGTGCTTAACATGCAAGTCAGGTCGGAGCAAGCGCACACTATGCAGGGGGAGGACGGGGCTGTGCGGGGCCACGCTGGGATGCATGCATCACCAGCGCATACGCTTAGAGAGGATGTACTGTACAGCTGGAAGAGACGCACTGTTTCGTATCGGAGCTTCGCTTGTTTCTTCCGTGTTCAGCATGTGAATACGGTTGTTGAGTACCGCTGCTTGTTAATCCCTGTGGCCTGGAAACGGTCAAGACGTTAGCGATGAGGACAAAGACCTGAGCGAGATCCACGCACACTAATGAAAACCTCTCAGAGCTTTCCATCGGGAAACCCATTTCCCCAAAATAGTCTTATTTTCCCATCTCTTACAAAATTAGGTAGAGCGCTTCCTCCTTAATTCCCCGCGGGCAGCAAGGAGGAGTAAATGGAAAAATGAATTCTTGAGATATTATGAGACAATTTTGATCTGAAATTGAAGCTGTTCCATTTGATGTGAATATTATGGCGCCTTTTTCTGCTATTATTTGACAATTGAAAGGGAAGAGAGAAGAAGTGGAACACAAACACATGCACGACATGTGAACATATGGCCTTATTAAACTTATGGGTTGCTCTTCAAAGTGTGATCCATGCCTGACATTTTGCAGCACACTCCTCTTGACGTACAGGAGAGATTATGTGTGAAAGCCTTTATTCAATGACTGTCAGTGCTTTAAGATCTAAGCTCACAATCTCATGCAAATGCAGACGCACTTTTGGCATAAATCATTTGTCATTTAGAAGATTGTTCAGAGAACTCTTGATCTGATCAGATATGGTTTAATATGAATATAAAGTTGCTTCTCCAGTGGAATTCAAGCAGTGAGAGAAACCCATCTCTGAGACCAGGTAAAGTGAGCTGTGTTAGATCTATTCTTGGAATTCAGAGGGATTTTCTAATGCAAGTTATTCACCTCACATAACCTGTAACGAGGGGGCACTGGCTGAATTTCTGACTGAATCAAGCCTCGTTCTCAATAATGCAAGAAAAAAATCAAAGAGCTATGTGAGATAAAACTCATGATTTTACTCATCTAATTTATTCTAATCTTTGGGTCTGAGGTCTTTCTTGTAGTCGTGACCCTCTTCCATTTATAGTAGCCTCATTTTAAAACCTGAAACAGCATTTATGCATTTGCTATTTAAACGGGTAAACTCTTGTATACACGTTTGTATTTTTGTGCTATGTGAAGGTTTCCTCTGAGCTGAAGCTCTCAATTCGTTGATGCTGACGTCAGAGAGCAGACAGATGTCACACAGGAGACCTCACATGAACTCATAAAGCCCCTCTGCAAAGCCATTTTCCACCATCTCAAAGCTACACACGTCAGTCAAGTCAAGCCCACTTGTATTGCCCAATATCACATGCAGCAGAACGTCTCAGTGGACTTCACAGACCCCGAGCTCTCCTGCTAACCCCTCTGTAACCCCTGCAGACTCCAAGAAGCTTCTTCGCAAACTTCAAAAAGGATTTCTGGCAAGTATTTCCAAAACCTACAGCACATCTTTTACAGCGCTGCATAAACACAGACACATCAGTGCCATCATGCCTTCTTGGTTGCGGCTCTCTATACGCTCTGCAGCTTCTTTTTAAAACCTCTCTCTGACCTGCCAGTCAATCCACAGAAACACTTCACACTGCTCCCAGCAATTTGTTACCCCCAGGATCTCAGAGGTCTCTACACAAGAAGGTTTAGGCCTGTTATTAGTCGTGCCTTCTGTGTTTCGGTGTCATTTTTCTTCTTTTTAAATAATAAATGTGCGATATTTCCTGCGGCGATTTCACGTATGCAAATGGTTCATAAATTAAACTCCTCCAAGTTTGTGGAACTCCGAAAGGGCGCAAGCCATTCATCCTGAAGATATTCCCTCATTTGGCGTTTTTATGACGGTGGCAGAGACTGCTGACTAACTCATCGTTCCCAAATCTTCCATAGGTGTTCAATTACTTTGAGACCTGGAGACTGTGAAGGCCACAGCGTTGCCCACAGTATGTTTCACATCATTTTCATATTCATTAAGCCATTCTGTAAGCTCTCGCGCCCCTGGGATGAGGACATTATCCTCCTGGAAGAGAGCCACACCCATCAGGACAGAACCCTTCGCTCCAAAGATGACAAGTGGACCCAAACCATGCCAGGAAAATTCCCCCTATAGTATAAAAGAGACACCAACCCCCCTCATTAAAGGACTCAAGCATTCAGGCCTCTGCCACATAGTATATGCTGCAAATGCACTTATTGAGAATAAGGTGAATGATATCACTTCTTCTCTGTGAATGAAACACACCACTTAGATCTTTTCCTCTTTCTATCTTAACCCAAATGCATCCTTCAGCATCCTTAAGTGTCACAGAGCACGATAGGATGCTAGTTGCATTATTGCATCATGTAAAACACCTGGATTCATTATATGTATCCACTTGTTTATTCAGGTTTCATTCAATAATTTGTCTGTATCCACATAGATCACATTCAGTTGGAGAAGTCATGAATACAAGACGTAGAGGTGCATCATCTAAAATCAGTTCAAAACCAATGAGTTCATTAAAAAAAGTTATTTTCAATATGTATGAGTCTATAATGCTTCCTACAAGGTGATGCGACCTGCATGAACAAATGTCAACTGACATTGTTCAGGAATTATCAACAGATCAGAGTCTTATGATGAAGTAATATTGACATTTGTGTGATGGTAATATACCTGTACTGTAGTGCCTTCACAGTTACATTAAGAATTGTGGCCGATGAGCAATTGCTGAATGTTTCAGAATAAATGATATCATACCATTATTTTCTGACTTTATTTTTGTTTTCTCTGCTGAACTGAGAACCGAACCGTGAGCCCAGAACTGAGGAACATACTGAACCATGAGTTTTGTGTACTGTTCCGCCCCCAGTAATAACAATAAAAATTAACAGCAGAAGTAAATTGCCTGTAGAATATTCTGCAGACTCATCTGCACTTTAAAGGGAGATTAGTTTGCAGGTGAACAGTGAATATACATAATGGCTGTTATATTGAGCCTCCGAACACAGCTAACTTTTAGCATTATGTTTCCAATTTGTGCTTCAGAGGCAGACAAATTAGCCTTTCAAAAGGCACATCCCAAACTGTCTCCACCACTTATCATTAACCTGCTGTACTTTGAGAGACTGCACAAAGCACCGAGCAGCCGTTTCCATGTGCTGTGTGTGGGTGTCAGGCCTTAATCAAATTGACATAGACGCGTCAGCTACTAAGCTCCTTCTCCTCACATCTTTCATTCACCAACACAGCTTTGTCAGGATTACGGTTGTTGCCATCGTTCCCCCAACCCGCCACCACTTCAGTTGTCATCCAAGTGTATTACAAGTGGAGGGGATTGAATCTGGAGAAAGCTGCAGGAAGCAACAGTTTTAAGTGCTTTTTCCTCACTAACTTTGCTTGCAGTGAAAAGTTTGCGACGCTGGTTTGACAAGGGCGACTCCATAGAGCCTCCTCCTCTATTGATCAAAAATGTGCTGTCTCACCTCATCATCTCCAGATAAACAACTCCCTGATACATTTTCCAATAGCTGCTCCTCTTCTGTCACTATTAATGTGTGGATATTAAACAGAGGCCAAACAGTGAAAGGTCCCTTTTCACTCGAACTAATTTGAGCCTCCTCATTCTGACAGCGCATAATTACTGAACCTGGAAAGGACGCGGCACAAAAGGCTAAAAGGCTGAAAAGGGCAGCTGAAAGGCAAACAAAAACAGCTACAGCATGAAATTTGGATGACAGATTGGATGAGACTACATGTAAAACTAGTCGAGGTAATAAAAATAGTCGATTATGAAACACGAGGCAAAGATCTAAAGCTCATAGAAGCTGCAGGAAAGTTTATGGCACTCTGCCCAAAAATGTTAGGCGATATCGTTTGTCCAAAGCTGAAATTTTGGCTTGATGACGGTGCAGGACGGAAACTTCTGGAGTATCCAGAAAGGACATGGTTCATCTTCTGCTGAGCATAAATATTCTTAGTACATTTCAGGGTAAAATTTTACATCAGTGAACACAACGTCACAAGAACTCAGTTCACTATTTCAATCACTATTTTTGATCTGATGTTGGTGCTAGAGGAAAATTAGGATTCTTCCTCTGGAAACCATGAACATCCACGTATGAAATGACTTGACAATCTGACTGACATGGTGTTAGCATGATGGAACTGTGCAGCTCGGGGCACAAAAACTGTATCAACAAGTTACTTTTATTTTGTTGTAACCTGTGTGCTACACTAGACTGGTACTGGTCTGTCCTAGCGGGAACGTTCAAGCAGCTGACAGACACTTGTAAAAAGTTGTCTCTGCAAGGCTTTAATTTGTTGTCTCCTCTTTCACAAACCTCGCCCACTGCACCTCTCAGCTAAAGCAGATCATGAAAAGTATTTCTGAGTAATTTGAGGCAGGTCTGACCTGAATATGCTTCAGCTCCTACCAATTAACTTCCTGCGGGGTCTTTCTGTCACAAGGTCAAATCCCCTGGTACATTATAATTAACAGCAATACAACTGAGGCTCAGCTATAATTTGGAAAGAGGAAAAAGTCATATGTTTTAAATGACGCGAGGAAGGAAATTATAAGAGCTTTTCTAAACCAAAACAATAATCACATTAGCATTTAAAAAAAAAAAAGTTTTCATTTTGAATCACTTGCTGATTATTGTTATTTACCTCAAACTTTACATAATACATCCAAAGATATGCAGGAAGTCAGTTTGCATGAGTGTGAACCAGCCTGACTATTCTGGTCTGTGCTGACTCTAACATTTGCTGAAATAACTCACAGGGTCAGCTACGCCAGGGACAAAACCCAACTCCTCTGTGGTGACTGCTGGCGACTCGCTGTGTCTTCTTTCATACTACAAAAAAAATCCTACTTCCAAAAATGAAAAACTAAGGCATGAAGTCAAGAGCCTTTTTGTCCCTTTCACTTTCAGCACTTACTTCTCTGCATCAGGTACAGCTAATGGCTTTTCAGATACTGTAGACATGTAAGCGTAATGCATTTGCCCCAATGTTAAAGCAAGGTGTTGGCTTTCAGTTCTTCAGCAGAGACCTTTGCCAAAAAAAAAAAAAAAAGAACAAGGAATCCTGAAAGATGTTTGCACCAGGAACATTTATCACGAGACACAAGCTTTTGAAGCACAGTTTCTGAAGAACAAACTGGAGGAAAATGTCACCCAATCACAGCAAAAGTGCAATTAAATTAGCAAAGCTGAAGCTTCAGGGACGGCAAAGTGCTGTCGATGTTAGAAACACTTGATGTTTTCATTTGTCGAACGGGTCCTTGAACACTTTGAAGGGTTAAAGCAACAGCAAATGGTCGAGTGTTCAAGGATTGGACCTTCAATAAATTGCTTGATGTTAAAATCGATAACATTTCAGGACGGGCTGATTTGGAAACACCTGTGGTTACAGCTGGTATAATACGGGCCCAAAGTTCAGTTTGAAATGACAAATGCATAAACCCCTGAGGGCAGCGAACGCATCGAGCAGCGACTGGGGAACAGCACAGTCAAACAAATAGAGGACTGAAACTCAGGTGATTGAATGTTATCTCCTGCAGCAGGTGAAACGAGGATATGTGCAGGCTTTTGTCTTCTGTGTTATGCCCAGTACATGTGTGCATCATTTCCTGTTGAGCGTGCAAAGAGGACCTGACCAGTAACAATGAAAACTGCTGTACAGAGATAAGTGCAGAATACAAATACTTAGGATGGCTATTTCTGATGTTAAATGTTATAACTAATATAAGTAATAGAGATACAACATTGCAGTGACAAGCATCGTAACTTAAAGCGAAAATTGTCAACCCTTGAAACTTTCTCTGCTATTCAGTTCAATAGTGTCTCTAAACTCCAGCAAGTGCTAATCTGAGCGTATTTTAAACCTTCATTCTTAATATTACAGCAAAATATGTTGAGCCATGTTAGATTAATGTGTTGTTAAAGTAGTCGTTCATAATTACCTGTTTTGGACCAACAGAGGTTTCAATCTCATCATACAACAATTTAAAGTGGATTTGGGCCGATGTTATTAAAACACATTCAAGTTTACAGTATTTCTACAACAACCTGTACAAATGTCAAACCTCCTGTCACATTCAAGTGCAGCACACAGGAGAGGTGCTCACTAGCGCTTTATGGACACTTATAACATTAAACATGAGCAGCATTAGCCGACTAAAGAGGCTTTTTAGCACAAAACCAACACTGAAGGACTTCCATCCGTTTAAAAAAAAAAAGTATTGTTTGAACTTCGAGAGGCAAACTCAAGTTTCAAATTCACGTGACAGTTAAATGGAAACATGTAGTCAGTCTCCATTTCCTTCCCTTCCCATCCGAGTTTTGTTTTGGTTCTAGCATAAGTATCTTTCATGCATTCTCTCTGCACGCTCACAGGCCATTGTGAGTGAAATTGCTAGTCTGCACCCTAATTAACTAATGAGGCCAAAAGGGCTAAACCGCTGCCCCCTTCCTCTTTCTTTGTTTGACCCCGAGGTGGCCCTGCATCTCACCAAGCTGATAATCACTGCAGAGCTGCAGAATACTCCCTGGCATACTAATGGAAAAGAAACTAATATATCAAGCACAGCAGCAGTCAGTTTCCATCATCGAAACTATATTAAGGTCTTGTTCCTTTTACAGAGATCTTTTCACAAGAGTATTTCTGCACTTCAGAGGAAACACAATCACTATGTGCAACTTAGACTTCGGCCTTTCTGATCACATCCCATTTAGCTTTAGCTTCTTATGAATCATGGACTCATTTCATTTACAGTAGAACTGCTTTTTGACGAGTGGCTGAACTTTGAATAAATCTCAGATCAAACCAGTGCATAGTAAAATTATTAGGAAAGAGAAGCCTGGGCTATATCTGCTGTTCTGTCAGCCGTTTCCACTCAGGGCTTCAAGGCCCTAAGATAAATAATATACAGATAAATAACCAGTCCTATGCTGGCCGGGCTCATGATAAGCTTGGGTTTACACACCCTTTATTTATCACTAAAGGCCCCAATAAGCAATTGTGACTCCGTGAACTTGAAGCCTTCGGGGCCCCATGTGGGTCAGGGGCTGCTTTACTCAGGTGATAATCCAGACTTGCTCATAACCCAAAGGCTAATCAATAATATAGATCTAACATTTGTTTTCATCACATTGCATTTTGATGTGAATTTCTTGAAGCCGCATTCATTGATTTCTTGACCACGGGGGCAGAAGAACTCCACAAACAGTTGCCTACATACGCATCAAGCAGATTTGTAGTAAGGTTTCTGGGCACCTGACGAATGTAGGTCAAATATTTATTGCTTATTATTATATATTGTGAACTTCCCCACTGTGGGAGAAATAAAGGTCTATCTTATCTTATTTGATTTTCTTTCAGCGGTGCACAAGCAAAACGAGCTAAAAGAGGCAAAACAGGTCAGTTAAAACAGCCTCAGGTTTCCATATTGCACATAGTCATTTAATCCTTTGTTAATATAAAAATATTGATCAGAGAAGCTGTGATAGTTTAAAATTCAGTGTGATAACCTCAGTGTCCAGCATATGAGCACAGGAGCTAAATGATAAACAGATTTAGTTTAAAACTCTGTCCTCACAAAGCTTTTGACTAAACGCTTTCCTGGCACGCTGAGTGTCTGAGGAGCTGCCATTCTGTTATCCTTCATGGGCCAGCAGCCTCATCTGAATTGTTGACAGTGGCTAAATGACCCGAGAGGCATTTTTGGCAGCAAGTCGGTTAGATAAACTTGCTGAAATGGAGTCAGTCAGAGCTTCCCCTCCAGGCACCTCAGAGAGCTCCTTGGCTCCGGGGTCGAATGGTTATCACACATCTACTCTTCCAAAATACCATTCTCCAGATACGTGTCACACTTAAACTTTTGCACAAGAAGTGGAGAGATGATGCACAAATCTGGGTTCAATTTCTTAAAGCAATCTTAAAACCAGATTTGGCAGATGTGACATTATGAAACACGTTGGAGCGGATCTGTCCGAACCACAATTTGGAGAATCCAACGTTTCGGCTTGTAAGAGAAATCGCTTTTTCATCCAAAGAAAATATTTTGGCCTTTCAAAAAGCCGATCTAGTCAAACAGCTCATCCACATGAAGCCTGGTAAACACAAAGGCACAATGGCTAAATTAATTCTGTCACTCTGCCAGAGGGGGACAGTATACGCCACCGATCACGAGAGGTGGGATGGGAAGAGAATGAATGAGGTTCTTGTGTTTTCAGAGAGCGGGAGCTGACCTGACCTCGGTTAGAGATTTTACCATTATCAGTCTAACACATTCATGAAGTGGATGGCCTTCTGTTATTAGAGTCTACCCTTTTGGGTCGATGACTTCCTTTTTAATTTTGTATCTTCTCAGCCTGATAATGGGTCGTGCAGGGCAGGAGACATTTGAGGTGATTAGGTCAGTATTAATGGTGGTGTGAGGAATAATGGGGAGGACAAACAGGGACAGAGGGTCTCGGAGTAGAAGACAAATGGACATGCTTGTTTTTCGTGACTTGCCACTCAGATTTAGACACATCCTGCTGCACGAAACCCCACTGATTTTTCCATATCGTATCGAACTTACAGACCTAGTTTGGTCTACCCTCATCTCTGATTCATTCAGCGATTCAGATCTGACATAGTGCTCATCGACTGCTGTTTGAGGAACGATCAATCACAGCTTTGTCGGCAGGACTAAGAATGGGGACATCATCTTCCCGCAAAGCTCTCCAGGTAAGTTGGCTTAGATGACAGCTCTTAAATCGACATACCTCTTCAATCGTCCTGACAAACATGAACTAAAGCTTCAAGTATCAGCTGCTTCTGTGTCGACCAAAAATGACGCCAGTAAGACACTTGGTCGGGTTCAGGTAAAACAAAACAAAATAATCAAAAAGGAATCAAGAATATCTGGACCCATCCGCTTTGCTGTTGTTCCATTAAAAGCAGTTCACGCTTCCTGTTTCCTCATTCGCATGCAGATAGCCTATTCCAGCTGTTAACCCTCTTCTTAATCTTTAAAACAAACACGCCCAGAGCGAGACTCGACAGGAGGAAGAGAGCGAGCAGCGATGTTTTCTTTGCAACACGAAGCAATGCGGTTCATAGGAAGCGATCTTAATTTAGAGAAACACCGGCAATAACAATACCCCTGGTGTGAGAGATACTCGAAGCCATGTTCTCATTTGTTACGGGTAATTATACAGAGGTATTGCCATTAATTTGACAGTGATATATTGGGGCTAAGATATGCTAAACATAGCACTTTTAAAGCAAACCAGGGGTTACTTGCACATGTGTATGAGTGGGTCTAACCTGTAATGGAGGAGATGTGGTGTGTGTCCCAGGCGCCGGCACCTCAACCTATATAGCCCACTGAATCAAACTGAGCCCGCAGTGAGGATTGGATATGGCAGAATCCATGAACAGAGGCTAACCTTAAATCCAATTGAATCTTTTGCAATCGCTTTACAGCCTCTGGCCAGTTCTGTGCTGATTCCTCACACCATCCCTCATAGGACCCGAGACACTTCCTTCTCTCGGTGAGCGCCCTCAGTATCATCCCCACGCAGATGTAAACGCATAGCAGAGAAACTCCCATGCACATACCAGAGGATGATATAATAAGGAGGCAGATAAGATATTAACAGAAACCGCTGGGATGTGGTTCTGGATTTATAATTGATGGGGATTCCACACTGGCTACTCAAGAATAAAACTCTTTTACATAATTGAGAGTGGCTTGTTAATTCATTCCTCTTTCCATTTGACCACGCGTTGGACGCTTCGACTGTCAGCTCTTCCACAAACAAAAGGACATTCCTGTTTAAACACATCACCAGGACACATCTGAGAGTCGAGTACAGAACTTTGTTGTAACCTTTCCCGAACCTTTCGCTGTCTAAGGAGCGATGATAGCAATCCCCTGAAAGACGACCTTTCCTTGCAGCTGAGATGCTGTCTATCACTTGTACACAGCTGCAACTTGGATATCCTTCAGCTGTAATAGGGGGACCTTAATCCAGCTCTCAACTTCAGCTGAGCTCCCACAGCGCATTTGTAATCTGGAACAAAGACACCAGCGACCACCGTGTGAGACAGTAGAGCGTCTCCTCCTGAATACAGATTCAGTAACAAACTCGAAATGAGGCATCAAGAACATACAGTAGGTGAAAAAATGTAATAAATAAAAGTGCCTGGATTCATTTTAGACTTTTCTGCTTGTGCAGAAAACATCGTTACTGACGCAACTATTGTAAGTTTTAAAGCCAAACATCCAACTGATGCATTCTGCTCCAAAGTAAAGAGTCAAACCTGCAACAACATCAGACACACAGTGCTGGAATCACTGCAACATATTCTTTATTGTGAAAAGAGTTTCTCTAATGTAATTTCTGGATAAGTGTCCGTATCATAAAAAAAGGGCTCCTTCATCAAGAGTAATTCAGTTGATTGTTCTACATCCATAGTTAAATACAGTGGCTCTGCAAACTTACTTTTTGTGGTGAAGATCTCAAATATATATATATAAAAAGTTTGCACTATCAATGCATTTTTCTTTCTATTACTAAGACATTAAAACTAGAAATTTGTTTCCAAGTTTCTGGGAAGAAATCACAGTACTCAAGTGAGCCGAAATCATCTATGGAATTAAGATGATCAGAAACTAATATTCATGTTTTCCTTCATATTCACACAGTTTTTAATGTTTCTAAACTTGAAATGTGTTTCACAGAGATTGTCAGCACTGATTAAAGTTTTTCATTCTCACTTTAAACAATCCTTAATTGACTGATGAGACAGTTACTCCAAATGACCGTCCACATTGTTAAAACTGTGACAAACACTCCACATCATTAAGTCACACGTTGCTACAACACTGTATAATCTCTCGCTGCTTTCACACAAAATACAGACAGGTTTTTTGCAAACCCGTAAACAGCCTCCATCGTCTTTACATTCATTTATGCACGAACGCGGTGTGTAAATCCTCACGAGCGAAATGCTAATCCAGCAATGATGTGTAAGAAAATGCAAATGTGATTTGGGCGATTGGGTCATTTCCTCACTGTTGAAAGCAAACAAGAGACATGCAGCGAACCTCATAGGTGCACAATCAGTCCTCAAAAGCACAGTAGAACATGTGGAGTTTCAGTAATCCATGTAGAGAAATTACAAAAGCACCCTTTTGAATATTTTGAAATCATAGTAGCACAGAGCATTGATCTCATAGCTGCTCTAAAGCATGTCATCAAGTGCTCTTTCCACAGAGCACCATGAAACATCCCGTGATCATAATGCCTCAGCATGGTGTCCACATTGATGCACAATACTAAGAATCACGGTTTTGAAAAATGAAGCAGTTCAAAGGTTTTGAATTAGCCTGCTCAACAACAGTAGCACGATGAACTTAAGCTTGTTACGCCATTGACAACTGAGCTGAATGGAACTGTATCGAGAGCATTAGCGCCATGTCAACTTCATTAGCCATGCAGCCATACTTAACTTTTGTGTAATCAGTGTGGCCGCAGCACTTTATTCCCATCACTGTTATCCGAAGAGATTCTCCCAGAATGCCTCTGCCTTAAAATAAATTCTGCTCGCGCTGACGACACAAGAGAAGGGGAACATGCATTCACCATGAAATATATGCTAACTAATTTATGACAGCGCTTAAAACGCATTAGGCGCATATTTCCAAGTTCTCAATCCCTCCCCCGAATCATTCCACCCTCACTGTCACCCAATAAATTTGTCTGGTTTAAACATGATTATGAACATTGGAAATGCATAACTCCTACAGTTGGCTGGAGAATCTGGTGTTTGAACTTTAGAGGATGGCTGCGGGGCATTAGACTCAGCTTTTAAACAGGTTGGAAGGGAGGACACACAGAATAGATGGTTTGTCTGGGTGTTTTGGTGAGGAAAATGTGTGATCTGCAGGTTATCTGGCAAGTCTGAGATATGGAGGCAGAGAGAGTCTGAATGCCCATATTCAATCTAAAGAGATTTGGTTCCTGACAGATTCCATTTTAATTGGAATTCTCTGTCCAATTCTTTCTGGAATAAATCTTCCTCAAAAGGACACCTGATCTGACACTTGTCATCGTCAACAAAGGCCAGAGAGCCATCAATTAAATAGTTGATGGCTCTCGCCTTTGCTCGAAATGCAGTTTCCTGAGGCTCGGTTGTAATGCAGACGGGAATATAATGGCTGCATTTTTTTTTCCTTGTGCCCTTTTCTTTCTGATGATGGCAGCACTTTTGAGTAAGTTCTCATATATAATTAGAGAGAGGTGATACTTCATAAAAAGACACTGTTTGAGTTCACCTGCTAATCTACTAGTCTGCTAATGAATCCAGTGTTATTTCTCTTGTTGTCACAACAGATCATATGCACGTGCCTCTGATCAAGGATAATAAACTGCAATCTTTCAAGGAGGATTTAGGATCTGGCAGATTAATACGACACTAATCGATACCTTGATACACAAACTCTACTCAGCTGCTGTCACTGAATATTAAAAAGAATGAATTACAAAAGTTGTTTTTGTGTGTGGTCAAAGTTTTTGCTGACATAAAAAGAAGCACTTTCTGCATCTAAATGGTGAACGCCGTCTCGTCAATCATTTATGTGAACTTGTCCAAAATGAGCAAGATACCACTATCACTGGGAGGAGTCTGTGCATAATGTCTGCATGATCTTAACTATGCCTGCAACTGACGATTACTTTCACGATTAATCATTTAGTCTCTAAGATTTGTGAAAAATCCTCATCACAGTTTCCCAAAGCCGAAAGTGACCAAAAGTCCAAAGCCTTCATTTACTATCATACATAACAAAAGATTAAGATTAACCTGTTATTACTAAAGATGGCAATCAATTTTTTGTAATTGACTAATTAATTCATTGACTAATTGTTGCAGATCTCATCCTCACACATTAAAAACTATGATGCTGAAATAAAATGTGTGCTACTGTTTTGCAATAAAGTTGACGTGGCAGCCAACACTTCATATAAATACAATTATTGTCAATATAATTAAAAATAAAACACGCTTCACTGAACCCTAAAACCCCATCAGTTTGTGAAGCTACGAGCGGACGTTTGCTTTTGAACTATACAAACTGATTTTGTCATCGTGACCAGCGGCACGTCAGGTTTCAAGATGGCTGCAAGGTGGAAGTAGGTCGAAGGACAAAAACAAAAAGATAAAAGATACGCAACTGCCAGCTCCCGCTTTCTAAAATGAAGAGATGCATCTCATCACTGAAATGAGTGATGTGCTGCGTTCCTCCCTCACCTGAGTTAATTACTGTGTTTACTATTAATGGCTCTATTCTATAGTCAAAGGCCACAGCGGCTGCACCGACTGCTCTACACCTGTTGCTGAAGGTAATAATTAGAGACAATGGATGAATAATAACAGTAATTAACAAAATAGTCTGTATTAGTATGCTCAGTGGATATGTAACAGATGAACTGATGTCACGTCTAAATAAACAAAGTAGAAAGGCAGAGAATTTAAAACAGCGGTGCAACGGTTTGGACGACTCCGGCAAACATTTTGATGACCTGCGTCGATGGATCGACTCCACCGAAGCTGCACAACATCGACGAACAACAAGTGCAAAAGCAAAAAGCAGCAGGTCGTCGTCCTGCTAAATATGTTGACAAAGTCATCTGTCACGAGACAAACAGGTGAGCGTGTCCCGAGCCGGGGGCACTAATGTATGACACGCTCCACTGTCATGTCATATATAAGACCCTCACACTGCCCTTTGGTCCGTATGTTACAGCCAACACAGCGACTCAAATGAAAACATGAATATCAATGAGGAGACGGCGGCTCAGCGTTACCTTTGGAGTATTCTTCCTGACACAAGACTTGGCCCTAATTCACTGTGTTGGCAATACGAGTGTGTCTGTGTGCATTTTCCTTGGGAGCTATTTCCATATGAATGCAGCACAATGCAGCTGTTTTGGAAGCAGAGGATCAGGGGAATTTTTTTTGCTAATTTGCTGAAAGGCAGAGAGATAAAGTCATTGTGAGTCTGTGGGCAGCGATAGGAATATCAAAGATTATGGCTGTAAAGTGAGGTGAAGCGGAGAAGCGTGACATCCTCCATACTGACGGCGAAGATCAAATCTGATTGTTTAAAAGTAAAAAAAAAAAAAAGAAAAAAAAAAGTGAGAAGCAGGCCTGAACTCTTCTTTCCAAGCATTCGATAAAAACACAGAGGAATACAAGCTCAACAGCGTGAGTCGGAGACGAAACAAGCAGACGGCGAGGAGGGAGGCTTCGTAGACAGCAAATGAAATCAGATTCCTGCACCACCTCTCTATCCCACCCTATCTCATTTTCGCTGCGAGCATCCCATGGTGAAATTCGTCCGAAATCCGCAATCTGTCAGCGGATGGTGTCATCCTAATGACACACTTGGCATACTGATGACTCCCATCTGCATCCCCCTGCATCCAACCGAGTGGATGTGCCGCTAACACATACATTATTTAACCTTCTGAATGGGGCGAAGGAGATTGGTAAAAATAACATGTCTCTGTGGTCCAGCTGGATGCTGAGACACTCTATTATAGCATTTTCACTCCTCGGATTGTTAAATAATGTATGTACATAAGGCAGTGGGGAGGGAAGACGGAGCCGAGAAGGAGAACAGAGCAAAGAGTTAGATGGGAATAGACAGAGAGAGAAGAGGAAGAGGATTGGCGACTGCAGCCCACTGGTGCTGGTCTGATGGAGAAAAAAAAAAAGTTGCCCTTGAAAAATGAGGACAAGCAGAACTAGAACAGAACTAGGCTGACTCGAGTTCCCAAGTAGAAAAGTACACTGACTTATATATAGGGATGGGTCCTCGTATGGATTCTTTCAACCGTGTTTTGAGCATCGTGATTATCTGCTTTTGTCAAATTGAAAAGACAACCAGTCTCACTATCGAGGGCCGACTTCACCAGTAACTATCTGTGGCCTTTTAGGGCCCAGAGAATGTTTAATTCTCTTCTCAATATCTCCAGAGATCCTCAGTCATCTCAGTCTGCTGGAGGAGAGCTGGAATGTCTTCAGATTAAAACTGTAAGTCCAGCGGCCGACTGTTAAAGTCTCTCTAAAATATTGAAGAGGGGACTGTGAGGCTGACAGTCCTGTGCTGCTGCAGGGATCACGCTCACAGGGGACGATTCTGCAGAGCACAGTTTACGTCCACTGCCAGCGATGATTACCATCGCAGGAAATCATGTGTCCTCTGTGTAGGAAGTAAGAAAGTGGAGGTTATGGCGGTGACTGGAATTTGTGTGACAGGCTGGAATTGATGTTCATTTTTCCACCGTCATTCTCAGCCGTAATGTGTTTTTTAGTTCGTTAACCAGAGTTTATTTTCTATAACTACTACTTTTCCCTTAACCTCAAACATATCATAGTTTTCATGTGCAGATATTATAGAAAAATGAGAACGGATACATTTAATTGAATGTTTGCAAAATGAACATAATCCAGGGTTTTTGCAGAATCCAATATCAATCATCACATTCTGTCTAATGATAGGGTTAAACACCAAAAGATAACTCTGTCTCCTAAAGCGTATGTATGTTTATCTACCACTGATTTACACTGGGAAAGACATTTTGAAGGAAACTTAAAACCATGATTAACATTTTTATGCTTATGTTTAGGCAACTCAAAGCACCTGGTTAAGTTTTGGAAAAAGTCAAGTCAGAGTAAACGATTGCTTGTGTTAGTAAGTTAAACCTAACAACAAGTGGGATGCGAGATGCAAATCTGCTCTCTGGTGTCAACATCCTCTGTACGGCTTCTCAGCACAGGAACAACATGTTTATCTTATTTTCAGTATTTTATCCTCTATCTTATTTTACATTAAGTAGTAGTAGTAGTAGTATTACATCATGCCCATGGGAAATATGCAGTAGACAATATTAATGCTAAACTCTAACTTTCTGTAGTGGACACATACTTTTGTTGGTATTCAACAAGTTTTCCACATTAAAAGTCAAACTACATTGTTTGTCCGCGCCCTCGAGAATGACGCACGCTTCTGGGATGACATCGTCTGTCTGAGCTTTCCAAAACTGTTACAAATATTTTCATAAGAATAAATCAGGTTTGTGATGTGGCAAAGCTCTGGCTAAGGTTTGGTTAGGTTAAGGCACAAGAAAGGTTTAGTGAGATCCAGGGAAACGTGGCTTGGTGACAATAATAAACATGTGGTTAAGATTATGAAACAATGGAGGTCATGCTTCAAAAGAAAACACTGACGAATAGCAGTCCTCCACTTTTAAAGTATTTGAAAGCTTTGTGCATTTTGCTGCCATCCTTCCGACGCTCTGCACTAACGTCACCTGACTTCCTCCTTTGCTCCCGTCATAATCACTTCAGCTGCTAGAAAGCTTTGTCACTTGAGGGTAAACATATGTTGCTCAAACGCTGACGTTCTTCCCGGGAGGACGGAACCACCGGCACAGCATCATGCAATATAAAACACGGTAACATTAAGAGGTGGCGCGGCAGACAGCCCGGGACACTAATGTTGGTATATCTATATCAAATAATATACTGTGTGCATATACAAGCGTAGACAGTCCACGACCAGCATCTTAGAATGCAGCGAGCGAAGCCCCGAAGCAACATTTTAAATAGGAGTGCCATCCTTTGCCCCTGAAGCCAACTGTTCTGCTGCTGCCTGCCTCATCTCCTCAATCTGCTGTTTGCAGCCTAGAGTGCCAACCCTGGCTGTCAACCCCGAACAGTGTTATCAACAAAGCAGCAAGCAACACACTATCTGGCTGCTCATCCTCATGGGGAGATTGTGATAACAGTAACAGTTAGTATGCAGCGTGCCTTCAGGGGTTAGCTCGACTTCTTGAAATTCATTCAACTATTTTTAATTAACATATTCTCTGGCATTCTCAGAAACACACTGAAGCAGAGATTCTCAAATGGTGGCGAAGAGAAAGTATATATGTTTTACGCTCTTCGGTCGTTGTCAATATGGGGGTGACGTACAAAGATGCAGGCTTTTTAATAGCTCTTCTTCGCTAAGCCAGAGAACGTCTGTGGCCTAAAACTGTTCCTTCCTCCTGGTTTGTTAATGTTGTTTTTCAGCTCAGATCATTTCTAAAGGGGTAAACAGTTTGGCTTCCACTCCAGCTGGCCTGCAAATCACCATCTAACGCATTAGGAGTGAGAAACAACTGCTAACGTCCAAACCTGTGAAGTCATGTAGGATGTTTGTAAAATTACACAAATGTATAAATGAATACTACATGTACGTATGTCTTGTGAGCCATATTTCAATGCCTCTCAGAATAAAGCAATATTAGAAGAACCCGACAACTTTGTAAGGTCAAGATAATACTGCAGCTTGAGAGGCTAAATATTTGCTTACCGTGAGCAGAAAAATGATGGATAACGGAGGCTTTGCTGTTCACAGCTTAGAGCTTTGCAGAGTTCAAAGCAAAGAATTTGGAAAAACATATTTCATTTGTCTTCCAACGACAGCTGCTTATTGCAACTAGAGCATGATGCAGCTTTTTTTTTTATGGTCATGTCTAGACACTCACAGCACTTGGTTAAATTCAGGGAAAGATCAGGGTTAATATTCAAAAAGTTACATGAGACAGGACGAATTTACATGTAGAGAATTTAACCAAAAACCACAATCTGTTCTTAACTTTAACCAAAGTGATTTTGTTGACTTGAGACATGAACGATGGTCTCTGGTGTAATTGGGAAAACACATTACTATGATATAAATGCATTCTATTCTGAAGGTCAGTGATGTGATGGACAATTACAGCAAGACGTTTAAAAGCCAGTGGGAATTTATTTTCTTGTTACTCTGGAAAGCAAGTTGCCTGAAGTCCCAAGGATCGACTTAATTGGACATCAACTGGGAATCATTTGCTCCAATCAAATCGAAGTGATGGTAAATAAGACTTAATCTTGGTTGTACACAAAACATGGTATTGAATTTGCGCTATAAATAAATACATGGATGCAGCTATTTAAATTTAAGAATGTGAATAACAAGTGCATCATCTGAGCTAATGCATTTTGACTGGTCTTTTTTTTTTATTGCCACAGACAACATGATAAGAGGAATATTTGAGATTCCAGGGAGAGGAGAGTAAAACAAAAGACACGCCAGAAGGAAAATAAAACATTTTGTGCTCTTGATTAACATTCACTGACTTGATGTTTTAACCAAGGACAAAAGACAGAATTGCATATTGGTGTGCATGTGAAGAAACCCTTGCACATAGGAGTAAGGCAATGAGAAAGACCAGACTTTCTGATTGCTGAAAAAGGTTTCTAACAGCAAGAGGCAAGTGAATAGTTTGACTACTTCAATTTTGCACTGCTTGCAAAAAGACTTTAAATTTGGAGAAAATGGGAGAAACAAAAGAACCAGTGTTTGGAAACCTCAGATGCTTCCAATCTCTCATCGTGTGCTGCATATCTGTGGTCGTCTGTGGGTGGCGTGTTGCAGAATGGGATGTGTGTTTGTGTGTTTTCTTTGGGTTTATATTCGTGTGTATGTTTGTGCACATATGTTTGTACACACTACACACTGCGCATGTGACCGCGTGTGTGTTTAGCTGAAGGATTTATGTTGGCGAGCTGCTTTGCCTGTGGCGGTGGTGACCATCGCATGGCCCTCAGCTTTGTCATGGTAAACAGACACCTTTGCTCGTGTGCTTTACCCGGAGTATCTATTGTCTTCCTCTGGCCGCAGAAACAAAGGGAGGCTCCCGTGGGTGCAGATGTACACAGTAAAAGCAGCCAAGACTGGAGGGGGGGGGGTCGACATAAGCACAACCTGGAGCTCTATTTAGCCAGAGAACATTTCATCCACGTCTTGTCCTTCTCTCTCCATCTTTGTTCTGCTCTGGAACAAGAATTTCCAAACACCAGAGCACGTTTGTACACGGCGGCACGCAAGCGGGTCATGGCTGCGAGGTGGCTTTTGGACTTTATTTGGGCGGGTGCTGTAAGAGTGTTCCTTCAAGCGTTTTATTGTCGTCAACACAGAGGAAATTCTGCAAAGCATTTAAACCGCGAGACAACAACACTTTACACTGAAAGTTACGCTTATGGATTCTTTTAAGTGGGTTAACAGCTCCCACAGACGGGCTGATCCAAAACAACTGTTACTACAAAGGAGGAATGAGTCTGGAAAAAAGTGGTAGGAGGTACTTAAATCCACAATTTTATACCATGTGCCTGAGTACAAAATGAAAGAAGTTCCCATAAATGACAAAATAGGTCACTTCCTTCCAAAATGCCCCTCTTTCAAATGGCCATTTTCTGGTCAGGGAAACATTTTAACATTAACCCTTTGTTTCTCAGAGAGAACAGCCGCTGCCAAACAACCACAGACGTTGCTTGTCGGAAAAAGTAAAGCAACTATTTGAAAACTTTTAAGGCAACATGGATAAGAAGTCCTCAACGTGCTCACAAAAAAAAACCATTTTATGACAACTGAGCATAAAATTGAACTGATGATGACCATGTGACATGATCAAAAGCTCCAGAACAGCTGGACTTTGAGATTGTTTGTTTCCAAAGTCAAGAATGAACTCTGAGTCAAATAACGTGCAACTGCAACACTGAGTCAACATTGAGTTTGACGGAGAGATAAGTCAAAGATATAAAAAAAAGTAATATTGTCTCTGGACTCTGTTTTCTACCATTTCCTGTTTTTCTGCTGTGTTCGTGACGTTGAATGTGACACATCAGAAAAGAAACAGAAAGGCAAACGCATCTGCTGGCGATGGGAAATGACTCAATCAGATATTTTTAGCAGTTTTACCCTCATTTAAATAAACGCGTATATACATACTAATTTCGGTGTAAAAATAGTCTGAGTCCTTCTTGTGACCCTCTTGCTTTTATTCGAGAGCCACCATCAGGCTTTAAAAATACAAAATAGGTCACTTGCCAGTTTCTGCCAAAATGACATGTGAGCATTTTCTGATCTGCCACCTCTGTGGTCGAGGGTTTGGCTCAGTTTAGCTGACTAAAACTACTTGTTTAAAGTTGGGGAAAGATTGATATTGACAAACCTCTGAAATGTGTGTGTGCACTTTTATTTTGTTTTACATCAAAGAGTGTGACCTCGAATGGAAGATTTCTGCTCGAGCCAGCTTCCTTTGCTTCGTCTATCAGGGAGCGCACGGGTCCACCATCTCCTGATAATGACATGTCCCATAGTGAAAGTGACGTCTTATCTGAATGGAGAATAATCTGGCTGCGTCTCTCACCTTGTTAACAGACCGACGCGCAAGTTGCTAAGTACCACTTTTTCATCCTGTGAAGAAACAAGAGTACTCATTTGCTTTCATCCATTTTCGCTTCAGTTTCTCGTAGCCCGCTGTTCTCGGAGGGCAGCTAAATTTACCCCGGCTCCCTGCTTATGTGGAGTGTGCCCCAATTCCCAAAGCCATTTATTTTGACTGCGACCGCTGTCAGGAATTAATCTGAGTTATAGTGGTTTCCATGGCAACCCCCTACACCAATTACATATGTATGCATACGAAACAAAAGGGAAATGAATTTTGGTGCTCTTAAAACGGTTCCTCCCTCCAGACATGAACATGCCCTGCCATATACACCCACTTTTGACAGGGCTTACATTTCAAAGAGACAGGATGAGAAGAAACTTAAAACCATCAAAACACACTTTGATAGACTTAAGCAGTTTGGTTTGTTATTTAGGAGGCTGCCTTCTTTGTTGTGTGCTTTTCTTTGGTCTTGTCCCCAAAAAACCTCGGTGCCCGGGCCAAAGTTTCCTCTTTGATCGGCACTAAAGCTTCTGTTCATTTGCTTTAAGCTATTCTGGCTCGCGATAGCTCGAAGAGAAACATTACGAGGACGGTTGCCGAATGCATAAATCGCTCTGACTTGTGGCTCTTCCGACGATAAAGCTAATCCATTTAAGGGGTCGTAAATTCTCATAAACTCAAAATGAAGAGTTAGTGCTAATATGTGGCCAGTGCAAAAGCAGCTATGACACCTTGTGCATTTCTATCAGATTCAGAAAAGGGCTGGCCTTCCCAAAGCGGGGGCAGAGGGACGCAAACACTCGTGACACAAGAGTTATTCTAGACTGAGTCAACAGCACAGATCAACAGATTGAGATTATTTTTATCCAAGTCAGCTCATATGACCAGGAAATGAATTCCACTCTGAATGTGTGGTCAAAGCAGGATTGCAAAAGACAAGTTCCTCCCGTTCCCAGCAGGGGAGGTCCAGCTGATTGGGTAAGACTCGAGGCGCTGTTCCAACAAATTTAGATGGAGCGAGAAACACAAGCAGTCTGTTTATTTGGAAGAGGAAATAAAGGTGAACAGTACATTTATAAACCAAACTGTTCAGCAGAAACATGCTTCACTGTTTCTAGACTGACTTCCACTTCCATTTGACCTCTTTGACCTTTGACCTGTTTGTAGTGATGTGTTCCCAGATCACACCAATTTGTTTGTGCAATGAAAAATGTGTTCATTTCAATATGATGCATCCTTAACAGCTCATGCACAATATTGGTAGACTCACACTTTTTCTTACTTTATCTTTCAAGAAGGGAAACATTCTTATTTTTTAGACAGTCACATTCCTCTGACAACACATGAACACGAGCACCGGATTTTATCCACCATCTCCAGCAATCTGAAGTTTGTGTCATCTTTAAAAGAGCCTGCCAATCCTTTTTGTGAACAGCTGAATGGAACTCTGCAGGGGTTTCCGCCAAGCATGGAAACACATGGAAAAAAAAAAAAAAACCGAAAAAAAGCTGAATGTACTATCAAATGTTAAGTAGAAGTGTGGTGGAAGGTCTGTGTGGATTATGGGAGGCGACGAATCAAAATTCCAACCACCAAAAATAACTGAATCTCTGCAGCACACCCACACATAATATCCAGCGACAAGACGACACCTCAGAGTGGGTATAAAGACGTCCTCATTCACCACTGATTGAAGCCATCAACTCGCAAAACGTGCAGCTGTAAACATCCATCATCCTTTTCTGCAGGAAGCAACAGGAGGTGACTCCTTCCCTGCAAATGATGCAGCCCTGATGGACAATAATTAACAAATATGTCTTTTTTTAATTTTTTTTTTTATTCTAACAATCCACCCACACCTTCCAATTAGCCAGTCTTCAGAGGACCGTTGTTTGTACCATATGCTACGCTTGATCGTTTCATAAGCTTGTTATCTGGACAAATCGCACAGGCACCGAGAGCGCGAATGAACATGAAAATGCACTTAGCGCGAGGTAGGACATGACACGTTGTTCTACTTCTGGCCTGGTGAGGAGAGACTACGCACTGTGGATTTGTTCGACATGGTGACGAGTCTCTCTATAATTAAAACCATCTACTGCAGCATATGTCTGAGATGTTATGTTCACGTAAACGTTCTAGACGTGTCGATAAAGCAGTGAGGTATTATAGGGGATGTTGTGATGCCAGAGGGTTTGTTGGTGTTTTTCTCTAAGCTTGATGGTGATGCAACAGAAAATAATGATAATGATTCTTCAAGGCAAACATTGCTCGTGTTACATCCAAACTGTACAGAACGAACATGATGCATTCCTGATTACAATCATATTTTCCGTCGCCCACTCTATCTATCATCTGTCTATCTTGCACAATCACCCAGCTGTAGTGTACGTGGGCTGAGAGACACGAGTGCTGAAAAACGACTGTGTCGCGTTTGAGTGCATTAAGCTCCTGAAAGGCGCCATTACCAAAATGTGACAAATTCATGAGCAGTAGGCCAGGGCCATTTTCTAAAAGACTAAAAACATCATGGCAATTGTCTATTAAGTAGTTTTCTAAACATCATATAAAGTCACAGAGAAGGGTTGCACCCTCCTTGTTGAAGAAGGTCAGATGTTGGCTTTTACTTTCACTCTCTACAATGCATTCATTAAAAAACACAAAATCTAAGCTGCAATAGAAAAGCAAGAGTAGAGATTGAATTCTTTTGTTTGATAAAATATGTGGTAGGATTGAGCTAAAAGCAGATGAGAACCATAAATCACAGCCATGAGTCCAATACAATAACTTGTTCTTATCTTAAGATGAAGCACTCGAAAGTTGTTTCACTCTACTTTAGATGCACTGTATATCTGTAATATAGCAGCTCATAACATGTATATATACAATATATAAACCCAAATACAGAAACATCACAATGACTTTATCTTACAATATTAGCTTCATATGTCTCAATGAATCTGTTCAGCTGTTGGCCTGCAGAGAGTGTTTGATGAAAGACAAACTTAACATCACTGGTATAACCCAGCTCCAGTCGTCACAACACAGCCGACCAGATGTCAAGTGCGTCGTCTCTGCAAGGAAGCTCTGACATCCTGTGTACACGCCAGCCACAGCTTGCAGTCATCCTGGTCAGACTAAATCTAGAAGTACCATGTTTATCCCTTTGAGCAAATTGTAATGGATCCAAAAGGTTCTGGGTTCTTGAACGGCAGGTCTTTCGTCAGCTTCTCAAAATATTTCATCACAGAAAGAGCTTAACACATCTGCTCAGGCTTTTAGGCTGTGTGGTCTAAGAACTCAGTCACATCAGTATTTATAAAAGTGAAATTTTGGCCTGAAGTCAATTCATTTCAATGGAGTCACAGATTTGCTGGTGGAGGCCAAGTAAAGTTACTGTATTGACACCGACAACTCTGACCTTTAACAGAACAATAAGAACCTCAGATTCCAACTACTTTCTGAACATAATACAATACGAGTGACAGTTGAGGCATGGTATGATTTTTAGAAAGTACAATAACAAGTAACTGGGTTGCTTTCTTCACTGAGCTCAATACTGAGTAATCTGAGTGAACACTGTTTCCAGTCGGACGTCTTTGAAGTGACATTTGGACGAGGTTAAAAGGCCAGCTGTTAATTATGTGATCGCCACGTCAGGATACCGTGTTACAGCAGCATTATCAAACCAAGCTGGGAGAACAAAAAAACACAAAAACAAAAGCTGCCACTGATTTTTGAACGCGGCTTCCTGCTAAACCTCCTCACATAACCTACATATCCCACAGTTCTGAGGAACCGTGAAGGGATCAGGGATTTTACAAGTTCAGATCAGAGGAGATTTTCAGTGGGGCTTCAGAAAGGAGTGTAAGCCACTGAGTCCCTCCGGGTTGCCAGTTTCACTCTTTCCTGACCAGAAACTCTCACTATAATTATCTTGCTTGGTGCCACTTCTTTCACCTACATGTATTAGACATGCGGCAAACCAGCATTTATGTTGAGGAGGGAAACGTCTTCTGTACATGAAAGGACGTGACACCTCTCCAACAGAAAATGGTTCCCGGTATGCGCCGAACATCACAGGCTGACATCCAATGGTAGATGTGAGGGCGGGTGGAATTTTCCTTTTGGTCCATTTTACGCCCACTCAAATCGCTAAAAAGCTGCTTAGTGGATACCTGATAAATAGGTGCCAAATGGGTCTCCTCACTAAGCAGCTCTGGCCTTCAGACTCTGCCTTTTATGTAGCAAGCCAGCCAGTTAACCCTGCCGCCTTTATACACTGGCCTCTTCACTCTGATTTATTGCTCAAACCTACCCAGAATGCCAACAGAAACCACATTCCATGGGCATTGCGTGTTTAAGCAATCTTAGGTCCTCCTTTTTTTTTTCTTTTTTTTTTTTTTTCCTCCTAAATTTGAGCTGACCAGACACAAATGCAGCCTGATGGTTTGGGTGAGTATTTTGCATCAGAGAGAAAGAGACACAGACGACCTGCCATAAAGTGATTTCTCTTCATTCATCATCCTTTTTTTCCCTTTTTACTCTAATGATTTCTCTAATGCTGCCTTCATATTCCTACCTCTGCTCAGAAGTGCTTGGTAGAGCTATTAAGGGTGAAGCTATTTTCTGATTTTTTTTTTTTTTTTTTGCTAATGTAATTTAAACAAGACCCAAGGGCACCTTAATACAAAAAAGGGTATCTTAGAGCTGCAAGAACCAAATTTTTGATTTTCTCAGGAGCTTTTTTCTTTGTGCTTCTGGTAGCCTATTGAATCAAAATAGAGAAGTGAAAATACTCAATTTACTACTCGACATGCATAAAGAGTTTTCTGCAAATACAGACAGCGACAACACGAGGGCATAGAGTCACATTATGTATAGTCAAGCAATTGCATTCAGCACAAACTAATCTTTCATTGCACGGTGAAATGAGACTCAGGTCTTTATATTCATGGCAGCTTTCTTACAGTAAAAGTTGTTACTGTATTTTCTGGCCTTGAAATGTACAGTGGCTTTCTTTTTGTTTTATTCATGCCCGCTGCCGGACGGATGATGCAAGGGTTGGTGGAAACGAGATGGAAGCTCCATGCAGATAAAGTGGCACTCGGTGAGGAGAAAATACAGAGGGAAGTGCTTCTTTGACCTTGCAATGAGAACGGATGTTCAAGGACCAGGACCCAGGTTTGTTTTCCAGAAAGCTCGTGGAGCTCGTGTTGACCGAGAGGGATTGTCCTCAGGAAGATCCACATGAAATTTCATGCCAGTCTGGCCACTAGCTGTTAAGATAACATGTACAGACAGAAAGACACTGAGGGACTGAACCGTCATTGCTCTATTCTTCAAAAGTCAGTAAAATTCCCATGCACCAACAATATGATTTTCAAATATGTGTCTTGCAAGCTAACGCACATGCCTGTATGTGCAGTGTGATTACTGTCACTTTCTATCCAACTATGTATTCAGGAAAAGCCTTAATAATGCATTACAGCCGTTAAAAAAAAAAACTAGAGCCCCGCTGTCGTTATCGTCGCTTCCTATCTGCTGGTGGGCCATCTAATCTTTCTGCCTCTTTGAGAGCGTCCCCGCTGTAAATCCACTGGTGGGGAGCAGATATCATCTCATGTCAAGAAGAATCCACCTCATTCATCTCACTGGGGGAGACAACGCGCCTCACTCATATCTGCTTCCAAAGACAGTTCCCATATATGTATGCACTGCATTTTTTTTTTTTTGATAGCATAGCCCGAGGCAACAAATAGAAAATATGAAAAAAAGGAGTGTTTTGATAGAGTGTTGTATTTTGTTTTGGACTGTGCTGGGATATGTCAAACCAATTGTGTCTATTGTGTTAACACGCTCATTTTTGGCAGCTGTGTCTATTCTGGGACCCTTTGTGAGTTATTTTAAACAGATGGTGCACAGGATGATCTTAGTCATTTTGATACATGATGACATTAAATGAGCAGGAGAAGAAAAAAAGGAAGAAACGCAGTGTAGACGTTTTAGCAGGAAAAAGCTATTTAGCAAGCGAGGTTCAGCGAATCCATTTGAATATGGAGGAAAACAAGAAAAGAGCAGTTGAGGAGAGAGAAACACTTGATTCCCTTTGTTTTCCATCCATCCATCCATCCATCCGTCGTCTATCATCTTTATCTGTCGCAAGGTTGCAGGCGGCTGAAGTCTAAGCTCACGGTGTCTCATACTTAAATGACACGAAAGGTGAAAAAGTGTCTCCCAAAATGACTCACATGTCTGAGAAATGAAAGGAGGAACCAGCACAAAGTATCTTAGGTGCTGCTCCATCACGAACCTCCAGAGCAGTTGACACAGATTCTCTGACTCAAACTCAGCTGAAAATCATTCTTCCAAAAGAAATTCCCTCAATTGGTGGAAGACAGCGCTGTCTAACGCGCCGTCACAAAATCTCTCATCGGTGCTCAATTGGGTTGAGATCTGGTGATTGAGAAAGCCACAGCATATGATTCCTATCATTTTCATCCCCATCAAGCCTTTACTGAAAACTCCTGACCTGCATGGAAGCATCAGCTCCAGCTTTATGTGTCACCTGTGTATATGTTGTTTGAATGAATAAAGAAAAAGAGAGAAACACAACCCGGATGATATTTACCAGTGGCACTACTGTATAACCATTACAATATGAAGCCACTATCCATAATGATGATGTCACTCTGCTAATTCCCTGTTTGCTTCCACAGCGTTTTCGAGTACGCCTCTTTCCAGACACGCTGCCTGTTTGCTAAGGTGATTAACCCCACATGTTCTTCAGGATAATCCTCGCAAGTAGTAATGTCATCACCGGTCACATGGCAGAGAGCAACAATGGATCGCAGCGACAGAAGAAAGCTTTACGCACATTAACAGCCTGAATGCAACAGCGCCATGTACGGAAACCTTGCAGCTCAGCGTTCGCCACCACTTACAGTTCGAGAGAGCTTCTTGTCACCTTACTTGTTTTCCAGTGCTGAATGGTTGCCGTGCATGTGTGTGTGTGTGTGTGTGTGTGTGTGTGTGTGTGTGTGTGTGCACGAGCAAAGAGCTATAGGCTGTTAACCCACTTTCTGTTGCAAAGATGGACACAAACTCTGAAGTGTTTTTTTTTTGTTTGTTTTGTTTTCCCTCTCTCTCCCATGTCTTCCTCTCACAGATATTCTCAAACACCCACACACACACACACACACACACACACACACACACACACACATTACAGCCACCAGGCCGCACCATAGCCCAATTGCCACGGCCTGCGCTGCTGTTGCTATGGAAACACCTGCATCTCTGGTAATCCTATGAATAGGATGCAATGAGCAGGGCTTCAGGGGGGAAACAGCTTAACATGGTGGCAGGTGGAGACAGTAAACTGAAGCGTTTCACTCAAAAGGACACTTGACTCTGATTCTCCTCCACCTGGTCTTAAAGCTGCATTATGTCTTTTTTTTTCTAAAAATAAGTCTGCATTTCGCTTTCAGTCGTGTGTTTTGGCTGCGTTATGATTCAGATAAAATGTCTGTAAACTCTTGGCTCCTCTTACAAACCCAATTCTAAAAAAGTTGTGTAAAATGTAAATAAAACAGAATGTGATGATTTGCTAATCCTTTTTGACACATACTCAACTGAAAACAGTACAAACATAATATATTTAATGTTTGACCTCATCAACTTCATTCATCTTTGCAAACATCTGCTTATTCTGAATTTGATGCCAGCAACACTCTTCACACAGGTGAACAGGTTGTAGAAGCATTAGACAGTTTGGGAAGTCCTAAAACTTTCCAACGAATATCAAAGATGAGCAACACGTCCTCTCTCCCTCCACGTGCCTGCAGACTGGGCTGGAAGTGGAAGGAAAGCCTGAGCTTTATCAGCCAGCAGCCGTCCACCAGTTCAACTAGCCGCGTCCAAACATTTGTACTCACATCACAAAGTGACAAAATCGTGTCTGGCACCACGAGACTCGGGAGCTGCTACCTACGCATCACGCAGCGCCACTCTGTTGATAATAAACACTGCTCCTGAGTTTCAGTGTCAGATCGCATCAGTAGCATGACACATGATAAGACCCTATTCTTCACAGGAGCCAAAGTGATTCCGGTTGCTCTGAATGGATTCATTCATTTATCCCTGCAGATTGGATGGACTCTGCAAACATCACATACATGATTGAATATTGGTGGATCCAAGTCCATTCTCAATAACCTTTTGTCATCTCAATTAACAGCACCGAGTGTGTGCTACAGTGCAAAAGAGATGTAAAACTTTCTTTCAACAATCTGCTGGAAAATTTGCTGACACATGTAACGCCGACTCAGGTGATCAAGGAATGGCTGCAGTGTGGATTAAAATATGAGCTGAGGAAAACAAAACAAACAAAAAAAAAAACACTCAAAAATGACTTGAGGCTTCGATGATTATTATGTGTGCAGCCCAATCCCCAAGGCACACTTTCTATAATTTTCTAATTTACCATAAATTATGGCGCCATTTAGAAGTTTTTGAAATCACCTCTCTGAAGTTTATAATGAGGAACAACAACTGAGGAAGGCCATAATGGACATTGTTTGTAAAATACCTGCCTTCGCCAGAATTAAGACGAACTCCTGAAGCAACATAAACGGCCCATGTTTCCTGTATTTATTGCTCTATTGGACAGATGGCTTGAACTATATTTTGTTTAGTTTATCCTCTAGATCTTCATCTCACTAAACTACAAATAATCCCTCTATTCTTTATTTCATTCTTTCACTCTTCTATTTTCTTTTTTCATCTTGTGTAGGTATCTGTGTTAGAAAAATATGCAGCTTCCTTTTTCTATTTATTGGAAAAACCAATAAAAGTTCAAGCTAAAAAAAAAAATCCTTTTCTCATTAACTGTGACTGAGTATGACTTGAAGTTTTTGGCAGGTACATAATTGTGTGAGTGGATTTATTTAGCTCAGGAACACGGAACAGCGCTAAGAACCCTCACGGTTACACAGGTCTCATTTTAGTCTTGACTGACACGACGGGGTGATTCGAACTAGTAGAATTTGAAACTGTAATTAAATAACATTTGAATTTGTGATTGCTTTTTTTTTTCTTTCATATTCTGCATTTTGAAGCAAGTAAATCCTCCAAAAACAAATCAGACATTCTGGTTACACAACGTGTTTCAAATTCATATTCATCTCGGTAAAACACTACATTTGAGGGATTCAAAGGAGAAGCAGACATAAACACATTCAACCATGAAACACAAGCACAAAGGCTGCGAGCTCTCGGATTGCTGCCATCAGGCCAAACGTTTACAAGAACTGCAGTGTTTAAAACTTGTTTGATTCTCTTTCTTCTCACCTCTAAAACTGTTGACATGATGACACCCGCAATCCTTTGCTCAGAACAGACAGAGCTCTTTTCCAACAGAGAACAGACTTGCAAATTAAAAGCATCCCACTATAATTTACTGCCGTCATTTTGCCTCCATCTGCCTTTGGAACAGGTCAATGGGTTTGTCAAAGAAATGAAAAGTGGCTGCTGTTAATGCACTGCTGCAGCTGTACTGTATCTCTGCTCATCTCTTTCCTGCGTGACCTTCTTTGGCTTGGTCCGCTCGCCTCGGTCCACATCCACGTCTCTCTGCTTCCTGCTCTATCTTACACATCAGTGTGAACATGAAAGGAACCGGAATTAAAAGAGAGCGAGATTTCTTTCTTGGCTCTGCAGAAAGGGAACCAAACGTTAGACGAACAGGTTTGTGAGAGAAGAGTGAGAATTAAGATTGAAAGCCTGAGGAGCGAGAGACATAAAAAAAAAGAGAAAAAAGCAGAGACAGATGAGACAGGACGGTAAAGACAAGGAAAGAAGAGAAGACAAGGAAGCGTGATGAGGACGATATTGAGGCATAAGATGTTTTTAATTGGACTCTGCAGTTTGGCTGAGTCTGAGCCGACTGGTCAGGTGTCAGCTGCTGATGACAGCCACTTATCTCTTTCGAGGCCTGGGCTGCAGACGACACAGTGTTTGCTATCAGCGCCACTCCCTAATTCCCATCATGGTCTGCGCTCGCTGCGTGCCGCCACGACACCAATCAACGACCCCGCTGAGCATCTGCTGATGATCAGACAAGTAGAAATGAGTCCGAGATCCACAGAGGAAATGGAAGTGTATTTATGGAAATGGGACTTTATGTCGCCCCATCGCTCCATGTCCAGTTTCAGACGGGGGTTTGTGTTGTGCTGCGTCACAATGACACAGTGTTTTAGCTGCTCCGCAGACCGCCGCTATCCTGAAGGTGAAAAGCAGGGGAGAAAACATCTGGGCCATATCCATCAAAGTGCCAAAGAAAAGCATGGGTATTTTTACTGGCCACCAGCAGCATAAGTCACCCTGTCAGCGTGTCACCGAAACTTTCAGAGAGCTTTACTGCGACAACAACCATGAGCCTGCATTTAATAAAGCCGACTAATTACTGGCTTATTTTAGCATCAACCCAAACGATGTATAACACAATATAACAGATTGCAAAAATGGATCTGTGATGTCGCCTATGATGAACAAGCAGCAGACACGACTGCTCACTGTTACAGACTGAGGCGTCTGTTAATCAAACAAACCTGATTGAACAATTAATTGTGCTACATCTTCAGACTGCTGTCCATTTCAGACTGGACTCAGGATAAAAAATGGGACACTTCAAATGGACTTCTGTATATTTCTGTCATAAAGCAGCAGCTTGAGCTCAGACCACATTAGCACTGCACCATAAAAATGCAGCCTTCACATTCATTTTATTAAGACCACAAAGTCGGGGGTCGTGAAGCAAAGGGCTGTAGCATAAAAACGCCCTGCAACAAGAAAAGAGCCTGGCTCCACTCCTCCTGCAAAACAATACAAGCTCACATTCTTACTGCAAGCAACAATTCCCTGCTATCGAGGGACCGCATTAACACCAAGTGTGGCGGTTGTCGCTTGTGTAATACAGACACAAACTGCACCCACATAGTTAAAATGTAAGATCTTTTCAAATGTACCTCTAAGCCTGTGTGGTTTGTGGTGTGAAGCTTTCGCCGAGTCAGCAGAAGAAACGGCCGACAGGAAACAACCGAGAGCAATAACTGACTGTGTGATTTCTAACTTTGGACATTCAACGCGAGGCAGCAGCGAGGCATCTTTGATCGATTTCGGAGGAATCGTTCCGTCCATCCCCGATGCCTCACGGCGGCCGCGGAGCTTAATTTTGCTACGGCTCATCTCAGGAAGTGTTTCTTAATAAGTAGTCCCTGTCCTCTCCTTCTCCGGGGCCCGTCCTCGCTCTGTGTTTGATCTAAAGTCCGGCTGCCCCAGATTCAGCCCTCCTTGGATAACCATGACCTGGATGACTGAGAATCTTCACAGGCATGTTTGATGTGGGGTTCAGCACTGATGTGAAGAACCAGCCCCTGACTGCAGGCTGCCACCTTCACTGATATCATGCCAGCATAACCTAAAAGCTGACATCAATGACATTTTTATGACTGTGCCAAGGAAGAATGTGGCGTGCTGTGCCAGCATGGGTAATAGCTACCACAATGCCGGCCCTTCAGAAAATCAATACAAACCTTTGTCAAGAGAGGCTCATGGATACTTGCTGAGCCAAAGGCTTTTTTGTCCCCATTGCCAGTCCCCACTTTAAACAGCCTAAGGTGTTTTTGTGTACATTTCCGTGAATTTGAGATAAACTGTTAGAGTAGAAAGGAGTGATGGACACGAGGGAAAACAATGCCAGCGAAAACAAAAAGGAGATTAGACCCAGGATTGCGATGGCAGGCTCTTGGGAGATAAGGCACAAAGGAAAGCCATATTCCTTTTTCTGGGGTTTGTGTTTCTGCTTCCCATTCTTGCGTCTGTCTAATTGAATCTGCTTTGTTTCATAATAATGTCTGATCCAGCAGGAGCGGAAATGCACTTTAAATTGGAATGAACCGCGGGAATGAACTCTCTGCGGTTGCTTTGTGTTGTTTCCAAGTGTTTTGCTCGGAGTCAGGGGAAGACTGTTGTACTTGGCAGAGGTGGCGCTTCAGTTATTTTGTTTACGACTTCCTGTCGTCTTCCGCCACAAATTGCACAGTTATGCCGGGGATGCGGTAGGTCGGCGCTAAGGACGCAGCATGTTATCTTAGAAGCATATCACACTGAGATTACTATTCACATATGTTGCTGCCACTGTAGTAATTCACTTTTGTCTGTTTGAGCATTCCCACTTCATTTCACATTCAGCTCCATTCATAGTTAGAGACAAAAGGAGAAGGGGATTTTTTTGTCTTGCTCCATGATCTGTGACAGATGTAGAGCTCTATGTAGACTGAAAAAAGAAAAAAAGAGCAGCAAAGGGGGCTGTGACAGAGTCCCAGAAGTCTTCTGCTTTAGAGGACACTTAATCATGTTCGCTGAGTCTGATGTGGCTGATGCTGTAACATGCTCTGTGATTTTTTTCCCCTTTAATTGAATGGCGTATCCACAAGTTAGTCATTATCTTCAAAAAAGAGCTAATATCAAAAGCCCCAGACGAGAAACACCATTCACACATGCATTTAATTTCACGCAAACAGCAGCATCAGAAGGATAATCGGGCTTGATAAATTAATCTCCGCAGTTTTCGAGCTTGAAAAACGCCAATGCAACAGCAGCACGAGCAGAAGAGCAGCTTTGATTGTTTTCAAAGGCAGCAAGGCTGATGGCTGATTCCTAATGGCTGTGGAGGAGCTCGGGGGTTAGGGAGATTAACTTCAAACCTTCCCAGAATTCATTTAAGAATGTTTCACTTCTTAATAAGGGGGCTGCCTCAAAAACAAGCGATTTGCAGCTCTGTCCTGGGGTTCCATGTAGTGTGCAGCAGCCACTCGTCTGAACTAAAAGGCACGTTGCCCAGGATTAGTGCCCAGGAGTCCTGGCTCTTTGGTTTCTTGCTTTTCGTGGAAGGTTCATCTTGTTCCATCAGAAGCGACGGAACAAGATAAAGGATAACAAATCAATGTGGATTTCTTTAATGCGGTACAATGACTTAACTGAGCTGTCACTTTCAAAAAGGATCACAACCGAGGGTATATTATTCATATATCATATTCCCTAGAGCAGCACAACAGATGCTCACAGAAGACACGATTCTTACCTTTAAGAAGAAATCACCAGGCAGCAGCAACGGGGAAGCAGGGACATAGAGAGAGGAGGAAAAGAAGAGACTGTAAATTTATCATAGAAAATATTTCATCTTCTCAGTGAATGCAGAGCTAAACTCAACAGTTTGAAGTTTCTGCAGTTGTTTTCAGGGATGAATGGATATGATTTGAAGTGTGCTTACAAAGAAACCCACATACAGTACCTGTATATGAGACAGCAACTGTGCATTCATTGAGACACTTTCACAAAGCAGAGCTTGAAGCATCATAGTTTTATTTAAGATTGTGAGAACAAAGAATCTCAGTGGTGAGATGGTGAATATAAGACAGGTGTGGTGAGGGCTTAAAGCATAGCTGAGACACTTCAGTGTCCCAATCACAGCTTCTGACACACCTGAATACAGAGATTACACGCAGGTCCAGAGAGAGACAATGTGATCTGTCGGTCTGCAAAAATCAGTTTGTTGTTGTGAAAAACTAATAAATAATTTAAGATGCAATGATGACTAAATGCTGTCTCTCTTCCAGAAGATGTTTGGGCTGTCAAGATCTAATTTCACCTCATCAGATACGTCTTGGTGATGTTTTGGTAATAAGATATGAAAACCCAAATATGTTTGGATGATATGACTTAGAATCTACTTCTACAGTTCATTGTAACTTTCTCAAGATGTCCTGACCAGCTAAAGCACTTGGCACTGGCTTACGTTCTGATTGGCTGGTAGAACTTTTGATGCGATGTCATTGGCTGTAGCAGCTTTAAGTTTAATTTGATGGAATTCATATATAACATTAAGAGAAAATTTTGATGTCAGCAAAAACAGGGCGAGACATATATTCATAAGTAACTCTTTGGCCCTGAGTACGAACAACTGGCCCAACTGGCAAGCATCTGGTATAGATACCGATGTTCCTGTAGGATGGTTCAAAAAATATAAAATATATAAATAGTTGTTAATGCCATCCAATAAAGTCACTCCTGTATTTCCAGGCAGTGACTGGAACTTGTTTCAAAACCACTGACACTTCTGTTGCAATAGAAATTTCTCATTTGTCTGAGTGGAACATACTTGAAACACTGTGTGATGGTTTCTCTAAAATATTGAACTCTTATGATCATGTTACTCTTTGATATGAGAAATTTTTTTAAAAAAGGATAAAAACATGGCTTATCACAGGCATTTTGATAGAAATGTGGATGCAGAAATATAAATAATAGAATAAAACCATAGAGAATTGTGCACTCTCGTTGGAGGTTTTCACTCTCTCAGTAACCATGTATCATCTTGGCTTCACATACTGCTTCAGTCCTGATCTCCCAAATTGGACCTTTGAGTATTTTCCATCTGACTGGGTTTTAATTTAATTCAAACAGAAGCAACAATCCACATTTTTCAGTTTATTCTGAGCCACACTTTTAACATTGCCTCTGAATATACAGTATTAGCCCATCCAAACACAACCCAGGCATCACAAACTGAAAATAAAAAAAAAGGCAGAAAAAAAGTGGGAGGAATCCTTTTGCAGCTGATAAACAGCTGAAGAGAAAAGGTTGCTCAGAAAATTCTCTCTAAGGATTGTAATACCTTGAAATCCAACCGTTTTTTTTCTGCATGAGAATGTATCGTGAACCCTGGGGCAACCTCCGCTGCTTCTTTAAAAGCACAGCTATTTATTTGCTCTGATAAAACAACTGTGGCGTAGCGCCTGCTTGTGAGCAAATGTGAGGGCCTAAGATATTGCGCAGACCTTCACCTCTCTTTCCAGATGAGCAGCAGATATTGATGGCGAGATGTGGTGTGTGTGTAGGAACGGCAAACTGTGTGTCAAACTTTGAGAGCAAACACACCCAGCAGGGAAAAACCACAGGAAAGTCGGGACAAAGGAAACTTGTCTCTTCTAGAGGTGGGATGCCTTGGGGTCAGAGAGGAAGGCTGCTGGTTTGAATCCCTGGACGGCCTGGGAGGAGGTGGGTGGGGATGAGTAACACTCTCTCCTCCTTCAAACATCTACTGCTTTTTGAACAAGCTTCTTAAAGGATGATTCCAACTTATTATAACTTGGCTCTGAAAGCTGCATGAAACCTTCCAAGTCTCTCTCTGCTGCCTCACATCGCTCCGCTAAGATCCTCCCAACAAACCCACAAGTTCGAACGGGAGCAGAAAGACTCGCTCGCCCTGCGGAACCTCGTGGCTTGCAGTGCCCACCCTCCAGAGCGCGAGCCTTGTGAAGACCCTGGTCTCTGTCGCTGCGAATCGTTTCTCAAAGACGTCCCTCCAGGGCTTTGCTGCCCCATAACAGAGCACCTCAGGCTTCAGAGGAAGCTGCAGCATCATCTAACAGCGGGACGAGAGGCTAGTACACCACACACACACACACACACACACACACACAGCACTGTCCCTGCCCCTCAAAAGTTATGTGCCACTGTCTGTCATCGTGCCTCTTTGCAACACGTTGATTTAAGCATCAAACAAAATGAGCCGGATTTTGTAGTATATAACACTGAAGGTCAAGGAGGTTTTGCATATTTATCACAAGTTGTGGGTCTTTTTTTTTTTTTTTTGCAGGATTTACCACCACTGAATCAGGCTTTCATCATCTGAAGGAACGTGCACACATCTGCATTTGTAGCACAGCCATTAGGAACAGCCTCTCTAGACCTGGGAGTCTAGTTTTCACCACCTGACTGACATCCAAAAAAGGTTATAATGGAATTTGTTTAAGGACGCTCAAAAAATCTACTGCCTCCCTGAGCTTTAATCTCATAGTTTTGGTCATCATTTTGTAAGATTTTATAACATTGTACTGACCACAATCACTGCTTCAAGCTGGGAAGATGGATTATTGTCAGTGTCCCCAGAGGTTGTTCTCAACTTGGCAAAACTATACATTTGCAGAATGGACCGTGGGCTCGGCATAATTTTCAAGATAAATTACATTTAGAAACGCAGCTTTCATATTAGGCATTCAAACTCCACATTTCAATACAGTTTAATGAATAATGTAAATGTTTAGTCAAGCTTCTCTCTTTCATGCCTCTCAGGCCCTGTTTTATTTTGCTGTATGTGAATGTTGTAAATGAATCGCGTGTTAACTACTCTGCAGAAACAGAAAATGTGTCTCAAGAGAGTTTACAAAATGATTCTGATGACTGTTTTCTGCCACTGCTGTAATTATGGTTGGGTTAAGTCCCAAAAAGGCTTGGCCATGATTAGAGAACAATTATGGTTCTGGTTAAAAGAAACAGCTCTCCAGGTGTTGGGTGGAAACAGGAAACAAATGTGTCTCTGGTGTCAAAATCACATGATTTGTTGACTCATCCACCCAAACTATATACACAGATGTTTTGAACACATCACACTACTTTCACCTGCTCCTGAAAGACGACATTATTTGCACGGCCACAAGAGGTCATCGTCGGGAAAATGCAAACACACCTAGTTTTCTAGAAACTGAGTGCACCCAAAAGTTGCATTAAACTAGAATCATTGTTCAACCTCTGAATGTGCACAGCTGAATTAATTTGTAGCAGGTTGTTGCTGGAAAAGCATAAAGCACTGGGTAAATAAAGGCTTTAATAAAAACAAAAAAACCCCCAACCACCTGAACCTGGATGTCAGCTGGGAACTAGATGAGATGTGCACTGCATCAGCTATGCATGTCTGGACAATATGCAGGAGGATAAGATTGTGTGGATATGAAGAGAGGAGCAGTAAGCATGGAAAGAAAAAGGGAAATGCTGAAACAACCACTGCAGGCGATCTCCCTCTCTCTAATACAGCAAATTAGCACTGATGAATTAGCCATTGTTAGCAGCTCCTTTCCATGCTCTGGGCTACAATTCATATGAATACAGAAATTTTCATATTGCTTAAGCAGCATTTTGAGTTATTATATTCAATATTCAAGGTCGATTGTATGAATGTTGGTTCTGCAAGCAAAAGGTCAGCGACACCTTCAGAGGGTGTATACATGCCAGTTTGAATCATGAAGAGGGATTCAAATTAGTCTTATGTCATCAGACGGTCTCTTTCACTGTTCAAAGGCTTCAGATTTTGAAGACTTCAATAAGAGCTTCTGGTTATAATATCCAATATTCTCTCTTTACATAAATATGTTAAGCAATGATCCCTGAAGAGTTGTGACAAAGACTGATGCTGAATGTTTTTTGCGGTTGAACAAATGAGTTAGAGTAAATATAAGAACGCAGCACAGTGAACTTCACAACAATATTAAATAATAAGAAATATGCCAGAATAAGCTCATATCAATGTTTGTATCTATGATAGCCAGTATTGCAAAATAAAATCTGCCTGCTCATATTCTTCCTGCTCTGCTTTCTTCTTTCAGGTCTTGGTCATGTTAAAAACATTGTGACTTGCTGCTGACAGTCAAAAGTCAATGCAAGACAAGACTGAATCAGTGCTGTGGCTTTTGACAGTTGATGCAACAGCTGAGTCAAAACACAGAAGAAAAAAACAAAAAACGCAGCAGCATCACACAGTCCACCATGTGACGGGTGAACAAACCAGTGCGAGGAGAGATATATGAACAGAACCAGGCCATGATGACAACCCACAGAGCTGGCACAAAGCCTCCACAAGTCAAAGCTGTTTCTGACCTGTTGGCTATGGACCGGCAACATAGAAAAAACAAACAAAACAACAACAAAAACAGGTGGCACAGTGTCAGAAATGTGAAAGGTAATTAGTTGTTTCGGTCATAGGTCCATTGCCACATCTTATAAAACATGTAATTTTTGAAACTTGAAACAGGTTATCAGACAAACAGCAATGTACAATTAGAAGAAAGGTGTTTTCCATGAACTCATCAGCTAGTTGAGGCAGGGCACGAGCCCAACAAAGACATCAATACAAGACAACGCATGTATGTGTTTGCACACACACGAATCCCAATATGATATCCGTGTATCCTCAATTCAAATATTTTTAGATCACACCGCTTCCATTTTCATGAGCAATTTCACTTTTAAGTAGATCAGTATGACCTGTGGAGTACCACTAGGACCAATACTTGTCCCCCTTCTATTTAATCTATACATACTGCTGTTAAGCCAGATCTTTCAAAACATCCATTATCCATCCATTAGCAGGGCTTGAGTCGATCTCAGCTGACGATGGGCAAAAGTCGGTCGATAGGATCCAACTCAGAACCTGAATCTTGCTGAATACAGACTAAACTGGGATGAATGAGTTGAAAACTGTTGCAGCTTTTTATCATCTAAAAATATCTCCAGAGTCCTCATGTCCAAACAAGATCTCAAAAAATAAATGCATGTATTCAACTTGAGCAGATTAGATTACTGTAACAGCAACGTCCTCAGGTCTATCAGAGACAGCTCTCCAACCACAGCTTGTCCAAAATGCTGATGCTGGTCTACATATCACTTACTGGGCGAGGACCAAATTATATTTATGTATTTTTAATCCTCTCATGTATTCTATTATGAGATTTGTTAGCACTTTGAAGTGTCTGTGTGTGAAATATGCTATATGAATAAATTGCCTCGCCTTTTGATACATAATAAATTAATCACCTCATGCATTTCACCCTATTTAAGTTTTTTGTCAGCATCTGGGCTTTTTTCCTGTTATGGGACTGTTTATCTTGGCTGCACACACACAAACCTTTTCAGACTGCTTGGCTTTTTATTTGCTGAGACAGGACAAAACCCAGTTTGAGTCAGTGGTTCTTACTGCACTATTTGAAAACAGACACATTGCTCAGTTTCAAAGATAACGACAGGAATTAAAACTAAATGAGTGAGAACTGGTTAAATGTATAAAAAGAGGATCATCGGGTTTCAAAATCTCACGACACTAAAACCAGTGATTGAGTTCACGTGTCTGTGTCCTTTTGACACTGCATATTTAGCGGCAGTCACGCAAATAAATCTGAGCGCGATTCTGGCCTTTGGGAATCTGTTTCAGACCAAAGTGTCACACTGAATCTGTCAACTCTCAAACCACACGGTGAGAAAATGGAACAAGAGAAGCCAGTCAGATCACACAGTGGTCAGTTTGCTGAAAGTGACCTACATGTGAAAGGGAGGGAGAGAAAAGCCTCATTATGGAGAGTCAAAATTAAGAGGTTTCAAAAAGACTCGGAAGAGTTGAAGGAAAATGGTGCAAGATTATATGTGAATAAAACAAGGAAAGTCGCACTTTCACCAAACCACAGACATTTTTCCGCCATGAGAAACTACGGATAAATGGCGAATAAGATCATCTATCACCAGACTATAATATTCTGTAAAAACCTTTGTGAAATGCTTGAATGACTGTTTTCAATCCACTCAGTCAATTTGCATCTAATTTTTGAATGAATTTATATGTTGATTTAGAAAAAAAGTACCAGGTATGTGTCTTGCATAATGTTATATTTCTGGTTTCATAATATCATACTGTCTAATGCTCAATGGCACAACATCCTTTTACTCATTACCATATTTATTTCCATTCATACTCTTACACACACACACGCGATTCATACGCACTGACTCATAAGCATTCAGTGTGAATCATTGACTTATGTGCCAGGATCGCCGCCATATTTCATGCACACACGCAGCAACAAATGTGTACGTACGCAGATCACAACCTTGCTCTTCACACACAATCACACACACACACACACACACACACACACACAGTCACAGATGGCAGTTAGTGCAGTGACCTTGGAAACGAGCAGGCGATCCATTTGGAAAAGTGGGAAAGTGCTTTATCACTGGTTGAGCTCTGGACGTGACAAACTCGCTGTCTGCCAGCGGATGGAGGAGGGCAATTGATTTTTCAAGAGAGTAAACAAAATCTGAAAATTGAATTTTTGTACACAAATGCAACCCTTCCACTCACTCCCCGCCCTGAAATATCAATAAGTGGAACCAGGCCAAACATGCTGAATAATAAAAAAAACTAAATCTGGAATCAACACTCGGATCATCACATCGTCTGTCTCTTTCCAAATCATTTTTCAGACGTCGCTTACACGATGATAATAACCAAAATATCAACAACTGGCTTGTAACAATTCCCCACAGCTCATCACTTTGCCCTTGAATCATATACAATTTTGCATTATGAATTATTGTATCAGTGTGGAAGCCCTGAGCAAGCGAATGAGCCCGAAGCCACCAGCCTCATGCTATCATCCCACCTTCTGACAATGTGCGAGTTTGCTTTGCTAATGTGCTGAATGAACTCAGGGCTCATAAACAACAAGAGGATCCACACCTCATGGACACACTGAAAATAAAGCAGAGGGGCAAAATGGAAATAACCAATCATTTAGGATGGATATCTGTCATTTGAAAGGAATGTTAAAACCACTTTTTTAATTCTGATAGTACAAGTTTTCATTTTGCAATTTATTTATTTTTGAGACCGTCCAGGTGAAAAATGGTCTAACTGAATCCCCAATATGACGCAAAGGCAAGAGAGACACTGACGCCAAAACTGCCAGTAATAAGCCTGTATCTCGAAATGAAACTGCAGCCTGGTTTTTGTTTTTGAATTTGAATTTTGAGTTGACTAGCTAAGCTCATTCGTTTGGCTCTGACAAAGTATCATGAACCCAAACTGGAGCCGAATGTGAAAACAAGACATGACTGAAAAATGGAAATGTGTGTAAGTCGTATATCACAAGGGAATCAATTGAATTTAGTAAGAATGGGATCTAAACTTCATGTAGTTTTTAGATGCAGTATTTGAGGTTGTATATTGTAATACTTATTTTCCTGATCAACATATTCACCTCCTTTGTGAACTCAAATTACCACATAAACAAACAAAAGCATGGTGACACACTGGTAGAGATTTGGAAGCACCTGCACCAGTTTCAATGCAAAATCTGGCAGCCAATAAAAAACGAAGCATCTGATATAAAGACTGTTTCTACACTCAGCGAACTGCAGCACCACAACCAACACATCATACTTGACGCCAGAAGGACACAAAAGAATCACATGAAAGATGATAATTAGATTAAAAAAATCTACATAAAGGGTCTTTAATCACCCACAAAGTACAGTCCAGCACTCCAGCAGCGCAGACGAGCGTTGAAAGCCTTGCTCAAGGGCACTCGAGCGAGTCAGGAGGGAGTCGACGGGAGGTGAAGAGAGAGGGTTACTCATTGACTTTTTCTCCAGTCACTGCGCTGATTGGAATCTTTGACCTTCTGGCCACAATTTCATCTCTCCAGCCTCTCCATTTATTTCCTCATCCTGTGTACATTTTCGTCACACAGCCGCCTCTGCTTCTTCATCTTTACCCTCGTGATACACAGCAGCGGCAATAGCAGATCTCCCGCTGAGCCGGTTTGTGATGGCCGCCCCCTTCCGCATTTTCGAGTGATTATGGGCAGCACACTAGACGCGTCTCCTTCAATTATCTCGACTGCTTTACAGCAGACTGCCCTCGCGGTGCCGTCACCCACAAAAGTCAAACTCCTCGGCTTGGAGCTCACCAGATTGTTGTCTCCTTGCGCTCACGGAGAGCGAGCTGGCACCGGGCCGAAACTGCAGCTGGGGCCACGGCTGAAAACAATCCCTTTCTTTAAGTGGGTAAAGGGTGAGAGGACGGCCGATGTAAACTGACGCTCAGACCGGAGCGCTATTAATCCAGATGTTGAATTAATCATAATTCCAGTCCATTTTGTATGCAGCTGATAGTTCTTTTAAGTCATAATACCCTGAATTATTCACATTTCCCTCTGAAGAGTAATTTCTCTCTGAATTATTGAATTCTACCACACTCCGCCTGATTGGCCTGTTAATCGGCCAACTGTGCTTTCAACATCTCACACATTACTGCTTCTTTTTTTTTTTTTTTTTTTTTTTAAATAATTGGGGAACCACGTTCAACAAACTCCCTTTGAATTTCTGCCACTCTGAATCACAGGATGAGTCATCATTCTCGGGATTAAGGAAATATTTCACTTTATTGTTGTCATTTTTCAATATGCTCACTCCAGTGTGGCTCGTTACAGTAGCTGTCACCTACCGACAGACTGCTCGAGTGTGTGTTACTGCCACTTGGACTCTTTAATGGCAAATGCTGAATGACTAATATTATTTTCAAGAAAACACACCACCACTTGCACAGCAGAGGACACGGCTCACAGATGCACTGCTGCTGGGACATTAAGAGAACAGATGTGGCACTTTTGGTACAAAATTGTTCTCTTTCAAGGTGTGAATTTCCAGCTAAGCCCACGATATTGTGCCCAGGTGTGATACACTGAAGGAAAACTTCTGCTATTTATTTTCTTTTCAATGGAAAAAAAAAAAAAAAAGACCAAGTGATTGAACTGAGTGAGCAACACACTTTGAATCGTGACAATTTTGATTCTTCAAAGTGTCATGAATTGGTGCCAACTATTGTAAAGCCACAATCGGATAAAGATTTGTGCACACAAATGTAGAAACAGCACACATGCATGCTCCCCAGAGGATGAACCCTTTCTCTTTTAGACACCATGAGCGTTCCTTTAGTGTTGCCCTCAAACTAATTTTCTTTGCACATAAGATATAATCAAACAAATGATCCTTCTTCTGGCTCCAAGCATCATCAAATCTCATTTCTTCTCCTGGCAGAGCTCTAAGAACAACAAATTCCTCGGTATGTTGTTCCACCAAACACTTTCATATTGTGTGGTGTAATGAGCGTTGCACTCCGCAGGGGCAGCTAACAGGGCTTTTGACTTTTAGTCTTGTTTGTCAAAACTCCTCTGACATTACCTCGGCATTATAAACCTGCAGCAAAGCGGAATATTGCCAAAACCCAACTAACCTCAGCAAATTACTGTTAATGGTCTGCGAGCCAAAATCTAATTCTCTTTCTGACATTTCATGCCAAGTAACCTTGATTAGCTCTCGCGTAATTTGTTTACAAATCTCTGTAGTGGGTACCTCATTATGCCTCATTTTTCAAGTGCCACGCCCCCTGCGGAGGCCTGGATGGGGTCCTGCACCGGCTGCTGCTCAGGTCTGTGTTTAGACCTGCAAACGTCTTACAAGGATGGACGAGACAGGTGGAGAGACTGAAATTGATGGGCGTTGATGATTATGTGCATGTGTTATGATTAGGTTTTACTAATTTATTACTGTGACACACGAGCTCAAACTGATCCAAAGAAAAGGCCTAACAGATGTTTGATTGGCAGGTGATCTTTGCGCAGAAGCAGGAAAACAGTGAACAAACAGCCCAAATGATGGACACAAAATTGATGAAAGAAGGATTATAGTTAACATGGAAACACGAGCTTCAGAAAACAAAACTGAGATTAAAGCAGTAGTATTGATTTGGCCTTTCTAAACCCATGATTATTTTCATGAATTTCAACTTGGAACACGAGGGCTCGTATGTGGTTGTGGGGGAAAAAAAGAGATGTGACATTCTGTTAAAAATGTTGAGCAGGAAGGGACCCGGGCTAAAAAAGCCTTGCAGTTGTTTCTGGGAGTGCTCGGCTCCCTGAAGCTCTCTGACACGACTCTCATGAATATGAATGACGCTTAACCCCTGGGAGGAAAGCTGTCATGTCAGACACAACTGCAGCATTGGCAAATTTCTCCAGACAGATCCCAGAACCAGCCTCGACAACAGGGCGTCCGGCATAGGTGACTCAGTCTAATGCATTTTTCTTTTTTTCAGTTTCGGTATTTTCATTTTCTCAACTTTGCGAGAGATTGATAACGCACCGAGGGACAGTGGCAAATAGAGTCTTGGTGTAAGAGACACGCTGTTTGATGCATTGCAGATGGATCTTTCTAAAGGCGTGACAGACGCTGTAACACGGACTGTAAAGACATTATGGAGGTGAAATTCATGGGAATCACTGTCGAGGTCGAAGCACAATCACATCTGCTTCTCTTATTTCAAGATTTCTACCAAAGTTTTAGATCTGAAGTTATCTTTTAGAGGAAGAAAGGAAATCTACATGATTCTGTTTTTTGCCCATTTGTGTCTATTCTCTTCCCCCCTTCAGTGTTTAAGTGGCAATAGATCCATTTGACCTTTGTGAATTTGACAATCCAATTATTTGAATTTGTTCATATGCCAGTTTCTTCTCAGTGCGACCCGGCAAATTAAAAGTCTCTCTCAAGGAAAAGAGGTTCCAGTGGTGGCTCCAGACTTGCTGTAGCCTGTCAACTGCTGTCAGCTGAGTGATGTTGTAAAAAGGAGGGTGGAAGTAAAACAAGAAAGCTAACATAGGTACAGGCTTATAAAGCTGGAAACTTCTCTTTTTCCTGGAGCTTCCCTGACACAAACCATACCTTAAGCGAGGTCTGGAGGACAGACCTTACTGTCAGACACGGTGGGGAAAAAAGTGGGAAAGCTCAGTCACAGAGGCATAAGCACGAGTGTGATTCACAGAAAGATACACCTGCCACGACGTCGGTGCCCACGGGGGGATCTGGGACAGTTTACAGCGACAAGTCTAAAGCAGCGTGTTCCCTCGGCTGACGCCTGATGCCGACTGGTGAAGACGGAGCGAGTCTCAGGCAGAACTGAGACGCCGGAGGAACAAAGTGTGGACAGATTCTGAGGCCTCGGAGGCAAAATGAGACGCTGGCAGGCCGTGTGGAGTCGACGCTCTGCTCTGTCGGGGTAATTACGGACAAATGTGTTGACTGATCACACAAATCTTTCATATTTCATAAGCTCAAATATTAGGAGACATGTCCATTTAGAAAACTAATTGCAAGTCGAATTTCTTTATGAGGTCTATTTTTGACCTGATAATAATTTGACAAACTACATAACTACGATTAAGGCAACAAATTCATCATCAGACACAGACATAGTTAATTTAGTATCAATGCATTATGCTGTGCATTTGGCTAAAAGCACATGAGAGCCGCTTTATAGCTACAAAATTTGAAAACTAGATCTACTTGTAAGTATGAGTAAGAGTGAAATGTCACAGCCACAGATGTTGACATTTCTGGTAAAACTAGATTTTGAAACACTAATATGAAGAGATGCAAAACCTAAGTACAACATTATCGCAAATATGTTTATTGTGCTCTTAATTCTTAATCTGAACCTGAATCTCAGTTTTTGCAGCTTGGTAAAAACATTCTGCACAAGCACATATCGTTCTATTTCAGGACCATATCAGCGGTTTCTGCTTGTTTTAGCCCATTAACTGCAAATCACAAGCACGAGCTTCACATCATCGCCAGCTTTCCTGCCTTCAAAGCGGCTCATTATTTCGGGACATTTTGAAAATTAAGTTGCAAAGGTTTGGAATTTGCTTGACGAGAAATCTGTCACAATTTTTGTTTCCTCTCTCGTGTTTGTTGCCTTTTATTTCTCCCTGCACCATAAAACTATAGGGACAATTTTCAAACCTCTCCTTGGTGGTGCATTTAAGGACGTCTGAGAATTGATAGCCGGCTGCCAAAAAACATTGCTTTTTATTTATCTTGTCAAGAAGCCAAACAAAAAAAAAAAGCCAACATGGTCATTATCAAAAAAATAAAATAATGGAAATTATGAAATTTGTTGTCCTAACAAAACTGTCTTCGGCCGCCAACTCGCAAATCAGTGTGTCTCAGAGTGACCCTGAACGCACCAGCAAGGACAGCTTCCATACATTTCCTGCTTCCAGCTGCATTTGATGCAAACTAAAGGCAATGGATTTTTCTCTGTGATACATTACTCTAAGTTTCAGTTCTCTATAAAATGATCTTTATAGCATGCCGATAGCAAGAGATGGATGCAAATCAATCTACAAAATGTATTGCATGGCAGCTGTGTAGTCCATAGGTTAAATCATGCAACCAGCAGTGTTAGCTCCATAAGAAATGGGCACATACTCGAGTATTTAAGATAAGATAAGATAAGATAAGATAAGATATTCCCTTATTAGTCCCACGACGGGGAAATTTGTAGTGTTACAGCAGCAAGACAAATAGTAGGTAAACAAGAAGAATAAAAAAGTGTTAACAATTCAACTTGGGTAGAAAAAGTATCAGCAATTTAACTAGAATAAAAAGTATCAACAATTTAACTACAGTCAAACGTATTAACACTTTAACTATAATAAAAGTATTGACAATTTTACTTTAGAAATATACAAGTATTAACAGTGCAAAACAGGTTAGACGGTATTAATAAATTAACAAGACACATATGAAATATGAGAATATGAAAACACTATAGCCAGGATGAAAAGGATGAATTGAGATGAAATGAAATGAAACTATAGCACAGAATGAAGTACTGCACATAATCAGATATTAGCAGGAGCGTATCAATACACTAATGAGCAGCTTTGTTCTGACATGTTACGTTTTGCATGTTGCTAATCCTGCCACGTTACTGCGGCTCGTTCACCCCCCACGACACTGTCAGGAAGAGCTTAAGATCACTTGTGTCTCCATAGGCAGGAGGCAGGTAGAATTTACTGGGGGAAGGAGGGAAAGAGGGGGATGAAGTGGAGGGGTGTTTGTGCGAGTGAAGGATAAGCGGGGCTGGATACGTGACAAGAAACGGGATCAATGGGAGGAAAGAAAGAGATAGGGAGGAAGAAAATCCCAAACCTAAGAACAGACAGATGCTTCACAGCCAGCAGTGCTCCACCTCCAGCACAAACATGGATGAGGGATGATAGTGGAGGAGGGGGGGGGGGTTGGTAAAGAGACAGACTGTACGGTGTGAAAACTGCCCTGACTGAGTTGTTGTCCATTATCAGAAAAGCTCCAGCTCTGTCTTTTTGTCTTCATTGTGGTTGCCCATTCTCTTACAGAGTGCATTGCCCATTTTAGGCCTTTATAAAAGCTGCAAAAATAACACCAATTACCTAAGTGAAAGACTTTTTTGGCTGCGAGCTGGAAGGGCAGCGCCGAGATAAAAGACAGAACAAAGTCTATTACGGCCCCGAGTCACGGCGGTTTAATGAGCACATGGTATTTCTGTTTTGGGTTTTGATAACTAAAGGTTTGTTTATTTCAAATTGTCCTGCAGCACCGTCGACGCCGTCACACACGTTCCCGGGTATTGATGTGGTTTAGTCCATTTTCATTTCGATCACACAGTGAAACTCAACATAGTTCACAGCGACGTTTCAAAACTTCATTTCTGAACCTTTTTAGGATTGTGATGGAGCAAGATACTGTAACAGGGGTGAGGGTCTTTCTTCAGAGGTAGAGACTTTACTCATGTTGTGAACTATTGAAGTGATTTGTCAGAGGACACTAGAGAATGTGAGTCCACGTGAAATGTCCCATTTAATATAATAGGATTGGAGAATTGCTTTAAACTGTATCCAGGATTGAATCCACTCATCTAAAATCCTTTTGATTCTCTTATTTAATGTCAGTATTTCTTAGAAGTTATTTGTTGCTATTACGTTGATAGGCTTAAAAGATAAATCTCTCTCTCTCTCTCTCTCTCTCTCGTTACTTGAACGAGCCTGAGTAGATCAAATCCACCAACTTCAACGGAAGCGATACAACTCAAAGAAATCTGACCTCAAGGAGTTAAGTGGGTCAATACCACAAATTTGGTTAAATGTGATCGCTGACCTAGAAATAGTGCAGAATCTTAAATATTTCTTTTTCATTTCACATGTTTTAACTTCTTCAAACCTTCAATCCTCAAACTTTCTGATTATTTCCATGTTTATGTGAAAAGTATTATGAAGAGATTTTCAATGCGGTCTCAGACTTTTGGACTCTACTGTATATACATATATAACTTTTATTGACAACAAATCCTATGAAATGACCTGAACAACAATATAGTCACATGTATTGTTTGTGCGCACATCCTCTACTCACTCGAGCACCAAATCAGATCAATAGTCCCCAACGAACCAACTCTTACTCACAATTTACTCCTGTTGAGTGATATTTCAGCTACTTGGTAACTCAGAAAGCAAAAATGGTGTGAAAGTCTGAACTTCCAAAAAAAAAAAAAAAAAAAGTGAAATCTGAAACAGGACAACAAACACATGTGTACGTGTGTGTGTAGAAATCTCAGACACTAACACATTTCAACTTGCTGGTCCCAGGGCTCCACCACATGTGAACAAATGTGCTTTTTGCAGTTGTCTGTCGGCAGCTCGTACGATTCCACACACACCACATCATCAAGGCTTTGTGAAGTCGGGGAGATCCTCCTGGTGAAAAACGCTTTGGTGCACTGGAAGGGATGTGTTGGGTGTTTTTAATGCTGCTGGCAGCAGCAGCAGCGGTTTGTTTGGGCTGAGCACAAGAAGAAAAAATGAGGCACTTAGCATGAGCAATAATAGTCACCACGGCTGAGCAGACGGAGAAAGACAAAGAAAGACGAAAGACAAAGAAAAAAGCGAAACCTTTGCTCCGAAGTGCTTAGCAACAACAAGCCTTCAGGACAAGTAGAAGAGCTCGACTACAGTCGGCGCTGAATAAAGCCGCCGTTCCATTATCAGCACACGACTTCTTTTTTTCTTTTAATCTGGCGAAATCTCATCGCTTAGAGGAAGCACCCGTCATCACCTTGTGTTTCTGCTGCATGACCACTTCCTCTGCAATTTAACAGATAGCTCCATCTGAGGGAAAACGTCAGAGTGTGCAAATAAGGAGATGACAAATGGCTTCAAGCTTCATGATACCATCTCGCCCAGATTGAAAATCTCATTTGTATGTCGAGATGCCCCGCTGGAGTATTTCTTTTGACCACGTTCTGTACAGCAAACAAGCACTTTCTGCACAAAACGGTGATTGTTTTGTGATGTGATTTCCATCAGCTTTGAGCGGCGACAGACGGCACACAGCAGCGTCAGACTGGTTTTAATGTTGACTCTGTGAGGAGATGCGACACTCGAGCACTGACCTGCTCTTCAGCAGCGAGTCACAGCTGAGATCGACTGATTGAGGTCATTTGCTTGACAAACTGTAATCTGTGTGCAGAATATATTGGAGTCCTGTTCATGAAAATGAAGCAAACAGTGTTTTTGATGTACTGGTCACAGATGATGACTTATTGATAAAGTCATTATGTTGCCTTTCATTAGTCAGCCTGTGCTTGTTTATGATAAATGACATGATGCCAAATTGGCGCAGTCTGTCTTTGGCTAAATGATGAATGGCAGGAACCGTCTCCTGTCCAACGTGTCTGATTATCTGCTGAATCGATTCACTCACATTGTCAGATGACTCGGCTATGCTTTGAGCTCATAATTTAAAAACAGCACCAACACCACTGTCACTTATGCTCTGAGGCATAGATTTATTTTGACAAGTGGTTTTCAGGATTCCTCTGTCAGCACCTTTGGAGAAATAAGTAAATGCCAATCTTATGTACAGTACAGCCATGACTACAGAGTGACTAACACACTAACATTAACTTAGTCATAGTATTTCATTCACTTGAGATAATGGAAGCTAAATATGAAAACTAGAAATCTTGTTGTGTATTACTGTGGCACTAAACTTTGAGATTTGACTCATGCTATAATTGTAACCTCTATTACAAAACATGCATATACTCAACAATCATCTAGTTATAATCAAAGAACGTAAGCTTGGTTGTCAGCTTGATTTTTTGATCATCATTAGGACTATGCTACGATTACAATGTTGTACAATGCTTGTAAGTTAAAACCTGATATTGTCTAATATTACTGTCAATTGTGGAACATGTTCACGTCTCTGTTGGGGCACATGTTATCTCGGAGCCATGGTCGGAGTACAAATCTTCCAATTCTAGCCAGAAATCAGAATTTGTATGCAGCCGGAACAAAACAATTTCTAATACTCATGATACTTCTGGTGTTAGGGATGGGAATGGGAAAACCACAGGTGAGTATATCTGGACTTTTTTTTCTTTTTATATAACTCAGAGCAATCACTGGCCTGAATTGTGAAGGTTGTGCAGGAAGAGAAATAAACTCAAACTTTAAATAGCAACATGAAATCGTGATTGAAATAACGTCCCAATTTAACCCCATGGTCAAATCAAACAAAACTGATGGTCACATTCTGCATCCCATTATTACAAAGCATTTTGAGCAATTATGCCTTTTAATTTTCCCAACATGAAACAGAAAAGTGTAATACAGCACTTTTCCTCATGAAAATGTAAAAAGTTTTCCTTATGCACGTTTTATATTCCAAGGACTTCCTTTAATCACTCAAAGAAATAAATAGTGAAATCTCTGATAGAAGCAGGTTCATTCCTAACTGTATCTACATCCTGGACAGTGAATCAATCTTCCAGAATATCCAGTCATTTTGATATAGTACGATGAAAGTCCTCTGAGCCTTGTTAAAGCTGGATGTATTGGCATTCTAATAAAGAGAATATTTCTCTGAGTGTGAAATACGACGTGGGGCACCCTGCCTAATAGCGCTTTACTTCTGTTAAAGGTGTTCAGAGACTCGGGGACGGCTCAGCTCCCTTATTCCCGTCGTCCTCTGGGGGAAAATTTACTGTTCTTTAGTTTCATATATTTTAACAGGAAAATCTGCAAATGATGTTAAATACATGATCTGACTCTGGTTGGTAATTCTGACAAATCACCACTGAACCTAAAACGGGATCAAATTTAGCCATGCAGAAACTAAGATTTAATTCCATGATCACTGGAAACAAGGTGCCGACCGATGCAGAGCCCACCACAGCTGATCGAGTCATTTAAAATATGTAGGGCTGCAAATTGTGCAGATGCATGTGTTGATTGAAAAAGAAACTGTATCTGTAAACACTGACTGACTGTGGGAAGGAGTCTCATCTTAAAATAGCCCGGTGGGATAGTTAGTGAGTGATTTACGAGTTGCTGAAGGTGTATTGCACACAGTCACGGCGTAAACTGTTCCGGCATCCTCCTGAACTATTTATGATGTGTAACACAACCGGCGAACGTCTGCATTGCACCAGGGTGACGACACGAGTGTACATTCTCGCCCCGCTACACACATCTGAGGAACGGCGTGGCGGCGTGGGAGAGGGCGGTTTGAAGAGGAGCCTCCATCGCCGCTGAAGCCTTCGTTTGTTGTAGTTTCCTGATGAAGCTGAAAGCCGGCAGCGAGCAGCAAAGTAATGAGGAGGGAATCGTGTTTATGCCAGAAGCCTCTCTGTCTGAGCCCCAACAGTCCGGCCGGAGCAGCAGAGCTCGACACACTGCACCAACGAATACACTGATAAGAGTCTTTGACCGAGGCCGGCGAGTTTCTTCTTCTCTCGCTCTCACTTCCAAGGGACACTGGAGTTTATGTAATGGGTCACAAAACCATCCGGGGATCTTAAAGTGCAGCTAATTATACAGGCAGAAATGAGTGGATAAAGAGAGAAGTAAGATTACTTCTGAATTTCTGAGTCAGTCTTATAAATTGTATATTGGAAGAAGCAATGTTATTATGGCAGCAGTGATCTGAATTGATGTCAAGCTCAGATCTTAGATTACTTGGAATTTTTGACCCATAGCACATTCAAAGCTTCACGGTCATTTTCAACCATATATAGTGAAAAACAATGTTCCTCCAGGATCATGGTGCAACATAGAATGACACAAGAGTCTCCATAACGTGAAACAACATTAATCTGCACAAGACTATATGAATGCATGAGTGCGACCATATGCAAAACAGCGCAAGACTGTGCAGAACCACGAAGCCGGTGCAAAAAATTACTGAGATAGAAATGCTTGAATAATTAAAAACTGCTGCAAATGTAAACATGAGCTGCTGTAAGAGTAAATATAAGTGCTGTGCAAACAGTGCAAAGTTCCAGGAAAATATCCAGCCATATTTCTGCAGGGGTTCATCAAAGAAAGGTGCACGGTTCATTTATTTATCATTTCACAACGCAGGGTTGTATAATGAAATGCTAGTCGTAGCTCCTTTATGCTACTCACAAGACAAAAATATAAATGGATGAATAATGAATAAGTCATAAAAATGCTGTCATAAAAACAATTCTGACCTGATTACTCGTCAGGTGCTGAAGTCTGACGGGGCGACGAACACGAGCAGTCACACAATCAGACAGGTTGTAAACAAACCGTCTGGTGAACTAAACTTATTTGGAAGATAATAAAAAGTAAACCGTTACTTTGGTGCACGATCTCATGATGACCTGAATTATTCCTCAAGAGGTAGAAATGTCAGATGCATTATTGAAATCGATGTGGCCGCATGCAGCTGCGACCGAATCCACACGGTCCACGAATGCACACATCGGTTTTGACCGTCTCAGTGTGAGCTGGGCTAAACGGCCGCGCGAGATAAAACACACAGCTTTTTTTCACAGCCTCCAAAACACCATTATCACAGCCTGCGATAGGTCAGCAGTTTGACACGATGCGATTTTCATGTGTCCGCTGGATTTCTGGTCAATTTCCATTCCATGTGCAAATTCTCTCTGTCCTCGTTGCTCATTCCCAAGGTGAATCAGTTTGATGCTGGACTTGTGGGATGATCAGGACACACACACACACATAGACAACACTTGCTAACAGCGTTTCGATTTCAATCATCAGCAAGACTAAATTTATTCCCAGCATACTGCTACCTTTACTGTTCTTCATAATGAAAACGTGAGCTCATTGTTCGCGTCAATTACAGATGATTGGATGGTCGATGTTGTCAGAATTCCTACAGCTCATATAGACGTCAAAACATCTTTTCATCCAACGAAGGGGGAAGGCTGATTAAATTAAGACTGTTTATGAGACGCCTCATGAATGAACATGAGCGTCTTTGATTATGATCTACATGTATTGACAGACAACATATCTCACTTGCTTCTGCAACACAAGAGCTATAAAAGATTGCGAACGACAGCTGGGTCTTCCCGAGGCGTCGCTCTGGCCGCGGAGGGCGGGTGTGATGTGGGTGTCAACTCTGCATTCCTGAGGCGAACACAAGCATCGCCCGGGTGAATCTACAGTACATCTCTGCTCTTCACCCCTGCTGGGCCTCTCCCCCATAAAAATGAGACAACTGCCTCCATGACAGACTGGGAAGGAACAGAAGCAGCTTCCTGTCGTGACGAGGGCGTGTTATTCACCCTTGGATGCTGTCAAACAACGGCCGAGTTTATCACTTCCTCCCAGGGTCCTCTGGGGCCAGCTCGCTCGATTACGCTGATGAGCGGGTTCGCCGACTAAATTCAAGAATAAAAATCGTGCAAAATAAAATATTTTATGCATCAGCGTGGGATCATGTTCAAGTGTGAGCCCAAGACAGAAGGGCAGCGAGAAGGATGAGCACTTTGTGAAAATAAACTCATTAGGAGACAGAATGATAATCTGTGATCTCTGTGCTCCTGGCCTTGCCTCAGGCATGCGTATTAAGTGATTATCACAGCCGGAAACCTTGACTCTGGGGAAAACCTTTAATATACATTGTGTTGAAGGGCTCCATTCATTAAAACGCCTCATTCACAGGGAGGCACGGGAGTCAATAACCGTTGTGTAATGGAGGGAAATCAGCAATTCTGGAGAGAGAAGCCCAAATGCCGCGTTGGGCTTAGACTTAAAAGATGACTAATCAATTCTGCTCTGAGATTTTCCACTTGTGATGTGAATGTCAACGGCGAGTCCTGCATTTCTCCAAACACTGGTAATTAAAATAGTACATTCTAACATTTTGATTGCATAAGTCAAGGTCATTTTTTGGAGACTGACTTGATTGAACTCATAAAGACAAATAAATGCCTTCAGCTTAGTTCCTCTATCACAAACATGTTGTTCATTCCATCCAACACTTATTATTTTTTTTGGTGTAATGAATCGTCCAGCCTCTGGGGACTGCTAGTCGAGGTTGACGCTTTTTGTCTCACGCTTATTGAGACGAATAACTAAATTCAGGGGCCAGCTTCTTAGAACAAAATTCAATATTTGTCATGAGTGCGCTTGTTACTTCACCAACACATACAGTGCAATAAAAATACAAGGTTGGTCGTGAAGCACGTCCTAGTTGTGTATTTGCTGTTTATTTTATAACATCTGTTAGTCCAATTCTGCCAAATACCCAACAAACAAGAGGAGGGATGGAGAAATGAACAATTATTGATTGGCTGTGAAGCACTGGAACACGGATGATGGAGCTGCTTTGAATGTCTCTTTGAACGCTTGTTTACCGAGCAGAAAACGTTAGTTGTGTAACCTCTGCGGTCGACAGGAGCGGAGCATTTCAAAATCTCTGTCTTCTGCTTGGTTCTTGCCCACAACCTCCTCTCTCCCAGCCTTGTTTTGCTGAAAGCGCGGTTTAATATACTCTATATATCGTCCATATTTATCAGCAAAATAGCCCCATATTTTTGTGAAAACCATTTCATCCTGCACACGCTGAAGGGATTACTCTCCTCAGCTTACATCTTTCTTATTAAAGCAACACTAAACGGATGAGCTATCGCTGGAGGGAAAACGCATGGTTGATGACGAACAAAAGTGACAAGTGAACAACAAATAAATTACAGTTTAAGGAAAGGTGCTGCCATCAAGGACAAAGTGAGGCCGGGGGTAACACGCTCAGTCAATGACTTCGTAATATATCTCTGGTATGATGTTGTCAAGGCAATATGTTGGGATTTAAACACAGCGGTATCAGCCGGCAACACGAGGACCAGAGAAATGATGTACTACACAGATCTCAGATTGCGTTGCAAATGTAGGCTGTTCTTTTCTGGGGAGGAAAAGAGGGAAGATGACAAAAGATCACAGGGATGTTCAATCTGATTTAAATAATAGCTTCACTATTTTCCACCCCGGAGCTTATTAAAAATATTGTTTCACATCATTTATCATTGTGCATTGCAAAAAATGTGCTGATGGCTTTGGATGCAAGAGCCCAACCTCTCCGTGCGGCTGTCCAATCATTTAGGCTTAAATAGAGAAACTCGCATGTAGTCAGACATCTTTCCCACTTAAATAATGACTCACGAATGAAAGCACTGTTCAAACTCATCTACACCCTTGATTACAGATTCATAAAAATATATTTGATACTTGCAACTGAAATGGAAAAGTAATGCAAAATGTGCATGGAGGCGTTGAATCTCTGTCTCAGTGCATGAAAAGAAAGACATCTTTGAGAAAAAAAAACAACATCCAGCCTTTTGTAAGATTTCTGAACTTCAAATTGACAGAGTTTTTTGGACACTTTCTCCCAGCTGCCTGATTTGATGGCATATACCAGAGATTTCAAGGTAGTCTGACCTAAGTGGGCACAAATGGAAATGCTGCTTCTGAGCAAACCTGGCACATACCTGCACCGTCTGACATCCTGTTACTCAGCCTTGGTTGATTTTCAGGTGTGTGTCGGGGGTGGTGCAAGGCTATAGGGCAGCACTGTTGCCAGATTACACATTAAAATTACAGTGTATTAAAACTATGTTCATAAATTATAATCTTTAGTTATGCAAACACAACCACTCACATATATTTTATTCATTTTGCTGAGAGGAGCTACAATCATTTCCACCCACCTTATAAACACTCACAGCATTACAACATCATTATTTGTTGGCTTTTGAATAGCATGGGATTGTGGGTACTTCTTCTCTTTCACCTCCTCTCTCTCTCTCTCTCTCTCTCTCTCTGTGGGGGTCACTTTACATCGGCACACTGTCAAGGCTTGTTGACCAAGTTAGATAAAACCCATTACTTTTGTTACTTGAGCTTTTATTTTATCTTTACTTTTAAAGCGGAGGTTCAAAATGAGCTATAATTGCATTGGCTCCTATCTGCGTCTGCACTTGCGAACAGTTGAATTTTTTTATTACTGTGTCATATTAAATAATTGCAATCAAGCACGATAGTGTTGCTATTGTTTATGGATGTATTTGTATTGTTTACAGATAATATTTGGGCAGATTTTGAGCAATTATTGGGCCAGAAACAAACCAATCTGTCACTACTGAATAACAATGGTTCATTAATTAAAGTAAAAATAAGGTTATTCTATGCACAGTTATGAGACGCACATTTGAAAAAGCTTTAAAAACAACCTGTCCATCGAGAACTTCCATATTCTTCAGCGTGTCTGCTTGTACACTTCATCTCATTTATTGGTTTACTTTGTAAATACGTACATGTACACACAGCCTAATTAAAAAGCATCTCGCAGTGTAGTCTGTGCCAGCCCTGTAGTCTTGTCAGGCTAAAATAAATACACTCCAAACAGGGAGCTGAATTAAGAGCCTGAGCCGGCGATAAGAAAAGCCGGAGATGGCAAAAGTTTTTGCAGCTATTTCTGCGATGGCACTCGTCCAGACTTTCCCCTCATTTGCAACCCATTAGGTTGTTGCATATTCATTACATAAGACGAGGGGAACATAATTCAGATTCAGACGGACTGCTGGGAACCGTCCTCTGCCAAAACATATGCCAATCTTACAATCCTGGCAGACAGGTGACGACCAACAACCAGCGTCCGTCAGCAAGTTAAAAGAAAAGATTGTTGATCTCCCAGCGGGGATTTTTATTGCAGCTGATGCAAACGACAGCAGGATTGTGTGGATGGAAAAGACAAAGAGAACAAAACAGTAAAGTCAAGAAAATGACTCAACTTATTTTGAGGTTACAGGTGGAAAACAAGATGGTGGCGATAAATGGTAGATTTAAAAAGATTATTTTCATCCTTATTACAATCAGAAGATACTTAGAGCGACGTGTATATACAGAAATAAAATGAGTTAAAGGCTATTTCATCAGTGATGTTAAAGCAATCCGGCATATCTTCCCTTTTCTATTATCAAAGTCTATTAAAGGTACAAATGAGATATCTCAGTGTGACGGCAACAGATGAGATTTTTTTTTTTAAACAATGTTAGACTTTCATGCTCTGCCGAATCTGAAGTTCATATTCTCTCCTTCAGCCACAGTCGTTCACAAGCGACTGCGAGTGATTCAGATGGTTCCTCACACAGGTTTTGCTAATGCAAATGCACATAGCAGAATGATGAGAGCACTGGCTCTGGCTGAAAGGTTTGACCACTTGCGGTCACCACGTGGAGTCCTCAGATTTCCAGAGCCCTCATTTTTCCTCTATGACTGGAAAAGTCAACACAGCATAAAGAAGCAAAGGGGGAGAGTCTAAGTGAGGATGAGGTATTCCAGATGTAATTTCTCCTCTGCTTCTTCTACGGCCTCACACTTTATTGGTTCCCTTTGCCCGAGAGGCCAAATACAAGTTTTAGCCCTTCATTGCAAGTGCTGCCTGCAGAAAAACTTTAAAAATCCAATATCTGCGTAATAGTAAATCTGAGTAAGCTGTTCAAAATCACAATACTATCCTGGCTTCCATGCCACAGAGCTCTTCAAAGTTTCCTCAAAGTGCCTTGGGTAGCAGCACAAGGACAAGTAAATACAGCAGTGTTTCCCTGAGTGTTTTCCCAATTTCCTGAGAACTCGGTCCGAACTCAGACCGACAATATTATGACTGGAACCTAAAGAGTTATTCCGAGGCTTGTGTGATTTATTTGTCTTTGTAGCAGGAAAGTGGAGATGAAGTTCTTGTAAAACTCAAAGAGAGAATCAGTGAAGTGAGAGAACGAAGTGACTGAACGGTGGATATAATCTGGGGGTATTTCATGCAAGACAAAATGAGGCCACACTAATTTCAGTCAAGTTCTAAGACAGCTTCATGGTCTTGGGCCTCGGGGTTACAGAAATAAGTTTGTGATTGGATCTGGCTGAAGTGAAAGTTTTATGTAAGACTATGAGATGATCCCAACTTGAATAAAAGACAGGAGTGGAGCTTTGTTCAAAACTTTTTCCGACAAGACACCTCTGACAGTCAACACTGGTTTCTTATTAAACCGTGAACCTCATCTTTCGCTCAACCAAGTAGTTGCTTAAATGCAATCAGAAAATGAATTGTGTAAAAATGTTCGACCTACTTTCCTGTTTCCGTATGAAGACCTGTTGCAGAATGCACCTGTTTTATAAGCCTGAATCACAGCACGAGTCTCCACCAGAGAGCAGCGTGAGAAATGCTTGAGTCAGCACGGTTACTTCCCCACCCATAATTAATTGAATCTTTCTAGTGAAACACAGCGCCTTCTAATCAGCAGTGACTAAGCACTTTGTCCAGAGAGAGCTGGACTGGTCCGTAGCCTGTTATTTGCTTTTGGCATCCTTTGGTATCTGAATCACGGACTTGCCCATGAGTGTGCAGTTACAGTAACTCAACTTGCAGGATTTTTCTCCGGTGAAGTCAGATTTTGCTCTGTTATTCCTCGTATGGGGCCGCGAGCGTGCAAAGTTGGCAAATGCAGCTGTTGGTTTCCATCCTGGAATCAGCTTAGAAGAGCAGCCATGGAGGGAAAATTTGTAATGCGAGACCTGCTATGTCAGACCCTATCACCCCCAGATAGCTCCATTTAATTCTGCTGATGTCCCTGCTGAGCATGGTTCTCCATTTCTGCTTGATCCAGCACTGCTGTGGTTGTTCCGATACTTTTCCAGTGAGCGCAGTTCTAATTAATTTCAAATGAAAAGATATGAAAGCATGTAGGTTATAGGTGGGTTGAGTTTAAAATTGGACTGTTCTCTCAGTCAGCGAATGAAGCTGCCTCGAGTGTCATAATGTGGCTTTAAACTGTTCCTTTGGTGATAACAAGCGGTCGTATATAGGAGGAGATCGATCGACACCGCCTCGGCTCAAAGACGGTCTTTGGCATCGGAGTGAGTGACCTCCTTGATCTTTCTCCAGCTGTCGTCTGGTCGATGGCTGTAACGCCCTCCCAGTAATGCTGGGGCCAGTTTCTGCCTGCTGTTCATGGCAGCTGATGTTATCTGCTCCCAGTAATTGTTCAGCCTTGTGTCGGGGGGACGACTAAGGGACGAGATTAAGACATGGTTGAAAGCTCTGAAGGTGGACATTTATGCGTGTAAATGTTTTCAGAATTTCAAGGACTGAATTCCACACATATGAACATACCTTTGAATGTTTCTTCAACTATTTATGATTGAAACTTTCACTATTCCACCAAATTCAACTGCAGGGCTTTGATGGTTCACCTGCAAAGCACCAAAACTATGATTGCAATGGGCTCCTCCCTGCCAGATGTGGCTCCGAGGTCTCTCTGAAAGTGAGCATATTACTCCTGAGTTGAGACACCGAACCAAGATAAACAGTGAATGAGGCAAAGAGAGACCTTGGAATCTTGAGCGGCACCAGATATGGCAAATAAACACACCTCACATGGACTACATGTGTTCTTAACAGCAGGAAACAAAGACGATCTGACCCACTTTGAAAAATAAATGGTGCTGGGAAATATACACAAACACAACACGCACACACACACAGGTACTTCTCCCGGCCAATGAAACACTCCCTGTCTTTGGGATTAGAGTCCACTCACATCACAGGCTGAAGTTAAGGAGCTTGCCCCCTCCAGATTTCACGAACCGTTTGTTTCTAATTAAGAGGATCTGTTTTTATAATACGTGGGCATAAAAGCAACAGACGTCCGCAGCAGAAGAACCTTCCAGAACTGTATTTTAACAGATGGTTGTATTAACTTGGTATTTTTCATGTGCTGGAGCAGTGGTTGCCAAAGTGGGGCCTGGGGAGCTCCGGTGGTCTTTGAGATCGTTCCAGCGAGTCGCAGACAAAACTTAGAATTAGTGAAATATTTACTGAGTTCTTTTAAAGCCACCATGTGTAGATGTTTTTGTTCATCGAAAAGACAATACCAGTGAGAAGTGTTGTCGGGGTATTTCTGGACTCCAGCGTTTTTTGATCCGACTACTAACGGCTCTGAAGTGGTAATTTTTAAAAATTCTGCACACAGGGTTTTGCACAATTAACAAAGAGACTACTCAGATCAAAGGTTCCTTTCGTGACACTGTTCTATTGCTATCTACCTAAAAAAAAAACATCTCCAGTGGGCTTTGCTAGAACTGAAACCTTTACCACGGGGTTGTGATGTCTTAAGCTTGTCTTATCAGGGGTCTTTAACGTGGAAAGTTTCAGGAACATCTGTCTGCCCCAGAGCACAATGAGGCTGAAACGTGAGAATGAAGGCCCGGAGACAGGAAGAGAACAGAGGACATGCCTCCTTTCTTTGCACCCGATCAGTGAAACGCAGCTCGGTGAAACCGGTGGGCGCCCATTTGTGCTCATTTCAGCGACAAACTTTAATTGAGACCTGGAGGGGGAGATGACCGCGCTTCCTCGGGGTGATGAACAGAGAGTGTGCGCCGTCGCAGCCTGAGCGGGTGAATCCAGTCTCCCCTCCCCCCACCTTTTTTTTTTTCCCAGGACGGCTCATCAAGCCAAGATTAGAGGCTGATTTTTTTTTCCATTGTCAGCAAATGCCAGCACGCATTTGCATCAGCACAGTGCCTCTGAAAAGACACCCAGACTTCTTCTCCACCACCCTGTTCGAGGAACCGGGGATTGGGAAATTAAGTGCTGCTCCTATAAATGGCTCCTCAACCCTCACACACCAAAAACACTAATTAAGCAATCCTTTGAAAATCTCGTTATCATCATAAAGTATGGAATTGACACTCATATTTGTAAGTAAGGGTTTTTACTGTGCCACAGCACTAAATGAGAATATTTGTGAGGCTGCTGATCGATACCAATAACTTTCAAACCACAGTTTCTCGCCTGCAAGTTGAGTTTGGACCAAAGCCTCTGTGTCCATTGCTGTTTATGTACAGAGTGAGACAAAAGGAGCAGAGTTCAGCAATAATGAAACCACATGTAGGGGGGGGGGGGACCCAAATGAGTAACGAGAGCTGTGATCAGCCGCGATGCCACCCATGGTTATCTGAGGAGAGATCTTCAAGCCCGGGCTGCATTTGGTTCAGCATAACACATTATCCTCCCTTGATGTCTTCCCCTCGGAGTGCTCAAGAAATTTGTGAAGTGCAAGTAGAGAAGCCTTCTGGTCCTTAACAAGGGAACAAGGGCAACGCGATCAACTGGGGATGAAATCAAAAGGCCCTGATGAACGCTATCAGCAAGCGTTGAGGAAGGATGTTCCTCAGATTAATGAAAGCAGAGACCCATCAACTGTGGGAATGTTTTCTAGCCACTTAATAGAGCAAAAGCATCAAGTGTAGCGACAGACATGCAGTTTCATTTGCAAAATAAATGATAAAGAATTGATCTAACTTTATATTGGACATCTTAATGGACTGCATCACAATAAGCTCTTAATAGATATCTTGCATGTGAGGCAATGATAACGATAATTTCCAAAAAAGCGGGTTAGATTCACCAATGGAAAAAAGGGTGACAAATGTTTTCACATATTACATTTAACTGTGAAAAAGCATCCATCTCATAATTTCCCCCAAAAAAGCCATGTAGGACAGACCTAAAGAGGAAATTTATAGACAACATATGCAAAGGTTATTGCCGTGCCACACTTGCAGCAATATTGTGTTGTGTTGGAAAACAAGTATTTAACACCATTGTTGAAGGGAAGTGGTGGTGGGAGGATATTGCTCCCTTTGCTTCACATAAATCAGAAATAAACATTTGAAATTTTGCCAAATATCTTTCATCTGGGTAAGTTGGGAATTTCCTCCTGTTTCATGGGAAGACAACATCCAGAAGCATTATATATGGAAGTCTGGAATATAGAATAGACTTATGAGATGTGATGAATCTATAAACTCACACACACATATATATATATGAATGGAGTCGAGCAGTCTGTCTAATACAGGATCAAACAGCATCAGATGTCTTTTTCGTATTCAAAGTGATGCAGCAGCCAGGCTCATAAACTTCAGGTCATGTGTTGGTCGACACATATAAAAGTTTTTGGAACTTTTTGGGACTGACAAGCCGAACACAGCGGCTGAGTACAACTAAAGAAAAACCTACTGGGTTTAATAATTCAAGGCTTTCTAAAAATGCTGCTGTTTCTACACAGTAAAGCTTTTTTGTGTATCTGCGTCTGCTTGTCCTGTAGCTTCTGTCGACTAAACCCTGTTAATGGAGACAGTTGAACTGGAGGAGATTTCTATGAATATTTGATGTTAAATATTGTGGGGAGGAGCTTGCATATGCTGAACAGAGTGCAATCGTTTAGAAACAAACTTTTTTTTTTTTTTTTACCAACAACCATTTTACAAAGAGCCCATTTAATAATCTCCTTTATACAATCATGTGTTTGACAAAGTGTTGAACCTCCATCCTCGCTTGTGAACGACTGAGTCTTTCCAGGATGAACCTTTCATACTCAATCATGATACTATCACCTGTTACCAATGAACCTGTTTACCTGTGGAAGAATCCAAACAGGTGTTTTTGGATCAGTCCACAACTTTCACAGCCTTTTGTTGCTGCATGTTGCTGCCATCAAAGTCAAGTTGATGAGAACAAACAACAAACAAACTTTTTGGGATCAGAAGTACTAAGAAGATTGTGAATTGGACTTGTTGACTGGTGGGACACAATCTGACACACCTACAAGACCAAACCGAAAGTTGCCTTTGACTCAGAACTTCTAGATACACGACGACTCGAATGACTGAAAATCTTCATAGACATTTCAGCAGATGATCATGCACAAGCAGCTTTTCCCCTGAATGCAAAAGCAGGTTTCTTCTTGGAGGCTATGCATGAATAAGAACCAGGTACTATATGCCTGTAAATGAGCTGTGGAAATTTGACAGCAACATCCATCCAAAAAGTCTGTGTGAACAACATTAACTTTAACTCCAGCAGCACATCTGGGGGACAAGTCCTTCCAACCTGCAGCACAGCAGCCTGAACCCGCTCTGTTTGCCCGTGGCAGAGTCCAGGGTGGTAACAGGCGGCAGCCAATGCATGCAATTATGCAGAGAACTCCTGACCTTTATTGACTGGTTTAAAGAGTTGAATAGCTAAACAAAAATAGGTGGATGTGCAGAGAGAGCTTGTGAGAGGAGGACTATCATTCTTCAACAGAAACAATTCATGTCCTGAATATTCATGCAACTAAATAATACGTGCCATCACAATAATATATCAGCTGTAGATGTTGAGGAAACAATAAACAATGACAACGAGAGCTGTCAGTTGTTTCTTGTTTGCTTTGAACAGAATTAGATCATGTAGTTAAAGAGCTCTTTTGGGCTGATGAATTTGAGGGCAAGAAAACAATGATGCCTTTTCAAAAATATAGCTAACAAAGACCATTAAATGGATCATAAGTTCTTTGCAGGCAACAAAGAAGACTACAGCACTGGATGATCCCTAGAAATTGATGATTGACAACATATATATTTTTTGACCGTCTCATGTGATAGCTTGAACCATACATCCACCCACTGCCTGCAAATAAAGCACAGCAGAGCACACTGGATGCAGGCCTTGTGCCCAGAGCTGATAACATCCATGACAAAGACGGTTTACATGCTGAAGGTTTGGGCTACATCTTATTAGTCCCCATTGGGCAGGATCAAAGGCCTGTTGTCCTGTTGGCTTCTTCTGTGGCTGAGCAAACCTGATAAAAAAAAAAAAAAAACCAGACTAAATAAACAACGTTCAATGTGTTGGCCTCAAAGTTGCCTGTAGGTGCAGCTGTCAAAGTTTCCCCACTGCTCTAAAATGGCCGAGCAACATCTTTAACTCTACACAGAAGAAAAATCAACCCAAAGCTCTTTAGTTGGCTTCAACCATATGTGCTCGCTGTCAAATGCTGCGCTCGCTGCCTCGAGGCCTTTAAAGGAAAGTGTCGGTCTTTCGGTGCGTTTTCATTCTGTTGCTTGCTGAAGATCATTTCGGCTTCACACCAATATAAAACCAGCAAATGCGAGAGGTGGTTACACAATTGACCAGTTTGCTAATAGGACCCTATTTATGTAACTTATAAATATTCATGTAAAGTTAGAAATCCCTGCCGGCCCAGTGGAGAATCCCGGAAACAGAAATCGCAAAACCCTCTTAAGGACAAAAAAAAAACTGTCCCTGTTGTCCATCACTCCCATATTACACCGCTTCAGCTACTTAAATGGTGTGTCCTCCTTTTTCAGAGATGTGAGCAGAGACGTGCACCACTTTCCGTCCTCAAAGGGCCTCAATGCTTCCTCCCTCCCTCCGGCGGTGTATCACATTACTAATCAGATTATCTCCACCCTTCAAGAGACTCATAGCCCCCCCCCTTCAAAAAAAAGGCTGGATAACACAGGTTCTCTCCTTTTGTCCTAATGACGAGTACCTTTGCGTTATATGAAGCTGGTGATGGACGTTGAATGGTGAATCGCCTGAAATCCCTATTATCCGGCTCTGTATTCTTATTGTGCGTTTCAAATCCTGGCGTCTCATTAAGAGTCCAATTTGCACCTCATCCCCCAAATGAAAGCTTTTGATTCAGACTGAAAATAAGTGAGATGACTTGTAGATAATAATGAACAAGAATGAATCACATGAATGCCACAAAACATTACAGTCATTCCAACCAAGCAAGTACTTTCTTCCAAATCTTCCAATTAGAAGTATTGATTCTTCAGATGTTCCAGTGCGACAGTGACGGGATTTGGGGCAATTTGAGGGATCATGAACAATGAAAAGGTTTAATGTTTGAGCAGAGACTGGTAAAAAAACAAACAAACAAAAAAAAACAACCACATATACACAATTCTAGAAGTAAACTTTGCTGAAATTGCCAAGCTGATACCTTTCTGCACTCCTTGGTCCAAAGGAGACACATCTAACATATTGTAACAAATAATTTTCTGTTGTCGTTGTGAGAACTGCTGCCGCTGCCAAAATTATTTTAAGGCACTGCAGCACAGGAACGCTCCAGATATTAAAGGAAGATGCAACCCTGGAAATCATCCTGTGAGTGTTTGGTGGATTCGATTGTGGTCTGGTGTCTCCGTGGGATTGTCTCTTGGATGATATAAACACTGACAATGGGCCTGCTCATTTCCTACTTCATGTTGTTACCTCTTGTATATTTGGTTTTCTCCTCTCACTACTAACTGTCTTCTCTCGGTGCAGCACATGTAGAGCTTATATCCAGATAAGTGTTTGCCCTTGAAGAGAACACGGCAGAAGTATTTTGAGGCTATGTAGCGTGCCTTTCTAAAACCAAATATTGATTTGAAAACAGGAGCAATGAACTGTGACAGAAACTCGGCTGAATGATGTGTCAGTTGTGTAGCTCATAAAGGTCATAATGAACAACAGCAGTCATTTGATTAAAGGGATTCCTAAAAGTAAAATTTAAGAGTAAAAAGAAAAGTGTGCCTCTCCAGTTTCCTGTCCTGATGCTAAAACCGCGTGAAACATCTTGAATTGCACTCCAGCAAAAAAAACGAACCTCAGCTCTTAAGACAATGTTTGCATGCACACAAGAAACCAAATTATTGTGGGAAATGGGGTAAAGGAAAGAAATCTTCACAGTTGCCTCATTATTCTTCCAGTAGCTGAAATGCTACTGAAATGGGTTTTTCTATGCATGACTACACTAATTAAAGCTCATTAAGATAATACAGGCTTGGATTTTTTTTTTTTGAGTGGTTCCTTTAAATTTCAAGATTCTTGGATTGTGTTTGTTCTTTTCTGTGGAATCGATGCATATAATTAGTTCAGCAGGGTTAAAATGACATTGTTTTGTGCACGTTAATAAACTTTTAGACTTTTTAAACCAACCACACCGTCACTAAAATAAATTAATGCCTATTCATTTATTTCAATTCTTCACTGGTACTTTATCGTTATAGTGTTTTGATTAAAACATCACAATTATATAGTTCAATTCAAACTTTTTTTTAGCCTCTACTTTCAGTTCAGGAGCCTGGATTTTATAACAGAAGTTATATTTCTTACAATTAAGCCCACAATTTATTGTCTTTTCTTATTATTTTGTTTTCCTGTGTCTCTCTGGGATAATGATTAAAAAAAATGTGCATAATAACTAAAATCCAGTCATTTCCCTTCTTGCTTGAATGTTCAAAAAGACTTTCCACAGAGGCAGTATTTCTCTTTGTCAAAGAGATGTCACCCCAACCTTCACTGTTCTGGTCCTCGAGGGGGAATTAAACCAAATATCTTGTAATTAACTAAGTGGCTGTAGCCACTGCCCATTGTTTTGCAGCTCGCCCATCTGTGACCATGCAGCCATCCAATCTGCACGCTGCTGCTAATGGAAAAATATTGATCCTGACTGTTCCATATTCAGACAGAAAAAAAAAAACCTACACACATGAGCGTGTGAGAGGCAGAACAGAGTCAATAGCATTTGCAGCCCTGCCTTTGTTTGCTGTGACAGATGGAGGTATTGAGCTGATGCACAGTATTAAGCTATAGGATGGAGAACTAGTTAAGATGTGAAGCCAGAAACATAGAGAGGAAGTTCACATTATGCTGTCAGAGGTGGAACACGACAAAATGTGCTTCTTCAGTTACTGAACCCGAAGACAACTGAGTCAACTCCAAGAAAACTGAGCCAACATTTCGCTCTTTACATTACATACCCTAAATAAGTGGTTCAAACTTTTTTTTTTTGTTAAGATACTTTGACTTTTGCATCTCGGTAAAAACCTTCAAACTAAATTCAAGGCTAAAAAGTCACTCATTTCCTTTAAACGGCAAACCACCCTGAGCAGGCAGGCGTTTTATTTATTGACTGAGAATCTGTTTAACCTTGGCTGCTCTTGTAAACTTACCATCAAACTGCCCCCGACAGACCTTGGCACTAGTGTCTCTACCACGTTTTCCTCCACGTCTCGGCATTGTTGTTTCTCTGAGTCACTTTGTCATAAAAGTGTAACCTTTTCAAAGTCCAGCAGAGGCCCAAAGGAGAGAGGCAGAGCTGATCGATGCAGCAGCTGAACCTTCAGAAAATGCATTGTTTACTCGCAATGTGTATCGATAGTGTGCCACTAAATGGGAAATACTCAGATGGTCTAAATCTGATCGACAAACTTTTTTTCCTTACATAATCAGAAATGTTAATGGAAAGTAAAAAATATGTCTCCAATATAGAATCAATGACAAGACAATATAAGCATCATCTAAATATAGAGATTTTATATACAGTATTCAAAAATACTTTTTCTTTCCATCATCCTGTGTGGAAACTGCAGCTGAAGCTGAAGGACTAAAAGGAGTCCAAGTGTCAATTTGAAGTGTCGATTACAGTGCGAGCGCTGGAAGGAGTAGAGGTGTCACTTGAAGTCTAAGTGGTAAAACCAATTGACATGTCAGGTTATCGTGTAAGCACTGGAAAGAGCTCAGGTTTCGGTCGGAGTGAAGGGCCAAAGCAGCTGAAATCACTTCAAGTATATAGAAACACAAACAAACAACATGTCTTGTGTTAGTTCTGACTATATTTTCTATAAACTTGCTTAAACATGAGAGCCAGATTAGACGACATGCGACTGAACTATTTAGCCTCAGAGCAGCTGTAAAACTCATCTTCTGACGAGTAATTGGATCCAGAGATGTTTGTCGGTCTATTGGAGACGTCTAAGTCTGCTCTTAAGTCTTTATAAGCTAATTGCAAGTCACTATAGAAGACCTGTAAGTCCCTGGATGCTTGCTGACTCGCACCAGTTGAAGTGGATGTGAGCATTTTTCCTTCCCTACCAAGTCCCTTTAGTAAATATTAAAGGATCTTTCATAAAGAAATACAAAAAAAAAAAATTGCAATACTAATTGATGCTACAGCAAATGATGCTACATCGGTGCATTTGATGTTGCTTTAAAATGAATAATTCAAGATTTGCCAGCCAAGGTAGACATTTGGTCGCACACCCTTGTGTACAATGATGCAATTATGGATAATCAGAGACTCATCATGATCTCATCCTTTGTTTTACTGGAGACATCCTGAACCTACTGTTGCTCCTCTTAACATGATTTCAGCTGCCAAATGGATTCTGTCCAACTGAACCATCTGTCTGGAGCTGATGGGTGACTGTGACCCCCCGCGGAGTCCTGGTCCTGAGCTACACTATCAGCCAGACAACAGACCAGCGCACTGTGTCTTAGCATGTACAAGGCCGCGCAGAGTAAAACATTAATAACATAAATCTGAGCTTAAGCAGAGATTTTATGAGAACAACCTCTGGGTTTACATTGTGTGTTTACTAGTGGACAAACAAGGAAAGTGACTTAACACTGAAGAAAATAAATAGTGTCCTCCAGTGTTCTGCAAACACTAAATGCCATTTATACAATATTTCTGCTACAATTCAGTTCCCCTGTGTAACTATATTTATCTGTACTCTTCAATAGACTAACAAATAAATAATGCACCGCTGGAGTGAAATAATAAAGTTTGTTTGCCACCATCCATCTGAGCTGAGTCTGCTGAATGAAGTCTTATCCTAACAGGGTTTGGCCTAACTCTCTCGCCCATCTCGCTTTCCCATCTTGAATATCCAAACTAATAAATAAAACCTCCTGTTGAAACTGGAAATTCACCACAACTTTGTCCAGATAGGATATCCAGGTCTTTCAGGCTTTATCATATCATCATTTCAGATTTTTAAGAAAGTTATTTCACTCACTCAGCCGCTGAGTAGAAACACTTATCTGAAATCCTCCACTGCATTTGATATGTTTACATAAAAATGGATTGTATTTGATTTTCAAAGAACAGGAGCCGAACTCATCTGCAACTACCAGTGAGGTCTTAAGCTGGATGATCAGATTCAACCCCAGGTGCAAAATTTGAAATAAAGCTGACAAGTACGATAACTTTAAGGCAAACATGGCAAGATTAAAAATAATGTTGGAAATAGTTGAATGTTTTTGTAGTCCTTGCCAAAGCTGAGCCAAGATGATGTAGTCTGTCCGGCTAGTTTCAGGCCTACGACAACAACTGAGTTTTTATACAGAACATAATCACATTGGCCATTAAATAAAATCAGAACACCTGGAGACATAAATTCTACCATTATTACTTTCATGAAAAATATTATTTCACTTCTTCATTCCTTTCAGGGGTTTAAGGCTTAAATTCTGTCTTCGGAAAAAACTTCTCATCAAAAGAACTAATGAGTAACGTAGTGAGGAAATGCAATTACTGCACTTCTCCGAAATAGCTGCGAGATATTCACTTGGCTCACGCCGAAGAAGACGGAGCAAATGATATGTACGGCGATGCTGCAAATGTCTATGTCCGTGGATCATTTCCACACCTGGGATTGGTCAGATCACCAGAGGTTATCAAATTTCAGGCTTTCTACTGGGTTATAATGAAGATCAGGCATAACAGGGGTGAAGAGGCAGACGGCAATAAAGCTCAAGAGCTCTTAGCGGTAATAGCTTGGTATTTTCGACTTTCAGTTTTTTTTCCACAGTCATGCTGAGAAAGTTTCAGTTTTTGCCCTGCTGTTTCCCTAAAATGACTTATTAGCTTTTGTCACTGATCCTCGCTGAAAGCACTGAAATTCAAAATGTCAAGGTATCGTTTCGAGTCGTGATCACACGAGGGTTTTGAGAAAGGTGGCGGAACATCCACACGAAATTCAGAAAGAGTCGTGATCCGCTGCTCATTTGAGAGGTTTCACACGCGCTGCTCTCCCGCGGCCGCCGAACCCGGAGGATGGAAGGTGTGTGTGGGCGTGTCTGCGCGCTTGTGTGGATGGATGATGATCAGTGCAGTTTTGCTATCAAATCAGCAGCTATTGATTCATCTGACAGAGCAGATAAATAAAGCTGGCCATTCGTGAGGTGTGTGTGTGTGTGTGTGTGTGAGAGAGACTAGAAAGTGTTTCACAGTAGCTTGAAGCTGCAGTGATCCACTAATGGGCTTGTGCTGCCTTGTTCCTCATTGATCCAGGCATTGGAGGGCTTGCCGATGGCTTATGAGCCATATCCTGCGGCCCAGACTCTGGCATTTATGCTAGTCCATTAAACCTCCTAACGCCTCAAAACGACCCCATATGGGAACATCTCAATTATTAGATCATCAAGGTACCGGTTCCGCTTTTATGTTATTTGCTTTTTAATCACTCGCCCCCATCACAATGCTCCTGATGCCTCTCGTGCAATTACGAAAACAACATAGTGTTGTTCAATTTGCCGGCGTTATTAATCACAAAACAAAATTAAATCTGACCAGACCAGATGTCCTTCTGCTTAACAGAGCACCGGAGCACATTAATTCTGTGTTGTATGTCAGTCACAAACCACAGAGCAATGTGTAGCCCAGGCAGAAAACCTTTTTTCAGACTGATTTAATACATGACGGGTCATGAGCCTATCAACAAGCGTATTATAACGGCACTATATTTGTGTTCACAGGGTGAGAGCTTGATTTACCGGCTCACCTCTAAAAATGTCATTGCCTGCTGCATATTTTCATCTCACAAGTGTGAAATGAAGCAAATACTAACTTGCTGCTGAATCCCCTCCTGGAAAGGTTAGAGACAGCCCTCACGAGAAGAAAGACAGCGTTAGTCCCTTGTTCAATTGGCCGTGACGAACTGTGTTGGTGTTTACTTGACCAGGACCTCTAGTGGCCACGTGAGTTATGACTCGTCTGTTTGAAACAAAAGCGTTTTATCTTAATGGCACCTCAAAACCTCTTAGGGAGGAGGTCAGGGAGGATGAATGAGTCAAAAAAAACGCATGACTTTAAATATGTTTCTATCCTGTCTCCTACTGACAGTCAGCATTGGTTTCTTTGAAGCATGACCACAATCCTTCCCTCAAGCTAAAAAAGTAGTTTTTGTACTTAACCAAACCTCAAATACAGCAGATCAGGAAACAGTTATACAAATAATTGATGTTTTTGTGTCTGTAGTCTGATGCTGTTTAATGCTTTCAAATGCTTGTTGACCTGCAGTGACACACCGGGAGGTTGGGACGAGGGGAAGCAAGCGAAGTACATCACCGCTGAGCTTCGCTTAACTGGATTACCAAATCAAAATATCATTCTAACCTCAAACAGAGCAACAGAACTCAATCATACTTGATGCAATGTTTTTCTTACGAGAAAAAAAAATAAGAGCGCTGCGGCTGAATTCACATGGGCTCCGTTTTTCTGTTTCACCATCACACCAGTGGTGAAGCCGGTCTCACATTGCAACTTGGTATTAAAATAAAAGAAGCGTAGAAGAAAGAGCCACTGATCTATTCCATGTTTCTCCTCTCTGCGAGGCCACAGAAGTGCTAAGCAGCCATGCGTTATCGTGCATTAGGTGCACACATGTTCACATATGCTCCAGTCTGCTTTGTGAGGAAGCCTTTGATCCACGCTGTGTTCAGCAAGCTTCAGCACAGTACGCCGGCATTAAAGGAACAATCCATGATCCAAATGTGAACCGTGTAACAGCACAGAGAGACATTAATAAATCTGTCAGTGGATTTGTAATTTAAAGGGTTGTTTACAACAGTCAGGTCTCTATACACAATTTTAACATACATTATTTAAAGTATTGATTTTAGCTGTTGCTTTTTTATTCAGTTCAGTTCATTTTGCATTGTGAGGAAAACGGAACTAATCAACTACGGCTTCATGTACATCTTCCTGCAATAATCTGTTTTGACACTCACACGATATTTTGGCCTCTAACAGTGTTTCCATGCTGGTTGGTGTAAACCTGTTGAACCATCACCTTGTGTCCACGTTGTGTTTTTACATCAAGGCTGAACACATTATATCAAAGTTATACTATTTAAGCTGCTCCTTTATCTGTGATGTTGCTGCCACTGAAGTATTAATGTCCATCATTTGGAGTTTTTAAACATAACACTGACAAATGACTTCAACTCAGCTGAGCCACATTCACTATCTCCCCTGCCCGGCCCGAACCCCCCCTCCTCCAAGACTGAATGATTTCAAGGCTGGGGGAGCAGTAAATGTAAACTGCTTTTGCTATTATAGTTTCACAAAACAATCTGGGAGAAGTGGTCTGTGTCACACAGCCATCAGTCTCAAAACCCACACAGTGTCATGGGGGAAGCCAGGTGAAGAATTGCATCTGGAGCACGGCAGAGCGTCACACCTGTTGTTGAAGAAAGGCATCGAATGGAGTGACGTTTATGTTTCCTTAACCTCCGTTCAGAAATCGGCCTGAGCCTAAATGTTTGTGCATCAGACAGAAAGTGTCAGAAAGTGTTTTACCTAGGGTTTAGCAGAACTGACCAATCCTGTTTGAGCGATGGCCCCGACGTCAATGCTCCGATCATAGCCGAGCAAGAACCACTCAAACAACCTCAGACAACTTGTTTCAACGGATGTGAGATACTATCACTTGTATCCTGAGTATATGAACAGCAGGCTAATTTCATTTCTGAAAAATGTATAAAATTAAATGTACTACAACTCAATGTCAACTCTACATCAACTACATCCTTATAACGTATGGATAAAGTTATCATGTAAACACCAGAACCTCAATACGGTTTGGTTTTAACTGAAATGTGTCCAACATACAAACAGTAACGAAGGAGGCTGCTTCATTAGCAAGTCAAAGTAATTCCATCAGCCCAGATCTTGTCAACAAGGGCAAACAGAATAATGCTTAAAAAGAAACAAATATTCAATGAGGATCAAGCAGGAAGTAAATCATCCTGCATCTATCTATAAATTAAAATGCTTTACTCTGACTCTCTGTAGTTTCCCTGCAGCCACCTGAAGGCAACAGGACAGACACGTTGATAATTTGCCTCCGTTATGAGACAGTCCGCGCCGGAGCGCAGTGCACGTCCGTCCATCGAGTTTACCTTCATTAAATCACATGCAAATGAGACCAGGCTGCTCGAAAAGTAACCCCAGACACCTTCACACACATCTGACGGGTCTGTTATAACTGTGTAGACGCTGGATGTTGGAATACAGGAACTCATTAATCCCGTGTGTCACAGCCACTTATGACAGGATGGGAGTGTATTTATTATTATATTATTATGAGTCACCACACTGTCTGATCTTTAGTCCACTTCAGACGGGGCTTCTTCTCTTGCACATATATGAAGGGTCAGGGTGAGGTTAAGTACAACAACTACTTTTCCTTTTTTTTTTTTTTTTGTTTTTAGGAGGACATATTTAACTTTTACTGTTTATTTTCTACTATATATCTCAGTACTGGGGGGACACAACCCCCAAGAATGCACAACTATGGGCCGAGATTGTTGGCTCTGTGTCCTCTTCATGTAACAACGAGCCACACCAGACAGGCCTTGACATTAAAAATGCATTTCTGTGAGTAACTGCTAATTGCCGCAGACACAATAAATTAAAACTTATACAGCAGTGATCTGTTTGGCAGTGCTTTCCAGATAAGTGGCTCACTTAAAGATTATGAACCAAGCACAAACAATTTGGAATGCAAATTTATGCAAGACATCAAAACTCTCCCCCGGTGTACTTTTTAGCGATTCAGTTTTTAGATCACAGACACATTTCTGCTTCAGGCAGACGACAACGGGCCTCTGTTCTCCTTCCATGACGTCTTCCTTTTCAAGAATTAATGATCCCAATCTAGTCGGTGTGATCTGAATGTTATGGGAGGCCCGGAGAAAAGAAAAAGAGATGTTGCATTGTTGTGATTTAGTGTGTCATCAGCGGTTTGGTTGACAAACCCCTGAGGTCGGCATCTCCAACAATTAGATATCAGACTCACCTTTCTCACACACACACACACACACACACACACACACACACACACACACAGATTGGTTTCAATAAACGTCAGCAACAACAGACCTACTGGTTGCTATGACAACGTCTTCAGCAGCTGAACACACTATGTGAATAACAATATGGCGCTGCTGACTTCAGAGAATGACCAACGCCAGCAGGCCGGTCCTCACTGCTGACCATTTTCAGTAATGACCGTGGGATTTTCACTCTCCGCAGAGAGACCTCCACTTTCACTGACTGTTCCCAGTTTGCAGTTTAGGGGGGAGAAACTGTTTGGCCCCTCCAGAGCTGCATGATGGGCCTTATGTGATCTTTCTTATCATGAACACTGATAATATACTCTGATTCCAAAAAAGTTTGGACGCTGTGTAAAACATAAATAAAAATAAAACGCAATCATTTCCAAAGTCTTCCTGAGCCTATGTATTAATCTTCTTTCGACAATCATGTTTTCACAAAGTGTTGAACCTCTCTCCATCCTCGCTTGTGAGCAACTGAGTCTTTCCAGGATGAACCTTTCATACCCAATCATGATACTATCACCTGTTACCAATGAACCTGTTTACCTGTGGAAGGATCCAAACAGGTGTTTTTGGATCAGTCCACAACTTTCACAGTCTTTTGTTGCTCCGGTCCCAACTTGTTTGAAACATGTTGCTGCCATCAAATTCAGAATAAGCAGATATTTACAAAAATCAATGAAGTTGATGAAGTCAAACATTACATACGCAGCGTCCTAACATTTTTGGGATCAAGGTTGTGAAAAACATTTCCTTTCTGATATTTCATGCTTGTAAAATAAACTTCCACAATGCAACATGCTGCCGTGTTCTTGATAAATAGTACTTTTATTTGTTTTGAACAGCTTGAATTTACTGTTGAACATCCACTGTGTGTGAACTTTCCATTACATATTTGGTATTTCTATTTCCAAGGTTTCCTGAATGTGATGAAACTGAATTTGTTCACACACGAATGAAGTGATATCGTCAACAGGTTCCCGAAGGGACACGCTGTCATCATGGTTCAGTACTCCCTGTTGCCATCTGTTGCACAAAATTATAATTTGGGCAAAGACTGGCTTCTCTGACCGCCACTGGCTACAGGTATGAACGAACTCCCTCTCTCCATCATTGCACCATCTCCTCCACAGACCCGTGTGCATCAAAGCAACAACACAGTAGTTTGCTCTGCAGATAAATCTACAACAAACACACTCGACTTTGAAACGTCGGCTTCGCTCTTGACATCCTGGCATTTCCAGAGATGGAACAATTTGACTCAATAAACTGAAATATATCAAATTTGGAAAGCTGGATCCGCAGTCATCGATTGCAGAACTGCAGAGGTTCAGTAGTCGTGCAAAAGGTGAAGACACCCGTCAATCAAAAGTACAGAACCCAAAAACCTATAGCTCCTCTGTAAATGTGCATGAAAGTTCACTATTGTCAACAACACACATATTATATAATGTGAAACTGTCCAGAAAAGAATAGAAAATGCAGGAGTACAGTCAGTCTTACAGTTTTACTTATTCATACGTGTATTTTTTAGAGCCGGCAGTTAATGGCCATTTGAAAAAACTGCACCTTCGGGCACTTCAGCACCGACTTCACCACTCAGCTATAGTAGTTGGTACCATTTCATTATTCAGTACCGAGGCTCAAAATCATGTTTAATAGATTCTGATGGGCTAAAAAAGAAACATCGAAGCCATGTTGGAACGTAAAAAGCCTCGGAGAAGAAATGTTGTCGAATGTTATTTGTAGGCAGAATATAATGGCGGAGTTTGTCAGGGTTGGGTAACGGGGGGTGTTCACAGATTTGCAAGAATGAGGACCTCTTAACTTGCCGACACACTCCGACAGAGTTGTGATGAGCATGATGACATGTGGCACTTAGGTTAATAAGAAGTCAGCGGTGTTTGAAAGGTGGAATCATGGTTTAGCTGACTGAAGAATTGCCTCTACATGTTCTCACATCACTTTAAACTAACTCAATAACAGGGGCAATTTTGCAGGTAGCAGCCCATTGGGTGCCTCTCGGAAAATGAAGGCTGCTGAAGGCCAATTTAGTGAATTTTGTACCTCTGTTTCCAATTTCAAGTCTACATCTCTTCCATTAAAGCCGTGTAACTAAGAGAAGGTCAATTTCAAGTTCAAATAAATCCGCAGCAGCTAAAATATTAGTATGAGTGCAACCACAAACTGCCGCCTCTGATGATGATGGAGCGGCGCTGTAAAAGATATGAACTCTTTCCCACCACAACAAAACGAGGCACGGCAAACTAGCTGGAAAAAAAATGTTCCTGTGCAGCTCCCACTGTGCTCCCAACCATCCTTTTTTATTAACGTGAAGTATTGTCGCAGTCTGGCACCAAAACGCCTCTCTGATCCAAAACTCCCCCAGAGAGAGGAAACGAGGGACAGGGAAACGAAGAGGGGAGAGAGAGAGAGAGAGGGGGGGGAACAAAAAACAGCAGAAGAAAGAACAGAACAAAGTCAGAGTTAAAGTATAGAGAAAGAAGGTGAGAACAAAGAGACAGAGAGAAAACTGAGCAAGAGGAGGGAGGAGGGAGGGAAGGCAAGCCGAGGCGATATACTGTATGAGAAAAGAGAATGATGATAAAAGAAAGGAAAAGCAGGCTCAGGCTTTCAGATGTAGCTTTTCCCCGAAGAAGAAGGATTTCAGAGTAGCCAAATTGGCATTTTTTTTCTTCTCGCTTGTCATAAGTAACAGGGGTGTGCTGCCGAGGCCTCGCAATAAACCCACTGCATGCAGCATTTACATATGCAATTCATTTACAAAGGAAGTCTGTCAAAGGAAAAGGAGGGAGACTGCAAATTAGAGCGTATCACAGAGTGAGACGGTGCTGCAAGGAACATGAAAGGTGGGTTTGCAGATGTTGAACCAGCAACCACAAGCTGAGTGATTAATGTAAGTATGTGCCTAATCAGGTGCAAGACGTGAAAGTCTCCCTCGAAAAAACACAAAGTCACGACAGTTCACCACCAAGAAATTCAACTTTAAATTCTTACTGTCTTGATTCTGATATGTTTATCATCGTTCCATTAAAAGAAGCCTGGTTCACAAATCCTGCCGCTGATCAGCAAGAGAAGGCACGTGTTTGTATCACACACACAATGACAGATAACAGAAGGATAATTCTGGTAAAACATGTTCTTGCAGATGGTTTTTTCACTAACTGGCAGCTTGTGCGGTAAAACACGCCAACAAAAGACCAATGTCACAAATATAAATATTTGAAAATCTGCTTTGCAAATGCTTTACAAGGAAGGAAATGCATTCATCTGTGTGTTATCTTTAAAGCAGCAGTGTGGACACGTGTCTCGGTCCATCAGTGTCAATCATGGTCAGCTCCACCCAGCTTTTCTCCCATTTGCTCAAATTAGGGTTTTCTTCCCTCAGTAATTGACAAAGAATGTGAGAGCAAAAGAAAAAAAAAAAAAAAACGCTGGCAGAAAACCTACATGCGACTGCCAGCAGGAAGACAGTCAGACGGCTGAAGCCTCAAAAGATTCAGACTTGCAAAAGGCAAACGGCAAAAACTTCACAACCGACACGAGGGTGAAGCCGCAGACGCTCCACAGTGTTTCTTTAAAAAGCCACGATGATGCTACAGGTAATGTCAGGCAGCATTTCCCTGTTTAATCTGTGCAGGGTGGTTGTGCTATCAGTGTTTCCCTTGTTTGCATTCAACAAGAGGAGCAAAGGCAAAACCAAACATAGGTTGTCTGGATGGGTCTTGAAGCAATTTATTAAATGTAATTCCATATCTACAACCGTGTCTGAAGCCTGCATATTGTGCAGCGGCACAAAATAAAACTCAGCTGTTGTTTAGGGGAAACACTGGCTGAGATCAAGTCTGCAATGACCCTGCATGACATAATAATCAAGATCCTGATTTTGGCTTCCAAACACATTTTTAATTTTATCAGTGTGATGTTTGTATTGCAAAGGCTGCCATGTGTGCAGCGCTCTTCTTCCCAGGTAAACTGTCTGACCAGCGGTGGCTGTCTGGGAGGCGCCAGCTTTTAGAAGACACATGTGAAAAGAGGTTTTTGTGCGTTAAAAGCAAAAAGCCGAAAAAATGAAGTACAGCGAAAGCGAGAATAACAGTGATGAACAATAGAGACCTCAACAGTGAGCAAAACAAATCTGGATGACTGTTTTTCCATAATTGTGCACCTCTTCATTTCCAAGGCTGAAGTGCTGTAGCGCTCCTCAGACACCATCTTGTCACGCTCAGACATTCACCCAGGAATGAGATGCTCATGCACATTGCTTTCCCAGACAATCCATCACTATAGCTTGAGGAAAATGTCAGAAGTGCTTGCTTAGGACAGGTGGGGGTTATTTGTGCACGCCGCTGTCAAACAACATCAAAGCACTCAGTGACCTTTGGAGAGCTCAAGAAGGATTTTTATCTGCATGCAAAATTCAACCTTGGAACAGAAATCCCTCAAAGTGCTCGGCGGCGAACTGTCGAAGCTCATGGAGGATTCGAAAACAAAGCCTTAAAAGGAGATGGATACATAAACAAGAGCGGCGATCAATTTTTGCTGTTTATATGTTCAGTTTATGAGAAGAGAAGGCGGATCCGCTGGGAGCGATTACTTACGATACCTCACATGGGAAGCAATGATACACACAATATTGCCTTTCCACCTACATACTGTAAATCAGATACACAGGCTACACTGTGTTCCCTTCGCAGCTTAATTTATTCTGGTTCCCGGCCAAAAATCATTTACCACAAATGCAATAAATCCCCTCATACAGTGAATTGATCTCCTTTACAGTGGTGTCATCAATTTTTCAAGGACACGAACCTGTCTTGTCTCCAAAATCTGATACTTCCCTGTTCAAACGACAGCAAGGAAACACTGTCTGAGTTTATCTCATCACTTATTTTATGGATCTGTGTGTCATAACAGGAGGCTTTATAAAAACACACATCTTAAATCGGGATGTTGTTCAATGCTCAGTTTATAATCGGACCTACATGTACAGCGGGAACAATCTTTTGGATGTTTGCCCGACAGTTCGGGAAAATGTTTGAGACTGTTCACGTCTACATTAATAAAATACTCACGTTCCCCCTGGTCATACTGGCAGTGAAGTGATCCTTTCTACTGCGAGTTCACTGTAAGAGACGGGCGATGAAACTCACAGTTCTCTTTCCACGTCAAAATTTAGGCTTCAGCTGTCTGGCTTTGACCAAAGTTAGTTTTTTTGGGTTTTTTTTTTTTTTTTTTTTTAGTTTGAAAATCACAACACTGACAGTAAACCTGCGTGAGACTGTCAGTATAAATAGAAATAACCACTGGAATTGGCAAACCAAGACTGTTGAAGCCTCATAAGCTTCAACTAAACAAAGACGAGGAGTCTGGATTTTGTCTCCCGTTTCTTACAGTGGATTAAAAATGATCATTTTATGTCCAGCAATGATGAAAGCAACCCATAATTCTCTAAAAACAAACATGTGAGTATTGTATTAAGAACTTGGTTTGAAAAAGGCTTGAAAAAATCCAAACCTCTCCTTGAAAATTTTTCACTTTCCACATCGAAACACAGGAAGTTTGAGCTTCAAAATTGAAAAATATATCACAGTCAATAACTGCTAGTATGAAACTACTCGAGAATGCTTAGCTAGTGTCCCAGAAAAAGTAATTTCCAAACCACTTCTAATCAAACTGACCCTCTAAGAGTTCAGGTGGAATGAAAATAAGTGAGGGAGAAATAGCGCAGCAAATTGCTCAGGATTTGGACGGGTGGGTTTGAACCCTCGTCAGCAACAGCTCTCAGATCAGCAGAACAGCAACTCTCAGCAAAAACATCCAGCAATCATCTGATAGCCGACAAAACTTTGCAGCTCCAGTATCCCGTCCCCATTTGGTCTCACAGGCTATGAAGCAATGGAAACACACAAGTACAGATGTCGCTTAGCATCCAATTAAAACTCAATGTGCACTCGCAGCCCGTTTACACTCGGGATGATCCGTGATTGAATGATTCATACAGCTCCCCCTCGTGTGTGCAACAAGGCAAAGATGGCTGATAACTCAATCCAGTTGAACGCCAGCCATGCCCCACAGCCACACCGCCGAAATGAAACGCTCCGGTCCTCTGTGGATTCGCTAAACTCAGATAACCCATCGCATGTGAGGTGAATGCACAGGCCCTTTCGGCACGACGGGTTCGAATCTACAAAAGGACGCTGCAACTACAAAAACAGCGAAGGGCTCTCAGGACTGGCCTTCTGAGAACAGAGATTTATCTGAGCCGCTTTGAAAAACTTCCATTATTGACCTGCTGTTTCAGCTGGAGAGTTTGTTATTATCAAGTAATTGCCTTACAAGCATCTTAGGATGAGGTTTATGTAAGAATTCTGCCTTAAAAACAGTCCAGCATTGTCCATAATTGATGTTTTAGAATAATCCTGTAAAATCTACATGAAGTCAAACACATTAAAAACCTGCTTGCGATTCTCTAAATCTGACCAGAGTTTGATGTCCATGTTTGATACCACTAGGAGCCGCCAGAAGCAGAAATTGTCGGTTCATTTCTATCATCAAACCCAAATGTTTTTGACCTTTCTGAGTTGCCAACATCCAATGTTACCTGATGCCAATTCACAGCAACAACCTGAGTGTTTTCTTAGTGGCAGACTGATACAGGTTGGAATACAAAGCATGCAGAGCAAGTTTTTTCTTTCCAGAACTAATGTAGGAAAAGAAAGTTTATATGAGGTTTACACATGACAACTGTCTGGCAGAGGTGGTCAGGTGTGCAAGTAGTGACGTTTTCCCCTTAAGGAGACATTAAGATTTAAACACGAGACTGATTTGGGCGGATGTTTTCTTGTTTGACAGGTGTCTCAGCAGATCAACATCAGCCGTTCAACCTCGCACGCTTTCACATTCCACCTCAGCTCTGTCGGAGCACATTTCAATTTTCTGTTCAAACTTCACTTCAGAGACTTATGGCTACATACTACAGTCTACATACTGTACATGCTTTGATGTTCGAGGAAAATGTGACTAATTTTACCATCAACAACCCCCGACAACATCGAGCATCTATTCTAATGGACATCAAGGTAAAGAGATAAAAACATCAAGCGGATGTTGATGGCACCGGATGTGGGGGTAGAAGGTAAAAGACGACCTTTCCATGATGTAAAATCATGACAAATGTCCTCTCGGCTGGTGATTTGATCATGCTTTGACCTTGTTAACCTCCGTCTCCAGTAAACCCAGCTCAGAAGCCCTGCTGCTCTTACTTCCCACTCAGAATAATGAAACAATTGGATTGGCAGAGGGAGCGTCAGAGGAAGAGAGGCCTCCTCATTAAAAGCCCTTTATTCATTCTTATTGCATTACAGACATCTTTTGTGCTGCTCTCTTTCTCCGCTCCGTCTTCTCATGTATGTATTCAGCCCGGCCGCTCGGTGGGGAGAGGCCCTGCAGAGTCACCGGGTGGTGGGAGAGTCATTAGATATCGGCATAGACTGAGTTACTGTGTGAAATTCTGAAACTGTGAAGGACGTGAAATCCAGATATTATGTAACTCAGCATCATTGTAATGCACACGACACAGACCTAAATCTATTCACCGAGCACGTTCTGAGCAGAACTGTAGAACATTTAGTTCTCTTGTTCGAGTTTGTTTTCTCAGGCCCGAACAAAAGTTTTTCTAATCAAGGTCACATCACAGAGCACCTAAAAAAAAATGATTAAAGAGAACTTTGGTGCAGCTCATTGAGACGCAGAAGCACACCTGCATTAAAATGAAGTGTTAAATTTTGATGAAAGATTGAGGAAAAAGTTTTTTTGGTCTCCGAAAAACAAATCCTGTGTGACTGGTCTAAATCATAAACTGCAGAAAAACATGTAGCATCTGTGATTTCGCCCACAATTCTCTGAAAAGATGTTTTGAAGTCTGGGGTCCATTAAATTCCAAGAAACACAGTGTCTTTTTTGTTTTAAACCAAGAGGAGAAATCCCCAAATTGTCTGGACGAAAGACGACTGCCAGACCATGCGAAATTAACTTCCAGTTAAGATGAAGCAAGAGAGAAAAAAAAACGTCCTCCCTCATTGTCTCGTTTTCCTCCAGCGAGAGTATAAAAAGTTTGCTTCCATGATGAAGTGTCACTCTTTGTCGCGGTGCACTGAGGCAAAGCCTGGTTACACATGTAAGTTGATATTTAATTTCAAAATGGCTTTTGCTTTCATTGTTGCTTCAATTACAATGTGGACAAGTCACTAAAGATTGGCCTAAAGCATTTATATTATTTTAGTAAAAGAAAGAGAGAGAAACCATATAATTATCATAAAAGAGATGAGGAGCACTTCTCTGAGGAAACAGATAAAAGCTTGGGGACATGTTTGTTTCTAATTTATATCATCTAACAGATATTGACCAAGCCTTTTAAAGCACTTCATTTATATTCACTTTGCATTCATTCAAACTGAGCTAGGTTTGTCATGAACGCTTCCTTTTTATTAGTTGTCAGTTTGATTTAAACATCAGCTGCTCCCTCGGCCATGTTCCCTCGCTGACGACCTGAAGGGCTCTTGTCTTTCACATCATAATTTTCATTACTGGAGACACTCTGAAGGGACGACATCAAAAGAAGACAATCTCCCAGTGAGGTCAGAATTTGGGCGAGAGGATAGAGAACGAGTGGACCTGAGGTGCGACGAGCCAGCCACAGTTCCCATGATGCATTAATAGCAAAAATCAGGCAAATCCTATCCCAAAAAGATGCAGAAAAACTAGTCCGTGCATTTGTTACTTCGAGGCTAGACTGGACAGGCTGCCCCAATAAGTCGTTGAAGACCCTCCAGTTGGTCCAGAATGCTGCTGCACATGTTTTGACAAGAACAAGGAAAACAGATCATATTTCACCCATTTTTGCTTCTTTGCATTGGCTCCCTGTCAAATCGAGAATTGAATTTAAAATCCTTCTGCTAACCTATAAAGCTCTTAATGGTCAAGCTCCATCGTGTCTCTCTTTGTCTCTCTCTCTCTTTGTCTCTCTCTCTCTCTCTCTCTCTCTCAACCCAACCGGTCGAGACAGATGTTCAACCATCTTGAGCCTGGTTCTGTTCCCGAGGTCTCGACCCGTTAAAAGGAAGTTTTTCCTCACTGCTGTCGCCAAGTGGTCTCGACCTGCTCTGTATGTAAGGGGCCTTGAGATGATTTGTGTTGTGATTTGGCGCTATACGAATAAAATTGAATTGCATAGATAATCCCCTTAATGGAAGAATGATTACCGACATCATTATCAAGGCTCAAATTAGAAGTGAAATCGCAACTAACACTTGAACCAGGATTAGATCTTTGAAGGCAAAGTTTTCTCACCTCAAGCTCTTCATAGCTGACTTTACTACTTATTTCCTTTAAAGGGTGTAAAAAGGAAGTGTCTGTCTGACATGGAATATCATCCATGTACCTCTTGGGTCACGTCATGTCACATTTAAACAGAAGCAGCCATCTGTCTGGCACCTGGATGAAACCCAACCAGCGAAACACTTGAATACTTCCAAGTGATAGCCATGAAATGCCATCCTGTTCCACTCGTTCCGATGTGACGTGAATCTGGCATTAATTCAACCCTCCTCCTCCTCCTCATTACCAAATCTGTATTAGCAAGTCTTAGGACTGCATTTCTATCTTGTCCTCTAAGCCTCTGTGGCTTTAGAACAGTTTGCCACAAAAGGTGCAGCTACAGACTGTTAAATATTTGCAGTAAGTTCCCTTCAGCCCTCCTGGACAGCTGTGAAATATATTCAGAGGAAGGAAGACGGAGGCAGAGAGGGAGAGAGAGAGAGAGAGAGAGAGAGAGAGAGTACTACTCATCCATGTCAAACAGAATCCAACCTATTGTTTCTGCAAGAGTGCGGGAGACGGGAGGAGAGATATTTGCATTTAACATGTCCTCTAACCTGCTCTCTCCATCCTCACCTTCTCCCTCGTCTCCTCCCAGACAGAGAAGCACAACCCTGCGAGTCACCGGCGAGGCTCTCGGGCAAAGACGGCAAACACACCGCTGCTCCGCGCTCAAATATTAGAATTCTTAAAAAGGCATGTTGTTTGCCTACTGGGGAGACTCATTAAACCAGAACACTATGTGATTATCGTTATGATAATTCTGAAACACTGAAGATTGCAAAATAAGAGAGAAGAAAAAATGTGGGATCGGTGTCTCTGAGAATGTGGGTAAGATGGAGGTGGATATTGTAATGCAATATGCTCCGGCTCGGCTGCCCAGTCGCTGTTGCAATATTATTAAACCGACAGCAGCCTTGCCCTGCGTGAACCATGAGTTGTTAGACTGGAGACAATGAATCCTTACTTGCCTTCAGCCAAAAGCAAACCTAACCTGAATTTCAATCTAACCTTTTGAGAATTGGAAAGGAGGACAAACAACTAGGTCATGCGAGGCCATATGTGCGCTCGCACACAAACACCTCTTTCAACCCAATGCTTTTCTGTGGCCACACTCACATCCAGCTAACTCCAACACTTACTGGAGCGAACCTGCCGCTGATTTTAATTTTACCACATAAATACAAGTCCAAATCAGTTTTTAACTTTAACACTGGGTTTCTCATCATGCATCACTTTTAAACACCCTCAAATGGAAACGAACTCAGCAGTTACAGACTTATAAAGTTGTCATTTTAAGTAGAAAATCTGAGGATGGCACACCGGAATCCATTTTAAGAACACTTTTGAATCCCAGGCTCTTTTGGGGTCTGTTTATTTACAGGCTCATGCCATCACTAGACTGTGGCTACAACCAGCCGTGCCAGATATTGTTATTTTCAGGGAAGACTTCTCGGAAAATGCCATCAGTTTTTCATGTTCGCGTCACTGTAGGACAGTTCCTATAAAAACAATGTTTTTTTTCCTGCCTGTCCACAAGTTTTCAACACACAGTAAAAGTCAGTATGTAAATGCATAAATGTTCCAAGGATGTAAGAATGATTTCTAAAAATGTAATTACAGTGTATAAGAAAAAGAGTTGCATGAATGTGACTCTTGCCACAAGGGTTCCCATTTTACATGTTGGTGTGTGTCCACTATAAAAAGTCAGGCCATTTTTTTATAAGATTTCTAAGCAGAATCAAGATGTTCAGTAAGAGGAGTGAGGAAAACTTCTCAGTTTCTCGACTTATAACTGAGAACTTGTCTTTTGACACAAATTGTTTCAATCTGGTTCAAAGGGTGAAATGAGCTCCAAATGCAGATTGTATAGAAATGCATTTTCAAAAAAACCCATCGAGTTTACTTTTCACATGAAACATCAAACAAAGCCAGTCTTCAGACGTCTGTGACCTGACAGCTTTAACCTAATGACAGACCTTCAAGGGCAAACACACTTTTCTGCCACCGCAGAGTAAACAGACTTGTTATGCAGCAACTGAAGCTTTCCACCCTTAGTTTGAGGAAAAACAGACTTCCATGACGGCACTGCTAATCAGAAAAAAATATGAAAAAAAAACACCTGCTCCCCACTTCCACAGTCAAATAGTGGCATTTTGCAGAGGATGAGACAAGTTGATGAAAAAAAAAAAAAAATAGAGGTGGGTAGATTTCTCCTCTGCTTAAAATGATGCAGGGAAAGCTAAACTAGGACTCCTTTGAACATCACAAATTCCCACAGAGCCAGCAGGATGAAGATGCTCAAGGTACAGTGTTCTTGTAAGGCGCTGAACCCACAGTGAAATGCTCCTCTCTGAAGTTGTGTGAGGAGGTTTAGAGGCAGATTGGGGAACAGAGACAATAACTTTTTTTTTTTTTTTCCCTGTGTTGATACACTAATATTCGCTGAACGGTATGTACAGCAGACTTTGTGTGGTTTCAAGGACATCTTGGAGCGATGAACGCCGAGGGTCAGTATCGTGGGTTGTGTAGCGTTCTGGCTTTGTTCTTGTGTAACGGTTCATGTTTGCAGAAAAGCTCCAGGAAATTGCTTATGAGTTCTTACAAGAAGAGTCTTAGGGGCATAATGATACATTTCTCTTACCTTGATATGACAGACGAGAGAGGCCATTCCGGGTCGCCACATGGGAGGAGGGAAGAAAAAAAAAAAGTACATTAGAGAAATTACAATCTTTGCATACCCATAGATTAGACAGCTATAGAAGGTTCTAATCAGTGACTCAGGTTGATGTTGTGTCTACACATGTAGACTTCAAATGACAGAGTGCTAACTGGGTAAACGGGGTGTGAGTGAGTAATTGATTCAGGCCAACACCTTCACCAGCACAGGAAGAAGACTTTGATGTTTTATGGTGGGCGCTGAATGTATTTTTAGTCCGACAAGTGTCTGAACCAGAGATAAGAATAGTTCTTGCAAAATGAAGTGTCAAGTGGAGAACTTAATTTCTACGCTAGTAATCGAACAAGCTGGGTGTTGATTGTCCTTAAAACCTATTCTAATATAAGTACTTCTGACAAGTGTGAGCCTGAAACAAACAATGCAGCATCAGCTCAATAAGCGTCAGGATGAGGAACGAGAATCAGGAACAACAATCTGTCTTTTTATCCCATGGAGGCGACTAATTCTGTGTCTAGGACGTCTCATGAGACCCTAACGGAAAAGCTAACATAACATCCAAGATTTTTTTTCTCCCCCTTCGCTCATTCAGACTGATGTCTACAACACGCCCCATGATGTTTTGGAAGAAAGACTGTTGACTTTTCTTAACCTAGAAGTCTGTCTCGGGCCCCTGGTGCTCAATGACCTTTTCACTTAATGTAGGTCAGGTAAGACTGCAAGCGTCTCGGTCATTTCACAGAAAAAGAAATTAAAGCATCACCTAATCTTACACAGCAACCATTTTGAAAAACATACATTACAAATATATAGAGCAAAAACTTCGCATGAACTCTGAATTGATGCCAGAATCCAACACAAGAAAAACACAAATAAGCCATGAGACGACGGCAGAAGCTCGACGGAGAGCTTTGCTTTCATGAACTGCAGCACTGCTTTGTTGCGTTTACTGGCTACTGATTTCCTTTAGCCTTTGGGTGCCATGCTCTCCTGAATCATTCATCACTATTAGGCAGGGCATGAGACCATCCAATAGCTCATACAACAGCTCGCACTCAGAGACAGAAGTTGGTCGAGTTCCTTCACGATATGGGCTGCGGGTTATGGTACATTCATTTTATAGATTTAAACACTTGTTGTGCTCTAGAACAAAGTGGAAAGACCAAGTTGGTAATTTTCATGGTTTAGTCCATTAACTGCAAATTATGTGTACTTAACATTACTGCTGAGCATTTTCCAAAGTACACCTCCCTTTTCTGTTTTTTTTTAAAATTGATTTCTTAACTTCCTGGTTTTTGGTTTATTTCAGCTACAAAAATCAACTTGCAGAGACTTGAAATCTATTGTGCTTCAGCATTCATCATGAGGTAAAGCAGCTGTGAGCAGGGACCATTTTAAAGACTCTTCCTCAAATGGTGCATTCAAAAACACTCAATCTGGGTTTGCTGCTGAGCACCAATGAAATCTTTTTAGTGAAAGAAAAGACCTTATTCATGTTTTTCTTCTCACTGTTTTCATTCGCTCACTCTTCGTTTTCCTGGGCTTGCATTTTGGACATCAGAACTCTTTTCAATGTTTTTAATAGAGTTCATGCTTGGGATTTCATTATCATTTAACAAAGATGACAGATGACAACAACAAAAGGAAATAAATTATGCACTGTGACAGATTACTTATCACAAGCAAGAATCATAGTTGTTTTTATAGAACTGTAAAACTAATAGAAACCGAAGGCTACCAATGGAAATACATCTTTAAAAAAAACTGGTGGTATGATTTGGGGGAAAAAAAAAGTCAGCAGGAATGTAAATTATAAAGTACTGAAGTTCCAAAAATTTGCTCATTGCAGCTTTATAAATTCAAATGGATTCCTTTTACCAGAATTGAAACTGGTGGAAGCCTTGCAATGCATTCAAACACCACATTGTAAAGCAGTGGTTCATCAATAAATCCTCGAAGCAATTTGCATCTGTCATCCCTGCTTCTATCCCTGACAGTTGTGCTTTTTACAGGGTCATCATAAATCAGAGGGGTCTGGTTACTGAAAAGGAGGGACGTAATATGCAAATGAGTCCTTTAGACCTTCAAATGCACAATGGTTAAAAAAAAAAAAAAAAAAAGAGGCACTCTGAAAGGGTTTTTTTCCAGCATTTGTGCAGATGCACACATGCGTAAGTGGAAGAGGGTTGAATGGGTGGATCGGTGGGTGGTGCAAAACAGCAAGAGCTGCACCATTTAAATTTACAGATTGTATCGACCCACAGGTCAGACTTTACACCAAGAAATGTACTAATGCATTTTCTGCCTTGAACCTGTGATCTCTCCAGGCCTTATGGGGAAAAGCTGCACTTTTATGTAGGCACACATATACAGGTTTAAAATTTACAAGCCAGCATCATCAAATTAAGTGGAGCATCACTCTGATCACGCCGAGGATAAATAATTTTGCAAATAAGCCGGCCCGGGGGAATGAAGAGTGAAGATTGTTCTTCTGAATACAAATCATGCAACTTTCAGTTTTATAGGTGCTGTATTGACTTATGTTACATAATCAAGAGACTGTTAATCATAAAGCATGAGTGAGGTGAGTCATCCTAATACAAGACACTTTTATAAATCAAAATTCAACAAATATTTCCGCATGAGCAATACAACACTATTCTGGTCAATTAGCAACAGGTGGCGCTCATGCACAGGACACGTGAACATAACATAACGTATGAACATCGGTGCGACATTCCGACATAGCGAAGACCTCCGAGAGTTGAAAGGCACGAAGACGAATGTGGAGTTTGCTCCATTTCTGCTTCATAGGTGAGAATATTAGTGTTAATGTTTTGCTTCCATAATGTTTCTGATGTTTATCTGTGTCAGATAAAGTTAAATTACTTGCCCACAGACATTCAACTAACTTTCTAGTTTGCCGAGATATGCTGTTGTTGTGACTTCAGCTACAGCAGCAGGAGAGTTGTGTGCATTGCCTTTAAGTTAAGTAAGCAAGTATAAGTCAGTGCAGCACTTTCCCACACAAGGTTACAAACTGCTGTGAAATGAAAAGAACAAATCCAGTACAATGACAATAAGCTGTAATAGAGGCCGTGCTGCGCTGGCTCTGCTCAGCACAAGGGCATTAACATTATTTGCTGGGATTATCATCATAACAATGAAAATATACATAAAATAATGATTCAATAAGCTTTATAGTCTTTTCAACAGTTCAGTGACTGCAAGTATTATTAAGTATGTAATCAACCTGACACAAAGAACAACTAATGCTCAGGGCCCATTAAGAGCAAATCAGCAAAACTCAGAAAACTGGACTCACAACAAAACTAGTCACCACAATGAAGACGAAGCAAGTTTTGAAGTAGATACAACCTCGTGTGTGTAACAAGACTAAAAGTCGTAAAAGTGCACTCGCAGCTCATGCAGGCTGTAACGTTTATGACACCCAACAACATGAAGATTTATGATGGAGCACAACATACTGATGAAAATATTACAGGGGACAAGAACGTAAAGTTCGTCCTCAGGTTGGAGTTAAAGGAAAGGACGCGGCATCATTGCAATCAAAAGAGTTATTCCCTCAGGACATGGATGTGTTCAGCAAATTTCATGATTAGATTAGAAGCAAAGTTGACATATCGTCCTGAGGGTTACGCCAGAAGAGGATGATCTAAGATGGCCGACATAAATGTGCTGGGTCAATTTTAGGGGCATCTGCCATGTGGATTTTTAATTTGTTGTGAATATTTGAAGATTTTGGTGTGACGAGGGCAATAAAGGACATGACAGTGGGTCAATTAAGTCACAAAGGTTCATCCCCAGGGGACAATGAATATCAATGGAAAATTTTATGGAACTCTGACGGATGGTTATTGAAACAACTCATCATCAAGCAAAGTGTTGGAGAAAGGGACATCTGGACTCAATGGTGACACGAGACAAAGTGTCAGGGGTCAGTAAAATCAACAGGATTTATCCTCTGTGGATAATGAATGTCCATGCCAATTTAATCTGGTCATTGTAGTTACTGAGATATCTTGCTCCAGACAGTTTAAGGGCCACACCACTTTCATACAAACACTTAATACATAGCTTTCCATAACACTGCTGTATTTCCTCTGCAAAAGTTCAAAAACAAGAGGGCAGCTTCTTCAGAAAAGAAGGTACAGGAACAAAAACAACTGCCATTGTAATTGCGAAGAAAGAGCCGGTGTTGCACAAAGCTCCCATGCAAAGCAAAGTTGTCTTTACTCAGGATGGATCTGAGGTTATCTGCTTCATCTGTTGTTTTTGATCCGTGGAATGCGCGGACTGAAACCATTTAATATCCTCCCAATGTACCGGGTGTTGCAAATATTATGGTAAACGATGGTCGCTTTGAAGTTGGCTATTGATTTTGCCTAATATCTCCAGCGAATGTCAGGAGGGTTATGGGGATTGTGGTGTGTATGAAGTGTTCAGTGGCAGTTGGCAGACACACACTCGTATTGTTTAGCGGCCTTGCGAGCTGGCTCTGCTCTGTGTGGTCGGTTCTGGAGGGAAAAACTCCCCTGTGGATTTTTGGAATTAGATTAGGAATGTGGTGCGAGGTAGCAGGGTTCAAGGGTTCAATTGCTGCCTTTTAACATCAAAGTAATCCCCGGTGTTCAGATTTAAATACTTAAGATATAAACCTGCACATACTGGACGAGTATGGAAGAGATTTGAAGGCCGTCTGGTCGCACAATGTATGAAAACAACTGGTCGAGAAGGTGCAACGCTGTATGAGGCTTTACCTTCTTTACGCAAATGTTAATGTTAATGCTGATCGGGAAACTTTAAAAGAAGCGAGACAGGGCAAGATGATCAGACAGGTTGTAAACAAACATCCAACTTATTTGGAAGAGAAAATGGAGTAAAATTATTATCCAAACAGTGTGAACAGAAATTCAATACCACCTCAATGTGCTATCACAGCAGAGTATTTTCTAATATCTCTCAAGACTCTCACCTGCAATTTATCACAATATCTGCAACTGGAGCAGATTCACATTAAAAGGCTGAGTAATCTGTCAGAAACTATATTAGTATTATATTATAGTGCTAATTAATTGATGGGGAGTCAGTTGCAGAGGATTTTTCAAGTCCAGGGTTAAAACGTCTGCAGAAACACCTGAACGTCATATGCCTCAATCTGTGCAAAACTGTGCAAATTCCCCACATGATCGGGAGGATTACGAGCGAGGTGACTGTGCATATCCACCGACTTGGCCGAGTTCTTTTATGAAATGATTCTCGCAGATTGCATAATCTTCATCAAGTTGATCCCATCAGCGCTGTTAAATCCAAAAAGGGGCCAGGGCTTTTGACTTACAGGGTGATGGTGCCTCTAAATGTGAGTCGCTCTTCTTGCAGCTGATGTGACTTAACGTCTGTTCTCCGTTTATATATGTATAAGCTTCAATGGTAGCAGATTTAATGCAGGGGAAGCCTTTCAGTGTATCTTTGATAAAATCATCTATAAATGACAGTAGTGGATTAATAATGTCGCCACAATGCAGTGTAAAATTGTAGTGTTATATTGATTTTAAGTTTGATCCCTACAGACTAATACAGTTACATTATAAGGTATTTGTTATATGATCTAGTTACAAGACTGGAGAGGCCAAAGAAATCTTAATGCCAAAAAGTAAGTTTGCAAACTTGAAAACTAAAGCATGAACTTGTTTATATATTTCTAAAAAAACTTAATAAGTGATTTTCTACATTCCTAATTTGTCGAGCCCAGGTAGCACCGTGCACGCAGGGATATGTCTGCAAAACAGAAACAGCCAGTTCCCACTGTAGTTGGCAATTCAGTCATGCAGCCTCATCAGTCATGGGGTCTCCTGTGCCAACTTAATCACCCATTAACCAGGGAGAAGTGAACTGTGGACAAACAGCATCAATTCCACAGAGTGGGCAGAATGAATCTCAGCATCATGACTTACCCATCCAGAACTGCCTTGTCAGAGGAGATGGATCAACTGGATCTCGGAGACAAGCAGACACGTTGATGGCGGGCGATAAGTCGTTGCTCAGCGATTTGAAATATTGCAACTGACAAGAAATGTGGATTCATATTCGCCTGATGCACATTTATGAAACCTCAGGGGAGGTGAGCTAATCTTCAAGCAGATGCTGGTCAAATATGTTAACAGGAGTCTCGTGATTGGCCGAGTGCAGGTCGGTCTGAGGCTGCATTATAGAACTGCTACCTGCATTACTGATTCAAACATATAGACTTACTCTTATTTGAACAAGTGTGTATAGGTACTGGTGGTAAGAACTCTCTGCCCACAGGGGGAGAAACAGAAACCTACAGGTTGGTAAACATAGATCTGTTGTGTGTAATGTGACAGAACCAGACTCACAGTTTCCCTCTGCTTTCAGTCTTTGTGCAAAGTTAGAATAAATGCTTCTCAAACCTATCCCTGTACTCTACCAGAAGAGCAAACTCATATTGATCCTCTCATCTGTTTCGGGGTAAGACGGCAAATAGAGTATTTCTCAAGATGTTTTTGTTGTCTCTCTGCCTTTTCGGCTGGCTTAAGGCTCAGTCACACAAGAATTTGAAACAGTGAACTTTTGGGCTGGAATCGCCTCTGAGGAATCGATTCAAGAGATGACAAAAATTTGCGCAATGCTTCTGTGTTGGAGTTGGCAAATTTGCAGCGTTGACCAGGACGAATTCCAAAATGGAGGACGCCTCGAGACCAGCCAAGTGAGAGGCATTGAGTTGAGCTTGCTTCTTTGATTTTATTTTGCCATGAACAAAACTAGACACTAACCAAAGCCACTGCACAAAGTCAATACATCAGCAAGATTATCACATCCATTTTGTGACGACGAGCGTATCAATGTGCACCTTTCTAGTATTCCCGTACTTCATAATTATTTCAGTATCACCAATATCTGAACAAAACTTCAGAGATTAATACAACTTGCACATGCAGTCACACGTATAACACACTGTATTATTTGCTCATTATGATACATGAAGCCAGACATCAGTGCTTATTCCTGCATTTGTGCTCCATCTCTACTTGTTGTCCTTTGCTTCAACACACACGTTTGACGGAAAGGTCACTGTACGCCCAATTAGCTGTGACGTTTACAATTATGATTGCTGATGACAGCTAACATGAGTTCCACTGGGCCGGGGGATCAATTAATCCGGAGTTTGGCAAAGGGGATTGAGGAATAGGTCATCCGTCAGGGGAATAAACTCATTCAGCAGCAGGGGGTAAACTCAAGAATAGTTAGGTTCTTAATTATGTATGTCAAATGTACAACAGACACCCGACAGTCTGTGGGTAAACACGGCAGAAAGAGGCAGTAATCAACCATAAGGGTTATTTACCTCTGGAGCACGACACAAAAGGAGGAACAAAAACAACAAGATGTGATTGCCATTTTAAACATGGCTGTGAAAAATTTGATATAGGCTCTGCCATCCTTGTGCGGATTCCCTTCACCACCTGCTAAAGCAAGATAAATTTCACAACCAATGAACAGCCACTTAGGTTCACAATGCTGTAAAGGATGAAAGCAATGATGTATTTGTACTAAGAGGCAGAGAATAAAACTCTCAGCACTGGCAAGTACAGTTCACCCCAGAAGAGATGAATTTGAGGCTCACTGACAAAAAAAAAAAAAAAAAAAAAAGGGTGAGGTTTTCTTTGGAACAAAATGATTTTCTTGGAGTTGTAGCATCAGCACTGGCACAACGACGCAGGCTGGCGTAGCAGTTGGATGTTCTGGATATTCAACGTTGGCTGTGTTTTTTTTTTCAACATGCCCTGTGGATTTGGGACCGGTGCCCAAAAAGCCTTGAGTTCATCCCTGCTTAAAGGTCTCTGAATTGAAGCGTGTTAACATCCTGGTTGGCCTCTGTGCTCCACACTGAGAGGAATCACACAAGAAATCTCGTGTCTCGACTGTGTTTTACCTCTTCATTGAGCCATTCAGGCGGACGAGCCCTCGCAGAACTGAGCGCTGACCAACACAAATGAATCCACTCCAGCTTAAACTGTTCTGCAGCGTCTGACACATTTGCCACAGCTGATTACCAGGATTTAAGCATTTCTTCCTACAGGTACGTCTTCCTGTGTCGGACTGCTCATGGGCTTCTGCACAGCTCTGGTAGCTTTAGTTACAAGCTGTAAGTTACACACAGCAGTGGCCTAAAAGTCACCACTCAACAATTGAAACCTTAAGGGGAAAAAGAGCAAGATAGATTCCCATGGAAAACACATGTCCACCCCGTCACACAACCAATTTATCTAGTGCGGCAGCCGACCAACCGAGGACTTCTGCCGCCCTTCCCCCAGTGACAGACAGGGATTTGTGTGGTGAAAGCTGGCCAACCATGCTGTGTGGGCTATACATGCTCAGTGATGTGATGTAAAGCCACATAGCTGAGTTCTGCTAACAATTAATGAGGCAGTTGATTTGGATGGCATCGGTGGGAAGGGGCCCAAATTTGAGCACGCTGCACTTTAAATCCGTCGTTAAAGATTGCCAAAGATCAGAGAGTGCTTCTTTTTGTTCAGGCCCAGCTTTCATGTGAAACAGCCCCGAAGAGTTAAAGCGCATCAGTATTTCACCGAAAAACAATAAAAGAACTGGAGAGAAGTCAGAAAAAAAAGTTTTTGTGTTTGTAGCTTTCCTGTGTTGTTAATCATCTCATGATACCGCAGATTTATCTTAGGACCCCTTGGCCCTGGCTTATAGGTTAGAAAAAAAAAACTGCTACAAAGGCTGTTTCAGAGGCATGAGAGTAAAAATCCAGGATTGTCTAATGTTTGGTTTTTTTGGGAAACCTTTGGCATTAGAGAGAAGAATGAGGGTTCAAAAACGTTCACTAAAATCCAAATATATGATTGTTTGTCATAGCTATAAAAACCATAGTAAGCTCATGCTTAACAACATATTTCCTCATGTGGCCAGATCCAACCTGTCCAACTCAGACACTGATCTCTTCTGGTTCTGATCAATCATTCATAACAATGAGGGCACGTTGTTCTGTTCTGCGTTATGAGCTCCAACTCGTGCCCACATAGTGCATGAACACAAAATGCTTTAATCTTAGCAAATGAAATACCAGAAATACCAGCTGTAAAGCACTGAGAATCGCACACCGACTTAAACAAGCTCATGAATTTGACTCTACTGGCCGCTGGAAGACAGAAGACATTATCAACATGATTCATTTGCTGGTCTAAATGGTTGGTGCAGAACGGGTCAAAGGTGAGATGACAATCGGATCCATTGTCTTGCCTCTGAAATGACCAAGGCTTCTGTTGTACCACTTTCCCAGAGATTGTTGGCGCCCTTCGGCTCTGCAGGTTTCCACGCTGACCTCCAAACAACCTCTCATCACAGGGAGCTCATAGGGAGCTTTTACATTGCTGCCTCTTAATTCTTTGCCAACTAGACAAAAAGTGAACGAGAGGAGTTTCGGAGCATGGGAAGCTTTCACATGCTGTCTGACAACGCTCTGTCAGGAAAATTTGTCAGGACAATGAGGTTAAGTGTGACAAGTGCTATCGGCCATGGGAACTTTGTTCGCGTCTCGGGTGTCTTGATTTGTTATTGTTTCATAACGCCTTCAAGAAGGGGGAAGACTTTGAAAGCCTCGGGGAGTCTTCTCAAACAGAATACTCTCTCCACAGAAGTTGACATGGAGATTATGGTTACATTGCTGCGACTTGGTCTTAAAATCTATTTCTTAACTAAACAGTTTGAGATAACACACAGCGTAAGGCACCGATTTTCACCATGAATAATTCAAGAGGCAGACTCCCCTGTGTATGACGGCTAAAAATATTCCAGTTTCCTAAAAGATTTCCAGATGGAAACCAATGATCCAGTTCATCAGGAATGAGCCACTGTGAAACCATTTCTTTCAATCAAGTGAACAATCCTTTAAATATCCTCTGCAGGACATTAAAATCCCAATTAGGTCCTGTGTGGCAAACACATATATTCCAGATGACACCCCAGAATTGTTAACTCCGTCTAGACGGAGGTTAGGAAGCAACCAATAACTTTCCAAGTGCTTCCAAAGGAGCGAGAACTAACCCCCTCCTCATGCTTTTTTCCATCCATTATTTGTGTGATTCCTTCCCTCTTCTCTGCTTTGCCAAACTCCATAAAGCCTATGCTACAGACCGGTTATCTGTCTGGTCTGCATGTGGGCAAATGGAAGGCTTGAGAAATTCAATGCCCCATGAATAGTTTATCAGTCAAAGAGTCTGTGGCTCCAAACAAATCAGGAGAGGTCAAAAGGGCGAGGCTGTATATGGGAGGATGCTTGGTTGCTTAGTCTGCCCTGATATTTGCTGACTTGGCCGAGTTCTTTGGATTTTAAGTGAAAAGTGAAACGTAAGCTTTCCATGACCATGTCGGTGGTCAGGCAACCCTCTAGTTAGCGAATGTTATTTGGAGGAGAATATAAAAGACAAATGATAAAATGACTACCCAGACCTCGGGTTGTAAACACTCAGAGTTTACAGACTGACTTTGACCTATGCCTGTAATGAGAAATTATGATGCTCATTTTCAGTTTTGCCTTCTAATAAAGTGGTTTAGATAATTTGTGTGTGTCTGCGCTGTGTTCTCAGATCAATTACCTATCACAACTGATAGAAATAATGGTCAAAAATAAGACCCATGTTGTTATAAATCAAGCTTATCTTTAACTCTGGATTCTTACAATGACTACAAAGCAAATTTATGTGGTTGCATTAGTGTGGAAGAGTCTCCCTGTCTGAATAACAGACAGGGATGGATGCCGTCTGTGCATGGCTGACCCAATGACTGTCAGCTACAACTCTGAGCCCATAGAAATTGGTAGCAAGCACTGCTGTATGAAGTCAACCCCATCCCCCACCTTCACCCTCCAACCCCCAGATGCATGTACAGGTCCGGTGAAGCAGACATATATTTCATTTCTATTGTGTCATCTGTTAAACTCTTCACACCATGAATCCTCTCAGGCGTTTCATCCCCCAGGACTCTGTCATGCACAATATAAAAAAACCCACGACTGCTGGGGTCTGGTGAGCGAATGACATCTTTCAAAGATTCTCTTAAGTATACACAGCTGCAAAGATGTGCAGGAGGGTGAGGAAAATGTATAATATCTCAGAAACAATACCCTATTCTTGGAATTTAAATGGGAGGCTGTATTATAATGGAGCCGCGGCTGCAGAAGAGCGGGTTCAGCCCGAGCAGACAGTGACTACGGTACAGAAGTGTGTACATCAAAGCCAGGGGTCCATAATCTTTTCATCAAGGCGAGCTGGTACTGAGAGTGGTCACAGCTGGTTTCTATATAAGAGAGCTGTCGAGGCCGCGATACAGAAGCAGAGCGAAGGCATTTTTTATTCAGCAGCCTTGTGCTCCTCGGTGGATTTTGCATTCCAGTTGGTGCTGCTCTTTCAATATACATGGAAATCATTACAATGTGCATAATCACGCTCCTCACAGCAACAACAAAAGTCTGTGGACTGATATGTAAATAGATATCTGCTTATTTGTTCTGTTAAAGCCAGTCCGACAGTTTGGGAAGCTTTTGTACACTGGGATGAAAGCGTTACAACACACCACACACACTCAGCCCTGCGGCCAACCCCTCGGTGTTATAGTATTATGTCACTTGTGAGTGATGCCAAATTTGACAGAGGCTAAAGGAGCCCTGAGTGTAATTTTCCACTGGTTCAATGAGACGGTGGATGCAAATAGTTGTGCGCTTGGAATCTAATGGATCTACTTTAAAGCCTCTCTGGTAAAGAGGGAGGGAAAAAAAAAATCTCTAAAAATAGTTCAATACTTAACAGATGTTGGTCTGCTGTTCGGTATATCAGGAGCAACTAATCTCCATCTACGTGCCGGCACCATGTGGTACGCACAGAGAGAAAATCTATACAGTCGGCTGGCAATAACTTTGTTGATAATGTCGGCCCATGGCCTGTGATATTAAAAACAAATGGAGTGAAGTTTTAATTTTCATTTTCTGGCTGCCAGCAGAAATGAGCACATCATGGCTGGGGTATTAATAAAAGCTTCTTTCTGTTGGGATCATAATGTCTATCACTGTAAAACACTGTTTGGTTTTTTTTTTTAGCCACTAAAAGAGCATGAACAGCATGAAGCAGGGTTTGATCGGAGTCGAGTCTTTATCCATTGGGCATGTTGTTGTTTTTTATTCTTGGATAAAACAGATCCAGCTGAACAAAGTAATGGAAATAGTAAATAAATATGGTTTAAATCTCTGCAGGGTGAACACAAATTTCAAGGATTTGAACCTCTAATCTTATGCATTAAAGGTGGATTTTTTTTTTTTTTTTTTTACAACTTGAGTTTTATTTTCCTTTTGGGCATCATTTCTATCAGTTACAATAAAATCGTACCCATTAAATAATTGCTGAGATTATGAAACATGCAGAAATTGCTTTAACGAGCGAAACGGGGAAAGAAACACGAGCAGCCAGACAATCTGACAGGCCATAAACAAGCAACCATTTTATGTGGTGGTGAAACTTAAAGTGAGTGCGTGTCTGGAGGGAAAGAAGGCAGAAGTAGCGTGTCGTCGACGCACAGAGGAGGTCCGGATGGACGGATGGGTGAACGAGCAGGCTATTTTAACCAGGAGACAGCCGTTAGTTTGCCACTTCCTACCAACAGTCAACGCTGGTTTCTTTTAATCATGTTTCTCTAATCTTAACAAAGTAGTTGCTTTTAATCCAAACCACCCTTAATTCTGTCACAAGTCGTTTCTGTGCCGAAACAGCAGATCAGAAAACACTAATATGAACGTTTTTGTAACCATTTGGAAAGATCTGATCCTGTCAGATCAGAAAACTCTAATATGGACTTTAAAGGCAATGAGAAATGACACATTTTCATTTAGTTTGAAGAAGCAGAAGAAGATGCAATAATCAGACTTTCCAATGAATTATTTATTTAGTTTAAAGGCTGCAGTACAGAGCTGCTGCAAACAGAACATGTTGATCTGCAAACCTAAATTTATTCAAATGTGCGTACAGTAAAAAGTTTTCTCTCTTTGTCCTGAATTGATTTTGACCTGATTTAGACCCGTCCTTGACCTGGACCTGACTAATGCTCTTCCCTGCAGCCATGAGCGAGAAGGGTCTTAAATCCATTTGGGGGGGGGGGGGGACGGATTGAACACCCTGTCCACCCCATGTGTCTCAGGTTCATATGCTCCTTAAGGGGCCCGCGCGGGGACATAAATTAGAGATGTCTTCGACCATAAAGCAGCCTCTTAAAAGGGAGTGTGGTTGATGCAGCTGGCCTTCTTTGTTGCAAACAGGCATATTCAGCCATATATGGAGGCCGATTCCTGAGGCAAACAATATACTGAATATGACAAAGCCTCGAGGCGAAATTTGCCTTTTGGTGAGGAATGAAAGTAAGACAGCAGATGAATCAATGCAAAACAAATTTGCAGCGATTCTGACAATTCCTCCCCGGCCAATGTTACTGTTATATATGTTATATATACCTCCAGAAGGCAGGAAGCATTTTAGAACATTATATAACCTATAAGGCAATTGCTCAGATGGGCCTTTAATTCAGTTTTGGCAGCGCCTGAGATAGGTTTTCCCTCCTCCTCGGTGGGTTCAGTTACTGGCGGTAAGAGCAAATGTGTCTAGCAGCTGGTAGCATATGGGGTCTCTCCCCTTCTCTGCTTGTATGGGATAAGAGCACAAAGACGCCAGCAGTGCACAGCTGTCTAGACAAAGGCAGGCAATACTTGGAGGGGGAAAAAGCCAATGAAGTCAATGAAGTTAAACTGGACACCAGGATATATGATGGACTCCAAATGGCCGACGTTGAGAACGTGCGGTAAACGTGGCCTTCATTCAGTCTGACATATTGTAGCCAGAGCCAGACGCTGTCCTAAAGAAAAGTTCAATAAGCCCTGAAGAGAGCGATCCAGACCTGTGCGGAGGCGTAACTGTAACCTTACTCCGCAACACATGTTTCCAGGCTTCCTTCTGCTGTACAGGGGGGCTGAGGGGTTGGATGAGGATGTAGAAGTGCAGCTAGCCTGTGTGAACAACAACACCACACATGAAAGAGAATGGCAAAAAACACTGGACCGGCTACCAAGTATGTAACCCAAAAACAGCAACCCCCCAGCAGCGAGCTGGAACTATAGAACAGCATGTTCTCCGTTGACAGGAAAAAAAATAATGAGACGGGAACAAAGGTGCGGATCTATTTTTGAGTGTGAAGCAGGCAGAATATGTTCAGCTCGGGCATCTTTAAAAAGGTTATAATTAAGAGTTTTAATGGTCTCTGTCCACCCTGTGGTCGAGGCTGGTGATCAATAGATAGTGAGATTACTGGCTTTCAAACCTCAGTTGCAGGCCTGCGAGTACATCTTGACTCTGTGCTCAAACTCAATTATGCCAGGCTCTTATCCACATGTAGTCTGCACCACCATTTTGATCCTATTAGTTATGGACTTTGAGTGCCTTTCATTTTATTCCTCACAAGGCAGAGGGAAATGTAAACATCACTAAAGAGTGCACCCGAGATCAATGGCTGCAAGAAGATGTGAAAAAAAAAAAAAAGACGTTTGATTTTGCATTTGCTCAATAACTACATGCACATAAAAGAGTTTATCTGGGCAGCTTAGGCAGTCCAGAGACTAAAGTGGATAATGCATCTCGTCTGTTTATCTCATTAGCGCAGCGACGCTCGAGATAACAAAACATTCACCTGTGTCAGAAACAGAGTATTAAAATAATAGCCCAAAAGCAGGCCTATTTTGAGTTCTTACAATTTCTCTCATTAGGTTTAATTACTTACTTTCCCACAGCTGAGGGAAAATCATTACTGAAATCATAACAATCTAAATTTGGGCTCATGAAAATGAGTATTGTCAGCTCATTTTGTTTTAGCTATCCTCTGGGCTCCGGAGTCATTTCCAGTGTTTATCATGTGCCCTATCAGCCCCCAGCCTCCGGGAAGCTGCTCGCCAGGAGCCCGCTAAGGTTCCTCCGCTTTGTTCTCGGAGCCAAGCGGCGGAAAGGAGAGACTCGAATCATCTGCTCGTCTTCGTTAGCGCGGAAGAAAGAGAGAGAGATCTCATTCCCTTTTCAAGTGTGATAGCGTTAATGCGATCTCGCTGACGTGCACCGTAGACGACGGCTGAGCAGGACTTCAAAAAGCGGCCTCGCTGTTTGTAGAACAGAGTGGAATCAAATAATCCGGTTCTTTGGTGCGGACAGATGATTGAAGGCAGGGGATTGCCAGTTAAATTAATGCAGTTTGTTTAAGCAAAGGTCATTTTTAATATTCCGCAGTGATGGATAGATGATATTATTGTTGGCAAGGCTGCTAGCCCGGCTCATTGATTTATGAAACAATCCTTCACACTATGGTCTCAGAGATTACTCCTCTACAATCCCTCACTTTAACCCACCAGCCAGCACAAAAAAAAAGGCTTTTGCCTTCCACCTAAGCTCCCAGGACTGTTAAAAATCAGTTAAATAAATCATGTATAATAATCTGCTCATGGTGATATTTTGCCAATCATTAGTTCAGTGAATTTCTTTATTCGCTGGGTTGTTATTTGCTCCCTTTGTAGTAGATCTACAGGAGTTTGCTTTTTCGCCGTGTGTGACTCACATTAAGGGGAACACATTCAATGGTCAGTAAGCAAGCGCTCGGATTAGTGTTTACAATTCTTCATCTTAACCGCATACGACGGATGGAGAGCTTTAACTACCTTCTAATCCCCACGGCTCCACACCAGGCCGCAAACAAACATGCACAAACACTCCCTCAGCCAGCAGTTTCACACTGTTGGGAGGAAACTAATCCAAGGGGGGGAACAAAAAGATTGGAAAGATGTTTTCTGCCTTATTAATTAAAATGTTGTTTTGGCAGCGTAAAGTTGGGCTTCACGGCCTCATGTGCTGATGGAAAAGACCCGTGCAAAGCCAGCAAGCTCAGCACGGTTTAACTTCCTCTGCAAAATGCTCAGTCCAGCACTCAGATCCATCAGCCTGCAGACGAAATAATATCCACCTACAGCTAATGACAGAAAGGGGAAACGCTCGCTGCAGCTTTTAATGGATTCAAAATAAATGCTGCATTTGCACAAGGTAAAAGACAAATGCAGAGATAAATGTCAACCATGAACATGTGCTTCCTTCGTATATCATAGCGTCTGATGAAGAGTCTGTGACGTGCACTTCTAAATGGTTTCTTTTGAAGGTTGGATCGGTTTTACTGGCCGCCACCATTTTGTCAACTCTAAAGCCAGAGAGTTCAGTTTTTTGTCAAAGTGAAGGGAAGACGATGGGACAAGCAAACCAGCACAGCTGAGGGTGATAGATTGTGACTGTGACCAGTCAGTCACGCAAACATGCCCCAAAACATTCTTCTCTGCAGTGTCTTAAACTCTTCTTAATGGAAGAGCTATTCTGTGGGGATGATCAACGGTGTTTGGTTTAGGTAGGACATCAACAGTCCAGCTATGTTTCTTAACTTAATGACCTCCAGGAAATAGTGTATTTTTAATTTTGTATATGTGTGTTTGACAATAAATACAGACGACAATAGGTGCACAAGTCTTCCCGAGGTTTCTGGAAGGCTAAGATGCTGTGGTGGGAGGTTGAGCGGTCATGGGGTTTGGGGTCCTGCAAGATCATTTTATGTTGTTTGACTAAATACGATGCATTTTCACAAAAGTTTAGTCGATTATCATTCCAATATTTATGGAAAAAAAAAACACAGGTTGCAGTTTTTCACATTGCACACAGACATTAGTGAGAAACAATTCCCTTCACTGATGAAACGAGCGCAAAGTCCTGAAATTATCCTTCACATTTTTGTGAGTGATTGCAATGTGCACCATAAAAAAAAATAATAATTATAAAATCACATTGACTAAACAAGGTTGATAGCGATGGGATTTTAACTGCTCATCCTCCCAAAGTCAGGGTGAAGCCACCGACCAGCTGCAGGGATTTGCATCATTAGTATTAAAGTTGATGGATATTTAAATATAACTACATATTGTTTCTGGAGCAGCAACAGTAAAGTTTACAACAGCAAATTCAATAATATCTCACTGGAAACAAATCTAAAATGTCAGTAATATGAATAATATTCCTGACATCAAAGTACTGAGTGAAGTTCAGGAAGAGTGAAGAACAGAGACATCAGTCCGGATCGGTCCTTCCTCCCATCCTCGGTGCTCCTCCCTCTGCTGCTGCCGCGATTTACCGCCTGCAGGTACGGCTGGCGGAGGGAGGACGTCTCAGCCAGGAGCTACGTCTACGAGAGCGTGCCAAATTTTTTGATTTGAGGCGCACAAGTAAAACATTACCTTTACTACACCTGGTTCACTGTCTCCACCTTTTATTTCATTCGGCTAAGGTGCTGTGAAGAAACACTTAGGTTCTGCATCTAATTGTTATGATAGTGGTGAAAACCCTGCAAGCATTCAAAAACTTAGTATAGTATTACTACACAGTGTACAGTAACGTGAAATTAAATGCTTTCAACATTTTGCACAATTCATCCCAGTACAGAGCCCCAGTATTACCCAGATTTGGGTATTGGCCCAACATCTAAATCCTGTGTTATTCCTAAATCTTTGAGAACCTAAATCTTCCTGTTCTGTTATTACAATAACACATTTAAGGGATTCTGCAGCCTTGGTCGAGGTCTGCGCCGTCTAAGTGCTTTTAGGAACTGTTGTTATCGCACATCACACATTAAGCAGACACTCAACTGCATGTCTAGTGACGGAAATTGTGCAAACTGGCCATTATCATTACAGATGCCATGTCCTTAAGCACCACTTTACATACATTGTCCTGGATGTTTCCTATCCAAGTAGGAAGTGTATTAACCATCTTACAAAAGTATTTTTTCTCCACCGTGATTTATAGTCTGGGACAGGTTTTATATCTTAAAGCACTTTTCCAGCTTCAAATAACTTTTTCACCTTTCTACACAAACACCTCCACAGGAGTTCAGGTGCAGTCTGTGTTTGACATGAGCTGCCCTGGGGATCCGCTGTCACTACTGGCATCCAGCGGGTTTTTTTTCCTCAACTGTCAAGATCAATAATTGTAAAGACTCTTGAAAGTAAGGACCTGAGACATCAATGGACTTCTCCAGCTTGTTTGTGTGTGCAGCAATGCAGGTTTTAGTACTTTTTTCAATACGTTTCAAGGGTATTTCCGTATACAGGTTTAGTATATGGTTTCAGTTTTCTTCAGGTGTGCACAGACGGGTGACAAAAAGAAAAACCTGAAAAATTAGGCTGAGAAACTGAATGAATGCAGGCGCTCGATGAATGGTATGAAAATGGTTTGAATCATATGCTTTGGCCTTCAGTGACCAATTCTCAATTTTCATTTTTTTTTTTTTTTGGAGCGATGTTATAGACAGTGCTCTCGCCACCATTGTCAAAACTCCAACTGAGGGAATTATTGAATCAGTCATTGAAGCCGTTCAGCAAATTCTAATTTAACTATCTGAATGGACGTCATGTGTGAGTCATTTTCCTTATGTTTTGACTCTACAGCACATACTCGTGTAGAAGAGATTAGAAATGGAAATGACTTAACTCCGTCAACTCAGAGTGCATAAAGACGCTTTCAGCTGCTCTTTGAATCAGAACTTTGAAGAGGAATGAATACGGTCATCATTCCCTCCTTAACCCCGACCAGACTGACTCCATTTCGAGGCCATATTACTCTCAAATTTCCTTGTGCAAACCCTCTGTGAATGGAGTCAGTAAGTCACAACACGGCTGCCGCAGGTATTGAAGAGGAGGCAGCCGGCGCGGCGCCGAGACAAGAGCCAGTGGAGCAAACAAAAGTCGACGGTTTGTTGTCACCTCAATCTGGATATTCAAATATTTAACGGAGCAGATATCGGGACACCTGGGAGACAAGGTCCTGTGCACAGAAGCACCTTTCCTGACAGCAGAAAGACAGCCAGCCTTGAAGAGAGCCTGTCAATTCCTGCCCTTCAAAGACACTTCCAGCCATTACAGATACAGTGGCAGACAAATTAAATTTCAGCATGAGAGCAACTGGCTCTTTCTTTCCTCGCTCTATTTGACTCCACTGTATGAAGCTCTGATTATCTGCCATCTGTTCTTATGGCGGCACCGACTTGGACTCAGCATTATCATCATAATTACTTTTAACTGAATCCGTGGCATTATCAGTAATAAGCTGAAATGTCTCGCCATTGGCCTTCTCTTGACAGCTAATTAATAGGCCCACATATATGCTCCGGAAATTCAACTCATGCCGAGGCCCAACTATGTTTCTCCAGACTGTCGAGTGCTGATGCCGAAACGCCCAAAGCCAGCTGACAGTCAGCCACAAAATGGGACACAATTTGTGAATGGGAAAATAAAGTTGGCTCCCTTCAATTATTGAAAAGTCCTGCGGCCGTGTTCACAAACATTCGGAGAATACTCGCAGAGTTTTATGACAAATCCTCAGCAAGTCGTCCCAGTTGAGGAACAACTCAGCCAAATTGTCAGTAGCACATATGTGACTGACTGCAATGATAAAGATGATGCTTTCTTTAAAACATGTGATCAGCCTCAATATAGTTCAGTGGAATCATAAACATTTACCAAGCCTGTAGATGTTTAGATATTTAGTTCAGGACTGGAGAGAAAAGCAAAGCTCCAGAGAGAGAAAAAGAGAAGATTATCTTTTCTGGAAATATACACCCTGTAAAAAGAAATGAGAAGCAGCTCAGGCCCAGCTCAGGTTTTTTGCAAGATAACAGCAATCCAGCAGCCTCCTCCCAAACACCCTCATCCACAGGCCATGCCCGTTTATGGGATAGAAATTGTCGGGTAGTGCAGAGGTTGAGCAAGAGAGAGAGAGAGAGAGAGAGAGAGAGCGGGAGAGACGTAGATCTCCCTTAATGGCTCAAAGCCAATAAACACATAAATAAACATTATAGCAGCAGATACTTTTACAGGGGCAGGTGGTGAAAGGCTGGTTAAGTGGCACAGAAAGCTAGTAAAACGCCAAGAGTCCAGCCTTTAATCAAGTTTTGGTGGGGCTCTCAGCAGAGATCTGATTAGATGCAGACACCGGGCTTCCTATGATGAATGTGGGTGGGACTGGGTGCTCCAACTTTCCCGCTCGATCCCCCCGCGCCCCACCCGCCGCCTCCCCCACCCCATCACTCTCCGAGTTACAGGCGCAAGACTGCAGCTGAGCAGCTTCCCGAACACATGGATTTCCAACCGTTTGCTTGGATGCACCATATGGCCGAGGCTATCAGCGGCGCTCCTGCCAGCTTCACAGCACATATTCATAAGTAAACAGAGCAAGATGATTAGATCATTTTCGGTCGCTCCCATCAAGGTATCAGCAGAAGTTCTCCTGTTACTGATTTTCTACATTAACAGAAATCCAGTAACTGAAAGGTCAAGAGTTGCTGTCGGGTAGTTTTACAACAGGACAGAAAGAGTGAGTTCTATCTAATAATAATCCAGCAGATGAGGAGAATCTGATTACTCGTCTCCAACAGACAGGTAACTGTAGATTATAATCACAATATGGCTGGTTGAGAACATGGGATTGTGTGTGAAGAACTGCACAAAACTACAGACACATGTTAAAATGGGCACCTTAGCTTTGGCTTCTCTTCACTCCGACTGCGCTTGAAACTCGGTATCAAGTTGTCCAGCAGAAAACAAATTTGGTTCACTCAGAGAAAAGCCTTAATCAAATGGTCAAACCAATCAGAGATCAGAATGTAGGAGTTTGTCAGATCTCAACCCGACTGAACATCCGATCCCACGGGAGATTTTGGCTTGACGTGTTGGGCAACGCTTTCTACCACTGTCATCAAACCAAACGAGGGAAAATCTTTTGGAAGAACAGTGCTCATCCCCCCAACAGATTTCCAGACTTGGAGAATTTTTGCCAATGAGCAATAAAGCCGTTCTGGAAGCTCATGGTGCCTCAGCAACTTACTGAGATATTTTTTCTTTTTTTCATTTGCCACATCTATAAGTAAGTATATGAAAAGAGAGACACTAAGGTGATATTCTGGGAAGCAGCTGGGGGTGGGAGGCTCTCCTCTACTGCTACCTGTTATTTTTGCAGCCGTTATTCAACGCTTCACGACACGTAACGAGTGTTACAATAAGAGCCGACAGGGTCCCGGCGTACTCTTCAGTGGCTGCTGCTCACATTAATGTTTAGAGTATATCTGACTAAGCAGCTATCGTGTACTGGCTTTCTGTCTGTCAGGCCCCCTGGCAGCTGTTTTCCATTAGCCTGATATTAGCCTTCATGCAATTAAAGTCTACACCCACGCTCGGAGGAAGCTGCTGCGATGTGTGCTGAGCGGCTGCAACACGTCCTGACAGCCCTGCTCTCTGCTCTGGTCAGTTCATTCTTGAGTCAACACATCTGGGGGCAGATGTCTCGTTGCGCTTCCTTTCCGTGGGCCTGCCGTTCCTGCTAAACACATTCATCAGTCATAAGTGGACCCTTCTGAAAATACTAATTTTAGCAGCGGTTTAGAAGATGCTGAGACCTCTCATCCTTAGACAGAGATGAAAGTACCAGTACCACCAGTAACTATCAGGCACGGCAGGTTGCATGATTTCAATTTATAGCTGACAATTTTTATCTTTGTGACTGCAGATTCTCTTCTCCAATTTGTTGTACATGCTGTAAGATATCAGTGCTTGCAAAAATATTTCCTCCATACTTACAATTATAAAGTCTGCACAGTTATAGACTTTGGGTGTTTGTCCTGTGTACGAACATGAACATCAGTGTTGCGGTTGAACTGCAGTTAGGTCAGGCTCTAAAGTGTAAAGAAACGAAACGTCGAGCACCATCAATCATTACGCTGACAAACAGCAGGAAGATTAGGGTTGAAAATGACTAGAATTATCCATTTACACGCCAGACACAAAGACTTGGGCTGAGCTGTAATCTATTTCCAAGAAAGAGACACAGTTCAATTTTACTTGTCTGAGGCGTAAACAGCTCTCTGTGAGTCACGCTGAAAAAGCCCAGAGAAGGACAAGCCTGTTACGAGTCAGACTGCAGTGGCGATGCAGTGGCTCGTAGCAGGTTTAGCACATTGCGAGAGTCAGAGGATTAAAATGATAGTAAAATAATTAACTCTGAAGCACATGTGATGATGAAAGCATTGGGCAGAAAATACTGTACTGCCGTTTGCAACATGGAGTTTGATCCTATGTCTGCATCATGTGTGACAGTTCAAAACAATGTTGGCTTTACTTTGTTCTAATCTCAAAGCTTGTATTAAATTAAGATTGACGTCAAGCTCTGTGTTGTTATTGAATTTGTTTGCCGTGTCTGTTGCTTGAACTTTAGATGAAAGCCCCTCACAACTCAAATCCTCGACTCACCCACATTTCATCTGACCCCTTTCTGTAAAAAACTCTCCTCCTCCCTCGTGCTGGCAGGCTCAGTCATCCTCTAAAGGTTGTAATTGTGGCTGCTTAGGAGGCAATTTTGAGGGCAGCAGCCCATGTTCCCTTTTATAGAGGGGGGCAGTGTGAGTGTGGTCGCCTTTGAAAAACGGGAGGCTGGCGATATGTCGTTAAAAACTCCGAGGCCTTTTGGAATGTCTACAACATTTTGGCATGTTGTTGTTATGACTGACAGCTGGGGATGGGTGTGCCAGCCCTGTGGGAGTGACATGGAAATGGTCTTCAAGGTAGGGGAGTCATTAAGGAGCCATGGCTGGCGAAGGGGTGGGGCAGGCGACATGGTGGGCGGGAGGGGGGTTTGTTGGAGTCGACCTGCTTTGCGACTGGCTCGGCACGCGGACGACAGATGGAAGGGAATGCCATGTGCCGCGAGTGGCCGACGCAATCCTTCACAGCTGTCCAATAGGGCGAGGGTGTGCAAAAATAGCAGGGCAGGCCCATAACAGCTCACGGTGGGTATGTGGAATGAGGAGTAAACATTCTCATCGCTCACTATCCGGCGGGGCTTGCTCGGCTCTGTGACCTCGGCTGATTAGACGGGCCTGCGAGCGCTTCCACCCAGGCGGGAGGTGGGACTGTGGACCCCCCGCCTGTGCACCTCAGGTTTTCCACCTTTAAAAGGAACTATCTCTAACTTCTATTTTCTGCCCAGCAGCGATGCTCCGACAGCCACACCTCCTCGTCACCTGCTGTGAGCCATTCACCATCAAGGAAACTTGAGGACAGGCTGTAGGGAATAATAGCAGCAGGCCACATCTTCAATTGCACAGAATTACTGAAGAAGAGGATTCAGTATTTAGGGAATGAAGCGTATAAGAATAGATGAAAATGAAAGAGGGCTCACATATGTCATTATTTAGGCCGAGACAGAAATTCCATGACGTCCATGTGTGTGTGATGTTTGATTTTGTCCCAACATACAGTAGCTAATCAATGCAGCAGTCCACGCTTATAACTTCACCACATAAACCATTAACCATTCACTGTAATCGATTACAGGGCACAGACAGTTTGAAAGGACTGGAAACCCAAACCGCATTCTACAGGCAGGAAAACAAGATAATGCAATTTGCAGAGCGAAACCATGCAAAACACTGGCTTGGTCTTGGATTGGATTAATGGGTCAGTTCATGCAAACTACAGGTTTGAGATAACTGGAACTTCATGTGTGGTGATCACAGCTTTGAGAAGTTATATTGAGAAATTCAACATATATTCCTAAAATCGCTGTCCATGTTACTCCACAGATCACAGTCTACAGTTTTCATTCTGACTATTTATTTGGCAGTAAGTAGTTGCAATGAAAAGACAGTGAGTCGTCTGAATTATCTGGAGTAATGGGGGCATTGATTGTTTGCTAAAAAGGCATATTCTTTAGACGACTGCTTGTTGAACATTGATTTCCATTCATTTTAAATGTTTTGTGAAGGCTCTATTTGCGGATTGCTGAATATCATAAGCAGATTTGAAACATCCTCAATAGCTAAGGTAGATTTTTTTACTTTATTTCTCTTCCTCACCCATATTACTTATTTCTCTCTTTGACTACTGTACTCCATCTACACATCAGAGACTACTCCTCCAACAGATACGTCAGCCATCACAACCTTTAAACAAACAATGTATTTGTCATCCTTCTCAAAGCATGAAAGGAAAATGCCAAGCTGTGTTGATGCAGTAAACTGGTTTTCATCTTCATTTTTTCCCCACATTCTCTTTCTTAGGCCGTCCCCTAAGTGCAATGATCCTGTCTGCCAGCCGTGCACACAGGTGCGTGCTGACGAGATGTGCAGGCGATACGGTCCTGAAAGGAAGCCGTCAATCGTACCCCGGGACGGCGGCACGTGGCGGTGCCAGGGGCACACGATCGCTGTTCAATTAGAAGTGCGTTTGTTAGCTTGCTGGTGCGCGTCGCTCAGCGGAGAGGTCGCCTACCCATGACAGAGAAGCATTGTACAAAGAATAAATGTTGTGCTCTAATTAAATCAATTTGAAACACAGTTTGGTGCTCAGGTGACGGAGGTGACGGCTGAGACGGAAATAGATTTTCTTCCTGGATTTGTCTGTCAAGGGAATATTCTGAATGCTCCAAAAAGCGCTTCCACACATTAATACACAGATGCAACAGAGTGACTCACTGCGGAATTAAATGAAACTTGCAAGTGCAGATTAAAAAAAAAAAACTGAATAAATTCAGAACAGGCAGATATTTACAAAAATCAATTAAGTCAAACATTAAATATATTGACTTTGTGCTATTTTCAATTAAGTATATGTCAAAATGGATTAGATGTTTATCACATTCTGGTTAATTTATGTGAGTTATATGAGTCCAAATTTTTCTGGAATCAGGGTTTTCCATGTCAACAATGAACTCCATTAATTCTTATGTTTAAGTATATTAATATGTTAAGTAATATTTTATGTTTCAGTACTTGACAGTATTTACCAACCCCATATCACTTTCATTTTTCATGCATCCCCTACCGCCTTGATTACACATATAATCAATATCAAGATTCCATGTTTGCCGTTGCTATTTCAATATGCACAGAAGTAGAAATGGTTAATTAAGCTGTCTGTGATACTTCGCCTTACTACCAGGAGCAGGTGGTTCTTTATTATTTGTTTGTCTTTAAAGATGATGCATCTCAGTGGTGACCTCAAATTTCAGTGTTATATCAGTATTAGGAGCGCCCCACGCAACTCATTATTTCTAATTAGCCCCACCTTTGAGGTCTCATAACCACTTGCTTTGCACATGGTTTGCACCGCTGGTTTTTCTGCTGCACCACACTGCTGTGAACCAGGCTGTCGCATTCCAGTTTTTGTATTTTCATTTTTTTAGTGCTGCGTGAACCACAAATGAGATTCCACCAGAAATCTGAAGGTCATACATCTTAAAGCCTGAAATAATAAAAGCACGCTGCATTGCAAGATACCAGTTTTGTAATTTGGGTGAACCGATCCTTTAAAGGGGCACAAGAAATATAATGCATTCCAGTGTGGTTCTTCACAATGCTCATTTTTCATATTTCCAAATACTACGAGGGGAGCGCTCCTGACGGGAAAGCGAGTTTAAAATAGCTTTCATGTGGTCCTGCGAGGGCTCCATGCAATCCAAGCTGTGAGTAGACCATGATAAATTCTGAGCTGAAACCTTAGTGCTACGAGCAAAGCTCCATCATGGATCACCTCATGGAGCAGGAGGTTGACATCGGATACTCCCCGTGGACGGGACCCTAGACCCTGGTACAGTGGGTTTAGCGGGCTGACGGGGCCCCTCTCTTTTGAATAAATGCACAGTGGTGGACGACCGGCAGCAGGCGGGAGCGTTTAAGGAGGGACCCGTGCGGCGAGGGGCTTGGACGGCATCCAGAGGCTCTCGCTGAGCAGCTTAATCACATCCAGATTGGGAAATTTAAGATGAAAACAAAACTGGGGAAGCTTGTAAAATTTATGAGGTCTTTGGAAGGTGAGACTGCAACTGTGTGAGGGGCCGTGTGTATGTGAGTGTGTCCTGTAACTACAGTTTATTATCTGCAACATTATCACAAGAAAAGTCATTACAGTCACGTCTTATATCCCACACGAGCTGTCATGTTCACAACACAGCCGGCCCTGACAGAAATGCTGACAGTTTAATTTCAGCATTATTTACTCGTGTGCATTAATGTGTGCAGTACACTGGCATGTAGCCCACGTTCTCAGCCCCGACTGCTCGAAATTACATTTAAACACGACTCATTTGCATTGCCAAATAACTTTTCTGAGAACACATAATAGTTGCGGTTATGATGTTTAATCTTAGAGATAAAATCGTGCTCAGTTTTGACTGTTTTCTGAGTGTTTTCTTACCTTTGGACAAGTTGACTAGTCTAAGTTTGAACTTCCACTTAAAAATATCAGTGAAATTAGTCTTTAGGAACATCTCTATTAATGTCATAAATTGCATTTACCAGATACATTAATTAACTACAGTTCTTCATTATGGTGATGCTCAAGATCTTTAAATTACTTATTTTTTTCCAGTCTGACTTAACTGTCACAAAACCAGCAAATACAAACATCTGAGCAGCCTCAATCACTGGATTATTGGTGTTTTGGCTGAAAAGATTACTCAAAAATAATTAATTGATGCTCAAAATAGTTGATTTCACTGTCTCCAACTGCCATCATGTTCTGATACTGCTTGATTCTGATTGGTTCACAGAAGTATGACATCATCTTTTTTGAACTGAGGAATAGCACAGTAGCATAGTTTTTGTACTCAAGTGCAAAATAAGGCCCGGTGGTGGCTTTAAAGGAAGGTTCAGACATCAGGACTCATCTTCTGGTGACCATGAATATTAACAGAGAGTTAATGGAAATCTGGCCGTGAATTTTCAAGGAGGCATATGGCTTTGGACCAAAGAGTTGGATGGACATGCGGCCGACAGTCCGACCACAATCTCCGTCTTTAAGACCCAGCAGTAAATGGGCAAATTGACCATTAGCAACAGGCATATAAATAATGGCTTTCTATTTCCAGACGACAGAGTCACCTTGGATTTTTTTACCCTTCTTTTAACACATAGTTGTCGCCCTAGGGCTTCTCTACTGGTTTAGTGAAAGTACTCAGATTACTCACCTATTGAAGAAGACATGAGAAGAAGCCATCAATTGATCCAGAGGAGCAGAAGAAGGGAGAGAAAAAAAAGAGAAATTAGCTGAATTGTAAACAACTTTCAAACAGTACGTACAGTCCACAAAGTCACACATCAAAAGCCTTCCAGATACAAGGTGAACGAAGCCAAGGAGCCTTTGAGCGACACAGCTTTACAAACAACACCGGATCGTTTTCCTGAAGAGAGGGGGAAAAAAATGCTATTTTCATCTGACCTTTAAATAAAGTGAGTGAACAGCTCACCACTTTTTTTTTTTTTTTTTTTTACCCTGAACAAGGTTGATCGTGTTTTCGCATTAATGATAATGACACACCAGCAAGGGCACGGCGGAGTGAGGCGTTGTTAAAATTGTGAAGGTGCAACCTTTAAAAACTAACTTTGAAGGGTGTGATGTCAGAAATACGGCGTTTTCTTTTTTTCGGACTGTTAAATCCCCGCAGCTCACCGTGGTATTGTTTGCTTGTTTAATTTAAGTCAGCTTAAAGGATTAACACTGTCTCAGGTTACATCACAGCCTTTTACTACTGAGGTCGGTCGTCATACGGTGCGTTAAAGGCACATTTGCTCCATCTCTTCTGTCTTGGTGAGGGGGTCAGCGTTTCACTGCGAGTTTAAAGGTTTACAAGACAACATCTCATTTGGACACGAGTGAAGTCTTTATTTGAATTGCTCTCATTCTCTACATGCAAAATCTGACCACAAAAATCCAGACTGGACTTTCCCAGCATGCAATCAAGCAGCCACAGTTCTGCTCATTAGCAAAATACTCCATGTCCGTGTTGGGAACAAAATATGCCTGGTTGGTCGATAGCTCTCCTCCTCTTCACACCATTTCCTCCGGTAGAAATCACCATAAAACACTTCCTCGTTCACGCTCTTAAAAAGCCAGCAAATCACGTCAATTGTGCACGAGTGAAAAGGCTGCGGAAAGCCAAGGTCAACTTATTAATCTACCTGAAGAAAAGCCCCGCTGTCCTTTTACTTTCCTAAAGTGGTAATCATCTCAGCCCTCGAGTGCTCAAGAAAAAAGGGGCGAGCAAAGGGCAAACGAGAGAGGGAAAAAGTAACTTTGAAGCGATAGGCGCGTAAGCAAAACGCCGAAAAGGTCGACCGTGTTCAAAGTGAAATGTCTTAATAAGAGTGCGCCCACAGTTTTGATTGCACGTTGGCAGCATCACTTGGCAGCATCCTGAAAGGAGCATTTAGAGATAACATTTATCAACAGTTTGATCCGCAGCCCCTCCGAACACGCCCAAATGATATTCTTGTACAGGTGCCACACAATTTTGGCTACGAGGAACACAGAAACTGTCAATCACCTGATGTTTCCCCCCAATGAAAGTCATTTTAAGTTACTCAGCAGTAATGGAGTAAATGAAGTTTGGCAGAATCAGCAGCTTAAAAGTCACAAAGTAGAAACACAAGTCTCGTATATAAAATAAACTATAAAATATATAAATGCTTTGCACAACTGTCCAACATTGTTTGAAGTTAAGGTTTTAAATCAATGAAAAACAAAGACAGATAGTTCATATTGTTATTGTCAACAAATCCCATAAAATGACAAAAAGCAGTCTAAGTCGGCACAGTCGATGATGATGATGATGATGATGATGATTTCAGTCCTGCTAATCGTGCTCATGTTCACAGTACGAAGGAACATGTCGTGAGTTTTTGGACAACAACATGGCACACGAAAAAAATCCACTGTAAATAAGGCTTTTGAGGAACAGACAATATTTCTGTCAGTGGAATCGATTCATGGTTGATTTTCCTCTTTTCATGGGATTGTTGATAATATGAAATAACCAGAATATCACCAGACTTAAAACTAATAAACTGGCAACAATATGTCTAGTAATGATACATTTTTACAGTTGAGCAATAAATACATTTAAAATATCCAGTTAAATCATTTATTACTGCGGTCGACTGCTCTGCTATATATTTGGCCTATATAACAAACCGAAACATCTCTGAATACATGACGTCAGCTGAGGATATTGGCCTGTCGATGCATCAGTCAAGCTCCGACGATAATAAGTTGTTGGTATTGTACGTCAATAAATATCATAACTACCCCTTCAACAGTGTGATGTTGTAAACTGGCATCATCTGGCCATACTGTTGTGTAACAGCAAAACAATGCCTCATTTCCTAACGTAATAAAAAAAAATCACACCGAAGAGCGAGAAAGTGGAACATTTATGGTGGCAGGAGAAAAGACGTTTCAGAAGATTCGATAAAGACCTGCTGTCAGAAGTTCAAAAGCAGCCAGTTGGAATTAAATTATCTCGGTTTTGCCACCACGGACGCCCACCGCTGTTTGTGATCTGCTGGCGGTGACTCATGTTCCACAAGATAAACGTACAGAACTCGGGGAGGAGAGTGATCTCAGCTGTTGGAGCAATCTGAGAACGAGTGTTAGGCTCTGTCCGTCTGTACTTTCACAGCTGGCAAAGTAATGCTCCTGGGAAACGGAATTGTTTTGATTGTCTGTCAGTGCAAATAAATAAATCAGGGGCTATTTCTGGAATATGACCAACCTTTTTGGAGAATGTACAGCTTGCAAAGGTAGAGGGTTGTAAACAATTTTGGTCAGTGTTTGGCCTCACTATGGGTTGTATGTATCTAAGCAGCCAAACATAAATTGGCAATGTGGTTAGATGCTGTTGAGAAAGTTTCATTATCATCACTGCAAACATAAAGCAACAAGGAGTCAAGTCATTTCACTAATTCTGCCATTTCAAACAACCGAAGTTAATTGCAAGGCCATACTGTTAGAACAAATGTCCTCTTCATGCCACTGCAACATAACAGAGAACCACTTGTGCATCTTTTCACTAAGTAACTCAAGTCTTTCATTGAAGTGAATGAGTCCTCCCCCAGTACGAACTGCTTTCATTCACACATTTCCAAGCAGCCACACTTAAAACAGTCAATACATGAGCATTTGAATTAGCCTGATGTTCCAGTTTAGCAAGTTTTATTCTATACTTTAAGACCATGTCACTGCCAAACCTATAATTCAAAGTGAGCTGGTGGTGTTGATCTGGCTGGCTCAGGTGTGTGTCACTGAAAACCACTGAGGGATTTTGGGTGATATAAAATCAACAGGTGGCAGATATGAGAGGTTCTCATCTCTAGAACACTTTCTGACCATGGTAACAAAACAAGAATCAACTTGGTCTTTATCAAATTTGATTGAGGAACTGATCATTTTGCAACAGATACTTTACAATAAAAGCTGAAGGTTTGTTTGAATTAAAGTTGTAATAATTAAAATGTGTGCATTTTATGTCTTTTGTCTTGTGCATGACATTCAGTACTTTAATGGGTCATTTCCTGTGACTCTTGTGAGTTTGCAATGAGAATCCTGTATGGGAAAGACCACTCCACCAGTAATAATTAAAAAAATACTACATAGAGGTAAATGCATGGCTATTGCTGAAAAAATGTGTTTGATTGATGTAAATGTTATGGATTATAACTATATGGAAACCTGTCAATGCACCTTTGGGTTCGAGGAACTGTAAAATTATCATCTTCACACAAATGCCAAATTAAAGGGATTTGTATTGACTCCAACTTTTAATGACTTAATGTGTCATTTTTGATCAATTAAAATTCTGTAACAAAAAAAAAAAATTCATTAACCATCCAGTTATCTTTTGCTGCTTCCATGTGTGAACAGTCACAATATCTGAGTGATTTTCTGCAAATGTCGCCAGTAGTAAGAACAAATAAATGAGGCCGGTTGTTCTATTTATCTGTTTTGACAGTACATTAATCAGTGGTGATAAGGTGTTATCAGCTAGGTGGTTCGCCAACGTCAAGTCTAACCTGCTCTTGTTATAAACATCAGTCTGTGTTTACAGCGGCTGGTCATGAGTCAGCTCTGCCCGCCTCAGTTGGAAATTGCCAGCAAGTAAATCAAAAGGTACGAAACTGATTCTTCATTGAAACCGCTGCTGCTTCCAATACAAAAAAAAAAAAATAGCCTTTGGCTGTGTGTTTTGTGATTTGAAGGAGTCACCACCATGTCTGTTCCACGCAGCCCCAGCTAACGGTGCGGTGGCGTCCAAGCTGACTGCTGAGAACAAGCACAACAGAGCGGAGAGTGTGCCAGTGGCAGCACACAGGCACAGATAACAGGATTAAGCACTGGCTGAGAAGTATTAAGACCACAAACTTTTTTCGGACTCTGCCAACAAAGCCACTGATTTAGTACCGAACTGCTCCAAGTCAAGGTCTTACTAGACACAGACCAGTAAGTCAACTGAGTGTTCTGACTTGACTTACACAGCATGGATGCACCATGTGTCTGACTGAGGCTTAAAAAATATGCAAGTATACAGCGCATGGATCCACATGTACACATTCACATATCCTCTATTACAATACTTTCAACACGGCAGCTGAGTATTTTTTTTTTTTTTTAATCTTGTAAGCCTTAAGAGAGATTTCAATAGTTGTAACCTTGGTCATTGCATCTGCTCTGTTTAAGTAGCTGAGTATCTCAAGCTGCCATCACACTCACGTCCATTAACCTGGGACACGCCACGTTTGTTGACAAGTCCCCCAGGTCTGCCCGTCTCTCATTTGCATATTGATATCCGTTCACAATGCGTGCATAATTGAGATCACGCTTATTAATACCAGGTGTAAATGCAAAGGTCTGTGATCAGATGTCATTTTCCATATAATCTAATCAGACATAGATCACGTGTTAAGTGCACAAAGGGTCCTCGTGTAGACTCTGATGAAGATGTAAGGTCTCTGAAGTTTGAGCCCTTGATTCACCTGCACATTGCTGGTAGATCTATTTTTAACCTGGACAAGCAGCGTGTTTGTTTGGCACATGTCACGCTTGCTGTGGTACAAATCACAGGACTCTGACGCTGCAGAACGGGACTCGAGTCCTGAGTCCAGGTGGTGCCAGTGCAGCAACAATGTGCGAGCAAACAGTAAATACTGTCAAACCAAAAGCATCTGTTTGCCCCTCACACAATCGAGCCCAAATAGCAGTGGCTAGAAAATCAATGGGGATAAGGACATCAGACAAAAGTCACAGCGGTCTCTGGCCTAATAACAGGCCAGGCTGATACAGAGGCAGGTAAGCAGTCAGAAGCCAGGCTGCTTCGTGTCTGATGTCTCAGTCAGAATACGACCTGAAAAAGAAGCCCATAAGTCCGACATCTGAGGGTTTGCCTGCTGGGGGGAGAGCGAAAAGATCTTCTGAAAGAAGTGCTAAACAGACGGCACATTGCCTGTCATTAAATATTGATGTGTCTCGATGGTAAACTGACAAATTTTAAATGCTGTTTATTAAGTACTTTCAGTTAGAGGAGCAGTAGAACACAACCCCCCTGCTACTTCCTGTTACACTCAATTTGCTTGTCAGCATGTCTTAGTGCTTCCACTTAATGTATGTAAAATTCTCCACTGCTATTTGTAATTTATGGTCACTGTCGTCCAGATACAAGGTTATTTGAAGCTTTTATTGTTGACACCATACTTTAAGGACGACATGGGTAAATATTCAGTTGCTAAATATTATGTTAATGCTGTCACTAGTCGCAGTCCTACTGCTGTGCAGGTTATACAAAAACTGTCATGCAATTTTAGAGCACTGTGTGAAACTTACACGGGAATACATCAAATTAATTTGTTCAGCATTTCTCTTTCATTAATGTTTCTCGTTCAATCAAACCTAACGATCGGTTTTTATACAGACGGGACAATTTTCAATGCTCAAATTATAGATGCAATTATCAAAACAGTTGTGTACACAGTCAATCAACTTTTCCTCTAATGAGCTTGCTGTTATAACTCAGGAGGGGACAGTGGAGTCTGAACAACACTCAGCAGGGTGGTTCAACAACAAACAGGTCTGATATTTTTGGAAAATTTTGGCTTTTTTTTAACATAAACAAAACGAACCAATTATTACTTAGCCCACTGTGTATAAAAAACTTCATTGTTAAATGATGTTTCCTCTCGGGATCATTCTTCAGTGCTCCATTTTGACACATTAGTAAATGACGTGGTGTAGTAGCATCAATTCCCCTAGCATCATCTGAAGGTATTAAATGTTTCTTTGGTTAGTGAATTCATACACTTGAAAAATAAAATAATGGCTGATTTGACTGAGATTATTTTGGAGCCTCCACGTTCACTTTCCCCTGACAACAAGAGGAATCTCAATAATACACAAACCTGTAAGTTGCAAACAGCCTATTATTCTGTCAAAGTCTGGTTTACATTTCACAGCAACATTTCAGACCTTCTATACATGATGCATATATCCATTTCCCTAGGAATTATTTAAGTGTGTTCTTTCATTGTACTCCAAACTTTGGTGAGGTAGAATTTTATATAGTTTTAATAGCATATCATCTGCATAAATTAAACATATTTCGATTGAGTACTTGGGTCAATTTTGGTGTCTGCTTTATGTTTTCATGCTGAGCAACTCGATCAAGAACCAAAACTCTGGTGCTTTTGCAATGAAGTAAAACAGAAGGACACGATCTGCAGCACAATTTCTCCTCTCTGTCTCCCTTTGTATCTGTTTATAATGGACATAAACTGGTAAGAGCTTCTCATCTGCTTTATGCGATTAACAATAATGTATCGCAATCTTAACGTCCTCGTTGTAAACATCTGAATTTTTAAGCTCACAAAACTGCCAAGGAGAATAAAACACAATGAGGTGGATAAGAGGTAGTGAAGCATCCAGAAACATACGAGCTCAAGCTCTTGCAGGTTTCAGTCTCTGATGTAGACTGGTGGTTAGAGATTTAGCTTTCACACAGTTCAAACCCAGAACAATTCATAATCGGAATAACATGGATTTCAGATATCTCCAAATAGCCCTTCAGTTTCCATTTCTGACTTCTACGTGAGCTGACCTTTGGAGCTGACAGACCTGGTTGTGCTGTTCTGTGGAGGGGGAGGACATCCACCGCTGCTCATGTGTTTGTACTGTTAAATCACTTTCTGAACTCCCAACCTCAAGCCCTCCTGGGGATTATGGAATATGCAATTATTTTTATCAATATGACAGCATAATCAACTCATAACCCGGCAATCTCATTATACCCCGGACAGCCAGATGCCTAATCAGAACCTCTATTATCTCTACCTCTGTCTTTTGTCCCATACGCCAGCGAATTCAATTGTAATCATTAGGGGCTTTTATAGGAGCATTGACCCATATGTCTTCCGATAAATGATCTGAAGATCCTGCGAGTGAGCTTATCTTTTACATTAGGCGCCACAAAAGGTCAAGATATGGACTCAGATAGGATGGCTCCCAGAAATGTAGTCATTCATCAAGCAGGTGAAAACCTTAAGAAGGTGAAGATCTTTTGTTGGAGTCAGTAAAGTTTCTAAAACATCAATGCACCAAGAAAAGTACTGTCATTACTCATTTGTTTCAAAAACTGAATTGTATTTGTAATTTGTCAAATTAAACAAGCAAAAGTGCTTCGAAACATTTTTGAAATTTAATTGCAAAAGCTTCTGAACACATTCCACCATGCTTCAGTTGAAATTGTGGAAGACACCCTCGCAAAAATCTAGTTATTTTATTTTCCATTACTGTTCCTCTCTGTCGATGAGATAGTGCGTATTTGTGTTGTGGCAGTCTGAAAACAGCCCACGTCCCTCCTGCAATTGCAAGCGCTGATGACTGAGCATTGCCACTGGGCCATCATTTCTGCAGTAAGCCATCCAGTCCTGATATGACTGAATCAGGGGAGAAATACAGTGTATTGGAAAGCAACGCACAATAGGAGCGCTGCCCAGTGGAAACAGAAATCTGCTCAAATATTCAGCTCCGGAGGAATGAAAAGCGAAGAGAATACATCTCACTGCGGAGTCGTACAAACAAAAAAAGTCTTATCCTTCGAGTCAAGATGACAAACCACATAGAATACATTATCTAGGACTAGAAAGAATTAGTCAAATAAGTGGTTATCAACAATTCATCATCTAAATAGTCCATCAAGCAATAACATATCTCTCAGATGTGACTATCGTACTTTTCTTTGAGTGAGTATCTTTGAGTTTTGGACTGACAAACCGTTTAAAGTTGTTTCTTGGGCTCCATAAACTTGTGATGGGCATTTTTCATATAGTTTTCTAGATGGAAAACACAAAAATATAAGGAAATATTCAGCTGCCATTTGAGTGTCTATATACTGTATAGAAAAAAACTCCAAGCTATTTCAAAGTTCTCTCTTTTGGGGCGTATTTTGAGATACATAAAATACAAACATTGTGTTGTGTTAAATAAGATAGGAGTGAAATCAATTTCTCAAAAGTAACATTCTCCAGCGGCAGCACAGATGCCGGGATGTTTTCAATGTCAGCCGACACCCTTGAAATCTGCTGTGTTTGCCTGCTTTTTCAATGGCTCTATTATGGAAGTTACAGGATGTTCAGGAAATGAAGAAAGCTAGAAAATAAACAGCGCTGGTTTCGGATGTGGTGAATATTTAGAGGTCAGAAAGACACCTACTGTTTGATAAAAGAGGTCACATGAGAAGAACAGGCTAAATATCGAAAGGAGAGGCCTCACATGAGGTCGTTTGTTTTCAAGAGCAAAAACAAATGCTCTTTGTCAAAGCCACCTTCACAATCATTCTAGGATACGCTGACCCCTCCGCCTGAGAAGAAACATATCCCTGTGGGGGCAAGACAGGAAATAGTTGTGACTCTCATCAGTAACCTGTCAGGAACCAGTGAGCGATGGCTTCAAAACCTCGATTCAATATCATTTCCAATACACCTGTCACATTTAATGGCATGTCGCTCTAAAGGTACACGGTCACTGGGATTTGTTACAACTGGTTTCGCGGTGACAAACACCTTGATACCACTGCAGGAGCTGGGAATGTAAGCAATAATGATCATTTCAGGAGTGCAGCGAGGGAAAAATCTGACGAGACAGGGCGTTGAAGACTTAATCCCAGCGGTAACAAGAGTCACTTCTCTATTTGTTAATATTCCCTTGTGCCTTCAAGTGGGAAACTGACACTGTTTGAGGAGGTTGTGCAAACTCATATTTTCTATTTTGGTGTGGTAGATTTAGTCTGGTGTGAATTCTGTCATTTGAACTCGACCTGCAGACGAAACAAATGCATTGAAAGTGTGTGAATAGGGGACTGTGGCTCAGAAGGCAGAGAAGCCGACCACCAATTGGAAGGTCAGTGGTTCGATCGCTGGCCCCTGCAGGCTGCATGTCGAAGTGTCCTTGGGCAAGACAGTGAACCCCAAGCTGCCCCCGTGGCTTTTCTAACTCTCAGATGTAGGTCGCTTTGGATTAAAGCGTCTGCTAAAGTGAAATTGTGGAGAACTATCAAATTCTTGCAATTAATTCACTGATGGTGGAAAATCAAGATGGTGATCTCCTGAGCAATCCATAAACTCATTCCAGATACATCAGAAAGTGAAAAGACATTAAAAAAGATTTATGTTCCTCATTAAAAACTGAGAAAAACATACCCATCCCATGATATTACGATACAAGCTGCCTTATTTCCATTCTGTTTCCATCTGTCAGTATTTATGACATATGAGGTCCAGTTGCAGTTTAGCTGATAAACAACTTTCTTTGAGACGTGTGATTTTCTCCCACAGGTCACTACAGGTGTCAAACCTGTGTGAGACTTGGCAAATTGCGGGGCGACATTATGGTAAAAAACTGTAACAGGAACACATCTGACAGATCTCTTCCAACCGAAAATTAAATTGAGTTGCTCGTGCATTCCTCTGCCCCTCGGAAACACTGTTGTAGGTAAATTTTTCTAGCCTCCGAACCACTTATTGACAGAAAGATTGGCTGCTATAATCCCTTCATCTTTCTACGCTGCCTTAAGCCTCTCGCAATATCTCTATCCATCTGGTACACAACAACGCTTGGGTCCCTTGGCTTATCATGTCTAAACTATCTCATGCCTTCTACCTCATAGGCAGACTTAATCGCAACCTTGCTTTCTTCCTTTCCAGCTGGCCAGTAAACAGATAGAGCCTCCTGCCAGTCTGCAAAGCTTTGACAGCTAATACAACCCTCTAAAACTGTTCCAAAACTCAGCAAAGATGCAGACTGGCATCGACGGGAGAGGGATGCCAGAGGATGCATCTGCCTGTGGTGGGTACACGAGCAATGTTTTGAAACTTGCATTAAAGATCATGCTTTTTTTAATTATTATTTTGGCCTTTTGCCTTCATTGTGAAAGGATTTCTTTGATTTATTGAGTCAATTACCATAAAAGTAATCTCCACAACAGATTAATCATTTGACTTATTTTTCAAGCGAAGACTCCCAGGTCGCAGCTTCTCAAATGTCAGTATTTGTTGCATTTCCTTGTCAAATGCGACAGGAAACAAGATAGTAGGCTTCAGTGTATTGTGATGTTTCATTATTTACTGACATTTTAAAAAGGATTACTCAAGAAAATAATCAACACATTAATCAATATGAAAATAATAGTAGTTTCAGGGCTATTGGAGAGTATAACAAGAACTCAAAGACTCAAATCCTGCAGTTTCATAGCTTCAAACATTTCATTACCATCCAGACTGGTAGCTCTACCTTCCTCAGTATCATCATTGAGATATCTCTTGAAGATGCACAGCTGAATTCAACTCCACACAACTCCTCTGTCTTCCTTCATAGCCAGCACACGAGCAATCCCCTGTTAATTTGTCATTGGTAGCAGTCAAACCTAATAATCACTGCTGGTTCTTAGCACGCTCGGCACGGCTGGGCTACAGTGGAAAAGCAGCTTAATGTCAGTGGCGCTTGTGATGAGGTCCTGCGCTGCTTTTGTCTCAATTGCTCACAGATGTTCTTCGCCTCAGATCCCACAATCCAACATACTGTAAATAAAAGGGCTGGCTGTACTCGAACCAGTAAATCTGAAACATACTACTGGATTGTCAATAGAGCCTGAAGGCCCGAGGCAGGTGGGGCCAAAGACATCACGCGCCATTTGATTTAACATTTGCAACGAGCTATCAAGAGTCTGCGGCTTTGAAGCCACTCGTGCTGCTGAAATGTGTTTGCAGTTGCATGAGCAGGGTGATGTACAGTATTAGAGCAGAAGTCAATTAATGAACGGCAGGTGATGAATTTACTCAAATAAAACGCTCAGGCTGTTATTAGCTTCGGGTATATTCCATTACATCTTGTTTATGATGCGATGTATCACGGCTCACAGGAGCCTCTGGTTTCTCCAATCTATGCTGCTTGAATTTGACCACGGCTGCTTTCAGTGATTATATAAAAGAAAAGAGATTCGCTTCTCTTTCAGTGCGTTCCACAACAGTAATGCCCTCAAGTTACTGTAGCATATAGCTCAAAAAAAGATCCCTAGAAAGATAGAGTAATTGCTTGGCACAAAGAGTTTCGCCACAGTCACTGACTATGCAGGGTTTTTCACCTTGACATCTCGTATCAGGGCATAGATCTTCAAACGGGGCCAAAGTGCCAGTCATTGTGACACTGAAGCGCACGATGTTCCACTGGGACTCGTCATAAAAGTCAGATTTACATTTGAATTTGTTCACGTTGGCAAAAGTGTAGTTTGAAGATAATCATATTCATCTCTTGCATATATTCAGTTTGTTGCCAATTTATTTAAGTGCACATATTACTACATAAATTGTGTTGCCTCATCAATGTCTCCACCTAAATGCTCGTTTCCATCAGTGACTAATTCATTACCAGAATCAACACTAACAAGTGCATTATGACTTGACTCAGCTCTGCGGCGCTGTTCACTGGAAGATAATAGAAGTAGGGCACGGCTGACAGTTCTTTAGCTCTGGCTTGAAGCCCTACTAAAAAGAAACAATTAATGGACTATTAATGAGCTGGATGAACCCTTTTTAAGTGGCAAAGGTAATGGGGCTTTTCATAAGGTCTGACAAATGTAGCCCATCCACAGAGAAAAGTGACCCTGAGTGAGTCAGAACAAATATTTAATAACTTCTAGGGAGTGGTTTTACTTCCACTAAATTATTCTGGAGCCGCTCTTGTTTTTGTTTCTGTTGTGTTGACACACTCATTAATATCTAAAATCATCACAATGAAAAACTATTATGATTATAAACTAGTATTTCACAAGCCTTGTGGTTTCTATTGTTTTCAGAAGCTTCCAAAATTTTGCTTGTTGTGTTTCAAATTTCCTCAGACTTTTCAAAACTACTCAGAACCAGTCGCAGTTAGATTCACTACTTGGGGGCTTGTAAGCCATTTGCCAGCAGAGAAATCAGCCCGAGTCGAGCTGATTCTGTCAACAGCACAAGATAAAGTCACCTTCTTTTTTTTTTTACTCCTGATAAAAAAGAATTTCCCAGGATATTTTCATGACCTAAACCTTCCCTTGACACTGTTCTAATAAAAAAAAATGTGCAATCACAGTATTGCTATAATATATGAGAGCCGGTTTTATAATTATAGCACTCATTAAATCCATTTAAAAGCAAAGATTGCCATATTCCCTTGGCAACCTTAGTTTTGTTTGCTCAGCATCACATCAGCTCGTGAAAGCTTTTCCCATTAAAGCTCGCTATCTACAGTAGATGGCACCCGGGTTGGTGCTCTTTAGGCCTGTCTGAGCAAGCCGATAGCTGCAAATTGACAAGGGGCCGGCTGAGCCCCTTGGTGGAACCCTGCCCTGATTAATTAGAGCCATGGAAGATGGAAAAAATATCTGGAGCTCAGTACTCCTGTAATCCCTCTCTCCAGAGATCATGTGCTCGGAGCTTGACCAAGCAAAATACAATGAAGATGACTTGGTGAGACAAGACAGTAGATCCTCTCTCTGTTTATTCCAGTTCTTATTGATCTCCGCCGTCACCAGCTGAATTAACTACAGGCAACCCAGGAGATGTCTGAATATGTTATTTTATTCGAGGATCTACACAAGGCCTTAAGAAACGTCTGACGTTCCTGGGGTGGAGATAAGAAAGGGGAAAGTTACTGTGGAGGTGTGAGATGAAATGAACCTTGAATGTAGTATTTTTGGGCAAACCCCACGAGAGTCTGGCTTTGTTTAGCAATCACACTATTTCTCCCCAACCGCCTGCCTTTAATAAAGTCATTACGCATTGTGTTTGCGAGCGAGCTTTTTCTGTGTGCTCTGTCACTTTGCGAGAAGAAACGCAGCATATAATCAAACCAACAGGCCATAAAAATGACTGTGACAGGCATAAAATAGAAGAGAAAACAAAACGCGACAGGCTGTTCGACAAATTGATAAAACCACAGGGATAAATGGAGATTATAAATAATTTTCTGAGCGATTAAAAAGAAAGCTGAAAGTGTAATTCAAATTACAATTTGGGTCTTATTTGTCTAGTTTTAGCGATTATTTATATCACTGGTGATAATAATTAGGAATGAGATGTGTCGCTAAAAGGAGTCTGATGGAGAGGAACACCTTCAGTAGGGCGACCACGCGCCTTGTACACAAACCTCCAGGCAAATATATTCAAAAGAGCAAACAAATGTGGACAGTTAAACATCCAAACTGTCCGTTGTCCAGATAAAGTTCCTGCAGATGGTTTGCTGTGCCATAAATTATTGCTTAAATTTCAACAGAACTCACTTTCAGTCTCTAACATGTCTGATCATCTGATTGCTCCTGTTATTTATTCTTGACTTTGGTGACTATTTCTAAACAGTGAAAATGATGATGACCCAAGTTGTGATGAACAAAAATGATCTTTTATCTGCAAACTTGAGTAACAACACCATATTTTTTTGGATGCACCGCTTTGGTGGCCATTGCCTACTTTTCTCCAAAACATTTTTTTGTTCATTTCACAGAGCTGCACAACAAAGCGATGATGTCTGCCAGGAAATATCTGGTGAAAGAACAAGTAAACAAGCCTCTGACCGAGCGTTCAGTGCCCATTTCCAAAACCTGCCATTGTGGATTCTGTTCAGTCAGCACTCAAAAAGCTCTGTGGTTCTACATCCAGCCGCAGTGATGGGCTAAGGCTGGAGCGTTGGATGTCTCCTTGGGTTCTCTGCTTTGTCATTTGTCTCCTTTCTGATCTTCAGCAATGAACGCCCCACTAGGAGGGCAATAACTCCCATTGACTTCTGTTTCTGTCATCTTGGCTGGCTAGAATTACTCTTCAGATCTATACAGAGCGTGACCCTGAAAAGTGTTTTCAATTACTTGCTGCTGGTGTCAACCTCTTGTGCTGAGCTTATTGAAATTGAACACGCCGAACTTTAAACAAGGCCACGAAGCGGCCTTATGCTGTTGCTGCTGCCGCCATCGACGACGTGAAATTACACATTTTAAAAATGCCTCACAGTGTCATGCATGGTATAATTTAAGAGCAAATTATGTTCAATACAAAAGAAGATCAGCTGAGACACTTTGGGCCAAATTCGCTTCAGTGCAATAAATAATATATGAGAGTAGAATACAGTAGCTGTTAAGTTGTGACGGCCTACATTTGGGTCGTGCGCTCTCGGGTTCACGGAGGCCAGGGAACACGCTGTACAGGCTCCCACAGGCCGTGCATGTGACGCGAGTCCCTCAACGGCGTGTAATCAAGCTTTACAGCTGTGAGTCACATGACCGACAGGAGGATGCAGCCCTGGAGAACGTTTGAATCAATGCTGGATGATGCGCGGCGATACTTCCAGGAGATTAATGGAGGTCACAGTTCACCTCTGAGACTGAAGACTCTATGAAAGGGATGTACACTGTGCATGTACAGAAAACTGAAGGCCGTTCACTCCCCTGAGGTCGTGATGGATGTAAATAACAGTACGAAAAGTAATGAGTTTCAAACCGCTGTGGTGCTGCCATTGCTTCATTTTCAATTCGTCAACAGCATGAATTGGTCACACACAGATGGACAGTGGTTCAAGGACTTTCTCACTGATTTTGGTCTCACCATCAGAATCAGTGGCGAGTAAGTGAATTCATGCTGAGGAAACTACAAACCTCTTACAGCCTTTTTCAACCCTACGGGCAGCGAGTGTTTGATCCTGAGGAGACAGATTTGAGCTGGGGTGGAACACGTTTTTCAGATATATTATTTAATTAAAGCAGCATGCACAAACACTCCGTTACAAATAAAAGTCAAGCATTCAAAATTTTACTGAAGAAAAAGAGAGAAGCATAAAAAACAGATTTTTTTTGTATTACTACTGATGTATTACTGTGTAAAAAGCATTTTGATGTTGCATTTCAAAGCCAACTTTGTGATAATAGATAATGTATGTAAACTCTATGTTAAACCCATACAGGTGTTTTCAATCACTCTTGCAATCGGACATTTGCTCAGGTTGTAGGTGAGTTATCTTCTTAAGATGATGTCACCAACTCCATACTAATGAATATCATAGAGATAGTTAAGCAACAAGTGCGCAACACTAACCAGGAGAGTAAAGCAGATACAGTCTCTGCACGTTTACAGACTGTAAAAGTGTAGCAGTTAAATAAATGGACTGGAACGAAAAGTACAATATGTAGAACTGAATAATTAATTATACACATAAAATGGAAATACTCAATTAGAAGTATATCAAAACTGTACTTCAGTATAATTCCTGAGTAAATGTTCATAATTACTTTACACCACTGGATTTAGATGAAGTCTTTGTGTGTGTGTGTGTGTGTGTGTGTGTGTGTGTGTGTGTGTTGTGTGGTTCGGCACACACTGCTTGGACCAAACAAACCCCCACACTAATTCAGAAGACAATGGACACATTCCACTGGAAATGAGTGCAGCTATAAATGCAGCTGTCACTTTGCTTGAAATGTGAACTCCGTGTGAACTTTACAGGATTCCACCCGTTTTTCTCTAACACCCCTGTTTACTCGGTGGAGGTGTGCAGTCCCTGTCCCAGCGCCCCAGAGCTATTATAGCCTTGGCTGGCGCCGCGTCATGTTGTCGATGGCGACGACTTTGCTCTTATATATTGTGTGAGTGCAAAAGTCTGCTCGCGCTGATTTGCAGCGGCACCGATAAAGTTCAAATCCTCTGCCCCCTCCATCGCCCTCTGTACCTCTCACGGCAGTCCTCGCCCTCGGCTGTATGCCACGACACGGCGCTAGGCCATGCAGGACATTTCCATCAATCACACTTAGGGGAATGAAGTGTGGATGAAGGTAGTGATGCGGCAGTGGTCGTGATAATGGCCTTGAAAAGTCGAAGCCTGCCAGCCTTCACCAGCTCTCTGTATCAGAGACGGCGTGGACCGAGCCCTCTGGGGAGAGGAGGATCCCTGCCCGGAGAATACTGGGGAGGCGAGTCATGGAACATTCCAGTGATAGGTCCCTGATGCACAGTGATTCACTCTTATCTAACCCACAGATTTCATACAAGTTGCATGAGTCTTTCATGACTCCCGAGATTCGTTTTTACTGCTGTGGTCAAAACTCAATTTACTGCATCACTAATTTACCACCTTGGCGCCGTTCCTCCTTTTTAATTCTACAACTTCTAGCTCTCCTCCATGACACATAACCTATGAAATGAAGTCACTACAGTTAAAAACTATAGATGCATTTAATCCAGAGAGACCCGATTAAAGAGGTTCAAAGAGTAGCGGAAGGATATTTTGTCCTGACAGCCTGACAGCAAGCGTCAGAAATGAATTCTGATCTCTTTCAAAAACCGTTGCCTCCAGCCTGATTCCAGACCTCTGAACTGCTGCCAGCACCTCATTTTTTTCAGTGATTCAAATAGCTCTGTGTTCTGCTCAGAGGCTGACGCAGCTGTACAGGTTGTTTTAAGTCGACCTGCAGAGATAACAACTTGCAGAAATAACAACTGCAGCAGCCATATGTGTTCATTATGCGTTTTGCATCATAAGTCCGCTAACAACTGCTACCACAACTTTGGTTTGGACTCCAAGTGACGTCGGGGGATAAAAATGTCTCTCCCTACTGATTTGTTAGGGCAAAATAGAGAACACAATGTCAGACTGAATAATGAAGAGAAGCCAGTCTGAAAGTTTAGTGTGATATTCAGACAGCGTTGCCTCGAATTCGTCATTCACATTTTGGCCGAACAAACACACGACTCGATGCTAATTCCAGGCTTCGGCTGATTTCAGTTCAGCCCAGAAGCCCAGAAGCATCTCCCCTGGATCGCTGATTATTCAAATGTCAAGGATTGGTATCTGTGCCTTTTGGCATGAGAGTGGGATTTGGCAAACTGGGTAAATTTCAGTCTGCTTTAATAGTTTTAGCTCTGCTTCCTTCAGCCACAATGAAACAGCATCGACTCATGAGGGTCTAATAAAAGTATTTTACAGCAAGCTTAGTTCTGTCTAAGTATGGGTGCTGATATTTGCTTGCAAAGTCGTATCTATAAGGTCTAATTTTGGGTAATTTCATAGAAGGGATGAGGTCAGGACAGCGGTTGTGCACAGAGCTCTCATTAAAGCATGGTCTCATTAATAAGGAGAGGTCCCTGCGATGTCTGTCGAGGCAATGTTTCCGAGCTTTCAAGTCAGCAGATGCACAGACATCTCTGGATAACAGTTTCTAATGATGTCATTTTATGTGGTATATAAAATATGCTGGATGTCTGCAGGAAAATGACGGAAATGTACGGTTTTAAAAATGCGTATGCAAAGAAATTGGCTACTGATATTTCGTATAAAAAAGCATGCGAGTTATTTTAACCCATTAGGTGAGTACGTGCACTGCTTGAAAAGTATATCTAACACCATGAGAATATAGGTGTGCATTTAAGGTACTCACAGAGTCCTCCATTTCTCAAAGTGGCCGTCTGACAAGTGAATGCAACTCATAATTAAAACAGAATCGACAGGCCCTTCTGCATGAATCATTCAGGCAGTTACCATGTTCCATGAAAAATGAACATGTCTGAAAATAGACGTGTTGAATGTGTTGATGAGCAGATGTGAAAAACATCTATTCATCACTGAAGAAGTTGCTGCAGTACGGCCCTTTCCAGTCCTATCAGCCGGCGACAAGCATCTGCACGGGAACAATGAAGCTCATTCATCCATCTCCTCTCGCTCGTGTTCTGTGTTTACAGTAAATGTACAATCCAGTTGTAGTACATATTTATGAGTGGTATGTCTTCTATTTCCTTGATCAATCTCTCACATTTGAGTGCGCAGCTCGACGTGTCTCAACAGCTATAGTTCTAATAAAATCACCACAGCAGCGGAACAAAGGGAGAAATAATTGCATTTCCACTACATCAGTAAATAACTGTAATATGGTTTAAGTGCATACAGCATTCACACATATACTTAGAGCTGAAGATACCTGTGAAGTCTAAATAGGCAGTCACAACAGTCTGAGATGATTTTCTCGTCAAAGAAGTTGAAAGCTTGTTGCAACTCTTTGTAGTTTTCTCTAAGAGCAACAGCTACATTTCCAGAGGAACTTTAATTGAAACAGTTTTTCTGTGAAAGCTACAGTGGAAAAAATGCAAATGATGGTGAGTTACAGTGCTTTAGACTTTGTGGATATGTGTGTTTCAAATACCAAAGACCGTCGTCTGTCTTTATACTCCATGTGTTCCCAGGTAGTTTCCAAGACTATTTTATAACAGGCTTGAAAAATGAGGTTTTCTGAGGACAACAGCTATTAATGACTCCAGCACAAATGCATGGGAGGGTGGCAGTTCAGCTCGTGCATGAAAAATGATCATTGGCGACACTAAAATTGGGGGGAATCGAACAGGCAATGAAGCAGAGATATGACTATGTGCTCTGAATTTCTATCACACTGAAATGCAGACGAATCTGCAGGAGGTCTATTAAACCCTTCGACATCCAACTAACTCACGCAGAGGCTTTGACTTGCATGCATTGAAGTTTAGACACATACAGTAAAAGACCACACAGATATAATCCGAAATTCATTTGCACCAAGAGCCGAGAAATAGAAACTGGAGTGAGATTAAGTTCAAAACTTGGGCTCGGGACAAACAGCTCCAGACCAAAGGAAACACCAGGGTTGGAATTCCAGCCGTCGTGTCATCAGACAATAGACAGCAGCTGCACAGAGACCAGTCCATTTATCTGGACCCCAAACGGCTGTTCAATAGAGCTTTTATTTCCCAGCAACTCAAACAGACTTATACCATTTGTTCTCAACACCACAACTAGAAACACTATTCACTTACAGTAGGATCGAGTTCTCTCGTAAAGCGAAGCTACCGAGAAGCGAGGCCAGTGAGACAGAACTAACAAACACAGTCCCACCGTCTTTACAGCTCTGTATAATGTGTCTCGTCCTATATGCCTCCTCTATTCAGATTAAAAGAGGCCGGAGCTTTTCCTTATTAGGACCATCTGCAGGATTGAAATGAAACTGTAGGATCTACTGGTGCCATCTCACACATTTATTTGAAACACTTGGCCTAATAAAACCCAAACAGTCCTCGTGTGAAACTTCTTTGCTTCACCAATGATGGGTGAAAACAAACAGCAATTATGATGCTAATAAGGCCAATGTGTTGTTATGTCTCTCGTCACCACATTACAGTAGTGTTGTGGTGATAGTTGAAGCTCACCACAGACTGTTAATTCTCATGGAAAAGCAGGCAGCCTGATTTAGGGCTGTGAAATGAGCTCTGAAAGGGAAAAAAAGAAAAGGATTGTTTATATCATGGCATGACAGCACTTGGAGCTGCACAGGGGTCCATGCTCGGGTTTGTTGGCCTTACCGACAGCATAAATGTATCAACAGCGCATTCCACAGTGAAATTGAACTCCTGCCACTGCAACTGACATATTCACACCCCCTTCACCTCCACACGGACTCCGCGTTCCCAGAGCATACCCCTCGCTCCCATATCCTCACAGGGAGGACCACCAGCCGAAACTCCCATCTCCTGTTACGACTCCTGACAGTTATGCAAACGGAGCAGGCGAATTTCACAGGAGCGAGCTGAGTGATATTTTTTTTTCAATACCAGCTCTGTGTGCTCACAGAGGTGCTACACAAACACACTTTCAAGCTGGTACCTCTCCTGCATTGTCAGGGTCCAAGGGCAACTTTGGCTTTTCTTACCAGATTCCTAATGTTTGACTGAGTGCAGTGTCATAGCAAAAGGAACGCAGTGTTCTGCTGGCCTTGTTTAAATTAGTGGCTGAGGAAAGGTACAAAGAGTAGACAGACACATAGAAACAGAAATTCGTTTGGCTTTTAGTACCTGCAGTGCAAAAAATAGCAGTTTGCTCAGAAGTTAGTTCGGCTCTGTGGAAAGTAAAAGCTGTCTTTTCAAGTCTGTTGGACAGAGGTTGTTTGAAATCCCATACTTTGACTCCACTCTTTGAAAATGGGGGGCACATCTGCTTGTCTTTTCTCCAAATTCATTTTTAATGGGAAAGAGGTGCAACTGTTATCCCTTTTAGGTTCAATGGACTGTGTCAGCAGCTCAGACAGTGTGTTCACAAAGTTTGTTTGTGCACAAAAAAAAAGAGGGGATGTTGGGAGAACAAGCAATTACTGTAAGCTGGTGTGACAGTACACATGAGGCGCTGTCTGAGGCCCCAAACAGTTAACGTCACTCAGGAAACAGGGCTGTATCGATGGGTTTGTTCCATCCAACGGCCAAATAAATGGGCAATACTGTGCATTATGCTTACATGGAGAGCAGGAGAGGTTAAATTATGCCTCTTTTTAGCTGTAGATAATGAGAACTACTGTGAAAGCACATCTGCCAGGGGACTCCAGAAATATGGCCACTCCATATACATCTGGCCATAAAAAAAGAGAAACAGTCAGGGGATAGTCAGAAGAATACAGAAAACCAAGGAATGCAAAGCAGTGTGACTCCTGTGGAGCCGAAGCAGCAATTTCATTGTCAGCGCTGCGAGCAGAGGTGGGCGATACAGCCCTAAAATAATATCATGATATTTCTGGGTATTTCTGCAATAATGACATTCCTGACGATATGACAAAATAATGAAAAATATTTTCGGTTAAGAACTCACAATAGCTGTTGCCCTGCGGGAGTTTTGGCTCTGCTCATTCTCAACAGGGTGCTTCTGCTTGAGGTGGTGAAATAAGTTTGTTGTATTGTTGCTGTTTCAGTCGTCTTGCACTTCTTAATTATTACTGCAGTTTGTCGTACAACTGATCTTGTGTAACCAAACTACTTCCACACCACTGGGGTCGCTCCCCCTAACACCTGCACCGTGCAGCTGGTAGCAATGTCACTTTCGTATTCAAGCATGCTTGTTGCAAGACTGTACTTACATAAACAAGTCAGAATATTCTCCATTATTATACTGGTGTAATACAAAATGAGGATAGAAAAAGAAAGTTTTGATTATTGGCTATTTAAGAGCTTAGAGGAGTGTTAAGATGAATAACAATAACTTCTGATATATGGCAACGCTATACTGGGAGTATGAGGAAAAATTATGAGCAGTCGATGATCAGACCATAAACAAGACAAAACTTTAACCAGATTATCTAAACCAAACAAATTTTCACAGATAAGCATATGTCAAAGTTGAAAAGTCAGTCTGTAAACTGTGGTGGATGTTTAAAACAGACAGTCGGGGTAATAATTTTCCTGATTGCTTTGGTTTCCTCTTCCAAGTAAGTTTGGTTAACTAAAACCCGTCCGACCATCTGTTTCTTGCCCTGTCTGACTTCTGTTTAGTGACATCACTGTGTTCCCAGATTTCAGTTTGGTGAGTAAAGTGTTACTATCACCAACAAATAGGACCCAACTTGTAATAAAATGAAATTATCCTTTTAAAAACCAAATTTCCCTCCTCTGACTCACAAAATGCACCAGTCATCATATCCAATTGTGTTTGTTTTGGTGACACACAAAATAACTGATCACAGAATTTTCAAGGGAAACGACACAGCTTTACTCCTCTGAGACAAAGTGAATCAGGTTTCTGGCAACGTTTGTCAAAATGTCGATCCAACCACAGTCAACCAAGCGACAGCGAAGCAAGACTTTCCCAATGCTATCTGATCTCTGTGGAGGTGTGAGAGCTCTTGGGGAACGAGCACCACACCCAGTCTTATCAAGCTTATTGTGTGGATTAACAGTGGTAACGGTGAGCGGACTGACACAATCAGTGATGTAGCGAGCAGAAAATTAATGTAAGAGATAGAAGCAGCATGTGTGAGAAGATATGAAAGCAGGTATGTCTTGAATACAATTTACAGGAGTACAGCTTTGACAGTCTATGTCAGAGTTTCATATTAATAAATCCTTGTCAAAACAGACATTATGATGCTTTCAAACACCCAACAATTGTCAATAACAGAAACACCAATAATCCACCAAGAGCTTCTGTCAGACAGCTACAAAGAAATGAGTCAATTCAAATGCAACAGAAAACACCCACATTGGATATTTGTCAGTTAATTCAAAATGGACTCTGAGGTTCTTCACCTTCACCCTCTTTCATAAGAATGTCACTAATTCCTCCTTTGGTACTAAACACAACCATGTGTCACAATACATACACGGTGAATACATGAATACACAGTACTGTATTCACATAATACTACATAGAACTGTGCATTGCAAGAACAGGACATATGTTTATAGAGTTTCTTTTCACCTTGAACATTCTAGTAAGTAATAACTTGCATTCAGCAACAAAAAGACACCTTTTCGAGATGTAATAGCTTCTTTAGTGTTTTCTTGTCCTGGCGTACTGAAAGCATTATGAAGGGATTTTACAGTGAAGGGCAATATGCAGGATAGTGAAGGCTGTATGTTCTGCACATTCACTGGGGGTTAGAAAGAACAGACAAGGCCAGAGATACCAACACAAGGACGATCCAGTCTTTCCACAAACTGCTGATGACAGTACACAATCTGCTTTTACAAAAATGTGCCAGCGTCTTGACTGTTGAGGCTATTCTGCACTGATTCGCAGTTTCATATTCTTTGCTATGTGTTAAGGTGGCAGTGACACTAACCATTTATATTCTTTGTCATGGGTAGTTCATCATGCAAAAGGTGCATGTGGCAGAAGCATAGCGAGGGAAAAAATATTGATGCAACCGTGTACTTTACAGACGAAATAGCAGCTTTGCATTGTTTCCATTGAAGCTTCCTCCAACAGCCTCAAGTTTCAAATCAAACCTGGGAACGCTGCATCATGCAAATATGCTCAACCTGCCCAGACATAACATGTAAAACTCAGTTAACCTCCATGTCCATCAGGACTGACGAAAGTCTGACAGAGACGGATGACTCGTCTTCCCAAAGTGACACACATAACCGACCAGTGCGCCTCCATTGCTCCCAATACGGACCCTCACAGCAGCTGCGGCCCACTGTGAAGGTGAATTGTCAGACTTTTTCCAAACTGTCTAGACTTTCCATCCCTCCACACCAGCATGGGATCCCCGATAGCGGAAATCCATTCTGCGAAATGCTCAGAAGCTCTAATGAAGAAATGAAGCATGGAGGAACCATGACGGACCACGGCCAGAGGGAACCATACGGAGCGAAAGAGGGCTACTGAGGGAGGGATGGCTCGAGTGGAGGGGGGAAGAAAGACAGAAAGGAAGAAAGGAAGGAAAGGGGAGAGGAGAAAGAAAATGGCTGAAAGAGAAAAAAGAAACTAAAAAGAAGGAAAATGCGTAATAGGTCTCCGTTTATTAGATCCTTGTTGAAACGTGGTGTCTGAAATGACAGTAAACTTGACAGACAATGAACCTTAATTTACTTGTCACACTGACACTTTTTCATTTCAGTGGCAGCGGAAAAATTAATTTCTTTCATTTGACATATTTGTACAATTTAAATAAGAAAATATTTGACTTGCTAGCGGACCATTCAACTTTCCCTGTTTGTTATGAATGGACTTCAAACAAGGACGTCAGCTCTTTCAAACCTTTTTGACGTTGAATAAATGTTGAAAATGTGGGTGAAAATGGAATTATGAAAGTAGAGTTTACAACAAAAAAACAGCCTGCAGTCATTGTTTAATTACTTTTTTTCCTCTGGTTTCATTGTTAGAATATTCTCATCACCAAAGAAGCCTGTTTACTACTTTCTGATGCCTTTAAACAGACAAAAATCATTCAAATCAATAGATTGAAAACCTGGTTAGAATTCGGTAAAAATGAAAATGATGAACCTTAAATCAGCTCTGGCACATTTTATCTTATTTTAGCTTGTTGTTTTGTATGGTTGAGTCTCTTTAACCTCCAATTTCAGCTATAAAAGCTCTAATAAGCACACTGTGCACCAACCGAGCACCGAAGAGCAAACAGACAAAGTTGGCTGTTGTTCTGTCTGCTGGATGTGGAAGAAGGCAGTGACAGTCAATAAGCACTTTACAAGGCCGTTTATATGTTAAGTCTGTGCATCTGTCAGCTTGTTTTGATGTTTTTCTGCTCCCCTGTGACCAAGAATCGATGAATGCAGCTTAAGAATACACAGTATGTGAAAAATGTACATTGTGTTCATCCGTGTGCTGCTTTGTTTGCAGTGTTTTCAGGCTCGGTATCACCTTTAGCCTCCCTTTGGCACAAATCTGCCAGGCTGACTCATTGTCTCAGGTGAAGCCAAGCAGAAGACATAGCTGCTCCAACCCCTCGGTGCCCCGCCTTCCCACACACACACACAAAAAACAACAAACCCCCACCTCACCGCCGCCGCCGCCACCTCCCCAACCCCACTCCAGGGATTCCTGTCTGCTGAGGGACTTCTGGGATCACATCGCGTATCGGTCTGGCGCCTTGCCTCCTGCCACCATCAACAGTTACAGGGGGGTGGGGTGGGGGGTGTTGGGTGGGTGTTATGGCCACATCCTTGCTCAGCACGGCTCAGCACGTCTCCACTTCCAGCACAAACCAGTCATTGGTCCTCATTATTTATGACATTTTCCCCGCGATTATTAATTCATCAGAATTACATTATATTCCAGACGCAGCCCAGACGCTGTCACATCTGTGGCGTCTCTGGAGCCCAGCGGGTCCTATAGGAGCTCCACCCACTCCATCAATCCCCTGCCCCTTCCTCCCCCCCACTACTGTTTTTCCACATCTCTAATTGGGGTTTGTTCATGGCTCCTGTGATCAGTGGCAACAGCGTGATCCGTGCCGTTGCCTCCCAAAGTCTAATGGGGGGGAAACTTGTCAATTTATCCGCCGCCTGCGTCACTTTCACTAATCGCGCCGTCTTCGAGCAAACAATGCTTTCATTCACGAGAGCTTCTGTAAATATCATAATAATGATATTATTATGCTCATGCAGTATTAAAGCCGTTTCACATCCTTCATTGTTCGACAGCATTAATTCCTGGAACCCACATTAGAAACACAATCCTGGGATATTAGGTGTCTGTGCTGTTACTCTCGTGTCTGTTGAGGCTTCAGTGGGCTGACTAATCAAGGGTTTGGGTTGCAATTGTTAACAGAGGCCATTTTTAAAGCTCCACTAATCAATATTTTCTATGGATCAAATAACGAATGGGTCGCTCATAGTGATTTTTAGTCCCTTTGAGCTCATTGTTTTGGTTTTATAGCCGCACAATCTCAACAATACCATTTTCAACAGCAGCGAAAGCAGCTGCAGCTAAAAAGCTCTGATAAATCCACTATACAAAACCTGCCCAGCAATAATGAGTCTCATGAGCTGGTGGAAGAAACAGAGCAACAATGAAAATGAATATTGGACTTACATTAATCAGGTCACCAGATATACAACACCTTGTGAATGCTATTGTTGCCCCGTGTTAGCTGGATGCACAAATAGACAATTCCTAACATGCAAACTCTAATAACTTGACTCTTTATTTAAAAAGCTTTTATTGTAGACTATCAATCTATGAAAAGCAGATTGCAATTTCTTAGCAATGTTTTTATCCACATTCAAGCACTTCCACACATTTCACCCCGGACTTGCCCACAACAAACAGCCTCCTACTGTTGACAGACTTCCCCAGCTGGTCGATGGATTCAAACCTCCAAGCAATCACTCTTTAAAATCAAAGGGGCTCACTTGGACCAAACACAACACCAATGTCAAAGATAGTACAGGTGAAAGTGCCGGATCCTTGATCGTACTTAATCTAATGCTCGACTCTCTTGACAAAACCGGTGACAAGCAGCACATGGCTTGTCTCAAAAGTGAAGTGAAATCCAGGAGATACTCTCAAATCCCCCGAGAGCACTTTGAAACCCAGCTTGTGTGGAAGGATCCTGGGGCCCGATGTTAATTTGTTCCCCTCGGTCAGTTGCACTCTTAAGGTTGTTTTTTTCTTTTACTAAGTTTACTGATGCCTTGCACCAAATGTAAAAGGATAGTCTGTGCTGCAGACACACTTCAGTTCTTACCAAGAAAGTATTTAGGTCTGATATTCAGCCCTAAACAAACTGGGGTTTTTAATGACCATCACAACATGCTGCATATTTAACTTCTTGCAGAAAAGCAAGTAAATCTCCAAATTGACCATAACGTACCTACAGGGGGATAATAGGATTGCTGGTCGATACCAATTACCCGTTGCTGATATCGTTGCCTCTCAAATCTTACTCTTAGCCATATATATCGCTAAGGAACCAAAATCTCCATCAAAGGAAAAAAAAAATTCATTGGCAGATACTTAGACAAATGTGACCAGGCTTGCAAGTTTCAATATGATAACACACACACACCTCATTTACAATCTCATGAAGAAACTTACAATTATGACTTTGTGTAGGTCAGGACCAATGACGTCCCACTTTCATCATGTGGAAGATCAATGGTCTCACATGCACATCAGGGTTTACTTTCCCCGCCGCAGCCTTGTCAGGGCGGCCCTTCAGTCCTAATGCTCATCATTACCGACCACTCTGATAAGCAGGTTAAGCTGCCGATAAATCAGCAGTGACATGTGCCTGTTAGGACACAGAGACCCTGATATATACTCAATTACAAAACACTGAACACATTTAGTCTTTACAGAGGTCAGTGTAGGTGCTGAGATCTAATTAAGCATCTGTCTTAGTGAAGGTTTTGTTCATTGCAATCTTACATACATGAGCTATGAAGCCAAGTTAAGACATTATCTCATCATGTATCTTCTCTTTTTCTTTTCTGCAAAGAAACCAGAGTTAAAGTCAAATACACTTTTTTTTTTTGCTTAGGAAGGTTTTTAACTTAGTGAAATGACAGGGAAGTATCTTAGTGGCAGCCAAGAAAAAAGCCGATCGAAATCTCTGAAAAGCTGCTTCAAAGCTTCCTTCCTTATCTCCTTACGCATAGGGAAAGGAAACATTGCCGTCCCACAATTCCTTGCACTAACATTTAAACCAACAAACCATTCAACGTAAGTAAGTAATCGAGTGTCTTTTCCTGAGTTTTAATGAATTCTCCTTCACATATTTCCTTGACCTCATGTTTTCCATCGAGGTCAAGGAAAAGGTTTGAGGAAGACGATGTGCCCTGATGTGAAGGTTGTAATTTTTCTGACTATCCGACCACAGCCCCAGTTTCATTTGGTAATAAAAAATGGTGTGTCTGCTGCAGTTTCTGTATCTCTCATTAAATTAATCTCTCTCAAAAAGACTCATAAAGTGGTAATGAAATTCTTGTGGGAATTTGATTTCCCCCCCCCTCCCTTTCATCATAAAAAGCTCTGTTTGAGAAATGACTTGTCAGAAACTTGTCAGTGGTTTGGATGAAGGAAGGAACAATAGAAAACAAATCTCTCTGCCCTGAATATGAGTCTCTAAGCAGCTGGGATCAGACAATAATGAAACACAGAGACAGCAGCATGTTGTGTTAGAAAAAAAAAGTCTATTAGGAAAGAACCCCCTTCAGCAAACTCACAGCTGATGTGGCATAACTTCCATGTAGGTTAATGAAGTCCTAATTTAGACCTTGATGAAAATTCACACTCAAAAAAAAAAAAAAAAGAAAGCACAAATGTCAGGTAGCACACTTTCTTATTCAGCCATCTTTCCTGGACGCCGACTGCTGGGATGCAGGCTACAGCATCTGAGCACTGCATCAAATCCAACCCAGAATGCTCCAAACATAGACAAAGGAGCCCCTCCACCCATGGCGAGCGAGAGGACAGTGATTAATGAGGCCACACCGGTGGAGAGTGGCTCCGTTATACTCCACCTCCAGTCCTGTCTCTGCTTCAGCAGTAAGAGTGTCAACAAGTAACTAATGACTGCCAGGATGTCCTCTGTTATACATTTCCTGAAAACATCACTTCCTTATCATCTCTAATGTTGCATTCACATGCTGGTGATACATGGCTGGAGGCAAACTAGAGGTTAATTATTTTCAATAGGAGATTGGCATTAAAGTCTGACAGCGCTGCAGTAAAATGGGACTGGGAGAAATAGGTTGGTTTTTTCTGTTTTGCACCTGTAATGGCAGCAATGAATGAGAGTTCTGCACCGGCCCAAAACCCCAAACCGAACCTACACCCGTGTCTTATGGACCGGATCCAGCTAAACCCAATTTGTATTATGAAATTGAAGAAGTATCTACAGGACGTGAGCCTGAAGCTTTAAGAAGCAAAATGTCCGCAACCCAACGCAAAACACGATACTCTCTCGAGACCCTTTAATCTGGGTCACGTAACAGACTCGGCTCTGATTGGATGACATATATAAATGGATCTTGCATTCTCATTATAATAACTGACACCACTTGTGGGTTAGAGACTTGCATCATTTTCATGGCAAAAGCAAAGCAAACACAGGAAACAGAATTGAGAGTTAAAAATTTTAAGACAAGGGAGGAGAAATCGGATAAATAAAGTATAATGTGCTTACTTATGCTTTAATACTAAAACTTCAGATGTCTAATTAATTGTGGGTCAGATCAACAAAACTATGAAATTTCCTATAAATGCAGGGCTCATCATGGCAGTGATGCTAAACAGGATTCAGCAGAGGGTAACAGAATATTGTCTTACTTATCTTATTATGTTTAAAATACAGTTTGCTCTGAATCATTCATTTGATTACAGAAATTTGTGGAACAACAACATGATAAAATCACATAATAACAAAATCATTACACTAAAAGTCTATAAAAGATAATAGTGAATTGAGGCCCAGGCCCAATTCTGAATAATTTAGTATGTTGAAAAAGCCACAAATGTGCTCTTTGTTCTGTTCCAACAAGGATTAATGTGTGAATAGTGTTTCCTCCCTTTGTTCCTCCATTTCGAAGTCAATGATAAAATAATATAACCAAACAAAATTTAAATCAATTTTAGCTTTTGAGTATTTGAAAGTACAGGCCAATTTGTGAAGCCAATCATGCTTTTTATTGTGTGCAACACATGCTAAATGAGTGAACTCCCATTTCTCAGAATCGCCATGCCAACCCGTTTAGCCCTGCACTTAAGAGACATCCCATGATGCCGACCATCAGGCCCCGGTTTCTGGAGTCAGATCAGGTTCAGTATTAATGAATGCACACAGAAGGATTCACACATTTATTTTGGGATTTATATCTACGTAGCTTTTGATATAAATATTTTTCAATGCACACAAAAACAGAAGGTTCATAAATGTTTTGAACTGAAAGACAGAAATAAATGTTCTGCCAAATATATGTATTCAAAACAAGAAATATTTGCGTGTGCATCAGAAATACATTTGTGAACCTTGTTTTTTTTTCGTATGTGCATTTGCTTTACATTTACATGCAACAATTAAAATGTTGTGCATTGAAAAATATCTATGTAGAGTGAGTCATTTATATAAAAATACTGACATGCATGCATTGATATTGAGACTGACTTGACTCTATACCAGCGGGAATAAAACTCAGACTCTCTGCCTCTTGTGTCCGATGATTTTTCTGGAATCTTATAAAGTTCTCTCCCTCCACTCTGTTGGTCGGAGAATCCCTCGAGCCACTGATCGAACTGCAATCTCCCTGTTCAAACACAGCTGCATCAATGGGCTTTTATCACACCGCAGCCCCCCCCGCCTCCTAGATACTAAGATCTGCACAGCTGCTGTTCTGTTGCCCAGAAACTGAATGTCATTTCAGGAATACCCCCCATTCCACAAACAGGATAGTGTTACAGGAAGCACTGCAAACAGCCCGAGCCTCCAAACTTGATTTTCCCCATTTCAGTCCGAGCACTCTCATACTGCTCATGCATCCATTTTCTGGGGCTCGTCTCTCTAATGAGAGTTCAGATGTCACTGAAATTGTGAGGATAGGATGAAAAGAATTACATAATTGCACCTTTCCTAAAAGGAAGACCTCAGCGTTATTGAGTTTTTCGTATCATTTTCTCATCTCTGGAGACCTAAACCTCCGTTCAATCAATGTATACCGAGTTATGAGCGCTGTAATTTAAAATCACATTATTGGATGCAGCTCATTTAGTTTGCGAGTCCGACCAAGAATCCTGCTAACAGACATTTTTGTCAATTTGGAGGCAAAAAGCACTCAGCGAATCTATCTACAGGTTGTTTGCTTAACAAAATGGCTTTCTTGTTCTTTTCAGGCCCCTCGTACTGAAATAAGAAAATCTTCCAGCATTAGGCTGTTAGCATAAATTTAATGGTTTTTTTTAATCTTTAAGTTCATGAATACATATGAACACTTTGAAACATTGTAAGCAATATATGATTTCACCAAGGAAAAAACATAAAAGTCACGCCTAGGAAATGGCCTGAGGAAAAACACAAGTTCACTTCGGTAACTTTATTGGTTTTATAAGGGTGTTCATTAAACTAAACACCCTTCCTTGGCACTGAACCTCATTTCTTCAACCCCATGCTCCATTAGTAGCCACTTTATGCAATTTAGCCTTGTTTTCGACAGAGCACATCAAGACCGGAGGAGAGCGGTGATAAAAAATATTCGACCGCAGGGGCACTTAGGAATCGCACGTCGTCTTCCTCTTTCTTCTGCCACTACAGCGCTGAGACACTGCCACTCTCAGTCTATCAAAGCAGGTGCAAATGTTATAAATAAATGCAGGAGGGTTGCTGGGGTTCTCCCTTATTAACCTGACAGATATTTTATATTCTGTACAGTTTGAGGCTTTTCTGCAAGAGGGAGCTGGCATTTAAGGCCCTCCAGAGGCACTAAAGCCATTGGGCTAGTAAGAAGAGCCATATCCGTGAATGAACTAATTAAGCTCCTCAATGTCCTCGGCAAAATGGTGCCCTGAGATTGTTCTCTGCAATAGCAGTAATGAGAAAGAGAGAGACTGAAGGGTGAAAACATGGGAGACAAAAAGCAGGGGGGTTGGGGTGGCAAGATCCTCAAATGCATAAGGAGCGTGCACCGTGCAGAAAAAAAAAAAAGATCAGCAAGGAGACATTTTAAACTCATTCTCTTCCCGTCCTGAGCGAACCGACCTGTTACGTTTTTGAATGCAAAGTCCGTATTTTCTCCTCTTTGTTTTCCCTCCCTTGGTTGCGGCAAGGCTCATTAAAGGCCATAAACAATGCGAGATGTGCTCTCTAATGAGCAAACGCTTGTGTAAAAAGGGCTCTGTCCTTGGGAAGCTGGCCATGTCAGCTAAAACTGTATCCAAAGCCAGTCTCATGCATCTCAGGACTAAACAACCGGGCCATTCTCAGCAGGCTCGTTTGTGTCCCCAATCTCCTCATTTTCATTGTTCCCTCATTTTCTGTTCTCTGCTTCCCATGGAAATTATCGTTCGCTTTACCTCCTGATAGGGAGCATAGAGTCATTTCGGTTATGCTTTGCCCCATGAGAGTCTGACACGGTGATTAATGAAGATTGGAGACTTCCCTCTCTGCTCTGCTCCTTCAGGATCCAAGGAAGTGGGAGTTGACAGAGTCCCGGGGGGGTCTATGGCGCAGGGTGGCTAACTAAGTGATCTGCTTGGCCGGCTACTGAGCGCAGTGGAGCTGAATGAAGCGGCACAGTCAAAAACAACAGCGGGCTTTCACCGCGTCAGGCCACAACAGAGTATGCTTTCTTTGAGACGGAGAGAAAAACCTTTCGGCGAAACAAACGGTGGAAAATGGGAGCATGATTTGGCATTTTGAGTTGCTCTTTCACGCCGACAGTGGGTCAGACAGTGATAAGTGATCTACCTATGGCTCACTAGTCACAGTGATTCTGAATAATGATAGCAGCAACTGAGAGATAAATCATCATTATTCCACAGATACAAAACAATGCTATAACAATTTCCACAAATGATTGTTGAGATAAGCTGTGCAATATCGGTGTCTTATTCAAAGCTGGATATTTTACTTATGAGGAAAATGATAGGAAACAAATGAAAAGGTTAGAGTGACTTGAATGTTAAAACCCTGCGAGGAGCCTCTATAGGCTGCAAAATCCATATGACCCATGTTATGAAAGTCATCATACAGTATCTCAGAGCTATTCAGGCTGCAGTTGTAGTAATATTGAGGGTGCCGCTGGAGGAAAGGCGGTAAGATAATTAATGTCCAAAATGTTCCCTCTCTGACACATGGATGCTCATGAAATTTCATGGCAACCTGTCTATGAGATAATGAGTCAGTGTTAGTGTGAAGGCTCAGCCTAAAATAAGAAGGGTTCATCTGCAGGAGGGCGTGCACACACGAGTGGAAAGTGGAATCTAATGTGGGTGCAAGAAAAAGGATCAGAGGCTGAACGTATCCGGACCAAAACCCATGACTCACTATGTCGAGGTATCTCGGTTTTCATCATCGCTTTTGACGGACAGAACAAAAAACATTACCATCCTTCAAAAGTAGCTTTTGCTCTCATACAGGCCCAGAAAGATTTTTTTTAAGAGGTTAGCTCTTTGTCTGAGCCGAGCAATAACTCAGCCAACACAATTGCACTGCTCGAAAAAAAAAAGCAGTCATCTTGATTGATGTCTACCAACTTGGCTACAAGCTACATGTGCTCCAAACCCATTAAAACTCCAGCAAGGAAACATCTGGTCACAGATTCACTTTCCATTAGCACGACTCAAACAGAAATGTTCTTGCACATGTTATCTGATGATGCTCTGTGGATCATGTTAAGATCTGCATCTTGATAGCAATGTTCAACTGTTCATGTCTCACAATGGAGACATTTCCGAGTGTTGAACTTCGAAGGATTTTTCTGCTGTGCTGTTTGTGCCACCTCTGAACACATTAGCACATCGTACTTAACACACATACACAGAAATGCCGTGTGTGTTATGTAAACTCCCCAAATGTAGTGAAAAACTGAGGCAGGAATAGGAAAGAAAATGGCTCAAAAGACACCAACTTTAGTGCCGACTCTTAATATCTTATTTTCTTATTATCTTATTTCAAGAAGAAGAAGAATCAGGTGTAAATTTGTAATATTTGAGCTGTGTTTTAATTTAGTAAAGCTCCAAAATTGCACTGATTAATGACTGTTTCAAATGTTCTATGGCAAAATTTATGGAATAATTTAGTCCTGAACCAGCCACTGCTTTGATTTTGATGTGTCTGGTCACATTGTTACGGTAGCAGTGCTTGGTCAAAAAGGACAAAAGACTTGCAGTTATTTGACACAAAGTGAAGCAATGGAGCTGAATATATTGTTCACTACTTCATTTGTCACAAAGTACTTGGCAATTTAAAAGTTAGCACCACAAAAAGAATCTAATTATGTGGGAAACTGGGATGGACACCTTGATCTATAGAAATATCTAATCAGCACCGTCCGACAGTCTTTGACAAGACAATCTAACATGTTTTTTATTAGAAAAATAAGTTCAGGAAGTCACATCTGAAACCACGGCTTCCTCAGATGGTTCTACAAGGCGTGAGTCTAATAAACATGTTGCTGCTCCAGACTGTATATTCAACATAGACTGCAGAGGCTCAGCGCTGTGTCATTGAGGTGAGCGTGCCGCTGAGCCATGCCAAGCACATTACAAGTCTTTGAGCCGGAGCCATCGGGCAGCGCAGTCTCTGAGGCTTCTGTTGGCTCGCGTAAAAAGGCCGAGCCCTCGACCCCTCGTGTTGAATCGTCTGAGCTCGGCCCATCTGGCTGCCCGCGCCGCGAGCCAGCATCAATCATATGCAGCGGGACACGCCCCCTTTGTTCCTGCAATGTAAACATATTTTATCCTTCTGCTGTTCAGACAGAGAGCTGGTCTTCGTTTGACATTTACCTCTCAATTTGTCATGAAGCATAAATAGGACTGGAGCAAAACTAATAAAACAGCCTCATTAAAAAGCCGAACGTCTCATATACACTGTCCATACGAGGGCATCAGACATTTGAGGTTGGATTTCGGCCTCGTAACTTAAACATAATTGGTCAGATGACTTTAAACTTCAGGTTTCAAAGTATATTAATGCACTAAGCACCTTTTAAAACGTTCTTTGGTCCGTCTCCCTCATTTCGACCACGAGGGGAAAGTTAGACGCGTCTCTACTGTGGTTGTGTTCCTTGGCAGGAGGTGAAAGTAGATGCTGCTGGAATGAAATTAAAAATTTAAAAAGACTTCAGAGAGCTTAGCTGGGAGTTTATTGATTGGTTAAAGCCTTTCAAAAGAGCGCATTATCGGCCAAAATGCAATGATAGCAGAAGGCAACAAATGAAGGCTGCAGATTTGCAGCATTTCTAATTCACATATTCATATGCGAGGGATTTACATTTAAATTTTTGAGCATTTACAGTAAGTCGTGCAGCACAAACACTGCAAGCTGCCAAATAATGTGGAGGAGAAACTACAAATCAACTGTGCCAAAAACGGGAGTGCCAACAAAAACTAAGAGTTTCTTTATCACCTGTCAACATTCATGTATCCTCAACAGAACAAACTCTGTCCTCCAACCAGGGCGTAAAAGTCTTATGGTATTCATTTTAATGTGCAGGCACAATCTCTGAACTGTCAATAGAGAGAAATAATTATACAGTTACAGAAGTTTGCAGTTACTGTGGCTTATTAAAGCAGCAGAGCAGCGCATTATGCAGAGAAGCCTTGCAGATAAAATGAGACAGCTGTCAGTCAGGAGAGCGGCTATTCATTCCAGAGACATAATCAGGCCACAATGCATGAGCAGAAATTTTGCTCCTTTTACAGCGACTCAGTTTACCAGCAGAACGTTAAAGCCTCATCTTATTTTCAGATGTTAATTTGTGCGAAAAATCTGAAAAAACATGCATCACATGAGCTTATCATTCAAGGCAAAGATCTCTCTTTTCGCAACATCTGAGATTTTATTCAGCTCATGCCAATGCATTTAATTTAGCACAATAAAGATCTAAGAAAAGAAATTCTCAGCAACGTCCCAGATCCGCCATCTATAGCAATAACACTTTAATTTTTAAATTAAATCAAGGACTTAAAAAAACATCCATCCATGTCTAACACTATTACTGCTCTCAATGAGCTTCAGTGCATGAAAATGGGCTCCAGCGTCAGAGCGGGAAACAATGACTCCAGAGGTTGAAGCGCCCCGTCGACCCACTGGTTCCTCCTTCACCACACTTTCGCATTGTGTCCCGCCCCCCTCTCGTCCTCCACCCCTCCTCCCGCCTGCCGCCCTCCACCTTTGTCTGCCTGCCCGGCTCACAGCGAGCCACTCCTGGGGCTTTTCTTCAGGCGCGCCCCTTCCACAATGCTGTTAGTGTGAAAGCCTAATAAATTACAGACCTCTCCTGATCTCATCAAACGCAGCAGCCTGGTCATAAACACATAATGGAAGAGACCCTCTTCGAGCCGTTTGTGTTGGGTCAAATTGGGGTCTTCAAATGTTCATACGAAATTGGATGAGCTCTCTTAATTTTAAAAACAAAGGATCCACACTGGGGAATAAATGTACCACAATGGTCATGTAATAAAAGCTATGCTGAGAGTCTCTGTCTGCTTCTGTCTGTGTTTGACACACACACCCACAGGGACAGCGACTTCATGCTGCATTCATATTCACCTCGTAAACTCTGAAATCTACATCGCTGTCCTCGGCGAAGCACGTGGGCGCCAACAGGGACTTCATGGTGCATTCAAGTACACTCACAAATCTACACTCGAATGACCACAAAGGTTGTTTAAAACAGGAAAGTTTTGATTTTATCCTTCTTTTCCTTTGTTGAACTCAACAGGCCGCTTATCAAATTATATCAAGTTATCAGCAAACTCCATATTCTTATGGTCCCCAAGTACCTCCGTGATCATTCTGAAGTTGTTTTACTGCAGTATTTTAGAATTATACGTCATACCCGATATGGACGGTTAAAAAAAAAAATGCTTACCCAGTGGATTTTTTTCTTCTACGTTAAGTCAGGAAGTTAATTTTGGACACTGTTTGTCATTCATTTAAAGTGTCAATCTCTGTCAGGAGGAAATTTTTCAGTGCGTATCCAATTAAAACTTGAGGCCATATGGAGAAAAATATCGGCATAAAAAATCCTAGCTCACAGTTTAGTGGACATTTTGAAGTGATGCTATAATTCCTTTAATTTTTCAAAAAAACAGACTGATGAGACTGAAAATGTTAAAAAATATTACATGTTCTATTTTTTAAATTATGCATGAAGAATAAAAAACTGGTAGGCTACCTGCTCTGAGTGGCTGAGGAGGAGAAGACGTGTACGAGTGTTTTCATTTTGTTGTTACTCATATGTTACTTTATTCAGTCTGTCCCTGACCCTCTTTCATTCTGAAGGTCAAAGGTCGATAGACAGTCTTATCCATCCTAGTCTTGACTGACTCCAAATAGTATGTTGCTTACACTTTATCTCCACACATTGAAACTGTGTGCACATCACATTCATCTGCGCACACAAATGAGTAAATTAATAATGAATCTATAATAACACCCTTGGTGGAGTAATCCTTTAGTTTGGTTTATCAATCCGTTCTCACAGATCTCTACATCAATATGACACTGGAGAGGCTCTGTACAATCCGCTCATTTATCAAGAAGCTGTTCATACTGTAGATTATGTCTGAGTGTTGATTTCTCAGTGATCTCATGCAGAGTTGGTCCCAGTTTGTACATTAGGAAAATTCAAATTTCCTCTGATATCATTTAGTCCAATATCTGAGTTCCAGCATCAAAATGAAATCAATACTTTTTGGGAAATTAGTTTGGGGATATGTTTTTTAACACCACACAATATTCCACACTGCTCGATACAAAGCATTAAATTATGAAGTCTGTAATCAAAATTATTCTAAACCTGCAAGATTGCCTGATGGAGATTAGAAACTCTCGTAAGTGAACTATCCAAAGAAATGCCAACTTCAAATCCCTGACTCTTTTTGACGCTCTCTGCTAAAGACACCATTTGTTTGTCACTAAAAAAAAAAAGTTTTATGGTTTGACGTCGGGCCCCACTTCTGCTGACATCAAGCTCGCTTTGTTTCCTGTCCTGACAAAAGCCACTCCCTCTCAGCACCTAGATAACATTACCCTGCAACCACCTGCTCCCAGCCCGACACAAAAACACCATTTATTTTGATCAGCCTGACCTCATCATTGTTCACATGTGATTTCCACGTGGGCAGCAGCAGCGGTGCTCTGGTTATATGCAGCTCCCATATTAGATTGTGGGCAGGATTTTACCAGTTAATTAGATGATATCTGACACGCCGGTTTGATCAAACGGTCCGCAGAGCCTGTGCTGCATCCACTGTCAAATCAACAGCTCCTTGATGTGCCTCCGAGTTTCCTCCTGTTTCCATAGCATTACCTCAGAGCAGATTTCACAGATACACACACAGACACACATGGCTACAACTCCTAAGCCTGTACATTCGCCTCCTTTAAACTGTTTATTGCGACAAGTGTATCATCTCTGTTTGAAATGATTAAGCTGTTTTTCCTTTTCAGAGCAGAATAGTTTCTCATCACCAACACCATTACCTGGAAACACAGACCCAATATTCTTTTATCTCACCACAAAATGAAAATTGTTATAAAAGTTATTCTTCTCTTTCTTTTTTTTTTTTTACCCCCCCAGCTGAATTTGCTAGTTAGTCTTGAATCTGCACACACATCCATTTGAATGCACAGGAAGGCTGCTTAAAAAAACAACTCTACAAGTCTTGAAAAAGAATAATGAGCTTCCACATTAGTTATAGTAGCCACAGTTATATTACGATTAAATAAAACCTATGCAGTATGAGAAAGCACTTTGAGCTGGTGCCACCTGAGCCTGTGAACAGTTCGCAGTGAAATAAGTCACTCTGGACTTTTGCTGGCACGGTCTGAAAACGCCACAGAGCCACAGAGGATGCTCGCCTCAAGAATGTGCTCACTGACAATTGTGCCAATTTAGAGAGTAAACAAGGCCACAGAATACTGCACATGCTGCACATCCCGCCTTGTTCCCATCTCCCACAAGACGCGCTTGTTTTTTGTTTTTTTTCCTTTTTTGTTCTTCACACAAAGGCTGAGGCGGCTTGGCACCTGAGGAAGCCAGCCAATCACAGAGGCCCTGGGATGAGCTAACTGCCATTGCTAGGCATTACATCATGATGGTGAGTCACTCCCTGGGATTAAGAGACAGTAAAACACATGCCCGGATACACTACGGCCTTGCCTCTCAATGACAGCTCAGCCGAGGTAAGGTGAGACGATGGATTTCAGACTGTAGGAATCAACACGGGAAGCCTGTTCTGCCTTTGTGCTCATAACGAGCATCAAATAAACACAGTTTGTCACCGAGGCGAGGATAATCCTCAAGTTGGTCCGTGAGCTGCAGCAGTTAAATTGTGTCAGACAACTTTAGCTCAGGTAAACTCTGTCAGTGCCAAGACATCCCGGCAAGTGATACTGAAAGGATGCTGAGTTTATGAGGTGGAGTGCCAACGTGCAGTGTGTACGTGCTCACACAAAACACCCACACTTCAACTTCCACAAATACAAGTGATGCCCAGCAAATAGGCAGCACATGTGTGGCCTTCTCGGGCTTTGAGTCATTTTGATGAGAGCGAGTCTAATTTTATATAATTATTGCATTGTATAATTATATCATACCAATTGCATAAGGATAGTGTTCCGACAGTATGATATTTATTCCAAAATAAGACACCATGTTGTATTCTCCTGTCCCAACGGGCATTATCTCAGCTTTGCAATACACACTGGCTGTGGTCCATTTGGCAAACTTGTTATCGTGGGAATAGCAGGAAAACCCATTTTAATGGAAGGGAAGGCATGTTAGAGCCTAACCGATGTGTTGGCTGATACCAGCTTATCACCGATATATCGTACTGGCATATGCATATTCCACATGATGCTGTAAAATTTGTTAAGGATAACTTGTAAAAAGGTTCATATCGGAAAGGGCAAAAACATAAACATCACTACAACTACAGTCTCTGACAGACCAAACGTTAACATTTTTCAAAAGGTTGCAGGTGTTGGTAAAGACACAACATCCATTCAATCAGGATTCAGTGATGCCAAATCACGAGTCTCTGCTGTTTGCCACACAGTTGGCCTTCATGTAGTTTTTGTTTGCTCGCTGCTCATGCCGTCTATTCAGGTCGGTATAAGAGGGATGCACTGCTTGTGTGCAGAATTTAAATGCATTCAACACGTCTGTCGGGTTTTGAGGTGGACTCACTAACTCAACGCTTCTATTTATCCCACATCCATCTGATGCAAGCAGAAAGAAAACATAGGGATTAATGAGTGATTACCTGGGCAGCCAATCAAAGGCTCAAACAGCAAGGCAGGTCGTGCTGCCAGTGTGTTACTGGAGTATGACCTCAGGTTAATATGGACAGATAAATAAATGAAGCACGGCGAGTGAAGACAATGCCATGATGCAACTGGCGCCCACAGAAAAAGTATTATGTCGGGTCACCACTTAAAAATCATCAAGCAAAACTAAAAAGATTCATTCATTCATTCAGGAAATATTTCAAGAAACAGAGACACAATCACGACGAATTGTGTGCAAAAACATCACTGCGTGCATCTTAAACGAGCAACAATTATCCCTGTAGACACCAGGTGTACAAGAAAATGAGCTGCCTCTCCAGGTGGTTTGAAAGGAGGATTTCAGAGCAGAAAATCCTCCCCGAACTGAAGACAAATACAGCAGGTGTGATCACGGAGAGGCAGCTGAAATCCTGGAACAAACTGCCTTAGACTGTCTTACACTTTTACTTCAATGAGTCCCTAAGCTGCAGCACCAGTGAAGTAGCCAAAAAAGAAATCTAAAGAACTGGCGCTTTCCATCTCAGAGCTACGAGCAACATGGAGGAGCTGGGGCGACAATTACGTTACCCAGCAGCACCAGTGTAACTAATGCACACCAAAGACGGATAATGAAGTCCAATTAAAGTCACATATTAAGTCTGCAGCTGACTAATGGTGACTAAAATTACATTTTCTATGCAGTTCTGCAGAATAATAAACACATTTCAAGCCAAACGCACTGAGAAAAGTGGCAAAATTACTATGAGTCAAATCTGTCATGTAAAGTACATGACAGATTTGACTCATAGTAATTTTGTCACTTTTGCCACTTTTCTCAGTTTTCTCCAGGTAACCCATCGGGTAAGAAATGACAGGGGCTACAGAGCAGGGGACTTGAGTCTATTTAATTAGAGGGAAATGGAAGAAATCTTATTTTTTAAAAAGGCGATATATTGTTTTCAGTGGCCTAAACATCTTAAGAAGCAGGGTGACCAGCGGACACGCAAGCATTTCTGTTTATACGACTCTGGGTGTGTGTCTGGGCTGAAGTGCTGAAGTCCAGGCTATAATTGTGGACATACCTTGTCTTGAGCCAAAACAGTTGACAAAAGGACATTGATACATGGTGGTGGTGCTGCAGGACAATGGCGTGACGCATCGGACGGACAGAAATAGTCCTGGTACTGTAGCTAGGACGTGCCGAAAATGTTGCTTTTATATGCACAGCTGCTATACTACATTTTATTTCTTGCAAATCCTCAGTCTTGTGCAAAACTGCAAGACTTAGCAACACATCACTTTACATTACTAAACATTTTATCTTTGCAGGAGATAACGCCCGCAGCTGACCACCATATGTTTTAAGTGCTTAAGCATCAGCATCAAAAATCTACCAGGTACTCGTGGATGATATTGCCGTCTTTCCTCATCACTTGAAGGCTTAGTTGAACAAAAGGACCATCAAGCAAAACCTCCTACTCTCTGCACCTGTGACTCATGAAAGAAAGGCTGCCGCTAATCCATCGTTAAGGACACAAATCATTCTGTGCATACTCTAAGTGTGATCCCCGATGAAGGTCGCTGCAGCTGAAGCAGAGTCTTTCATTCGAAGGTGTTGTCTATCCAAGGATGATTTTTGTGGCGTGGATGAAACGGCTGACCTCTTTAGTAAAGGAATGTACAAGCATCACCGTTTTTGAACTCAATATTAACACAAGTCAACTCAGAAGTGGCTTTGACTTTCACAGACAGAAATACCATCTGCTCACCAGTGCCATTCCTCGGGGAAGTAAGTTAGAATAGTGACAGACTATAAATAACACTGGGCCCCATGCTGACAATAAAGAAAACTGGAACATCAATACAAACAGTATCTATTCCAAATAAAATCGGTGCTTGTTGTTCTCCAGGCAGTTCAAGGAGGACAGGGACACCACACTGAGATTCGGTTACACAGTAAAGTAGTCCGTCGTCACCTTGGACACCCTCACCAGACTTGGCAGCCTCACTTAAACAGAGCTCAGGAAGAAAAGAAAAAAAGATGCAGGGAGACGCGAGCCAAAAGCAGCAAAGATCATCAGCGCTGGTGCAGAAGAACCTGGCGAGCTTCAGATAAAAAGGACTCTGCCCAAGATGCTGAGTGTCACAGCAAACTACCGTCCGTCCACCATCGCCTCTCATATTCTCCATGCGGTGCGTGGCTATTAGCCCGAAGGCGCCAGCAGCTTCAAAGACTCTTTTGAATCAGAACCACTCCCAGAGATGTTTTACCTCGCTGAATGTGATCTTGGGGCGCATTCACATCAAGCACGGTTTATCTGAATCCATTAGGAGCTGATACGGGTTCACCCTGCTGGGATGCCCAAGTCTGCTTTGAAGAGACCTGAAGAGTTATTGAGTATAAGAGCAAATGCTATTCAACCAGGTGAAGGGACCAGAACATGGAGGGTCTGAGACGTGACTTCGGTAAATTTGAGCAGACAGACCAACAGATAATGTCAAAACTGCAAGTGCATTATGTTTTATTTCAGTTACTGAGACTGAAGTCATGTTCGATTTGATCATGGCAAAAGTTGACTGTAATTAAAAGGTGGCATCAACTATTGCTATTTAATATGAGTGGTGGATTTTTCTTCTTATGATCTCACTGATTGCATCACATCATTACTGGCTTGGTAGCTGTGAAAATGACGAAGTAACTTGCAAACACAACATCAAAAAGATAAGCTTGTAATTATACCATGCAGGCCACTAATACGGACCAGAAGTTAATTTTAAATCTTCATCTGCAAAACTGTGCATTGGAACATTACCTTGTGGAAAAAGCTTTGCATGTAAATTTCCACTGCAAATAATTTTCAGTTGTAATTGAATTGACTTCAATGTTCGATATGAGCAACATGTACAATATGAGTAGAATGTAAATCAAAGTGTGTTGGTTACCAGTTGTGCAGCTCGGTACACACTGTACATACTGTACTGGGTTTTGCAAAGTAATGCTGTGCTGATGAAGAAAAAAAAAACCCTCATTCAACGGTTGGAGGGTTGGGGGAGGGGCACAGGCCTCATTCTGCATAACAAACCCATCTCCTTTTTTCTGTTTTTTTTTCTCCTCTCTTTTTTTCCCCCCACATTCAATTCTCCATACGACGCCTTCGTTGCTCACACAATGCAAATCACTCACGGTCCCCATTCATGCGCTGATTAATATGCAAAGACAGCCCATCCTCATCTAACAGTCGGCAGAGAAGAAATAATAACAGCCAGCCGAGTCATTTTGAACTTATCTGTCGAAACTATCTGGACTTTTGATTCGGTACGAAGAAGCGCTGCGAGAGGACACGAACTGTGGCTGATTAATCAAAACCCGCTGCCTCAGAACAGGACTCGTTCTCATGTTTAAGAGTTGTTTGAACAATACATGATGTTTTATCCACAGATCTGCAGCCACTAATGATATTATGTCTACAATCATTACTCTCTGTGCTCCTCTGCTCATTTGTTTTATAATTTAAGTGTAATAATTTTCGGGATTACAGCTGGAAACATTTATTAAATTCAATACAACTGCTGGCACAAAAGCAAGTTTTGGGATTATAGCAAAGTAAAATTTGAAGGATTTGGCATGAAAACAAAACAGGAAGTGCATCTTAAAGCTGCAGTGTCCTAATTGTTGCCAACAGGTTGTTTATTTTCTCTTGTAGTAATTTAAATTTTCATAAACAACACTTGATTTTTTTCTTCTGGGGGTAGATGCATTAGTCCTGTTCAGGGTCGTAAGCAGGTCCTGATCTGGTTTTCGAAACGAATTCCAGTGTTATTTTAAAGTATCTTGTGCCATCGCTTGTCATTTCATTCATTTCATTGCTATCCTTCACTTGAGTTCACTTTTACTTTATATGATTTACCAGTGTAACCAAAATACCTTAAATTCATAACAGTACAGTACAACACTTTCAGCAATGCATCCATTTCAGTTCATTGGTTTCATCTGTGCATCCAGAGCACAGATGCAGAGTGTGTTTAGTTTGGCTGACAGAGGACACAGTAACAGTGAAATATAGAGTTTAAATCATTGTTTTAAACAATGCACAGACTGAAATGACAGTGAGGAGAATAAGCAGCAAAAGTACATTGAAAACAGACTAATGAAGCACAGTAATGAATGAGGCTTATGTAAACTTCAGCAGCAGGGCAGAACTCACATCTGGCAAATCAACTAAACTTGCAATTACAACTCGATGAGAAGTCATTTTCTGATGCTGTCTTTTGCTTTTATAACTGTACAGTATTGTAGGCAGCTTATACTGTAGCTGGATACGAGCTGAATCCAGACGCAGCTGTAATCTGAGCAGCTCCCGTGCAGATGAGAACTTGATCAACGGAAGCTGTAATAAATTGGGACTGTACAAAATGTGTACATGTCACTTTGAATGCAGAAAAGGATCATGTTGCAGCTACAGAGCAAAAGTTCTGAAGATCCAGAATCTAGTTTTATTCAGAGAGCAGCTAAAAACACCTTATAATTTTCCCTTGTTTGGCTGCTTTTTCCAGTTCCCCCTAAGTCAAAAATAGCCTGTATTATTTTCATAGTGGCTTTGAACTCACCACAGCAGTTAAAGTCCCATATGTTAGTCATTTAGGAATTGTGTATTTTCTCTCCCTCTAAATGTTAAGTTCAACCTTTTTTTAGGAGCAGCTCTACGCTTGACGCACGGAAACATTGTTTAAGATTCAGAGGCTCATTAAACGAACTTCACAGTTCACTTCACTTTGTCTTAAGACTCAAAAGCACATGGACCTGCTTTGCTCTCGCCGTCAGTATGTTGAGTTTTTAATAAAGCTGTACAAATGGAACGGCAGGTGCACGGCTGCAAATGGGAATTCAGACCGATAGCAGCGTTTTGAAGAACGCAAACAGGAGCTGGGTCGTTGTTTCAGGTGCCAACGAAATGAAGAAACTGAATTGAGGAAGTGCAGTTTGGGTAATGGCTGCACGGGTTTGAAAGTCTGAAAGGTCAAAAAAGTGCACAATGGTTTATAAATAGCACGAGGAAGGATTTTACAACTCTGGACCGTCATCACAACGACAGATTTATCTTCCATCTTGCAAAGCAACAGCGGAATAATTGGTCAGGAATGTCCACTTGCAGGTATTTGATTGGTCGACAGAAGCAGAAGTTAAGCCAGGTTCAACTTTTTGGGCAGATGACCAAGAGCCCTCTGTATCAGGACTCCTGCTGTGCCAACGCACTGGTCTCATTGAAATGAATGAGGTGGCTGCATGTTTTCTCAAACGGTGCTAATGTTAGTCTGTGCACAGCCGACAGCCAAGAACATAAAGCAAAAAAAAAAAAAAATCTGCATCAACCTCTCAACGCCTACAAACTGCAAATCACAAGCTCAGGCCAAGAACCTAAAATTATACAATCAAAATCATACTTACGCATTAGCAGCCATTAAGTATCACTTCTCTGCAAACCTTCAACCGATAATTTCACATCCATCAAGCAATAAATGTGAGGCGCTCTCACTTTCGATCCTGAATAGGTGTAGCAAATAGTTTTGTTATTCTCATTGACCTCCGTCACCTTATACTCTTCAGGTTGCAGAACGACGACCATGAATATGAATCTCGCTCCAATATCACCGAGTCAGAACACGCCAGACTCGAGCCATCCGACTGCAAACACAGCAAGACAACAGAGGCCATCATCTGTGTCCACTTCGAAAATCACAGTCCACTTAATCCGGCCATTATTCTGACGTTTCTTGGAAGGTGGCGAGGCCCTCCATCCTGATGTTTGTTACTAGCTTCAAAATTTAATTATCACTGAACTGGAACAGGAACTGGAAATCAATAAGTGTAATTAAATTGCTCAGCCTTCAAACCGTGTGATACTGTCATTACCCTTTTAATATACCCGGGGCCTATCAAATAATGTGATCAATTTCTTTGAATTTCTTCCCCTCTTGCAACAGGGCAGAGCTAAGGCACAGTTGTCTAATTATCTCCCTCTTGCTTCCTTTCACTTTGCCTCCTGTATGAGGTGCAGTGAATTGCGGGGGTGTCAGAATATTTCAGCAGGATCATGAATCGTATAGAAAAAGATGAACATATCCTGACTGGTACCACACCGCCCTCTACACCGCTAACAACGGCGGGCTGACACGGTGTTTGGGAGGAAAAGGCGGAAAGACATACTGTTGTTCTTCTATAGAGGCTAAACAGACTGTTAAATGGAATAAAGTGCAATCAGTTTGGTTGCGTGTTTATCAGAGGTTTGCAAATATAACTCATTAGATCCTCACTAATATATCGACCAGGTAGTGTCACATTTTGTTGTTCGCTTTATGTCACGTTCATATCAAGTGTCTGAACTCGCCTCAGACCGTCAAGAGCGCTCCTACAGTTTGGCGTCACAAAAAACAACACACAGTTTGATGCACATGTCAACGCTGTATAGGAACATGAGTCATTTCCTCCAGGTCATCACACCAGACATTTTATTACATGTGTGAGAGGTCAATGATATTTAAAGGATTGTCTGTGTTCATCATTTTCAGTATTTCCCTCTGTTAACTGTTTTGTATTCTCATCAAGGATTCCATAATTTACTGTAGTATAATTCAATATAATTCATTTAACAGGTTCATTTGAAATTTATTTCTAGGCATGTTTATATTCATCCAACATGTATTGAGCTAACGTCTTTTTCAGTGTCCAATGTTCATAATTTAGAATTGTATGCAGCATTAATGTTTGTGGATGTTGTTGTTGTATGGCTTCTACCACCAGATTGTGCCTTTGAGTGATGTGAGAGTTTTGAAGTACAAGTAGTCAGAGAACTGAATTTCTTCCATTGTTGTCCGTTGCAGTGGTTAGCACAAAGCTAGTGGCTACGTAAATAAAGACGCTGCAAGTTATGCCAAGCCTTCCAAGATTTAGTCGCCAAATGGAAAATCAAACCACATTTGACACTTAACTGATTTTAGCCCATCACAGATGTTATAGTTTGTCCACCAGGGGGCACTGACAAGTTTACTTTTCAACTTTCGTCTTAATAACAAAATATAAAGGGGTTTTGGTTAATAAAGAAAATAATACAGTATGTTAGAATGTCTGTTAGTTTTAAAGTAAATAAATATTGACTGACAAGTCTCAAATATCTATAAATCCTATATGAGCTTTTTCTGACAAAAGTTAAACTGAAGGCAAAAAAAAAAAGTGAAAATCAATATAAATAGAGGGAGACTGCAGACCTGTAGAATGTGGAGGCAGAAATCAAAACCTGAGGTTAGAATAATGATCCTCATACATCCAAAGAGGCATAATGTCTCCTGAATTAGAATATTATGAAATCAAACTATTCTTCTTCTCTCCAAGGACCCCTGGGGGTCCTCAAACTCCACTTGGAGCACACAGGCTGTAGAAGCAGGGGGCAGATGAAGGGAGGGAAGGAGGACGAGGAGCAGGAGGGGGGAGGGGGGAAAATAGCCCCCCCCCCCTCCCGCCCTATATAACCATGGGAGCTCTGGGATTGGATCCTATTGTATACATTGAATGACTATTCAGTGCCTCTGAATGGATGACGAATTTCCCCCCAACCAACCAAATTAAAAAAAAAAAAAACACACACACACACACCATCAAACCAGCTCGTTTGTCAACATGGTTTTGCGCCTAAAATCGCGTTGAAGTTGGAAACTCCACAATCTTATTATGCAAGATAGAAAAACAAAAGACAAAAAAAAAAGAGGTTATGTCACGTAAAGAAGAGTCAAACCCTCAATGATCAGACTGATGATAAACTAAAAAATCCCACATGAGCACTGAATAACGTTTGCGTGCCAAATCCGGTGATGATGTCTAATCCATCCAACCAAAGAACACACTTTAAACTGTGCTGATGTGAGACTAAAATTTGCTCTTGGTAAAACGTCCTTAAAGCTGTTTTTTTTAGGTGGCTCAAACAAAGCATCCTCGCGCACAGACAGACGCTCCTCGCGCTCCGTCCTCGGTGCGTCACAGCTGACCCAGCAGCAGATTTGCGCACGAGAGCATATGTGGTTTAATGTAGGTTATTTGGGATTTGGAACAGAAGCGGGTGCCACGGAGGGTTTGAGCAATATCAGGTGGTGTGAGGGGAGCAGAGAAGCGTCCCTGCACCACCAGCATCCACTGAGCTTTATGAAGTCGCATAAGAAAAAGGAGCGTAATTGTGCGTAAATTCCACCAAAATGGCACAAATGAATCTCTGGACTCAGAGAGAGAGAGAGAGAGACAGCCAGGACCTGAGAGGAGAGAGAGACAGCCAGGACCTGAGAGGAGAGAGAGACAGCCAGGACCTGAGAGGAGAGAGAGACAGCCAGGACCTGAGAGGACAGAGAGACAGCCAGGACCTGAACAGGCTCCCTCCTCTCTAATTCAAAAATGCACCGAGGGGAACCAAACTACCCAACATCTCCAAACTGGATCCACCGGCCGGCTTCAGACCGGCGCAACTCTCACTCCCTGCACAAACTTTTGCCTCCATGATGGTGGATTTCTGCAGAGCTCCAACCTGACACCGCTGTCCGGGAGCAGAGGATGCCGCCGGCGGGACCAGAGGATGCTGCTCCGGGAGCAGCTCGGCCTCCGATGCGCCAGACTTTTGCTTTTTTTTTTTTTTTTGCGCACAGCCTCGCGATCAACGCGCACATCACACGCATAATAAACAACTTCTTACCTGCACAGCCGACCAGTAGCAATCCCCAGACGAGCTCCCTTGTTTGCAGCATTGTAAATGTGTCACAGATATTCTCCTTGGAGAGCACACACGCGCTTTGACGCACGAGCTGATGGAGGCTTAGAAAACAGATACGAGCCTTTTTTTTGTTTTTGTTTTTTTGTTTTTTTCCCCACAGACAAACAGCAGCAGCAGCAGCCACCGGACGGACGGACGGAATTTTGGTCCTTGTCGCTCCCCGTGTTCGCGGCACAATGAGTGACAAGCGGCAGCCGTAGCACTCACACACACACACTCTCTCTCTCTCTCTCTCTCTCGCTCGCTCTCTCACTCACACACACACACGTTCAAGAGATACCAGCGCGAATTACTCCGCCCGGTAGGCTGCGCGCTGCGCACACACACACACACACACACACACACACACACACACAGAGACAGAGGGGGCGGGCTGAGGTGGATGCAGTAACAAAGTAGTGCGCGGAGCCGCTGGTGGAGACAGCAGATGGTCACCAGAGGCTCTAATTCGGATTAGTGAGTTTACAAACAGGCTCAGAAACACAGAGCGAAACACTTCATCTGAACTGGGCACTCATTAAAAGTGTGATCCAGATATAAATAATAACAATAACAATGATGATGATATTGTTTTTGTCATCATCATCAACAACTATAATAATAATGATGATAATAATAATGCTGATAATAATAATGATGATGATAATGAGGCTGATGTTGTTATCATGATCAACAATAATAATAATACAATGATATAATGATATTGATGATTATGATGATGATGATGATGGCGACAACAACAAAAACAATGATAAAATAACAATGATGATAATAACGACAATGATGATGATGCAGATGTTGATTATGATGATAATAACAAAAACAAGACAAATAATATATTCCTTGAACCTAAATTAGAAATCTTTACTATTATTACATACTTTGTGATAATAATAATGAATAGATAGATAGATGGTTACAGACTTTGTGCATTCGCATTTCTTGTTTTAAACTATATTGTTTTTTTTTTAGTTAAATCACATAATGTAATATTTGTAAAATGTTTAGGTAGGCTTACATGTATTTGGGTGAATCAAGGTAACATTTTAGTCTATGGGTCCGTCATTTCCAAATAATTACATTAAAGTTTCCTTAGAAGAACTGTTTAATTTTGAAGGATACTCAGAGTTTCCTGAGGTTGTTATAGTTTAGTGGAGTTTATAAGTTGCCTGGAGTGAGCTGCTGAACTTTCATATATTATATCTTTATGAACTTAATATGACTTGCAAGCAAATAATGTTTTATTTACATATAGTCAATACTTAGCAACATTAGCATTCATTTGAAGTCGTTAGTGTCGACCTGATGGATACTGAATCCATGTTCACTCGCCTTTTAGGTCTGTTTTGGTCTCCACCAATTCTTAGGGGAAATATATAGCTCGTTGCTCCAAATGCTCAACTAAGTCCGTTAATTTTGTGCATGCGTGCGTGCAAAGTCAGCTAGCTACGATCTCCAATCACAAACCTACTGCTATTTGCAGAGAAAGAACTGACAACATCCTCACAATGCAATCTGCAAAACAGTGCACCCCAGTAGGTCGTCATAAAATATGTCAGCGGCACCACAAACCCAGCTACTAATTAAAGACAGTGATGTGAGACAACTAGACCTACCACATACATCAGTATAACGTGCTTAAAACACACTGGAAAATCCCAGGATGGCAAAGTCACGACCAATTCAGACTGATCAAGTGTCAAATTATATAAAGATAGAAAAATCCAAATATCCTTTAAGGTATTACGTTGCCTATAGATTGCAGTCTATAGTCAACTTTACTTATAGCAGAAGTTTGTTTCTTTAGCTCTTTTGCAACACTGAAGAGAAACATATTTGTGTTCACCTACCTAGGTTGATGCTCTGCTATTTGCTGTCGGCCATTTGGTTCAGGGAATCCTCTCACTCGATTGCTGCTATAAGAGAAGGACAGTTATAATTATTATAAGTCAGTTTTAATCTTTTACTTAATTTTTTTTTTTGAGAGTCAAAAGTCAAAATTCCATACAAGAAGTGTGTCATCTGAAAAACTGAGACATATCTGTGTGTGTTATTGTTCAGTAGCAGCCATTCACCACCTGTCCACCAGGTGTCCTCAGTGTGCTCCCCAGCCCTGCACACCTGTGGCTCCTCATCAGCCCTCCCTGCTGCCTCCTGCCTCACCGTCTGCACCTCATTAACTACTTATCAGAGCTGCTCGGTGTAAAGCCATTGTTTGAAGATGAAACCACTGGGGAAAGTTGCATGCTGTCTTCAACATAATTTGCTCCATCATCAGAAGCTTGAAGTGAATTCGAATGAGTATTGATTTTCTTGTACGGGTATTGAGATTGTAACGAGGTGTAATTTTAAATTCTGTTAAGCATTTGCATAACAGGGCTAAGAGAAGGATCCAGATGCAGATAGTTGGGGCAGACTGGGACAGTTCAGTGATTTAATGTCCAGTTGAAGATGCAAATAAACTTACAGGTAGCTGTGCAGATGCAGGTACAGGAAACCTGGCAACAGAGAAACTCCAACCATCACATGACAACTCTCTGGGGAAAAGTGGCTGCTGCTGTTGACGAGGAGATGAGGTGCAGGTGGGCAGGTGGGCAGATGGGCGGGGGTCCAGTGAGGAGGATGAGGCGATTGGAGGGTGAATGGGAGTGTCAGGATCCAAGGGCATCTGTTGGACAGGTAGATAATAACAATGCAGTTTTGGAAAAGAGGGAATGTGGCCAGATGGAGCGACAGAGACGACGGTGACAAATCTGAAAGAAGCAATAAGTGATATAATAGAGAACTTAAATAAAAGGTGGTTACAGACTTATTCCTTAATATCAGTGGTTAAAATATCACGTTAGCACAAAGCCATGGGTTCAACTAAAAGACTGGTCTGACTTGATTAACTCTGAACTGGACTATATCTATGTTGCAGGGCCCCAACTTCTCATGGTCCTATAGAGAACATATGTAGAACTGGGGGAACCTATGTCTTGTTCCCATTATGTGCCAAATACAGTAAATCTAGGGAACATATGACCTTGCGAACATAGAAATAACTTCCTCTAACCTCCAGCTAACATTAGTCAAATGAGTTTAAACTAAGTCCTCTGTTTATGGATTGCACATTTCTTTAGTCTCCCCAGACCTAAATCCCTTCACTAGATTTTAAATTTGCTGTGGAGGCTGTAATTCATTGGTTTATCGTTTAAATCTATCCTGTGAGTGTCAAGCAGTCGCACTGTTGAAGGCTTGAAAGGTGGCTGTAATTGCATTTGTAGATTGCTCCTTTTATGGAGAGCTGTATTTAGCTTAATTGACCTCGGCTACATTAGACTCAATTCACAGAAACCTCTAATACCACTCCTGCAGTGTATCCATTTCTCCTCCATCCATCTGTACACTGCAGGAAATACACTCACAAGCAAACATGTTTGCATGAGAGCAGCAAGCGTCTGATCTTCCACTGATCAGATGAACTGTGGCCTTGAGGTGGATCAGCTGGTTTAAACCTGTGCTGTTGTTCTTCTAGCAAACATCCGGCAGACTTGAAGCATTAACATTCATTGGAAGTTGTGTTTCTGGCCACCTGACAAATATAAAGTCCAATATTCACTCCCCTTTCAGATCTGTTTTGGTTTCCAGCAACTCTTGAGAAACAGTATCCGGCCTTTAGTTAAACGCTCCTCTGTGATCATCAGCTAGTTTCTAACTTTGTCTGTCGATGCCGGCCAGATAACCTACTGTGGGTTCATTAGAGTGTTTTTGCTGAAAGCTGCGCGCTGCTGTGGGATATGAGGTTGTAGGTTAATAAAAGAAAAATATTTAAAGGGAGCAGTTCAAAATTCCTTCTAGGCATTTTTTGAGATATACAAAAACACTGCACATAACAATAATAGAAATTTGTGTCTGATATGTTTTTTTCCACTAAAAGTTCACTTACCGTATTACAAAAATGCATGAAATTATATCAACTCCTTCTCCTTCAAATATGCTCATCTTCATTTCAGAACCTAAGATGAAGATCTTCTGTGTGTGCACTGGAGACTTCACTGGTCCTCAACTCGCTTGCAAACTATTTGTGATGACATAAAACCGCGCTCTTTGTCGTGCTCTTAAATTCAGATTTAAGGGGAGCACAGAGAAATGTTCCCTCTCTGGCAGATGAATCTGAAAGCAGCTTCCTCCGACTCTGCACATACATCATTCTGCACAGTGAAGGTCAAACATCCGACAATAAACACATTTTCGAGCAGGGACTTTATCGCTGTGGTGAGTCCTCGAGAGGCAGAATCACAATTACGACAACTATCGCTTCAACATTGAATTACAAAGAAACACAATAACAAATACAAAATTGAGAAAGAAAGAGTTTAAAATGTCCTAATTTAGGGATATTTAACTGATAAATGTTGATTGCGTTCAGTCTGGGGTGTAAAGCTGAGCCAGAGCTTTGAGGAAATCTGTCTCATCATATGGGCTTGAAGAAATGCTTAAACTCGCAGCCTAATTAGTGCAGTTCTTCTAAAAATAGCACATCATCTGCATTGTGATACCAAAGTCTCCTTGAACTAAAAAAGCACAGTTTATCTCTACTTAAGAAATCCCTCTGAGGAGAATAAAAACAGCTCCAGATTCTTCACATCATTATTTGCATTAAGTGTGTAAACATCAGAGACGACTGCAGAAAGGAATGAGTTAAAACCTACAGCCTTGTATGTTATAGTCTGAGCAGGTCCAGATCAAGACGTTGTGGAGGAGAATCAAACCATCATGTCTTCCTCATTCTGGCATCAAGTCTTCATTGTGAATCAACAGATTATGCAATGAAGCAAGTCGACTAAAATTGAATTTTAAAACATGGGTTTATGGAAATCTAAGGGTTCAAAAGGGCGCAAGGGTCCGAACTGGCAAACGTGATTGTCCATCGTCCAAGTAGGAGTCAAACCTTAGTGTGTTTTAATCGTAATAACTACAATCTTCTCTACTATAACTACAATCTCTTCATAACAGAAAACCAGTGGAGTCAATCCAACATTGTGGCGATGTGATGTGATGTTAGCAAAACCAAGCAGAGGTGAGCGAGTGACCTTTGACTAATATCAGCAATGAGAATTTCCAGGAGTCCAGCTGGAGGAAAAAAAAAAAAATCCAGGTCAACAAAAGAAATATATAGTCTGATTTTTTTTTTTTTTTTTTTTTTGGCAATAAATCCAAGCTGGAGGAAACAAGACCGTTCTGACATGTGGTTCAACGCTCGGGTCACAATTAAAAAAATAGCATCAAGATTTTTGGCAGCAGGGATTGATGACCCTGAGGGATGCCAGGAATGTTCCCTGCAACCCTGCAAGAAAGTTTGAAAGTTGAACAATAACATTTGGGATTAGAGCTTGTTGAGCCGGAGACAGCGTTGTGCCATCCAACAAATATAATAGAGTACTCGACTTGAAAACTCAATGCAAATGACTCAGTCGAAGTTTTTTTTAATTAATTTAATTCACTAACAAAGACCAATTAAGATATTGATTTATAACAGTTTTAATGCAAACTATGAAAGATAGTCAAGATGGTGTTGGAGGGAGAGATTGAAGGTTCAGAGGGATGGATGAAGGGATGCGGGATGAAGGGATGAAGGGATGAGAGATGAAGGGATGAGTGTGGAGGGGTGAAGAGTAAGTGGTGTGGGATGAAGGGATGAGGATACAGGAGTGAGGGATGAGGGTACGGGGGATGAAGGGTAAGGGATGCAGAATGAGGGATGGAGGGATGAAGGGATGCAGGATGAGGGATGAGGGTACGGGAGTGAGGGATGAAGGGATGAGGGTGCACCCCAACTTTCCACAGATACAAAACACACACGCAACAAAAACGTTTCGCTTGTAACAGTCCTTGCACTGTTTATCACTTCACAGGAGTCACCTTCTCTCAGCACCAATTAGCCTAATGACTGTCAATCACACGTCCAAGGTGACGCCCAGGTGCAGCAACTGTTCTCTGCTTGGACTTTTTTCCTGCCGTCATGAAACTCTGGCCAACTGTTTTAATAACCCAGGAAATAAAGATAATGCAATTTAATTAAAGACACAGCATGAGAGCAATTAACAGTAACTGATGACATTTCTGAGAGCTGATAGCAAGACCGCCAACACAATGAATGCCTATTTAGTCCAAAATTCATTTCTGTACCAAAGAAAGCTACAATCTAGTTTATGCGTTTGTACATTGTATAAAGAGATCATCTTTATTATGGCCCACAGTAGATGTCTGCCTCCATGATTCTTACATCAAGACCAGTAAAAAAAATCCATCTTAGTTTTTAAAGGCGTCTATTTGCATGTGTGCAGCATGTGTTCAACAGAGAAGTACAAAAAAAAAAAAAAAAAGAGAGGTCATTTGCTGTGAAGAGATTGCCAATTCAGTTGCATTTGTTGGAAAGGTACAGAATTTTCTCACAGGTATGTCGATATGTAATTCAGGAAGAACCAATCGTGTATAATTTTACTGAAGCCAGTAACAGTGTACCCCAGCATCCTTAAAAAAACCCAATGTGGGATTCTGCAAATATCAAAATGAATAGACAAAACCAAGACTTGAAAAGCAAGTCAGCGAGTGACTGAGCCCAAAATAACCAATGAAACAAGTTTAGAAGCAACTGTGGAATCTACAGTAACAAGGAACAATATTGTTATGGAGGTCTGTCATCTGAAAGCAATTCAGAAACACAGTCTGACAGAAAGTCCCTGCTTGTGAACCTGCCAAAGAAAACAAACAAAGGTAAATGAGGTGCTGTGCTTAGAGTGCGCTGGATTTTGATTGCATACAAATGTGTGCATACTGCAAAGTTGTAGTGTTACACAGAAATCTGACTGAAACCTCAAATATGGAGTTGTTGACTGAATCGTCTGAGGGAAAGTTCAGTCTGAATCCAACACCAACTGAACTCACTCATCACAGCCACGTTCTAGTGGAAAACAAATCTTTTGCTGGTTTAGAGAATGTTTTTAATGAGAAACATGTTGATTTGGAGTAAATAAACGCCAATAAAATAAATAATAAATAAATAAATAAAAATGGGACACTGTGTAAAACCTGAACAAAACAGAATGTGATCACTTTTGACATAAACTCAATTAAAAGCAGTACAAAGATAATATATTTAATGTTTGACCTCAACTTCATTTTGTAAATATCTGCTTACTCTGAATTTGATGGCAGCAACATGTTTCAAACAAGTTGGGAGAGGAGCAACAAAAGACTGTGAAAGTTGTGGACTGATCCAAAAACACCTGTTTGGATCATTCCACAGGTAAACAGGTTCATTGGTAACAGGTGATAGTATCATGATTGGGAATCAAAGGTTCATCCTGGAAAGACTCAGTCGTTCACAAGCGAGGATGGAGAGAGGTTCAACACTTTGTCAAACACAGGACTGGATGAAGGAAAATACCACACGGGCTCAGGAACACAGTTTGTCTCAGCTGGCTGTCTATAACGGGAGATACGGCTCTAACAAAATGATTTCTCTTGTCTTTGGTGGACGCGGCCGGTAGGAAAAGACTTGAAGACCTAAAAAGCTGCAGCAGAATCAGGTCATCTAAGCGATTTAGCACCAGCTCTCAGAGGCATTCAGTTCGACATTTGGTGGATGCGCTTGGCCGAGGAGTCAATGATGCAAAGCTTCCATCTGTGGGACTACGGCCTGAAATAATACACTAATTGTAGCAATATATACCAGTGGTCTGGCATACAAATATAATGCAAGTTTACTCCTCAGAATATGGCCTTTTAGGAGGTTGTGACATACACACACATGCTTTCACACATGCTGGATGTGTGTGGGTGAGCTGAGTTTCTTTGCCAGGCATTGTGGAGACGACTGAGACGATGCAAATGCTGAACTGGTTCAATCTGAAAACGCATGTTCTCCTCTCCTTTGTGTTCTTCAGTTCACACCACGTCACAGTTTTCACACCAAAAAAAAAAAAAAAAGAAGAAAAAAAGAGCTGGTGTCGTGTCGCAGAAGCCAGATTTAGCTGCTGAATGTTAACTCCTCCACCTTATGATAGAAGATGCGTTTTCAATTACTTTTACACGTCTTATATTGAAGTTAATTGGTTTGTTAAATTTAAATCACTGTCTGAAATACATTTATTTAGCAGTTGCTCTCACTCTCTCTCTCTCTCTCTCTCTCTTGCTCATGTTTAGTAAGACAGTCCATTAATGCATTAGTGAACATCAACAATCAATTACTTTCAAAAATAATTATCACGACATCTAATATGATGATAGATTTGTTGAAGGTGGTTAGATACAATGTGTTGTCTGCTTCAGGTGCTAAAACAAATTACAGTGAAGTTATCTGACAATGTTGGGACACTGGACACTTTTGGAAAAATGCCTCTCTGCTTTCTTGCCAAGAGCTAGATGAAAAGTTCAATACCACTTTCATGTTTGTACAGTAAATAAGAATCTACCACCAGCAGCCAGTTTTGTGCAAAGACTGGAGACAGGTGAAACAGCTCACCTGGCTGTGGCCAAAGGCGACAACACTCATTTGTTTAAACTGTGCAGATGCAGAAGTGGAGAAATTACTTTGTGGTTTTTGTTGGGGATCTTTCAATTTTGTTGCTTTAGAGTTTGTGTTTGCACAGATTCTGTCTGTCTAAACGTACGTGTGCTTACGTCTCTTCTTGTCCTTTGTCTCTTAAAAGAAATTTAAAGACGTCCAGATGGTTTTAAATTTATTCCTTGTACATTTTCTCTGACAGCCTCTCGAGTCCCTCATGATGTATTTGAAATGCAGACAGCAGCCTCCTGAAGTGGGACTGAGCAGACTGCTGAGCACATTCATACTCCTCACAGGACAAACCTGCTCCGTATTGGACACTGCACGAGCTTTCCCATAGCGCCCCCCTCAGGACAGAGGATCAAATTTGCACATGAGATTCCAGATTTCTATGCAATTTGTTGAGCTTGCCTACTGTACTGATGCCCCCACTGCTTTTGTTCTACTTCAGGATGAAAATTTTTGACTGTTTTTGTAGTTCAGTCACTATTTTCCTCAACAAATAAGACTTTTTTTTGATGTGTCAAACTTGCACGAACTTCAAATATGTTTTGGTGAGAGGTTGGAAAGGTTATTTAAAAACCACTGTGCAAAGCTCGGGAGCAGATTTCCAAAAGTTTCTCTCTGTAGTTGCCTCTGCCAGCGTTTCTGAAGACGTGCCCTTTAAAAGTATATTCAGTTCACAGCGAAAGCAGAGATAACATCTTAAACAGGGGGTGGAACAAGCAACAAAGGTTCTAGGACCGCGGCCCCTGCCCCGGTCAGAGCCTGAACACAAAGTTTATCCTGGTATTTATAACTTTAATACCACATTAATCACAGTTGCCGACACTACAATGTGATAAAAAAAAAAAAAAGATTTATTTTGTGTAATATAAAACAAGTTAGTGTGAAATGCAAAAATGAGAACTAACCTTATGATGTTTTATTGTCACTGCAATGATGTTACATAAAATAACATGGCGTCACAGTACGACCACGATTCTGACAGCAAGAGACGACTGTATCATTGATTGACACTGAGAAAAGAGGCTAATCCACGGGAGGTGAGAGGAAAGCTTTTCTTCGAGCAGTCTGATTCGACTTGAGGTGATTAATACATGCAAAAAAAAATAAGATGGATTAAGAGAGCTGTCAAGCAAAGTAACAGGCAGAGACGGGAACAAATCAAAGCCTTAAATGTGACATGCTAGAAGTGCTACACCGCGGTCAGGCAGAAGGACCTAATTTACATAGTACATGAATTAACTCTGGGCCACTAGTTTTAGTGATTCAAGAGCAGTGTGCTTACTAAGCAGAAAATTACATTGAGAGGCGTCTGACAGATGCCCCCCTACTGTTTATATGGAGAAGATAAAGCTTGAATGGGATTGAAGTCTCAGAGGAAGAAGTGGGATGTTTGCTCATCTTTATACGGCGGTAAAACGCCGAGTCAATATGTATGAGGCGCGTCGCCGACTTGTTTGATATTGTTTCAACTTTGAAGTGGCCGCTAAAAGAAATGAGCAATCATGTGTATCAGGTTCGCCGTCATCGCAAAACCGCCACTCGGAGATTTGGTCTGTCTGACACGCGGAGCCTTGTTTACTCTGAAGAGGCTCATTTCAAAGAGCCTCCCTGTGCGTTAAGTCACTTTTATATGAGTCCACATATCTACTTCCAGTCGTTATTTCAAACCTGTTTTTATTAGTAATTTATTTTGAAATAACAGCAGGGCCGTTGTGTCGTGGCAATGTTAGCAACCTCTTCAACTTTATTGTCCCCAAGAGGAAATGTTTCTTGCAGCCGCAGCCTCTGAACCGATTCTCATGTGCATTAATTATCTCCTCCTTTCCCTCACATGCATGTTTTCCTATTGCTGCTTTGGAGTTTGTCATCATCCGAACAATACGTCTCTTCCTGTCCTCTTGTATCTTGAAGAAAGTTTGAGATCCATGCATCTGTATAATTCATCTTCAAATGATTTATCTTAAGACGCCCAGATTGTGCCCAGAATTTGTCATTGTGATTCCCAGACACCCAGTGTAGTATGAACAGATCTGCATGTGCATCCACAGTCTGCATCGACAGCAGCTTCTCATTATTCTCATCTTCCTGTTGTCTTGTTTGTTTCAGTATGCATTGAAAGATCCCAGACTTGCCTGCAGGATTGTCATGTGTGTTGTCCTATTGCATTAAGAAGAATCAAGGGAAATGTAAGGTCCTTAACGATGCGATCGATTTGTGGTTCGCACAATGACAGAGGAGATGTGAAATGAGGGACGAGGGATGCGCCATCAGTGAAGCCTCCCACCTGAAACCACTTGAGGAATCAAATTAATGGATCTCATCTGCCACCTGGAAAAAAAATAACCCTCCCACATCGCTGCATAGTTAGTTCTAGTGATCCTTTGTGTGGCACTGAAGACACTATCTGGTAGAAAGTGGAGCAGTGATATTGATTATTTGCAGAATATGTGGTGCTGTAGTGATAGTTGTGGGTCATGCAGAGGTTGGTTGTTGGTTGCAACGTGGATATGAAGTGGAAAGCTTTAGCGTTGAACCAGGAGAATCCAAGGTTGTGATCGACAGCTCACACAATTCAGCCTTGGTTCGCTCTAATGTCAGTCAACTTGTTAGTAGCACAAGTTTGCACGTCAGTTTTTAACGTAGTTTAACTCTACGTGAAATCGCCGTGCAAAATCATTTCACCTCTGCTAGCAAATACCACTAATCCAGGCAAATTCACAAACCGAAAATTGCAGCACGAGCCCGAGGAGGAGAGGCTTCAAACGTGCACATCACGGCTGCGAGGAAGTGATGAAATTCAAAGCGTTGTCGAATTCCAGCCACGCTCGCCCAGCGGCTTCACCCCGGAGCAGCGGGGGAATCTCGGCCCGCAGCTGAAGCTTGTCAACAAGCTGTCATGGAGGCTGGATGTGAGTCGGTAACTCACTCTGCCCGCACTTCAAAATAACCTCTCTCCTTCGCTCCATCTCTGCCTCCTCCTCTTTTAGTTCCACTTCACCGGATAGCTGGCAGTCCCCTGGTCTGACGTGCCCTCTATTATGTAGGCATCGGGCCAAGATGCAGACACATTGTGAGACGTCCCTCAAGGTGGTGATCTGAGTCAGGCTGACAAGGGCGTCCAGGTTATTTACAAGAAAAGATATTGCTATTCGGTTTCCTGGTGTCAATCTGCATGGGACTTTTATAGGTTTCCCTTGGCTGTGTTTACCTTCTCTTCAGGAGCTGATGGGAGCTCAGAGAGGAGGTTCAAGGATCTGTCTCTGTCTGCATGTCACCATGTGTTAAGCGGTTAACTTGTAAACTCACAGGCAGAAGGTCGCAGATTCTCAGGTCTTTCTCTCTCTGTCACTTTGCATTGTCACATTTACCTTTAGCTTCTTGTCCAAAACATTTAATTCAGGTGGACTGGAAGTAATAACGGTGCCACAGGTAAAAACGTGTTTGACGTGTTCCATGTTAACCATCAACTGTATTTTCTGCTCAGTTTTATTACAGCTTGAATCTTCATAGGTGTAGCAATCGTTCTTTGTGGTAATAACATTAAGTTCAGCCTGTTAATTTGAGACAGAGACATCAAAAGAAGTCAGAAGGGGGCAAGAAACACTAACAGGCACAAGATCAGACAGTTTATTTATTAACCTGATATCATCAGCCAAATTTATGAGGAGGAGAAAACAAGGCAAATAATGACATTATAACTCAAACTGTCACATTTACAGATTAACACTAGTTTCACTTTTACCTTCTTGATGGATTTTGAAATTATAGATTTCTACGGACATTTAACATCTAGCTAAACTGTCTGCTTGTCTGACCATCTAGTTGATCTCAACAGTCACTTTGATGAGTACAATGTTGGCAGAAACAAGAACAAAAAAAAGCCGTGAAAATATGACCCTGTTGTAATTAATTGAAATGATCCTTTAAGTAAGTACGTGTTTTTTGTTGATCTGTGTTATTGACTCACTCAGACTTACTTGAATATTTGAGCAATTTTAACATTTACATGTGATTGTGTGAGCATAAGATTATGATGATGCACCCAGTGTTGGAATGTAACTAAGTACATTTACTCATGTACTGTACTTACAAATTTGAAGTACTTTATTTGAGTATTTCAATGTTAATGCAACTTTATACTTCTACCCCTCAACATCTATTGTATCTTTACTCCTAAATATTAATCCAAAAACATCAGATACAACAGTAATACGCTGACAGGGTGACACTTGAAGTAAAATTTAGCTGATAATACTTTTTGAATATAGAACTTTTACTCGTAGTGAAGTATTTTCATTGTGTACTTTTACTCAAGGTAAAGGATGTGAATACTTCTCAGATACACCTCTGTTTGCTACACCGGACATTGAAACGACCTTCCTCGGATCAGGTCATAACGGCAGCGCTCCCCGGGGACTGATCCGCAGTGCCCTGTGGATGGCAATGGTCAAAGTCATCATTAAGGTATTTAATGACAGTCCTCAGGAAACCATTATCATTCGGGGAGTGATTCATTAAAAATTAATCTCTTCCCTCTCCCCCTTATTATCGCCACCACGATTCATTACGGTGTTGGGTAGCGGTGGGAGCCGGCCCAAACCTCAGCCCCGACCGGCAGACGAGGGGCCGACCTGATGAGATATGAAATGAGCCTTTTCAAACACTGAAGAGAAGCTGAGGTCATATGAAAGATAGCGTCTTAAACCTCTTAACAATTTAGGAGAAAGCTATTGATCTTTTCTCATTCTGATGCTGAAGATTGGACCGAGGCGCTGAGCGAGGATGGAGCCTTTTTGTAGAGTCTTTGCCTTCAAGCAACAACAATCTACAAGTATTTTCATTTCATAACAGTAACAGATTTGGGACTATTCAGTTCTCTTGTAACACGCTGTGTGTCTGTGGCACCTCGTTCTCTCATGACAGAGAAAGAAAACAAGATGAAACTGTCTTTCAATAACTATCAAGTATTGGAGAATTCAAGCTGTGTTGAAAAACGCTCAACTGGAAAAACGTCAAATGATTAAAGAAGAAATAACTTAATTTAGATCTCTAAAAAAAAATCATATTTGCTCCATTGCATGCTCGTCACCATTATCTCTACAGCGAGGACAGCGAGTGTTTTGCTGACCTACAGTTACATTGCTAACTACAGAGACAGAGCTTTAAAAGAATATGTATCTTGATAACAGGCTCACAAAAGCAAATGAGCATTATTTGTCATCTTCAGACAAGAGAGCAAAGAGACAGTCAAGATCAAAACAGTTTGAGTTCTCTCAGCTTGTCTGGACTTTACTGAAAATAGCCTGTTTGGTCACTTATGAAATAACTTATGTCATAATGTTCTGTCATAAGCGGAGCATGATTTGAACTTGCTGATGTCACAGATACATCCAACACACTTCTCAGGACGTATTGTTAAGAAATCCACATCTACGAGCCATGAACATCATTGCTTTCATATCTTTGTGCTGCAGAAACAAACAAATGGCTTAAACTTCTTTTCTGTTTATGTTTTTCAAAGCTCATGAGACTGTTTGCAGCGTCCCAGCAAGACAGAGGACTGAAGTTGTGATCAAGACAATGTTGAGATGTTGGCACCAAAAAGCAAAATATAATAATAATAATCATATATATATATACGAGCAATATACAAAACTATCAACCATCATCTGCTTGGATTGAATTAAAGAGATGACAACTGCATCCGACACGGACTAATGAATATTTCTGTTCTCTGTGGTGGAATCAGGTTGGGAGTCATCACCACTGGACGCTCGTCTCTGACTCGTCGGTGACACTAGAGATAAATAACTACAATGATTTCATGAATTTGTTTAGACACGTGGGTTTGCACTTTTATCTTCACTTGAACAATATGTTGCTCATTTAAAATGGATCAGTCCATAGATGACACGTTTTTATAGGGCGCACCTTTATAATGGCTGATAATCACACTGAGCTTTAAAACACTGCTTTTTAAACTGTAGCTCATTTGTTTTAATGTATGTGAATATTATTCTTGCATATCACAGGAAGAAGATAGCAACACGCTGCCTGGCTTCTGCTGACAATTTGATTAAGAAAACAGCACAGGCTACTGTAGGCTGGAGCCAACAACAACAACAAAATAATCCCATCCACACTAACTATCTGCCAAACACATACCTCATGCAAATCACTTTCATAGGGAGCTGAAATGACTGACTGGGCTTATCGGCTTCTTAGCTGACAACATGTTTACTGGCATCGTGGAAATCGCACTAACTGCGGCGCATCAGACTATTTATACCCAACTTCTATATCTGATCCAACATTTCGGAAACGCAGCATTAGTCATAATGAAGCAGTCAGTAAATTTCACCCGAGTCACACTTTTAAAATAAAAGAGCGAAATAAGAGAAGAAGTCTGATTAAGAAATATCTATAGAGTCACTTGCAGATGTTGGATGGATGTCAAGAAGGTCAGTCTGAAACACTGTTATCTATAAGCATTAGTCTATTTGATGACAAACCATTACTGCTTTGTTATGTTTTGGTTTGGAAGTTCATAATTAGAAAGAGAATTACAAATCTTTATTCTCTTATTAAGATTCACTAATTCAATTACCACATAATTAAAATATGCTTGTAAAATATTTGCTGGATTCTTTTAGATTTTATCATCAGATCTTTATTTTATTGTCTATTTGTCTATTTGTTTATCTGTTCTTGTTCTGGCACCTAAGAATTTCACTATATGTTTTATTGTGTATGTGACAATAAAAGTAGATTTGATTTGGCCAAGTGCACTGGAGGACTCGTATTACCGGAGTTTCCTATTTGCACTGAACTGAAAAGTGTCATGTTGACAAGTGTTGTATAAAAGAGACAGTTTATGTATAAAACAGTTTTCTCCAAGATGCAATGTTTCAGTAAGCAAAAGTGTTATTCTCCATCCAAATGAGCCGATATGAGTCAATGCGACGCGACAATATGCAGCACTGTATAAGATGCTTTACTGTAAATGGGTGTTATACGATTTGCACACACTCACAAACAACAACACTCTTTCTTTAGTAAAAGTTGGAGGTGAAATCTCTTCTTCTCAACCACTGATTTGGGCTGGAACATGTCAGGATTTTCTGAAAACCTGCTGTTTGGGTTGTGGCCTGCTGCCGTCATTTCATCTCATCGTCTACTTCTGCCCTTTGTTTCCCCCTCTTTTGTAAGTTTATTAGCTTTTTTCACCCATTTCATTCAACACACTTATATGCTGAAATCTGCATAAAACAGATGCTCCGTTCCACCGCCTGCAGTTAATTGTACTTTAATTGTAGAGTCCCAGTCTCTAAATGAAGACATTTCAGAATGTGAAGCAATATGAACAGCAGCCCTCATCTGTTATTATTGTAACTGTTGATGCATTCGGTGCAAATAAATGCATATCATCTATCACTGTCTCGCACTCGCAGCGTCCGTCCTCCTCGTCTGCTGTAACTCTCTGATGGGCAGATACATGAAGGAGAGACGACAACAATCGATATTTCCCAGCAGAGAGGTCAGTCCCACCCTTTCTCTCAAACGGTTTGGAGCCTCATTATGTTGGAGGTCAAAGGTTAATCAGATTGAACTGCGAGAGGCAAAGGAGGAGGGATGAATTTGTGACGGGAACTGAATGCATCTCAACTCCTTCTAATGAAATGAATAGTCAATGGATTTCAGGGCGACTGCAGGCTTTCAGGATTATTCTAAACATGTATTAAACTTTTCTTTTCTTAAAAGCAATTTAGTTCAGTTATGATGAACATGTTGGGTTTTACTTGGACTAACTCAAACTCTCAGACTCTGGAAACCTCTGCTCTCAGGGGAGGTGGCAAAAAAGAGGAGGCACCTCTAAGGGCAAGGTTAGTTAACATGTAGGTTTAGTGTTCATTTAACTGTCAGGTTGAGTTGATCACAGGGGCACGAGGGGGTCAGAGGTGACTGTGGGAAAAAATAAAGCATGGAAGAGTTAATTTAAGGCTCAGACATATGTTGGTTTAATGGTTAATATGAAATCAAACCTGTTGCTGGATCTCTTGCAAAAAAGGGAAAAAAATGTGATTATTTTGACAGATATTGCAATGAGTCACACTTTTAGTGGGAATGATCATTATTGCACATCATTTTCACAGAAAATAATATATATATGATGATGATGTGATTTTGCTGGGTTCTGTACCAAACAAGCAAACAAGCATGTTCCCTCACATCTGGAGAACATGTTTTGTCCATTACACCACAACGCTTCACTTATTTGGTCTGTTGTGACACATTTTACCTTCATCCAAAATTTGCAGCTCCTGTGATTTGGATATTGCACTTGGCCAATATTTTGATAATATTTTGATGAATTGTTCAACCCTAAAACCTTTTGGAGCATAAATTACACTGATGCACATTATAGAGGCTTTTAGCAAAATCCTTTGTTTCTGGATACAAACCATGTAAGAGCAAGCATATTTTGAGAATTAATAAATTCATTTTATTGATTTCATCCCATTTAATTTGGAAAATAATCAGTTTTCCTTAACAGAATGAATCTACGACTGGATCAATTAGACAACATTAAACTAGCTCCAGCAGTTTGGGGGAGAGTTTGGTTAAATCTTCCTATTTTAACTTGTTATAGATGATTTATTTTTTCTATTAGAGAACATTTAAAAAAGGGGAATAAGGGCTATAATGTGAATGAAATCGCTCTCCACTTTAAACTAATTCAAAATGAGTCCATATTCTGCTGAATTGCTCCTGATCAAATATCATTTTGACCACCATGAAGCAATAAAAGAGTCAAGTGCAAATTGACACTCAGACAGAAATGATTTTTTTGACCTGAGTCAGTTATATAACCAATCATCCATTCTGCAAATGGAAGAATAAATGAAGAATATATGGGGGAAATTAAATTTAAAAAGGACAGATGATGAAGCAGTAGAAGGGGAACAGAAAGTTATTAAGTAAAATAATGCTTCCTGACTTTTCATTTAAAGAGCAGCACCAGGAAAAGACACTCGACCAATTTCATCCACAGTTTATTCAGAGCTCTGTGGGATTTGTTTCTGCCTGAAGCTGCATGTTGTCTGTTTCAGCTGGTTTTGTTTTCATATCAATGACTTTTATTTTCTTATGAAACTTATGCATCTATGCATTTCAGCTCTGGATTCCTGGGCTGGTGTTTTGTATTATTTCCACTAGGTGGCAGTGCAGGATAAGTAGTTGGCTGTCATGTTTTCTTGAAGAGTGTTGTGAGTGTTTTCATGCTGAAAACAAACAAACAAACAAAAAGCTGGGAACACTTACTTAAGTTTTTAATTTCAAATCAAACTCAAGTTTTGAAATGAACAAAGAAAAAGTTTTTAAATCTTCTGTTGAGATAATTCACGTTCTTCTCTAGATAAACCTTTATTCTTCCCACAGTGGGGAAATTCACAATTGACTTTAGTCCAATGAAAAAAGTCTGCATTTCAAAAATTGGTCACTTTGATCTGTGAATCCAGTCATTGTTTCCCTGCCTGGAAATTAAATGGTACTTTACCATTGAGTTTTCTCAACAATTTTTGAAATGCACATTTTGTTTTTGCTTCTAAAACTCAACAATTAAAGTTTCTCTAAAGGAGAAAAGTAAATCACATGGCCAATCAGGACAAGATTGTAGATAGATTGTGAGCACAAACAACAACAACAACAAAAAAACACAGGATGTGACAATGACAGGATACAAAAGGAAATGTGGCTCATTTAGACTAAAAAATGTGAAACTAAAATTGTGTCATTGAACTTGTGCTGTGTCATGGCTGTTTCCTTTTTTTGTACTAATCATTGCAGCAGTGATTATTCATTGCAGTAGCCTTGATGTCACACTAGGGGGAGCTGCAGTATAACATCTGTCTCACAGCTTCAAAGTCTCTTCTCTGAGTTCTGAATTAAACAGGAACGTCAGCTGTGTAAGAATTCATCTTTAAGAAACTAGTGAGAAGGGGAGGGTGGTGGGTGTTCTTGATCCTGAGGACTTAATTTTCCAGTTAATGAGTCAATTATGTTTGCAGTAGATAAAAATTGCATCATCAGACTGAAAAAATATGTACAGAGCTGTATCTGTTGACATATCGTGGATTATGCAGAATGCGAAGCAGCGAGCGGTGAAAGAGACACACTGGGGAAGAAGCCGTTTAGCACAATTATGTTTGCAATTAAATGTGAGATATCTGTTATATTATGTTCTTCGCCCGGACTTAAGTTTCTGGACCTTTACTTATGTGGCAGATGAACAGAAGTATTCATAAACAGTGCTGAGCAAATTCTGAGATGTGCTTTGATCTTGTAACACAACATTGCAAAAGAATGAGAGGCAAGAACAAAGCAGATCGACTTCCTGTTTGCACTTGAACCTACCGGACTTGGACTCTTCTAACATTGGTCAGACTTTGTTGTCTTGAAGGCCAAAACTTTAAACCAGAAATACACTTTAAACACAGCTCTGTTTACACATTATGCACAAGATCTCGTGTTGAAAAGGGAAAACTGTGAGTGAGTCCTCCGACTGCAGAAGCACTGGCGTAATTGTCCAAATGAGAGACGCTTGGCAACAAGATCAAGGGAGTGAAAGATGACAGTCTCCTCCTTGAAGTTTCAGACTGGAAGCCAAGATAAAAAAAAAAAAAAAAAAAAAAGTTTGTTTAAAGGTGCGACATGCAAGAATTGGCCACCTGTCATACGCCACACTACAAAGAAACTGTGGGCAGTGTATCACCGGAAAGTTGGAGCGTCCACTCCTATCGAAAGAAACATATCACCAATGTTAGCTTTAATGGCTGTTTACTTACTAATCTAGAAGAAATGTTGTGAGTTCGACATCAAGCTTCCCCTTTACTCTCCAGTCTCCACAGAAAACGACAATGTTAATCCTCGTTTTGTTTCTATTCCCGTCACTTCTTTTCTTTGCCACCGAACATGGTTTCTCGCCAAGAGCTTCAGCCATCATTGTGTTTTCTGCTCCGTTCATTGACTAACCGGGTGCAGTACCTTCAACGTGATTGCTACCTCTTCATCCTCTCAGACTGGACACTGCAATGAGCACCTCTTGGGGTACAAAGTGGTATTACGACACAGGCTGGGGATATCTGGTTAGCATTCTAACTTTGGGTAAATACCTCTGCAACACAAAACATAGACGTCTTTGACATAACATCAAAACTGTCATTTCTTCCGATTCTATTGCTTATTTTAGTTAAATGTTTTAAACTAGAGTTCTTGCTCCTTTAAGATGAGTCAGACCTGCACAGAGTCAGTCACAGCTGGTTTCATCATAACACACGCCGACTTGACTCGCTGTGGTGTCAAGCTGATCGGAGCAGCGACGACCTCATGACAGGAGGCAGCTGCAGATTTCGGAGCCACATGCCCCAGTTGCTCTCAGCCAACTGCACAAGTTCAATGCTTGATGGGAAATCACTTGGTGATGACTGAGCGGAGCACTCAGCGCCTGAGAACCCTGACAATGCTGTGATTCCTACGACTCTGTCATCTCCTGAACACGGCTTAGTATAGAATAGACGATTTTTTTTTTCTATCCACCCAAGGTTGAAAATGAAGTTAGAGCAGAACACGACGAATATGTGGGGGAAAAAAACACACATTCCCAAAAAATAAACATCTGTGTGATGTCAAAATATTGACGTCAATATATAATTTTGGGAATTAGCCTGAAGTTTTGCTAAAGGGCAGGCATCGTTTTCAAACTAATATTGTCATGTATAATGTAACATGTAGCTTTCTGTTTGTCATTACTCTTGAGAAATCTGTCTGACAAATGTCATATCTACTATAATATAGTCATACACTGACTTTAAAAGATGAATCATGCATGATTCTCTGCATGAGAATGAATGATCCTGTCGTGGTTTTGGGCTTTAGTTTAGTAATTTCCTGTTTGCGTTGGAAGAGTTCGTCCTCAGGTGTGTTGGCTAACTTCACTTCCTGCACTCCTTTGTGTGATTGCTTATTAGTTTCACCTGTCTCTCAGCAGCTTTCCCTCTGCAGTGCATTTAGTCTGTTTGTTCCCCTCTCTCTGCAAGTTCATCTTTATTTTTTGCTCAGTTTCCTTGGACCTTGCCGCTGTTCGGACTTCTGGTTCTTGCCTGCTCCCAGTTGGATTTGTTTGCCTTATTCAGTTTTGACCCTCGGCTGCCCGACCATCCCGTAAGCTTTTCTAACTTTTTGTGTGAAATAAATCACTGAACTCTGACTTTGCTGTCTGCATTTGGGTCCTAGTCCCTTGTGTTCCTGCTTCCTTTCTTGCACAAATTGTCACACATCCCATAAAAGTGTGTCCAACTCCTTGACTCATACATTAAATGCTTTCAGTGGAATCTAAATATGGTGGCTTCCAAATATTATTAACACATAAAAACATATGACAAACAATAATAAATGAGTCGAGATGCCAGAGCTCGAGGGATCACAGAATGTATGTGTGAAATTTATTTTAATCAAACTATGACCTTCACAATCACCATATCTCAGACCAGATGAACACCTATGGGAGATTTGCTAGATGTTTGTTCATCTGTCACCATTACCATATACATCATATTACTCTTCGTACTACATATTCAGCAGCAATCACTGGTGTGTTCAAAGTTGCAAATAAGTATTTGGGAACCTGCAGCAGTTAAAAATGTCACCTATTATTAGAGGCGTCTCATCACAGAAAGTCATTTGCTGTATGAAGCATCTGGAGCAGCACAACAGCCAAACTGAGAGTCTGCAGGAGGAGAGACAGTCTGTGAGCAGGGGAACGACTGAGAGACTTAAAAATGTGATGAGGCAGAAAAGTCTGATACTGAGATGAGTGGACGTCATTAGTTGATGTCTGCTCTGCTATAACGGAGCAAGGAAAAGATGCAGGACTCAAAATAGACTCTCTTCCCACACACAAAATAAGTTCAACAGCAAAATTGTTTGTTAGTGACAAACCAAACTGCTTCTGGAACATTATGTATTAAGTAGTCATTTTGGCAACTTCTACAGAAAAACCATGTCCTGCTCTTGGATCCTGGTGTTCGTCCATCATCATCCCAGACCACACGCACCGCTCCCAGATCCACATCCAACCGAGTTTAGACATTACACGAAATTAAAGTTTAAATTCAAATATCCACTGAAGAAAATAGGAATTTAAAGATAAATTTTAATTTAAGTTTTTTTTTTCCTCCTCAGTAATGCTCATGTCAGACCAACTGTTGGTGTTAGAACCAAGTGACATTGGTTCATCCACCTTTTTGTCAGATGAGAAGTTAATATTAATGGATATTGTGATCTATTCCCCAAATGCCCTTGTTGGGGCATTTTCTGTAGCTGGTCCTTTATTTCTGCTGTTTGTGATTGTTGATTCATTATTTAGTAGCATTTTGCTTTATTTGCAATATCTTTACTATAACTCTTGTTTTTGTCATCTCATATTTTTCTGATGTGTAGTTACCAGTGTGCTGTAATTCAACTACTTATGGCTGTAACTACAAATGTAACTAATTACTTTATCGAGTTAAATAACCAGGGTTTTTTAGTATCGCCCAATATATAATCTCACTCAAAGGTGAAGTCCAAAGTTGGCAGCCTTGAATATTGCAATTACTAATACATTTGTAATACATTTAAAAGGCTTGATTCTTTTAAAAGTTAAAATAGCGGATAACTGCAGAGGATAGGATTTATGGTTTATAATCTAATGTCACCACTCTGGCTTTTGATCATAGTGATTGCAATGTATAATATAATATTAATGATATTACTATAGTCGTGGCTGCCCTCTGGTGGTCGGGAGTGTTAATAATCCTTATCACTGCAGTGTTAATGGTACAATGAGAGATCAAATTCCCAGACTCGGCCACAGCAACACGAAAAAGCATTGAAGCAGACATTTAAAAGTAAGTTACTTTCCCCAGTAACTAAATATCTTTATATGCAATAGTTGGTAAAGTAGTTCAACTGCTTTTGATGAAACTAATAACTGTAACTAAACTGATAATCACATATCAATTTGTTGTCCAATACTATTTCCACAGTAAAAACTTCAAATGTAGTTCACTCTCTTCAACCTTTACTGGAAGTGTGTTTAACTTGCTGTATTCTGCAGCTGCCAAAGTAATCTGCAGTGATTTTTCATCAGCGTGTCACATTTGATCATTAAACACTGGATGAATGAAAATAAGAAGAGTGCACAACGTTCACTTCTTAATTAACTGACATTATAACAAATGTCTTACATTTGCTTTGAAGACATTTTGATAAATGTCTTTTAACAGAGTTCTTGAAAACACCTGAGCTCTCAGTTTCCTGTTGAAGCGCCTGTGGCTGACAGTAAAGAGTTCATCACTCATGCACACAGTAAGTTAAACTCAGGCAGCAGAGGGTGTACGAGCCCTCAGCCACATGCTTCCTGCAGCCGGTGGATCTTCTTTACGTTGTTCAAACTCATGGAGGCGAAAGGCTTTTGAATCAGTTTCCAGTGTGGCCCCACGTCAACGTGACTCTGACGCGGCCCTGTAAATATAACTGCTTCCTATTCACTGTGCTCTATTCACGATTCTCACAGCGTGGCTTCTCAATGGGAGTGTGGCATCCATCAGCTGCTCTGATAGTGTTCGAAAATCCCGCTGTTTGAAATCCTGACTGAGATACACGCAGGGTTCGCTCGGTGGGAAGGGAAGTGTGACGTGACAGATGGGTGTTTAGAAGAGAACAGAAAGCATGCAGATGTGTTGGGAGGGTGAATTTAGTGGCGTTGGATCTGTCTGCCACCCTCCACTCTTTGTCCACAGACGGGCTGGGACTATTTTCCATTGGCACCTTAGTGTTCTGCGTATTTATATTAACAAGTCTCAGGGTGGTCTTGAGATCCTAACAAGGAAGGATAACGAGCAGGAGGCGAGATTAATGAATCTCATTTATAAACAATATGATTGATCAAATGAAATGGAAAAAAAAAACCAAATTATATGATGAACTGTACATCACTATGAAGGATTTCAATGTTCATCTCCAACAGAAGTGAAAAGCTCTTATATTAAAACAGCAGCTCCTATTTCAAAGGTGCAGGATGGGAGGAAGCGCGGCGGAGCAAAGGGGGAATTATGATCGATTGCAGCATTAATTTTACAATATTTAGAAAGACACACAAGTTCACGGTGATGAATTCCCTCACTGTGAAAAATGTTAGCTCTCTGCAAGCTGAAGGCGCTTTCTGTGGACGAGAAAAATGAAGCCTATGGGAAGTTAAAGTATAGCTCTTCCTCATTATGTGCAATATTCTTATCAAACAGCTGAGTTCCAGCAGCGGCGGTGTTGACTCGAGTGCAGTGGGTCAGTTGCGAAATCTTGAAAGCTGCTTGACGAGCGAGACAGTCCCACACATTTGAAAGGGCACCAATCTAGTTCATAGAGCAGGAAAAGACAGAATGAGGATGTGATTAATACTTGAAGTCTGCAAGAAGAACATTGTAACTGTATATATTAGGTTTTGAATGTGCAGTAACTGTCTTCATCCTCACTGTTTAGGGAATTTGTGTTTCTTGCATTAGAAATCAAACCATGAACAGACTCAACTGGATTTTTAAATAATGTCAGGGTGCAGGACACTGGGTTTATCATTGCTACATAGTGACTACACTTACATTAATTTAACAATGCACAGTGTTTTAAAATCTTTCATGTCTTGGTTTAAAATATGAAAAGCAGTTTTAGCAACTTTAGCTTTCAGATAAAAGTAGTGGAGTAAAAATTTAGCACATTTGTACAACAATGTAGATGAGTAGAACTATGAAGTGGCCTAAATAGTAAACTGCAAGTACTTAAACAGTTTACTACAGTACTTGAATAAATGTATGTAGTCACGCATGTGCACGTCACGAGCTCAAATCAGAATCAAGCACATCGAGTCATTGCTATAAGTCGAACAAATCAAATCTTTTCTCCAGTCAAGCACATCACAAGTCAAGCAATATGAAATACTGATGAACACCCCCAGTTTTTTAAATCAGTTAAAAGACAGTGGTCAAGAAAAGTTGTTTTTTATTAAATTTTATTTTCAGCATTAAGAAAAACTGCAGGCTGCTCCTTATAAATCTAATCTAAAGTCTAAGTCAAGACTCAAGAAGAAGTCAAGTTACAAATACCAAGTCCAAGTCGAGTCATTTATCAGATCAGCTTTAAGCGAAGACGTAACATATGACCACCTTTTATCACTGATCAATGTTCTGCATGTGATGACACATCGATTCGATCGAGTCGACATTATTAGTCACACATTAGATACAATATTAGTGACAGTAGAGGAAGTAAAAAAGGAAGGAAAACAACTTTGCAGATGAAGAAACCAAGCTCTGTAAGGATTAAAAAAATGAATATTACCTGTCCTTGACCTTTGCAGAGGTCAGAGAGTCTGTATTTCTGTTGACCTCAGTCACCCTCTGTCATCTTTCCATCTCACTCTGAAGTTACATTCTGGCCTGTTGGTTCATCTCTGCCTGTCTCGCTGCTCCTCACATGAATGAATGGATATCATCGCATTCCTGTTCTTCTCTCATCCCAATATTCACATGGCACAAATTAAAATGTTCTACACAATGAAGGTGTGTCAGACAGATCTAATCATAGAAATCAAACACGCACACACACACACACACACACACACACACACACACACACACACAGGCCTATCTTTACTGACTTCCTCACCCTGCTGGCTGCCAGGCCTGAGATCAGGGGTTGAGGCTCCTGCCTCCCGTCCTGCTCCCTTGAGGTTAATTATGTTCACTTTACCAGCCGTGACTCACTTTCTATCTGCCTGAGAAGCTCACAGACGACTACAAGCCCCACCATGGCTGCTGTTATCGCTAACAACTAGCCCCTCCAAGCAGCCTCTGTTCACACGTGATACATTGCAGCCATGCCAAGGACGGCTAATTAAAATGATTGACTGTGAACAACTCGGGATGTGAAGCAGGTAGTAGGCCTGTTGCTGTGCTGCTGTTTCAACTCGAACTGACACTCTCTGCTGCTGTATATTGTCTTTCTTTTGGTATCCAGTTAGTGTGTCTGAGCGCATTTGAAAAAGCGCGCTAACCGCCTGTCTCTGCCCTGTTTCTATTAAGAAGTGAAGATTTGAGAAGTGGGACTCCGTGTTTCGTTTTCCCTTCTCCTCTCATCCCTGTCAGTCCCTCCTCCTCAATGACTGCAGAGAATGTTATTCCAAATTAATTATACATTGCATAGTCTCACATCAGAAGCCACAGAGAGATAGTCTTGTTTCTTTGTAATACACCCGTTCTTATTCGAACCTGCCTCATCATTTATAACCATTGATTGTGTTCAAAATTTCATAATGACGTCATTGCAGTGCTTGATGGACTTCCAGTTAGACTGCTGCTGTCCAACACGCACCCAGAGGACAGCACTCGCTCACTGCACTGAAACATGTCATGAATTTGAAATCACAGATGAACCGCTGATTTTGGGAAGCACTCTTTCTTTCTGAGAGTGAGATGTACAGTGGCCTTGAAAGCTCGACACACCGCGGGTTTGATATTTGTCGAGAGAAACGTGAATGCATCTTCAGGGACGTATGACAGGAAAAAAAAATTTTGGCTCATGCGTGTGTGAGCAATTTTCTTTCGCACGAACAGCGGCCATCTTTAATCAGCTCTCATAATGCATGTACAATTTGCTGATGAAGGCTGCTATTTCAACTGCACTCTCTAAAAACCTCACGGCCCAATACGCTATTTTTTTTTTTTTTTGCAGAATATTATTGCAAACGCAGCGGCACTGTTTTTGTAAGTAGTGACAGCGTGCCACTGGCTGGTGTGAATGATTGAGACTGGACCTGCTGACAACCCGAGATAGCTGTCAGTAAAGAGTCCACAACGGTCCGTTCAGCCGCTTCGCCACCTCCGTGTCTGCAGCTGGTAACTATGACAGTGACAGAGCGGCTCTGAAATTACTCTGACATCGCATAAAACATCAGAAACATTGGCATGGCCACACATTCATAATCAATACTGTGGTTAATCTCGTTACACGGCCATGTTAACGACCTGCTAGACCATCATGCTGTCTGACCTGACACCATATTCAATGATGTTTTTATTCCTTCATTCATTATATTATTTTTTTTTTTTTGTCAATAAGTCCGGTGACATGTATTGAACATCTTCAAATACAAATACATATTGTTATGATACAATCAGGATAAATCACATTTCCCCATCACAAAGACTCTGATCACCCAGGTTCAGTCTCAGCTAATAATAGTTATAATGTCATGTAATAATTATTATGTCATGTTGTAGGTTGTTATTTAATGTGATATGTGTTGTGTTGTGTCAACTCACACTGCAGCTGCTCCAACACAATATATCTATCTATCTATCTATCTATCTAACTAATAAAAGTTTCATTTTATTTAGTTGCTTTAATAATAAGAAAAGCTTAAAAAAAAGACAAATAAAAATTAAAAACAACACTACTGTGAGGGCTGAAACTAAAGACCTCTCAACTCTCTCAAACTAAATTTCTCTCCATCATTGACACTTTGATTCTTGCCCACCTACATACTGTATTATTATTTCTTAACATGAACCGCCGCTTATTAATGACTGTAAATGTGCATGTTGGTTATTTAAGTATCAGGCTTTGATCGTTCCTTTAGCCTTTAGAGGTGCAAAACCTCCTGAGTACTCATCTTGGACAAATTCACATTGTGGTCTTGTTATTATGAATCCTCAGAATTCATGTTTGCAGTATCTTCAGGTTTGACCCTCTTAGGTCCAAAAATGCTGGATTTCCTTTCTCTGCCAGACAGAACATTGATTCTGCAAAACCTGCACGGATCATGTTCAGTTATGACGTGTTACCACATTTCATTCCAACTCGATTATAGGAAGATAATAATGGGTAACATCTTCAGAGCAACAGGGTGATGCTGAACAATGAGATGTGACATTTCTTCAACACAATGCCTTAAAAAACAAGAGCGGTTGTTTCTTCTACAAAGGAGAGCTCCTCCTTTAATGATGATACGATGGAGAGTAAAATGAAAACAAAGAGCACCAAACGGAAAATATCATCCTTCACTTTTTTTCAGTTCAGCTGCAATTTTCAATGACTTAATCGTTCTTGAAAATATGAAGCTGAAATGACTGAACTCGATGCAGATGTCAGTCTGACTGCTCTGTCCCACCGAGGAGCCTGCTCTGCTATTTTCAGTCTTCAGACAGTACGGTCCAACAAAACACATCACACCGGCTGAGAATAAAAGTGTCAGTCTCACTTCACCTCCTTGCGTTGCATAAAGCCAATACATTACGGACAAAATGTCCACAGAAACCGCAGAGTAATCCACTTCTCGGTCGCCGCTTTGCAGGCTCAGTTTTCTCCGATATGTTTTTGAATGCATAAATTTACATTGTAAGTTTTTACCGTAAATGTTTTACAGAAAATGTATAATAGCCGCAGGTGTCTGCCAAACAACAGCTACAGCATCCAGTGCTTCGATGTGACAATGATGTCCAGCTCAGTAAAGTTTGAGAAAAAAATGTTATATTTATTTTACAGAGGCATCAAACTCGTGTTGTCAGTATGTTTCAGTGTGACTTCGCGTCTCGAGCCAATGAAATTCTTCCATGACAAGGCTGCATTCCCAGGTGCCCGCCAAGGACTCGCATTTATTTACCTACATAAACAGCAAGTTTGAGAATTTTGTTTGTCAAACTTTATCTTTCGAGTGTCCTTGTGGCTTTGTCTGCTAAGGCACATACTCTGCCTCATATCTGATTTATTGCATGAGTGTGACTCATATCATTCACTGCGTGTCATAGCCGCAACCACTCGCATCTCTCATTTCATTCTGCTGTATACAAATTGAAAGTCTGACTGATCTTCATGTTGGAGAAAATAAAAAGAAAACACAAAAAGGAAAAAAAAAATATGAGTAAAGGGTGAAAGTCGGGAAGGTGTTTGCTGTTGTAATGAGAAAAGATTATTACAAACGTAGTTCAAGATTTTGAGAAATCAGCTCATTGGTTTTCTTTCTGAGACGATCGATACCACTCGATCACGTCGGGATGAGGTCGGCCTAAAAACTGGAAGGCAGGGAAGGCTAAAAAATATGGCTGTTAAAAGTGAAATAAAATCTACCATCTAATATTTTGTACCTAGTTTGCAGGAATATTAAAATTTTAAGTAGAGCTATCTCTTGATGAACAACAGTTTATTGATGCATGCAGAATTTTTCTGCAGCTTCTCTATTATGGGTTGCCAGGTTTGGTTGGTGAGCGCTGTTTTAGTAGAAAAAACAAATGAGAAAAAACATGTTAATTAGTGCACTTCAGTGTTGGTAGGTGTATTTTTCACTGCCTCCAGCTAATAAACAGTCATGAAATTTATATCAGACTTCTGATTTCACTCTCAGGAAGAAAGTGAATTTCTCAAAATGTATCCCAAACTATTTCTGTAACACCTAAGAAACAAATGCAAAGACTTTAGGTAAAAGCAGGAGAGATGGATCTAATACACAACACTGATTCCTGACTGTTTGTGTGTAAATCTGACCATGAATTACTGCATAAGATCTTTGTTTAGCTTTGACCCCACATTAACCTTTGCTGTGTAATATACCACACAGGTCATATATTTCCCACTGATATGCCAGTCTTTGAACCTATCTAGTATCCGCAGTGTGACTCTGGGGCAAGGTTAATCTGCACGGTGTGGCCTTCATTCCCCAGAATTTAGTTAATATTGTATATATGGTATATTCTGACAGGTACTGTGCTCTGAAACAACCAGCGAGCTCCATCTAAATATTGCTGATTCAGCCCGAGAGGCTATGTTGACTTGCACAGACTGAAATATAACCAAACAACGGCTGCATTGCACTTGGGGTTTCTGCGTATATTAAAACTAGTTCTTACAGTGAAAAGCATAAACACAAGTACACAAGACAATAAATATTTATCCAGCAGAATATACACTAAGAAGACTCAAAGTTGGAAATCCTGTCCGGGTGAAATATTCATGACACATTATACAGTAAATCTTCCCTGTAAAGTTGACAGGTTGAAATGAAGGTGGCCTGTTAGAGTTTAACTTTTCTTGTGCACAAAACAGTGGAAATGTCCAACAAACATCCAACACAAATTTCAACCACTACTTTGTTGGTCAAGAGGGAATTTTGAGCTGATCAGCAAAATTAGAAGGAGCTATATGAGATATGTTGTTCTGAACCAAAGTGCATATAATAGTTGGAGGGAAACGTGATGTTTAAAAATGGGGATAACTGTGCACATTTTCATTTTCTCTCTTGGAAAACATTCATAATATGATTTTTTTTCCAGGAGAGGAACACGAAAAATGCCACAAATAGCTGTGTCAAGAATAAGAATAAAACAGAGTTAGAGAGAGAAGTTGGGTGTGAATGTCTAATCGTCCGTTTCTGAAAGTCACAGAATTGGTCGGACTCACCTCCCCCGACCTTGTGCCAAAGAAATAAAGATCATGCTGGCGCTCATAAAACCGATGGGTCACATTACCCACAGTGCATTTCTCCGCAGTCAGTGAGGTTGGCCTGCTACTTGCTCAAAAAGTGCCCTGGGTAGTTTTGACTATGTAAACTAGACCAGATCCCAGGACGCACCAGTGACAGCCAACTCTTCCGGGATCACTTAAATTACCAAGTCAATAACTGGAATTAGGACTCATAAGTACACAGGATGTGATGAAACTGATATTACCCAAATCCCTTGTTGCAGGAAAATATGGTTTGGAGCAGGTTATTTTAAATTATGCCCACGATGCGTCTGACTGTCAGATCATAATATAATTTTATGTCTTCAGCCGTGAAGAATAACTCTGGTGGGACTATAAATTACCGGCCTGTGTCTACTTGCATTTGCTATTCCCTTGCATCCAATAACAGCTCTTTCTTGTGCCTACTCACTAATAAATCTTTATGACTTGTTAACCATCGCGCAGGGAGTCGGTTTGATGCTCTCGTCCTGCTGCTAAGTGCATTGTACTTGAGCGACGCTACCTTTGACAGGGTCTTTTCTGAAAAGGTGGGACATGTGGTGGCTGGATGTCGATGGGCGACGGCGCTGCATGGTTCTGTAAAATCCTGATATGATTGCAGAAGGTCTCCTTGTTGGCGAGAGCTATTGTTTTGCGAGGCCGCCTTTCTCGGGCTTTTTTAGTAATAACCTTTAACGATCGCGGATTTATTTTTAAATAATTCTTTCTCGCCACAGCTTTTTTTCAAATCAGTGTTGATTTCCTTCACTCGCCTAAAGCAATGTCACTCAAGGTTTCTGCCTACAGATCTACTTTTCCTTCGCCCTCCAGACCCTGTTTGACAAAGCTATTGTCTTTCTTCTCACTAACAGGAATTCTTACATGGTGCAAGCCGCGGTTCGCTTACTCCTTGCTGGACTTCATCCAACTGACCCGACTGACCTCTCAAGAAGTATTGATCAGTTCTCGGTCCTCGCATCCCTCTATCAAAAATCTCTTCTTAACCTGGTGTGTTTTTGAGCCTGAGGAGGCGACGCAACCAGAGGCAAGGTCAAGCGCTGGTCTGGAGGTGGGCAGAGGTGAGGGCATGCCTGGATTATTAACAGGGCATGTCGGGGCCGCTGGATTCAAAGAGCGGCCTGAACTCCCTGTTTATATGTGAAACAATTTGTCTTTATTTATATTTGAAAATTGTCTAATATTTCGTATATCGAGCTGCATAAATAATTATCCAAGTGCTTGAACATTTCCACTGAGACCGACCTCTCGATGGAAGGTGAGATGATTAAATGTTCAAATCTAGGACCCGAACCCCACAATTATCCAAGTGTAGCTGAACTTTAACATTTGCAGTGCGTGCTTTTAATTTTTATTTGTAATATATGTTTTTTCTACTTCTACCTTTGTGGAGAAGTTGATACCCCAGCTGAGCAGGGTCAGACACAGCGGTTCCTCAATTTTGAACTCTGTGGTATCTGGTTCCCTCAAAAGGTCAAAACTGTCAGGACGGTTGGTCAGTGGTCAAATCCGAATGTCAGAGTTCACCCAAGTTGCAGTGCAGGAGGAGGCTCCACTCACACTCGCCTCTGTGAATTACTGTCAATCCACTGATTGAGGCGATTCCATTGAAATTAATTAATGCTGGTATGAATGATGAAATTTAGCTGTTTTGGGAACATAATGACTCTTGAAAATCTCTATATTCTGTATTTACCATAGTTTTCCCGTGCTTGAAGGATTGTTGCAGACATTTTAGCTGCGCTCACTTCTCCTCCAAATAAAGTGGTTTGCACAGTCGGGCTAAATTGTTGGCTTGTTCACAGCTTGTTTGATTGTCCCATCTGCCTTGGTAGCGGCGAAGCCTCTTTGTTCTCTGATCTCAGAAATTAATAAATCAAAGTTAAAGGATTAATCGTGCAATTAGTCAAAGTTGAGTTAACAACACGGGGTGAGTAACAGGTGTATAAATCCCTTTGGTTTTGACCTCTGTGTTTGCTAATATTTTCTCTGTCCAGTGGTGCGAGGTTTAACGTGTCAACAGAGGAGTTTTCTTTTTTTTTTAATCCTCCTTTGTGTTCTCAGCTGCGTGCTCAGCCAGCACATCACTTTCTGCAATTGTGTGACTTTGTTTCACGCTTTGAGAGGCTCCTTCGCTCCTGTTGTGTGTTGCAATGTGAAATAATAGCGTCCATCAACATCACGTTCACATCGGGGGTTTTTATTGTGACTATTGTCTGTTACAAGTGTTCTTCATTGTGTCATGTTCTAGTCTAAACTCACTACCTACCTGCCAACATGCCAGGTTGTGGAGACAGGTGGGTTTGAAATTGTACATAGCGGGTGGATACAAATCTCATGAATCAGTGTATGATGATTATTCATAATGAAGTTTGACGGCCGTTCAAATTACAGGAGTTTTCAGGGAGAAACAACAAGGCAGAAGTGCTGGCAGGTATTCTACATATTCAATACGCAGAATTAGAGTTAGCCTTACACACCTGTGGCCCATCCGTTCGTCGGCCCTCCCTCCTGCCTGTCTCACCAGGTGCGCCTTATTACCTAATTTGTGCTTGTGTATATGTAGTCGACGCTTTCCTCCTGCTTTAGTCAGACCTGGCTGTCATGCAAATAGCAGCAACTCGAAAGCAAATGCAGACACAGAGAGCAGGGATGTGGAAGTAACTGGGACGTTAGCGCCTGTCAGCTTTTTAATCTAGCTTGGAGTGAGATTCAGTAAAGTTGATGCATTATAAGACCAGGCCCTCTGTGGCATAATCACAATTGTAACACTTTCAAAGATGAAAAGCTAAGTCCAAAATCACGGTCAGTGACGACTAAGTATGTTTGATCAGTGTACTTGGCGACTTCCAGACATCACAGCCGTCATCGGAGACCAAACCAAACCCGGGCTTCTCCCAGAAAATTCATTTATTTCCTTCATTCTACTGAATTCTTAGAGCAATTCTGTTGCTCAAATGTGGATTCATGAGAAGGAGCATTGAAAAATGGAGAATCTGGAGGTTTTGGCAAGAAGCTACAAACACAAACAGTATGAAAAGTAAATGGAAGAGAACAACACATTGTTCAAAGACAAAGGGGGTCCCACAGGATGATTTAGTCCAGAAAACTAAGCAGAATTTATGAAACTAGAAAGTCAGCATGGAAATAGAAGAGAAAGAAAAAGTTCCTAGCTGAACTAGTTTTTCATATTTTTCATATTGATTATGTCAGAGGTGCTTTCACACATATTTACCGATAAGACTGCAAAGGCAATTCATCTTCCGACACCTTGGCAGCTAAATTAAGATATTAACCAACGGCTCTGTCTGATAAATAAGAGCCAGGATAAATACCAATACGGGATGTTTTAATAATTTGATTCACAGATTTGTGGAACTCACCTCCAGGGTCCAACAACATTTCAGTTTGTCATAGATGTGAAATTGAAGAGCGAAGTGAGGCGAAACTCATACACTCATGATTTTGCAAAGGTATATTAACCTAAAACCTCTTATTGAGAATCATAAAGTTTCAGAGGAAGTTGCAGAGACACAGAGACGTCACATAACCACAACTTCCATCTGTGGATTAGGTTCATTCTTCTGTCAGTGCCCTTGAACAAGGCACCAGACTTCCCGCTGCTCCTCAACACAGAGGTCAAATTTCTCTACGTTGTCCTGTGTGTCTGATTGTATGTGATGATAAAACCTGATTTGATTGATTTGATTCAGTATCTCACTCCTGTCTCGTGCACAGTGCAAGAAGAGAAGGAGAGACACTGATGGAGGTTACTCTCTGCAGCATGCATGGGAATAAATTACTATATAATACATTTGTGTACGTTTCCCTTTTTCCTCCTGATGGTCTGAATAAGTTGCTGCTGTTGCTCTGTGCTGCTCTGTTTTTCATGTGTGTGAAAAGCGTCAGTTGCACGAGTCTCACGGTCGATGCATGAGAGTTGGCAGCACAGGGGACTTTACAGTTTACTCCTTATCCTTTATACACTACTTTAGTCTCAGACACATTCACTGAGCACAACTGTTTTAAACAAAGTGGAGATTGTGCCACATTTATTATCAGGTTTGTTCAATAATCCAATTATGAATAACCAAACAATATATGAATATAAAGAAGGCTAATTCTTAGTAGGTCTTATTAAGGCTATTTTCCTTCCCCTGCTCCTGTAAAGCACATGGTGTTGCAGTTCTAGAGCTGCACTTTTCTTTGTTAAGAACAAGGCTTTATAAATAGATGATGATCCTCCTCAGTCCTCCTTGTGCTGATGGACTGCAGACTGAAACATACTGCACACACTGGATGTTTGACCTTGCAAAAACAAAGAGCCAACGGTAGCAGATGAAGAAGATAAATGACTGCTTCCATAAACATCCACTGATGTTTCAATCTTGTCGTTCCAGAGGCCACATTTGGTCCCATCCTGCTGCAGCAACGTCACGTGGACTCAGGGAGCAACAGGTTGCATTTGCAGCTTTTTAAAGCCAAACAAATCAATAATTGCATACGAGCAATAGGTCAAATAACTGTGTGTAATGTCAAAGTGTGGTCTCTTGCAGTGATGAACCCACGCAGCGAAGCTCCACGTCTCATTGCGAGGAAAAGGCATTTTACTTAGGAGGTGCGAGTCGAGCTTCGCTACAAAAAATAAAAACTCAGTTATACAGTGTGAAAAAAAATCAATGTGTGACAATTTATTTTAGCAACATGATAAGATATTTTCAGGCATGAATTTAGTAACTGGAATTAATACCAAAACTTGGATTAGCCCTGTAATGCAAACTTGGGTACAACGCAGCCAAGCCATATTCCTCTCGAGAGCTGGAGGGCTTAACGAGGATCAGTTTTGCTTTTGAGATTATACTCAAAACAGTGATGATGAGGATTTCGAGTGGATTAGGATCCAATTTTAAAATTCTTGCCTCTTCATATTCATTACATTGGCAAATCTTAAGAGGTGCCACGTCAGTGATGTTTTAATAGTCATGCTTGGGCTTTAATGGTGTAAAATGGGTAATACCATCAGTGAGAGGTGGAGCTAATTTCAGTGTTTCATCATTCATGAATACATCTGGGAAAAAAACAAATGTGTGCAAAGTTAACCAGGAAACACGAACAAACAACACTAAATGAATGCCAAGTTATATATTCAACATACAAATTAATGCAGGGGTCAGACCAGGGGCTTGATTCACAAAGCGAGATTCGGGGGACGGCTCAGACCTTTTAACCAGTGTGGATGGTAATGATGATGTATATGTACATTAAATCATGGAAACAGCCTCCCTGCTTCTGACTTCTCGTCTTTCTCACCTCATCTGGCCTATTTTTAGTGTTCCCACATCGCCACAGTTAAGTTGGACATGTTGATCAAAATAAGATCCCACATATAAATCACAGTTTTATTTTTTCACAGTTTTGTGATCCAGGATCAAGTCCTCCATGCTGCAGTAGGACAGGATGGACTGATCACAAAAAGAGATGTATTTCCCATATGGATCCATTTTGGCACAAAGACAGAGGAACAGATTAAACATTGAACATTTCCAATGGCTTTATTTGTCAGATTTTATGCTACAAGTGATAGATGATGCAGATCACTATTAACTATTCCCAGAAGTTCGTTAGAAGTTCCTATTTCACTTGATCAATAAGCTTTTAAGCTACTTTAATTTGATTATCACCAAACTTTTTTAAAGTTCATTCAAACTGTAAACTGTTTCCAAACTGTAAAATCTATTGTTCTTTATTTCTATTTTTGTGTCCCTCTGTTTCAAGTCTCACATTTCCTCCCTTGTACAACACCATGAATATAACTGAAGCACCGGATTATGCAGCCGCTTCTTTTAAAGAGTCACTTCCTCTTGCACTCGGTGGAGGGAGATCCCAGAACAAACAGCTGCAAGGTGCAACCCCATCACATTCATTTCCATCAGGCTAGAAAAGGGAAGTAAAATCACACCGTTCTCAGTTTCTTATGAAGTCGTTTTGGAGACTTGAGCGTATCAAATACAGAATACGTCTCCATCAGCGGAGGAAGGCATCACAGGAATGAAAGAGTGGAGAAGGTATCATGGACGAGAGGGAGGGATTCATCACGGGAGCGAGGAAGGCAGCCTGCCAGCCTGTTAGAATGAGCAATCCCACAAAATCCCTTTCACAAAAATCCTAGAAAGCCTGCTAAGTTCCACATATTTGCAGTGCTGTGTCTTTGCTGTAGTGGCATGGCAGGGACTGTCAGCGAGCGACAGAGCCGCTAAGACGTGCGAAACATAATGAAGGGATAAATGAAGAAGGCAAATCACGACTCACGTTATTCATAGATGAGTAAGCGACTAGACGGATTGGATTGTCACAATTTGACATGGGAAATAATTAAACTAAAACTAGGATATTAAGGTCTTTAATGAGAGAATGACAGTTAAATGTGTTTGCTGAGCTTCTCCAAATGCTGCTGGAGAGGTGTGCACATACCTTTATACGCACGGACATTGATGTGAGCTTGTGAACAGGCGACACCAGACGAGAGCATCAATGTTAGATGATTCTGCAAAAGCCAAGTTTATGTTTTATTGTTATATGCAGATGTGTGATGGGATGCAAACTCCGGTCCAACCACCGACCTCCAGACCTTTACTTTCAGGGTCACTACTTCCTCCATTGGCATTGAACACGTATCATGAGGTGTGCAAATGTCCAATATGGATGTGACTACAAGATGACTGAGCTAGAAACAGGAAGTGCTTCTACTGGATAAATGCACTGGTCACATGTGTTATTAATCTAATTAGATGAGTTTTGAAGTGAATAAACTTCTGGGTTCTCTTGAAAAATGTGAATAAATACTGGAAACTGCACATTTAGAATCAATATCCTATCACAAAGAATATTATTTGAACAACGGTGCAACCAATTATTTTGTGCTTTGACAAACATATCTGGTGTTAATTAAATAGGCAAATGTTTTTGTGGACGTTTCACCCTTAATGGACGAATAATGGAAATGGATTAACTGAAGAACAAAAGTTATTGAATCCATTAAACAAACTTTTTTTTACACAGCAGGAGCGAGCAGCATTTTTTCCCCCTTCTGTTTGAACCTCTGTTGCAGAAAAGCAAACAATTGTCAAGTCATTATCTTTATCAATAAGTTAATATCAGGATGAGCGACTTCCCAGCAAGAGTTACCGTCGTCGTGACTCCAGGTCAATGGTTTAAGGAGGTGGATGATGAGAATCCTGCCGGCGGTAAAATCAGCTGGGACCGACAGAAGCATCCCTGTGGACTCTCCTTTACACGGTTGGGCTGATGCTGATGGAACATCCAGCCAGAGCCTTTTCGTCAAAAAGGAGTCTGCTCTTCCCACCTTAATATCTCATCTGCTGCTCTGAAGGAATGATTAAGGAAGACTTCGAAGTTGTCTTCTTGGAAAATGCTCTTGACTTCTAAAATCAATTGTTATCAGGGAACAGAATCCTGAGGAACTGGAGCTGCGCTGTGGATCATTGCCGGTTAACCAACCTCGACTCTTGGAGATGATACAACTAATTCACAACAGCAAACACGTATTGATAGAAACCTCTAAAATGAAGTAATTTTCACAGTCCTGATGCGTTCACTGACAACATCACATTTTTTTCCACAATGTCTGCTTTTGTAATACAACAATGTAAATGCAGGTGCATCCTGTTTTTATTCTGTGATGCATATCAGCTTAATAAAGATTTCCTTTCATAACTAGGTCAAGTTTGAACTTATGACAACTGCTCCAAGCTGCTGATCTCTAAACCGTGTTTCTGTGTCTTTGCACGTGGTGAAATCCAACCTGTCTGGTTCAAAGAGAAGGTGGGAACTTTTGAAAGACCACCGTCTATAATCTCTGAGGATGATTAATAAATAGGAACAGAAATGTCACAACAACACAAGTTGAAGGTGGATCAAGCAGATTTTACCATCTTCAACGCTGCAAAAACAAGAGACGTCTTTGTTGGAGGGAAATATGGGATCTTTGAGAGAGACTTGATCCTGCTGCTCTGGATTGAGTTGGTGGAAAGTTGCAAAGAGAGTCTTCATCAGAGAGAGCAAAATAAAAAAAAAGGTTCAATTTCATGTAGGAAGAAAACTTTTTTTGTTGTTTCTTGCATTTGCTGGATTCAGTCAGATTCTGATAGTCATGCGTTAAAGTTGTCATGCTAACTATGTTGTTTCATCCAATGGTCACTTCATATTCAATGATCTCAAATGTGGAAAAAAATCTGCATCAAAGAACCATTGGGAATAGTTTCTTAAAGCTACTTGAATTTGCGATCTAACTCACTAATGCACTATAATTTTATGACTGAAGGAAATTACATCATCTTTTGGGAACGTGGATTATTGTACGAATTTAAAGGTGATCCATCCATCACGTCTATAAAACCTGTGAAAATAAAAATCATACTCGCTTCGCAGGCAAAGGTTTACAAATGGTTACGATAATGGGAATTACACCAGGTACGTTATAGGTGCAAGCATCCATTCCCTGTACAGTAAGAAACGTTAACGGTTTGATTGTGCTCAGAGATGTGCAAAGCCAGCAAAGAGGCTTTAGCTCTAACTACCATATCTTTAAATAATTGATGCTGATTCTGTGTGTGTGAGAGAATAAAAGTTAACAACTGCCTGAGAGCGAGCCGGAGCCTCTCTCTTCGAGGTGGGAGCCGGATAATGAAGGAAACAGCAGTGTACTGCGGTGGAAACGCTGCTGTGCTTCCCGAGGAAAGCACCTCAATGAGATAATGAACTCTGGATGTGTGTGAGGCTTTTTTTTTTTTTTTTTTTTTTTGACTAAGAGCTGCTCGTCATTTCTCGGGCCTAGCCGCACTGAACATCTTTAATCCCGCGCAGTAAATCTGTTAGCGCTCACATTAACATTGCAGCCTCCTTTTTTGGAGTACTTTAGAGCATCAGTGAAGGGGGATGGATATAAACAGCTTGGACTAATCCCAATACCCAGGACAACAAAAAATAATTAATTGTGCCTAATTTGCTGCTGTCTAAACAGAGATTGGATTTCGTTTAATGCTAAACAGGCCAGTCCAGGAAATAAACACATTCCTAATTTAAAATGCTCCCCAAAGTGTTTCCTGCTTTTCTCTTTGCTCTCCACAAGAAATATATGCAAATGACAGCATTTAGGTTTCATTCCCCGCACTGAGAGGAAATGGTGGAAGATCCCCGAGAGGGTTTCAAGTCTTAAGCGAGCCTGCTTCATTCTTTCTTCAAAGCCCCATCCTTGAGCTACTGCACCCTCTGCCTCCGTGCTGAACTTGTTTGGAGGGCAGAGATGTTTGAGCGACTTACGAACTCTGTCACGGATCAGGCTGGACTGTGGCCTGAGCCCTGCATCAGGCTTTCTGATATATATTTTTTTTCTGCCCGTGTTCAATCAAATGAGAAATTTGTGAGTAAAGCTGGCTGGATGCTGAGAGGCTCAACAGCTGCTGCCGCTGCTGCTGCTTGTCTGAAAGAGGAAGGGTAGTAAAAAAAAAAAAAAAAAAAAAAAAAAAAAAAAAAAGTCGAGAGCTTATCTTGAAACCTTCTGATCAGTGCGGAGCAAAGACAGATAGATGACTGACAGAAATAGAACATGGATATCTGACAGGACCCGGTTTATTTGCATCATCTCTTACATTTTCACAAAGGTATATATATGTGATGTAATTTGATTGGCACTTTAAATGGACTGTTTTCCGTGACCCATTATGATGAAATATCTCGCCAAGAAGGGTGCGAACATATGCCACTATAAACCATCAGAATGCAAATTTTTTTAGAGGTGCTATGTGTCACACATTTAAAGGGGCACTCCACCAGTTTTACACACAAAGTTCAGTTCACTTGTCATGAAGAGGATTATTCAGCTGTATGATGTAATCTGTGACTCACATTCACATTATAAGCAGCCGTTTGCTCCGAAGTGAGAAACCCTCTCCTAAAAAAATCAATGAGCCAAGTTTGTTGGCAAAAGCAATATTTCCTCCGTCAAAGTGAAGAACCACAACAATGTGAGGTGTGGAATTGTCCAATAGGGACATGACCAATAATTAAACTACAATATGCAATTTGGGATGCAAACTCCAGTATAGATGTCAGACATGCTACTCACCAACCTCCAGATGTTCACTTTCCACCTCGCTACACAAACGATTCACTACTTCCTTAACTGGCATTGAATGTTGGCATTGAATATACACCATGAGGTTTGGAAAAGGCCAATATGGACTGGACACTGGGCTGTAAACAGGAAGTGCTACCAGTAATTAAATGTACTGTTAACCTGTATTATGTGACCAAACGACCTGAACCTACAACCTGAAGTTGTCGAGGACATTAATTCATGTGTTAATGTTTATATGGTTTGTAAATAGTAAACTTTTAAAGAACAAGATCGGGAAAACAGTGGTGGATAAACTTGTTGTAACTGCACATTCAGAATCAACACCACATCATAAAGCTCATTATATTATTTAACAAGCCGCCTATTCTTTTTTGCATATCCAGTCTTAATTAAATAGGCTAAAGTTTTTGTTTCACTATTAAAATGTTATGGAAATGAATTCACCCAATAACAAAAGTTATTAAATTCATTCAACAAACTGTGTAATTTGTGACTCACCTTCACATTATAAACATTTGCAAAGTGAGAACCCGTCTCCTCAAAAATTACTCATCAATGACCCAAGTTTTCTGGTAAAAGTATTATTTCCTCTTTGAGCACTTCCAAGAAGAAGAAGAACCACGACTGTCTGTCCTGCTTACTTTATATTCCAGAAGTATTCAACAGACTAAGTGACTTGAATGTGTCTTTGTAGATGAACTCTTCACGTACAGACGAGGTCACGAATGTGCAGCTATAGAAGCTCATCACAAGGCGTCCGGAAAGGACCGAGGACCAGTTCTAACATTCTGAAAGAGATTGTTCATCACGGCTACTTTTACTTTTCCCTCCTTTAATTACAGCGACTAAGAAGAAGAACTGCACGCAAGCAAGACGGCGAAAGCATCAGAGACTCCGAGAGCTCATGACAGGGTATTACGTTTTCCTGATGAAGGCTTTCGGGAGCCACAGTTTATTCAAAACCCACTTGAGTGTTACCTCTTGTTTGTGAATTGCGCCGCGGAACCGTGAAATCAGCGCCTGTGTGTTTGTGTGGCATGTGGGACACGAGCCGCAGAAGGACTTCAAGGCTAATTTAAAGTCTCGAACGCTTTGTCGAACCGGTCGGCTTAATTAAAAATACACAGGTCCGGTCCCACAGCAGGTCCACGACTGGCCGTGCCCACAACAAATAGTATTTATCTCAATGCATTCTAGCATTGCAGAGACGTTAATTTCAGATAAACAAGGGACAATTTATTGGTGTTGAGAGACTAAAGCTCATATGGAGATTATTACTGGACTTATACAATAGAACCACATAAACTAAACACTCCTCTAGATTTGACTATTTTTAAATTAAGCGCCATTTCTGCGTTCCCTCTCGTCACTGAACATCTTCAAAGTTATCTTCAGTGACAGTCACAGACAGGAACAGGCAGCCATCTCCTTCAAAATGCATCTTATATAAATAAATAAATATATATATAAATATTTGTAAGTTTGATAGGAAACATAATATCTGCCAACATACTGCCGGGTGTCAGCTCGTGAAACAGTTTTATTTTTGCAACTGTGATTTATAACTCTTCTGGAAGACACTGACAAATGAACATCATCCTGCCAATAGGGGCATCAGATCACAAAACGCTTCTATACGTTCTTCCTGAAGGCGGCTGCAAAAAATATATGTGTGTTCTTTAATTTAATTTGAACAGTGTGTCATCGAGCATCAACACGCCTGACAGAGCTCGACTGCAAAATATGCTTGATTTCAATTATGTGCATAAACAAATGTTATGTTGGGTTGAGTTTTATTGATATGTGACAGCGTGTGGGAGGTGTTTTATCCACTTTTCATGAATATTTTCTCTCCCGTGCCCCTGGAGCTTTGTGAAGATTTCTTTGCTCCTGATGACATTTTAGCAATATAGAAAGAAAAACAGAAACACTGCCGTCTAAGTGTGATCCTCTCCAAGCTGTGCAGGTAGCAGCACCAATTGACTGGGATCGGAGCGCTGCTTTATTTGAGGAGAAAATATGGCAATAATCTCATTGTTGGATGAGAAAGATGAAAAACAAAAACGCCGCTTCCGCTATCAAGTGGTGAGGATTTGAAAAAGGGGAAAGGAAACTTTTAATGATTAGGAGTGATGAAACACCAAGAGCGTTTGGGGGGGAAGGAGTCAAGGGTGGCTAACAAAACAGTGTTGAGAGAAAATGAAGTTATGTTCCATGGGGATTAAGCTGACAGATAGCAAAGGTAAAGACTGCCTTCTTTTCCAATCTGTCCGCGATATCAGGTTTGATCAGGAATAAGGCAGCAGAAGCCAAGTGCAAAAAAAACAGGACAGAGTCAAATACCGGACTGCCACTCAAGATGGAAGAGATTTCAGAGCCTGCGGTGCAAAATAATACATTTAAGGAAGGCTGGAAACAGTTTGTCTTGTAGCTGAGCTGTGCAGCATCGTCATTAAAATGCATTACATACTGTACGTCAGGAAAATGTCATTGTTGCTCGCATATGAACGCTACAGTCATGCGAGGGATGCAAAGAGGGAGGCGCAGCATCCAGGGGTGAGGGAGAGGAAAGTGATAACACGGTAACAGCAGGCTGGATTCTTACTCGGCTGAGGAATGAACTGGGGACAAGTGACAGTGGCAGTAATTAGGGGAGCTAGTCATGCAAAGGCTGTTAAAAGAACCCACCGCTAATGCTGGATGTGGGATAAAGGCGGCGCGAAGATCAGGAAAGCGGATAAAGGTAGACCCGTGAGTTTTAATGCAGAGCCTCGTGTCACTTTGGATTTTCATTTTATGGGATAACAAGGTTGGAAAATGTGGTTGTGGCGCGGGATCATAAGGAAAGTCCAGCCAAAGATATAGAGGCTCTGCACCTTCATGCAATAACACAAGTCACCTTATTGAGGGTGCAAAGGTAAATCAGGTAGTTTAGAGCTGAGCTGGAATTAAATATTGACAGTTTTATGCAGAATCCAAATGGTGGCAGTAATGTAACATTTCAAGTGCAGAGAAACAGTGTGTGCTGGCTGAGCTCCGTCTGTACATTAAATGTTTATAATGAGTACAGTCAGTGACATCAGCACATTATTCAGACAAACAGTGAATCCACATGGCTGCTGAGGCTCCATTATTTCGCTGGATGAGGTGTTTTCATGCAGCACATTTTCTTCTATCTTGGTCAACTGATACCAAATGATACCAAAACATGAGCCACCTTCATTCACAGTATGTACACATGCAATACTAATACTAATACTAATTTAATGAAGGTTTCAAAGTAGATTTTGCTCTATCATTGTGTTTTATATTCTCCCAAATTTACAATTAAGTCAGTTACCACAGCCCAGCTGCCACGCCGGTGAACCCTGGGCTTCTGGGTCTGGGATCTGGGCTAAATCCTCACTTTGTCAGGTTAATAATCCAGCCTCGCTCGCACGGCCGTGTTGCATTGCTCGGTTTTGTTATTTGACTCTGTGTCTGCTCTGACTCTGAGTGAGGACGGCAGATCTGTTAGCTCCTGAGAAAATGCAATTTTTACATGAAAGTGAGAGATAACAGAGACACATATTGCATGTTATGACCCAAAATATATGATGTTTACCTTCCACCTTGACAAAGAGGAACAGTGGGACAACAGCTAACATCTAAGCTGTGTAAGTTGCACATGATTTGCAATGAATACTCACCAACCTTTTTCTTGAACTTTCATCCACATCTCATGGTCTTGGTCTAAATTTCTTTTTCTATTGTTGTCAAACTACTGAGTCATGATTAGGTTGCGTTTGCAATGCTGATGCAGTCTTAACTTGATGCACAATGATGATGAAAAGGGGAATAACTATTCAAATCAAGGGCTTGAGCTTGGGTTTAGAAGTGTGTGTGTGTGTGTGTGTGATGATGATAGGCTAATATTTACAAATGTTATGTAAATTGCTGCATTATTTATGCACCAACCCTACTTAAAATCACATTTACTTTTCATTGATAAAGACTTGATATTAAGTGATGGAGAAAATCCCGGTGGAAAGTTCACTCTGGTACGACTCTGCATTATATTGCTGAGCACTGATGCATAGTCCTGGAAATACCCAGCAGGTGGCTGAATGAAGCTCCTCTGTCTGTGTATTAAACTCACTGACAGCCTGTCACTTAAGTTCACATTATGAACAATCCACTTCTATTTTTTGAAAAAACCTAAAAGACCACCTTTCATTAGAAAAGTGGCCTTTTTCTACCGGGAGCCTGTCACTTCAAACGTGCCTGTCTGCAGAGTTAGCTCGGGGATAAAAGCACAATTGAAACGGACCCGTTTCATGGCACACTAACTAAAAGAAACGACAAAATAAAAGCAGCCATTACATGCTCGTATAGCCGTGTGGTCCGCCTTATAAACCTGTCCCCGCGGTCTCCGTCGTGTCGGCAGGAGCAAGAGGCGACTGTAGGTACGGATAAATGAACACGGTATTGTAAAAAGAGAGGGCGCTCACTCACCGGCGGTCCGACATTTGAAAGAAATCAGTCATACGGCAAGTGATCTGAAGCCGCACATAAAGAACAGAAAGAAACAGGTGTGTTGCATCATGTATACACAGTATGTCTGTGCATCCTTTCTCATCCACTTTCATATTTGTACAACTTAAGTTGCTCTGCTAAGAAAGAAATAAAGACAAAGATTTGAGCAAACTTTTTAATTCAAGTTGAAGGTTCTTTCTTGACCTCATAATGTCGGCTTCCCTGAGCTTGGGGCCTTTATCAGCATCCGAGCTTATGAAGACTAGATCCAAATATTCAAATGCCCTGATGAACTCCATCCACTTATAATCGTTCATTTGTTTCTTCTTTGTTGTGTTATCCAGTGATGATGATGATGACAATGATTATTGTTGTTGTCATTATGACAGACCCTTAAAGACCAACTGAAATAAACATTTTTGCCACTTTTAATCCTGAGCCATATGTTTGTCATTTACAGTTTGCATTGAAGTGTTTACACATCAGACTCTCTCTCTTGCTGTCGTGTTAAACATGTTTCTGATGACTTGCCCTGCACTCAGAGGCATCAACATAAATGCACCAAATCAAACCTGGTTTGCGGCGACAAGCTAACCCTTCCAATCAGATAACAGTGGAATGGACTCGTAGCTCGTGGGTAAAGCAGTTACCAGAGCCAGAGCTTGATATAGATTGCTGAGTCGGGTGTTTGTCACGGACTGACGGGCAAGTAGACTGAAACATTTTCTGATGTTTGACTTCACTGGAATTAAAGACTGGGCTGAACATACATCCACTTCACGACAGAGACTGTATTTGTTCAGTCTTGGTGCAGCAAGCCCATCATTTTAAGATAATTCTCATTTCAAAAAACTTGAAGTTTGAAAATGTGCCACCTATGCTTCCTTTGCATTGTTTATATCAATGAGGGAAAAAGCTCGAGCTTTCAGTCACTATTTCAACATCACATGTTTAACACAGTTATTCTTGCGCTTTTAAATTCTGATTAAGAATGACTGATGTCAGCGTCAGGTCGAATCCATCAAACTGTGATGTTGCATTGATTGCAGAGCATTTGGATTTGAAATAAAATGCTGCAGATACATGTTTGGGCAAGAGGATCAGATAGAAACTCTTGTTTGCAGAACCTCAGTGATGGAGAGATTCCCTGATAGGCCGGTGCAGTTCAATAGCAAAGCAAGCAAAGCCGCTTCTTCAAACATGCTCTGCCTGACTGGATGTGTTAAAATCACTGCGCTGTAGTTATGTGGTCTGACAGATTGCTTTCTTTTCCACAGCGCAATTGATTTTCCTAAGTCTCTATCTGGTCTCCGTTCCTGCTCCTCTTTTGAACTGAATGTTGAACTAGACAGAATTCACTCTGTCTACAAGTTTGGAAACAGTCGTGTTCATGACTGCAGGTGCAGACACCTCGAACTAACGCTGCATGGAGTGTGGCAGGATGTGTTCCTGGGAAATAAAGCTAATCAGAGATGTAGGGAGTATTATTAGAGGTATTCATTTTATCCTTTATTCTGCACACACAAACACCAGAGAGACATCGACTGTGTGATAAATTAGCATATATACACACACACACACTAAAATAACTTCAGTTTATTTATAGCACACAGAGTCTCTGCACATCTAACAGGTTAAATTATGCACAAGAACACACACAATATGATGAAGACAGTGGAAGCTGTGTGGGAAAACATGGTCATGGATTTAGACAGAAGTCATCAGTGAATAAAATGAAAGGAAATTGCAAAGAATTACAAATGAATTAGACAATTAGATAAGAGCAAAGCAATCTTTTGTGAATTTTAGAAATGTTAACTTACTTGCTTCCAGAGTCTCGCTCAGTGTTTGGAGCTCGGGTGGGAAACAAAGGTTAAGCATTTGAACAACTGGCTGATGCTGATGTTTCTCATCCTGTCTCACAAACACAACTAAAGACAAAAAAAATTACATGGCAGAATAGGAAATTTCCCAGTAGCCTCTTAAAAGACAGAGCAGTTTCTGATTTGACGGCCATGTTGGTAAGACGATCATTTGTCTGTGCCTTCAAAAACCTTTACAGTCTTTCCAAGGCATGTCTGTCAACCTGTTTTAGGATCTGACATCATTGTGGTTTGGTTACATTTACACACAAAGCCGACTTGACATTGCTTATTTAACATCATAGTTTAGGTTCAGATGACTTACGATGAGATGACTAATTAGCCTGTGGTTAAGGAACGATTACGGTCAGAAAACCAACTGTTGAGTTACTCACAGCGCCACAAATAAAATTCCATCCACCTGAATTGTTTTCGGTTGGCAGAATCTCAAAACCTCATCAAACCCACCATCTGCACAGATGTTAGATACCACGACAGATATAGATCAAGTCTTTCATGATGTCTCTTGTAATTTTTAGTATTTAATGTGGGTGATCAGCCCAAGTTTAAGTGTAAATTATGCACATTATACACACATTACTGCATTCTTGTTATCCAGAGGTCAGATCTGCACGTGAGGACTTTGAGGTGGCGGAAAATCAGCCAGACTCCCTTTAAAAAAATCAGTCTTTTGTGACTTGTTGAGTTCAGGGAAACTTTACAAACTTTGTGAAACACTGCCTGTGACAAATTATTAAATATTCATCACCTCTTGTAAATTCGGCACATGTGACACATAAAGTTATTCCTCTCTTTGTATAACAAATATAGTGTCAGTTTGTCCTGGCGTGTTGCAGCTCAGGCACGTGGGCCACTGTGACTACATAAATGATTTGCCCTGTTAAAGGCAGATCAGCTGCACATATGACTTCAACACACACCGTCACACACACAGTTTCTTCTCCCGCCCGTATTGCTTTCATTTTTCATGCAATTCTGTTGAATAACACATCTTTTGGAGCTTTCATGCACCAGAATAGACGTAGGCCTATAATCAGTAATTAGAGGCATGTCTCTTTCTGCCTTCTCGCCGGCTCGCTCTCTAAATTTGAACAACAACCTATATTTTATGTTCGCTAAAAACAAATATCTGACTCATCTCTTGCCTCCCAACGCACTGGATTGCAGACATGCAACTGCGGAGCGCTTGGCTATTTGCAGGCAGCAGATAAACCAGGAGGCATAATTCAAACGGGGGTTTGTATAAATGGATATGAAAAAGCCTTTGCAGTGAACGACAATAGTTTCACAGTCAAAGTTACAGAAAGAAAAGAAAGTTAAATTAAACTGGGATTCCACATCTTTTTTTTTCTGTTGCGCTTTTTCCTTCCCTATGTTTCCTCATTTGTGCCTCAGGCTTATATTTTCATGAATTAGCATTTGCCACTTTAGTGGTGGCAAAAAGGCATTAATTAAACATTAAAGCCTTGACTTGAACAATAACAAGAATTTCCTGGTTGTGAGGAGCCAATCCTCAGCTTCCATACCGACATCATGGATAACTGCGCACACCCCAACGATTCCTCTCCTAATTAACCTAATTGGTCAAGTGATTATCGTTACCTTGTGAACACTCTGGTTAATGTAATGATAGGTGTTTCAGCGGTGGCACATGCCTCTGAATGATCTTCTGTTGCTCTTCCCATCACTTTATTTACTTACTTAGTTATTAAAGCCTTGTTCGCAATTAGCATGTCAAAGCAATTTCTCCTTCTACTACCGATGTTGCCATCATCGACAAAGTGACAATCAGTGGATAGCATGTTCGTATTCAAAATATTATCTGATATATTTGCAAAAACTTGAACGCAAGTTGTACTTTACTTTTACCAATTTCCCTGTTTTGAAGCATTGGAAGAAAAGAAATCATTGAAAGTAAAACTGAGGAGGAAGGACGATTTGTGCAGTGGCAAAGAAAATTGTAGACATACTTTAAGACATAAAAACAATCTGTAATAATAATTTGTGTCTGTCTTTAATTCTTTCTCCCTCAATGTGAAATCCAGAATTCATAAAGATGCAAATATTTTACCCATTAAAAAGTTTAACTACTGAGTACAAAATATCTCCTACTTCACTATGTGCGCTGAAGGTTTCACATTTTACCCTTTATTACACCACAATTGGCTTCTAAACTAGTTGTAACGCCACAAAATCATCTCCTATGTAGATGTCTTAAAGTCAGATTTAAATTAAACACGGAGAAACTTTCCTTCTTTCTGCAGATGAATGTGAAAACAGCCTTCTAGTGTAAAACTCTGAGCATCGTTCTGCACGGCGAAGGTCAAACATCCAGGAGAAGTAATGATAAGCAGAGCGCATTTTTGAAAACACATAATCAAAAGTTGCACCACAGACTTTTCAAAACGGACACCTTTAGGTTACTAAAGCCATGCATTTGAAATAACAAATTGTGATTCCAAAGGAAAATCCTACAGGCGTCGACTTAACCATTCATATTTCAAGCACAAGCATAAGCCTCTTGGATTAATTTCCACATACATCCAACTGGAACTGCTCCAGTTATGTAAAACAAACATACATGCTTGTGCATAATTTCCACTCTACAGACGTTATGAACATGCCTACACTTTTACATACACCCCCATTCCTCCTGTACATATTCATACATATATCAAGTCCCTGCAATGTTGATATCAGACACTCTGCAAAAACCCAGATGAGGTTCAACGCCTGCTTTGTGTTTAATGTTAAGACGTGATCAAAGTTAGGCAACAAAAATGCTTGTTGGTTGGTTGAGATTCTGGTTAGAGTTTAAAAAAAAATCCATTAATTAACATCTGAGGCAGGAAAGTTGGAGGCTGTACATCCACCACCCAGGCCTCCATGTCCTTACTCACTGCATAAAGGACAAACCTTTTTCAGGCCTGGCTCTGAACATTAGCCCTGCATGTAAATCATTATCTGCAGAATTGTCCAACATAAGTGTAATTCCCAGGAGGCCGCAGCTATTTATGTCGAGGGCACATACCTATGACTAGTTAAGCCTCTGAGAACATTATGACCTTATGAAATACAGACAGCTGACGAATTAAAGGAAAAACCAGTGTGTTACTAAGTCGGTCCACCACGTGCTGCCAGAACAGCTTCAGTGCACCTTGGCATTGATTCGACAAGTCTCTGAACTCTACTGGAGGGATGAAACACCATTTTTCCAAAAGATATCCTTTCATTTAGTTTTTCTGATGATGGTGATGGAGAGCGCCGTCTAACCGAAATCTCTCGCAGGTGTTCGTTGGGTTGAGATCCGGCGACTGCGACGACCTTATGATTCACATCATTATCATACTCAGTGACCCCTGGTGCCCTGTGGGTGGGGGCAGTGTCCTCCTTGAAGACACCACTACCTTCAGGATAGAAATGTTTCATCAAAGTATAAAAAGATCACTCAGAACATGTTTTAATTGATTCGCTCTAAAGGGACAAATGACCCTGTCACCGTCGGGTCGAGCATTCAGGCCTCTGTGTACGTCACACATGCACTCGCCCACTTATCGAGAATATGGTGACTCATCTTTAGACCAGCTCCTCTGTTTTTGCACCTCTGAACTCTCAAATGTGCCCCAACAATGAACCTCCTTTCAAAGTCACTTACATCTCTCCCTCTCGCCATCTTGATGCACATCAGAATCAACTGGACCTGCTCTGCATTTTTATATACGTCACAAAGCATGATTGGATGTGAATTGCTTAACTTACCATGCAGTGCACCTGAGTGGATAAACATATACATATACAATGCGTAGAAGCATACACATAGGTGATGTTGTGAAACGGTTGCAGTTAGGTTATGTTCAGGCACCAAAACTATTTGCGTAGGTTTTGAAAAAGATCAAAGTTTTACTGATGCTATGTTTGTGACGTAAGTTATGTTACATAACTTAACTTGCTTACTTAGGCTAACAACTACGGAGCCCCTAAAGGGACATGAGCAAAAAAAAACAAACAAAAAAAAAACTTTCACTATCTGGTGCACATATTAGCTTTAGCCTAAAGAGCTAGGAAAAATGTGAATGGATGGTGGATATATTCACTTTCCTAAAAAGGCGACATATACCTGATAGTGTCATCAACCTGTTAAAGGATGATAAAGTAAATGATCTTGTCATTAACTATTAAACCAGCTCTTTATTCAACGTCACCTGACTTCCTCCTTATCTCCCGTCATAATTACTATGGCCACTATGGGGGCGTAAATAGCTGAAACATATGCAGCCATTTTTTGGGGAGGACACTCTTCCATGGAAGCATCTGCATGTGTTTCTCCACTCCTTCATTCAGGTGTTTCCTTTAATTCGTCAGCCGTCGTAGTATGTAAGCCATCATGTCCTCACGAGCGTGAGCATACATTATGAGTGATAAATACGAAGAGACGGCGCCTTTACTCATGATGATTTACAGCAACCTTGCCACTGCAGACAAAATCTGCAAGACGGATTGCTGATGGTCAGATCTGATTCTATGTGTCCCGTTCACTTGAGCTTAAAATATTAAAACACCCTCTCTTTGCAGGACTGCTTCCCCTCTCCCTCCCAGACCCACTTTCCCCTCGGGAGAGAGCACGAGTGTTTTTTCAATCTTTGCCTTTGTGCCTTTGTTTACCTGCTTCTTTGTTCTGGCCTGTCACATTATCTCTCTAAGTGAGGACGTAGCCTCCCTGCGGGCTCATGATGAGGTGGTCGAGGTGGCGACGGGCCTTGTTTCTCTACATTGAGGGTATCGCCGCGTGTTAGGGCGCGCCATTGTTCAAGCGCCGACTTAATTGGCAGTTGACAGATTTATTGTAGCCTCGATGATAACGGTCTGTATTTATTTAAAACGGGAGCGTATCTGTGTTCGCTCTGCAGACGAGCTGTGACCGGGATCACAATCACTGGATCTGTGGCCGAGGCGGATTAAAGGTGTAATACATAGGCCAGTCTGATGACAGTGGATCCGACCAGGAAGATCCGGCAGGTGGAAACACAGAGAGGCATGAAGCGGGAGAACAGTTTATATTGATGAATTCATTTGATTTCTGGCAAGTTTAAATGAAGTGAGTTTTAAAATGAATTAAAAAGAAATTGAAGGTTTAAGTAATTTCCTGTAAAGGATCAATAAAGTATCTATCTATCTAAATCCAGTTATTGTGTATTATTGGCTGGCATTTTTTTTTTTACAATATCAATTATTAGAAAGTTAAAAAAAAATCCATCTGACCAATGAAACACTGTCAGGGCATTATAACGCTGAACTATCATAGCTCTCTCCACATGGGGGGCGAGATCAGATCGAAAACATAGCCTTGCAGACGTATTGACTTCCACCCCGCCGTGCTTTCACAGCGTTTCCATCTCAAAGCAAAAGTTCACACACAGACTCCTGTGATGTTCGACTGTTCAATCAACATTTGCCAGCATCAACACATCTCTCGAAGCGGACAAGGCGGGATGGAATCAGAAATCGCTAATAAGATCAAAATATAAAAACTCGGGTGACAAATCTACTTGAGCTTTTACATCCAAATTAGCTGTTAAACGGTTGCAATTGAATGGATTCACCTCCCGGTGAAAACGTTCTTTATTGGCGCTGCGTCTGTGAAAACCCTCCACAGACTCACTCTGTCAATTCGGATGATGTCACTGAGCTTTTACCTGCTAAACTACAGGTCTCGCAATTCGATTTTCACCTTTATGCAATTGAATTTTCAGCCCATGGAATCCTTTTTTTTTTTTTTTTTTCAAACTGTAGCTATTCATAACACTTACCTGTTTTCACACTTTTATTGCACTCCTGTCCCAGAATATTTCATAGTAAAGGAGCTGCTCACATTTCCTATGTAATTAGCTTTTATGAAGACAGATTAGGTCCCATGTTCAAAAAGACAACCTTCTCTCCTCTGTGGAGACGGGGGCACTCGTTGCTATGCACATCTTTCTAACGATACAGATTTATTATGAAATCATAATAAATACATTGTGTTTTTGTTTTCGTTTTTTTAATCTGGATGATTCACCTGCCAGAGAAGTATTGAGTCAGTTGCCACAGTGTTAATATGCAGTAATTGCACTTGTGCTCAAGATCATATCTGTCAGCAAATCACTGCTTATAAGTCAAATAAATCTGGTTTTCACTGAAAGACCTCCCGCCTTCGATTTTCTTGTTGGTCAACTCTTGTTGGAGAAGTGCCTAATACAGAGGTTCTGCACATAACAGAAGGCTGTTCACACTTCAGGTTACATAACTTTCCTTTACAGCTTCTCCATATTGAGCAGAAATCTGAGATGGATGCACAATCGCTTTTGGGACAACAGGAAGACTATGACAATCGTATGTGCAAATAAAATACAACCCAGCGTGCATCAGGTGGTGTGAGGTGCTGTTCGTTTCTCTAAATGAAGCAATGAATATGAATGAAGAAAATGGTTCATTCAAACATTCATTCATCATCAGTTCATTACAGACTGTACGTCCTCCATATCACTTAGGCTTTAATATTATGACCATCGCTCGCACTATTACAACACCCACCGTCTCTAGTAATATAATAAAGTTATGGCTTTCATGAATAAATCAACAAATTGCTTCACCTAAAGCAGTCGAAATGGCATAATTTATAGATTAACTATGATGGCTGATGAAAAATCTAATCCTAGCAAAGCCATGGTTTATTAAAACTTGGGTCTGATTTTCATATATTTCATATGTACAGCATCGTATTCACCTTTATGTTTTAATTGCTTGGATCTCAAGGAACAAGGAAACGCTAGTATGAAAATAACACAGGATTTAAGCAAAACATTTGGACTCGATTTGGAAGAGAAAGCTAAGAGTCGTCAATCAAGCTTCTTGGTTCAACTTTGACCTGACCTGCCTTTAAATAAAGAGGTTGCTCATTGGGCTAAATGTAGCTTGTTTGCTACCTGCATGTCCGTCTGACGCTTGTGTTTGTTGCATCATTTGATATATTTTCAGCTCCAGTGTGTCCTCGCATTCTGAGATCTCAGTATTAACTTTGGTGAGTACAGTGTTATCATAAATAATAGAACCAATGTGCAGAAAAATAAAATCTTGAAGTCGGGAGTTTGCTTGGAGTAGGTTTGATAAAATGAGAATCTTATAACTTAGAAGCTCCTAAAATCCACAGTGTTTCATTCCATGATGCAAAATTATCAGAAAACAACAATACATGGACAATTAATCTAATGGGTTTATCAGCTTGGGAACATTAACATTCCTATTTCCTGGTTTGAAAAATCTCATGCACGTTCCCCATTTTCAGATCCCATCCTGTCACTTTCTTCCTCACAGAGCCACAAAACCCTTTTGACAACAGCCCTGTTCTGTTTCCTTTGAAGCTCTGTAGACGTTGCGGCTGCTCTGCCTCCAGCTCCTGAGACCTGCAGGACGTTGCCATTGTGCCTTTATCGCACAGTCCTTCTCTAATAGCTCTGCCCCATTAATTCTACTTTCATAGCATCCACTTTCCCTTGCAGCTCGTGAGACCTTGTTGACAGCGCGGCAATGCCATGAATACACCACGGCCGCTCGATTCCCTATAATTAATGTTATGTCCCGCCACTGAAAATGAACTCTAATAATAACTTAGCTAATCGGTGGTGGACTGAGGGTTACTGACAAGAACATGCTGAAATACAGGAGGTACATTTTAAATGAAAAAAAAAACTCTTGCTGCGTCTTCTCAGAAATTCACTCACCGTTAATTTCAGGGTGAGATGCAATCTGATTGAATTTTGACCAATAAAGGAAGGAGACTCACCAAATGTCAGGTTGATCTCATGTTGAAGGTTTGACTCCTGCAGTTCTTCTTCTTCTTCTTCAACAAGTTTCAAGCAAATATGTGTGAGGGCACATATCAGGTATCATAACTTCTACTGTGTTGAACTGTACGAACGCTCACAGGCATCAGGAAAAAAAAAATTCTTGCTGCTGTGATGATTTTTCAGATTTGGACGATACCTGAAATGAGTAGGCAATAAAACACTGCACCATGTTGGCATCTGATAAGCCTTCAAACTGGACTGCTTCATATTTCATCTTCACACCAGCACTCGGTGGTAATGGACCAAAAACAACCTCCTGCTGTGTTTTGCTGGAGGCTTATTGTCGGTATGAGCTTGGCTTTTACATTTAAGATACTGTAGTTATATGGTCAGTACTATTTTATTTCCTATGTCCCATCCTGAAATATCTACTTAGTCGTATACCTAAACTAACAGTGGGCTCATGCATTAAAAGCCATCGCTTCCTTGTTTTGTTACGGGACAAAAATCACTATACATATCTTAGATGCTCCCAGTATCAGCCTGGATAAATCAAATTAATGCTTGTGTCTTGGCAGAAAACACAGAGTTTAATGGCTCCAATGTTCCCTGTTGCATGTCTGCTCATTTATTCTCAAATTAGTAGCATTGCATGACTAACATCCATGTTTCCCGTCAGAAAACACAGCTGCATAAGTTTAACGTCTCCATCCTGTCGACTCCCAATTAGCCTTAAACACTGTTAAAGCACATATTTACCTCATCAGCATATCTGTCAATTTAACTAATATTAGTAGCTACATCCATTCAGATGTGACGCCTTTGGACATGACCAGACGACAAGTCATGTGACAACTATCTGACACAGATCATTTCAATATTAACCTCTATTGTTGAAGTGTGTTGCAGCACCTTCTTGTGATAATAAACTAGACAAACAGACGTCTTGACGATGTGTGTTTCAAACTTTCCACCATCTAACATTTGAGGGCTGGACTTCAAAATCCCGTATGCCGACTGCAGCGTGTTGCTTGCAGCAGTCTGACTGACATCCTCCCTCGTCAAGGTGAGACACAGTCTTGAGACCCCTTTACCCGACATTAAATCTTAGCTGAATTTAGAAGTGAATTTCAACTAGAAAACTTCTTCAAACTTGAGTGAACGCAACCTGACTCAAGTATCTAGGAGTCGTTTTTGACTTGTGTTAGTTTGTCCGACATCAAAATGTAAGAACTGTCAGGTGCAGTGGACAAATATAGACACATCAGACTTTGCTTACTATTATAATTATTATTATTCTCTTACAAGCAATGACCTTTAATTTATCACATATGAATCTTCATGAACATGTCAGACACCGTGTGAAGCATGAATAAAGCAGAATGTGATCATTTGCTTTTCCTTTCTGACATTGATTGCTGTAGCTTAACATCTTACTAAGACACTTTACTACATGTCCCTTAATTTGTCGTGCACGTGTGCGTTTCTGTGGTTACATTCATCAAGATTCATAAACCACTAAAATCCATCCATTACATAAAGCTGCCGAGATTAACATTCGAGATTTCTCTTGTCAGTGTTAATCAAACAAATCGTACATACTTATTGTGCTCGTACATATTTTTAACTCTCTTTACAAGTTCCAACTCTAAATGTCACATTACTACTAAATCCCCAACACACCCATCGTACACCCACACATCCTTTTGACTGATGAGGGTTTGGGTCAAAGGACGGTCACGCAACACTCCTCCGCTTTCTTTATGGATGAGAAATGTGCTTGTAGTTTAATAACTTATTTCTCTATAAAGTTTTCTTTTCTGTCAATACTAATAAAATGTTGCTTCCTCTGATCTGGATGTAAATTCCCATCAGAAAGTCCACGTATTGACTTGTATTTTACTGTGAGTAACTGAGTAATACAATCCCACATTTCTTATTTTGGCAGCATCTTCAATTTGAATTTGTTAGAAAATGCCTAGTTTATTACAAGAAAATCTATAAATCTCAATCTATCCTCGAACCCTCTGGGTAGGAAAGTCGGCGCAGATGCTTCCTGCGAGGATCCCCGTCACCAAACTGCTCCTACGATTTACTGCCAGTTTATTTCTCCAGTTTATTTCTGGCTCTCCCGCTTATGTCATTAAATCTTTCCCTACATTGGACTGCTGTTTGAGGAGGGCCAGAGCAACAATTAACCAAATTTGTTACCTCCTCCCCAGCTAATTTACCATCATCTGTCCTCAGCGGCTCATTTGCGGAGCCATGGATTTGCTCTTGGCCGTTCGCTGCTTCCTGCACAAGGACATCGGTTTTCCTTTTGCTCCACACTGCAGCTCAGTGCAGCACAATTCAGAGACTGAAACGTGCTCGTATAAATATATTCAGTGAGATGTGTGCGCATCCTGCACACAGTTTTCACATTGCACACAAAGTGGAGTCATCTGAAAAAAAAAAAGTGTAAACACAAAATGAGGTGAGACAGGATTTAATCGGCGAGATGATTCTCTCCGCTTGTTTTACTGTGTGTTCATGGCTGAAGGATCAATCTAATGTATCTTTAATATACCACTTTTTTTCCGAAAGATATTCTTGGGGTGTTTTCCATTTGACATTTTATTTCCCCGTGTTTACATCTGCTTAATTCAATCACTTCATAAACTCTGTTTTAATGAATGTTGATACAAGTGCTATGGACTAAATCAATATTGATTATTTAAATTGGTTAAGACGTTGAAGTTCGTTGATGGAGAGAGCGCAGCGGATGATGGCTTTCAGGTGCATGAATAAATTGAATAACTGCTTGTATTGCAAACAGCTGAATAAGAGCACGTCGATATGCACTTGTTAACCGTGAGAGTGGAAGTTGGGCTCGTGCACGTGTGCAGCTGACACATGTGCACGTTTGTGTATACGTATTTCTACCTTTGTGTGTGTATAGACACAGCTACATTTATACAGCTGGAGTTAATGGCCATGAAACTATATAGTACACAGTTAAATGCAGTGTTGATGCCAGTGATGATGAGACAACAGTCTCTTGTGTTTATGATAATTGGTCCAGTCATAAAATTAATGTGATGATCATTTGCTGAGGTGAAAGTATCGAGCATTTTACAAAGGGAGGTATGCAGGGTGAAGATGTGCTTCTAAATCCTCAGCTTGCAAACACATATCTATGCAAATATTTCCTTGGGATTTAAATGCTATTAATTGAGGTAGTTTTTATTTTGTCCATTATGTCCCTTCCCTGTTGAAGTACCAGTCCAGCCTGGATGCTTTGATGAACTATTGTGAAGCCTTAGCAAAAGCCTGGTTGTCACATTAAAATCAGCCATTAAATGATCAATAAGAAGAACACGAGAGCCACTTGAAAGTTCTCCTGCCTAAAATTGGAAACACCTCCCTTCAGCATATGGGCCTTTTCAGGATGAATCCCTCTGGGAGGCTGAAGTCAGAGAAGAATGACAGAGAATTCTGCCCTTCGCCGAATAAAAAACAGAAGCTTTACACTTAGTGCTTCAGTTCAGTGATGAGGCAGTCAAACTCCAAAGCATGCACCACCTGTCCCAGGCTGAAAGCACACTAACTGGCTGCCTGGCTGTTTGGAAGCGGTTCAGCTGTTGGCGGGAGGAAAGAAATATTCCTGACGTTTTGCATGCATCCATTATCTTCCTTGTGGGAAAACAGCACGAGTCCTTTTGGGGAAATTGTTCCCTCAGTTCTAATCCATGCGGAGGCATCGACAGAAGACTGATGTAGTTTCCTCTGAAGTGGCAAATGGAGCCGTGCTGTCGTCTCTCTGCTGTAACACAATGCAGCACAGAGAGTTTGAAAAGGCTGAAGAGAGACTTTAATGCCGCATTGAGAAATCAATGTGCCGTATGGCTAACGCTGTAGAGTGAGAGCAAAACATGTCCTTAAACTGTCTTGCCGGTAATTGCTTATCCACACAGAAATCACAAGGTGTATTCACTTTCTGTATTTTTAGTAGCTGGTAATGATATGACTTTAGACCAAAGCATAAAACAGAGAGGCATGAATCTCACTTTACTGGCTGAGCGTAATTATATACTTTTTCCCCGACCCAAAATGATTAGAATCTAAAGTGACTGAAATCAGGACTAAAGCTTGTGATGTACTTGTTTTCACATGTGCATATAGACAAGCAGATGTGACATGAGGGACACTGCTCACGTGCTTGACCACGTCCTTAATGTGGACCCAAAGGATTAAAGAGTAGATATACAAAGGGGCAGATCAGGGCCGATCATCCGTGGCCAGCACCAGAATATCTTCCTTCTGTGTGCAGACAAAGGAAGCGCTTCTTTTTTCTCCAGCTCTTCAGGGTTTCCAACTGTTGGCTGCTTGCTAAATGGTTTAATAATGACTCATCTGGCCCTTGCTGTTCCGGCAACACAGACAACTATTTTCAGGAGTTTTCCTCATTGCCAGGCTCATGTAATCACTTGAAATGCTGAATGATGAGCCTCTCCATAAAATCCAACCTTCACAGAAGTTTTCCTCAGGAGAGTTTTACTGCTGCTGGGAGTGGTTTGCGAAGAGACACGCGGATCGCCGCTGTGAAGATATTTTTAATTTCAGCTGTTGAACTGAGTGTCCATAAAATGAAATGAACAAGTCAGCCCTCTTTGTTATGAGCACAGCAGACTATAACGCCGGTTTGATATGCATTAGTTTGATAAAATAAGCATTTATATTTATGAATGCCTCTCGTTCAGTAGCCTCATATATAAGGAAATGACTTCAAAGTGCCTCTGAATGCGCAGGCCGCTGTCCGTGCGCCGCGCAGTCAAGAAGCTACTGATGTAGTGGCAATGAAAAATGTTCATTTCGGCAATGCTATTTCCAGTGGCTGTGTTCATATTTCCAGCCGTCTCTGTAATAAATCATGAGGTCATCATGCCATGCAGCGCGCAGAGCTCACAGTAACAATAAAGCAGTCCTGGTCCACACTGGACACGGTGTGGTTTAATAAGATGGAGTGAGGCTGTTGCATGTGGTGCTCTTTTCTTTTCGTATGTGCACCTGGTTCACACTCAGAAATATGTAAGTGCACAAAGGTTAATAGTAAATGACTTTTTTGGGTGTAAGGATGTAAAGGAATGAAACAGTTTGTTTTTATTTATCGAACAGATATGGGTTTTTTAGGATTTCTTTAATTAAGTGACACTTTATATAGTTGTTGGATGAATTGATTTTTTTGGCCACTTGGGGGCAGCAGAACAAACTGAAAGCACAACAAATGATATGGTATTACCTTAAAAAGTCACCTGTAGACCAGGTGAACCGGTACTTTGGGCCAGTACAGGATTTCTTTGTTGGAAGATTTGTAGTTTCGCTCATGACACGATGACCCTCTTCCTGTCAAGACTTCAAGATGAGGTAATAAAACAGGACTCGCCTTAAGGCCTTTACCACATCAGTTCATATTGTAATTTGGTTAGAGTATATTTCCATATTCCCAAACAAAGTAACACAAACCAAAATGCCATATAGTGAACCTGAGGCTTGTGGAGTCCCTGTGGATCTGAGGCCCTCTTTACCTATTTTATAGCCCAGCCTTGTCCAGCTGACACGGAGCCACATTATCGCCTCCAGATGAATATGTACCAATATTCAGTCTCCTTGTACCTCTTTGGTTTGGTGTCCACCAGCTCCCGAGGGAAATATCTGGCTCTTACATCTTGCACTTTCTTCACCAGCTCATCACTGACTTTGTCCGGCTGCCATTTGGTGCCAGGCAGGTAATGAGTTTCACAGCTTTTTTTTTTTTTTTTTGCTCTAAGCGACTTCCTCCATGCATCTGGAAACAAGGTTGATGAAACCGAAAAGGCTCCGTAGATCTGAGGGAAAATGATAATTCTACCACTGTTACTATGAAAATATTCACATCTTCTTTATTGCATTCTGGAGAAGCAATACTCCAGATGGAAGCCACGCGGCAAAAGTGAGGAAGGAAGTTTCATAAAGACAGCAATGCGATCTATTTCATAGCCCTCACTTTCTCCCCGGCCTTTGATGTTTTTTTTTTTTTTTTCAAAAATGTCATCTGTCAATAACAACTGTGCTTTAGGCCTCGTACCTTTGATGAGCAGTCAGTGCCTGCAGGCTACAAAACATATATTACCAGGTACTTGAAGTTTGCAATTCATGTTTGCTCAGAGTTTCATGTTAAAATTTATGGAGAGTCTCTTGATGGACTTAAATACTTTAAGCTAAACAAGATATCTGCAGTGAGAAAACCTCGGATGAACTCGTCTTTCGAAGTTTTGACACGTCTGACGTCAACTTCCATTTCCAACTTTATTGCAGGGCTGTTTTTGTCTGCGAAGATTGGCGATCTGGAAAAGCAGCGAAGATGAAATTCTTTGTTCTGAAAATAATTGGACCGTCCTTTTTTGCGGCTGTTGTTTCTTGTGGTGATTGGCTCATTGTTTACAATAATTACCGCACTATCAAAATTAATTTAACAATATCACACTGATGTGAAAATACTGCATTCAACACATTTATTTTGTTGAGAAATGTGCTTTAATGGCGCGAGCGACTAATAAAAGAAACATTAGTGTTGCAGTAGCAGACAGGGGGGCCGTTCTGCTCTCCTTTTCATTTCGGGCTCGCTGGGTAATTTCCATTTCCTGGCAAAACCTTTGTCTTCGACTTCAACTTACAGGACCAATAAAATAGCATGAATGATCTTAATTAACAGTATATTTACCTTGAGGTGTGTTTAATAGTCTTACAACTCCTCGGATGGTTCTTGCATTGGTGGACATAAATTTATTAAATATTGCTTGGTGCAGAGAAAAATTTACTCTGCAGTGAGGTGAGTAGATAGATAGATAGATAGATAGATAGACGGATGAGCTCTCCTTCACTCATGTTGCTGGTTGAAGCCAGTCCCAGGTGCTGACTGCGTGATGAGTTTCTGCCTTAATTCAAGTGCTAATTACACGCAGATTGCCGGTGCAAATTCAATGAAAGGCACGGTGCAATCCTGCCCTGCGCTTTCACATATGCAAATCTGGCCTCGTGTGTAATGGAGATAGCATAATGCTGTGTACTACCCACGTCTGTCTCTCCCTCGCCGGGTCAAAAGAACTGCAGTGCGCTGAAACTGGCATGCCAAATTGGGAGGAAAAACTATAGGGGAGGAAAAATTAAAATAAACATATGGGCCGAATCTTTCAAGCAGGCACTTGGACACACCCCAAGTAAAACTGACAGCATGGAAAACACCTGCTTTGAACTCACTGATTGCATCTATTAGTAGCACAATGAGCAAACTCAGGCGCGCCGGGACTTCCTCAACTTTCTCTCGAGCAGGACTTCAAACTAGTTTTGCCCTCTGACTCCTAAGTGCATCCTCCAAAATATGTTATATCCTACTTTTAAATGCTACAGAAACATCAGTGCCGCAGCTGCAGGGCTCACTGAGATCACTCTCTCCGGGGATGACCATGGATGTCGTCTGGCCGGTCTTCTAAAGAGCTGCTCTGCTAGCTCTTCAAATGACAGTCTTGGGAAACATCCATAATAAAATGGGCGGGACAAGAACTGTACATGGGGAAATGTCGATTTTGAGTTGGGATAAGAGACAGTGCAGACAAGTGCAGAAAAGAATACAGACCGTAAACGACCTCCTACCTGTGAAGGCTTCACTGTGCTACTACAAATACAGTATAATGAAATCAATTTCATATGAATCTATGCTACTATATGTACTTGTACATGAAACCAATCTCTGTCTGCTTCACGGTAAAGGTCTTCAAACAGTGAACCCAAAGGGCGACAAAAATATTTTTTACAAGTTACATTTTATTAATGTCTGTGATGAAATTTGCCATCAGCCATTTAAAATGTTAAATGTCTCAGGTTTGTGAGTCAATATGTCTAATACCAGGATGTAACAGACTCACTATCAACTTTGATCACGTAGTGTGGACATAACGTGGATTTAGGTGGACGTTCATCTGTGGCAGCAACATAATCACCTTCAATTTTTCTCTGATAGAAAACAGACCTCACTGGAAAATTCTAAAATAAAGATACGTAATGAAGCAAATAGAGGATTTCAAGTTCTGGAAAAGTCTTAGATCCACAAGTCAAATCTGATAAACATGTAAAGAAGATTTCAGAAACACTGAAGCTCAAACTTAATTGTTTCAAATTAATCAGACATACGAGCTCAGGCAGCCCAGTTATTTATACACTCTATGGTTTTCTTTCATTTTTCATATTGTATGACAGTATGAGTTCAAGCATCGCCGTCTACAATCAGACACTTCACATCCTTAAACAATCAGGGACTGAGTATAATGGACAAAAAGCCTGTCCGGCAGCATCACTGTCGCATACTAAAAAGGTCCAATCTACTTAGCAGTGAGAGCTTTATTCATTTTTGTTTTCTCAAATTAGCTTTCAAATGTCTCTTCCCAGATATATTCAAACACAAGGCAGGACATAAAGTCGGAGTACTTCTCAGAAATACTCCACGAGCACGATCACTAATTTGTCACTGCCTTTCCCATTCTCCTCACAGCTCCCAACACTTAACAGGCTGCAGCTTTAAAGCTTCTGAATCTTACAGCTCTCTGAGGGTCAAAAAACCTTGTACACCACGCAAACCAACCGCTGTTACTTATCATTAATATTAAACATGAATATGTAAAAGAAGTGGAAATGAGGGACCCCAGGACGACGAGGCGGCACACCATCTCCTCCATTACACACACAAATGACTGCAGTCATTACGAGCGCCTATAACTCTGCTCTTTCTTTACTGCTATATTTTAGACCATAATTGCACTGAATGTGTTATTAGGGTCATCATTTCTGATCATTTGTATATAAATTCTAACATGTCAAATCTGCCAAGTATTAAATGATCAGATATGCAAAGTCAGAGTAAATTGAGAGATTGTCTGTTCTTCAGGCGGTCGACCAGCTCAATAAATCTAATATCAAACCTCTATTATTCTAATTTAATACCCTATTTGAATGAGACCTCAGGACATCCCATGATTTTTAATAACGGCAGAGATCGAGAGTGATTTTAATGCTCTTTGAATTTTCCATAACTGTGCCGTACCAAGTTAAAATTAAATGGGCGCTTTGCAAATGTTCGACCTGAATCCTTTTGTTCTAGTAGGGAGAGGACATGAAACTCTAAATTACACTGCATTTCCCATTGTCACATGTATATCTAGAGCCATGACGCCTGACCGGACGGTGCGTTTCACATCAGACATTTCAGAGTAAACTACAGCAAAGTAGTTCCTCCTCGTTGTTGGCTTCTGTCGCTTCATCGTGATACAGAGAAATGTGCTAATCTCGGTGTAATTTCCTGTCACTGCAGCTAGAGGTCAGGCAAGAGGACAGAAAATAAAGGGAACATTCGCCTGTTTAATCCAAAAGCAGCAAAGAAAAGACTTCATCCCCACCTCCTGAATTCGACATGTTTTATAGATGTGATTCTAGTGAAAGACCTTCAGAGCATTTTCTGCATAAACAAAGTATAAAAAACTACCCTTATATACTTGAATAAGTGATGTTATGTATGGTATCTGAGGCCCAGGGGAAAACCACATATATCTGTCCCGAGACTAAACAAGCGAGCGACCGTTCTTCCATCTGCAGACATGTCTTATAAATGTTTGGTGGATGACATCATTCATCAGAAACACGGCAATAAGTCACTCGACCAAAGTGCTGCAGCAAAGTCACTTATTAGATATTGGTAAGAACTATTCCTGAAGAGATTAAGCAGCGAAATGACAAGGTACCACAGTGAAAGAAAGGATTAAAATAAGGGATAAACTTGGAAAAGGAGCTCTGCTGGCAGGTACCGGATGTGCGAAGCAAACCTTATTAAGAATCCCTTTCTCCCCAGTTTCTATGCCATGTTGGGTGAACAGCTAAAGCTTTATAATCCGTTTTGTTCTTGGTCCCTTCTGGCCTGAAAAAAAAAAAAAAAAAAAAAAAAATTGGACAGACAGTAGACAAAGAGTTTAGCTTTGTAGCGAGGGGCTGTCTCCTGGAACTCATAACCATCACCAGACTCTTGAAGTCTCATTGCTCTGGAGCCGGTGTTTTTTTTTGCATTTCAGTCTACCTCAATAAAAAAAAAAAAAAAAACCCACGTACAGCACGTCTCCACTTGCACGGAGATTGCACATTGCAGAGCGTATGAAGGCCGGTATGAATGAGAGCTGCTCAAAGGTCTGAGTTCCTGCTGCAGTCTGAAGATTTAATGTTGCTTTGAGAAACTTTACCCAATGTTAAAAAGTTCATTTCAAATCATTCAGTCATTTAATCATCATTTTGAAAATCACTGCTTTATTCTGGCATGGTACGGATATTTCAAGATGTTATGACATTATAAAGTTTTGCATTTTAACAAACCAACTATTTTGTAAACTTCCAAACCAGGACATATACTGTTGATAATATAGATAAATAAAGTACCAACTTATGGCTAATTAATAACAACTGCAGTGACATTTCTGAGAGTTAAACGCAACATAAATCACATATTTACCACCTATTCACTCGACACTTCATAATCTTGAGTATATAAATCACTCTTGAAGACTAATTCACATTCAGGGCTTTGGATGTTAAAAGAATTATTCCCTTTCAGTTGAGTTTTTATTGGAAAAATGTCGGACTTCTAGGTCGATAATCCAGGTTAGATGGTCAGCAGTTGTGTCTGCTTTGATGTCTTTTTGATATTACCACTGAGGTAATATTAAATTATACCCACGTAGCTTTAAGCAAATTGTTTTTATTCCTGTTTGTCAGTCAGATTTTGGTATCTTGATATCTTGGTGACTTGGTGTGATGATGCCAACCGAGCGGTGAACTCGAGTCTCCACCAGCTGATGACAGTGAAGAGGATTAATCACTCCCATAATCAGGCTTGAGTCCAGTTTAAGAAACAGCTTGAGATTCAATTTTAGGTTGTTTTTTTTGTTGCGTTCTGTATGGATTACATGACTGGAACGTCATTTCAAATGACACACAGTGTGTAGAAAATGATTTCCTGTCATACGCTCCTGCCATCCTCCCGGCAGCTCACGAGGAAGATGGTAACAAGGGAAAGTCAGTCTGGAAGTTTCCGCGTTTGAAAATGGAAAGCGAGTCCTCCTGAGGTAAAGTTGTGGCCTTAAAAAGTCCCAGTCTTGACTGTACAGTATAATGACCTTAGATAGGTTAGCCAGTGCAGCAAGCAGGGTCTGGCAAGCATGATGAAACCAGAGCAATGCCCCGCTTCCAGCATATGATCAATGACAAGAAAGTATCAGTATGTCAGCGAAGGACTGCACAGCATGCCAAAGGAGGACACACACTCCCAGAGGACCTTGCACAGGCCCACGCGATTCAGCCGAGGCAGAAGAGGTTAACATGCTCCGTTCCACATAAGGAGACAAGTCGTGCCGTCATTTGTCAAATTCAGGTTCTCTTTCACTCCTCGTGCGGTGTAGCCCTCTTAGTAATCTAACAATCTGGATGTTATAGGCCTGTATTTCCACAGTCTGGGTGACGGCGCCGTCTCAATCGCGCTTTCACGACTGTCGCAGATGTTTAGTATCAAATAAATGTATTTCATTGTTTATTTGATAGTGACAGGGCAATTTGCTGGATTACATTCCACCTTTTAAAATAAAAAAAGAGATGTGTTCCACATAGACTTTATGGCTGCAGATAATTCCCAGCTCTTGTCCATTGTTGGGCTTTTAAACTGATTACACCACCTCACGTTCAGTTCCACTGTTCCACAATCTGAAAGACAAAAATAAACTCTATACAATGAAATTATAGAAAAATATAATGTCAAAATTGTAACTTTGTATTAGTTTACATTATAATGTAAAGATGTTTGTTTTTGTTTATGTTGTTTTTTTTTCAGAAAGGAAGGAAAGCTCTCATATCTCTGATACAGTTTTTTTATTTTTTATTTTGTGAATCAATATCTGAGTGCGAGAAGCCTCTTCGAGAAGAGGTGCAAAAATATTAATACATAAAAATAAAAACATGGCATCAGAGTTATGAACATGTGGATTTCCCTTGCATGATATCTAAGAGCTCACTGGAGCGCAAAAAAAAAAAAAGTGCATTTTATCATCACATTTTAACTTTATTAGTTCATCTTTTTGGGGGATTTATAAAAAAAGAGCAGCAAAGGATATTACTTCAGAACCAATTATGCTTTTATTTTGATTTTAACATTAAATCCAGGATCCAACTAAAAAAAAAACAAAAAACTAACTAATAAGCAAACACTACACCATTTGGAAGTTCAGTGTAGTTATCGGGGTTGCACTGTCCTCCTCAAAACTAATTGGAAAAAGGCCAAACCAAATAAGGAAACAACTAACCCCTTTTTGCCAAGAGTAAATCTTGAAATTATTCTCGGATAAACAAATGAACTAATGAGCGGTAATTCCAAGGATGCACTTTTAATAGTGGCACCAGGAGAGGCCGGAGCGAGGCCGGCTAATTGGCACCGGCGTTCGGAGTTGCACAATAAAGGCGAGGCGCGGTAACATATGCAACAGTTAATAGGGTTTAGCGTGTGAAATAACGGCAGTGGTGAGCTCATGAGGGGGGCAATTATGACAAAGCTGTGCACATCCTTGATAACCGTCCGCCTGACTCAATCTGGCTAAGCCCCCGGGGAGGCAGCTCGCAGCAGCACCAGAGGAGCTGCAGAATATAACAAGAGGAGGAGGGTGGAGAGGAGAGAGCAGAGAAGGCATCCACATAAACAAGCGTCTAACAAGCTCTGCACACGCTAATATTGAGAATGTGTAATGTAAAGCCGTCTGGATTACAGCCGAAATGAACGTTACACCAACTCAACATCCTGGATTCACACACATACGTGAATTGTCGTGCACAATTGGTGAAGTGTCCCTTGAGTTGATATCCTAGAATCTACATACAACTTCATTGTAGTGGTTTATAATCCACATATTAAATGTATTGTGTGCTGCTTATAAACGCTCAATTAAATCAAATTTCTTCTCCACGTCAACAAAAATGCCAAAGACAAAAATCACATAACATGGATGTGATAGATACATTATAATGTGTATGAGATAAGACGTGCTCTGTGTGTGCCTCATGAACAGAGACTTGCTCATGGCGTGTTTGTCATGTGTGGCCAAACAATGTGAATATTTACAAGGTCATATTTCATGGATGCACAGTATCATTAATGCACAGCGCCGACATGGAGCCCCCGGTGCTGTTGTGTTTGTGGTCATCTCCATCGCGCAGGAGTTTGCAGGACTGGGTGGAATTTCTACTAATATTATTTATTATACAATGTAATGAAAGACTACTTTTATTCACTGAACTCCAGTGTTGTATTAGATGTGGTTACCTGCTACGTTGGCAGCAACAATAAATGAGGATATGTGTTAAATATTTCTGTTCACATAATAACTCCCTTTCTCTTTTATCACAGCCAGTGTCGATACTTGCACACACACACACACACACACTAATACAAAGCATGCAGAAGCTTCCCCCAAGCAAAATATTTGATGCATCAGTCAGTCTTTTCTTCACGATCCAAGCGACGAGATAACAGCACAGAATAATTCAAACAAATACACAATGAAAACAAAATGCTCCTCGTCCCCGGCTTTAAACACAGCTCACCATATATCAACTCTCCCAACTCACTGCCATAGATAGAACTTCTATTTCGGTTTTTAAAGATTATAACTTGCCTTGAATTTCTATTGATTATGATGACACTAAACTCACCAAAGTAATCGCTGCAGGTTATCAAAGGCAAACTGGAAAATTATTCCACAAACTGTCTGTTTTACGAACATCATCACAGTTTGCAAACTGACTTTAAAGTAATCAGTCAGCGAAATTTTTAATGGAAATAAAAGTCCTTTCACTGCTGAAAGAACAACAGTGATTCATCTACCAGCCAGTTCATGGCGACTGTCAGATGAAAGCTTTTGTTTATTCATGCATTTATGTAATAACAATAATTATTGCCTGTGTTTCCATACAATAGATATCTGGTAGCTCCAGACGAAGGGGCGGGATTTGCAGCTCTCGCTTGTGTTGAGTGAGCAGAAGAAGACCTGAGTCGTTAGCCTAAGCGGCGTGATTGACAGGTGATGTGCGTGAAAGTCAGCGAGGACACGCCGCTGAACCGAGAGCTTGTCGCCGACGACAGAGACAAAGGAAGGGGAGAAAAGGATGGATGATGAACATGAGATTCTAATTTGCAAACCAGAGTTGAAACTTTAAAAAAAAAACACTGAGGCTGAAGTGTCAAAATGACTCTAAATTTAGAGCCTCTCATCGCGACATTATCGCCGTGTAAAACCACATCAGGGCTGTCACACAAAACATCTGCAATTAGCTGCTTCTATTTTTGCCAAAACATGTTTGTAGTGGTTAATGGTGTCGACTACACAGATATGCAACTCGTGTAAAAGCACATTAGACCTGACAAGTTCTGTCCGGTGTCGGGGCGTGTTTGCATTTTTTAAATTTTTTTATTATTATTAAATGTGTAACAGGAGATGAAAATCTTGTGAACACACCCAAGACCAAGTCCAGACAGGTAAGTCTCAAGTCAGGTCCATCACCAAATTCAGTCATTCTGAATTCTTCAACACAAAGTTAGTATTACATTTATTAAAAAAAATAACATTTACAAGCAAAATAATCAGCCTTGGTGTGTTATTCCTGTGATGAGGGTGGGAGTTGGTTAGTGTTTCACTGGCTCTGAATCCTGTTTCGAATCCTTTATTGTTTTCAGTTTTCAACATTTGTAAAAAAAAAGTTAAAAACAGAAAATAGCTCAATCAAATAATAGAAAACAAGTCATTACAAGTCAAAGACCTGAAGTTCCACTGGAGACAAGAGGCTTTGGTTTCAAGTTGCAAGTTGTTTTGTTTGTTTATTTGTTTGTTTATCTGATGGATGACTAGAGTCTGATTGAGTCATGCATCTTGACTACACACCTCTGCTAAGACTCAAAAGCTGTAAAAATGACTGTCTGAACCAAAGACTGTTGTTTTCATTGTTGCTGCTCCGAGCGTCTCTCTGCTGACTTCCATCCTGATCTAGATCCTCGCCCAGCTGGGACCAACAACACGACCTCTTTGGCAGAGGTAATTAACACTTTTCAGCTCTCTTGGAAATGTTGCATTATATCGGTCTGCTCGTGAGCTCCAGTCGCCATCGTGTAAGCCTTCAATTAGCTGTCAGGTACACTGAGGCTCCTCATCAATTTTTATTATTCCACATAATTAGGCTTTTGGCCTCGGTCCTTTAAAATTTTGGCAATGATAACCTGTGTGTAAACCCACCACCGTGAGCAATAATCATCAGTCCCCAGGTGTGAAAGAGAAGCAAATGAGGAGGTATTAGTGGGTTTTTTTTTTTAAAGCTAAACACAACAGGACTTATGATCATTTAAATTTAAACCCAGGAAATAGAAAGAAAAGATGATTTTGTAACCTTGCAAACTATTTGGCTACTTTTTCTCTCCCACCTGACCAGAGACAAATGTTGACCTCTGACCCCGGCCAGATGAACCCACTAGAGGGCTAAAATAAGATAGGAGACCTGAATGACCTCCTGCATGTAGAAACTTGGTGAAACGCAGAATTATGTATGAATTTTGACAGAGGTCTGCAAGTCAGGTAAAAATGCACGACCAACCTTTGAGCCTCTTGTCATTTCAACTAATGTTTTGATGCTGCACGTTGGCAAATATATGAGCAATAAATCCAAATAGTAAAAAATCTCTTGAATCAACTACTGTCTTCAAGAGTCAGGTGTCTTTGGCCCCAGAGCATATTCCCACCCGGCCTGTTTACTCCTGCCTTGCTCCTGACGCTGGAGGACGATGTTAACACGTCGACTCCTGAAGCGATTTACAGTACGAGGACTCATTCACTCGTCTGTTCATCTCCGTGTTATCCATAGCGTGCTAATGGTCAGGCTGCCTCCTGCATTAACCGCCTTCCTCTCCAGAGTGCAGGAGGCTGCGGCAAAGATATTGATATGCAAATCAGCATTTGATGTCATTTGGCAACTTCTAGTGCCTTTTTGAGCAGCCAATATGTACTTTTGTGGGAAGAGGGGATGCGACACGAAGAGCATGCTAATGGAAAAATAGCGGCCTGCCAGCTTTTGTATCTCCATCTCCATCATTCTCTATGCTGACTCTGAAATGCTGCAGCTAATTCATTCACCTCTCAGTATCCTCCTTCTCCCCTGGCACACCTCATTTACTATCATTTTGATCACAAAGTCAGTCTCGTGGTTGCACGTGGAAAGAACGGGGCTCATTCGCTGGAACCCGCTCCAAAGGCAACAACCGGCTTTTCAGAAGCACAGCTGCCAACTGACAGGCTGCCATGTCCGCGTGTCACATGTTCTCCACGACCATTAGACATGCAGAAACGGGGGGATGCACGTGCTGTCATTGAAGAGGACATCAAACCCGAGTCTCGTCGGCGAGTTTTCCGCTTGCCGGGGAAACATCGTAACGGGGGATTTAGTGCGATCGACTTGAATGAACTGGCTGAACGTGGGAGTGCGAGCATCTCCGTTTGATGTGTGGCTCATTTCATTGTGTCTCACACAAAGTTTTCAAGCCCGGGCTTCAATGCTTTTTTGGAACAGGCAGAAGAACATAGACGAGGGCTTTAGAAGTTGAACACACTGCTTCCTGGCACTCAGCCCTGCCCCCTTTTCTCTCTACGCCCTGTTTTCCATCACCTGAAAACACTCGGCTAAGGAAGATGAGAACAGTAGGAAGCCACCTGCTCACTCAGGTTGGACTTTGGAAAGTTATTTTATATTTTTTTTCGGCTGCGGTGGATGATCCATCCTGATCAGCTGGATGTGGCTGATGAAAGTAGGCATGATGGGATTTCGTTCACGGAAAAAAAAAATCTAAATATGTCATTTTGATGAAGAGAGTTTTCAGTAGTTTAATCAATGCCAGGAGAGGATCTTCAAGATTTTTGTTTAATTAGTTCACAAACAGAACTTTTAATGAACTATTTATGGGTTTGGGGAGGATTATATGCTGGAAGTATTTCTTGACAAACAGTTTATCCATCACAGCACTGAAGCGTCTCCAGATATAGATTGAGTTGCCAGATATGGCAGAAGAGCACAGGTTTAGGTTTAGAAACAGGTACAGTGATACCAAATGTGGCAACCTCACTGTAATGATCTTTAAAAAAAGGCAAAAGTGTATTTTCCAAAATGTTGAACTATTCCTTTATGTACCAATTAATAGATTTAAACAAACTTGGAAGTAAATACTTGCAATTCGATCAGCGTTTATACAAACAACATTTGTATTCACTCAGTGGAATTTGACCAGATGCCTCCACTGAATCAGCAAATGATTTACCATAAACAACTCGTGTAATAATAATCAATTCTGCTTCCTTTGTAATCAAACTGCATCATGAATGCATGAAACAAACCCTGACTGGAACATAGCAGAAGCTGTTTCAGCTCAGGCTGAAACTGTAGTCTTAAATATGTTTTCCTGTCTGACACATGCTCTCAAAAATAAGATTTTCTCCTCAGAAACACCGTCACTGTCAGTCTAATTTAAGCCAACTTTTCTTTCTTTCTCCAGCAGCTCTGTGTGCTCGGACAACGCAGGGAACCAAAGTTCAAAAATCAGACTACGAGCAAAACAAAGTTCTCAGTGTGGCAATAAATAGGAATAAAGTTGTCAGGGGAAAACAAGAAAATCACTTTTAAAGAACGGTGCTGCGTTCTGGCGTCAGGGGCTTCGCTTTATTCTGATCCTCACACACACAAACACACACACACTGACTTTTGAATTACTTATTCATGTATGCACAAAAAAACGGATGCAAAATCACATGACATTAAAAATATAAATTCTTTTCCCGTATCTCCTTCACATCAGATGTCTTCCTGTCACGCCTCAATAAAATAACACAATAAATTCTGATGCAAGGATTTTTAATACTGGCCGTCTGTTGACTGAATATGAGAAAAATCCAATTGAGAGCATTAGCGATCCACATCGTCCTGGTTCGCTCCCACACTGCGGCTGAAAGCTCGGCCTTATTGATAAAAACTTCAGATTTCAGCAGACTTGATTCGAAGCTGTCTTATTAATTGTAATCTGCGCGGGCTAACACTTATAGGACATTATAGAAAGTGCGATGGAAAGGAAAGAATGCTCCACCCTCAAGGGAACGGGAAAAAAAAAAGTACATTGTTGTGTTTACTCCAAATCAAATAACCCCTGTTTTGCACACAACTGCAAAGTACCTGAGGCAAATCAATAAGAAAGCTGAGAGATTTCATTAAGTGAAGAGCCCTTGTGGTGACTTTCTTGGAGAGCTGAGCTGATCCAACAACCTGTCCGGGCCTTGTACTTGATTACAGCGGGGATTTCAGAATTATTATGGGTTCAGGGGTCAAATTGTACACTGCTGATCCCATCTTCAGGGACTTGCATTAATCTGGAAGCAGTTTTGAGCTGATTGCAGTCCTCATTTATTTTGCACACCGCACGAGAGTCGGGCGCGAGATCTATACGGAGCAGTCGGTGGTGTCTTCTAACACCCAGAGCTATTTATCAAATGGTTTTACAAAGCATAAATGACTGTTCTTCAACTTGACTCAATGCATATTTTAAAGACAGATTCGAGTCATTTGAGAGGACAGATTATGAAAGTTGGTCTCATCAAATACAGGAAGATAATAATGGGAATAATGATGGTTCTGCTTGTCTTGTGTTACTCTTTTATATCTGTCAGTGATTTTGATCTATGTTAATACATTTTTAATAATTCCTGCATTCTCTCATGACTTATTTTAAAATTACACACATGTATATCGTCACATACAATAAAAGTTAAAATTGCTTTTAAGTCAATCAACAAGAATCAGCCTCTGTTATCAAAATTGTCTAACTATATATGTTTAGTTTGTGTACAGGTACAGGTGTTTTTGCATGATTTCTCTCATTTACCAATCATGCATAATTTACATTTTCAATCATTTTCCAATGCACATCAATCCACACTTACAACAGCAAAAACAGATGCTTTTTCACTGTGATGAATTACCTGCATTAACTAGGCTCAAAGTGTCCGATGTGTGGTCTGTTCAGCAGTAATGAAACATGTTACACACTCGATTCGTACCAAAATGGGCTGAAACATGCAGAAACGCTGTGCTGTTAAGGCTAATAGTAATTGTGTAATGGCAGAAATCCCAGTTCTGCATCAACATTAGAACGAAACCTAATGGACATTGATTCATATTCTGCTGATTGTCAGGCACCTATTACCTCAACTCTCAGACAAATCAATGGATACAAACAGAGCGGACCTGGTCAGGACAGATAAATTATCATCCAGACCTGCTTGGTTTGACCTTTAAATGGTGTCAAAAATGAAAGAAATTCTTGAGAGTTATAATTTAAAGTGTCAATCTTGAACTTTTTTTTTTCTATGGATTCGGTGGCACTGCTAATAACAGAGACGCTGAAATGGTGCCTCTGTTTCTCTCTAAAACACTAGTAGAGCTGTGAAACAAAGGCGACGATGTGACGCCGCATCAAGATACTTCCAGCGCAGCTACAGTTTGACTGTGGCAAACATCAAAGGCAGAGGTCATGCTCGAGTGTCAGGCCCTCGGTATCAAAGAGTTATAACTTCTTTTCGGATTTGAAATTTTGCACTGACGTTATCCGAGGGCGGATTTTCCTTTTAAGTCCTCCGGTTCAGTTGGCAGCAGGTGTGTCATCTCCGGTTACAAAGTTCGGTGGGAAGCCGCGCAGCACTAAACATCAAAAAGACAAAAAGAGGTGGAAAATAATTTCACGGCACTTATTCACCCGTACTTTTCTCCTCATGAGGCTTGACAGTCAGAAAAAAAGCTTAGTACATCTTGTGTCATTCTCTCTTCAAATGTAAAGGAAAGAATTAACGTGCTTTTAATGCTTCAGTCCAGAGATTATTTAGCGTATTAGTTGGCAGCTACTGACTGACTGAGGCCTCTTCTACCTCTGACATTCAAATGCTTAAAACTAAAAGCTGTCAGCTAATAAAACAGCACATTGCTTGAAATTATTCTCGTCTTATCAATATCTCTGTGTCTGGATGCCGCCGGCTTCACCGTTGTACACTTGCACGTCGTGTGTTTTGTTGTCTGAAAAAAAAAAAAAAAAAAAAATATTGATCTGCAAAGTCCTTCAGCTGATGACTTCATCAGAAAAGGACAGTATATAAATGTATGTCTGCATGTATAGCACAACTGTCTCGGGGACCTTTTATGAAGCTCTGTTAGAAATAGTTGAAGGCTACACGATCGATTTGTGTCCTGAAGTCTGTGGGGATGACGAACAATGAAAAAAAAAAAGCCTGGAAAAAGAAAAAACTGACTAACCACCAACTCTTATTACAGCGATACAACATTTAGAATTGAGCCACTGAAAAATAGTGGCATTCACAGACGCAGCCTCCAACTAACGATAAGCAGCTTATGACATCTGTCGTCAACACAAAAGCTAATTGTGTGTCACCAAGAAACTACACAGTCATGTACTTTATGGATGGTATTATTGTATTGTACTGTATTGTAGTACTTGCACTGATAACATTAGCACTAATTTGTTATAACCTGCCCGGGGATTACAGATGAAAATGAGCTCATTAACCGACTCCGGCACATTTGCATTGATGTGTAAACTGAAATGCTGATTAATTCGTATTGTCCCTGGTAAATAAATAAATAAATAAATAAATAAATACATAAATTAATTAATTAATTAATAAGCCAAAGTGCACTTTTACATATTTATGTTGGTCGATGAACATCGTGAGGAAGATCTCGGCACTTCCTACCTACCTTTTACACCAGTATCTCCAGTGTCACCGTATCTTTTGGTTTTAACTCTAACGACCAATTAAAACATAAAGGATCAGCGGTGGTCTCCCTGCTAGAAAGCAGAACATCTCGGCAGTGAGGAGGAGGAGGAGGACAGAGAGAGGAAGATGCAACAGCTCCGTAACGGTCCATGTAAGAATCCACGACTTGAGGCCAAGAACAAACAGGGAGAAGTATCCAGGTGGGACATTAAATTGAACCTCTCACATACAGTATCTGAGAATCATGAAGCCACCCTGATAATACTAATGTTACATCAGTGCAGCAAAATTGATCAATACAGCTTTTGCTCATGTTAGATATTGACTGAAATACATACTGAGCAGATATTGAGCTCTTCATTTAACTTCATCAGCTCATAATGTACTTTCAAGTTAACCCATTTTGATCTGTGTTAATGAGTAATAACGGGTTGATTATTTCAATTAAGAAACCACCTTTTGTTTTGTGGAAATAACAGGATGTTGTCATGATGAAACAACGAATAAATTAAATGAACAATCTCAAGATATTATCTTATTCCTACCTGCGAGGCAAAAGAAGAAGCAATGAGCCCAAGCAAAAATGATTCTCCCGAAAAGTTACTGACCCAGGTTTTAATTAGCGGTGGAGCTGGATGTGTCACAGGACCATGTTTCAAAACCACAACGAGCCGAGAAGTGGATTGCAATAATTAGTAAATATTATCAGCTGGCGACCACACAGGTTGTGTTCGGCAGGGAGCACGATCCCAAAATGACAGCACAGACGTTTGCTGCGACAACAGGCACAAACTGTGTCTGTGACAGCTCTCGCAGGCCGATTTCAAAACTCAACCAGGAGCTCTACTGTTGCTTATTTTCCTCCAAATCCACTATTTTTCATTCCTGCATTTCACACTTAAGGTGTGTGCAAAAATGCTCTTTTATAACACCGGCAATCAATTGTTTCCGCCGCTGAGAAACAGCCAACAGGAAAGGTTAAGGCCAACAATGTTTTATTGAAATCAATAAAGCAATAAAGTAACTAAACCCACCTGTCTTTAACTATTAAAAAGAGGATAAAAAAACACAACTAAAATGGTCAATAAATAAAACCTACGGCAGCCTTTTCACCTCGGCTGCAGAAGAGTCAGCCTTAAAAAAGAAATCTATTTGTGTGATATACACATTCAGTGTAATTTTCCCTCATCCCCCAAAAATCTAGATAAAAAACATCCTTAAATTTCTCTCTGTCAGGTCTTACGTCAAGAGCTCTGCCAATACTTACTGCGGTTTAAAAACAGAATCGTTCTTTGAAATTATTTTGGAAGCAAATTTTCAAAGAGGTGTACCGCTAAACCTCTCTGGCAATTTTGGGGGGGAATGGTGCCCTTTTTACCCTGCTCCCAAGAGGACGTGCATGCAATTACTTGAAATACTGCGAAATCTCCATGAACAACACACACACACACACACACACACACACACTGTGGATGAAACAAAACCAAAGGATAAAATTGCACAAAAAACCTCACAGAGCCGGAGGGATTCAACTCACATTTGGTTGACTGGCTTGAATCTTTATCATGTGAAGAAATATGCAATTTGTGTGTATTTGCTTCTTCTTCAAATTCCAAAAATACTTCTAATTTCATTAAATCTCAGCAACAGGGAATTGATATATTTGAAAAAATACACAGTGGCACACCAATCATTCGACATAAACATGCTGTAAAGGACATATTTGTCTTTTATACAAAGACTTCGTTACAACTGAAGACGTGTTTTCAGTCATGTCAGTAGAAACACTGGCATCATCCCACATAAGGATGAAGGAGGAGAGTGATGCTTTGAACACCACGAACCTCACACCACCCCTGGCTCTTTTTTGGGGGGGGTGACTATTGCTTGGCTTGTCAGCCTCCAACCCTGCCAAGCTCTCGACAGACCAAAGGTGTGGACGCTTCACAAACAGAATGTTTAAATCTGGCCCGCATCAAAGGCCTGAATAGGAAATCACAATCAACTGGAGGGAATGTCAATGAACTGCATAATCCGCAGGCTGTCGGAAAAGACGGCGTCGGAGGGTTTATGAAAAATAAGGCTGTAGTTTTTGTTCATTGTGTCGCAAAATTAAAAATTTTTTTTTGTAAATTCTTGAATTCTTTCTGACTTGTTTATCCGGTCTGCGCTGTGTGGTTTTTGTCAGAAGAGTCTGTGATGGTTTCTGAACGTCTCTCAACTCCTCCTCTGGACTTTACCCTCATACCAACCACACACTTGCAGTCCAAGATGTTTTCAACAGTGTCCAGCAGATAAAGAAGGGACTGATCAAGCAAACGCCTCAAAGCTCGTCACACACAATATTAGTCTCTATGTGTAAAGCATGTCACCAATAGAAGGATCTCAACCATCTTCAAATACATCAACACATACGTTAAACCAGTATCTGCTGTCCTGACAGGTAATAATGCAGCACTCAGGGCATGAAAGCGTTTCGATAGATGTATTCAGCTGCATTTGTGAAGCCCAAGAGAGTTTTTCCATACGAGCAGAAGTAATCACACATGTGGTGTTTTTCACTGCACAGCACAGAAAGGTAAAGTTGTTCAGTTTGATGACATGTTGGAAGTGTTGCAGTCACAATACGAGTCTGTTGCCTGCAGCTCTTTTCAGCTCGCTGCCACTGTGACTGTTGTACGATTCCTCTCTGCATTATTTAAAACTGACCAAACAGGCCACAACGTGTCAACTTCTTCATACTTTGTTTTCTTCAGAAGAAGAAAAGTATCCCTCCGGTTCACCAGTGGAAACTTTTGATGCGAAGCAGCAAAAGCAGGAAAGGTTCAGTTTGCATCGGCAGGAACTTCAATATGGCTTTAAGCTGTTAGTGAACAGTGAAGAAAGGTTGATATGTAAGTACAAACAGGAACACACGAGTGAAACTAAAGAGAATTTTTAATAAAGAAAATGAATGGGCAAATTGGGCAAAAGGTTTTCTGAAGGAGGAAACAGGCAGCACCGTCATCTCCTCATCATCATGATGATGTCTGAGAATGTTAAAGCCAATCAGGACCAACAGGGGTTCAGTGTCTTTGCCCAAGGACATTTGGACATTTGGACATTTGCACACCCCCCTATTTATTCCTATTTATTCCACTGATGAGAACATAACTGTAAAGGAATCCTTGATCTCGATTTCATTCCCACCCAAACTAATATTGGGATGAAGGGGAAACAAATTTAGAAGAATTTGAATGAGACATGTGTTGAGTCAATGTCTGACCAGTTTAAATCCTGTATAAAATCTTCAAAATAAAACATCCTGTTATTCCTTGAGAGCAGGAGTAACTGACTTGTGTTAGTGTCTTTCTCTAATTGTAGACTATAACAGTTAAACCAAAGAAAGCTTTTTCTTTCTCAACAAAACCACTTGTTATCTGAGCCGTGCATTCAGTCGCTGAAATGATAGAAACTACAGGGCATATTTTCCCTGAGAACTGAGCTCTAATGAGAACATAAATCAGTTTCAACAAATGAGAAAAAGTCCCGGTTTTATAGGGTTATAAATGTATACTGGGGCTTCAACACAGCCTCAGCAGAGAGCCCATTTCCTCTTCTCTCTTCTCCTTCAGCTGCATCATTTACTTATTTTGTCCTGCCGTTTTTTTGAACCTTGACAAAATGCAAATGTACAAATGTCATCAGAGAACTATATTAACTTTCTGAAACTTTCTTTCATGATCAGTTGTGTTTTATATTTTTGAGCAACAAATCTTCTGACGCCGTATCTCTCACATTTCACTTCCTGTTTGTCAGCTCTGTCTCACGTTAATACCAAAGCCAATGTTACAATTAGTGCATTCATTTAAATATAAAGAATTACAATTAAACACAGGCTGTGTCCTTCTTCGTCTCAGCTTGCATCCACAAATTAGCACAGCTGCAACATCACCTTTTCAGAAACAAGGGTGGCATGGGTTCGTGCGATTCGAGCAGACTGTGCAAGTTTCCTCGAAAGCAACACCCAACAGTGCCGACTTGTAACGTTGTCAGAAAAGCACATGTGTGTCTTCCCGGTGCAAACTGCAAACAAATTTGTGTGTAGTAAGTGAATCTCGTATACGAGATAATGCAGCTGCCTGTGAAAATAGACTGGTAAAAATAGACTTTTTGCTCGCTCAGAAGCGACGCTGCAGCTCCGCACACGGAGCAGGCTCAGTGGAGCAGCTTCTGTTGATCACAATAGCAACGCAGCCCCACACTTAAACTGCTGCAATCTACAATGTTGACAGCTGCAAGAGGGGGTCGTGTGCACCTTTGTGTGCACCTGGTTACTTCACTATAAAATGGCTTCTTATCGTGGCATGGAAATATGTTTATTCAGAGGTCTCATTACCATCTGGGCAAACTTAGACTTGCATTGCATTGTGGTTGCGTGTTATCTGTAAATGCTTTGTTTTCAAAAGCAATATTAAATAAATGGGTTAAGAAAACAACATAAATGTTAAGAATCAGTAAGAGACCAATTCAATTCTCTTGTGTCCCATGATCAAAGTGTTATAATCGAAAATAGTTAAAGGTGCAAATGAATGGATCTGTGTGGTAGACAGTCATGTTTACACATTAATAAGTATGTTTGTATTTTCACACATGACCATCTGGCCGTCTAGTTTGCTAATTAATCTCAAACTATATTGGCTAATGTGTTGTCTGTATAGATGTAACAGAAATAATGACTCTAACTTTAAATCACTTTGTGCATAGCTGCCTTGTTATGTTGTAAAATGTGGGAGTAAACTCGGAGAGATATATATGTGAAAAACTAATTTCCTGCATTTCTACCCAACCTAACCTCTCGGATCAAGTCAAGAAACAGCCATCTGCACTCGTCCAGATGAGCTAAATTGAGGGGCTATGAAAACCAAGAATGCATCAAGAACAGCACGAAGAATTTCATATTTGAAACTATATTTATAAGAACATTATGTTGGATGAAATGGTAGTAGGTTGCAGGATATTCTATTCTGACTATTTTAGGTTAATCTACTGTTGTGTGGGACGGTGCAGCAAATTAGCCTGAAATATTAACAGTAATTTGACAAAATCACAGAGAGGATTTCGTGGTGAAATAAGAGGTGGGCAAACTATAAATGTCGGCTGACTAAACTGTTAAATAATGGTATGATCAATCCTCTTAGGTGGTGCAAAGCCCAGGGTGCCTTTGCAAAATAGTGTCGAGGGGGAAGCGGTTTTGGTAGAACATTTGCACGTGAGGGGGCGAGTCTGGGAAAAAAAACAAGCATGATCCATTATTGCACAATCCACTTCTTCATCTAAACACGTTTTCAGTGTATAGGTTGTGAGCTGGGAGGTTTTTGTTTTAATGTAGCCACAGGGACTTTGAAGGGTTACATGCAGATAGCAGCCAATGGTTTTTACCAACAGCCTACTTCCTGTGAGTCAGACTCGTGTTTCATCAGCTTTTGTCAGAATATTCCCTCGAATAAAAATCCGTTTTTATGGCTTCAGATTCAACCCACACCTCCCTTTAAAGTGTTAAATCATCATGAGCTTACACCACAATATTTATCCACCCTCATCATCCATCATGTAATCCCTCTTGGCCTCAGATCACGGGACAGTGGTTACTTCACTGTCCAGAGAATCAAAAAAATCTGCCGGCAGCAGACTGTTTTCCTCCTCTGGAATCAACACCTGTCGTGCGATAAAGGAGGCACCGACTGTGGAAGCCTTCAAATTGAAACTCACGGCCTATCTATTGTCGCTGTCATGTGACCGACATCGGCACCGTCTGGCTCACTAGCGGCGGTCTCTGCTCCTGCCCCGGCCGAGGCGGCTGTAATGCAGAAACAGGCCGGTGGGAACATGCCTGGTCGCTGCACCGCCACACCGTGCTATCTGTGTGCGTTTGGTTTGCCGTGTCTGACTCCGTGAGCCGTGTGTGTGTGTGTGTGTGGCTGTTTATCTTTCCTCTCTAACACGCTGGCCTGACGTAGCGCCTCTACCTGGTAGTGGATTGAGGTTATGCACCCACCTCTGGGGACGCTGACGCCAGCCAACCGTCCGCCACGCTGCGTTTTTATCTGAGTCATATTCCTTGATTTCACCGTCACTGTCCATTTAACGTTTTGTTCCAGCGTCTCCTGTGCGTCTGACCTCCCAGGCAGAGTTAAGGTTAGGATTGTTGTTGCTCAAGGTTTCTTTCTTTCTTGCCTTGTGAGCAGTGAGGCCAATAGATGGCAATGTAGGTAAATCAGTTGGTCATGTCATGGCATTGCTCAGTCCATCTAACACTTCTCCAGAGAAATATATCTTGAGAACTACTTGCCAGGTTCCAATGAGACTTTTTATTTTCACTGACACGGGTCCTTATGATGAGGCTGATAGCAGTAAATAAGCTGAGTTTCTCTGAGAGAGTCAGAGCTGGAGCTGAGCTGATGAGTGAGTTCTGGAGGAGCAGCTTGTGCAAATCAAGTTTCTGGGGTTTGCAACACAGTCTGAACCTGAATGGCACTCACTCTGACTTGCTGGCGCCCCCTTCAATCAGGAGAAGGTCGTCCAGTGAGCTAAATCCAAAATGTCTTCCCCACTCTTATCTGGTCCTCACATGTCATTCAGTCATTGTATCCTGTTTTATTTTGACACTCACCTCTCCTCTTCTCTCACTAACTTCACTTCCTGTTCTCGTGTGTCCCACCTTTGTGTTTGCCGATTCGTTTCGCCTGTCCCTGGTTAGCTTTCCCTCCTTGGTGCATTCAGCCATCTGTGTGTTCCTCTCTCTCTTTGCCAGTTTGTCTTGGTACCTTGTGAGTCCAGCCTTCCAGCCTTTTCCCAGTGATTTCAAGCTTAGTTTGCCCGGACTCTGCCCGTTCCATGTTGAAACAGACGAAAATCAAATTCAAAAATCGTGACAGAAGCGTGACGGATCAGGATGCTGGCAGTAGCACGCAGGTGTTGGCTCATCTGACCAGAGATGTCCGTCAATATATGATTTTCCTCAACAGAAATGACTGCTTTCCTTTGCATTTTAAGAACCTGCCTTTTCATCTTGCATCTTTGCAGATTCCCAGTGAAATTGATCGTCGGGGCTTTTGGACCCGTTTGTAATTTGGTAGATATTGACCAGTAAAGGTTTCTTTTTTTGTTGTTTGCTTGTTTAGGTTTTGTCTGCGCCTTCACAATGTACATGGTGAAAAGTTCGTTAACAGTTCAGACATTTTACTCTGAACCAAAGTGTCGGAGCGACTGACTGAACAACCGACTGTTTCGTCTGAGCCGCGCTGTTAACAAGGCTAAAAATAAGGCACGATAAACCTTTGATTATCTTTAGGAGCAAAATCTCTTAGCAACAAGGCAACAGAATATGCATAGAAAAAAAAAAACATGACCATAAGCATAGAATGTGAAATGATGCACGGCTGTGCATGGACCCTGAGATCGACAGGTGGGTTGGTGCTGCGTCAACACTAATGTGGACGCAGTGTCGGAGTGCTGTTGTGAAGAGGAAACTGAGGTTGAAGCTCCTGATTTACCAGTCAATCAATTACAGAGTGTCACCGAACACAAAAGGCATGCAGTTAAACATAGCATCTGTTTCCCATCTGTAGTTGAAGTTTATATTACATGACATTGGATTTTAATTTAAGCATGTCTGGATGGCCAATCAATCTGGATACTTCTGGTCTCCCCAGTATTTTTTTTTTTTTTTTTGAGCATGTAAAGTAAATCATTACAGTTTGAGAAAATTTTACAGGGAATAAAAACAACAGACTAAAGGTCTGACAGGAAGAGATGTGTTACAGCAAAAAAGTGTCAGAAGATTTGTTGCTTGAAAATATAAACCAAAACTGATCAACATGGTTAACATGGTTCTCTGATGACGTTTGTACATTTGCATTTTGTCAAAGTTCAAAATAACGGCAGGACAAAATAAGCAAATGATGCAGCTGAAGGAGAGAAGTGAAGTGATTTTTACTAAATTAATGACCTTAACTTTAACCTTAACTTACCAGAATATTTTGAACATATTTAACTAAAAAAAACAGCAATGCAAATGGCAATCTTTGCCTTTGTAATCTCCAAGTTTGGAAGGTGAGTGACGACAAAGCGGCGCTAATATTGAGTTCACTTCAACATCCAACCCGGGCGATCACACCAGCTCCTTCTGCTCCGTCAAACCGGTTCAGAAGTGCAGGCGAGGAATGGGAGGACAGGGGCCTCAAACACACCATGACTGGCCCTGCTGCCCTGAAATATCGCCTACTACAGGTGGGTGAGTTCATCAGTGCAGTTGAACAATACAAATACATAAAATAAAATAAAAATCTAAATGTACTCCGTTCAACAGAGGCCAGAGTGTGAAATGACTAGGACATTTTTCCTATGATAATAAGACCCATCCAATTTTCACCACACCTCCATATTCACCACTCCTCCAACACCACAGCAATAAAAGCATGGTTTTTCTTTTTTTTTTTTCCAACCTAGCAACATTAATAGAGTTGTAGAAAATAAGACACATGCATTTCCCCCCCATCCACGCAGTGAATTGAATGCATATGGTAAACAGCACCCTCCCTCTCTCGCATCTCATTAAGTGAGTCCCGCTGTAGCTGGAGGTGAAGCTGCCTCTCTCTGCCATACTGAAGCAGGTGTCCAACATGGCGAACACTGGCTGCGGCTCTCTCCCCACTATTCTCTTTTTATTCATGCTGCAAGCGGCTCTTCACAAAGGTAAGACTTTTTCCTTTGTCTGAACGGGAGAATCACTTTCCTGTCAGATTTCCTGCGGATTTAAATGGAGGAGTGCGATTTTTTTTTTCCCAATCAGGGCTGTGTTTTTTTTTTTTTTTTGCAGCCGTGCATTTGGATGCATGATGTTTTGGAGCGAGTGAGCAAATGTAACTGTGCCTAAAGTTGAAATGTGGAACAAAAAAGGGCAGGTTTGCGTGTTTCTGTCATGCAGTCGGATGCAAACAGAGCAGAAGAGGCTCCATCACTTTGCTCAGCTCAACAGAATAAATCGCTTTGCCGCCTCGAAGCTGCCAACTCTTAAATGTAGCAAATTGTGTTTCGCAGGGGAAAAGAAGCAAATGTGTTTGTGTTTGTGTCTCAGGAAGCAGAGGAGAAACATTTGACCTGTTTAAATGTTTGCTCGTTTCATCAGCTTGGTTACTTTTGTTGCATGTTGTTCACGAACTGCTGGAAATCACCGAAAACAGCGGTGCGTTAAAGTGGAATCTGCAGCAACGTGCAGCGAATTCCATTCAAAAGTCTACGTATTTAGTTGCACGGTAGCCGAGTCAAAGGTTTATTCATATTAGAACATAAATCAATACCTGGCAGTAATAATGTGCCATTCTGATAAATTCGGCTAAAAGATGGGTCACGAATCAGCAGCTGTTTTCCATTTAATCTCAGTTTTGTAGCTTTCCTTCACTATCGGCCACTCGCCTCATTTCGGCGTGGACGCTAGAAGAACGACGGGTGAAGCCGGCATTAAAGTTAACATTTCTATCAAACGAGAGCAACCCGTTGTTTTACATGTATGCCGAAATGAAAAGCACATCAAATTGGTTAGCACTATCTCTGCAATCACCTCATAATACACGTGCATTCGTGCTGGCAAACACGAGACTATTAAATCGCACGAAATTCCAATCGCGTTCCGGCTCGTGTTCTCCTGATATCGGGACTGTGTTTTTTTGCGGTAGCATCATGCGTGGAAACATGAAAGGTTTGTCTCGGGTGTAGTAATGGGAGTCAGATGCCTCCATGCAGTGGGTCAGATTGCACATAAAGATGATGCTGGTGCAGCTTGGTCCGTGTATTTTTCACGCTTTGAACCGATTGGTGATGTTGGAGATGTGTGTGAGTTGGCGGGATGCGGAACGGGCACACACGTTTATTTCCCGGACTAAGACGGGATAAAGTGTCTTGTTCCGTGTTGTCAGCATATTATGGGATATGTGGGTATGACTAGTGATGGATGCACACTGGCTTTAGGGGTTATCCATCTTTGCGCATTGGCACGATGGAGTGAAATAATAGTAACGCGCCTCCCCACATTACGCACATGCTGTTACAAACTGGAGACCCGTACAAATAGGTTACACTATTATATAACTGGTTAAAACATGGCTTTGGATTCCAGCCTCCTCTTCTATTTGCTCCAAGACGGATGCAAACATAAAGTTAACCAAGCTCCATAAGAGAATAACCTTACTGGTGGTGTGTTCGAGGCTATCATGGTGAGAATGACAGGGCGGCAGATGTCGACCTTTGTCACGTTGTGGATTATCCAGCAGGCTTAATCCATTACAACGGTTTTTTTTAATGCATTAAAATGGACGCACACTGGTCATGTTTTGTGTCATGCGAGCAGTCAGTTAAACAGCCTTGCAAAGCCAAACTACACAAGGCTCTGTTGTGCTTTGGACAGTGGGCAGCGCTGCTTTACCTTCATGGAAATGGCTCCACTGATTTCAAACAAAGCTCAGGGCATGCTGGCACAAAGCATATTAATTATTTACCTGCTGCTCATACTGTATGCTCACATCTTGCTAAGCATTGCAGGATGTTTTTTCCCCCCCTCCCTCAGTACAAATAAATGGAAGTTGTGATGGTAAGAATTGCACTGCAGTCAGACTAAGAGAAGGCTGCATTAATTAATTTCACCCCCCCTCCTCCCGACTATAAGTTCCATTCTGGCACAGGCGAAGCTCACATGGTCATCAAATCAAGTGAATGAAATGGATTTATGAGGAAGCGTTCACAGTCCGCTGCCCGCCCGCCATCGCTCTTGTTTCTCAGAGGAGTGGACGTGGTCGAGGCTACCTCCAGAGATAATGTTCATCCTTTGGAGATAAGTTCATAAGTGATGCGTGTTATCAGTCACTGGTGTACAGGCCTGCATGCACAATGTGTAAGTCCTGTTAACTGACTCAAACAGGAAGTAGGAAGATACCAGGTCATAAATAGTGCTCGCATCCTGTATTCCAATAACCAGCAGGTGGTTTTTGGTCTTAAGTTAAAAGGGCTGGACCTGAGCTCTTTGTATTGAGGCAAGAAGGAAATAAAAAAAAGCATTTTATTGCAGTAATTTGAGAAAACGTACGCCGTAAAACACATTATCACAAAGTCAACAATATAAGCACATTGAGATGTAATAAAAGTTGCATATTTTTGTGTCTTAATTAAGTCTGCTCACAGTCGTATTACAGCCTAGTCGCAGTCATCAGTACAAATAATTGGACTTTGAATTGGTTGTTTAGATTCATGCATTTTAATAAGTTTTGTTTAGAGAGCAGTTTTTCTGAAGTAGCACCTTTCTGGTAATTCAATATTCACAAAAGGTATTTTGTTCTGAAAAGAAAATGACAGATGAAGTAATGACTGATGATAATCATGCAGCTCTGTGATTAAAAGTGTTGCAGGGATGTCTTGTATCCTGCTGTAATTTATGGTGCTGTGTTATGAAGTCATAGTCGTCTTCCTTCAATTCCTTTACGGTTCTGTTAGAAGTGTTTAGTAAGTCCAAATGCCCCGTGCATTAGACACAGACTACCAGGGGCACGGCACGTCACAGGTGTTATTACAGAGTGCTAACGCAGCACTCTTCTGACCAGAAGCTTGCTGAGACTTGAAAACTTGGTTGGGCAATCTATCAGTTCTAGTGCGAGGCATCTCTTCTTTCATTTTTGTGGAGTTATGTAACAGTGCGATGGTGCAGGTGAGAGCAGGGACCGTTTCTGTGAAGGCACTAATGAAGAATGTTAACATGACTTCACCATGACCAGCTCATAGTGCAGGTGTGTGACTGCGTGGATGAGTTAAACATTAGCTTTGTTTATATGGGTCCTGTGTGTTTGATCCTGGATGCTGGTTATGTTTCTTATCTGTGTTTTATGATGTTGCAGTGGATAAGATCATCAGTTATATCTAGGTAGATTTAAGCATTGCCGTAAAATCTAACCTATTTTCCATTGATGGACAGGCGGGAAATTTCTGGTTGCTTGTTTTCAGAGTGCAATAATTATGCTGTCTTTTAGATGATGGACAGGAGCAGATCCCTTTGGAACTTATTACTTTGTAGTGGTGCAACATGTGTTGAGTTAATTCACCTATTTTCCTCTGGCACTGTTTTTCGACCTTTATTGACTGAGATACAGAACATGATATATCTCTGCTAAATGCTCATTCCTGTTTTATATAGAGTATAAACCTTATAATGCTTAACTCAAAACCTACTATTTTCTTTGTTGTTAGTGGCTTTTTATTTATTTTTTTATTCCCTGCTACATTGCTGATGACTAACCCTGTACCAATATCAGACATATCACTCAATCAGAGAAAAGCTGCCTGATGAGATTTCCTAAAAATCTATGATGCATCTGAAAAAAGTTTTAATTCAAATGTCAAAGTTGAGGCTGCAGTTTGCATTTATTTGCCTTAAATACATGAAATCAAATGTGATTGTGTACATCCCCCTCTTCCATGTGACAGCTCATTTCAGATTTGATCTCCACGTTTGTCCCCTGCCACCTTTGAGCATGTTGTGCTCTTCGAAATGTGATGTTAGACGCTGAGCTCAGTTTGGCCCCACTGTTTTTACGGGAAGTGATAAAACAGCGCGGCCTTGACGGGGTCTTAAAGGCAAGAAATGAGAAGGTGAAGCATGATATTTAACCCTCCACATCTCTTATGTTTACCAGTTGTATATCAGTTGTAGTGAAGCAGAAGTGTGATGCAGTGATGAGCAAGAGACCACGCAGACTTTAAAATGTTTGGATTAGTCATTTGGGCAAAACATTTAGGAACACCATAGATAAGATTACAAGCAAACCAGACAGTATAATTATAATGTTGCTTTCATTACATAATGGATATGATGGAGTTTGTATAAAGTCATACCTATTTCAACATTTCAATCATCCTGTCTATGTGAAGCCCTGAAGCTGAAACAATTATAATTAGGATTGAAGGTAATGATTAATTTCCTCCACAAAATTCATCTAAAAAAAAAATATCTGTGAACTCCTCCGTGAGCTCACATTCCCCTCGTGAGAGACACACGGTTGTTTTGTTGGAGCAACTGTCCAAACTTTATTCAGTTAATGACACAATTATAAAATAAAACTGAGCAAAGTAGCAAATCCTCATATTGGTTTACAGACTCAGTGTTCGCACTTCATGAAGAGTACTTACTAATAGACTATTAGAATACTGTTCTTGGAAATATAATATGAAATGACAATTACATGTACAGTATGTTTAACCATTGCTTTAATGGTAAGTGCTAATTGCTTTAGTGTCCAATAGCCACTTCACAGATGTAGCTTTAGCTCCTGTGATAGTGCACCCTTGTAAATGCTTCACATTCATAATTGTGTTTTCTTATTCTCTGATCACGTGCATCCAGACTGAAATCGTAAATTTAGACTGTCTGTTCTTGCACAGCTACTTTTGTGAAAGGGAAGATAGCAAGACAAGTTTTAGTTTCTGTACCAAAATGTAGTTATTGTATCTGCACACGTATGAACATGTTGCAAAAGATACTCAGCCTTATCTGACACGTATCACACTTCGTGATCGTAAAGGATCTGAATGGAGTTTTCTCACAGCAGATGATGTATGTTGTCCGTATTCTCACAAATATCTGTTGCATCTGAAGCACAGAAGTTCACTTGTTAATGCCACGGACAGTCCGGACCCTGAAGAGCTCTATTTGTGCTGATATGGCTGCAGGGTGTCATTGGAGTTTTAGCGCTCTGTAATAATCTGAATGCTGTTTTGTTTGCAGACTTTTCCGCCCTGACAAAAATAATTAACTGAATAGTTTATTTCTTTCCTTTTCAGACCTGGTCTGAAAATTGCCATTTTTCGTTATCACAGTGAACTGGTGGAGAACATTGCCTATGGGCAGATTGGGTTACAAAGAAAACCCGTATGAGACCCGGCTGAATCCTCGTACAGAGCGGCTTGGCTGCGACTCAAGCTGGTAGCAGCCCGGTGATGGAAAACAGGTGTGGAAATGGACTTGTTCTCCCCCTGTACCCCCCAGCAGCCTCTCCAGCTGTAATGAAGAACAATGGCTTTATTCCTGAAGGGAGGGGACCCCATGTGACCCCTCCTCCTCCTCCTCCCCCTCCTCCTCCTGCCCCCGCCAGTCTACAGTGACTCTGCTGGCAAGCCAACAGATGACTGGGCCGGGTCGCATCTGGCCTCTGTGCACTTAGTGTAATCAAAGAGAGAAAAAAGGTTTATGGCCTACTTGTTAGCGCGCCGCCGACTGATGGGATGTCAAGTAAGCACCCTCCGATTCCAAATCTCTGGAGGGGCCGGGGAGGGGGGTGTTGAGGGGGTGGGCGTGGGCTGCAATCTGCTGCTCTGAAAGCAGCCTACTGGCCTGGGTGTCAAATCATATTGAGCTCTACAGTTCGACAATCTGGCTACGCGAGCGAAAATGCGTCAAATTCGACTGACGTTTGAATATTTATGATCCCATTTCCATAATGTTGATGCACAAAAGGCTACTGAGGTGAAAGCAAATATTTTCCTAACATCACTTGTAGGAGTCGTGTCCGGCTGAGGCCTCCAGCGAGTGTGTGTAAAAACAAATGCAGACTAGTTTTAGAGATCAGTAAATCACATTAAGAGAAAGAACGAGAGTCGAGGAACTGAGGCGTTAGAAGACTGTGGTGCTTTTATTCAGTGATTAAACTAAACGTGTGTGTATGTTATGTAACGGCCAGTTTTACTTTAGCCAATTAGAAGCCGGCCAATTAGAATTTAAATGGTCACTTTGCACATTAAGATTTTTTTCTTCTTCTTCTGGTCAGAGCTTCTCAGGCTGTGAAAAGAGTTGTGCCTTGTCTTTTGTGGCTCTGGAGGAGCTTTGTCCAGTCTGACAAAATATCCTGGATGATGTCATCAGGGTTTGGAGACGACAGCTTTATAACAAAAAGCCTGTTTTTTTTCAGTTTACTTTTTCCTCTTTCTCAAATGAAGGAATCATTTTTTAGCTAGATTTGGCTTTTTAGACGAATTGCATGATGTTTGTGCATGATGCATGTGGAGCTGGCTGCACAGGTGTCAGATGTAGAAACCTCACGAGCATTTAAGACTGCAGTCTTTACTGATCTGGTTCATTAATCAGTAAATGTTTCAGCCTCTGAAGTGACAGATGTTGTTGACCACTCGACAGGAGCCGACTTCTGTGACCGTCCTAATAAAATTACAGTTCGAATAAGTGAGAAGCGTCTCCAGCTCGAGTGTCATTTGTGCTGAATGCATTCAGGACTTCCTCCCTCCCTCTGACACTTCTTCCCTCTTCCTCCCGTCGCCTCTCTCATTCACAGAGAAATGAGCCTGCTCGTATTTTTGAACCTTTACCAAATAAAGTCAGCGCGCCTGTCATCTCTGAGCAGGATTGACTTTTCTTTTTATGAACAAAATGTTTCTTAGTCATCGCTCGCTGCTTTCCTCTGCTGTCTGCCCGTGTTGCGGCGCTGCCGCGGCTCAGCTGTCACAGTCAGACGCGCAGTGATTGGTTGAGCTGCATGACGTCGTGAATATTAAAAACGTGATTGGACAAAACAGGAAAGTCAAGACGGAGACAGCTTACTCTCTGTTGATTAAGTAGTTGTATAGACTCAGGTTAAATTAATCAAATTCAGACATTTGGCATCTTCTCTGGAGTCTCTCTTGCTTCAAGGGCTTTTCCCTTTAGTCTGCTCTTCAACAAGTGACACACGTGACTAGTTGGATTGAGGTCAGGTGACTTGGCGCGTTGAGAGCATTCCTCTGTTCTTGACTCGGTTGAGTTGTGGCCTGTGGACCAGTGGTGGAAACATTTTGTGTGGCTCCTGAACATGATCTGAAATTCTTGCATTGTATTTTCCAGAGTCCATTTCAGTACTTTCATTTTCAGTAGCCTACATTTAATCGACCCTTCAACACCCTTAGAGCAACAAGCGTCAAATTCATTCTTCTTAGACTCAACAAACTCCTCTCCTCAACTTGTACTGATATAATATCGTTTTAAGTCGATAGTCTCGTCAATCTTTCATTTCCTGAAATTCAAACATTTCGTAGTCAGAAAAAAATGTCATCATTTTATTTGAATTTACTGGTTCTGTTCCTGTTATGTGGACATTGTGTCTCAAGGTTGGAATTTAATCAGATTTTTTTTTTTTTATCAGGTCAAACTTTGGTCCAGAGCTTTTTATCTTGACAACACACTTGAAAATTCATCATTCGTTCTTGTGTGGTTTTCCATGACCCCCAGAGCCTGATTGTTATTTCTGAAAAGTTTCCAGAGCACAAAATCTTCAAACTGTTTCTTTTGTCCAACCAACAGTCCAAAACCTTCATTTACCATCATAAATGATAAAGCAGAATCAGAAAAGAAAATCCTTATATTTAAGAAGCTGGAATCAGCAAGTGGTTGAGAGATTTGCTTGGAAAATGATTAATCGATTATCAAAACAGTTTGCAATGAATTTCTGGTCTAAATCAACCAATTGTTGCTGCTTTTAGGAACAGCAGCTCTGCAGCAGCTGCTTCAGTTTCTGTCTGACAGTGTCAAAACTGCACAAAGTGGCTGTCGGGGCCAACTTTAAAAAACTTTCATATCGTCTCATTAAGTGAGATTGGTGGGTTCACATTGGCAAAACCACAGCTCCTCTCAATCAGCCAACTGTTGAACCGATTTCATCAGCAGGCTGTCAACTAGAAACACACGCTCCAGAATCTGAGATCCACCTTAAAAGAAAAAAAAAAATGTTTTCACTCAACATGAGGTTTTTTTTTTTCATTTTCTCTCATGGAGAAACAATGAAAAAAAAAAAAAAAAAAAAAAAAAATGGCCTTTTATTGTGAAGCACAAGAAGGAGCCCCGGCAACATCAGAGAGCCGCCTCAGGCAGGTGGATCTGCCCCGAGCCTCTGACACATGGAAGCAATCCTGACCAAACACTGACAACTGGGATAACACACGCGCGCACGCACGCACACACACACACACACACACACACACACGTATATGATCACAAGCCAAAAAAGAAAGTAATCCAGTTATATAACAAGAGAAAAACATTTGACTACAGGAAAGAAAGAACCATGTAAATTTATGTAGAAGAAAATTGGAACTTAATTCAAAATAATTAACTAACATTGTAGATTTTATACTAATATAAATATGATTATGGCTTAATATCATATTGTTGTTGTTGACCTATATCGACATGAACAGCAAAGAGAATCAGATCTTTATTTGCAGCCTTCAGTCTTCGTTCCTCCTCATCCTTGCTTAATGCAAACCCAACACTTGTTTACCTGCTACATTCAGTGTAATGCACAAATTCCATAAGTGCAACAGTTATGTCATTAATCACACAGAAGAAAAACTATTTTCATTTACTAATTATTTCCACTTCATCAGTGTTAAGGCTTCGTCGGTAAAACTCTCCTCTTAGGTGTTTCACATTAAAAGTTTTCCATTAGCTCAATGGGCATAATCCCTCCCTTTTTAAGGGGGTAAGTTTAATTAGTGGAAGCTTAACAGCAATAAAAAAGGGCTAAGTGGAAAAAATTGGAAATAAGTGAATGAAAACAGTGTTTCTGTGAAAAACAGAAAACTCTGAGCAACAGAAGCTGAGACATGAATTTGTTGCACTGATGGAAATGTACATTGTGATTTCAGTGTTGAATAATTTAATGTTATTTGATTGGCCGTTGCTTTCTTTCAAAATAAACATGCACAAACAGCAGCGGGAGGCTGAAGTGGCCCGATAGGTCAGTTGTTGCGTTTCTCTGCGCCGGTCGACGAGAGATTCTTCTCATTTGGCTCTTTTTTCATCACACGTACGGCCGATCTTTAGCATAACCTCATGAATTTAAAATGTAAAGCGTTTCATGTGTTCCTGGATAAGTGGGCGCCGCAGCTTCTGCAACAATCAAGTTAAAAGGTCTGTCGTCTTGTGTGATGATCAGGGCTTCTCTCCTGTGTGTGTGTGTGTGTGTGCTCGTCTCTTTTGCTCTTGTTTAGACATAACTGACACATATGTAGAATAAAGATGTAATTTAAAAACCATGAGCACAAACAGCAGCGATACTGTTTCTAATAATGGGCAGATTTTGAAATTTCATCATGTTGGAGGGATCGGGGGGGATTGAAGGAAAATCTGAATGGTTGTCATATTTCAACATTTGTCAGAAGCAGATCATTTATATCATATATCACTTATATTGTTTATTAAAGATTATCAGTGTGTTTTCTTGCCAGATTCGCTCTCGGTGTGCAGAGAAAATAGAACAGACGCCAAACCAATTTCATTACACTCGAGATAAAAGAATAAATACGCTGCACAAATCTGATCAACTTTGTTTACCTAGATTGGTTTACATGTGTCTTACTGCGACTCGTTGGCTTCCTCTTTTACAGCTCAGAAATGGATTACTATAAACAATTACATAACATGTTGACACAGAAATATTCAAAAGAATTATCCCAAGATTCATGTTCTCCATGATCCTGATCCCTTTACCAAAAACCCAACTATGTCATCTTTAATCTTTGTCATTAACTACATAATTATTAGTCATTCTACTTTACATGTCATTAGACACCAATTATATCATGTTTTCTTTCAATGCACATGTTCCAATGAAAAAACAGGAAAATACTTTACCTACTTTGTGTCATACATGTCAAATCTAGCATCTTAAGATATGAATGGAAATTACTGGTCTTGCAACTGTTTTTATATTATTTATCGACTCAAACGTAGCTCATCCACATCATGTGATCTGCTACTTCGGCACACTTGGTTTCGACCCAGTCTTATTTGATTAATCAATTACCAAGTGTGTAACGTCAGTAATGATGACAGATGCCAATCACGAGTTATCAGAGGCCAACGCTAATCTGACCAACACCCAGTGCTTTTCAATTTGTAATGATATGATGCACAGAAAAGCAGCAACTCGCCAAATTTGTTAAAGTGGAACCAGCAAATACTTGAACACTTTCGTGGATAAGTGATGAAAACCAAAATAAATTGATGAATCATTTTGGCCGTAATGTGGAGGGTCGTGTGAAGGACGCTGGAGGAGCTCTAATAGTATGAAAATACGGACGCCCTAATACATGCGTGTGGTTGACTAATCTAATCTGCAGTCCCAAGTGAACCATTGTCAGTCACAGCGAGAAATGTTTTCCATTTCGGTTTTTGAATTTACAAAAGACAACAAGTGGCCTTTGATTGCTCTTTTCCTCCCAGTTTGAGGCCTTGATCATCTTGCTCTGCGGCGGAGTCACAGGGAGGCATCGCTCGCTGTAATTGGGCCCATTTTGCCCGCATTCAGAGATACAATGCCGAGTTCAACAATGAATGAATAAGGAATCAATGCATTTCATTTGTGCTTTCAACCAAATAAACAATACAGCTGGTGTTCCGCTGTAATCATCGGAGGGGAAATGAATGCCCTTCTGAATACAATACAGGTATGCATCAGCCATCGCGGCACAGTAGGCTTGAGTGATCTGGGTTCTCCCATCTTTCATTTTACATAACACTCCAGCTTGTATTACATTTCAGTGAATTTGCTCCTGATGAGACCCTTCAGGCTGTTACTCTGTCTCCCATGGAACCGGATCACTTCTCCCCGCTGTGCTCAGTTCCCGTCCTTTGTCTCATCTATTGTAACTCTGCCTTGACTGATATTTTCTGCACTAATGCCAGACAACTGCCGCACAATAACGCACCATCTCATTTTCTTTGTGTCCTAGTTGGACGACGCGGAGGCAAAATCTTACCTGCTCTGGAACAATGGGGCCCTCCCTCGTGCAGAAATTGTAGATTGTGAGGCTGCGAAGTGCCACTTAATTTCATTTAGTGTCACAATCTGATTCTCTTTTGTGTCGACAAAAAGAGCTTGTAATAGCACAAAAACAATACCTTCCTCAGCTATCTTGTTTTCCACTGGTCATTATTCAGACCAAATAACATGGTATGGTTCATAATCAGGGACGAGCACTGAGCTATTGCAAGTAAAGCATATTATTTTCTTTATTGTCGTACTTTTGCTGCAATATCACATCACCTGATGTGTTGGTCAAAATCATCTCAATCATATGCATGTAACTCAATGTAGGACAAGCTGCCTGTGAAGCCCCATAGGTGCAACAGTGTGTGATAAAATGTTCCCGTCTGAAGCAGAAATGAGATGAGTTGATTTATCCGTGTCGCCATTATCTACCTTCTTTCGTTTAATATTCTGCGGAGCTGCTGATCAAGTTGTCAGGTGGTGTTGTTGCCTACGAATACGAAGAACAGAGTCAAAGCAAAAACGGCACGTTGGCGTCAGAAATAGTCTTTCGCCCGCCGAGTCTGTTCAACGTTTAGAACAGTAAGAATTGGCAGCGAGCGCCTCATTGATGAAGACTATGAAAAGGATGTTGAACGTGAACTCGGGGTTTTCCTGACTCACAAAGCACCTGTGGAGAAATGCTGCGCACGCTTGTGATGGTTTCCGCTGCAAACCAAGGCTCTCTGCAGTTTGGCCTTCTGAAGTCTGGAGCATTTCTACGGGGAGATTCGACTGTGAAGCAGTAACGTTGTGTTTATGATGACTTCTGCTGCAAGTTTCACCGTGACCTCATCTTCTATTACAGATAATGTACAGAATAGATGGATACTTTACTGAGATGAATTTGCACACCAAGCTATAGGTGAAGACTGTCTATAGTATAGATATAGACAAATATATAACCACTCAGCCAAGATCGAAACGTACAGACTGTATGTGTATTTCTGTCTCTGAAAACACTTCCTGGAAATAGGTGCACATTTAGTTTGTTTATCTCCTGGAAAACAATTAATCAGGCCCTCGAAACAGCAATATTTCAGCAAGTAGGACAAGCCGCCCCCTGCTCTCCACCAGCCTCTGATCTAACAGACTCTGAATCCAGTTCACCGAGCACGCATGTCCTCTTGTGCTCTCGCTTGAAGAAGGCATGCCTTTATATTCAAAGATCCTGAATATTTTAAATAAATTCCTCTGTAATCAACTACAACGAAAACCTCCTGACTGAATCTTCTATTCTAGATTCTGTTCTCATGTGATAGCAGAAGATATTTCAGTTCTGTATCTGGTTTTGTTTTCACGAGGTTAAAATCAAAAAGCTAGTGCTTCTTTTGACCCCCAGCGCTCGCATCCCACGAGCACTCAGAGAGAAATCACATCCAGCGGGAGGTACAGGTAACAATTTGTCTACCAAAGAGAGCAAAAGCAAAGTGGCTGCACACGGTGCTGCTGCACAACTCCAATGGACGGACAACACTTGGAAGCCGGACCTCTTTTACCAGGTCACGTCTCTTTGCCGTTTGACCTCAGGACAAGCTCTTATGCTGAAATCGTTGTCCGTCCTTCCATCCAGTGACAGTTCTTTGGAAGCCTGATGATGTGTTGCCACTGTGAGTTTACCTCAGCCCAGCACTTAATAAGTATGTTTCTACTTTTCCTCTAATTATCCACTAACAGCAGACCAAATGCAGCACAGCCAAAAGACACTTTGCTCTGTGTAGGAGGTGAAAGACTTTCTGTGAAATGTAGGACATTGCAGAGTGAACTTGAAATAAATGATGCAGACTGAGACAAAGTGGCTACAGTTTGCGATTGCATCTGAAAAATCATTACATAATAAAAGAAGCATGAAAGATTGATGGACAGCGGTGCGTTCGGGTGTCGTGGGGCTTGAGAGACTTTACCTGCTCCCCCAGCTCTGACACTCAACTTAAGCAACTTTAAATGAGCTCAAATGTTCACTTGCAACATCAGTAAGCAACTCTTTATTTTAGGGTTTACTGAAAGTTGTCTGAAACGCCACGGGAAGGGTTTGTGTCTCGGGCTGAAAATAGGAGTGAAAGAACCCGGCCGGTTTTCCAAAGCAGTTCCTGCTGCTTTGAAGTGTGTAGTATTTGTTGGGCTTCACTTGGCTGTCAGATTAATACCTTCTCGACTGAAAATGAAAATGGGTGAAGGAGCAGTTAATCCGCGTAAGAATATTTTTTGAGGATGAGAAGCTGCGAGTCTAGCAAACTGTCTGCGTATTGATTGGTTGTCTGGCATTGCAGAGCTGACCTGACATGCCAGTATCATCTAATTCCCTCTCCACCGCTGATTGCTGAACAGAATCTCGGCTTATCTTAACATTTTTTTTTTTGAGTTATCAGTTATGATGATACAATACCTGCAACCCAGCAGCGTCTGTAAAGTCGAACTCTGAATCTGAGCATCTCAGGAGCCGCTGACCTTTCGAAGCTGTTTACTTGAGGTGGTGTGGATGCTTTCCATTAATAATTGATCAGTGATTAAATTACATTTACTTAGGAGGAGGTAAATGTTGTCGGCCTCACCTACGTGAAGTGCTTTACAAGTATACTTATTTTAAAGGTTACTGAAGTGGCAAAACCTAATATAACCTTTAATGTTACGCAGTTAATATCTTTGTATATTTATTCAGCCTCTTGTCAAAGGCAGCCGTGGTTTTACACTTGTGTCACAAAAAGAATCAGGAGTGTGAGAGAAGTTCAAGTTGAGCCTCTGCACACTGGTCCAATCCCTGCTGGAAGTCTGAAGCTGATCAAGTTCAGATGCTTATCAATCGAGTTGAGCCGGATGCGTTTAACATGAGCAGATGCAGGTAGATATAAGGTCAAATCATGCTGCAGAGGATCAGGGATTCAAGGACACTTTTAAAAGTGCATGAGAGCAGTGAGAGTGAACCAAAGTTAAAGCAAAGTTAAAAAAAGATAAATTCAATAATTATTAATAATAATTGAACTCATTTATCCAGTAAACGCGGCAAATCTTCACCTCAGCGATTCACTTTTGGTGTTTGATTGAAAATTAACAAAGGAAATTTTGGATATGACTGACATTTGTAATTATTTTTTTTGACTATTCATAGACTCAGTTTATAGATTTTTCAGTACTGAAAACAGTTTGCACAAGTGTAAATGAAAACTCCATTTCATGCTGCAGAGTATCAGGGATTCAAGGATGCTTTTAAAAGTGCATGAGAGCAGCAAGAGCGAACCAAATCAGTAAAGTTGCAGGTTGGACAGCTAAAAAAAAAAGAGCTGAAACTCTCCTATAAAGCTCCTTAAAGCCGAGGGGAGATCATAATAATTCTCTTCAGGCTCATCTGGAGTGACTCTGCAGTACAAGTCGTGTATGTGGAGTAGTAGCCGTCCGCCACATGGTCCCACCTCTCCGACTTTTTTAATTTTGTAAACATGATTGAACCAGCTGAACGAACCTCAGTTTACATACATCGACTTCTGCGGTTCAAGCGTGCATGTTGTCAAATTAGAAATCGGAGACAATACGCTCGCTTGCCGCCGCCTACGACGCCACTTAGCACGGTCCTGTCGCTGAACATCCTCCAAATCAACTCTGACCCGTTGAGCAACGCTGGCGGAGGATGGCGCTTTTCTCCATATACATTATATCGCCTCCTACACCAGAGTGATTGGCCAATAATTGTAGCTTAGAAGGCTCTATTAGTGCTTCTTGAAAGCCATATAAGACCATTACACCTCACACAGGAGGTCATTTTTTACATATATCACACAAACTGTAAGCTTCTGTTAAGTGAGACAAGAATGTGCTCTTGTGCCAAGTTTATACTTAAAGTCTTCAGGAGGCCAAAGTCTCCAGACCTCTCATCGATTACAGTGGAGACTGTAGTCATGTGGCCTTATTTCTCAACCTCATTGTTCCGCCAGAAGTTGGTAAACAGTTCAGGTAACATTTAGTTTCCAGCCTCCAGATGTATGTAAATTCCAGCTTGTGCCGCCATATAGCAACCTCTTTATTGAACTTAGCGCCTTCGTCGGAGCGTTTATGAACCTTCTTACCTGCTGTTGATCTTTATGAGGAACGTTCTGCAGATAGATGCAGCCTTTTACAGCGCTGTTTTAGTGTCCATTAATGTTGTTGACTTCTTTTTTCTTGTAGTTATTGTAAAATCACACCTATAAATATGCAGTTTCATCGCCCACCATCCCATCACAGCAACCTGCAAGTTACCTGTGATACGTTTCCTCTTCCTCACACTAAAACATGGTCAGAGTGTCAGGTCATTCCTAAAATGGCTTTTTCACATCTCACGCATTTTTCCATCAACCAACATCAACAGCTAAAACCATTGAATGTTTGATAAAATACTTTTCTATTAAATCTATTAGCAAAATCTATATATTATTATTTTAAACTAATTAATTTCATCACTATTACTTTAGTCTGTCCTAAAATTTAGACGAGCTCAGGTTGCATCATTAATAGTTACTGAAAGTCTGTGTGTTGTGTTCGCTGCCACAGAAGAGACAGAAAATCTATGTTCGTGCAATGTTACCATGATATCTTCCTGCATTCTCAGTAAAGTCGGTCCAGACTGGGGAAAGCTAGTTACCAGCTACGAGTCAGACTAAATGAAAATGTTCTAAAACCAGGGGGTCCAAGATCTGGATCTGGAAACACATGCAAACATGTTAATCATGGAATCAGGCTTTGCGAGTTTTAACAAACGTGCAGCAACGGCGACTGTGTGTGTTGAGGAAGTGGATCAGTCTGTTATAATCAACTGGAGCACATTTACATAAAAGCAGCTGTAAATATATAAGGCAGATTGTTAAGTGATTGCTGATGTCCAGTGCACCGGGGATGTGAACAATGTCACAGCATAATTATAATCCACTCAGGGTTGATACAGTTATTGCTCCAGAATGAGATTTGTTCATCAGGGCTGAATCGGTAATCGATTAGTTGTTTTTTTTTTTTTTCAGTTTTTCTCTTTTAATTTGGTAAAATATTCTGCAGCCGCTCAATAACATTCATAATAAAAGGGGCACGGTGTGAAAGAGCACATCAGGCAGTAAAAAATCAATTCATTGCATCTTCTGTCACCCACAGATGGTGCCACTTCAATCTCCTTTCTATTTTGTCACGCTAATGTGCCGAAAGATGACAAGGGTGGGTCACTTCGGAGCGAAAATAGCAAAGGCTGAGTTTGACGGCCGTGTCAGTCTGCCTCCTATTTTGTCACACTAATGTTTTGAAAAATGACAACTGTGGGTCATTTCAGAGGAAAAATGGCAAAGGTAGTAGACTGTGACTGCGGGTCCGGCGCTGCTCAAAATTTCAAGATTCAAACTCCTGCCATCCATTATAATACCAGACCGAACCCCGAGCATTTCATGTAAGACCGCAACATATTGACCATTAATCACATGGGAGCACATTAATAATTTAAGCTCTCTTCTTAAGCCTGAAAATGCCAGATACCATCTGGGCGTTCATGCAACAAAACATGGATGATGATCTAGTAAAGTCGACATATAGTCTTGAACATTTGAATGTGATTCATATGTGCACATAAAAGTGTAAGTGCAGAGTTATAATACGGGTTAAAGCTGAAAAAGGAAATCACTGTGTGTCACTTTTTGTGTCCTCCTGAGTTCTGCTAAAATTTAATCTTTATATATATATTTTTTAATGACATTGAGTCGGAGGACAGTGATTCATTAGTAAGCATCGCTGAACCGGGGTGAGAAATTTTGTCTTTGAGTGCATGGTTGTTTTAATTAAATATCAAAATGACCACAATTAATCAGCAGACAACAGGCTTATTGAATCCTTGATTTAAAGCTCTCACCTGCGTTGGCCCTCACTTATTAAAGATGCCTGCAACAGAACATTAATTGAAATGAAGATTGAATAAGAGGGCGTCTGATAAACCTTGAGACCTGGGATGGACTGTACCCACCACTCACCTTTAGATAGCCGAGTCCTGTCTTACACATCTCTCCCCATAGTTAATTGTTTCACTTTTCTCTTTGCTCTTCAGATATTTTCTGGTAGCATTTTTTTTTTTTTTTGGTTCTGACTGAAATTTGCCTCCAGCAGAGTTTTGGAAACGTCAAGTAATAAAACCTGACAGTCAGTGTCTGGTTAGGTTGATCCTCTGGTTTTATTATTCTTGACAGTTTGTCATTTAAATCACCATTTTTTTTTTTTTCAATTTTTCCTCTATTGCTCCTTGTGTTAATACACTTTCACCAGCATCTGCTCCTTTAGTTAAATGAATAATAAAAAAAAAAGTTTTCCAGAAAAGCATGTCTATATTTCTCTAAGGTATAGAGTATCGACTGAAGCACTAGCATCGGAAGTTTTCAAAGGACAACCAGCCCTTGACTGAATATTATTATAGCATGTATCTGTCAAAAAGACTGAGTGTTGCCATTCTTAGCTGCATAGATGCTTTTTTGTTTCCTCATCCTGCTTGATTCGACAGCTCCTTCCCAAAGTGACTGCTCCAAACAAATTCTCCCCTGGGCCCCGAAAACTCTTCACTTGGCCCTGACCTCTGTATGTACAGCTGCCCCGAGTTCCTGCTGGAAATATGAGCAGCATAACACATTGATGAAAGCTGATTTAACTCATTTTGTCAGCTCTCATAGTCTGAGCATGGACAGGCATCAGACACACGGTTGTGTTATTCATGCAAAATGCAGAACAATTCGACGAAGCACTGGCAATTGTGTGTGTGGTTAAGTCCCGTCATCCCGAAAAGACTTAATGAATCTATGAAGGAACAGATTCTGTTGGTCAACTACAGACTGAAAAACTTTGTTGCATTAGTTTTGATTAGTTCGTAAAGCTCTCCCTTCACATTAGTCAAACGCCGGCTCCTGTCATGCCACACAGATTGAAGCTGCTGGGGCAAAAACCAGAGTTTTGCAAAAGCTGACGCAGCCACTTCCTATATGAGTTTGAGTTTGTGCCAGCGAGTAATTTACCATGGCTTAGAGACTGACAATGTGTTTCCCACTGAAATTAATGAGCAGTTGGAACAATTGGACTTTGTTTAATGGAAGTTTAGCTTGAACAGAAAACTTGCAGAATAAGACGGTAGTTTTGTCGCTGCTGTTTATGCAGGCAGAGGATGTTGTCCTTCAGGTAAAGGTTGAACTTTAAGACATTTAATTAGGTAGATAGGTAGGTTCCCATTAGCTAATTACTCAGAAGTCACTATCATGAATCAGCTTTGCAAACAAACGTCCTGAGTCCATGTATTAATCTCCTTTATCCAACCATGTGTTCACAAAGTGTTGAACCTCTCTCCATCCTCGCTTGTGAACGACTGAGTCTTTCCAGGATGAACCTTTCAGACCCAATCATGATCCTATCACCTGTTACCAATGAACCTGTTTACCTGTGGAATGATCCAAACAGGTGTTTTTGGATCAGTCCACAACTTTCAGTCTTTTGTTGCTCCTGTCCCAGCTTGTTTGAAACATGTTGCTGCCGTCAGAAAATTCAGAATAAGCAGATATTTACAAAAATCAATGAAGCTGATTAAATATATTGTCTTTTTACTGAGTTTATGTGATAAAGGAGCAAATGATCATTCAGATTTATTTATCGCTGTTTCACACAGAGTCCCAACTTTTTTTGGAAGCTGGGTTGTAGACAGAGTACTGGAGGATGTGTGGGTGCTGCTTGGCCTTGCTGTTGTTTACAACATGTTGGGGTTCATGTAGTGTTGCTTTTAAAAGGCTTGTTTTTTTTTATCCTCCTGTTTACTGTCAGTAACTGCCTTTATAGATCTTTATATTTTTAAGCTAAACACTTCTGAACCTCTCTGAGTCATGTTATCAATGCCACTACCATCAAGGCCTATGAGGTAGATTTTATTTAATGAGTTTAATTTGGGTCTTTAATTCTGGATCCATGATCCTCCCAGTATTTCTAAAATCCTGCTGTGACCCTGGTTTTACCAACCTGAAGCGAGTTCCCATCCTACAGTTAAACACTTGGATGGTTCTGTAGAAGGTGATTCAAGTGTTTTTGGTTTGAATTAGACCGATTTTAGGTCAATCAAATAACAAGTGAATATTGTCTTGCGCATTTTCCTCGAGACTTCAGGATTTGAAACAGCATTTAGACCTTCATGGACATGGGTATAAAAATGAAGTATAACTGAACAATTAACTAGATAAATGAAAAAAAATGAAAAGATTCTCTGAGGGTGTTGAGGTTGTGTCGAGGAGACCACAGTATTATTAACAACCTGGCTTCTGTCATTGTTAGGAACATTGGTGTGATATGACGATGGAACACATTGTGCCGTAGATCAGGTGCCGAGGTTAAAGCCTCCCGTCGTCAGCGGTGGGATTTCGTATGAGACGAGTTAAATGTGAGGAAAACTGGTGAGACGGGCTGATTGTTTTCACAGCAGTCAAATCTGGTTCGCCTTTTCAGCGGCTCTGACACACCTGTGCGGTCGTGGCGCTCTCGATACAGCACGTACCTGTCAGATCTTCAGACCGATGAGTGAGCAAAAAAACTGAACCGAGCGATTAATGATTCTGAATAACAAAATAAAAATAAACCTACGATTTGCTTTAGAATAATCTTTCTAATTCTGCTTGTAAAGAAACTTGATGACACTAATTTAATTTATGTATGAAGTTATGACAAATCTTCAGCTCAGTGATTCACTTTTGCTGTTTTGATTGTTTGAAAATGAGCAAATGCAGCATGTTTGACTGACACTTGTAATTATATATGTCTTTTTATAGACTCAACAATATATAGATGAATCCGATCCTCACCAGTGTAAATGAAAACTACAGGAGATGAACACTGATGTATTTAAATCTGTAGAATATACATACTCATTTCAAGATAAGAAGTAGTAAGAAAATGTTGTTTTTGAGCATCAGTCTTTGGCATCATGCTTTGCAGCTTTACGTGGCTGTCGTCTGTATATCTTTATTTTTGTAGATTATTGTTGTTGATATATTTTACATTATAACATTAAAAGAGAACAGGTAGATCAGTCATGCCTTATCCCCCCCCCCCCCTCCTCAGCCCAACACAGCCCGGCGTTGCAGGCTTCCTCTGAACTTTTATCAAGGATCCTGCATGTATGGCAGCACAATCAGGCCCCCCTCAGAAACAAGGGGATTATGGTGCACCCGGGCTAGTCTTTGAGAATAATCAGTCAGGCCTGTGGAGAGGCAGCCGGGTAATTTTCCCCACTCGCCCCGCCATCAGTGTAGCATCACCATGTTCCTGCATGGAATAAATAGTGCATCAGTCAGCCTCGGCTCTTCATGCTGTTTTCACTACCTGCCTGTGCGTGCATGTGTGTGCATAATCTGCAGCCATCAGCGGCAGCAGAGGTAGTCATAGTGGCTAAAAACTTTGCGCTATGATATATCAAATTCAGACACTGACTGGGACGCTGTTTCATTTTTGGTGCCTGTGGATTAATAAACCATAAAACCCTGACTGTTTAGATATTGGCATTCAATCCGATGATGCTAAAGGTTTGTTAGTCCCACTGAGAATCAACACGTGTGTTATAGCTATTTGCAGCTTTTATCTCATTGTTTTTGTTCATATGCTTGAGTCCCACTGGTTGTGTCTGATAAATTAAGAGATCATTGTATGAAAGAATTGCAGTCCAAATGAAAAATGCAAAACCAGGCATGTACATTAAGGGTAAGGGTGCTTACCCAGTGGTGTTAACCTTTTCAGTATTCATACTTGTATAACACTACTCATGCAGCTCTCTATGCAAAAATTAGTTCACGCTTGAAGCCAAAGCTCGTACCTCAGCCAGTCTTAGAAATCTCCTGTGCTTTTAAAGTTGCCTCTTTGTTTTTGAATGCGGGACAGAGTTGCCCTACAGTCAGTGCGTCTTAGGAAAGATCAGGCGTAGAGTTGGTGTGAGCTGACCTTTTTGAATCTCCACAAACAGCTTCAAGAACTGTTGTTGTTGGGCATCTGTCCGATACTGTGTTCAAGTAGTCAGAATAGTAAAACTACTCTGATACAGCCACGCCCGATAGCAGCTTTATGGCAACGTTAACTTCACCTTACTGGAGCTGAAGCATGAGCCGTCACCACATCGCAGAAATTACCAAAGCTGCATGACTTTGTGAAAAAGCACATCAGCAGCTTGTTGCAGGACGTTTCTGCCTTCAGCTTCACGGCTGATATTCAGACGAGCGGTGTCAGCCCAGTGTCTCTCTCCACTTTACCTGCACAGTGGATTGATGAGGATTTCACTCCCCGGAGAGTCGGCTTAGTCCTCGCAGACGGCACGAACATATGATAACATATCATTTCAGTTGCTCGGCTGCGGTCGTTTGTTGTGCCGTGCTGAAATCCACTGACTGTGCTCCAGGTTACGTTTAAGTGAGACGTGCGTGTGTGCAGTGCATTTAGTTTCTTACAGTCAGGGAGTGAGGAACATCTGATGAAAGTATAACATGTTTTCATAGTCATTGTCAGAACTGTAATGGTATTATTAAGTACTCATATTGGTACTCTATATTTGCAAGTACCCCAATGTAAGTACTTGTATTCAGTGTGAAAGTGGTATCAGTACATCTCTACTCCTGACCTCATCTGAGCTACTTTGCATTATATTAATGCATTAGTGTCTATATGGAAATATATTACAGAGCGGGAGCCAAATATTCAGCATTGCACTGCTTCCATATTTAAATGTTTTAAACAGCTTTCCTGGCTCGTGCACGACAAGGATTAGGGTGGTTTCTCTACTCCCCAGGTTTAAATTAATCTATTACTAATAGGCTCCATACTGTTGCCAACTGATGAACTATTTTAAGGTCTGTTGGATTGTGCAGTGTGTCATTACAATAATACACTCCATCAGTTAAAATATAAAATGGTTCATTAAATATGCATATTCATGTCTTATTGGTTAAAATTTCATAACCAGAAGCCAAAAAGAGGGTTGAAGTTCGTATGCACTCTACTTCCTCTGCTGTGCTGAACACTATACATGATATGAATATGTTGACATTACAGCCATATGTGATTGTTATTGCCTCTCACATGCTGCTGTAACAATCTTCTGGGAGGCCTTTCCATAATATCTTGAATCTGACTTTGCTCCCATTCGGCCAAGAGCATTAGCGAGTTCGGCCGCTGATATTGGCCAGTAAGACACGGCTTGTGTTCCAGTTTCTTCCCACAGGTGCTGGTTAGAGCTAAAGCACGCTATTGTAAAGTATGATTGAAATATGATTGTATGCTGTAGCACTAAGACTTCCCTTCGTTGGAACTATGTGGACAGGCGTGTTCACATTATTTTGGCCATATCGTGCAGAGGACATTTGACAAAATTAGGCAAATTTTATTCTTTGATCCAAACTGTGCTCAATTTTTTATTTAGTGTATTTTTTTATTCAGGGCCAATCTTTAACTTAATCCCAATTCCAATAAGCTTCACTGCTATAACTCGCTGGTTGCAGATGCTCAACATTGCCCTTCTAACAAAACCTCGCTTGAGTCTTGAGACCAAATGAACCAAAGCAAACCCTGCAGACTTGGAATAAAACCATTGCAAAGATACTTGATATGACTGCGCCCATAAACAAAAGATGGAAAATACTCTGTGGTGACCTACACTTATGCCAAACAAAGCTGACCTTTTCTCTGAGTCACATCCAATTGCTCACACTTCCCCAAGCAGCAAACTAAACCTCATGGTTCCCTCCCTGCACTTAGCCTTCATCAAATATTAATCACCTCCAAGACATTGTGGCTCACATCTATGGTAAACTTATACCAGCTGACACAAATACGGCCTGAGCTGCGATGCTTAGCACTCGCTAATTTATTTTTTCCTCTCGACCCAAATGGAGCTCCGTGTACACATTCATTAGCCCGATGCCGCTTGCTCTCTCTCGTCAAGCGTCTGCTTTCAGAATGCTGCTTATGAGCCTATTAGAAGACATTAACTCAATCTTGTCGTTTAATGGAAGCGAGGTCTTCATGAGATCAGAGAACAGGTGAAGATGTGTTCTCCAAATGTCTGGAAAAATGGAAGGAAAAGTAGCAGCGATCGTTCGGTTCAAATGGAGCACATGTAGCTCTGACTTTGAGCATTCGGGGTTATCACAGAACACAGAATTGCTTCTCTGGCAAGACACAAAATTTTGGAGAGGATGATGAAAGAAAAGAACGTTTGGCCTCGATTTGCAGTGAAACATGACTAAACCCTTCCAATGTAATCTGCATGATATTGAATGAAGATGGACCCTTTTCTGTTTGAGATTCTTTGACCAGTCGATTAAACATTGTTGCCCTCGGTAGTTGACACCAGAAATACTAGTTTGTTAAACTTGTTATTAGAGTCGAAACTGCTTATAGTGATCAGAGTTACAGTGATCAACAATAAAAAGCTTGAGAAATATTCATTCCAACACAGGTGATGTTCAAATAATGTACTTATAGTAATGAAGAGTCCACAGACCATGTTCATTTTGAATCTTTTCCTACATGACAACACATGGAAAAATTTTAAAGCTACAATAATTCTACTTTAAAAAAAACAACAACTTTTCTCTCATGATGAAAGGAGGAAGAAAGTCATCAAGGCAGAAATTCCCATTAATGAAATTTACAAATCACTGGATGGTAAACTTTGCTTTTCAGATGTTGGTGTAGCAGCTGAGGATCATTTTGCTTAATGTCACAGTTGCTCTGGTGTTTGGTGGTTAAATTAAATCACAAGACTGGCAAGTAAATGTTTTTGAGGAGGTTCTCTTGTAGTTTTAGTAGAAGTTATAATCATCATTAACTTATAATGATCAATTTCACCCGGACAGACATAATCACTATAAGCAGTTTCAGTATATTATTTTATTAATGTACACATTTAAATTACAGTGTAATGCAAATTTTCATAATGCACATTGCCTTTCATGAAATTCAACTAAAAGAACGTGATTAACGGTTTCACATTGCTCTGATAATACATGCAATATTATTGGACAATATTTAACTTTATATAAGTTTTCCTCAATTTTGTCTTTAAGTGTTTTCTTACTTTTAGACAAGTCGACTAGTTTAATTTTAAACTTTGGTTTAAATGTCAGGAAAATTAGCCGTGGAGCCCAAAATTTCTGTGTGCACAAAACTATCGGATGGGAACTCAGAGCAGCCTCCTAAACCCCGACTGTGGCAGGCAGTGTATTTGATATCGAACACGTTTCACATTACAGACTATCAAAGCAGCAGTTAATAGATTTCTCTGACATAGTTGTATTTCTGTGCTCGGCGCTCGGCCTCGGCTCAGGCAGGATACAGTGTCTCCAAAGAGCAGGCGGAGCACCGCACCGTTTCAAGAGATTAGAGGTTGGTCAGCTAGAGGAACCAAATCGATACATCCTCTCAGGGAAAGGATTGACCATGCATTGATCCAGACCTAACAGGAGCTGGAGATGCACCAGACCAATAAAAGCAGAGGCCTGGTGATAACAGTATACCCACCTCACAGCTTGATTTCTGAATCACAGAAACCAAGGTGGCATTTATGTGCTCATCAAAACAGTCATTAGGTGAGGTGTTGAGCAAAATTACTGCCCTGGAGAAGCAGAACAAAGCGCAGCGACGTCCGGAGAGTTTGTACCTCCTGCCGGCTTCAGTAAATGTGGAGAATCAGTGGGCGTGAACATCCTCGTTAATATGACACAAATGAGAAATTTATAGTATCACAGCATCATGTCAGTAAGTACATTCTGAAAAGTAATGTCAGACGGCAACAATATCAACAATATGAAGAGTCTGGAATATGACACTGACAGAACAATATTTTGAATAGAGACTTTGTATTTATAGAAATGATGTGATTTTTTTTTTTCTGGGGTCGTAAGTGAAACTACATTCACACTGGCAGGTTGCATTCAGAGCTGGTATTTAAATAGCTCCTGTCTAAGAAATCCCAGCACTTCCTGCTTCACATTAAAAGCCCGGGAGTGACCTGATCGTGCCCTTTGATCAACTTTGAAGGTTTCTGTTTTTTGAGCAAAAGCAGTATTTCTATTACGAAGAGAAACTCAGAGAAGCGGACTGATGAGTTTGACGACTTAATTGTTTTACTGATGGAATTAGTGCTGTGAAAATGCAGTTTCTAAATTTACCGAGATGACAGATAAATATGGATGAAGATTTGCATTAACAACAAAAAAGCATCAAATGTAAATGGGAGCGGATCAGAAAATAGGGCAGCGTCTTAATTATTAAAATCTGATAAAAATATCTTTATAAAACAAGGAGATTTCACATTGAAGACTGAAGCCGTCTACAAGCCTGTGTAAAATATATAAATATATGAAGTATATAATGAATAAATAGAGAGAGATTTAATGCCATGTGACGTGCTCGATGCCCGGCAGTTCAGTTTTGGCCTTTTTCCCTGTACGTTAATCACATTTCAGTTATCTCCTGTCGACCGGAAAAGGCCACAACATCCTGAAAGCGAACGTCAAAGCAGCGTTTTGTAAATAGTCAAAAATAGTAGTTGGGTGGGCCTGCTTTGTGAGAAGTAACAATGTTTGTCTCTGAAGCGTGTGGGAAGTGAAGCGAGTAAGAACATCTCCAAATCTCCAAGGAAACAAAAAAACCCAACAAAACTGTGGATGTGGTTTGGTGATAAAAAGTCAGACAAACAGGAAACTGACATCTGATCGCTTTGCTGTGAGACTTTTAACGGCAGCTAACGATTCATCTGAAGTTAAAACACGATACTTGAGAATGGTTTTTTTTTAAGCTTTTATTTGTTCAGTTTTGTCCAAAAGCAGACTTGGTTTTCCCTGGATTTTTTTTTTTTTTTTTTGGAGGTAATGGTGGCAAAGGCTGGAGAACGTGCATGGCATCAGCGGCGTGCACAGTTCGTGTGCTCTGAAAAAGACTTTATCAAAAACTTTTCATTCTGGATGGAACAAAAAGATGAGAAACAAAGATTGTGGAAAATGTTTATGTTGTGCAAAAATCTGCCTTTTGTTTTTGTAAAGCTATTGAAGATAGATTGATTGATATCGAGTCACTGGGTCACATGACATGGAAGTTATTGAAAAAACTGCAATTACTTTCTACTGAAATACATATGTGAAATAAATTAGACATTAACAATCAAAACAGGTTTGTTACATGAGACCAATTTAGTATGATTCTTTTATCATGTCATGATGTCACGGACTTCCTCCATGTTACTAACCTGGTTGTATTGTGACTAAAAGCTCATCAGCTGTCGCCTCTTCCTATATTATAATGTGTTATTCTCCATGAGCAGCTTCTGCACGACCAGCAAGTCACTTTGTCACTGAGCTTCCAGAAACGCCTTTATTACAAGGTCATGCATATTAATTTCGGAGCCTGGTATCTCTAGGAATTATGTCCAGATTGGACGACTCAGCATCTCGTGATATACATCCACCTTTAAACGCAGTGAATGTTAAGCGAAGTCACTGGACATAATTTGGGGTTTTGCAGACTCATCCAATATCAACGTCCTTGTCTTTGATAGGGAGGAAATTTTTGCTGTGTCACTGTCTGTTGTGACACTTACAGGAGCTGCATCTTCAGCGTGTCTCAGTTTTTAGATTCCTACAGTTCTGTGTTTATTAACCTCGTACACAAACTGACATGAACACTTGTAATCACGTGTGTCTTTGGATCTTGTGTTTCCAGTTTGTGTCTGTGTTCACGTTCCCTCTGCTCATTTTCAAGATGATTTCATTCGTCGCTTGCTGAAGTTGTGAGAGTAATTGTGCGTTATATGTGCTCGTCACTGTAAAGAGCAACTTTAATCTCAAAGGTGACCCTGAGATCTGCAAGCTTTCATGTATGATGTGTTATATAGTCCATCAAACAGAACCAGTATTTTCTTTACTGTGCACAAGTCAAATTTGCACGTGTGGATAAAAGCGATTTCGACACATATGGTTGCCTCTAAAATGAAAAGCTTTAAACTCTGGTACAAGTTTATACGAGTTGCAGTCGGTGCAACATCTTGTTTTCCACCGCATTGTCTTTCCTCTCACTTCTCAGAGGCAATAAACCTGCTCTTATTGGCTGTCTTTCTCAGGAGTGTAATCTCACCAAAGTTGAGCAGCATTTAATTGCTATTCGTATGCTCCTGTTATCTTCCATAGGAAGGAAGAATATAAATGCCCGACAGACAAAATTAGGGCTCTGTTATGTGGAAATTGATCCTGTAGTATAGCTGCTGCCCTCATAATTAGCCCTGGCAATGACAACTGCAGGCTTATTGCAAAACAAACCCAAAGGCCTGATGCTGATGTGTGATGTGGATTGGATTGTTTTGGTCTGACACTCACCTATTCTCTTTGCCACCTGCATTATTACGGAGACTTTGAACGCTGACCTTGTCCTCCGGTTCAAACACTGTAGATGGTGGTTCATTGAATTCAGCTCAATAGTTCTTATATTGCCTGTCTCTGTCTGTTTAACAGAACCAATTAAACTGTTAATTCAGGCTGCAGTACTGATCTAGTGATAATGACTGGAGAAGATTGGAAAGCATGTGTCTGATTTTTTTTTTTTTTTTTTTAAGGCTAGTCACAGGTACAAGTCAAGGGCCCGGCTTTTTCCAGCTTTGAGTGAGTCTCTCATTCAGTAAGGCAAATCAGGCCCCGGAGCTTTGACGGGACCCTTTCTCATCCCCCTGGCTTTGTCAAGGCCAGTTCATTTCAGTCTATTCAGGTGGGCCACATTGTGCGCCGCCTCTCTGCCCATGCATTTCATTTGCCAGGCCTTTTGTTTTGAATTCTGCTGGAGATGAACCGGAGGCACTGAGTCAGAGCTAAGGCAGGGATTAGGACCACTCGTTTCACGCTTTCCTGGAGGTGGGCTAACTTTGAAAATGTCAAGGAGGGTGAGGTGATACAGCTCTATTTGAATACATACTGTAGGCACATCACGGCAATGATGTGCTTAGACTCATTAAGTCGATGTGTGATTGACTACATGCTTTATTCAGAGTGTGTGCAATATATACTACATGGCCAAAAGTTTGGGGACACTGGAGCAGTTATATCAATAACTAATTGTGTACTAGTTCAATTCCAAAATGTAATTCAACCACAAGAGCATTATCTCTGATGTTGGGCGATAAGACCTGGCTCACAGTCCACATTCAAGTTCTGTGCAGGCCTGTTTCTTCCACACCGAACCCAGAAAACCTTTTATTTATGGGCTCGGTTTTACGCACAAGGGGGAAGTTGAAACAGGAAATTTTTTGTTTTTCTGTTGTTTTTAAAGGTGGAAGCAAACTATTGTCTGAAATATCATTGTATGTTCTAGGTTTAATGACACAAGGGCGTCCACATAGTTTTGGCCAAAGAAGTAATTTTATTTAAGAAATTTATAAATATTATAAAATCATTTTTTGCTATTTTATGATGGGGTCCAAAAGTCCAAGAACACCTTGAAATCTCTTGGAAACAATTAGGAAGTTTGCGAATTTAGAAACATTTAAAAACACAGAAGTTATGACATGAAAAATGAAAAAGAAATGTTTGTACCTGTTGCACGTGTCGAGCAGAATGTATTTAAGCTATTACATTTTTTTCTCTCAACAAATTACAGCCTTTCTCATTTTAGAAACTCCGAGAATCTTAACATCCTGCATATTTTTTTTTTTTGTCTTACATTTTTCCTTTAAAGGGGAATAAATTTAACTCTCTAATATCTGCAGACACTGTTCCATAAAGGCTCATCTGTTGTAGTTCTGAGTAAATATTCCATTCAATTTCACATTCATCCCGCATGTTGCATCTGCATCACCTTTTGTTTCCTTATTATCCTTTTCTTTCCAGCCTGAAAAAAGAAATCCAAACACCAAATCAAAATAAAAGCCGAAAACTCTCATTTGCTAATCAAACTTGGGACAAGAGGTAATTAATTCTTTGGAATCAGTCAATTAATTTGCATAATAAGAGGTACCATAATTATGACTTCTGCTACTCAAGCCCAAAATTGTAATTAGAGATTTAGTCTGCATTACAGCAGAAAAGCCTGTTTTTTGGGAGCCGGTTCAGAGAGGAGATTGAGCATCCGTAGCTCTGGGATGGAAACGCTGGCAGAGCTGCATCAGAATAAAAGCTTTTCCTCCACAGCTCTCCTTTTGCTCGGCCCTGAGGGGAAGTGCTGGGAGGACTGATCTTCTAATCTGTAAAGAACCAAGACCTCAGCTTTCAGGGGCCCCAGTCTCTCTCAAGTCAACCAGGGCCTCTGTTCCTTGTCTCTTTCTCCCCAGCTTATTTTTTCCCCCCCATTTCCATTTGCAAGGAAATCCATAATTTTTTACAGTCCGCGCCGCTGCCACGAGAAAGCAGGGGTGGAGCTGGAAGATGAAGGGTTGCATTAGTGTGGTGATATTAGCTTTCTGCCGCACGCTCACTCAGCTCGGCCTTGACAGGGGGGAAAAAAGGAAGAGAAGGCAATGCAAAACATAAAATAAAATAAGGGAGGAAATGTCACCGGGTGTCGTGAGAGGACTCAGATCGATGGCAGCTAATCATCCACTTTACTTTGCTTCATAAGGTCAATTAAAAGACTCCAGTCATTTGGTGGATAATATATATGGTGCTGGGCCACAAAGCAAACAGGAAGTGTCAGCTCTGTTTACTTTCCTTATCATTATGGCAGTCTTATTTTTGTTCATGCAGTGTTGTTGCATCTCTGGTGTTTTGCATATGTGCAAGAAATCCAAGTCTGTGCAGTAAATCAGAAGTTTAATATTATAAGGTTGCGGGATGATCACAGCCATTAATTGAATTTCCAGTGAGGTGGTAATGTGATTAAATATCATAAAAATTTATGTTGGGTGATTCATTTTATATATCTACTAACATATTACAGCATAACATTCAATCGCCGTCACTGAAATGCCGGCTGGGTCAGCACACACACATCGTGTTTTACCATCTCCGATTATTAGTAAACTGCTAATCGTTCACTCACAATGTTCTAAAGGCTCAAACTACGGGGGAAGCAGCACTGACCTTTACGTACTCTGCAGCTGAACGCAGCACCCCGGCTCATCCAGGTCTTCACATACACACCATGTGGACACCCAGCTTAGCACAAGCATGTGAATCATAGCTGGCTCAACAACCCCTGGCTCCCCGTCCTCACTGAAACAACACCCCCACATACCAGCCTGATGAGTTGCACTTACTCAAAGGATGCTCCAAAAGGTCAAAGATCCCCTCCATCTACCAGTCCACACAACCAGTTTGGAAGAAAACCCCACCAGCCAACTTCACTACTCACTCTGCTCAGGAGTCCAAGGATGTCCCAGACAAACATCCGCTGTGAGACCCCGGTCAACAGGTCCCTGGCACCGCCCTCCCAAGGAGACAGTGGTCAACCCTCGACAGATCCAGGACCAGGCCACGACCCCGGCCTGGCCAGCCTCAGGTGGGGCAGCAGCCCAAACCCACCGTGTGCCCGAGGAGAGTGGAACAACTCATCGAAGCTTGTCCTAGAGACTAAAGACTAAAAGGTGGATTGATCGCCCTCCAAAGAGCAGATCAGGAGGCAGCTGCTGCTCGAGGACTTTGCATTAGCTAAATACATAAATACAAAGAAACTGTCAGGAGATCTTAAGCAGGCTTAGATGTACATAGACACTAGATTGTGTCTCTCTGTCTCTATATGCATTTCTCTTACTCTTTTCCCCTCGACACTAGACCTGCAACGATTATATGCAGCCGTTATTTTTATTATCCGACAATCTGCCAATTAGTTTCACGATTCTGTTTATTTAGTCTATTAACTCTTAAAAATGCTCATCACAGTTTCCCAGAGCCCAAAGTGACGTCTTCAAATTGCTTCTTTTGTCCAAGCAGCAAAACCTTCATTTACTGTCTTGAATAACAAAGAAAAGCAGCTCATCCCTACATTTAAGAAGCTGGAACCAGCGAATGTTTGACGTTCTGGCTTGAAAAATGATTGAAACGATTGATCAGTCATCAAAATAGTTGGACGTGTTTTTTTTTTCTATCGACTTATCAACGTCAGCTCTTCTGTAAACTTCTCTCTGCTACTGTGTCAAAGTTGTGATGCGTCCTAATTAGATCTCTCACTCCCATTAGCAGAGTTGGTCCCAAGCCGTTGTTTTGAAAGTCAGAAGTACAAAAAGTCTCAGGAGTTAACGCTCAAGTCCCAAGTGAAGACATTCCCAACTGGGTTTTACTTCCAAACAACTCCTAATGTGTTCTTGAACTTGCACTTGAAAACACTGTAACACCATTTACTACCTAACTAGGCTACTATATGAGACCGGGCTTACTGTTCTCTGTGGAGTGTTTAAGTTTCTCTATCTGTGATCTCATGTCACATTTGGTTTTTGTTGATCACAAAGTTGTCTTCACAAATTCTGTTGTGTTTCTTGCTCTTTCACGCAGCCTCGGGATTCCTGTGTCTGAATTCTGATTGGCTCGTGGGTTTGTCTTGCCTTTAAAATCTCACTGCGCTGGACCTGATTGTGTTTTGACCTTTTTGCAAATCATAGTATAAAGTACAAACTTCAATCTGCTAAGTGGCTAACTCCTCATAAAGCTAATGTTTTTCTTCATCTATTCAAATGTAATTTCCATTGATCTGGACTTCCTTCAGCTGAGCTCATTGCTGCACTGTGTAGCAGGGATTTGTTCCTGTTTTCCAAGTATGCAAGTATGATGTTAACCCAATATGGCCATGTCACAAATGGGGCAAATTCCTTTCCACCACCACAGGGATATTCATGAAGCTGACATGGCTGAACTTAGCGAAGGCTGTTGGTGACGGTAGCTGCAGGCCTGTGGCTGCCGCTCTGTGCCGGGGTGGAAGGCGTTGAGCCGAATGTGGCGCCGACTTTCTCTGATAGAGTATTAACTGAATGGCGGAAACAGCTGGAGTTACATAACAGTTCCTCTGCGTTTAGTCTGCTCAGAGGGAGAAAAGCTTTGGGTGAGAGCAGACACGGAGATGCCATTTTTCTACTGCGTGTCCGTGTGCATGCTATATTCCTGAATGTGTCCATTACAGGAAAAGAAAGCATGCTGCTCCGAGATGCTGTGATACTGTGCCAGTGTTTGTGTCAGCGGGTTTGTGTGCGTGCGGTGTGTTGTTCATTCTGTCATTGTGTACGTGCGGTAGTTCGCTCCGGCGCTCTCAGGGGCTGATGGGAACCTGCACTAATTCGAACATGCACCATCTCCGAGCGGCCACCCCCACCCGTTCATCCCCAGTTTGCATCCTGCTCTTACATGGACGCAACTGCAAACTGGGACGCAGGCCAGACTTGGCAAACCAGACTCAGCTGCTCCGGAGACCGATGCATGTCATCCCGCTTTCACTGAGAATAGACCAGTGTGGGATTTCTGACACTGATACAGATTATTCAGATTTTATTTTTCCAATAAATGATACATTGCCAATAGTATTGGCAGTTCTTGAAGCACCAGCACATTCGAGTTTCGCCCCTGGCACATACTGATACTCTGGTGCAAACCGACACTTTGTATTGTGTCATCAAGGTCGTTCGGATTGCTTCCTTTTTTCTTTCACATTTTTCAGTTCTGTCCAACAAAATAAGGACTAATGACTTTAATATATAAAAATCTAACAAGACAGACCGGACAATAACTCAATAATAACTAAGGGAAGAAATTAGAAAATGAAGTAATCACAGAAATAAATGTGAATCTATTTGTTAATGAGAAGCATGTTTTATAGGATAAAAAATGTTTTATAGGATTAAATGTTAGTTTTCTTTCTCTACGTTCTTTCATAGTAGAGCTTCATATATTTTTAAACTTTAATTCAGCTGCCTCTTTTTTTTTTTTTTTTTTCTTTTTTTTGTGTTGTCTGAAGGTCAAAGACAGCAGCAGATGCCAAAGGTAATGAACCATGAGAACACTTAGATGCTACTAAATTAGCTAAATCAGCAATGACAAAGTGTGTTTCGGTAGCAACCTGGTCGACACGAACACCTTCAGGTGAGATGGTGGAGGCAGCTGGTCGAGGTGCCGCTGCTCTGAGAAGATCTCAAACGAATCCAGGGATCAACACAGCAAAATTATTGAGGATCTTTGAAACTCTGAGCCACTGTCTGTGAATCACTTGGGGTCGGAGTGGATTGAGAGTCTCCTATGTGGAGCCTTGTACTGAAAGAGCTGCTGTCTAAAACAAGTCACTGGAAATGCTGCTATTCAGTCCAAACCCCACCTGAATCCTCCCAGAGAGAAGAAGACAAGCGACATTGTTGGAACCAGCACTGAGGGAAATGGGTTATAAAAACTCGAAGCCAGTGAGAGTTTTCGTTTCGACGTTGACTCGGAGACAATGGCTGATTACCTGAAGGACAAACTCAGCCGTGATGTAACTTGTCGAAAGATAGACACTGCTCCACGTTGATTCAGATCCTCCAAAATAACCGAGTGCAATGAGGTGGGTGAAATGTCTGAACCACAGCTTTGGCCAGAAGCGACTTTTGTACGACGTTCAAACCCAAGAACAGCGAGAGGATGTGAAAACATTTATTGCCACCAGGAACGTGCCTGAAACTGGGGCATCTGCTGCCATGTAGACATGATTGATGTCCAAATTATGTGTTGATAAATTGATTTAAGAAATGTAATCGTAATGGCCTTAACTGAGCAAAGTGACATAAGGTACTCCTGTTGTTTTTGGAAACGCTGGAACAGATGTTTGTATGTGTTTTAATCGCTGTGGGCTGATAATGATTATATCTCTGTGTTGTTCTCTTATTTATTATTTTTATCCTGATAAGAACCAGTGTGTCTGATATAAAGTTAAATTGAATCGTCAACTGTCTCAGCCTGCTTCAGCTTGTTTGTCACAAATGGATTCAAGGCCAGCTGCCATCATTTGGGTAGATATAAAGTAAAGTGGAACCTACTGTTCAATTTTCCTGCATGACTATGTGTGGGTGTTCAGCGGACTGTCTGACAGACAGATGTTTAAGCCTTAAAATAAGTATTTCATAGCTTCTGTCCGTCGGCTTTGTTCGCTAAGATGAATCAACATCCCACAGGCCTCGCTCTGACGAATGAAAAGCAGCGCTGTACAAAGGGTCAAAGGAGGTTTGCTGATGGCCTTGTTCGTCAAAAGGCAGTTAGTAATGTGCACTGTCGTGCCGGAGACACACGTGTTGACAGAGCTCCGCAGCTCCTCGGTAGCCTGGAGAGAAGGACCTTGGCCATTCAGCCATTTGTGCACAGGGACACCAACCACTTCACCAACTTTGAGCTTCTTTCCCCACAGTTAGAGCGGCTTCATTCACTCATCTGTCGACAAAAGCGTTTAGCGAGGAACGAGGGCAGCGTGGGTCAAGGTGGAAAACCCACCTGAACATCTTGAAATGAACCGTGGCTTGTTGCCCCCAGGAGAAGTGTGTTTTCACTGTACCGTCCTTGTCTCGAGAGCAAAGGAGGGCGAGATTCTACAAAACTACCTCCTGGTGCACTTTGGTGTGTAACAGTATTACAACAGCATTAAATGAGATTCACCCAAAGTCAGACAAACACAGAAAGTGCTGTATTTATTACGGGCTGAAGGTTGGCGAGGCAGGACAATGAGAAAACACATTTTGCAGTATAGGAATGATTCAGAGGAGCCGTTTTAAATAAGAAAAGAGCAAAAAGCTTTTCTATAAAGCTAAAAAAACAATAGGGCAGGAGGAGAGGAGAGGAAAAAAGCAAACAATGACGAGGCAGGTTACAGCCGAGGAAGAACAGGCATCATGCGGATGAGTGACAAACAGCACGAGCAAACACAAGTGAGACCTAGTTTAAAGGGAATAAAACAAGCAGTGAAACAGCACGGCGACCGTCGGGGTAGTTATTAAACTGGAGAGCAACAGCATGCATCTGGATTAATGTCTGTGATGGCAGCCTCAAAAACAGGAACAAATTAATTTGTCCAGTTGGGGTCTTATGCAACTCCAAGTCTCGGCCCATTGAAGTGGAATGAGAAAAAAGCCCAGGGGAGTATTGGCTTTTGAGGACTTTATGTGGAACAGACAGCTCAGATATTTGATGTATATAGCGGCTGCAATGTGCTCACATAGTTTTTAAATAGTTTTGTGTTGTCAGCACCAGATTATTTTTTTTTATTATAGTAAAGCTGTGATGAAGATAAATCGACAAACACGCACAGATTGACATAAAACACCTTCAGATTTCAGTCGGCTTTTGTGTATTTTTGGTCATCTGAGGCAGTAATGTGTGCTGTGTTAAACAAAAGCAGGCAGCATGGTGCAGTGCAGCGGCGTGGGAAGTGGGAGGCTGAATATTAAATGAACAAATGTGAACATGCCGGACAAAATGGTTTGCATAACAATGGCCACAGATATATTAGATATGTGATGAAGACTCCCACGTGTAAAATAAAAAAAAAAAAAAAAAAAAAAATGGTTCTTAACCTGACGAACAGGCAAAGCTGCAGAGCTCTGAAAGTCTTGAAATATGACATCAATTGTACATACATTATCTTAAAACACAGGATCTTTTGCTCATAAGTTATATCTTATTCAAACAGTTTTTTATCTTATCTTGTGCACCAATAACACATCAGCTTGACCTCAATTTTTTTCTACTACTCTAAGAGACATCGTGTATTGGAATCACACTTTTTAACATTTGCATGTTTCTGAAAATATATTAATTTTGGTTTTGAGTCTTATTAAGTGTAATTAACTCGCCCTTCCCAGGTGAGCTGAAGACAATGTGGAAAAGATGTTTCATGCACGTTTTGTTATAATCCTGAAGGAGATCATGCGTTGGGTTGTGTGTGTCCGGGTGTGTACGTATCTTGTCTTTGCTCAATGGCCTCTGATGGTTGCGGTGATTCACAATCTTTGATAAACCTTTTGTTATCAACTGCTGACTCATCATTCTTCTTAACCGGCCAATAGGGGGCGCAAGTGACAACAACAGCTTCGCCCACACGCCCCCTAGACACACCTGGCAGTGATCTGCACTCTTCTTGTTATTAATGATATCTAACACTCTCTGGTCATAAAAAACAAAATGAGTGCACCATGGGAAAAAAAGGCTTTAAAGTGATTTATCACTACGGAGGAAAATTATCATTTTTGCAGCCTCCTTGAGGATCACGACTCAGTAGCACTTCAGCTTTGAAAGCACAGCCCATAAATTGTGTCAATATACAAAGTGCAGAGGTAGCGCTGTGTAATATAATTTTGTGTCCCAGAAAGTTTTTTTTTTTTTTTTTTTTTTTTTTTTTGGAGAACAAAATTTAGCTTGTTTGCACTCCTTCAAACAATTACAGCCCGATGAGAAAAGGCCTGAATGATGGAGGTTAACAGCATATCTGCGGGGAAGGCATCACGGGAAACTGACTTCTTCAAACCTTAAATGGAAGTTTGTGCCCCACCGGAGTAAAATATCAACCAAGTTCCCGTGACAGTAGTTGTAAATCAAGCACAAGTTCTGTGAGAATAGCCTTTAAAAAAACTCCCCTTTTCTCTGTTTCCTTCAGTAATTTATTTGGAGGCAGCCGGCTGAGTGCCTTAAAATGAGGTTTTTGAAAATGCATATCTTCAGGAAAGCACAACCACAGCCGTGTTATTAGCTTCAATAGAAGAAAACTCACTACTCCTGTCTGTATCTGTTGACCCGCTAATGGATTTCTGCTACTCTTGTGCATGCTATGGGGAAGCTAGTGAACAAAATTGCAAGTTGTAAATGACATGACAGCGTGAAAGAAAAGAAATAAGAGGGTTGTGACTTCTGTGGCAGCATGTTGCAGGAAAGAACATTGGGTACCTGCTGGTTGATGCACTCAGACTAGATAATAGATGAATAGATGGCAGGAAAAAAAACCCTGTGATTTTCAATCTTTTTCAACATTTTGTGTTTGCAGAATTTTCTCTGTATGTTTTGATTTAAAGCCAAATGCAAAATGCCCACCTCCTGACAAATTTAGTAGTTGGCACTTTAGTTCTTGCCCAAGCTTTTTTTGTTTGTTATTGATCAATTATTGCCCATAATGTTGTTATTATCAACGCATTAATGCGACGTGAACACTGTTACTGGGATGGCAGCTGTGACGAAGCCTTTCCCTCTGCTTCCCTCTCAGTCTGCCCGAGCTTTTTTGGGGGTCAGATCACTTGAGGATCGCTGTTCCTTAAATTATCCAGCTGCTACTTTTGGTGCAGCCTGATTTCAGTTGCGGCTCAGTCGTGTCAATGATGAACCAATCTGTGGGTTTTGAGAACTGGGCCCTCTGCCAGGCGGCATCTTTGCGGTTAAGCAGCTTGGCTGAACCACACTCGGGCCAGAAAGTTGGGGTATTTTTAATTTTTAGCTTCTTTGGAGGATCATGCTGGATTGAACGTTTTAGCCCACTTACAAATTACATACACTTTGCCATTGATTTTCATCCTTCAAGCCGACCATTGCTTCCTGTTTTTTTTTTGTTTGTTGTGGGTTGGTTTTAATTTACAGCCGCTCAAGTGGTGTCATGAACTGTTTGCTCACTAAAAAAGTTGGCCAGATAATGTGACTTTATTTTGGCTAATGTGGCCACTTAGAAGGCAAAATTGACCAGGAGATAATGGATAATTGACCAATTAAGTTTGTAGAAATCAGCAAATGCTCTCACAGTGTGGAAAGTTAATGTTGAGTGATTGTACAAGCAAATGCAATCTGCAATACAGATGTTTTCAATGTGGGTCACGTATCAATAACTTAACTAGAGATCACTCATTGAGCTTGACTCCAACTAACTGGGGAAGACAGATCCTCGAGCTCTGGTCTTTCACTGCAGCACTGCCAGGACGGCTCATGAGATAAAAATGTTACAGCTCCAATAAAAGATGTGGGCATTCAAACTTAGCTTTGTCTTCCTCACCTTTCCAAATTACTCCTTAAAAGCCTGAACAAACTGTTAAAGAATTACCCTCTAATGGGTGATTGAAACCCATTTATGATAGTAGACAATAAAAAACAAGAATAAAAAAAAGAAATTGTAATAAACATTTTTCCTGCTTTTATTAGCCGAACTTTAATAAGAGCATTTTCAGTGTCAACTTGTGCTATAGACAAAAAAAGGGTGACAGTTAAAATGGATGCTCACACAAGTTTTCTGCAAGTCAGTCGATCATTGCATTATTATAAGTGAAAAGTAAATTATTGATAACAGGGTTAAACCATGAAACACCACCACCTTTGTCAATAGCATTAAAGAGACTGACGAGCAGAATTATCTTCAGCGCTGTTGATCAAGTTCGCTAATGCTTTACAGGAGGTAAATCAGATCCCTTCCTGTGTAATCATCATAAAGCATTTCAGAAATCAATTACGTCGGGGCGAGGGCTCACGGCAGCTTTAGAAGCCAAACCCCTGAGTGACTCAACTTTCTGTCTGCGATAATGACATCCCTCCCTTTTCTTTTAGTAATCTCGTAATGTGTAACTGCGTAATCTCTCCATCTTTGCAAAAGTTCAATGCACCTGTAAACACAATTAAGATGTTTTCGCAGGAAACAGGATTATGCAATTCGTGTGATTGAAAGTCATAAATCACCTTGTAATATCCCTGTCAACATAAACTGAATTAAATGGTTTGTAATTGGTGTTTTTACAGCCCGGTCTCAGGCTGCCAAAAGTGCAGGAGCAGATAGAATTTTTGAGAGTATGATTTGGGAACAATAAGCTGTAATTAGGAGAATGTCATTAGGCATTAGCGACATTCACAGAGCAAATAATAGCCAGATATGAAATTTCTATCAGTGATGCATTTTTAAAGGGTGAACTCGGAGCCAAACATTGGTACTTAAGGAAGATTAAAACTGTAATAACAGAATTTACATCAGAAGGACAATAAATCTCATGCAAAATATAGGACTGTGATCGTTTATGAAGAAGGCTGCAGAATATACTGTTCTGAGCTTTTACAGACGTATTAAAGTGTTGTCTTTTGTTACATATCGCTCCATCAAAGTTGGCTCTTAAATGTTCAAGACTTATTTTTCTGTTTGAACATAATTGTGTCACGTTTGCTTTTTATGTGATAATATGGACATTTTTTTTTCAGTGTCAGGATTTTCTGTGATCTTAATGTGGAGATTTAGCAGCTCTCATTGTTTTAATTTGCAGCAGGAAAAAAAAGAAAAAGAATGCCATGTTCGTGCCATATGGGAGTTGCCGTAATTACCATTTTCTGAGTTGTAAATGCAGATGACATCAACATCCCGGTCGTAATTACAGCTGGAAAACTCCTAAAGCTCTGACATATCTGCTATTATAATAATATTTAATGATGCTTAAGTGCCCAAAAAAGCAAACAAATATGGAAATCCACGATATTTTTAATCCTCGTAGTGCAACTTTTTTCAGTTTTCTGACGACATGAACGCTTACACATAGGAATCTTTCCCTTATTCTGCTGTGGTGTGAAACCTTACTGTTACATCCAGACGATGGTTTTGTCAGATTATAGTGAGACTGAATTATGCTGGTAAATGTTAGTAATAGAAGTCATTTGCAGCCAGTGGCGAGCCGTTGCATGAACATGTTGCCATGACGTAAAATGGCAAAATCGATCAAGTTTCCGTTTGTCCTTGAATGAAAAGGTGATATTTAAAGAACACTAGTGCAAAGCCATGAGTGGATGTTGCTCTAAGTTCATCATTAGCCTCTCAAGGGGGAATAATACACTTCATTCATGCTGTGAGAGCAATCACGAGACACATGGGGGGGAAAGACGAGGAGGATGCTGGGGGAGGACGAAGGAGGAGGAGGAGGAGTGGAAAGGTCTGGGAGGTCGGGACTCGGGCATTGTTTCCTTGTATGCTCCAGTTCCAGCCGTCATCCCCGCTCTTTGTTTAAGCCTCAGCACAGGGGATGTCTGGCTCCTGGGCACCGTTGCCAGAGGCTGGAAACTCAAGGGTCAGCGGATTTTCCAAACCACTGCTTTACAGTGGGCTGCCATTCAGGAAAAAAAAAAAAATTGCTCCACTGTACTCATTCAACAGGCGTCAAGCTCAGTTTGAGCTGTCACGCTCAGGGTGAACGAGCCGTCAGGCAGTGATGGAAGAAGCCCTCCGATCTTGTACTTTAAGCAAACACACCAAGACAACAATGTGGAAATAGCCCATTACAAGGGAAAGTCCCGCATTCAAATTCCAGGTGCAGACATTTTATCAGCTATACCTGAGATGTTCTGTAACCTTTGCTTGTTTCTGAAATATTGGATCAGTTTTCTTCTTCCAGTCTAAAGCGGTTATTTAAATGACATCATATGAAAGGCTTAGATGAAATGTCCTCTGCAAGGAGCCCCAACCTGGTACTACTTTTTTTTTTGAAGACAGGAAGGTTTGGAAATAGTGTTTTAATCTTAAATTGGTTGTGTTTTATAGATGTATTGTAAGTGTTGATAAAGTAAAATCTTAATCTGAGAAGTAACTGGTAATTTAAACGATCAAATTAATATGGTGGAGTAGAAATACTTCTACTTTAGTAGTAGTAAATGTACTTGGTTAGGCCGACTTTCCACCACTGCTCAGGTTTTTGGATCGACCATTTGACTGGTCTGATTCACAAAATCCACCAAATTAGAATTTAAAACATAATTACAACCTGTTACGTTTGTAGTTTTGGCCGTAGTTAATAATATATTTCAGTCACGAGGTTGTTTTGCTGGGACGAATGAACTAGTTAACAGAATATCTCTCTAAATATTTGCAAAAAAACACGATTCTTCAGATATGACAGAAACAAGTAATCACCCTCAATCTTCTTGGCACTTTTGAAAAATACTCCGATGTTGCATGCAATTATGCTTTTCTACTTTCACGCTGAGTGCTAGAAATGCTTAGTTTCAGAATGGAGCTCCCCGTGCATGTAAACAAAGGCGTCGGCTTACTGATGACTGAGCAAAGTGGTCTGCTTGAATTGTCAACGGGGAAGAGTAGCTGTAAAATTCATGTGTCTGAGAGTCCGTCATTGTTATCAGACAGGCTGAACGAATGCAGTTAGTCCTAACAATCTGACTTGCGGACTCTTATCGGCAATTGTGCTCGTGTAGCCACAATCGCGGTGACATAAGCCTTTTAGAAATCCATTGTTGTCACTGTGTGAGCTGTTTTGGTGACATTTCGGAGAAATGCTCTGAAGGCTATTTTGAGGTGCTGTCAGTGAAGCTTCTTGGCAAGCAGGGGAATGTAAAGTTGTGATGAAAGACGGGAATCTGAAAAACACGTTTTGTGTGGGAAGTATGGAGCAGCAGATTTAAATCACAGCACGGTGGAGTTAACAGCCATAGGATTAGTTTACTGCCGGTTCTTTTCTGCAGAGACAAGCAATTCTGGAGAAAGTTAACCTGATTTTACAGGCAGAACTTGCTTTGAAACCAGAACTCAAAAGGACAGACATTCTCTTAGTAGTAGAGGATGTAGGATTGTGGGTAAATAATCATTACCTTAGTGTTTGATTTGGATGGTTTTTGATCCTGTTTGGGTTTGGTCTTTTGCACAATTACTGATTCACACAACTGACATCTCGATTCCAAGTGTCCAAAACTGGAGGTTTGGTGCAGCAGCGTTAATCTTTGCATGGATGGAGTCACTCGTGCCGTGTGATGTCTTTCGTCGTCTCGTCACAGCGGAACAATTTTCACACGAGTTCCCCCACATCACCAACAAACACTGGCGTTAGCAACTTTCAAATGACTTCCCTTAGGCTACATTGAACAGATGCTATGATGCAGAGCAGCTTTGCTTTACAATCATGCTGTGATGTTTTATGCAGAAAACATGTATTTCACACAGACCAAAACATAGACATTCGCATTTTAGCATCTTGTAAGATAAATAAGAAATATGTGACTACACTATAAACCTTCAGTGGTCTAACAACATAAACGCTGCGTCTAGACTCCATGGGTGTAATCAAAAGAAAATACAGGCTACGCAAACATTTACATTTCCCTGACACACTCAACAAGCACTCGCCCGTACGGAAAGGACGGCTTAATGCCAAACCTCTGTGTTGACGTGATGATGTGATGCATTTTTGATAAACCAATTTCTCCTCAGCAATCTCGCTGAAATCATCCCCTGCATCATGAGTCAGAAGATTTTAACCCCCGTCGCTCCTGCTGATGGATGCTGCTTTTTTTTTTGTGTGTCACCGTTGCATTTGTTTTTAATCTGTCATCGATCCGACATAAATCAGATGACAGACTGTAGGAACATGTGGGTGAAATCTGACTGGTGGTGACGTTGATGCTGTTTGACACACGGGTCGATACGATCTAAAATTTACATCAGGATAAGTTATATTTACCTTGATATGGAAAAAAGTAACAATGGTTATTTTTCATACGTCGATGCATGTATTTGCTTTCTAAAGCCGACGTCTGATCTGTGTGTCCCGTGCAGTTAGAGATTCTCAGCTGACTGGTTTGCTGGACCTCTGGTCAGACGTCGTCTCCTGTTGTAGCTCTTGTCAGCATCTAGACATTTATTGAAATATGTGGCATGAGTGGATTTTGGTCCGCAAGAGATTCATAATGACGGTAATTCTCCAACGTCTCTAACTTTATTTTCCAGCCCTAGTCCACAGCCTCGTAGTTCAAGCAGAAGACAGCGCCTTGGCTCTCGACCAGGATGTATAAAAGAAAATATCGAGTGTACAATACCTCATACAAATTGCAAAGACATTGCCAACTGTCTTCTTGCCCCCTGTGTGTTCTCCCCTCTGGTTCTTGGACGGGAAGGGTTTTATGGATTGGTCCACTACAGTATGAAGCCAAGGTTACGACGGGGCCAGTCGTGTCGGCTCTTGTCATCGTACTCTTCAACTGCTCCAGTTCATGCCCAGACTGACCCCCTGCTACATCCAGACACTCAGACTGTCTCAGTGCCTGCCGCAGTGCTTCGCTCTACTATTAACATTCTGATTGCTGTCTTGTTTCGTTTGCTTGGCCAAGCACTTTATTTCCAAAAAGAGGCCGGCCTCGGCGCTGACCTTTCCATTTGCAGAAACGGAGCAATCACTCACAAATCACGCTACTAAGTGTAAAATATCCAAACTGTTTGATATCGCAGGCCTAATGAAATGACTCGCACTTCTTTGCTGCAATTATAGGAAAAGGTCAGTGCCATAACTGATGTTGAGCTTCGGCATGATTGTCCTACTTCACATTATCCAGTGTTTGGCCCATAAAATATCAGTATAGGCCGCATTGTGTGACATTTTGTCAGTACGTTGTTTCACACTATCAGAAAGAACTCATTTGTGGTGGATGCTCAGTTTGGAGTTTACTTTGAAATGAGTATTTTATGGTACATTTGGTTCAGTTATAATTCAGACATTTATGAGTTTGAGGGATATTAGTGGGCCTCAGACCGTGACTGGGAAAATTACCCTTACTTGTAATTTTGTATTTCTTTGCAAATGTAGCCCGTGAAATCAAGGAAAAGAGGAGAGTAGGAAAAATAAATTACATTTTACAACAGCAGAAAAAAAAAGTGCTATTTACTGAGGCCTGTACTGTATTGTTTGGTTTCTTGAGTAACCTATAACCTAATTGTATGTCTAGAAAAGGTAACACTCTTTTTTCCAGTAATAAGATTTTAATCACTTCATTAATAAGTGGATGCTTTCAGGCTTCGTTTAGTTCTTACTTCCTGCATGTTGAGTGTAGAGTATACATATATATATGTCCACATTGCAGCATCCACAGACTGTCGATCTGACTGTCTGATGGCCTTTTAGTGTTTCCCTCCTGGTAGCACATCTTCCTTTATTCACAGCAGCCACCTGTTGGTTTTGTTTGGCCGCCCAGTGGTGCCGAGGCAGGTGGTGCCGCATGCAACAGTGACGCCAGTGCACAGGCTCGGCGCTGACGACGGCTGTCAGTCACGGAGAGAAAGAATCGTATTTTTAACATCATCACATCACAGCCTGCACGTGAGAGAAGTCAGAGCATTTTTCTCTCCTGATTGATTCATTACTGGACAATCTGGCCACTTGTTAAGTCTCATTTTCTGTTTATGCACATGTCAAACAGAGACGATGTGACATGTTGGGTTTGTCTGCTTTGGAGTTGTTGAACGAGCTGGGCTTACCTAATGAAAGAGATGGCAAGAGTCATGCAACTAATTAGTGCCACTTTTGAGTGAGACACCAGACAAGACCAGAACAGACTAGAATAAAATCTGTGTTATTTACAAGGGCGAAATCTTTAGCTCATCAAGACATGAAATGAGCACATGCAGAAAATAACGATGATAGTATTTGGAGGACTAAATACCATAAAGAGAAATAAAGTAAGACACAACATTTGCAATAATACACTGAAGGTCAGACTTTGCAGATGTTTTAATGATGAACTCTACATTAATATGATTTGCTTATTTTTGCTGTGGATGCAGTCATGATGCAGGATCTTGTGCAAACTGCGTGCTGCTCAGATTTTACAGTTTGAACCGATTACGCTTGAACGTCACAAAGCAATGTGTAACTTATTACTTTTAAATTGATTGCATGTTCCAAGAGACTTGTCCAGCACCAGTTGCTCAAGACATAAGTCAGTCTTTGGATTGGTCCTTCGTCATGTGCAGTGGCCTGATGACCGTGGATCAGACAGTCATAGTCATATCTCTGGCTGTTATTAAGAAAATGTACAATACTTGTTGGGTCAGTACATTTAAACACACACATTTTCAACAGCTTAATTTGTAGTGCAGTTTTCAGTTTTCTAAATCTACCAAATTACACCTGCATCATTTCACCACACTTTCTATATGTGGAGTTGCTTTGCTTGACGACAGTTTGTCCTGCAATAATTAAACCTGATTAGATAATTCTCTTATCTACACAACAGTATAATGCATGTAAAGCTTCTCTTAACTCACCCATATGTTAAGTCATATGGGCATATACATAAATGTCAGTCACGATCCGAGTTTCGATAATGAGTAGTGAAATTGCCGGTGGCCTATTATCAAACAGCTTTAAGTAGGTTCACAGTTGCTTTAACATTCAGCGAGCGGAAAGTCTCCAGTGTGTAACCCAGTTTCATAAATATTCATCACATGCATCCAAGTTGAGTGGTGGCTCATTCAGTATTTAGTTATGCACAGTGTTAATACATGAGATGTTTATAGAGAAGAGTGATGCAGGTCCTAACTGTCAAGTCTGGGACGTTTTCATCCTAACAAGGCCGAGGTTTCCTTTCAGTCATTATTACTGCTGTTATCATTAGTCGTAGTAGGAGGAGCAGCGTTGACAACGTCTTTTAAAAGCTTCCTTCAGCTTTAGGTGCAAAGAAGAACATGCAGAACTGAACCACTGCCTATTTTTGTGTCACAGCTCCACTGTAGCTTAAAAATGCCACCTCATCTTTTTGGGTCATGAGATGTTTCCACCGAATTTAACTTCAGTTTGTCACAGAAATATATTTTTGGGATGTTTTATTTGAAGTCTACATAGCACTGTTTCTCTTATTGCAGCGAAATGAAAATATCTATTTCATCTTCTAATACTGACTCAGTTTGCACAATGCATCTTAATCATGTTGTTCATCTTTAGCTTTTTGACAGTTAAATAAGTTTCTCCAGTCTTAACATCTCTGAACTAATACATCTTCTCTTAAAGGATTCATTCACCCAAATTATGAGTAAAACATTCCTCACTTACCTCCTGTCGTATCCAGTCATGTAATTATGGTTTGACTTGATCTTGAAATGTTCGTTTCTAGATTTCTGTCTCCGCCCCGACATAATGAAGATGACTTGAATTTAATATGTGGTCATCACAGTGTTGAAAAGTTATCATGAAATTCAACCTCTCCTCTTCATTCTACAAACCTTGTTCTCATACCTTTCGATAGTTGACAGACAGAACTCACTGTCAACAGTTTTCAGCTCTTTCCTTGGTTGTGAAAACTGACAGGAGGGTGTTATCCAGAGGACAGTGGGAGATGGATATATCCAAACCCAGACAAACCAAAACTATCTGCAGAGCCTCATTCAGCTTTAGGAGAAACATGCGTGAGCTGACATTTGACCTCAGTTCTTGTGGTTTCAGCGCCAACGCACAGGATCCTTTAATTTAACCATTGCAGAGATTGTATAAAAAAGGCATTTTGAGCTGTGACTGTAGCTTGTCCAGGTTTTGTCTTGCTCGGTGACAGAATGTATTTGCATAGAAGCCAAGACGTGCGACAGCCAGCAGACCCCTGTTACGCATTTGTTGGAGGTGCTGTACGACCTGATCTGCGATAAACTGAGGACGACTCTCAGCTGTGGCGTTCCGCCGCCTGCAGTCACACGGGGTGTCGCGGCGGCTCGCGTCTGTCTGGAAAGGTTTCTCGGCGGCGCGAGGGGGTAATTATGATGAAATGATTGACGTTTCACCTGAGAGGAACGTGGGCTGATGCCGTGTTCCATTCGCCAGTGTCCCTGCTTAAGTGCGAGCTGGATGGAGGAATGCTGACAGATGACGTTAATGGATGCTGCAAAGGCAGAAGGAGACTGACACACGTTGATGTTCAAGCTGCCCATGAAGTGGCTTTGCCTTATCATCTCCCACCTGTAGGCTTTCTGAGGAGACGCCGAGGCTCCTGTGTGTTTTCATAACTTTCAGCTGCACTTTGGGAAATGTAAGCAAAAGACATTTTTTTGTGGTACGCTGAAGTTTGTTGTGATGGAGCTCCATGTCATTCATCTGATAATTTGCAGAACTAAAGATGGTTTGTTAATTGTTAAGTCTATAAATTGTTAGAAAAAACATCCTTTCACAATTTTCCCAAAACAAGAGATGACACCTCAAACTGCTCGTTTTGTTTGACCAACAGTCCAAAACACAAATTTCTCGCGATATAAAACCGTGAAAAGAAGCAAATCCTCACATTTGAGATGCTGAAAACAATAAATGTTTGGCAGCTTTGGCTGACAAACGGTGAAACATGTGAGACATTTAAAAAAATGTGTGACATTTAAAAACATGTCACAAACAAAAAGCATTTTTTTCATTATTGATTCATTTCTTAATTTAGTCTATAAAGTGTTAGATAAAAGAGAAGAAAAAAAAAAACTGAGCCTGAGATGACACCTAAAATTGCTTTTGTCTGACCAACAGTCCAAAACACAAATGTCCAGTAATATAAAACCCTAAAACTATTGCATTTAGACTAAAGAGTAAAATCTTAGACAGTATGATATATTGGGGCAATTATTGCAAAATATGTTAAGTATGCATTAAACTGTACTAAACTGAGTTACACAAAAACACCGGTTTGGCCCTTTATGTACCATCCTAGGTTTGTCCATATCGCAGCAGTCTAATTTTAGATACTCGAGGATGCATCAGTTTCATATCCTCCAAAAACAACCTGCTCCTCATTGTTCTCTTAAACTTCTCTCAGTGTTCATTGTTCGACCATGAAGAGAAGAACATGGAGTGCTGGAAAAAAAATTGTCTGGCGTGGACATAAAATTAAACTCTAACTAAAACAAATCAGCCTGCAAAGAATGAATGTTTCATTTCCAGCCACCAGCAGCAGTTTGGGAATAGCTCTAAAATACATGCAAGGGAAAAAGGCAGCGTGTTTCTATTTAAAGCTCTATAAACATGACCCTGTTAGAGGCGACTTTAGGAAGAAGTTCCCAGGCTGTGGAAGCTGTATTTTGACTTTTCCTTCCTGGGGGATTACTTTCCTCTGTTGATCCTCCAAAGATGGATTACACACCTCAAGGAGAGAATGTATTTATTGACAATTTACTCGTGCTATGCCGCGTTATTCCAGTGTCATAGATAAGAAACCTAATGTTGTGCAACCGACCGAAGGAGCAGCTGTCGTAATCAGCTTTGCATTAAACACTCGTAAAGGGAAACTCCAACCATTTTGCACATTGAACGTCAGGAGTCGTGGTTTGGACGAGTCAGACTGTGAAAACAGTTGTGTAACGTCTCCTGCGACTCTGGAGGAGCTTTGTCGAATCTGAGAAAATAACCCCTGGTGATCTTGGCTCTGGCGTGAAGACCACAAATTTATAGCAGAGAGTCTGGTTTACAATCGGGACAGTGGAAGATTACCAGGCAGGGATTGTTGCATGATGGGAAATGGAGGATTTTTTTGTAGCTTGACTCGGGTTTAAAAGTCAGAATATCTTGATGCATCAAGTTTGATACTTTTATTGTCTTTTGCAAGACTTCATAAATTGCACTGCTAAATCACTGACACACCTTTAAATAATCTCCCATTGCCATCAATTAAATCAATTTTTCATCTGTAATCAAAAAAAAAAATCATCTACAATTTCAACTTGAGTTAGAAATGTGCAGATAATCAGTGTGATTCATGCTCTTGAAACACAAGAAATCTAATCAGCAGATTTCCACCAAATTTGCTGAGCACATTCTTGCTCCCGAGGGCACAAACTGTCCGGATTTGATTGTCCCCATGATTCTTGCTTTAGCATTAGCCACAGGACACACTACATATATAAAGCTCCCAGAACAGCTAAATCATCAGTATGTTGTTTTTTTTTTTAAGGATGTAATGAGCTGCAGCTCCTAGGAGCAGCCAGCACGGCTCACAACTTTCAGTGGCTGATTTGCTGAGACGTTGTGGAACTTCTTTTAGGCTCAGACGGGTCAGATAGTGGATGGTTGGGCGAATGCAAATTTACATTAGATGGCCACTGAAAACGTTTTCTTATCGCAAGTTGTGTATGTGATTTATAATGTGATAGAAGCTTTTTGCACTGTGCTTTTATAATTTCTTCCAAACCTTAATAATGACAGTAATTACATTCGTCACAAATAGTTGTGGCCTTCTCACAACTCAACCATAAAACACTCCTGCTTTTCAGATTTTTAAGTCTTCACATATCCTTGGACTCGCACCACGAAGTGCATCCGGCTTTGCATGTGTGTCTGTTTGTGTGTGTGGAGGCTGTGAGGATGTAGCATGCAATGTGTCCATAGTCCCAAAAAGCTCTTCTTCTTAAATTGCTGTGGCATTTTTGACAGCAATTATTTCCAAGCAGTGCACCATAAAATTACCATTAAAATTGCTTCAAACGGCATGACACGATTTTCTGTTGGTTTGATTCTTTTTTTAAAAAATATCGTCGGATTTGCCGGTGCTTTTACTTCACTTGAATAAATAATGAAACCCTTCCTTCCATTTGACAAAGTAGACAGCAAATGAACCCCAACGAATAGTGACAGGCATGTACAGTACAGGACGAACATCTGCCGCCTGACGTCAAACTCATCTTCTCTCTCTCTCTCGCTCTCTTCGTCACTCCTTTCAGTGAACTACATTTCTCCCCCCCTCCCCTCTTTTGAATTATTTACCATCTATTTAGTTTTTGCCTCTTATTTATCAAATCAGCTTTTTACTGGGTGTTTCTTTTGATGCTCATGTTTGCATCATTTGTGTGACAGTTACAAAAGAGAACCATCTTGTACCCACTCAAAACAGGAAGGAAAAAAAAAAAAACAGGTGGAGACGGCTGCTTCGTTTTTATATCCAAACTTAACATTTTCTCAAAGGCACATTTTAGTCGAAATGATATGTGTGGATTAGTGGAAACTTAGCAGACTGCATGGGAATATTCTGCCATGGGGAAAGACATTTCATTGCATTGAGAGATTAGTGTGGTGCGTGCCTCAATCACTCACTCTTTGTCAGGATAAATATTCCCCCATGTCTGGAGGCCGGGCGAGCGGCTGGAATCAGTGCTTCACTTTCCGCCGTGCCTTAGATGCTGCTGGGTCTTGTACCAAGTCATTACCGTAACACTGTGGGGGAAAAGTTATGCACAGAGACGACTTCCTGAGAGCGCCCGCCGAGCCTACCGGACAAAGCCACTAGTGTGAGGGTTATTTCAGGTCGTTTGCTTTGCCTGTTTAGCATGGGAATCGTCACTTGAGCTTACTTTAACCGACTTAATTACCCTGACACCCTCCAGTCCCCCTGAATTTATCATCTTCATCCCAGTCCAGGGAGTGCAACTAAAGCAATAACATCACTTGGGCCAAACCAATGGCTTATTGATTGGCAACCTATATGGTAAGGGACACGTCTGTGCTGTAATGGAGTGGGACAGTAGACTCTGTCAGGAAAGGGATGAGGTAACTAGTGCTCTTCTCTTCCTCTCTTCTTTTAAATTTCCTGGCTTAAGTTAATGAGAGGCAAAGGTTCCCCGCCGCACATTTCTAATTGCCCTCATGTCGGCGTGTGAAATGGCCGAGAGCAGCAATTTATCGGGTAAATCAACATAAGAAGGAAAACGGTCAAGGACTGCCAAGCCGCTGAGGCCCACCAACTGCGCACTTGATCATTAGTCTGTGACTTTTGATGACCTGCCATCTAGACGATTACAATGGGACTGTGCGAAGAGTTCTGGTATGACCCGAAGCAACAGCCCAGTCCCCGTGCAGAGATTAACTGCTGCGATTGCAGTTTCCTTGTTGCCAATCTAATATCCATGTTTTAATTGATAAACATTGCCCAAATGTGAGTAGTGCGTGATCAGAACTTGGTGAAACTTGGCTTGTCCTAAATGGCTGGAGTGCAAGGTTAAAATAAGGTAAATGATTTTGTCACCCATGTAAAAAAAAAAAGTCAAATAATCAATCAAGTCTTTCTCTGTGAACCAAATGAAAAGAAATCATGTGCATTATTGTGAAGAAATTATAAAACAAAAAGCTCTTTTTCTTTCTGCCGTCATCAGCAGCAACGTGCAGTTCCCTTTGTGAACACACTAATCTTGTCGGCTTTAACGCTGCAGAATCCTTTGCACATGCAGATGCCTTTAAGTGAGCAGCTCCTCTCTGTGTTGGTTTAAACACAGCGTATAATAAAGATGATCATCTCAGAGGGCAATAGCAGGAATGCAAGTCTGCTCTTTTTTACTGCCACCGTGGTAATAAAGCTGCTATGAGCACTTCCCCGCCATGAAATTTTTATACTTCTGTGCCATAACTGCCAGCAAAACTGTGCACCGCAAAATTAAGTGAAATTAAACACAATCAAATTTGCACAGCTGCCAGTGGGGACAGAAGAATTGGATTGTCATATTGTTGGCATGAAAAAATGAAAGCAGCTTGTTCTTTTTTTTTGTTTGTTTTTAAGTGGGATCACACTTGGCAGAACTGTGGTGTCAGTCAGCTCTCAGGCTTCTGCTGTGTCTTCAGGTCGGTTTGCTCATCCTCAAAACACAATTTTAAGGATAAGGCTGATGATATTCTGCCGACCCTGTCTTCTGAACTGTTCAGTTATATACTGCATGTTCCGAATTTGCAACAATAAAAGAAACCGAAAACAAGGGTAATAATCTTCACAGCCGTATGTAAACTGGAACGCTCTGATTCAGTGGCGAGCCCACGTGCACCGCCGCCAAACAAGGAGCCGCTAACAGCCACCGTTGCTTCAAAGACGAACCATCAATCAGAGCCTCCGTGAGAAAGAGGCCTTTGTCAAACAGACTCTTCAAGTCTGTGAGTGATTCCCTTGTTGAAGCTCTGTATGTTTTGCCTTACATTAAAACAGCTGGTATTGGTGCATATGAAGGAAACCTGAGTCCTGTTCTAGGTGCATTTATATACTATTACTATTATTATTATTACTAATACTATTACACAGAGGACAATGATAAGTCAAGTTTCTGTCTTTAAAGATAAACCATTGCACTTTGTTGGATGAACTATTCTTCTTCAGAGAAGTTGAACCAGTCATGCAAACTGTTTCCCCTTTTCTCATGTCAACTTTTCTTCCTTTTCCAATAACTCTACATTCTAATGAGCAGCAAAACGTCTTTAAAAAGTCTTGAATAGAAGGTGATGAGAATAACAGAGAAGTGCTCTTAATGCATCTTCAGTTCTTCAATTTTGGCTGAGACTCAACCAAACCACAAAGGCAGGATGTGAAAGTTTCCCCGAGCGTGTCAAAATGAGCTGGAGGAACAAAGAGGAAAGATATGGCAGCGACTTGGCAAGCAATTATGTAATCTGAGGAAGAAATGTGTTTTTCTGGAGGTTTACAAGAGCCTGAAAAAGACACATACGTGTGCGCTCTCGCCTTTATGGTGATTTGGATCAGCTCCTGTGTTTTCAGAGAAGGTAGGAAGGCTGTCTGTGATTGTTGATGGGAAGAGCTAGTGTTCTGTGACAGGCAAGGACAATGAAAAGTATCCTTGTATCACAAGTCTGCATGTGAATGGCAAGAGCTGTTATCCTTAAATTGAGAAGACCAAATATGCATAATGTGGTGTATTGTCAGCGAGGCATATTCATTAAGCGACACGGCGCGGCAACAATAGATGAACAACTCGAATTCAGACATTAGCACATTGGCAAACAATGGGCTTGTTGAGAAAAGGTAATGGAGCCAGCAAAATTGCATAAAGCATAGAGATAAAGGGGGCACTGCAGTTAAAATGCAAACGCATCAGAGCCACCAGTGACAGAGAAGACATCCGGTAGCAAGAGTGGGAACAAGAATTATGGAGATGATAACGTGATGAACTCTGTGCTGATGAATCTATTCAGCTGCAGTGGCTGAAAAAACCCCACATTCTGTTGTTCAGTTGTGCAAAAGAAGAAGAAAAAAAAGCTTTAATCTTAAAGCTGCATCCATTGATTTTATCTCACTTGGGGCAGCAGAGCAAGATGAAACTGACTTATGATCTGCTATTCAAGCTGTTTTGTTGGCAAACAGTTGCATAATTATACATCCAGCACTGGCGTTCATGTTTCTGCTCACCAGACCACATGTATGTCAAATACTCACTCTCCTTTTAGCTCTGTTTTGGGCTCCACCATCTCCACCATGCTCCACTACATTCGCCTAGCTTGTTGCTAACTTGTTTGTCTACCGTACAAGACTGTGCTTTTAATGTATGATGGTTTTATCAGGCCATTTTGGCTTAAAATATACCTGCTGCTTATGTTGAGAATGAAGTTGATAGATGCAGAGATTGTGGGCCAGAAAACCAAAACAGTGATCTAAAAGAGGCTGAAATGCCCTGAGGTCATTTGATCTATGCCAGCGATTACATCTGCACACAATGCGAACAAAATAGTTTTTACATTTTAGAAGCATCATCATCATGACGAGTCTGTAATATTCATGACAGAATAAAAAAAAGAAAATCTGTTCTGGACTGACTTACTTTTGTCTTGTCGTGATTCTGCTGAGTGCTACAGATTTCCAGGAATTAGACCGTCATCAACCCAAGATGCAAAGAAGAAGAAAACACATCAGTGGAAACTCTGATAATCAACTGATGCCTCTAAAGTACAACACAGGAAAACCTCAGCAATAAGAAATTGATCTAAATGTAAAATACAATTCTTGCAGATTATTGAAACTACAGCCCATTTAAACCAATATAAATCTTCCATCAGAGAATAAAAGAAAACAAAGTGATTTTCATGGCAGTGGAGGAGAGGATGTGGGCAGTAAGGCCCGGCTGGTAAATCCATCCCCTCTTCCATTCCTGCCATTTTGTCCGGGACTCATGCTGAAGCAGTCACTCATGCATGTCTGCCCTAACACATCATTGCAGATCAAAGCATGGCTGGGTTATGTAAAGCTGAAGGGGCTAATAGAGTGACCACATCCAATACAAAATGTATTACGGTGCATTTGCTTCTGACAGGGATTGATGGGATACATTACCCAATGAAATTGGGGGTTTCTGCAACACAGGCGTACTCAGTCCAGTGTAGCCCCCGTGCTGGAGACGTTTCTGGTGCTAGTTGAGCACAAAGGACGGCTAAATTTGAGCAGCTGGTGAGCTCTGAGTGGAGGTGTTCCTCGGATTTAGTTTCCAATGTATGCAAGAAAAATGTATTATCATTTGCAGAACAAACAGATTTATCAGCGATGAGACTGTAAACCTGTAATCCAAGATGAAATCTGTCTAACAAATTAAATAAATCGAATGATGTTTTACATTAACCTGATAATTGGACTGAATTGTTTTCATCTCATTCGTTATTTTGCCCCAACCCATTATGTCCTCCTGTCCATGTCAGTTTCAACTGGCACACAGGTCAGGTTGAGGTCAGGTTGCTGGAAGCAGTTATTGTTTGTCATGTTGATGAAGATCTGTGCTGATTTCACATCTGTTATTTCTGTAAATCGACTAATAACGACCTGTGCAGCTGCATCGATTTCATCCGTGCTTGTCGCCATTGATCTGTCACTGTTTCTTCATGGTTGTAGCTATGTAGGAAAATGATGTCCCATTTCTTAATCCCGCCTACAAAGCTCTGATGTGTGGATTGTTTCTCCAGAATTTCAGAGGTTTGGAACCAGGGTTTCTTTACAGACTGCCCATGAAGTGGATGATGGAAAGATCCAAAATCACACACCTTATTTGATCAGGTTTACACCTGTATGTGTTTTTAGGCTTGCATCCATTCCCTCTCATTGTCCATTTTTCTCTCTCTCATGCATAGATGAGTTTTATTTGAAATGATTGATTGACCTCTTCTCACTTCACAAAGCCTCCCAGGAAATGTCCTATATATATATATTTGGCTTTCTTCTCTCCATGTCAGGCACGTAAAGAGGGCACCACCACGGCTCAGGCAGCTCTCAGAGTTGAGCCTGGTGCTTTGGACAAAGAGCAGGGGACATTATGGATTACCTAACATTTTCTAACATGCGGTCGGAGCAGAAGGCGCGCTCGTACTCGAGCCGGCCGCTGAGGGAATGCGACATAGAGTGGCAGTTGTGATGATAAAAACGGAGCCGCGGGGAGTCATAGAGCGAAGAGTATTTGTGACCCAGTTGCCCACTGATGCCAGCAGAGACGGAGTCGCTGTGCTGCAGCGACTTTCACCTTGGACCACGTTGGCTGGAGTGTGTTGCTGATGCCACTTGTGAAGTGTGTAGGTGTGTTTGACAGCGGGGTCACCGAAACTGCCCTCAGTCATTAACCGACAGATTTAGCAATTACCAACAGGAACATACAGCAGAAAAGACCGTAAAGCATGACGCATCTGTTTTGTGCTTTATGTGGAAGCTCAGTGTGGATTTACTTTGCCTAGATGAGCAAATTCACTGGTCTTGGCAGTGGCATTAATTGATTCTGGTGCAGAAGTTTGCAGTAAATGTTGGTGTGACTGAGGTGCGTTCGACCACCATCATAAAAGCACAAACTGAAGAAACCATCAAGCAGAGTTTCAGCTCTGGCAGATTCAAGGAGCACTGAAGCTGATCTGGAAAATGAGATGACCCAACATCTTTTTTTTTTTTGCTTTTGTTTGTCACCCATCAAGAATCGTGTTAATGTATTCATTCCAAACCTATAATGTTTTTTTGTTTCAGCCAGAATAATAATTTGCGTGTGTTAATAATAACTAAAAGCTGCTCATGTTGCTGTTGGTGGTGGCTAATACACAGATTTTAATTATTTTTCCAGTCCTTTACTAATTGCACACAAGCAGGCTGTTATTCAGTGGCTGTGTAATGTAATGCTACATGCGGTGGCTGCTGTTTTTGGCGGGCGTTCAGAAATGTTTGCTTCCACCAGGACGTGATGTGGAGCTTATGCTAACAGCCAGCTAAACACACCCACTCCCTGAAGCTGAGCTGGTTTTAAGGGCTCACTGTTTTCATGCTTCATCTGATTCCACCCTACCTCCCATTAGGCCTGTCAAACCTCACGGGGTGTGTTGGATGTGAGAAAAATAACCGCGCTTGTGCCTTTTGTTGAAATAACGAGGTGTTAAGATTTTAGGGCGAATGCAGCAGCGGAAAGCCGTTTTTCTTATCAGAATATGAATGGGTTTTTTAGACAGATTGATACAAAAGCCTTTTTGGGAAAATCCTTTTTGTGACAAGTGGAAGATTACTATAATGCACTGTTTCAAACCATCTCCAAGTCCTTGACTCAACAGTCAATGATAGACTAATCACTCTTTGAGCCGTCCTTGGATTTAGACCTTGGCTTCGAGGTCCAACACGTCTTTGGATGGCACGTTTTATCTTAAGTGGAACTGAGTCAAGAAATAATCTTTATTAAACTCCTAAAAAGCTTTATTAATCCCATGCTACCCAGCAAAGTTGTTAGCTTTTATGAGCTGTTGTCAAATTAAAAAGTCGACGCTTTTGGATTGGGGTTTGTCACGCTTACTAAACTATGATCTCAACTAAATGGAAACCAGGCGAGGCAGGAGAGCACTAAATCATGTTGACAATTGCTAATGAATATTCCAGGTGCCAGACTGTGGAGCTCTACCCTCTCCTCAGTAACGTGAAACGAGACCCCAGGTAGAGGATTTACACTAGACATCATAAGCAGCTGTGTACTTCTTCCTCTATATTCTCCTGCATGTGAGAGCTACTTCGACTTCATCAAAAGCGCCAACTTTTTTTTTTTTTTTCCCCTTGAAAAATAAGCGATGCCTCTGGTGGTTCGCAGACAAAAGCATTGTCACGGCATCTGGATTACAGCATTTCACAGCAGGTCTTACGTTTTTTTTTTTTTTTTTTGAGGAAGAAAAGAGGAGAAAGCAGGAGTATAAATACAAAGAACATTGGCTGCATTGCAAAGAATCTTGCTGATGCCATCTTTTCCGGATTGCTCAGCAGCTTCCGCAGTTTGCAGTGTGGGACTGGAGGGAGTAACGAGGAGAGTGGACTCCCTCATGATCAATTACTCCGCTTGTCAAACTCACAACACCACCAACTTCTTGCCAGTGACCTTTTACCCTGGAACATCAGCTCTCATCCTCATTTTTGCTTTGCCAGCAGAGTTCCCTGTAAGCTGCTGTTGCACACTTGGACCACCAAATAGCAATTTATCATGAATAAAATAATAAAAGATGCAATATCTTTTAACATCATCAATAGACTTAATGTCATTTGAAAACGCTGCTGTCTTGTTGGCAAACCTCTCGGCCAGATAGGTGTTTTTGTCTGTGCCGCTGATAAAGTAGATCCATATATAGATTGCTGACTCTGCTCAGCATCATGTTCAGTAGTTCTTTGTGTTTGATCAGGCACTGTTTTAAAAATCCTAAAAGCCAAATATCTTACTTTGCACACTTTTCCGACTGCACAGTTAGCTTTTATTTTGATGCGCACCTTTCCAGCATTTTTATGGCGGGTAAAATAAAGCTATCATTCTGTATTTACATTCGCTTATCGGAGAAAAGAGAAAAATCCAGACAGATCATCTCATCATGTCAGAGGACTTTATGGTGAACCCTGTGTTCAGCATTTCTGGATGATTCGGTTTGCTTTTAGACTGAAAGCTGTTAAAATGATCGCATGCCACAGAATATCAAGAACTATTGGCTGTTTTATTGGAGGGTCCAGCGTCTAAAAGAAAAGTCAGTTCTTTAACTCGAGTCTTATGGTGCAGAATGTAAACTGGGCCCCAGAGAACTGATTTGGTTGTTGAGAAGACGCCGTCGTAATCATGTGTTTAGACTTCCTGTCTTTGAAATCTCTGCAGGTGATTACGTCGTGAGTACAACCTATAGGATTAATGCCTCAGTATATAAATGTAAGACCTATGTTGGAGAAATAATATTATTTTCCTATCAACAAACTCTGCTGTTATTCCATTTTTGCCTCCTTTAAGATTCCAAATATTTATACATTTGGTCTGACAGTCAAAATTTGTTTGCTCTATGTTTGCATCAGGTTTTCAAGCTCTCCTGAGATAATTTGTTTGCTCTTTTTAAAATATTTCATGTCCTTGTCTTCAAAGCGCCCCCTCGGAGTATGTCTTCATCATACCGCTACCTTTAATCATCATCATTCTTGTTAACTAAAACTATCACTGAAGCCCCTTTTTCCAGGCTGCCTTAATTATTGCTGCTCGGGTAGCATTGTCCAGGACAAACTATATGTGGCAGGGCTCAACAAAGATGGATGAGTTCATTTATCAGGCCTCATGTTTTGCTAACACTGTGTGGCCAAGTGCCCAGCAGCCCACGTAGAGTCTCCAGGTCAGTTTAACCTTGAGCGCAGGGGGTGTAGCAGTAGTGTAAGCAGCTGTAACCCTGCCAAGAGGCAGGGGCACCTTTCACTGGCTGCACTACAATAAGCAGCCATTGTCAGTGAGATCCAATTGTTTTTAAATGGATGTGCCCTTAGCCAGAAGGCTGCAGTTAAGGTCTTTTTGTTGCAGTGGCAGCTATATGATATTTATACTGCAGGTAATACGCCACCGCTCTCATCTGTGTTGTGCTGCTGAAGCTATACGTGCGTCCTTAATCTTAACCCACATATCTGTAGGCTACGTCAGATGAGATTTCTTGTTCTTGCTGTCCTGCTACCAGCAGGGCCCGAGGGTGACGAAGTAGGATTGTCTGTCGTTTGTTCACACATCCATCATTTTGATTTAGAGTGAGATATGTTGACGTCCAGGGGCCAGTTTTCAGTGACTATAACTCGTGATTTGTAGTAGAGGATGTTGAACTGCTGACCTTCATCAGTGATCATCAGGGCAACTTTGCACACGAGATATTTCATTATCGATGAGTGTAATTTTCATCAAACATGCTGAGCACATTCATGATCCCAAGGGGGTGTGCCTGTTTGATTGTAATGACACTGTGACCTTACAGCCACCCTCAGGATAAACTTTGCATTTTTAGCAATGCACTGCACTGCTGTCAGTATGTGCACATTCCTGATCGAATAGTTTGTAAGATAAAAAGCAAATGTCTGTATTGTGAATGCTGTGTTGCTAACTTTCCAGAGCTGTAAGATGATATTATACAGCCTGTACAGAAAATCCCAAATTCTAATGTAATGCAAGCTGGTGCAGGTTAAGATGGAGTCTCCTGTTTCAGGATGTGGTGGGTCTTATATAACTTGGAGAAGGTGGCCAGTTGCCCCCAATTCCTTGGTGGTGGCCTCCAGCTCCGACCCTCCAGGAACCTGCAGCACTGGACGACAACACACATACACAACAGAAAAACAACACAACACAAACCCTGGCCGAGGCCCTGAGGTCATCACAAACACAATACCATTTTCAGTCTCCACTTAGATTTGGCAACTATTTGTATGTTCATTCATTCAGTTATCACTCCTCCAAACGAGCGCAGCATGAGTCCAGTTTGACCAAAAGAGCCATGATAATAAAGAAACCTTTATGGCACGGGTAACAATTATTTTTCTGTTCTCTAAATTACAAATGAAACTACCCAGATCCATGTTAACCATTTTACTATTCCTTTGTGAGATGGTGTCGGGACAGAACATGTACAACGGGGCATTAATCATGAAGTTAGCAGCAGTATGGCAAGAGGAATAAATCAAAGGCTGCTTTGGTCCCTGCCCCCAAGTTTGGCACCAAAACAAGACCTACTCATCACACAGCGCTGCGACTTATAGCCCACAGGCACGGTTGTGACATTTCTCAGTTTTAAGATACAGAGAAAAATGCTAATGAAGTGGCTGGATGGAAATGTCAGGTTTTTTTTGAGGAAATTCCACTCTGTGTTTTGCGGCCTGTGCTTATGTGTGCCTTCGTGTCATGTTGGAGAGGCAGAAAAGTGACTACAGGCTGACTTTTGACTTTTTTTTTCCCCAACCCCCGGGGGCCTCAGCAGAAATGCAGAGCCACAACAATGGCTGACTCTTTCTGCCTGGAAAGAGGTGGGGAGGTTGGGGGTGTGTGGGGTGTGGGGATGGGGGTGCTGGAGGGGTTTATCTTAGTCATGGTAATTGGTTTGCTGGTGTGGAAGTAGGATCATTCGAGAAAACCTCATTCAGTCTGACTCCCTCCCATTTATCTGTCTGGAAGGCTGCAGGGAGAAAGAGGAGAAGGATAGAGAGAGGGAGGGAGGGAGGGAGTGAAGGAGTGCTGCTGCAGAGGCATTTTCATACAAAGGCTGGAGAAAGTGAGTGAGTGTGTCTGAAAGCTCAATCTGATGCCAGCCTGAAATGAAGGATACTTTTTTGCATCCTGCCAAATAGCGTTTACTTTTTCTCCCCCGGCCTTCCCCCTGTGATGCCTGATGCGCCTGTTTGCATCGGGAGAAAGGTACGACTTCAGTGTGACAGGGCAGGAGTGCCATCATCAAATCATTTCTCAATTTCAGATTAGATTAATGAAGGCGGAAATTGAAGCGCTCTTTTGGGCCCAGCATTGTCTTTAAGCGAAATGGCTGATTCCCAAAGTGCGGTGATGCATGCTCTCATCTTATCAGTGCAGGTTATATTAGCCGACGATGAGGCTGATGGAGAGACCTGTGTGAGGAGTCTGAACTCAGACACTCCTTTCCACTTGGTGTGTAACATGCCTGTGAAGCAGCAGTGTTGCTGAGGCAGCAGAGTCTGGCTGCACAGATATCTCCTCGATCACACACCATCAGCTTCCTGGTTTTATGTGTTTCGAGTGGCAGCCACCATGGCAGAGTACTGAAACCACTGCAGAACTGCTAGAGCTGCAGTTCAGGATGTGTCTGACGTTTTTAACCTTCTCGTATAATAGATATTTGCTTCTAATGTGAGTCATGGTCAGTTTTTAATAATGAACATTTTGACTATTGCACATCTTTAGTCAGTCAGATTTTTTGTAGTTTGGTCATAATTTCTATGGTCTACTCACCAACATAATCGCTGTGATTTGGGAAGACTACTACATCACAACAACAAATCAGACAGGTTGGAAATAAGGAAACAGTTTAGCCAGACTATTGAAACACTGAGAGTGTGAGACTGAAACGTTGACAATATTCTCTAATTGTGGAGGAAAACTGTGTCATTGCACGATGATGTTTACAACATACAGTTTGGGTCATACTTTAATCCACATTCGGTCTCTCCACCAGATTAACTTGGCTTACTGGGGGTTTGTCTGTCTGTGCATGTTTCTTGCCCAGTTGGACTCATTTTAGTTTGCTGCCATGTTCCCACATCTCAGCTATTTGTGAGTGCAGTGCTGTTAAAACCGAAGGATGGCAAAACCAGACAAAAAAACAGTTGTAATAATTGTTGTAGTACAGTGAATCAGAATCGTCCTTTAAGAAATATTAAGGCTTAAAGAGATGTTTTGAGCTGTGTTTGCTTGATTGACACATTTGGATTTTCTGGCTCAAGCTCATGACAAAGATTTTCTGGCTCTGTGATGTGTCGTCCGTATGTAGTGTATTTTTTTCCAGTAGCCTCGCATCCAAACATTTTTAAGTTTTTTCGCATCACTCGTCCTAATAAAACAGCTGAAGAACTAACTGCTTCATGATTGAAATACCCCTGGACTCACCTCCAGCAACTAGTAAGGCATCTTTACTGAGAGAAATGCAGTGGGACCTCTCGCATGTCTTTTACTCCGTGGCCCAATTTCACAGGTGATCAGATATGTTCCTCTGGCCCACTCTCCCAACTGCGTTCAATTTGTTGACGCTGCTATCTTTCAACTTTGGCCCACCTTGCAATTTGTTCTCTTGGCCCCAATCTCTCTCTCTCCGGCCGCCGTGCTTGACTTATTTATTTACGTATTTATTTATTTCGCAGTTTTGTCATTGTGAAATTCCCTCTTTTTTTCGAACACAGCGGGGGGATTTCCGCACAACGCTGTGGCAAGTCCTTGCGAGGGTCACCGCCCACAGATGAGTGATATTGGAAGGGACGGGGGGAGTCACCGCTGGGCTTTCTGTCTCAGGTTGTAAGGGCTGTACCGGGCCTGCCGGGGTGACAACTAGACTCCCACAGCGATGCATCATCAAGCCTTAAAGGGGAAAGTGATGGAGGGGAATGATATTGTTGTAGCAGATTTATTCATTTTTCATCTGAAGTCCTTTGTGCCACTTGTTATTAGGGGAAAAGACACCGCTTGCTCTTTAGAAGCTCAACATTAAGAGCACAAAACCAAGAACATCAATACTGCAGCAAAACCTTCATTGTCAGTTTCTACATGTCATTTTTGTTATAGGTGGAGACAAATGATGATGTTTATCCATCCAGCACTTTGGACCAGAGCCAGATATTTAACCTTTGACCTTTCATCTGTCAGGGCAAAATCTAATAGGCATACTGATCTGATCTGAACTGGACTGAGCATGTTCACCCTTTTATGTCGGATATTTTTAGTCCCACTACTGGTAAGACTTCAGCTGACTGACCCTTTCACTCAGTGCTCCCATCCCGGCCTCACCAGATTAATGAGACATCGAAGATACTTAAAAGATGTAGCATCCAGTTGAGGTCAGCTTGATAAACCGGTCGTCCAGAATCGTTAGCAGAGCTTAATCCTATCAAACTGTCCTCGAAACCAGCTTGGATGGAAAAGAACCTGCAGGTTGTTGGCAGAGAAAATCTTAGCGAGTCATTAAGACAAGATACTACTTTGCTTACTTTATCTGTTTTTACCCAAATGGCTCTAACGGAGCTGCGAGTGGACTTTAGATGTCTGACTATGCTAAACTAAGATTTCAAGCACTGTTGTGGAACTGATATTGCAAATTGTTGTGGGTGAGATAGAGTGTGACATTACTTGTGCTGGACACTTAATGCAACCCTTCAGTTGAAGAGCAATGTTAGCAATTATCCTGTCTCTGCAGTCTGCTTTTCTATTGTGGACTGTGGTGAAAACTGTATCCTCTAGGGGTCGCTAGCTGACGTTTGTTTTCCTTTTTTTTTTTTAATCGGCATTACTGCGAAATGTTTGCCCCTCTTTATTGCAGAAGAAAACAGATGCACAAACACTCCAAAGCTCTTTGTTAAAGAGCGCGTCGAGTGATTGAAAGAGCCCATTTCTTAGCTGAAAAGCTGCCATGAAGCTCTGATCCAGCAGCAAGTCACCACCCAAAAGCTATACATTATGCATTGCATTGTGGAGTATGCATGGCTGCTCGGGCTCATACTCACACAGATTTTGATGCATCAGCAACACTGCCTTCTGCTCCCTCTAACTCTTGTCCATCACCCCTGCTATTCATAGAGACCATTAATGATTTATTGAATAACAAATCGTGAGTAATGGGACCCTAATCCGTCATCCTACCGCTGTAATGCTTGTGGCTTCAAAGATGCTTTCTTTATTTCATTCCCGAGATTTTCAAATTGAATCTCGCAATTTCTAATGGATTAATTAGATTTTATTTCCAGGGAATGGGACTTGGTTTGAGAGCGGGTGGAGGCAGGCTGACCTCTCTGAACTTGTCATTAGAGGATGAACACAAACCTCCTCCCCGTGTTGTGTTCCTGTTAGATGCAGCTGTGTGGCTCTCGCTTCAATCAGTCCGATGCTGTTGACGTGTTTTTATGAAGTGAGACAGTTGCAGAGAGCTGCAGCGGAGTGAAGGCTTCTGCTTTTAATAATAGCAGGAAGATTAAACCTCTTTTATTTCTCAAATTCTTAGATCAATCCATAAAACCAGATGGCCTGTGAAGAGGTATTGTGTGTGTGCAGTGGGGAAAAGCACTATCATTCATATTATGTTTAATTGGTTCCCCAAGGGCACTTGATGATGTGAAATAGACAAGCTCTAAAGTATAACTGAGCCACAGAAAATTTTTGAGCTAATTTGAAATTAGCTTTTTTTTCCTCTGTCTTTTACAATGAAAACACGTTCAACCTTCGCTGGATTCTTAAGATACTGAGAAGAAATTTCAGCTGCAGTGTGTAGAAGTGAGTGTGTCGTATGAAGACTAGCATATTCACATTTTGACATTAGGTAGGTGACTTTACACTACAGATGCAGAGTAGCTCTTCTCAGCAGATGTTCTTCGCTGCAGGGTTAACCTCGCGTCCAGACCGCGAGCATATCAGACACATTCATTATTATATATTATATATTTATCATTATTTTATCATTTTTATTATTAAACCTTTATCATATTACCTTGTTTTCTTATATTATCTGACCTTGTTCTTTTATTGTCTCCGATGGCGTATTTTCTCCTTTATTGCTGTAACATTTTTTTTATATCCACGACAGACAAATTGCTTTTGTCAACAGCAGCCTATGGCGATGTAATGTACCTTAAAATATGAAAATAGCCGTCTTTGCCTTGAGGTTCAGTGTAAAATTATAAATTACTTATGTGTCAATCACACAGTATTCATCAGTGTTGATGGAGCGGTTTAGTGTGGAGACACTTTGCTTCACATGCTCAAAGGATCATATTAGTCTGTTTGCAAGTTTCAGCCTTTTAACTACAAATCATGTAGCATTCCTGCATTCTGGTTTCAAATTTTTGAACATGTTATTTCTAACATTTCAGGCAGCCATTAATTTCAATGTAGTGCAGTGTAAAAATTATTTGGGAGCCTCATTGAACTTGCTTGAGTCATGTAATCCATTTTAGTAAATATCAAGACCCCCACATTTTTGTCAGTGTTGGATTATTAGAGTCAGGAGTTTTAGAAGTGTTGAGGTCATGAGTCCAAGTCTCCGCAGTGGTATGTACTCCCCTCAAAAGATTCTGACCAGATACCAAATGTCTCTAATCTATTTTGGATTTTTCATATTTTATTTATTCGGTCAGTTGTTCAGGTAGTGGCTGCTTGCAACAGTAGAAAAACATAGCTTCAGATTTCTAAAACTCAACAACCTGGTGTGCAAAATGCAATTCAGTCATGTCATTTAAACATGGTTTTAAAATAAATAGGCTAAAACATGAAAAGATGTTGGTATGGTTCTTTCCATTTCTGCTGTTTTATCCTATTCACACCAAATGCATCCTTGTGTTGTTTGAATGCATCAATATTTTAACATAGCAGACCAAGGCAAAGCCACATAAACATGCAAACTGCAGAAGTCTGTGGAATGTGTTGTCTACTACAGAGTGCAGATGATGTTTGAGCTGTACTGTATATTGAAGCTTACAGCATATTTGTGTTTTGGCTTTAAGTTATATTGTGGTGACCTGCAATACATAAGCAGAAATGAGCTGATATACTTGCAGCTGCTGGCAGTGCAGCGGATATTGGGGCACTTGTGGTCAGACATACACATCAAACATGATGACAACCCGATAACCCGAAACCCACAGCAACTGCCACAGCAGGTGGGGAGCACAGCATCCTGTATGAATTAAACACAACTCGGTGTCAGTCAACACGCTGATGCAGTCGCTGTGTAGCAGGCTTAAAACCCTAAATGCAGATTATTTTTTTCTGAGCGGTTCAGCCTAATGTTTCCAGCCTGAGAGTCAAAGAGTCTGACTGCCCTCAGGTTTAAGAAGTGCACAGATGGTTATGAGACTCATGCTTGCCGTAATCCCCAGGTTATGGAACATAGTTACGTGATTAATTAATAAGCTCCACCAGGCTGAAGGTATGCTGTGGTTTGGAGCCAGGAAAATGGCCCTAACTCCTCCACTCACAGCAGGACTGTTCCAAGGGGGCTGGAAAATGTGCAGCAGAACCGAAAAACCCCCACAAATAAACCATCAAACCGTGTGTCACCGCGAATGAATAAGGAGCCCTTATTAAGTCATCGTGCATCTGAATAAATGATTCAAATGTGTGCAGGAGAGTCTAACTCTGAAGATGTGCTTTGCATAAAACCATCCCTGCTACCGATTCAATGTGCGAGAGCTGGCACTAACAGCGTTGGCTTTCAGGTAACAGGACAGCATCCAAATTCCCCCTCAGCTTTGTGAGACACGTACAAAAGATTTTTTTTTATATGGCTCACATTTGAAATGTGTGCTTAAGTGTGATAAAATCTGGAACACCTTTATCCAGTTCCATTTACAGTATACACAATACGCCACTAAACCAGTTATTCCCTATACAGTAGAGTGGCATTGGAAAGATTCAAGGCCTCAAACTACCATAGTACTTTCATTTCATTCTCAGCTGAAATAATTCTGAATCATAATGCAGCTTCTTCCCAATACAGACGCTTATGTAACATTTTCATTCATGCATTGAAATAATTACACTCTTCTTGTACCCTGGAAAATAAGTCGACTGTATGTTCAGCATCCCGTGAAATACAGCATTTCTCTCGCTACACGTTTGCCTTTGAGGGCTGATCAGACAGGCGTCACGCTTTCGGGTGGTGATCCAGTGCGATTGGAGCGCTTCGTGTCATCATGCGATATCCGATGCTCCGACTGGACACGTCAGTGTTTCTGAAAAATCATTTGCACCAAGTCAGTTGATAATGGCTCATTTTCCATTAAATGCTTTTGAGTCACATGTTTGCAAGCGGCATAACAATCGTGCTGATAATGGTGTTAGACTGCAGTTAGAGGCAGGGGCGAGATTTTGCACAGTACACAAAGCTCCATTTGGTTCCCGTGGTTCAATTAACATGCTTGATGGTTCATTTGTTGGATGTTTTAAGGCTGGCGTCCATTGGCTTCCAGTGCATAATCTATTATCTATACTCTCAACAGCTCATATTCATAGTGACGGCTGCTGTTGTGGTCTTGTTCGTGGCCCAACTAAAATTGCACTTTTAATTTCTTACATTCACCATCCAATGCATTCGATCGGTATCAATCACGTCTAAAATCTAAAAGTCTCAGCTAAAACATTATAATGGTTTAGTGTGGTTTCTCATGTGTTTGCACGCTGGCACACAATGAGATCCATGGTACAGTGTGAAGACCCGACATTCCGATGTTATCAAGAGAGAAGTATCAGAAACCGTGATCACGTTCCCGGAGTTATCTGCAATAATGCAACCACCATGACTCAGTAATTAGCACTTATTCATGCCGATGTTACTGCCTTGACATGGTAACCTACACAGTTATCTCTGAAAACAGAGCTGTTGACTTTACAGTTTAATATAATTAGTGACATTCACCTCTTTAAAATAAATGAGCGAAGCGAAGTAATTCAGTGCAAAACATCAGGCAGTGATGGCAGATAGTGGAAGTCATGAGGATGGACTGATAGTTAATTGTGACTGATAATGAGAAACATATTGAGTTGTGATTCACTCTGCAGTAAATAATTTAATGATATAGCAGTTCAATGTTTGAAGTAAGGGAACCTCTTCATTTGTCCAAATGTTGTGATTGTTTTTTAGAGAGGAAGCTGTCTTTGTAGTTTCTTTGCAGTTAATTGTACAAATGCAGGAGTGGAGATAGTGAACACGCTTTCACACGGTCTCTCCTCAATATGTGTCAAAACAGAAGAGACAAAAGAGAGTTTGTGAGAGAAATTTCAACCCTGCCTGTTTTTACACCTCTGCACATCTGGCCTGATGTTTTAAAATGTGTGAAAACATAATTATGCCTAAAACGTTGTCTTAACTATTTTATTTACATGTAAATTTTCCATCAGTGTAAATGGTTGTGTTTAATGCAAAGTTTTTTTTCTATCATGTTATGCGAACAGATTTGACTTAATTAAATTCATTCAAGCTCACACATAAACCTTATGTCTTTATTCAGTTATCACATATAAAGTTAAGAGGAACATACATAAACATGACGACAGTTTTGGAAACTTTATTCATTAACATATATTACAGACATGTAAAGACCAATGTATAAACACCTTATGTTTATTTAAAACTTCCCCTTAACTTTATATCTAATTATAACATATGGTTTAGGTGTAAGTTTGCATGAACTTGTTTAACGTCTTTACAGTGGCTCAACATGATGGAAAAAACTTTGCATTAAATGTGACTGTTTACATTGAACTTATGTTGGTGTTAAAAAAAAACAAAACATATATTGAAATGCTTAAATCACTTCTCACAGCTGTGCACATAAGGCAGTCATACTAGGTGACATATTCCTTTATTACAATAAACATGATGAATGCATTTTATTTTGAAAGAGCTGCATTTCTTTATCTTTCAAGTAGCTTTATGAACGGCATCAGAATTTATACTGTTTTGCAAATTTGAGGAACTGAGATGAACATGTGCACATTCCACATGAAATCGAAACCCAACGAGAATTTCTGAAGTTCAGAAATTTACCTAGATCAAACCCCACTGACACCATCACGCCAGGTTGAAGCGATCTGCATTGCTTGAATCAGTTTTTGAATCTTTTTTGCAGCATCAGCAGACTTGAAAATCTGGATTTGAGCAACCACTGAGTGTTTTTGTAGTTGTGGTTCTAAAGTTTCAGCATAATCAAAGGTGCGTCTTCTTGCACTGGAGGCTCCATCGATACCATCACTGAGTGAGCCAGCACTTGAGGTGAGGGCTTCAGTGCCAGATTGAAAGAGCACAAGAAAATATATAATTCAACACACCTGGACAGCAGAACCAGATCTAAGGACTCAGCCTTTCTTCACATTGTCTGGAAGTTTTCCATATTCGTATACGGTGTGTCTCTGTGGTAGCTGAGTAAAGATGCGTGGGTAAATAATGGAGAACTGTATGTCTACAATCTTACTGTAAGCCGCCCCGGTGAGGTTGCCTTGAATGCTGCTTTAGCACTATGCAGAAATTAAATGGGCCCCAGAACAGGTGTGAGTAAAAGGAGGGGAATTTTAACTATTCTTTTTAATTCTGTTTTATGAGCCACGGCAGATTCTCCTAACAACAATTGCACTCGGCAGATAATGATGGCTTAAATATATACTCAACTGGGGCCTCGTAATTAAATGATTTGAGGGGGTATGCAGCGGGCTGTGATTGTGTGCCAGTAACTGTTTTGTTTCTGATTATGCTAATACCGGGCATATGGAGCGGCATACAAGAATTTCCTCCTGGTTTGGCTGATGGAGGGAGGCACAAGTGACCTCGCTCCCATTCACGGCGGTAATGGAAGGGTCTTTGCTTGACTAAGGCTCCAGAAAAGCATGGCATTTGAATTGTTTTGGTTACTTGAACTTTAAGAGGGATTTGGCACGCGTGCTCGTTCAATGAATAAAAATGATGTGAAGCGAGCGTGTGTGAGCGAGCTGAGGGAGCTGCGCCCTGCGACGCCACGTCGACTCGCTCATCAGAATTTCAGAGTCATTTTGATCTTTAGCGTCGTCGTCTGGCGTATTCCACGCGATACTGTGAAATTTGTCCAGCCTCTGCTATTCAGACGACACGGTATCGGTGCGTAACCGCTGTGATGACGGCTGTCGGTGACACTTGAAAACGAAAGGACGAAAAAGGTTTCATGCAGTCAAACCCAATTTTTGATGGCTGCCTCTTACATGTCCTGTTCTTTGAAGGAAGATAAATGCCAGTCTTCTGTATATAGCGAGGTTTGGACAAAATTACAAGCTCTTGTCGTGATTGGTTGAATTTGCATTGGTCTTTGTAAGATACCAGATCCCTGGAGGTTCTGTTTGATTGTCTCCTGGCAAACTCCCTCATGGAGGACTTCACCCTATGCTCCCTCTCCTACTTCTGACAGACCTTGGACATGCTGGCACTTTCAAATGAAAAAAGGCCACTTCTGAGTGAGATCAAATCACAGAGAGGCTGGTGCACACAGATCATCCCTCAGAGCTGCAGAAACACAGAGGCTTTTACTCCAAGCAAGCCGAGTGAATTCACAGAGGACCCTGAAAGCCATGTAGCCTGTCAGGCTGTATTTATAGAATGTCCCCCAGGCGGCCATGTCCTGATTCTGGAAAAACACAATATAATATTTATATAGTGTGAAGAGAACAATGTTGGGGTCAGGCTTTATGTGGGGGCAGATGTAGACAGTTTGTCTATAAATCAAGCGGAGAGTTATGAAGTCTTGATAAAATAATGTTTGTGGCCACACCGGGAGCAGAATGAGCAGCACCAAGGGGACAAATCCGAAAACCTTTCACTCACATGTTATACTGTCAGTCTAATTAGCTTGGGTCATAAGTCCCATCATACCATCTTCAATTCGCTCCCAGAGCATTGAATTACAGCCTTGTTTCGCTGGACGACGGCAACCTGAATCACAATCACCATGTTTAGTGGCGTTCGTCAAAATGGAGGCGGCTGCAGCGGCGAAATAGTGGAAATAATAGGTGTCAAGACTGAAACCAATAATATCCCGGCTTCAATTACATCAAGACGTATGATTTAATTGGAAGTGCCGCGCTGGTGTTACAAAGTATGAAATATTGATATCGCATTTTTGTGTCACTCCTCAGAAATGTGTTTTGTGTTTACCTCACCAGCTGCTGTTACCAAACAATCTAAAGCCCCGTGGGCTTTCTTTCCATGCGGCTTGTGTTTAGCATAATAGGCACAGTAGTGCACTGCCCCGGCATTTTGCCTCTGTCAGCCCTATTAATCGGAAGTCAAATCACTTCCATTAGATTTCTGGGGTAAAGCATTCGGCTGGTGGGATTTGCTGAAGCAGGACAGAGGCAGGAAAAGGCACGAGAGGAGGAAAGATAGAAAGAGGAGCACAAGGCAGAGAGAGAAGGGCTGCTGCTGATAAGCTGCAGGCAAGAAATACGCAAACCACCGCAGTATATGAGAATGATGAATCAGGGATAATAGTCACCCTGCAGTGAGTGTTGTCATCATGGGACATTTTCTTCAGAGACAACATTTACCTGTCACAGCATCTGCGTTCAGAGGAGCAATAATGGGCTTTGTTCCCGGCCTTCAAGGTGCAGCCGGGGTGAGAGGGTGGGGGTGGTGGAGGAGGTGTATGGGGTTTTATAGGAAGAGCAGCCTCGGGGGGAATGAATTCACTTTCACTGATTTGTGCAGATTGTGCTAAATGGGCCAGGTAATAATTGCTGGCAAAAGTAAAGAGGTCATTCCCTCTGCATTCGTGCAAGTTTGTTTTTTACTGATCTTTATAGCTGGACTTTTTCCATGTTGATGGCCCAACTGGCAGCAGGAGGTTTAATGACTTGTGTGGAGTAAATATCTTCAGGTGAATTATTTTTGAGTTCAGTTTAGTTGAGCCCTGCCATTTTTTTTTCTCATTTTCTTCGAGGGGAAATTTTGCGGCGGCGCATAACAGCAGGTAATGTGAATTCATAAGTCAGAAACATATACGGTGTGCAGTGCTGCACCTGTATTAAACCATAAAACAGCATCTCAATCCACAGACACATTATGGAAAGAGGAAAGGGAGGTTATGACTTGTTACAGTGAAAACTTTGTCTTAATAAAATGCACCATGATGAACCTGTTGTAGGATCAGTAAATGAATAGGTCGGACTCTTCGTGCTAACATTGTAACACAAGTTGCTATATAGATTTCAGTAGGTTTCTGGGGTTTTATATGTAATCTTTTGTAGTGCTTCCTTAAAACTTCTGCTGTCACATCCCATCCACATATTTTGTGGCTGTCGGGTTGTTTTTGCTCAGCTTTCGCTGTCTCGTATGGATTGAAGTTCAGGGCTCCATATGACTAATAGGCACATTAGACGGCAGCCAGCGGTCCTTGTCTGAGAGATTATTTGCCGTACTGAATCCGTGGACCCCCGCTGGCCGGCAGGATTCTCATTGCCCCGCTGTTTAAGCTCGGTGTTGACGGGTCGGCGTGACTGACACCGGAGCAATTGGTCATAGTGGCCCATCTGGGCGTGTTAGAGCCGGGAGGCAGAGCGGCCTGACCTCACACTGCGAGGCACCCGAGATCCAAGCTGGCATCCGAAGAGAAGGGAGCTTAAGTCTTATTAGAGAGGGTATTACATCCAAACACAGACACGCCACTTATTAAGACAACACTATCTGGGGAACAAAACAGGAGATTAAAGACCCATCCCATTACACTGTAGGTCACAGAGGGCTTCTTGGCACTCTTGTAATCTGGAAACAATCACCCACGGTTGACTAACCAACGGGGAGTCTGAAAACATTTTGCCTCATTGGGACATTTTTCCTGCAGTGACTCCACCAACTGTTGAGGCGAAGTGGCAGTCAATTCGCCCTCCACGAGTTCCCATAAGAGCATATTGGTGCAGAGCTTTCGGCTCAGGTGCACACAGCTCAGAAACAAAGTTGTCCCGCCATGCTTTAAAAGTCATTACCAAAGAGCAAGCCTTACAGATTTCCTTGGCAATACGGTCTTGTATTGCATACCAGCCCGACTATCGCTCACTGTTTTGATTTCTTGCCTTTCTGCCTCTCGACACAGCTGATGGCTTCTCCTCCAGCGTAGTTAATAAGAGCTGAATGCATTAACCTTGTTTTCATTTACTCCCCGTGGATACAGCATGGGCCCACCAACTTGGAAATTCTTCTTCTTTTTGGCAGCGTTACTTTATCATCGCTGGCACTTTCTGTTAAATCTGGGGACCTTTCTGTGACCTCGCTTCTCCGGTCCTGGGAGAGTTCTCCTGGAGGTGACTGCCGCCTCCGCTCGTGGATCGGGAGTTTCTCAGCCCTCGATCCATGCCTCAGGCTGCCATGTTCATTTCTTAGAGGCCTCCCAAACTGCAGCTGCCAATAAAAAATACGGATGGGTTTTTGATACGGAGTGGCCCCAACTTAACTGTGTTGATTTGTAGACGCTACAAAGAGTTGATTCTCACTGTTTTGGGCAGCCTAAGCCTCAGTGGAAGATGTGCAGAGGCCCGCTTTTAACTCACCATACATGTGTTTTTCACTAAATATACAGGAAGGGAACAGGAATGAAACCAGTACGGGGTTAATTCAGAGACTGAAACAGAAATAACACTATTTGCAAGTGGAAGCAACAGCGGAGATTTATTTCATCATCTCTCAATTTCACCCTTATTTTAGGTAGAATTTAAACACAACCACACACACTCATTTTGCCCTAATGACATTTCCGTCTCAACTCCGGGAAAATAAAGCTAAACCAAACTCGGTTATGACAAATTCGCACAATCTGCTGTCAAGATAATGAAATCTGGTGTATATCTACAGAGGTTAGAGCGGTGTCACGACAAGAAATCAGCCTTTTCGAGGTAATTGAGTTCATAAAATTTAATGGAGGGTATTACTGTTCATGCCTAAATAATTTGCCCAGTAAAAACCTCGCTGGGGTTGCTTTAGCAGCTCCTCAGTTTTCATATCTTTCATACTACTTATATATTTGCCCAATTTTGAAATTCATCGTCGAGCATTCTATAAATAACCTACCTACCATACAGTCGGTGCTTTTTCATTAACAGCGTGCACAGGATGTCTTTGCTACACCTCGACCCTGCTTCTGCTCCCTCCTATCCTGCTCAGCGCTGCCTTGCATTTCAATCCGCACCGGGGGCCAGAAGCACAGTTGGCACTCTCAAACCTGATCGTGCTTTTAATGTGCACAAGCTATTAATCAGCAGTTTTATTCTAGGCCATGGGGTTTATGAGACACACTGTTACTAGGACTGTGGGTTGCCCTGCATATTTTTTCAGCCCGTCACATTGTAACAGCTGTTTTGTGCCACTGGGGGAACTCGGAACTGGGGGAAAGATTCGACCAATAAAAGCTGTAGACCCTGGTCTGTGACACACAGGATGCAAACAACGCTGTCACTTTTCACTGCCTGCGCGCCAAGGACGCTTCTGTTTCACCTGACGAGCTAAAGAGGCTCGTTAAGCTGAAGAAAGGTCTGTAGATTCATGTGCGCAGTGAATCTTTTTCTCCTTGGTGATCCCACATCCAGGAAAGGTTGCTGTACTTGGATTAATGTGGGGTTAGCCAGTCAGATGGCGGAGAAACGGGAGCTTTAATGCGATTGGTTTGCACGGAGTCAGTAGGCCATGGATCAGGAGCCTGTTTGATACAGAACAATCGCTTTGCTTTAATTTGATTACCTCACAGTCTGGGAGTGTATTAGTGCTCAACAGGGACAAAGTTGAGAACAATTAAAGCCTTCAAATTTAGTATTTAATTTTAAAAGGATTAAAATTTCATAATTAAAAAAAGTTGCCACGAAAGATGATGAAAGATAACCGGATCTGAGAGCTGAGAAGCCAATAAAGACTCAGGTGAATTGGCACCTTATGATGCTTTCAAGCAGAGATGCAGCAATATATGGTGCATTTCAGTCATGGTGGAGCGGTTTTAAAAAGTGGTGTCCAGGTTTAATAAAGCAGATCTTTGCAGGGTGCAAGAGGACAGCAGCTCATGAATAGCTTGGAATAGCGTGAACTGGAAGGCAGCCTCTTGTCCCAAGGTTTTAATCATCTCTGTCTCATAAATCCCCGGTGAATTTGTCCATGTGTCTTCACATGTGGGAAGGTGGCGCGATAACTTCCACTGCAGCTTTTAAACAGGGAGCAAAGTTCATTTTAACTTTGTAAAACACATTTTAAATTAGTGTAACTTCTCCAGTCAAGCAAGGGAAGTGAACATGTCCTAGGTGGGTTTGCAATCTGTGGAAGAAGCCATGATATGCATGAATAGGACAAAACCTTCCTGCTCAAAAACGGTCCCATTAAACACAAGTAGTCGTCTGCAGTCGTCCTCCTCTTTGTTAGAGATACAAAAGTTGACTTGCAAAGTCCTTCCCCAGCTTGTGCTCCAAAAGCTCCGATCCATATTTACTTTTTTTGTGTGTGCGTGTACGCTGTGAAGTGCTGGCTTTGTTTAAGCACTAAATGCATTTTAAGTTGAGTGTCAATATTTTAAGTGGCTGAGCGAATAAGTAAATAACTGGAGTACTCAACAATTTCTATCTGCCATTTCTGTTAATAATAAAACAAGGGCTTTGTAACTCCATTAAATGTGCCTGCATTGTGTCTGAAATACCAGATTTCTCTCAGTTGGCTATTGTTTGCAATGGCATGAATGATTAATTTCAGGTACCAGTTTGCAGAGTAATTTTGACCGGCTTTGCTGAGATTGTGGTTTATAAATTAGATGATTTTGTAAACATGAGTGTGTGTTTTTTTTTTCAACAGTTAAAATGGCTTAAATTTTTAATCCCACTATATGAACATGTAGCTATGTCGGGAACATTTAGTGGTGCAGCATATTTCAAAATATGACATGCATAATCTTGCTGAATGGTCAGTGAAGGGCTGCCAACATGCTTTTGGAACATGTTTATCAAAGGAGAGGGGCTGTGAGAGCGTTTAACAGGAATCACAACAGGCTTTGTACAAAATAGAAATTCTGGTACAAAGGATTTTATGTCGCTCTGCAATGAGCCAACCAGCTGAAATTTAAATTTTGCATATTGAGAATATCTCACTTGCACAGGAACAGGAGCTTTTTAATTGTAATACCAAGACTGTAATAAAAGGCTTAAGTGTGCTAATGTATCTCTAGTGTATCCTCAACAAGTTTTCAGTCTGCAACATTTTGTGTAATTATTAGTCTAAAACGCTGCATACAGTAATGCAAGCATATTTTGCATTTGCTTACAACATGCAAAAATCCCGGTATAGTCCTTTAAAAGCTAAATTGCTCTGCACTGTTATATTAGCTCACAAATAGCTCATTTGTTGTGCCCTGTTTATTATTTCAAGACTGACAGATCAAAATAATACCTCATCAAGTGAATGAGTGCGTCCTTTCATCGTCATGTTGTGCATTTGTTGACATGTGTGTAAGTCTGACATGGGCTACTTGGAGACTCCTGGATGTATTTTACGCAAGTGTTGGACACAATCGAGTGCAGCAGCTACAGGCCTTTGCCAGTGATTTGTCCTGTGTCCACCGCAAACTAACCCTGCACGACCCTGGGAGAGGGCCACAGCAGGAGTCAGCAGACGGGCTCTCTCTCAGGGAGCTCCAAGAGGTCATAGGGGCATCACTCCAAAACTTTGGCAAGGGTATCCTCCCATCTGTTGAGAAAATAAGAGCCGTCCAATGATTGGCCATCCAGTTGACTGGGGCAGCACGGCCGTGGGTAGGCGGAGACAGACAGAGCGCTCCCTGCCAACAGCTGCATCCCTGCAGGGAGGGCTGTTTGGAGTTTCCATGCATCCATCCTTTGCCCTATCTGGTTTGTTTAAGCCACGCTCTCAGGATGGCAGATTGTATTTATTGCATATTTGCATATATATGAGGGCCCCTGTTTTGGCAGCTTTTTAAGCAGCACTCTCTGTATTGAAATTACATGAGACTGAGGACAGAACGTGAAACCTGTCATTCCATCTTCAAATCAGCTCCCACAGTTATTGCCAATACAATACCTGCAAAAAGAAAGTTACTGCCTTGAATTTACAAGATGCAACAGACATTCCCGTATCCCCAAACAATGTTAAATCATCAATATTAAATGTTTCCTAGACGGCTTGTCCCCCCTCTTAAACAGAAGACATGTTACAGCTCACAGGTGTTTCCAGGACAGACGCTGAATGTAGTTTCACACGTAGCTCGAGTTGTCTTCTGAGCCGTGAAAGTAACAGGACTCAGGTGTCAGATTTTGTTGATGAGACGGGTCAAAGCTCAAAGCAAGTTCACGGTGTAGGGGAGGGGGGTAACATCAGGGTTAACATCGTGTTGATAGAATGTGAAAGGGTTTTGCTCTGTGCTTTGGCCGTTTCCAAATCTGTCCTTCTGTCCTTCACATCGAACCTGGTTTGCCTTTCTGTCTTTTCATTATGTGCTCTCTAGTAAAAATATGGTGCTTTTAAAGAACGGTGCTGTAAAGGGAGTGTGTCATGCAAAACATTTCAGGTAGATAAATCCAGGATCTCTTCCCACTTGGACCTGCCTGGAAAACCTCTTAAAGGGAGTTATGATATGTGGATGTGGCATCAGAAGGAATTCGAGTGTTGTTCTAGATTGTCAAACCTCTTGATTCAGTCTAGCCCTGTGTTATACGGCCGAGAGCTTTAGATATGGCCGAAAGAATGATGCCGAGTGAGACAAAGGGGCCTGAATCTGTTCCCTTCGCATGGTGGCTTGGCTCTAACACCCAGAAGCAGAGGAATCACTGCTCCTTTGGGTTGAGACGATCCAGTTGATATTATCTGGGGTGCGTTGTCTGGCAAATCAAGATTCATAAAACGTCGGGGTCATGCAGGTTTGCATTACTGTACACGCGCCACACAAGCTGTTTAAACGCTCTCAGTAGAAGATCCTGTTCTCATTGTGAAATCTAAAGATGAGGGTAGCATATGCGTACAGTACAAACAGCCACTGGTGTGCACCGGTGCATGTCCGGCCGACTTGTTCTGGCAAATCCCAACCTTCTCCCGGGTTAAGTCTCTGCAGTCTCAAACCCACAAGTCATGTGGCTGCCAGCGTGATAGATGGCCACACAACCGATTAACCATGTTTTACGCTCGCTTGAATTAGATAGATAGTATTTCTGTCAGAGGAGCGAGCTGAGACAGGAGGATTAGGATGTGGTGTTTTTCCGCTCCAGCATCGCCTCTGTTGTCTGTTCCTATTTTGTTCCGTTCAAAGACAAGCAGACACATAAACTCATACGTACACAGTCTCCTGGTTGTTGCTGTGGAGGCCTGGAATTACACGAATTCTTGTTACATTTACATTGCAGTGTGTGTAAAAACCATGAATAATGTGTCATAGAAGCTTCACTACAAGTTAAAGTATATAATTGCACAACAGGAGGGTGGGCTGGGTTTTCATACAGTATATATTCAGTGTCCTTGATGGGATTTGGAAAAAGTCTAAACACTTCTTTCAATAAACAATGAAAACTGCAGTGATAAAGAAACTGCTCATGTTATTGTGAACTCCATTTTAATTATAAAGTGCTGTGAACTATGAACGTAGTCATTTTGCTATCTAATGTCCACCAATCAGGCACAAGAGAGCGCGGTCACTCGCTCACATCACACATTAGTAATTTCATTGTGCTGCTTACAGAAAAACATAAAAGTTGCTCATTTTCTTAGTTTTGCTGATTGTTCAGTCATGCAGTTTATATATTAAAGGCTTACTGCTGCGGAATAAGAAGTGCTAAAGAGATAGAAAGAGGCCAAGAGACTCCAGACGACGCAGCATGTTTTCGGAATATATTTCTCCTAACAAGCTCCGAATTTGGCTTCAACTTTTCACCTTTCATCCAAACCTTATTATCAATCCACATTCAGTGTTTTCTGAAGTGTTGTTAGTCGCCCGTCTCTCCGAACAGATCTGCTTCTTATTCCAGACGTATTTGTGAGTTTTGCACCTGAATACACGACCTCATCTCTTTCGCTCATGTAGCTTTTTGGTCTGGATTCAGGGTCAGTGCCTCCGACCGCAGATTGCCTTTTTCTACAGTTTTCTTTACCAATGTACAGTAACATTACAGTACTGCAGATTTATAAGCAACAGCTCTGTTAGAGAACTGTGTGTCCAGGTGAACTGAATGTCTTTGAGAAAAGCCATAATAGTCTCGAGATGTTTCTTTGCCCAGGATGATCTGGCTGTGTTAGATTATTGATTACCTTCTCATGGATACACCTCAAAGTTAAACTATCTTTCTTACTTACTGGTTGTTTGCAGTTAAAACATTATGAAACAAAGTCTATTTCTATGCCTTTTTGCTGCCTTGTTTGTTGCCTCTTTTTGGTTTGGTTAGAAGCTTTGTAAGTCTGATATGTCAGGATCTGTTCCACAGAGTCCCCTCAGCTTGTCAGAGACTAAAATCTCATTGGCTGTCCACAGTGTCAATCACAGGGATATTTACAACCCTCTGAATGTGGCAGGTGCTTTGGTTCGTATCAGTCTGCCGGGAAGCAAACACGCACAAAACCAAAGCAGCAACCACAACAAAAGGTTGCGAGCAGGAGCTGATTGTTGGGTTTGAGAAAGTGAAGTTCCAACGGCGTCTCATCCGTGTTGAACAGCGAGACATGAAAACTCCAGTTTGTCGGGTTGCGCTCTTTCATGCCAAAACAGCAGTCAACATCTACCTTCTCTTTATTCCTGTGTTAGTTGTATAATCTGCCGTGAGTTGTACCTGGATTATTATTGCACCATTAAAAATGACAAATCTATCATTGGATGTGTTGCATTTTGATATTTATACAAGTTTTCATAGAGCAAACACTCCATGGAAGTTCGACATAGTGTGAGCATCCTGCAGGCTTTTTCCCATTCGTATTATTTATCTCTGTATGTCTCTTTTATTTTTCACTGCTTTGTTTTAAAGTCCTGCAGTACTTTACATCTTCATATATATCACATGATTTACGTCCTTCTGTCTCTCTCTTTCTCTCTAGGTAAGTGAGGTTGGCTTTTCCTCTTCGTCCATCCTGAAACAAGCACCTCTCACCCCACCCGTCACCGAATGCCCCCCGGAGATAGCGGGTGCCGAGGTGATTCATTGGTGGCAGCGCTGGTTAAAAATATTCCTCCTCCTCCTTCCCCCTCTGCTCCACTTCCCTCTGACTGTCAGAGGAAATGAAGCCAGCTCCTGTTCACCACAAAACAAGACCGGAAAGAGGGCTCTGTGAGCTTGTATGGTTTTAGTGTCCCCCTCAGTCCTTCCAGGCCGGGGATGTGTGTTCAGGCTGGTGTAAAATGTGACGAAGAGGCCTGAACGATGTGAGGACAACGGGGAGAAGTGGCTGTGTGCCTGTGAATGTGGTGGACAGCAGTGAGAGGACAACACTGGTCTTCAGAGGGTGGTGTCGTTATCTTTGTGCTAAAACGCTGCCTTTTCCAGTTCAGCTCCTGCGGAGGACTGATTGGTCGGGGGCCGGTTTGTCCTTGCCTTGCATTGATGCGCAGAACCAATTAATCATTGTTCTTTATCTAGACCTTTGTTAATTTGGGTCGTTGACAAACTGCGTTGTTGACCTTGCGCTTTGTGGGTTGTTTTTTGTCTGTCTTTTTCCAGTGTACCTTGTCCTCGTCAGATACTCATTAAGCGCAGGAGGAAAATGGGCGAGCGGAATGTGTCATCGTCCTGTTTGAGGTCCAGAAGTTTTCGCAACTCAGGAAAGAATCCTGACCTTGACAGGGGACGATAAATAATTATCATTACAATGTCTCTGATACAGTTTTGCTCCATGTGATTATCCCTCCCTCCTTGTCCTTCCTGCTGATATTGCCCTGAAGTACGTTTTATCTTCACCTTCCAGGCGGACCAGATTAATCCAGTGAAATGTGTTTTAGCTAAGTCAGTGCACTAAATGGGGAGAAGAGGGAACCCAGTGGTTCTGTGTCTCCTGAATTACAATGAGTTTGACTCCTTTTTCAAAAATGAGAACGGTGTTTTTTGCGGCAAAGATCAATCACTTCATAGAGCATTGTTTGGGTTTTAACTTTTGAGGACCTTGTTGGCTTTGGGGATGACGAATTTTTCAGCAACGCTCCCGTGGACCCGACATCCAACTGATGCAATGAGGCTGCAATTGTTTTTGCTTTTGAACATTGGTTTCTCAGATCGCCGGAGTTGCCTTACCGCCGTCTCTGCTGGAGTGGCTTTGCTGCGAAGTCATTCTTCTCAGCCCCAGACTGCAGCTTTTATTGGGAGATTGTGTGCTGGGCGCGGCGCGGCAAATTAACCGAGGCCTGCGAAGGTTAAATGCTGCTACCGGGGACTTTGTGCATGAGGCGGGCAGCGGCACATCATTGGCAGCTCCCCTCTAGCCTTTCCGTCTTGTCAATAACGGCTGTCCACATCACAGCCCATTCATGTCCCCATGTGAAACAGTGTCCATTGTGATGGCATCACATTACGCAGGACGTACTCATTTCTGGCAGCAAAACAAGAGTCCAGCGTTCATTTTCACCCCATTCATCTTCATATTTCTTTGCTTGTTCACAGTGTGAGTGAATGGAGCTTTGTTCACATCCACACAGATGACCTCTCAGTTTTGTCCTCCCATTTGTCCTCAGTGCACTGGCTCAATGGGCTGCTGTGTTCAACTCTTATACATGGACAGTATGACCCCCGGAGGCCCAAGGACTCCCAGATGATGGAGTGACTGAGACATCTGCCATGGAAGTACAGATGGTAGCCTTGGGTACACTGTACCCTGTTGAAGCTGAAAAATATGATTTCAACCTAAGTAAGCTGTATTGACTGAGACGTCTCCTGCAGTAGTCCTCAGGTTGTTGGTGCAGGCAGTGGGTGGTGGATTGATTACTCTACAGTATTCCTACAAGAGAGCAGTGACCTATAATTCTACCATAAACCAGCAATATGTTGTTTACATGGAGACACAGTTTTCTGGAAATGTCTGTGAATAGACTGCGATTATATAATCATAGATTGTGGCTTTTAAGCAGGGATATAAAAGTCGAACTGCATTTGCCACAACCAGATACAGACAATACAATCAGATACACACATGCAATCAGCACGTGTGGCTTTTTTTATTGTCCATAGGAATTTTATATTTGTGGGATGTTGCTTAAGAGGAATGTTTTACTGCTGTATACAGCTGGTTGTTCATTCACTCGACAGCACTGACGACCCTTTTCTTTTCACTTCATTCATTCAGTGTGACGTCTTGTTCGTTGCTGTTTGGAGGAGCTGTGGTGAGGTGCAGTTAATGTTTTTCACAAAGACAGAAGAGATATGTTGACTTTAGAGTTACGCTAACGAGGAACATCTCCGTTCTTAATCCTCGTCTACAGAGCTCTGATTGGTGGATTGTTTCTCCGACAAGGGGAAGCAGACGGCAATGAGCGCAGCACCAGATTTATTTGAATTGGTGAACAAATCTGAGACATGGACAGTGATTAAGAGGTTTGTTAACAGGCTAGCACTGCTTATCATGCAATAGTTAAGTAGTTTCCTCAATTTGAATATTCACGGTCCATGTGATTTTTGTGATTCCCCTTCATCAACGTTGTGCTCCACGAGGATGTTTGTGTGAGATGTAGAACTTTCCAGGAACTCCCTATTAATTGACTCCAGACTAAACTCCATGTATTAATGAGGTTGCACAAATGTTTTGCTCCAAGTGAAGCATTTTTAAGTCTCATGAGCTCACCTTCGCCGCGGTTGGCAACACATGGAGTGAATCAGTATCTGTTTGCTTCCACTTATATTTTGAATCTGTGTGCAACCGCTCTGCCTCCAGAATTCGCTTCATGTTTAGTCACAACGCACTTTAAGAACAGTGACATCATCAACATCGGATTATCCAATACTTGTTTGTGTTTTTGGCTGCAATAATTATTACAGCCTCTAGGAGAGTGACGACATTTTGAGCAAAAATTGATCTCCCAGAAATTATTATCTCACAGATTATAATAATTCAGCAGATGTGTCTTATTGCAAATTCAGAATAGCCAAAACACAATCAACACACGCACGTCGCAGTCATGTAAAATGCCTCACTTCTGTCATCTTCTTCAAAACATTTCCTTGAAAAAGCCTCCTCGAGCTCGCCAGGCTGTCCTCTGTTCTCCTCGCGCGTCGCGTGGAAGGTGAGCGCGTGCCAGGCCTTCAAACACGGCCTGTCCATCCTCCCTTTGTACCTCGTCTGGCTCGTGTCCTCCCACTACTGCTGCTTCGTGTTTGGAAGGGCCAGCAGGGCCAGCATGGAGAAGGGAAGGAGGGCCGTCTGTGCCCAGCCCGGCCGCCTGGCTGCCCAGAGGGGAAGGGGGCGTGGAGGGCGGTGGAGCAGAGGAAGCGGGTCAGCGGGAAAAAGAGACATTTCCCCTCCTCTTTCTCTCTCGAGTTTTCTCTCAGGCCTTCTGTTCTCTCATCCGCTCCTTTCTTCCTCTTTCTTGTTGCTTTCACACTCTGTCCCTCTCACCTCCGCCCTGGTTATCTCTCGCTGGTTTTAATCCTCTGTTTTTATGACTTCCATGTTCTTCTAGAGGCCAGTTCATGTCAAGACTATGAGAGACAGTTGTCGCTATAGAAATAACATAATATTTGAAATATTTTTCAATGAAAATTGATGCTTTTGACGGAGGAGTGCTTCCGTGCATGTGCAAATTGTAATAGGATGCACATTTATTCAGGTTGCGCATATTTTCTCGGCAGAAGAATTAAAGTCAGCTGTATAACTAATGAGCTACAGAGCTGAGATTCCTTTTTTTTCCTGTGGGCTCTGCATAATCTGTCCCTGTTTATGCTGTTGCTACCTGGCCGTTGTCTGCCGTCCGTCTGCTCTCTGTGGCGTCTGTCCACGCCGGACCACTGGGCGTCACCTGTGGTTCACCCAGGTCAACGTCTGACAACAAAAAACAAACAGATACAGGATTGGGATTAGATAGACCTAATAATATTATGCTGCTCACTTTACTGTTTTGGTTCACTCGTACTTTTCTCATCATGTAGTTTTCAACCACAGCAGGAAACTGCTTTCAGTAAAAAAGCTAAGAACCCACTGTACGAGTAAAATAACCAAGTAGCTGGTGAACAAAGTGGAACATGTATTATCTAGAGCCATGTATTTCCCTCACAAGTTGGTGGAGACCAAAAATAGAGCTACAATAGATGCTTATGTTGCTCTGTGTTTGCTCAATGAGTAAATAGGAAACTTAATGCAACCAACTTAAAAAACAACAAAAAAAAAACACGCACAAACAAACCAAAGAAAACTTTTTTGCAAGTTTGGCAGAAATATTCAAATTATTCATTAATTAATGCTTGTTGCTTCTTTATGCTTCTTATTATCAGTTATTATTATTGTTATTGCATACTTAAGTTATATCACTTCATTATTTACGTAGCACTTTTTATTCAGGAGTGGCCCTGAAAGGAAAAACAACTTGGAACAACTCCAGGTCAATATTTTAAAGTATGTGCTTGTTTAAGAGAAACTATATAAGAAGCCTGAAACTGCTACAAAATCTCAAATGAATACGCAATAGAGAAGCAAACCAGACCTGCAGAATACAGTTAAAGACCCAAATCATCAGTGCTGAACCTCTGCCCCCCCCAAAAAAACCTATATTCACAGGAACACCTCTGTACAGTCTCTTCTGTGTTCCCGACTTCCTGACCCTGCTCCAAAGTAAAAATACCAATACAAAGTAAAGCAGACTTTCATTTCTTTGTGTTTATGGAAGGAGATTTGCTTTAACCCCTGCTTTTGTATCTTTGATCTTCAAAGTTCACGGACACTTCAAGCAGCAAGGTGTATTCTTTAAAATGTCCCCAGAAGGTTTACGCCTTCACACATCAGTTATGTGCCAAGGGAAGTCGATCATCGGCTCGTATCGACCTCAGTTTGCTTATGCGCCTGATGGTAGTTTAACACAGTATTTAACAGGCTCTTTCAAGACTTCCCCTTATCAATATGCACTGAATGTGCCTAATACTCTTGTGAACACTTAACATGCATGTCATTATTTGAATCTACTTCCCATTCGAAAGACTTTTGCTCCTTAATTATTTTTAAGCTCTTCTGGAGGAGCTGACACATGGTCCAGAGGTCAAACTGTGAGGCCAGGTGAAACTAAACTCACCATATTGCGGTCTCCTCCGCCTCCTCCTTCCACTGCCTCTCCCCTCCGGCTGATAATAGAGATTTGGGGCTCCCCTGCTGCTCGAGCCACCTGTGATATTATCTCTGAGCTCCACCAGGCAAGGTGGGACTCTTAGCCCTCTCTATGGGACAGAGGAATTAGAATTAACTTTATGGCTAAGTGGATCGGATGTCTGGATCTGAAGGATGAGCAGAAGGCATTCAATTGAAATTTTTCTCTTTTTTTGCGGTAGAGGAGAAACATATGTGCATGCAGAAAAAATGGAGCTCGTTGGTAAAGGGGAGTGAAACCCAAATGATTGAAACGAAACCTTCTGACTGTTGAAACTAAACATGTATTTATAAAAGGATAGGTCCCTGCTTGTCCTACATTCTTATTGGGTTAATGATAGTGACATATATGTGAATGTGGGTCTATTTGAGACACTGACAGATTCTTGAAAGGTTCCTTGTGGCAGAAAATTAATGTAATAACAACTCAAAATCCAAGGCCTAGAACTTCAGAAATCTTAACATGCTGATGATTTTTGTTGTGACTGTTGTGATTTTATTTATTATTTTTTTTCAATTAAATGTTAAAATATGTTGAGATTTAAAGGAAATACAGCTCTCTCAAAATTGGAGAACAATTTCATTATGCAAATATTGTGGTCATTACATATTAACTTGCATGTTATAATAATTTCTTTCAATGTAAAAGCAGTTCCACGATAGGTCCTACACAAAACCAAACTTCTCTGTGATCTAGTTTGTTTCCTTTGGGCACATCTGGGGCCCTTTTTTAACTGACCTTGTAATTCGTTTTGCCCGTCTGTGTTGGTATTTTGGTGCCCAGCGCAGATCGCACGGTGCACAGGTGGGAGGAGAGGCTCAGCCGGGTGGGAAATGAGGCGGCGTAAAGCGAATTGTTGCTGTTTTGTTGGAAAATGTGTTTTTCAGTGTTGTGCTCAGAGTAGACATCTCAGAAGCACGTCTGTTTCTTCTGCAATGTCAGTCGGCTGCCAGTCTGATGATTTTGTCCACAAACAAATCACTTGCGACAAATGCTGAGCAATAATGGAATAATGCTTGAAATATACATAAACTATCTTAATGCATTTAAATGATTATCAAAGATTGATATATGAAGCGCCCCGGTAGCTCACCTGGTACATGATGACACAGTGGCCAAGGTTCAATTCCAACCTGAGGCCTTTTGCTGCATGTTGTCTCCTCTCTCTTCCACCTTTTCTGCCTTCCTATCCAACGAAGGCAAAAAGGCCAAGAATTATCTAAAAAAAATCATGTTCAGTGTGATTAAAGCAGGAACATCTGTAAATCCATCTGCATTTATCTGTAATGTAATATGATGGATTCTGACAGTGTCTGTTGTCCGCAGCTACTTTGTGCTGCATGAAAAGCTTCTTCACTTCATCACATCTCTGCAATAAACCGAAGGAAACAGGACAGATATGTTGACAAATCTGCAACCTGAGCTTTGAGCAGTGCCACAGTGCCGTTCCACACAACCCTCCACTGTGTTTACTTTCATTAAATCGCGTGCAAACGACACCAGGCTGGTTCTAACTCATCTTTTTATGTTCAAGCAGGAGATGTCAGATTACAGTCGCTCATCAATCCTGTGTGTCATTGTCTCCTTTCCAACTTACTTTTTAGCAAAAGTGGCGTTCCATGTTTTACTTGAAATGCATTATGGTGCAGTTGTGTCACATTTTATGATATGATGTGATCATTTATGATGTGAAATACAGTGAAATGAAAACTGAAATGGAGTCAGTCGTATAAACAGCTTCATCATCATTTTTTATAATTTCTATCATCATTGTACAAATTGAATAAAAACCTCACACCATCTGCCTCTGGCTGCAGATTGGTGGTGCTGTGTGTTCATGTCGTGCCGCTCGGCTCCATCATGGAGAAGCTGTGTCTTCTTTTGTTGATCTGTTGTCACCATGCATCACTGTGATTGGCCCAGCTGTTTGCTGATGAGAGATCACTGATGTGACTGGCTGAGAGTGTATTAATGAATCACATCACCCTCTGATCTCTTCCACTTCACACAGTCCTTTTGCACTTTTGCACGGCTGCACACATGAACCAAAATGGCAGGTGGGCTTGGAGACACCCACAGAGTCCGTGCACCCAAGACCTTTTGCTTTGTACTAGTCATTGCGCTTGTGCGATTAAAGTAAGGCCCCTGGTCGTCAGTGGTCCAAGCTCCAGCGGTGATGATTTTTGCTTCTTAGCAGAAAAAAAAAGTATTTTGTTCACCCAACGCTCTTAGTGAGGCGACAGGAGGATGGTGAGTTTCACCACCTACAGTGTGTTCGTGTTTTTATTCATTTACAATGCCAAATCTTTGTTGTGAGAAAAAAGAAGACTGTTTCCTGTTCCTATCATTGACATTTATGTGACTGCTGTTGTTCAACGTGCAGCGATGACTCAGATAATTCACCAAAGAAGATGTATAGTTTGAGAAATAATACCAAACTGGATTTCGTCGCCCTTGATCTCGTAACATCATTTAACCGTTCAGAAGAAACAATTTCCTGCTTTTTGCTTGGTTTCATTTAAATTCAGACTTTATGGCTCAGAAACTCGAAGCAGAAATGTCTTAAACATGTCCGCAATGTCTGCCATCAAAGTAGAGCTGGAGTTTTTGGATTTTATTTTGGCCGTGACTTCATTTAAAAGAGCTCAACATTGGACATAAAAGTGCATTATTATCCACCTTTTTCAAGAAATGCCTGTAAACTCACCATCTCTGTGTTGATTGACCAAGTTTTGCCCTCAAATGCTACAAGATGTTATTTTCTTTCCATTGCAGAGTTAAACGGGAACAAAGCTCTCTAAACCTCTGTCGAGTTAATCACAGAGAAACATGAATTTCAACTCTGTGGATGAATGTGATATTTGGCCCAGAAAATAGTGCACCAGTCTCATTGTATGTAGCTTTTGAAATTCAAATGCAAGTTCTTTTGAGGATAATTTGTAGGTGTACAAGGTGACTATTTTTGAGTCATTGTAGCTCAAATTACCATGTTTCTGTTCCTCCTAATCAACCGAGCATTGTGAAATCTTAATGGATTTTAAAACAGCAGAAGCTTCTATTTATGTGAGCGAGTTAAAAAAAAAAAAAAAAGCCGCCTCATATATTACTTAGCTGCTGTTTCACAATTAGTATCGCTATCAGGAGCTAGTAGGAAATAACATATAGGGTAATCACATAAGCATTATTGGTAATTTTATGGAAACCTCCCTTGGTGCACCTGTTAAATAGGTATTATCTTTAAGTATGTATATGAAGTCTGTGGGGGGGAAGTTTGTTTCATTCAGATCCCTTCAGCTCCGAACGCTCTGTAATGATCCAGTTTACAGTATGTAAATCAGGTGATTATTTGAGAATAATCACGACGGCTGGCTTTAAACTGGGGAATTGTGATGGTTGTGAGGAGTGTCTTGATAAAATAATTTCAGAAGTGGAAGATTTTCTGATGCTTTCGTTCATGCCGCAGTGAGTTTGCAGCCCTCAGTGTTAACAGTCCGATTTAATGGCCAACTTTTTTTTTTTTTTTTTTTTATCACTCAAATTGCACTGCGGTCAAATAACACATGAAAAGCCAGAGACTATTTAACTAATGAAGTGAATTCACCGTTGCATCATCCATCACTTCACGATCAGCCACATCCCCTCAAGCCCCTCACCCCCCCCCTCACCTACCGTCGTCACGCTCATTCTGCAAGTGCGGATCTTCCTTTTTGCTCTCTTGACATGCAGCTTAAAGTTGATGCACAGACGCCCTGTTAGATAAAGCGCCGCTTTTTATACTACAGACTGTGTTCTTTTCAGGATTAAATGCCAGGATGAACCAAACACATTGGAAATCTATACCTTATATTTAGCCTGCAGAAGGTCAGCGGCGTGCAGCACTTTCTCAGTCAGTGTGCTTTCTGTGTCGTCTGTGATCAAGGTCATGGATGATACAACAGGGGTTGGATGAGCTCGTGGATATTCACAAACCCTTAAAAGTGAGAATGATTCATGCAAGAGGATGCACATGGTTTATTACAACTTAGGTCTTGTTTTTGTAGTTTTTGCCATCATTCCTGTCAGTTAAGATAACGCCTGACATCTCTAGGGCCTCTTGTATCGTCAGATTCCTGGTCGCTGTAAATCACGGTTCATCAAACTGAGCCCTTAGGTCTCGGAGGCCGTGTTCGGTCCTGGTGTGACTCTGTTCGCTGGGAGGCTGCTTCACTGACAGGTGGCCAGTTCTTACGTATTGCACCTTGAAAAGGATCTCCCTTATTTTACACAGATTATTTATTATCTATGTTACACCATGTTCCCAGTGGGGAATAAGTGATAGAATCTCTTTGATCAGACGTCTTTTACTGTTTTCCTTTGTCACCTTGTCACATGCTGAGCAGAAAGTTACTGCCTCGGAGTGTTTGGCTATCACGGTGGAACAATGGGCTGAATAGTCCTTGAGGTGGCAATCAAATTTTATATCCTCCTTTTTTTTTTTTTTTTTTTTTTTTATAAAATCACAATCACACATCGTGAACCAAGCTTACACTACCTCCCTTATTACATTTATCTGGGTCTTTAATCCAGGCTTTTGAGAGAGATGAAGGCGTCATTCTGCTTTTGGCGAGTAGAGCTGATGACTGTTTAATTGCTGTTGGGGTTGTTTTTCATTTACAAGCTCGTCCTTGGCAATTGTTTTCTTCCTGTTAATAGATCATTGGTATTTTTGTAGCTATGCTGAACAAGATTTCTATACGTGTCACACCTCTGTTGTGAGTCTTAAAAGGAGCTGTGAGAGAGTTTCTCATCCCCAATAACTGACACAGTTTAGATTCACCCTTTTAACACAAATCAAGTTTTGGGTTTTGATGCAAATTTGATTACCAGAATTGATGCACTGTTTCTTAAATAGCTTCTTGGTCCTTTCTTTGACTTAGGATCAGTTAATAACTTGCCTCTTCTCTCTGGCTGAGTTGGTAAAATGTGACATTTACATGTGACAGTGTAATTTCTGGTCAGCTAAATTCAAACAGTTGCTCATTTTTATATCGGGTGAAATGGTTGAATTTCATAATGCTGCTTTGATACTCACATGATAATCTACACGTAGGTCAAAAGGTGAAGCACTGATCCCTCCCTTAAGTACATTTTCTGGCCATCGGTTTCAAGTCTTTTGTCTTCTGGAAGGTGTTTAGCAATTACAGCTGTTTATCTGCTCGAAAGTCTTTCCAGACAATTTCTGATTTCGCTGCTCTGACCTGATTTCTATCACCCAGATCATGTATTTTATCAAAAGCCCCCCTCAGAGTGCAACGTGGGAGTTCACCCCCCACACAGAGAGAGGCTGGATATTTCACTGCTACCAAATTGGCTCTTTGTCTCGCTGCGCTCTCATTTATAGCACACCGGTGGCACATGCAGCAAACTGGACCACACATTTCATCTCCTCAGCAGCTGTATTGATACGCTCCGAAATGAGGGGCCTGGGATAAACAGGCAAAAAAAAAGCTGAAACGGCCACAAGACCACGGTTGACCTTGCGCTAAGTCGTTCTCACATCGTTTAACAAGCTGTCAGGGCCTCCGCTGTACCACAAAGCTTCACCAAGGCATTGATTTTATTCCCTTGCAAAGATCCTGTTTCACAAGCCGTGATGCTGTTCCCTGGTTTTAATCTTTATGATTGGACTTATCAGTCTAGATTAAACACTTCGCAGTCTGTATTGACACAAGGGTCCGCTGAGGGAGGATGGATACCTGGGGAGGCAAGAAGTCCACGGTTATTAAATATCATTCCATCCTGCCTCCCGGTTGTTTATCTTTCATTATGCCGGATTTTATTAAAAAATGCTTATGGAAATCTCCTCGAGGTCTGGCCTCTCTCTGGCCTCTCCTGTGGGACTTTAGATGAGGAGGAGCATTTCATTTGCTGTGTTCTCTCAAGCAAGGCTCATGGCATTGGCCAGTGCTTGTTATTAGCAATCCTAATGACTTCTAAATTTGATATGAAACCTCTTGCCAAAGCTTCCTGGTTCCGTGGCTCTGTGCCTGTCTCCTGAGATACTAAGTACTGCCTCCTGCTCCTTTGATTAAACTTTCATGTGGCAGCGAACTGCAGCATCTACCAGGGATGGAGTCACCAGCTCCATCTCCCTGCCATTGTTTACCCAAGTGAAAGAGGAGTGGATATCTGATGTGCACCAAATGAGACTGCTGAAGGAAAAAGCGGATTTCTTAGTGGAGTCTCCACAACAAATACAACTACACAGCGGTGTGGCCTGGGTAAGCAGCACAGTGTTTGTTCAGTCTTTATAAAGTGGGTTTGGGTGAAGCTATAGCTGTTACACGGTGACAGGCGATCTCTCCTCTGCTCAATAATTCCTGTAGACTTTGGTGTTTGACTTTGTAATGGAAGTTTCTTGCTCTTACTGACACATCCTTTGCATTAGTTTCACCCTCGAACTGCGTCGGCTGACTTCGTCGATGACCGGAGCGTCTCCAAATTATTATCTGCATGCACAAGTTCGCGTCCTGTCTGAAGCACAACACAAACTCGCTCGAGCCTAATTTAACTTTTTCCCGCCGAAGTTTTAGGATCCACATCGATTCTTCCAGACAAAAACATATGCAGCACCTCCCGACTTTGTTAAGAAACACATATTGTTTGTTGGGAGCTCTGTAGCTTTCCCCGCCGCCATTAGCACATGTCTGGTTGTATTGACGTCCTGTCAAGCCACTCGCAATGGAGGGTGTATGCTAGGTGCTAAATGGCTGATGTGAAGTCAGACTGTGATTGTGACTAAGTTCCCACTCAGGGCCCTTTTCCCGCTGCCTAATAGAGTGCTGCCAAAGTTGAGGGCTGTTACAGTGGAAGCTCATTTATCTGAACCCCAGGCCTCCAAACAGCCATTGAACCAAACAGGTGAAAACGATTAGCAGCGAGTTCATCTCTGTGTTTGAGTTTTGTTGTAATAGAGTACTTTGACAGACTAGCTGGTGGAGTTTGATCAACAGGCCGAGGAAATGTTTGTGATAATGGTCCAATAATAACCGTCATTTCTGTTTTTTCACCGGGTTGCCAGATTAGCGAGACTAGCTCGACTGAGAGAATAAGGCAGGTTTATATTGGAGGAAACAAACAACTCACCTCTGTGAAGAATCCCAGAAAAGTTCCAGTTCAAGTTTTCATGCTGGTATTTGGTTAATTTATTTTGTTTTTTTGTTTTAGTGCCCCCAAATATGACCACAGGTCACCGTTGATGTCAGAGGAGTTTCAAGGATTCAAGATCACATGACAGCAAATGACAGCAAGTGAAACCTTGTTTTACATTGATATCATTTTTTTCATTCATGCATTTTTCTTATTTAGATACACAAAGTTTGATTTAGCCAGTTAGATTGAGTCAGTTCACCAAAACAAAGGAATGCTCTTTCTCTGACCTTTTCCGGATGGTATCTCGTGCCTTTAATCTTCTGGCCAAGAAAAATAAAATACTTTTTAAAAAAAAAAAAAAAAAAAAAAAAAAGCACAAAACTTGTTGTTACAGCTAAACCTGAAGCTCCTCCATTGTTGACCAGGATCCTCTCTGTCCTCAAACCAAACAACGCTCAACCACTGCGACACTCGCCTCACCGTTCGCCCTGCCCGGAGTGGACTCACAAAAGACGACAAAAGATCCACATGGATAAATAAGCCGGTGTATTACTTCCACACTCAACAGGCAAAATATGTGCCAGCTTTATTGTCGTACGTGGGGAGAGTGACACCCATGACTCACCGCCTCCCGTTTGTTGAAACCGTGCTGCTCTTCGCCATTATCCTGCACAAAGACACACACTCGCACCTTTCCGAGTCAGTCAGTCTATTAAGGCCTCATTGTTCAGGGACTGTGGGTCACCGATGGCCACGGCTGATAGTGTCTGAACCACGTCTCCTTGGGTGAACTGAAAGTCTTTTGATTTACATCAGGCTCATCTCTGCCGCCACCTACGTCTCGACGCTGGTGACAAAAGAGCGATGCACATGCTGATTCTTCGCCCAAAGACTGATTGATCTCATTCGACCCAGATAGCGGCAGAAGAGAGACATTATTACCTTTGTTCGGGAGCACAGTGGCACATTTCAAAGAGGCACTGTGGAGGGCGAACTAAGTCACTGGGAGTGTGTGTGTGCCTTTGACTAAGCCTTTTGATGACTGCTCCTTCACAGTGGCAGTTTAGAAAGAAAAGGTGATCTGTGTAGACATAAAACCTGCACAAATCTGATTCAAATTTAAAGAGGGAATAAGCTGCTATGACATATTAATGTTAATCCTGGCAGATACACTTCTGTTCTCTTTTGATTTGAATGTTTCCTTATGAGTTCTTTCTCCCATGCTGTTCCCTCTTTGTGGTTTGATTTGCTCGATAAAGAGACGGCCCGAATTCATTTCGGTTGAAGTTCTCATCGAACGTACGCGGCCTCCGTTCAAACCAAACACTGCAGCAGCTGATTCCACTGATTGTAGCTGGCGTTGTGATTGAAAGTGTCTTAATCATTGAAGTCAGGTGCTGTCATTTTTTTTTTTTTTTTTTTTTTACCGGAATGAAAACCTGCCAACATTTCAGTCCTGATGAAGCGTGATGGTGATTCCTTTCCAGAAACCGGGGAACAAAAGACTGAAGATCTTCCAGCTCTGAGCGGGAAAATGTAAAACAGAAAAGGGTCAGAGGTGAACTCTCAACATCGAAAAGCTCTCATCCAAAAGCAGAGTGAGGGGAGTGTGTTCACTAAGATGTCGGAGCTGCTTCATTATTGATGGGATTATGGCTCAGTAAATAGGTCTGAGGCCCATTTCCCCATCACCGGCCCCAGGAGACAGCTCCAATTTTGGGGAAATGTGAAAATGTAGCAGAGACTGAGTGATGAACTTTGAAACACAATCGCCGCACGGCAATGTCAGCCCACACCATTCTTTATGTTATTCAGGTGGGTAATTAATAACCAGGGAGGGATTGGAGGCTGAGTGGAGTCAGGTTACAATATGTCACATTATGGACCAAGATTAGACCAAGACCAATCATGTTTTCTGTGACTGTTACTTAATTTGATCTGAACTTGAGAAGAAAAAACAAACAAATAACTAAAGGAAAACTTCTTTATGATTTTAATCAGAATTTACTAAAATTAGGGCTCGGTTGCACATTCATTTTGTAAAGTGCAACGGAAGACATTCCGTTTCTTTGGAAATGAATTTGCAAACAATTTGCCTGCAGTTGTCTCTGATGAGATAAGGGAAATGAGAGGACAGGAAGCCGCAGTTAGCAAATGAGATACACCCCAAGGGAATCGGCGTCGGCCTCACTTCGCAGCAGGGATCCCGAGAAGTCGAAGTGAGGGTATTGCTTTTTAATGTTCACTCGTGTGACGTTCGACTCCATTATTCAAAAACAACAGCATCTGCAAATGTTTTGATTCGTGCTTTTCATTTGGTGACGCTCAGCCAAATTATTGATCTAAGCAAAAGTGGAAAAGTCACATTATCACACCAAAAAAACAGTAGTTGGCCAATGAATGTCAATGAGGATTTTGAGTGGAGAATTAGAATGAATCGATGCACTGACATAAATTTGTGCTGACACCGTTTTGATTGAGAGATGAGGTTGCAAGTTTAGAAATAGCAGAAAAATACCTTAAATATTTTCCCAGCATCAAACAGTTTTCCCCCAGACTTAATTATCGTAATGAACATGTTTGTTGGCCAGGAAAGAGAAAAGAACAGATGGCCGGCTGCCTCTCGTCTTTGTGAGGGAAGTCTTAGGAGGGTTGTGATGGGTGGGGAAGTTTGGCTGCGGTGCCCCTATAGTGTCGGAAGTGGAGCCGACGCCAAAGTTAATGTGAGCGAGCGACTGGAAAATGCAGTTTTGAAAATAACTGGAACTAAGAGAATAGAATAATTTCATTATTACATCTTTGGCTTCTGGTTGTTTTTAGAATTAAACATTGCATTTAGGCATCACATTAATTGGCTTTGAGTAATATTCTCAAACCATTAAGCCCTTGGGTCAAAGGTCATTTGAACAAGCTCTTCTTGTAGCTCCCAAGTCTAGATTAATAACAAATTGACCTGTCATTTGTCATTACAGCTTCTAAACTATCTTGATGAGGATTCTCAATTAAAACTACTTTTGTACTTTTTATAATGTTCACTGTAAATTTACAAAGTATTTTGACCTTTAGCATTTATAGGGAAGTAAGTGTATGTATAGAGGTAGAGGTGGGTGCAGTAGAGAGTGAAATGCTTCCTTGGTCATGACGACAATGTTGATATGTGAGATGTGAGCAGGTGCTGTTATCACATTCACCATCTTAAATTAGCCACTTTTCTGACGGACTTGCATGTATTTCGGCATCAAACAAAAGATTGAACGTATCAAAATTTTAACCCAGATGAAAAGGTAGAGTTAGAGGAAGGCTGGACGATTGACCGATCCTCATTGCATTATAAAATGTGATAAACACGGGTTTTGGATCAGATGGCTGAGAGATGTGGATCAGGTCTCAGAAAGTGATCGGGTGTTTCGACCACATCACATGATGATAGTGTGGTTTCCCTGTGAAGACTCTGAATTAACCTTTGGATGGTGTTTTGCATTGAGGTAACTCACAGTCAGAAGCTGTTCCATCTGTTTTATTTCTCTCCGTAGTTTTTCTTCTTGTTGTAAAATCCCCCACCTACGTATGCAGCAAGTTAAAGATCAACCTTACTACTGAAATCAAAGGAGGTTGTAATAGCACTACTTTCCTGCTGCATTCACATCACATTGGGCTTTCGCTCCTCACAGGAAAGACGTCCACAACGTCTTTATTTCTGTTGCGAGCCCATCACAGTGGCTCCCTCTTGGACCAAACCTGGCATGAAAATTTGATGTTTCTGCAGTACGTAGAGCAGAAAGCGAAATCTGTTCCTGCATGGGTGAAACAGCACATGTCGACCTCGGCCAACTTCTTCCCTCTCTTGTTTAAGCATAATACATTTCACTGTCATCTCTAAAAGCCACAGCATGCTTATCTCTCACGCTGAGAGAGGATTTAAAGGGAGAGCTTTGTTGGACATATTGAGCTTTCCATGTTTCACAATGAAATATAGCCAGATTTTTTTTTTTTTTTTTTTTTTTAAAGTGCCGCCTCGAGCCATGTTTCACCAGAGCGCTGCTCTCTTTCTCTATGAACGCTGTCTGTCAGGGAGCTCATTTGAGGCCGCTCCTCTGCCTCCTCAATACAGGAGGAGTGTCCTTTACATTCGTCATATTGTTCCCCTACAGTACATGTGTTTCCTGTGTGGACGTCTCCTGATTTTGAGATGTTCCGTGTGCAGATGTGTGAGGCAGCGAGGCAAAACCAGACACGTCAGCTGCAGAACATGTCAATGCAAAGCCCATTTTGCTCAGTTTTTTTCCCGTGTAAATCTGTCATGCGTGTCTTCCCTGGCTATTTTACTCACTATCTAAGGACACATTTAGTCACAGCTCAGTAATAAGCGCATACTCACGAGCCATCATGTGTACAACCTTTGTGTGGAAGCATAAGGGAGTGTTTTTGCCCATTATTTTAGCCACAGATGAATCTCATCTCCAACCATCTTCCTCATCTAATAAATCTTCCTCCTGGAGCATAAAGATGATTGATGGGTACGGCACTTAAGACACACACGTTGGTGGGATAAAGAGTGGAGTGCTGCAAAAACAGACGGGGCAATAATGGCAGCTTTGTGCCAGACAGTACACCAGACTGTTGCAGCACTTGTGCTATGTTTTTTTTATTTTTTATTTTTTGTCTTAATCGCTCTCTTAGAGGTGTTTCACAGCAGGAGATGGCGAGTGGTCGAGCCAGCACTCAGCTATTGGGCAGATTCAGCTCTTGGTGAGGAATTGTTTGCCTCACACAGAGGAAATCTAGATCAAGTATCTACAAGGGAGGGGGCAGCGAGGGTATGAGAGTTGTTTCCTGTCATGTCGTAATAGACTATATCAAAAATAATTATACGTCTGTGTTATATAGAGAAAATATCAGATACATATTTCTGAAGTATGAATACCAACAATATGATATTGATAGGAGGTTAAATTTAAACCCCGCAACATCTAATAATGAGACAGTTAATTGTAATTTTTTAGTTTTGTGTTTATTGGTTAGTTCAAGTAAAAAACATTTCCCCAAAATTCTCGTAATCGATTATTAAAGATGATTTTATTTTCTCAACGCTCCAGCAACATTACACAGTTTATTTTTCACTATTTGCTCTGGCTTATTTTCTAACCTTACTTATTACTAAGGTTGTTATCTTGAGATGTCGCCCTTTGCCAGTTGCATTAGATCGGCCTCAGCGCCCCGATGCACCAAGCTGAAGGTTCGTCTGTTCATCCTGCACCATTGCATCACTGTTGAGCGTTTTTGCCGCCATCAATCTGCAGGACTTCTGGGGTGTGTCCAGCGCTGTCGCGGTCGCCGGCCCCGATCCGTCTCCGTGCGGCTCAGTCATTGTGCGCTCGTTCATTCCAGTCAATCTGAGAGAAGCGTAATGTCAACAAATACCATGACAACAAGTTGTTCCTGTCAGTCAGTGAGGTGTGAATGTTATTGATAATGCAGCAGCAAGATGTTTGCAAAGAAAAAAAAAAAAAAAGCATTGAAAGAGGAGCTGAGAGAAAAATGCATTCATCCCCTATGTGCTCATGCCGTCGCTGTAATGTACCCTCGGATCAGTGCCTTTATCTGGACATCACACCTCTTGCGCCAGGGTGAAGGCATTGGTTTCAGGCAAACTGTGCCATTTGTTTGACCAGAATGGGTCATTGAATGTATGACATTATTGTTACATTATGCACAACTTGCCGCCATTGGTCCAGACCTCTGACCTTATGTAAAATTCATGCGTGGACCTTTAATAAAACAGTCCGACAGCCCTCGGTGCGGCTGATGGGACACGTGGAATCGGTGGCGGAGGCGGTCGGTGAGAGAGAGCTGTCGCTGTCGTGTGTTCAAGTGCAGCTTTTCACAGGAGACGTGAGGTGACGCAAAGCATTTCATCAGTGTCGCCTGTGCTTCTTTAAGGTGGACTCACTGTGTCAGAGCCCTGTAGCTGTGTAATTTCCTTCTTTAGTGGATAAAAACTGAAGACGTTTACCTTTCTACTTCATACTCACTGACCTTTTCATGTCATGGGTCTTTATTTACTAATGGTTTGAGAATATAAATAGAAAAGGCAAACATTTTGTTAAAAGTCTGGACTTTTCTGATGTTGCATAATTTGTTCCCCCTTTCAGACGTCATACTTGTTTACGCGCAGTCGTAGTTTTGATGTGCAGACTTAATTTTCAACATGTCTCTCAAAGCCTCAACACGCTGGCAGATGTTTAAATGTGGTAAAGCGAGGCTGCACTTAACATGAATACTGATATGCTGCTGGTCTCCATGAAAACTTATTTAACTTTTTCCTCTTCTGTTTATCATTTTTCATTTCATATTTTGTTTGCCGTCATGTCATTCCAAAATGAGCTAATTACGGCACAGGGTGGGAGTCGCACTGCGAGAGATGGCGGGGGGTCTCTGATGATATCTGATGGATTAACATGCCTGTTAACTTTAGATTCAAAAGTGTTGATTTATTAATTCCTGGTGTATTGCTGCTCGCCGCCAGTCTTTGACAGTGATGTACAAAGCAGCGACCACACAAACACTTCTTTTCTGTCTTCTTTTCAACAAACACTCGAAGAATTAGTCCAGCGAGTTAAGCAGATGGCGTACTCTCTATTTCCAGCTCGGTTTCAAGTCGCATAACTTTCTCCCTCCACCTACACAACAACTGAACTTTTCATACTCAAGAACCTCAATGCACTTAAAGTACTTTCACTCGCACGAACTTAAGTAAACATCAGAATCAATGGTGAGTGCCACCTAGAGAAATACGCATCTCTGACCCCGGTTATCACAAGAATAGTCAGAAATCCAGACAGTTTTTTTTTTTTTTTTCATTTTTAATGTGCGACCTCTCTTTCTGTAGTTCTGCACTTCATCCGCGAAGACTCTGATAATGCAAGTTGGTAGTATTCAAGCTGTAAAGAAAGAATTTCATTCACTACGACACGGGTTCATTATGGACAGGTCTCTCAGACATAACTTATTGCGTGTGCAGACAGTAAAACATGTTAACAGCATTACAGAGAGCGACAGTGATAGGAGGTGCAGAAATTGCAAAAATGATGGATGGGAAATGTTGAATATCTCCAGATATTCTCTCACAGAAAACTTAGTTACATGAATATAGTGATTTAATAGCACACAGGCTTTCTTTATTTCACACACTGGACTCTGTCAGGTAGGAAACAGGTGCTCGGCCATTTGGACTAGTATTTCTTTTTCCTGTCATTGAACATCATGCGTAGCTTCTGTAGGGACATCTCAAAACCAATGTGTGTTCATCTTTAGTCATGAGAGTCAGAACGTTTTAAGTAATGACAGAGTGGTCGAAGCTGAGGTGGGACAAGCATGAACCACCTCAGCTTTCTGTGAAAGCCTGAGGCACCTGTCAGTCTTCAAGCCTTCAAATCTCTGAAATAGAACAATGATTCTCAAACATTACCAGGACACACATTAGAAGACGGGTTATTAACGATTGAGAGCCCAACGTCTTGTGAAAACATAGTTTATTAGTTTTGTATTTCAAGAGTATATTTGGGGCTTTTTTGAACTGAATCCTCTGTAGCGCTGCATCTTAAGACACTTCCTCACTGGATTACTGGCTTTTTTTTTTATCTCAGGCTTCTTTTAGACTTTGAGGATAAACAATTTAACATTTTCATGGGATGTAAACAGAACTATTTAATGTTATGCTTTGTATCTGAAACATTGATACTAGCAAAATAGATTTTCTCATGCAGTTATGGAATTCATCAATATTTAATTATTTTTCAAAATGCTTGTTTGGTAAAGCAAAAAAAAAAAAAAAACTGGTTGTATGAATTAATGCACAAATATTTTATGGTGAGCAGGGGCAAAGTACGGTAGATGTTGAGAAAATATTAAATCCTCAGATCAAGTCAGTATTTTCCCATTTTTATAAGGTTTCCCGAGCAGTTTCACTATCACATTGAACTGTATTGACTTTGTACCACAGCGCTTCCCATTTACAAGATGAGTGAGATGAGGTGCTCAGGAAGTCACTGTCGGTTAATAAAATGCGACCCAGGAGAGTCGACATCGCCCGCAGTTTCCCCAGCAGGGATGCTTCAGAGCTCGAGCGAGGGCATTACTCTTTAATGCCTGTGTTGAATAACTGTGGGCCAGCTAATTTATAGAGGCTTCTTAAAGGTCAGGCAATAGGACAAGAATACATACTGCTGGTTATTGCCAATACTGCTAAATTGCAAATGCCTCTCGCTCTTTTTCCGAGCAGCACGAAACAGAAAGATAAATCCAGTGTTTGCTCTTGCTATAAATCAAAAGCCGATCAATTACCCGTACAGTAATGTCTGTGTTTTGGCCAGATATTGACAGTTTTATTGAATGTCATCATTAGCCTTTGCATTCGTGTGGGTGGTCAGACATTTCATCAGCTGCACCTTTTCATCCTCTGCTCTCATTTGTTCTCACTTTTTTTTTTTTTTTTTTTTTGGTCCATTTTACAGTATTTGATTTAAAATTCTTTTGGTCTCATTGAGGGTTTTTAGGGACTAATACCGAGCTCGCGCGGGCTCTGCCTCGGAGGAAATGTGCCAAGAATGAGCTGGGCCAAACATCTTTTGACTGAGACCGCATTTTGCTCAGCAGCCCTTGTTTCCCTTCATGGCATTAATTTGTTTCAGCTAATTTCACAGTCTGGGTTAGTGCAACCGGGAGCAGAAAAGCACCGGCTTTGCTCTAAATCTCAGCCACAAGAGGATTTGTTTACCTCAAATTCTTAGTAACAGCTAAGCTGACTCTGCTGCCTTTCTTCTTTTGGCCCCTACACTCATTTGTCAAAGAGTGCTTGAGCAAACAGGGACGTGAAGAGTCAAGTTTGGCTTTTAAGATAACCAACAAAAGGGACGTGTCTGTCTGTGTTATGTACAAGTATGTTTAAGCCTAAATGTCGTGGCTTGATTTAAAATTTCTAATGCCTGATGCTTGCTTTAAGAAAATATTGATACTGATATCATTTATATACTATTTTTGGAATTTTTAACTCTACAACAGGAGAAGGTTGCTTTTGCTTGTCCAAATCTAAAAGCACCACAAGGAGCATATGATGTCCCTGCTGGGTTTACATTGAATATGTGTTTCCTCTTAACGTGCTGTCATCTTCCTGCTGATTCTCCACGTTTCCCACAATGCATTTAGGCCAGCATCTCTGCTGTATGTTGAAAGATGAACAGTGAGCTGATGTTATCATTGAAAGATGAAAAGAGCAGAATCACTCACACTCACTGAAGAAATTTTCCAGATGAGGAACAAAGGCACTAATTTGTCCCCTTTTGTCTTATGGTTCAGGTGAATTCTGGTCTATAGGTTCAACTGTTGATGGATGAAGTATCATCATCTCTGTATCTTCTCATAGACCCCTCGTTCCCCTCCTGCCATCACCGCCTCCCTTCGTGTTGGGGCCACGACGGCAGTGACAAACCTGCAGAGAATCAATGCCGGTGCATTATGGTTCCGGTAGAGGCCACAGAGAGTTTCAAGATTTACTATGCACAGTTATAAAGTTAATCAACAGGTAGACATTTAGTGAAATTGAATACAGTGCCACTCTGTGTTATGTTTTTTTATAAAGCTGTAAAGGAAGTCAAGTATTTTAGCTCTGCAGTTTGCCAATTATTTGACCTCTATAGTTTGACAGACTGACATTTCCTTGAATTACATTTTGTATAATACTCTCGCCGCCATTCACCTTTAAAGCACGAGCTCCAGATCCAAAGAACGTAAAATGTAATACATTTTCTTTTCTTGCAGCATCCAGTCTGCCCAGCTACCTGTGTCTCTCACTTAAATTAAATTAAACCTTTGCACAAATCCAAGGATTTCCCACAAATGAGTCAAAAGGAGACGCATGTTCATAGAATTATTCATAAGCGCCTGGAAATGATCCACAGATTTGCAGATTTTTCCCTCATCCACTCACATGTTTTAATTTGATCAGAGGGTTTCCGGATTAGCAGCATGGGTTTTCTCAGGGACTTGTCCAGCCAATTCAGATGGGCTGGCTAGCCTACCTGCAGCCAATCTGCTACTTTATAAATATCCTGCCAATGGATCTGGGCGGCTCTAATATCTCCACTGGCGACTTTGCAGCAGTAAGAGATTCTCAAATTCGGGATTTTTGACATGCAAACTTTACAAAAAGGTTTCTCCTAACTCTGAAGCCATGATGCTGCCTAAACTGTCCATCAAAAGCACAAATGGAGGCTGTGCTTTGGTTCAGATTTGGACCGGCTAAAAGAGATGGAGGGTCACTCTGAGAGTCGAGGCACAAGTGGGATCTAAAGAGTCTGGGCAGGGGTTTCAAATGACTCCTCTAATAATGATAGTAAAGACCGGGCTAAATGCAGTTTATGGGTGATTAGAATGGTAGTTTCCTGTGTTGTTATTGCTGATTGTAAAACATCAAGCTGCCTTCGCTTATGAGAACAAGCTGGGCGGTTTGTAAAATCAGGGAAGCAGGAAAAGGAGAATGACTAGTGTGTAATACAGCTTGTTGACAACGGCACAGTAACGCTGTCTTTTAAAAAGCTAATATCTAATGCTTAACATAATTTTTCTCAACGTTCTGGGCAGCCGTCCAGGCAGCTATTGTTTGCATTTATTTCAGTGTCTAATGAACAGAGAACATCATGCTCATTTTTAATTTGTTGTATTGTTTGATGTGTCACGTTGAAAACAAGGATTTGGAAAGTCTGAAGTGTTCGTGTACCGGCAGGTTGGTTCAACAAGCTGTGTTGTTATAAACTCAGAACTCCTGGAGGTCAGAGATTCATTCCAGCATATTAAAACACTGGGTCTCAGAAAACTGGCCATTAATCTCTGCATGGCCATGCAGTCATATTATTATATTATTATTACATTGCAAAAGTGACCAAATCTAAAAGTGGCGTGAGATCACAATGTCTGTATTTGGTCACTTATGGAAAATCGTGAAATTGTGAAAAGGAAACTCAGCTTTTTTCAGTATGGGTCTTAATTTTGTCGCTCGGTTGTACTTGGCGACCAGTTAAACTTTATTTGCGATAATATTAAAATAAATGGATTTGCTGTAAATATGTGGACCTGAGATCACGATGTCTTGGTTGTGCAGAACTGAACCACTTTAGATGCATTAATTAAGTTAAGCAACACAAAGCCACCAATACCACCAAAGCTCACACCCTCAAACTGCACCCAGACACATAAAAAGCCATCAGTGAGTTTGTGTGGCTCTAAGAAGAATAGTTACACTCTCTAGTTTGAGGAAACTGAACCTCTCCCAAATTCCCCTGAAGCCAAATTCTCTCTTAAAAGGTTTTCATGGTGGATGTTTCATTCACTAAAATGAGGTACCATTACCATGCTCTCTGGTTGGATTCATTAGCACACTATTGAAAAAGATAACAAGCAAGAGATGAAAGGACTGGATTTTTTATTCCCTGCCTTCATTCCCACAAATTAGGCATCCACAAGAAACAAAACATCTATCTGTGATGTGCATAATACCGATAATGACACAGGAATCATTATGTATTTTTGATTTCGGCTAAAGCCACTGTAAGGAAGGAACAAAATGAAGAAGAAATGAAATTGGGGAATCTGACCTTTGGTTGAAGCGCTTGCTGTCGTCTCACATGGATACACCATTTGTATCTCTGGCGGAACTCAGTTCCCTTCTGTTGCCCTGCTGAGAATAAATGAAGCTTCTTCAGGACCCTCGCTGCGTTTCTGGAACCGACTGGAACACTCTGAAGCACTGAAATTGGCACGAGTTCCTCCACACTAAGTACACCACACATTAGGCAAACTCTCCTTCAGCCGGCCAAGTCCATTTGGTTAATGGCAGATTTTCACCCCCAACCTTTTCTTTCCCCTCAATGCAGGAGTCTCCACTGACATGAGCATTTTCACTTCTTAAATCTCAGGTGACAGCGCCGCCAGATTTTTCACAGGGTTTGAACAGAGTCAAATTCTAACCGACATGTTTTCAAGATTAGGAATAGGTTTGAATTTGAATATAACTCTTGAAAAAAATGCTTAGTTTTTAACATAATCTGGTGTTTCATCCACATAATCACTCGTGTGAACTAGAACTTTTTTAATATTTGAAATGAAACAACCCTGCTGTCATATGAGTTTGTTGTCTCCTGGCACACGACACGGAGAGAAAAATGGCTGACACGGGTGCTGAAATGAAAAGGAGACGTTTTTTTTCCATTCTGTTCTGCGTCGCGAGGGCGACCATCTGCTCTCAGAATGTGCGACCTCTGACCTTTGACATTGTGCATCCATGAACATTGACGGTAGCTACCTAACTACTGTGATCTGAATGGGCTGCAGGAATAATTAACTGAACTGACAACAGGTGTATGTGGTATTCCATGACGTTCACATCACACCGCTGTACACAACAAAATCCACCTGTTCCCCAGTAGCTGACGAACAGGTGGATTTTGTTATTGCTTTAGCAACATGCCATGCCAAACAAAAAATACAAAATCTGAGAAATAGAGAATCAGAATAGATGCTTGATATATGATTGTCCTCAATGCATCGAGTTGCTGGCACGTGATTGGCTGATTAGATGTTGGTGTTAAGAAGCAGCTGAACAGGTGTACCTAATAAAGCGGCTGTTGTGTGTATACTAATTTACTGAATTGCATTTTACAATACCACAGAACAATAATACAAACCATTGTGATTCATTATGCATCGGCACATATGTCCTCTGGCCGCAATGCAAATGTTCAGTAATGATTTTCAAAAAAACACTTCTGGGATAATCTGACCATTTTGTTCATTTGATCGTCGTTGTTGTTTTAGGATTAAGAATAAAGAAAACCTTTACTTTAGGAGAAATTTGTCTTGGGCATTCAACATCAACCTGGCAGCAAACACACACATGTACATCGGACTCCGAGTCAACATGCAGCATCACATCCAGATCCACAAACACCAGTTGTTTGAACAGATAAAGATATTGCTCTTCTATGCAAACATTAAAGATTCAACAAAATGAAAGTTCCCTTCTTGTCTTCGTCAGACATATGTAGATAAGTCCTCTGTTGATCCAGGAAATTAGCATTAAATAATAAAATTATCGTGAACAGCTGGTAAAATAAAGTGCGAATATGCATTGATTGCTGTGGGTTTAAAGAGATTCTTTATTTCCTGCAGTTGCATTTATACTAAAAATTCATATGTAATGATAAAAGCTTTGGGAGTCTGGACGTTTTTGGTGTAGGTACCTTTGAAAGTGCTTAAAAAGTACTTGAATTTCACTCTCAAAGAGCTGGATGAACTCTGTCCTCAGCGCTTGTTATAAAATACATTTTTCGAGAATTAGAAGATTTGAACCCAGTTTATTTAATACGATCTGTCCTTGCGGCTGATTGGTGCCATTTCTGTGTGAGTGTGCAAAAATTAACAGGCTTTTTTCTGCGTTTGATTACAATTAATTGATTAACTGAAAATATGTTATGTCAATTTGCATTCAGATGAGGTATAAATTCCAAAGTGAACAGTTTAATAATAACATGTTTTTGCTTTTATTTCATTAACTATTCAACCTCTTAATCATATTTCATCTCACATTTAATCCTGTTCATCCACACTCTAAACACCTCAATGCCCTGTTTGGTTTGCTGGTGTGGTTTTGAGGCGAATGCACTTCCTGCCTTTGTGGCGGCCGCCGTCACATTGGCTCGTGTGCTTCAGTGGAGGTTATTCCAGCTACAAGTTGACTTTGGCTACCTGCTGAAAATGAGCTGGAGCAGCTCAGCGGCCGCTTTTTAAAAGGGTGAAGTTGCTTGGCTCACGATGCCAGGCCCGTGGACGAGTGTACCGAGCCTGACAGGTCAGCCAATTTGGATGTTTTTTGGCCGAAGAGCAGAGGACCGCGGGTATCCTCCTGCTCATCACCGGCGACGCTTCCTGTCAACACGTGTCCATCAAGTGCAGCCCTGTTGTCACATTCTGCAGCTTTCATTTTGGAGTGTGCTGATTCACCGCCGTTCTGACAGCTGGTACTTGTGTAATCTCTGTGTCTGCTCTTTCAAATGACTCTTGGCCTATTTGCTGCTCTCCTCGCGTCCCTCTCTGTAAGGCCGGCCTCACATAGCTGAATATTTGATTGGCTGATCTGCTCCAAAGTCTCGTGTTTGGCTGCTCTCAAATATTGTGCTTCCTGGTGCCAAATAGATCTGGGGGAAAAAAAGCAGCATCAAATTAGCCGCTGACTGCCGAGCTTCTTAACTATGTCTTTAAATTGCTCCTTAAATTGTCATTATAGTGAAACAAATAAGGCTTTTAATTAAGACACCTAACAAGTTTATAGCAGCCATATCAAATGGGCTAAATTAACACCTTCAGTCTGGCTCTTAGTTGCTGTAATGTTAACAGATAAAATGTGGGCTGATTGATATTACTTCGCGCCGGCCAAGCATTAAGAGACGTCTATTGTTTTAAGAGCTATTGAGATATTTATTTAAGTACTAGATCAATACTGTTCTTCAGTGCTAATTCTTCAAATAATGATAATTACTGTAATAATAATAACCATAATTTCAGTAGTAAGCAGCTTTTCCTGGAGTAGTCAAAATGCTACTTGAGGTTGCAACATGTTTTACAGGAATTATGTGAGAACAGACCAAAATAAAGTCAAAGGTAAAATAAATATTGCTTTTATTGCTGAGAGGAAATTCAGCCATCAAGCCGCTAATCACGAGGAAATTTAGCAGGTGCAAACACTGTAAACAGGATAAAATGTTTGTGAAATTGCAAATTCTCGTCAGCTGATGTTCAAGCGGTGAAAGCGTTTGAAGTCTCGGCACGCTGTCAGTTTGTATGTAAGCTACTCGAAAGTAGCTCAACATACAGTAAGAGCTGAAAGCAGTTAAACTGTCAGCCGAGCAAGAGATAAAATCAGCTGGAATGTCAGTCGATATCTAAACCATGAAAGAAATGGGAGTGATGTGTGAGCACTTAGAGCAGGTGAACTGCCAGTTCGGGTGCAGCAGATGAAAGCAGTTGAACTGTGATTTGACGAGGGAGGGATGAAAGCAGATGAAATGTCGGTGGGAATTTTGAGCGTCGGAGATAGTTGAAGTTTGTGCACAAGTCGTGAAAGTGTCGTTGGTGTGCAACATTTTAAATGTCAGTTGAAGTAGTTAAATTCGGCTGAAGAGTGAAAGTGAAGTGAATTAGTTGCATGAAGAGGAAGTGAGCGTTAAAGTGTTATCATTTAACAATGAAGCAGTCGTGAGCAGTTTTTTTGTTTTTAGGGTGGAATTTCCATTTGTTTTTTTTCCTGCTGAGGAAAAACACAAACACATAATAGAGATTCAGCATCACCAGAGATGTTATGTCTTTTATCCTGGATGTTTTTTGAACATTAGCACAAAATGGCAGCTTGTCGAAGGAAACCCCGGCTCTGACTCGCAGAGCAAAACTTCTTGTTTCTCCAAAATATTCTGCAATCAGACTCCACTGTGGCTTCGCTGGAAATCTTGATGTGATGTCTCTCCATGCGTGTTTGCCTGGATATGAGCGGAAATCAGAACAAATACAGCAAACAACACCAACACGGGCTCTGAAATCCAAAATACATTGTTTTTCCCAAGTGCTGCGTTTCTCTTCACTTCACTTCCTTCGACTGTTTCATCAGACCTCGTCTTCTTTTGATTGTAATGATAGATATTAATGCGCATTCTCTGCTCAGAGACAATTGGCATAATACGTTTTGATTGTCACAGACTCTTAGAAATGACCTCATTGACCCCAGCTGATTGGTTACTATTCCATTGGAAGAGGAATAAAGATGGTCTCCTGTGTAAAGTTCAAGAGCCGGGCCAAAGATCATAACTTCATTACGACAATTGATATTTGTTCAAATGTTAGTGAACATTTTTTTTTGAAGACAATGCATTTATGGTGTGTCAGTGAAGGCATCAGTACAGCTGGGACTGGATCTTAGGTTTATCCTCTATCATATATAAAGTTTACTACATGAATGAAAGATTTCTTTCAAATCAAGCAAATCTAAGTACTTCCTGTACTCGGTCTTTCAATAATCTGGCTTCTGTGAAATCAAATTCCATGATAATATGTATTATGTCATTTCATTGTTCCTACCTACAGGCTGTGGTTAACAAAGCCCTCGGTTGGTTTAGGAAGTGACGGAGGGTGTAGGAGGTTTGATTTCTCCGTGTTTGTGAGGTCTGCACAGACGCCGGCTTATTCAGATGTGACAGTTTCATCTGTGATTCGTGTCAGTCATGTAAAGTGTCAGCTGTCTGTTAAAGCCGATCCTTTTCATGTTCACCTGTGTAGCTTGTAAATTGAATAACGGGGCTTTATTCCGTTCTGTCTGCCTGTTGAATGACACAGAGGCATTGAAACCATTTTTTGGTTATAGTACATTTAGATTTATAACAGAATTCACAGAGCTTGTAAAAGTGTTCATTAGATTTTGATTTATATTCTGTGCAAGTGGGAGTTTAGGTTTGATGGTGTGAGAGAGAATCAGTCGAGAAACTTAAGGGTATATTCTGTGGGGAATATGAATATGAAAATCAGCCGTTACCTCTGTGCTGAGCAGAGCTGTGGACTTGGTGGCCTCGGTGTCTTGGTGCACGTTGTTTTTCTCTTGTCGCCAGAGAAGAGCTCATGAACACCATGAACAAATCCGGCTTATTTATTTCAATCATTGGACATTTTGCTGAAAGGTCCTCTCACCTTTGTTCGTGCAGTGAAGCGCCGGAGGAGAGGTAAATGTGCCAGTGAGCTTGTGATGTGGACTATTGTGAATATTTCTCTCCAACTGGATGAACTTCAGGGAAAAACAGAGACTTTTTCTTCATCTCCCGTGTTCTACTTCACGGAGACTCGGCTGCGTGGATCGATACCGGACTGTGTGCTGCCGCTGGCAGGCTTCCAGCCCCTCAGAGCCGATCGCGACACACAACTTTCCGTCAAAGCGAAAGGTGGAGGTATCTGTTTTCATACGAACAGCGGCTGGTGTAACGATGTGACAGTGATCCTGCAGCGCTGCTCTCCTGACCTAGAATCATTTTTCAGAAGCTGTAAACCTTTCTGCTCCCCCGAGAGTTTTTCATTCATACTGGTCGGTGTTTACATCCCACCACAGGCCGACGAGCAGGAGGCACGCCAACCGGATACTGTATGTGGAGCAGAGAAACCCCCGTCCACGGTTACCAAATACACTTTGCATCATGTCCAACCAGGGAGGACATTTAATAAAGGGGTCACTCTGACCACGTCATGCTCCACCTGAGTTCTGGATGCAGGCAGAAGCTGTTGTGAGGATGATGTTGTGAAGCTGTGGATGATCTTCAGGCGTGTCTGGACTGGGATGTTTTCAGGGCTGCTACCATCAGTCTGGATGAGCAGACAGAAGCTGTGGCGTCATACATTAATGCACATCTTTTTTGGGGGATTACATCTTTTCTGCACTACTTTCACATCTTTCACATTTCAGATATTTCTACACTGCATACTTTGAACTTTTGCATATTCCCTGGTGTTTTTTGTATTTTTCACATTTTCTATTTGTGCTTCTGACTCAAAGTACTTGATTTTCATCTTTCTTTATATTCTTTTTACTTATCTGTGTATTGCTATGCACCACAACACAAGTCCTTGTATATGAAAACCTACATGGCAATAAAGCTATTTCTGCTTATGGCTTGTTACTTGGATGTGGACCAGACTTAAGTCATAAAAATGAGGACTTCTGTCTCGGCTGGACTTTCAGAGATGTAAGAATTGTGACTTCCTTATGCAGACTTTGACTTGACTTGGACCTGTCTCAATTATCTGTGTACTTCACTTTGACTTGTCTTGAATGACTTGAGACTTGACTTGACCAGAACAAACTGACCATCATCTTATTAAAATACATTAAAAAAACAACAACATTCCTCCTTAAGAATCCATCAGTGACAGTTGCGTGTCTTCACCACTGACACAAACATGCAGCCCATGTTCAAGCTGTCAGCTGCCAGTTTACCAGCTCCACCCTTCATCTCCACTTCTATCATTCCCTTTTAAGTGTCAACAACACACCCGTCTCCCCTTTTATCTGTTTATCTGTTGATTCTCTTTTTTCTATCTCAAACACTCACTGTGCCTCCAATCTTATCTTTGGTTTGTGTCCCTTGAGTGTCTGTCTTTGCCCACTTTCTCCTCCCCGCCTGATCTTTGTTTGCCGTTTGCAAGTCAGGTTCTTAACGGCACCTCGGAGTCGACAGGACGTTTCCAATCATTATTGTTATCTGGAAAGATATTTTCTGTTGCCCTGTGTTGAAACGGTGAAATCTCAGACTGTGTGTCAGTGCGTGTTTGTGTTCTGCTGCTCTGTCATGTTTAGGCTTCAGGGGAATAGGTTTGCCTATAAGACGTCATTGTTTCCTAGTGACAGGTCATATGCAGCAGCTCCACAGGGAGTGTGCCGCTCCGAAGCGAAGGCTCCCTCACTATCTATTCTCCTCAATTAGCAGCCGATCGAGGCCCTGCAACTCTGAAAACCAGCGCTTTCCATCAGATAAACTCTGAAGCTCAAAAACCTCGCTCATCTCTTTCCACTGACTGTGAACTAGAATTAAAAATAATGAGGTGATTTAAGCCATTAAGGGACACAGGAAAAAAAAAAAACCTGACAAACTGAGATAGAAAGTAAATGAAGTGATGAGAAGGGAGCCTTTCAAGGCTGGATTTCATGTTTCGTTTTTATTGCAATTGGATTTCATCACTACGCTGATGAAATCTCATCCAAATTGTCCTCCGGTGATGTTTCAGTGATCCAACACCTGACCAGATGTGGCTGAACAGGCGAGGAAAACAAAAACTTTATCATCCTGCCTTTATTTATTTCAGCGCAGCTTGCAGGAAGCAGAAAACAGAAAAGTTTGATTTTAGCAGCAGGAAGAACTCAGGGTCAAACAAGAGGACGTGTAAATCTACTAATTGAAGCTACATGTATGTTTCAATTAGAGACATCAATCAGAGGTGGACCTTTGGATTTATTTGTGTACGATAAAGCTCGAAGCTAAACCTGGTGACAGCTTTAAGATGGTCAGAATTTGTCACAATGGAAACTGACAAATGGACAAAAATGCAACAGTTTTGAGAATATTAGTTGGCTTGCTAACACTATGACACACAGTGACACTGGATGGGGCTATAAACATGTTTTGCTCACTTATGTCAGATACTCTTGAAGTCAATGGCAGTCCAGTGGTTACATTTCCAAACCACGAGAGGGCGTCTAAATCCAGAATTAACCTCATGGTTAGCAGTTTGCCAATCCCAGCAAAGGGGTGGGGTTTGTATGAAGCCTGAGAGGAAGCTAGTTGAACTGAATGAATCTCACCTATTTATTAATTCAGTATGTTCTCTCTTCTGGATTGTATGAAGCCCACTAGCTGTCAGCTTGATGTAATTCCAACAAAGCTCGTAAAACATTTATTTGAAGCAGCTGATCCTAGCATCGAGACGATTTTTAACAGTTCTCTAGCCGCAGGTAAAAATGGGGTTCCTCAGGGTTCAGCTTTAGGTCCCCTTCTTTTCTGTCTTTACATGCTCCCATTGGGAAGACTCATTCAAACGTATAACATTTCTTTTCACTGCCATGCTGGTGATACTCTACCTCTCCCACAATTCCCAAAATCAGGCAGATGCAGCTCAATTGCGAAACTCCAAAACATTAAAGACAGGTTGGGTTATAATTTCCTGCAGTTAATTTAAACCACCTCACTCACCTTCCACCTACATCAGAGGTAAATTCTGTCGTCAGGTAGAGCTTCTTCCAGAACCATCTCCAGAATTAGCCATTTCCTGTCACCCTGTACATTCCAGGATTTCAGGATAAATTTAAAAATCCCTCTAATTCTCTACAAATCTCTCCATGGTCTTGCCCCTGCATATATCTCAGAACTTCTCCAACCACCAGACTGCTCTGATCCTCCCACCTTGACATGTCGGCCGTGGCCTGTTCATGGAAATAACAAGGCCGGGGGCAGGTCTTTTTCTGTAGCGGCTCCTCAGCTCTGGATTAGTCCGCCAGAGGCCAAGAGACAGGCTGTATTCTGCTTTTAAGATGTGAGACCCACTGTTCTCCCTCTGGCTTTTAATTGTGTTTAACCTTTTTTAAAAATATATTCATCTGATTCTCTGATTGGTTTTAAATTGTTCTTAAATTATTTATGTTTTAATCTTACTTTATTTCCACAAAATCTGCACATACGAGCTTTTTTGCCTGTATGTCTGTCTTTGTGAAGCAATTTGATGCAAAACCTGTTTGCTTTTATATAAATGAAATGAACTGAAACTGGGTTATGATGTACAACACTAGTTTTGGCAGCAGGACCAAGACTGGATTTTGAAGTGGAAACGATGCCCTTGAGGAAGATCTAGAAGGGAGTGTTGAAGCCACCGCCAGCACCTGCATTCCTGGCAGTAAGCTTAGATTATCCCACCACGCATCACGCTTTATGCTTCTTGACCTCCTCTCAGCATGAAAAGCCCAAAGGTGAATTAAATAGGAACATTTCAGCCTTGAATTGTTTCATAACTTTTTCAAGTGGTCACACTGAGCGAAATCAAAGTGAAGCGGACAATTCCCTGATGTGACAATGGGGTCATTGCTGTCATCTGGATTAGATGCAATAACCATTTTTCTCCACGGGTTCCCGACTCCCCCCCATCCTTCATCCCCAAACCATTACCATCAAGTGTAGCGCTGCTCTCGAGGAAATTCTACCATTTGTTGAGGAGGTTTTGTCTTCCTTTATCTCCTCACCCATCTATTATGTCAAATACCACGGTGAGCTGACCGAGGGGAGATTAGCACACCCGCACTTCCTGTCACTCTTGACCTCCCGCCGTCAGGGCTGCTTCGCAAGTGAGAGCACAGAACCGGTAGAGGACACACCGAAAGAGAGAGAGAGAACGGGCCAAAGGCAAACCCCCCGTGGTGCTGAGGATTTGCCGCTTTCTGTGGAGCTGCCGGAAAATACAAACTGTATTGGTACTGTGAGGTGGCGGTGACGGGAAGCATCGATTAGGTTTGATGAAAAACAGTTGAAGTGACAGGCACGCTGCACTCACGCCTTCACGGCGTCTGCATGGATGCATCTATGTTGTCTCGAGACATGAGAAGGTCTCTGTGCAGCTGTTGAGTATCAGAGCTTAAAAATTACCGCTGTGCAGCGGATGTGAACGTTCGCTGGATCCTGCTTTGGCTCGGGGAGAATTTGTTATCTCTAAATCACTGTCACAGAAACAGCAGCACCTCAGGTACAGGAGAGTGGACAGATTATTTAGATCGTAATGATGATGCTTTTCTCCATATGGCTTTTGTGGCCGTAATGACTCAGAAATTGAACTTTCTGAGAGAGATGAAGTGAAAGGGGAGACTGGATTATACATTTCTTCCTGCTGATGACCGTCAAGTTAATTCTAATGCAAATGTCAGTCCAGTGGACCGGTGCCAGGCTCCAGGCTCAATTCTGATCTTATTTACCACAGGCGCCGTCATGCCGCGGTTGGCAACCTCCTCAGTGCCTCTCCATTGTCAATGCAGTTTGATATTTAGATTTAGATTTAGAAATTGGATGCCGCCATGAAAAAAAATAGAATTTAGCTTCATACACTTAATGCACACATATTTATTAAAGCAACTCAAAAGTTCCCATCAGAACAAAAAAGTGGTGAGAAAGAGAGGATTTATTATGTTCTCTCGTCATATTTTGATATTAAGACAAAACGCAGGAAGTATATTACCTCCCACTGAAAATATATTTGCCTTGAAATCAGAGCAGAAAAACAGATATACAATCTGTATTTCTCAGGGAGGTCAGTGTTGTCAGTTTATGCTGAGCAGTTTGTGCCATTTAGCATATTGCCAACAACAGTATGCACCAATTAATGCAACATGGAAACACCTTTGGGATCACATGCATAACCACCAAATGGGTTGTGTGGAAGTTCATAAACTGCCAGAGTATATTTTTGTCTGAGTGGATTTTTATAGTCTGACTCTCACTTTAATTTGCACATTCACATTTGATCATGTAAAGCAAACTATTAAAAGTTGACAGTAAATGATTACATAATGCTTTAGTCTAATATATATTTGTATATTTGTAATTTCTCCTCTTCCCCTTTTCTTTAGTCTGATATCAGATTAAATTGGCTTTGAACACTTTTTGCTTTTTGTTTAACTTTTTGTCGTGTTGTTGAATGACGCTTCTTTTCTTTGACCACATCCCTGTTTATCAGTCTTTGATAACAGACAGTAACTGTAGTGATTTTCTAACTGTCCATCACTATTACTCTGCAACACAGCACAACCGACAGACTGAATCACAGATAGTCGTCAAACTTTGAGCTTTGCCACACAACCATATTTTTCCTCTTTATTTGCAGACTTGATCTTTCTTTCAAATTCTGACAGTGACATTCACAGTTGGCAGCTAATGTGAAATTCACACCTAGCTTTTCGCTTTGTTTACTGGGCCGAGTATTGTGTTCACCAGCTGTATCCACTTGTGATGATTCTGGCTGCCGTGTTCGCAACAAAGCGCTGCCTCACTTTCATGTGATAAATTCTGTCGTATTCTCACCTTAAAGATAAAACGACTGGTAAAGTAGCAGCGGCTTCCTGAATGTTTATGAGGAAAACAATGTAAGCGTCTCGTGGTATTCCCACTGTGCAGGTTCCTACATTCATAAACACAAGAGTGGTGCTTTATTAATGAAGAAATATACAGTTAAATAAACTGAAACCAGAAAAGAGGAATTATCTTCTTTGCAACCAGGAAACTAACTAAAGATTTAATCTGGATGAGATGTGTAGATTTTAAATTCTGTTTTGTTTCAACGCTAAAATTTCCCACTTACAATAACAGCACAGCTGAGTTTGCAGGTGATGCGATTCTTGGCTTTTTTTTTTGGACATCTAGGTTAAAACCATTGTATCAACAACATATCAATTACAATATATTTCATGATCTGCAGGGTCTCATGGACGCACATATTTTAAGGTAGATGATGTGAAATTCTTCAAACACTTCGCTGCTTTTCTGCAGGATTACAAGTGAAATGCAACCACAGCAGTGTTGGCTTGTTTACTTCGACATACACTAATGTACTGGATTGATCTACTGTACGTTTGCATGGTGATGAATGGTTTTTCTATACCTTCATCACCTGCAGAGGAAGATACAGGATTTTGACTTACTATTGACAAGATCAGCAATTTAGTGTGAATGTTCATGCTTCCTTAAATAACCCGTTTAACCTTTAAAATTTCCCGGTCAGGTGTGCAGATTGCTATGAAAGTATGTTGTTTGCTCCTTCCAACACATGTATATTGTGTTGTATAATGAACAGTAGCAAGTTTGCTGGATTCAGAGCAAAAATCCAGTCCAGTCGATTTATGTAATAGCAGTTTAACCCAGGAATGAAGCTGTGTGTTACGCAGTTTGTCAACAATGCTTATATAAGCTGTTCCATATTCATAGACTTTCTGTTAGATATTCACATGGTGTTTTGGAGGAATGGTAACACTCGTGAAATGCATTTTCAGGGCACCTTTCCAATCCTGAGCTTGACAGGTATAAAGTAAAAATTAATAAACTCTTGAGGGCACAGAGGGCGAAAAGGAGGTTATGAGTGATGATTAATCTTTCCCCCTCAGCAAAGTTGTCTTCATCCCGACAAGTCGAGGCTCTACAGTTGCAGGCGTACTGTATTATTTGCAATGAGTTTGCTACATCCGTAGGGAAAAGTCTGCCCATGTTTGTGTCCAGTGTGAATAATTTTTCTTGAGCCAATTTATGTTTTCCTTTGAAGGGGGAAGTCTTGAGTCTGGGTGGTTTGGTGGAAAGCTTTCAAGCCCTTTTGCTTTGAACATCAAACCGCTTGTCTTAAGATTTGCTCTCAGAGTGAGAAGTGAAGAGCACAGAGTGAGGAGAGAGAGAGAGAGAGAGATACTGACATGAGGAGAACCAGGCAAGGTGTCAGGTGAGCGATTTTAAAGTTTTCCTGAGGGGCTGCACTGCAGGCACAGATAAGGACAATCCCAAAGTGTCATTGTGGCAGCTTTGAAAATAAATAAAATTGGACTCCGAAAGGACATTTCTGACATGCCAAATGAATAATTTAAATGATGCTCTGTGCTTTAATGAGCCTTTAAATTAACAAGTCGTCCCTCAGGAGCGTAGTTCTGTGGCGTTATCACCTGGTCACGCTCCCTCCGTGGCTGCCCCCGCGCTATCATCTCGTGGAGGGCTTGTCCACAAAGCGGTTGGAGGACGTGATTAACCTTGTCTCCGAATTATGGCTGAATCATGGCGCACTGTGGGAAGAGACCTTTTCCTCCTAACAGGGTTGATGTTATGAGTAAGGACACGCTGTGGTTTTTACCTGAAAAGTACTTAGTTGAAATAGCTGAAAAGGTTCTTGGGTGTTTTATCAGTCCAGCTGCATAAGGGATGAAATTCCTCCCTCTTTCCATCAGTGGAAGGTTTTTTCACGACCATGCAGATAACAGACAAACGCTTATAAAACCCAGAAGACAACCTCTTGAGATGTTTCAGGTGACGTCCTCAGAAGTACTATACATATGCTGTATGTCCAAAACCATTTTTCTCAGTCACTCAGTCAAACTGGAACACAGATGCTGGAATCAATAGAATTTGCTCTTTCCAGTGATAAGAGTTCATTTCCGATGTCCATCAACTGTAAACACTCATAGATCCATTTAGAATAAATTCTAAAAACTGCTCCGTCTGACTCGAGATCGTGCCTTGAGGCTGTGTGATATAACGATATAAGATATGTTTCATATTATGCTCCATTGTTTATTTCATTTATCTTTACAGCAGTAGTTTTTGTCTTTGGGACGACGCTTTGCTTTCTTCTGCACAGCGCGGATGCAGGCAGGAAATTTGCATGAAAGCAGCACAAACAAACACGGAGGAGAGTGAACACGACAGAGAAGGGTAACTCCGAACAGAAGGACTCTGATCAGCTCGTACCTAAAAGAGAGTTGCAGACCGGTTCACAACAGACTCAAACACCAGTCACCTTTTTACCACCTACACAACAATCATGTCAAGAACAGTGGGGTACTGATAGATTGAATTAATTCATTGAAAGTTTGCAAAAAGGTTCAAAATAAAAGAAGAAAGATAATCATATATGAGCAAGCACATTTTATTTATTTGGTATGTAATTGAAAATGTAATACGACTTTTTCATGTGGTCCTTTTGTACAAACTGGATATGACTTATGTTCTATATTTGGATATGAGATTTTGATCATGTGACCTCAAAACAATCAAATTTAGACCTTGTATTAATTTTTTAATTTTTGATTTTCCTTGTATTAATCCTGTTAATTATAGAAACAGCTATCACCGGAAAGAGGAAGATGTCTGTGTGATAGTGAGACAACAGAGTTCTTCTGCTTCTCATGAGCTAAGACGAATTGGTCGCATTTAGGCGCTCACAGAGTTTTAAAGAACATTGTCTGGTGCCACACGTGCTTGCAAAAGTATTTCAGTCTCTGTGCTTTTCAATGAAGTTGGACAACAGATTGAGTCAAAATTAGAACGTGATTGTTAACAGTTTTTCTCGTCCAACTCTTCAGTCATGTTGTTCGGCCATTTTCGTCTCTTTTGGCACCGTCCTCGAGCTATTTTCATGAAGCAACTCCATCACGAAAACTTACGGCATGAAAAAACAAAAAAACCTACATATGAGACAGCGAGTCATGCATTCAGAGGAGGCCGCGCTCTCCAGCATACCTCAAATGTGTCATATTATCCTGCCACTAGATGAAATATTAATTTGTGTCTTGGCTCCCAAGGACAAGATTGCAAATGTTTACAATCGGCATCATTTCCAAGACCTATCACTCCTCCTCACGATCCAGAGCTAAATTTCACTCCTGCGATGATGGCCATCTGGTCAGACCCGAACCTGGGAACGTGTTCAATGCTGCAAATCTGTGTTGAAATGCAACCATAGACTTTTAGATTCACTGTTGTCCACACTTTGTACTCTTTGCTGGCTACTTATTTTCTCAGTGTTTTGTTCTCAGTCTTGCTCCAACCAGAGAAATGCAGGAGTCATATGGTAGTCGCCTTTTGGCAGCGAGGTTAATCAAAGGGGGGCTTTGTAGTGGCAGCAGTCCTTTTGGTACTGAGGAGGAGCCAAAAGCCGCTTCTGTGGCAGCAGTTGCTGGATCCTCCAAAGTGGGTCAGACTGAGCGGCACACATAAATTTATATTTAATGTTCCCTGTGGGACTGATGCTTTAGACCATGAATAATTCTTCACAGGCTATAGCAGTCTTCAGTTATGTGCTCCTGTATACGTACCGCACTGTGTGACCTCGGCGATTACACATTCAGGAATTAAGAGCGCGTCCGATGCCTTTTTTTCCTTGTTGCTTCTTTTTTTATCGATATTGTGAAGTGCTCTTCATGGTTCGGGCTCTTCTCTGACGGCGTGTGTGCACTTGTCTCTGTAAACCAGTACGAGGGCATCTGTGCCAGTATCAGAAATGCGAGCGTGCCTGTATCTTGTCTGGACATTTCACGCCAACCTCAATTGTGCGCTAAGCGTTACTGCACAGTTGGTGTGGATTCATTGGCTTGCGTCGGTGTGTGAAAGTGGCACCACTTTGTGAGCTCGGTGCATGAAAGTGGCATTGCCTCACCAGTCAATAGCATGAATTATGTATGGCAGGAGAAGGTGAAAGCCATGTTCTGCATCATCTGCAGGCTGTTCAGGAAATTAACATTTGGACAGCCATTTGCTGGCTTTAGAAGGGGTTCGGGCCTTATTTAATGGCTTGCTTACAGTTGAGAAATATTTCCCAGTCATTTTCCTTAACAGGCTTCCTCTCTTGCAAATCATTTGCGACTGAAGCGGTCCCACTTTAAGGGAGCGGACTGTAAGGCGTGGGCAGCGAACAGGGCAGATGGAAGTGATCTTTAATTGGCTAGCTTCCCATCAGGTCTAATCAGGACTGGTGTTCTGTCATCCAAATCCTTCCAAGATTGTTTCCTTGAAAGACAAGCATTCAGCCAGACATGTTCATTTTACCCCTGAAGGCAATATCATCCAGGGTTTTCTCGAAAGCCTGTTTTGCATAGGACGAGTTTGGCACCACCTGTGATTTGATAAAATTGCAGAGGTTGTCTGCGTTATTAATCCTGTGGAAATCCTTCACGTCAATAATCCTTTAAGAAAAAAATCTGCTGCAAATTTCCATATTTCACCAAAACACAGAGCCCATCTGATAAGTTAGTCTCAAGTGTATCAGCATCCAAACTGAGTAGAGGAGGAGGAGGAGGAGCAGCAGACGAGGGTTGTGTTAAAGTTCGTTTTGGGTAATTAGGTTTTCACAAAGATTTGATTTTCATCCAAATCATCATCTGTACATTGTGTTTTTTTCTTGTCTTGCTTATTTATTCCCTTATAGCCGCCATCTCTGCCAGCTTCGGTCTTCACATCCATCCTCTCGTCATATTGTTTGACACTCCTCCGTGTTCAAAACTCTGAGAAGCAACATTATGATCACTGTTAAAATGACCTTTTGTGCAGCTCATTTACAAACCTAACAGCGAGTTTATTCATTGCAACGAGCGTCCATCGGTTCTTGGGGGCTTCAGAATGCAATAAAGATTAAATAAAACCATCCCAGGAGCCATGACCCATGACTGATTTTAAAAGTTGGCTTGAGGCAACTCACCAAACCTCTTTCTTTGAGGAAAAAAAATATATATATATTTGGGATAGTTGAAGAGAAACTTCTCGCTCTCAGACCGTTCAGTGTTGCTCCCAGTAGGCTCAGTCTGCTGGAGTCGTGCTCAGATATTCTTTCTCCCGCTCCCTAAAAGCTTCAATCCAGTGACGCCTACCTTCCATCAATCTTGATTCAGGAGAAAGGTCTGGTGCCTTTGGAATAAATGAAGCCCAGTAATAAAGGCTATGCATCCACTGACTGACTAAAACATCTTAACCCCATTCCCATCACTTTCTACATTAGTCGCCCTCTTGGGCAATTTGAGCTGCCTCTCTTTATTACTCCCATGTCAGTTGGAGGTATTTAATATTCCCATGGCACATTTTAAGCATTTTTTTTTCTAATCACTTTCATATAGATTAGTCAGATGTAAATAGCCCGGAGTTCTTTCAATGTTGATTAAAACTGATTTGAGTTTAAATTTGAAATAAATGGATATTGGACTTGTCAGCACTCAGAAGCAACAAAACTGTTACAGGATCATTTATTTCTTACAGTTGGGAATTTAACTTATTTTTGACAAACGCTTAAAGGAAAATTGTAGCTTTCTCCAACCTGGCGTATTTCCCATACATGTGTCCACTGTGGGCTGGTGCGAACGTTGCACTTACTACCTCTGATGTGGGAAGCTGCACGAGCCTCCTACAGCTTTACAAACAATATAACATGATCTTTATGTGAATAATCTTTAAACGGTTGTATCTGAGTCAGACGGAAAGCAAGCGCAGACAGTCGCACCCTGGCTGACTGCGTAGAGATCTACATCTGGGGCGACTGGCACGTGACACACGACTTGCACGTGTTTCCAGGATGGCGATGTTGATATGTGTTGCAAATTCATTTGTTGTAGTTTCAAAGCTGGAATATATCTCATCTGTGGAGACATCTAGATTTTCCAAGTCTGGCATCAACAGGTCTCGTGCTTTGAGGCAAAAGTTGTTCTCCTCAGTCGGCCGTGGAGAGGAGTGACCTCTGGAGCGCCACTGGTATCCCTGAGGTTGTGGCCAGGTTGAACTAAACTAAAAGACTGCACTAGAAGACAATGAAGCCAACATTAGTATATTGCTGCACCACATTAACAAATGATTGCAATCCTGTCATTTGAAGATATGTGTGTGAAGTGAGCATGAACAAAGCTCAACACCTCCCAAAACCTGCAGCCTCTCCCTCAACCTCAGCACCTCAGAGCTGAATCAACGGCTCTGACAAAAGCTTCACACATATACAGTATAACATTTATTACAAGAATTCTGTATTGGGCAGCAGTGCAGTGTGGACAAGGGCATCTATTTTTCTCTTTCAATCTGGTGGAAATATTTTATTGTGTTTGCAGGCAAACAAAAAAAATCTGCTGGCAAAGACATGAGCAGGCGAGGGATCAGTGTCATGAACTTTAAATGAGCACATTTGGAATTATTTCAAATAATTCAAATCCCATCTTGACAAATCAACAGGCCTGATGAATATTACTTTCCAACGCAAAGAGACTTGATTCAAGAATTGAAAAGTCTCGATACAGGTGAAAGTGAAAGTCTCACACTTGCAGATTTATTTGCTGTTAATTCAAACAATATGTCAAAAAGAAAATCAATGAGCTGCTGAGATTGTTTCTTTCACTGTTGCTCTAGTTTTATATGTAAGTATACATAGTTTGTGTTGAATATCCTGGCAAACTCTTCCGTCTATAATAGCCAGCAATTATTTCTGCATTCCTCTCAACCTTTACTTTTGTTGTCAGGAGCATCACTACAATATTTCTGTGGCATTTCTTAAGTTTTGGCAGCGATTGCAGGCTCCAGCTCTGCACTTGCATAGCACATTTTTGGAGGCCGTTGCTCTTTACTTTAGCTTTGAAGTAATGTTTCGGCTTTGAACATCTAAGCCTCGGGGAAATCACAGCTTTTCACAAATATCAGGTTCATAGGTTCAGATCCACGGGAGCTACGGTCTGTGAGTTGTGGACTGAAGTTGTTCAAAACCACTGTGCTAATGTCAGTTGGAGTTAATACTTGTTGTGAACTTGTTTTGACCGCGGCATACACCTAAATGTGACCTTAAAGAAATCAATAACCAAACAAGAGAAAGTTGTGACTTCTGTCCGTGGGTCTGCGAGCCGACGGAGAAAGAGCGAATGTTTGGATGTGTCAGTGTAAATTCAAGGCTTGGAGTTAAAGAATTTGAGAAAGTGACTGTGGTCAATCTAAACTGTATTTAGTTATAAAAATAGCACAACCTTTTTTTTTTTTTTTTTTTTTTACTGATAGACTAATCCATGTGTCTGTCTTTCTACCCGAGACACATTTATATTCTGGCATTGCTCAAGCAGATAACTGATATAGTTTGTTAATTTCAGGAGGGAACTTTATCATTTATGCAACTGCAGAAATGCATAAATATGTCCTGCCGTCTTATTATTTTCATTTTTCAATCACTCAGGTTTCCTGTCGCAGATCTGACTTCATTCTTATTTAATTTATTTTAATCCTTAATAGTGGAGATAATAAGAAGAATATCTCTGCAATGCACCGAGTATCTGTTACCAGCATGTAAAAAAGGTCGATTTTATGATGTTGACTAAAGGGATTTGACATATTCTGTTTCATGCTTCTTACATTTTTGTGTAATTTCTTCTTTTAAGATGCTGCAGACGATATATGATAAAGGTGAAAATGAGATTCTCGGTGCTGTGAGGAGCTTTTTACATATGTTTAGGTCTTGTTACCTTTTCAGAAATGTGTTAATATTTTATTCCTGTGGAATAAATTTACAACTAGAAATCACAGTTTATGATTTGCGTAATGAAACCTATAGATTTATCAGAATGGGAAAAGTGGACAAAATGGTGAATTACTTACTGGTTGATGAGGCTTATTATCACAGTCTGACATTAACACCCACCAAGCGCCAAATGCGGGTAGATTTTCTTTTTGGCGAGTCAGTCTTTAAAGGTTATCGGCCACACTGGCGGGTAAATATTTGTACTAAAATAGTCATGGAATTAAAAAACTGTGCTGAGAGTCTCTTCTGGGTTTTGGTGTCATTTACGGGCTCTCTCCTTCTGTCCTCTGCTGTCTGTGTGGGAGGTTGATGTGAACCACGGATCATTGCAAAACTGAACCATCATAGTGTGAAATGTTGGTGATTTTTTAAAGAGTAATAATTCTCTAAATGTTGAGTTGCAGTTTACCACATGTGGGAGATGTCATATGTTATATTAGGCCGTATGTGCAGGGGCCTTCATTAGTACAAACATGTGAGGCTGCTGAGTGTAATGTACTGTAATACCAGTTGAATAACCCTCCTTCCCTCTCTCTTTCTTTTCTCCTAGGTAAGCACTTTCTTTGCTCTCTGTTGGTAGTGGTGATGGAGGAGGGATTGGCCGAGCGTGCATCCTGTTGCTGTCGGCCCCGGTGAAGGTTTCATGCAGCTGAAATGTGAGGCAAGAGTGATTAAGGTGATGCATTGAGCCAGTGTACCCATAACAGAGATGCTTTTAGCCCTGGTTCTGGCAAAGTCAGCAGTACGAACACAATGGAGTGAACCCCCCCGCCCTCACCGCACACTCAACCACTGTACACAGGAAGCCATTAGCAGACAAAGAGGAGAGAAGAAGAAAGTGGGGAGGTGTGTTCACACCGAGGGCCTTGTTTTGTTGGACCTGTGGTGTGAAGTGCAGTCATGGCGGACGCGGCGGTTCGGTGTTCCTCAATGTTTGCTGGTTTAAATGCACGTTAAATTATTTAATGGAGTCCTGTGATCTGCTTCGCCAAATTTATATCCACAGAAATGTGTGTGTTCACTTCGTACTCGTGCACATTGACTCGAAGGCAAAGTCTTTATATATCGCAGAATCAATTCTTGATGACAGAATGTGCTTTGAATCCCATAATTTGTAGCTGGGATCATTGCTTTAGGGGATCAGACCAGTGGTTTGAGAAAAATTTGTTTAACTCAAGGCCCACTTAATTTTTCAGGAGCTTTCAACTGCATCTCATGGTCGTCTTTAGTGTGAGGCAGGGATCCTCGGCTTGCTTTGCCCGGGGGCCACTTTTGCAAAATGACAGGAGGCCAGGGGCCAATTAATATATAAACATTAATAATAATTAATCAGATACACTGAATAAACATCAAAAGGCCCAAAAGTCAACTTCCTTCATCTTCCTTTAATATCTGCAACTGCATTTTAGTTAGGTTATATTTGAAAGAGTTTATGCAACATTTAACCTCTAACATCATGCAACCACTCAAATATTGGTTCATAAACATTAAACATAAACTGCTCCTGCCAGTGGACGGAATGAGTAGAATATTTAAGCTCTTTTAATGTGAAATACAAACCATAATTAGCCTAATTTCTACATAATGTTTGACCTCTTCATCTAATAATTGTTGTCCCTCTGCACATCCTCCTGCGCTCCTGAGAGGCCGCCGCGCAAAGATCAGCCTTCTCTCTGCGAGTAACAGCCAAATGTATCCCATCATACACAGCAGGCATATCTGTCCCTCTGCACAGACTAACTGGTACAAACAAACTATTATGATCGGTGGGCCCTCGTATATCATCATCTGTTATCACATAACCGAAGCCCAGCACTAAGGTGAAGGGATGAAAACGGAGCCATCTCCATGTCAATGAGCAAACTCAATCTGCCCCTGAAGACCATGAGATGTGGGTGAAAGCTGTTCTTTCATGGTCACTATGCTACTGGTTCTGTCGTGGGAGTTTTTTCATCACAGCAAACATTAATTTTGATCAAAGTTGTGGATCATTGTGCGATAATGCAGTGCAGACTTTTCAAATCAATATGCTCTTAAACTGCACTAAAATAAATGGAAAGCACACGTGATTTGTGGTTATGGTGCTAAACTGAAACGCTGGTGTTGGTCCTTAATCATACAAGATGCTATTCTAGTGCTTGCATGAATCATTGAGATTACACATATGTGGTTTTGTACTGTGGTCGTGTCTGTACCAACCAAAGCCAAAATAGATTAGAGCTGAGCTCGTGTCAGACACCGCTGACCTGGTGCAGGTTGGCGGCGCCGGGGGAAACACGGGTCATCCTTGACGCCAATGCTGACTGACACCAATCTTTCTCCTTCCTCAACTGAGTCTTGTTGTCTTCAATCTGGCACAGTCGAACTCTCAGTACGTCACCAAAATACCAAGCAGGCTCAGGCAAGAAAAAAAAAAAAACTGTGTGCAAAAATACCACTTCAGTGACACAAAGCCTCCGCCATTCGCCATAGGGTGTGACAGAAATAGGACGCCGAGCTTGTCTGGAGCGGTGTGTTCGTACTCCTGTACCGGCTTTGTTCATGTTGTTTGGACAAGCGAATAGTAGAGTTTGAATCTCGGCTCACCAAATACAAAATGCAAGTCATGGTGGTCCTCCATGAAACTGCAGGAGCGGCTCTCAGTGTTTGTAGCCAGCAGTTATTTGTCTTTGGAAACTAGTACATGATATAAACAAAAAAACAATCCGCAGTCTGATGGTTCTTGTTATTTTCTCAACTGTCATGAACACCAAAGGAAGGAAATTATGGCGAACTGCACTGACACATCCATTATCCTTAACTCCAGTTACAGAGTCGAGAATTTGATTTGTTTTGACGTTCTGCGCTGCCAAAATCTCTAATCTCCAGAGTTGACAGGTTACCAAAACTCAAATAAATGAGCCACTTTGAAAAAGGGGCTTTTTCAACCCTGACCTGCCTGTAATTGGGGAGTGTGTGCACTTAACACTATGTAATGTGGTCAAGTTAAAGGATGAGTCTGGTGGGTTTTTTTTTTAAATATTTTTCTTATTGTCAACAAACCAACAGTGAGGTTGATCATTTCTCAATACTTTCTGACGTCCGCACAAGTCCATTGGTCCCTAGTGGAGACATAAATCTTATTTGTGGTTAGAAACAGGTGAGCAAGGAAGGTACGGCAGACTTGTCCAGTATGGGACCAGGCAAACAGGCAGACGTCCAAAAACGATAGCTGAACCACGAAGTACATCAAACGACCTGGTGGAGAATGAATGGGCTGGTGCATGTAGTACAAGGCTGATTTGAAAGTGGGAACAGGTGTGCAGGGGGAGGTCAGGTGATGAAAATGGGCGGATACTCTAATGACAAGAGAGTCATATTTTTTTGTGTTACAATAGTTGCTGTGTCAGATTAGGTGATTAGGTGCCGGGGGACACGACACCATCTGTGCATCTGTGCATTACTCTTTTTGTGCAATACTCCACCCCATCAAAGTCAAGCCAAGCATTTCATATTTGATATTTAACATTTCATATTTTATCCTTCTGTACTGGTCATATATATCATATCATATTCATCTTCTCATGTACATCTGTAAATAATCCCGTTTAAATTTGTAAATTTGGTAAATTTGTAAATACTTTTTTTAGCCTGTTTATTTTCATTCTTGTTCTATCACCTTGCTGCTGTGCACTGCAAATTTCCCCACTGTGGGACGAATAAAGGTTTATCTTATCTTATCTTATCACACCACATGGTGATCACAGCTCTTTCACAACCTGTGTGATGTCATCAGGAAGGAGGAGCTAGAGACCGATTTCAGGGAACAAGAATGTAAACAATGACGTCAAAAGCGATATGTTCGATACTGACTGACAGAAACTGTGACTTTTCTTCTGTTTCCACCTCATAGCATCAACATTGTTCCTCTTTCACGTCGCCATTTTTTCCCCAAAACCCTTTTTTGTGTCCGACGCCCCGTCTCTGTCAGGTCAGGCTGATATAGTGCAGTCTTAACCTGACGTTAGTGAATGATCGAGGGAGCAGATAGAAACTAGAGCTGAACTAGAATCAGGCTGATTTTCTGACGAGGAGTAAATTGGGGACTATTTTCAGCTGCAGATTAATACACATATAGAGCTCTGGTGAACATTTACGGCACCACAATGGTGTCTGTCAGATTGACTCAAAATAAACTACAGTGGATGCGTCATGATGGAACATGTCACCCTGTCAAACTGCGCAGCTCATTCATGTGTCCCGGGCAACAATTGAGCTCTACGACACAAAGCAATAAGCCATATCAGGCTGATTAGTCGGATCAGTTCATTGTTGGTTTTATTCTTTTCGTGGGGTTTGGTGACAAGTAGAAAAATATAGAACATCACCTGCCTTCTCTGAAAAATAAAGAAATGAGGTGAAATTCGATTAAAGACTATACATTTGCTGGCAATCCTCCTTCTCCTCCTTCTTCGAGCAGCTGCTGTCTTGTGCATGCTCACTTACATGCCATTTCAGTGTAGAAATATGCACAGTCACATTTGATGTATCCATGGGGGAGGCAGTCAATGGAACATTATTATCCTAAGTGCACTGCATCATTGTGCTGCAGAATAGGACGTCTTTCCATTTCAAGCCATCCACTTTGCATTTGATAGAAAACACAGCACATCTTTTATAACAGCCACTGGCAGTGCGTCATTTTTTTAAGTAGTATGGGCATTTAAGGAAGGAGGATGGATGTGTCGAGCCGCGCATTTGCTCGGCGCGTCTTTTATCACAGGCTGCGCCATTGATAACTGATTAATTCAAGCGTTTAGCAGACGTTCTTATTCAGAGCTGTTTACAGTTACTCAGATATTCAAGTAATTACAAATGAGTACAAATTAAAGGACTCCTGTTTTTTTTTTTTTAAGGTGATTAACATGGATAGAGAAAAAAAAAAGTACAGAGAATTTCCAGTCATGTCGGTATCATACACTGTTATATGTTGAGCTTCCAGCCGGTTCAGAAAATGCCAGGGAAAATGTCAGCGACAGATCCGCCCGGCTTCACGTTAAATTCACTTGAACCCTTTGTTTCATCACTCATCCTGCGTCGAAACGTCTACATTCCTCTTCCTTGACATTTTAACAGCATAATGTGGCAGCTCAGCAGCTCAGATCCGAGCTCTCTTTAGATTTGTTTTGATTTTGTATGTTTAATTTCGCTGGATGGAGCTTTGCAAAACCTGAGCTAAGCCAGTGGCAGAAATGTGGCCGGGACAGAATCAGAAAGTTCTGATCGGCCTTGGGAAGAACGTCAGTCTTATTCAAGGTCCACTTACTAGCTTTTTGTCGAGCTCTCAGCTGCATCGATGCCTGACAGAAATGCAATATAGGGTGATGGGAAGTTTGTTCAGACTTAATATCTCATCTGCAAAATTATCTTCTGTTTGCAAGTTGTTTGTCCTTTTGTCCATCAAAATGTTTGGCTGGCTTGACTGCGTTTTCACAAATGACAACTCACTTTGAAGTTTGTCTTCCCCGCTTGACTCCTTGCAACTCTCCTTCAGAGTTGGGTCTCTGAGATTTACATAGTTCAGAATATTGATAGACTGAATTATCAGAGTTAACTACCAACCATTTGAATCTAGTCAGCCTCTTGTCGGTGAACAGCTTGAAATCCTTCCTCCTGTGCATGATTGTTAAGAGGAATAACTCTGACTATTGTTTAAGGGGTCGCGTATAGAGAATTATCACTAAGCTCTACTAAAGTCGCGCTGCACGTCTGCTGGATGTGTAAATAATTCTTTGCAATTTTATAAGTTGTTATAAGGTGATAATATGTCTTGGACCCCATAGCGGTCGTGACATTATCACCTTGCCGTGGAGAGACTCCTCTATAATTGGAATATGTGAAGTTGGTAGAGGACTGTATCTCTGCTGAGTGTGCACCGTCTCTACTTCCCAGCAGATCAAACATTGTGACCTGACTTTATGCATGTTTGTGTATTTCTTGGATTATCTGTCAGTGGAATTTACCTTTTTGTAGGCTGCGCTCTTTGTCTGTTTAGGAATAACGTCGACCGCAGCTTATGTCCAGTTAATCTCCTTCTCTTCATTTAAGATAAACATTACTCGAGGAATTTAGCCAGAGAAAGAAACGTGAAAGCTTTTACGACCTGAACATACTCCAGATGCTTGATGCAATAATCTCCTCCTTTAAATCTAAACAAAGCATGAAATTTCAAATGTCCTGCAGATGCTGTGAGGCCTGAAATTGCATAGTAGGCAATTTTTAAAAGCATAAAGAAAAAGTCAGTCAGAGTCAGAGGGACCAGACTGTCTGAGCCGAGGAGCCCTATATCCCCCATAAAATACAATTTCATTTTCATTTTATTTAGCACTCAGTGGTGGATACAGCTCGCCTGGAAATCCTCAAGGAAAACATTAATGTATCATTTAACTCGGCTGCTTTGTTCTATAGCTTAATGGCAGTTATAAATACTTTTAATGCAGCCAGTGAAAGTAGATGATCCATCTGTTCATGAGTCAATTAGTTATTCAGACTGACACATAAATATAATGTAAAACGTTAGTATACCATCATATCTTAAATCTTACAATACAGACTGTTTGAGTTTTAAGCTTAAATGGATTCAGGAGTTTCTAATTTGAATATCTGACAGAAAAAAAAATAGTTTTCTAACAACTAATAAAATGATCTGTTGCACCTTTACTAAACAACAAGGTTTCTAATTTGTTTGGTTTCTTAAATTCACAAACCAGACATGAATATCAGGCCGCTGCATGAAATAATTCTTGCAAAACCATTTTCTAAAATCAGCCATATTGTATCATAAGCTTTTGATTTCATCCTCATTTATTAATTGTTTTCATTGGCCATGTTGACTTTTGAGTGTGAATTACACCGACAGATTTGATGGTCTGAGCTCTGAAATCCTTTTGCATCTGCAGATCCTCGTTGTAGCTTCACCTCTGAATTTGTAGATTCTAACTTATCTACAGACGCAAACCGTCACATTTAATTTTACAAGAGAGCCGGACTATATATTGTAAGATGCAAATGGAAGCCAATCTATTTCAATCCTTGAAACAGATGGTCCTTGAGCTGTGGTTAAGAGTGGTAAATGACCTGTTCTCTGGCTGCCTCTGTCGCTGTCTGAATAAGAAACTGTCCGCTGACAAATGGACAGATTCACAGCCCAAGAATATATATCACCGCTCCTCCTAAGTTCAACTCTAACCGACCGAATTTATTCTAAATCTATTAAAACTGTCTCATATTAAATGCTGGTGCAAAGTGATTGCTTTGATTGCATCCAAGGTGGATCAAACTGTCTGCTATATGAGCCCAGTAAAAATAGCCCTGTGAGATGCAGGAAAAAAAAAAATGGACTGACAGCAGTGTAAACAGCAAAGCCAGTATCAGTTGCCTTTCTGTGGGAATTCTCACCCTATGGCATGCTGTTTTTAGATACAGAGGCAATGGAAAAAAAAAAAAAAACAGAAATGTCAAGATATCCACTTTATCTTCCACTTCACCAAATCTGAGAGAGGTTCAGAAGTTTAGTGCAACAGCCACTCTCTGACCTTTCTATACATTTCTTCAGTCGAACCAGAAACAGACTCGCAGAATATCTGGCAGATCACACGATGCAGACGTAAATGTGAGTGAATATGTTCTTCCAACATACAGGGGTTGTTTCACAGCTGCAGAAGGACGTGTTATTTGGACACTTGTGTTGTGTTGCAAGGTTGAATAAAAACATGATTTTGAAATGTTTGTTATGGTTAATTTAAATCGTGAAAGTTGCAATTCTCAATCAAAATTGTAGTAATAATGATAATAATAAAAAAATATTCAGCGTGATTTGAATGAGTTTAACATGTTAAAGGAAATAAATACATAACAACACTTGGAGTCTCCAGCTGCGTGAGGCTGGATTTGAAGGCACAGTGGTGCTTTTGAGCTGAAAAGTCAGAGGGTCACCAGCGTTATTTCAGTTCATCCTCTGAATGAATGCGGCTGATTTCATGGCAATGCATCCAATATTTGTCAAGCTCCTTCAGCCTGGACCAAAGTGGTCGACTGACTGCGAGCGTGGCAACTAATATGATGTAAAAATAATGATAAACACGTAACATTTATAATGAAGCGTGTTCGTACGTTTACACCAGCTTACTTCATCTTCTCACATGCTTTTTTATTTTTTATTTTTTTATTTTGCATGGCCAGATTTCCGTCTCGCAGCAACACGCACACGCACACACACACACACACACACACACACACACAGAGGCTGATTGCAGTCTTACAAAGCCCATTTTCTGTTCTGCTCTCCCGCGTCTCTCCACCCAGGCCTCAGAGGTTCAACATTAAAGATAAAACATGAACCTTCATCTGGAGGTTCTGCGTAATCAGAGCTCAGTAGGCCATTTCCCCAAAGTGCCTACTGGTGCACAAGATACAAGAACAGAAGTGAATGTGATCTCATTTGAATCACACACTCTCCACGTCATATGTTTTACAAATTATGTTATCGCTTTTTATTCATGTCTTTAATGAATATGGAGTTTGGGGAAAACTGACTTTTGTGTTCACATAGGTTGGATTCACATGACACTGACTGTGTTAAAACATCACTGCATTCAAGAATAGTCAATTGCCAATTAGCTGCCCAGTGTATGAGCTGTTTTCTGGCTGTTTTTGTTCTCCAGTGGTCGATAAAGAGAAGATAGAAAGATGCACCGATAAGTGAAAGCACTTCTTGTTGGAACTCTCCCAGTTTGTCATTAACACAGTGTCGAGGGAAATACTGTGCATCTTCATTTCATTCATTTATATTTCATAGACATATCAAATATAAAGGAAGCGGCTGTTTGCAGCTTTGGCACAAAGAAACATGGAGAAGCATCAACCTTGAGATGTGCACGTCTGCACTGGCAGCATTGACTGGAACACATTGTACGCTCTTGATCATTTTCGTGACCCCCCGACCTCTCGTGCAAACTGTCAGGCCAGAACTCCTATTGGAGAGAAATCAGAAATATCTATATTGTAGAAAAACACAACAGCAGCTGCTTTTGCTCAGAAACACTTCTTGTCGTCAGTGTGAAGCTCCCGGTGCAGCAAAGTGTGAAGGGTCTTATTCAAACATATTTAATGAAGGGGGAACTAATCAGGCCCCGTGGTCACTGCTGTCACCGGGTCGTCCACTGACCCCATTCATTACTGTGAACTCAGGCCGGCTTCTTCTAATTTGTTAAGGCTGTCACCTGTAAGTGCTCAATGTTCGTATTATTGCTGACATTCATGTTGCTGTGAAAGCTGAAGCGAAGAGAAGCAGCATGTCGTTCAGTTTTGTTTTCATAAATGGACGTTTAAGTTGTTAGGTTTTCATTTGTAACAAAAAAAATGAAATTGAACTCATCAACTTAAAGTCTGTTTGTTTCATTTAGGACCGATTGATTCTATCTGAGTGGTTTCTATCGACCTGTAGGCATCTTAGCTTCTCTTTGCGAGACTGTAGAACTGGCTTCAAGCTTCTCACCATCTTCATCAAGCAAGGATGCTGAAAAAACAAAACAAATCCTTGCGATGCCTTTGGGTGCCTCCATCTCTCACGTGACCCTCTCGTTGCTCCTTCCTTTCAGCTTCATTTCCCTCAATTTGAAAGGCATTGTGTTTGTGACAACACAGGGCAGCTCTGCCAATCTAATTTGCATATTGAGATTTGATCACAATGCTTTAATGAGACATGCTTAAATACAGCAAATTCCAGTGTAATTTCAGGATTACACTTGACTTTTGTGATTCCCTATCCAATACACCCAGAACGCATGAAGTGGTTAAGTGTAAATAGGCTGTTTAATCCGCAAAGATACGTCCTTTGCTGTTTCCTGAGAGCTTATACAGATGCTGTTTATGCCAAAAGCCAACGTGGATGGATGGATGGATAGTTTTAAAACTCAGCATGAGAGCCCAATTCACTCCCACTTGAGCAGATGGACTAGTACTTTGACTAATTTGCTTTTTAGTCCAAGAACATGAATTGTCGAGCTTATCCTGAAAAACATTTTTTGAACTAACTGATGAAAAGCTAAAAGTACGTCTCTCAAGTGAAGCGGCATTCATGTATTTATTGCTCTGCGAACCACTGGAGAGCTCGGATTTTCCCCGTCCTTATTGTGTGAAGTGTAAGTGAGCGGAGTCAAATCTTTGTCCCCGCCGTCTTCCTGCTTTTCCAAACTGCAATCTCAGACCTTCTTATTTTAACAGACGGATTGTGGTATAATGCCACATAACAAACAATGTCGTCTTTGAAGGGTGACTTTGATGCATTTTTAGGACGTTTACTGGGAAATCAGCGCGCCATAGTTTCAGGGCTTTCTTCTTGATATTAAGGTCTAATTTTAATATTTCAGTGAAGCCTTTACTCTTTTCCATTGTAGTTCATCCAAAGCTCTCAGAAACTGTGCAAAGATTTCACTGAAGTTGCTTTTAAGCCCTCACCCTTGAGACAACATTGCAATAAAGCAAAGTATTTTCAGAAGTATTCAGATTACCAGTGTTATTGTTGCTATTCTTGCACAACACCAGTTCTTCATGTTGCCCTCAAAAGAGAATTAATAGGAATACAGCTTTGTCTTGTACACAACCATTTTTATTATTTGTGCAGGTCTCAGTTGCAATGAGTGTCTTCAGGTCTGCAGGTCTACATCCATGTCAGTCAGTGTGTTCAGTCCTGTCGTGTTTGTCATAGAGCTGGTTACATTTTCATTTAGGAATCTGAGCAAGTCATCGGCGCCCGAACCAAGTCGTGATTATCTTTATTATGCTCTGTGGAGATAGTTTGCGTTCAGGAAATGGCAGAGAAAATGAGCGAGTGACGCCCAAGACCAAAGATTCTCTATCTTCTAATCATATCCCAGGCAGGGGAATCAGTTACCAATTAGCATCCGGGCTCAAACTCATCTCCGCAGCTCTGGGTCTTCCTCCGCTCTCAGGTTACCCCCTTTTTTGTGGCAGTTTTGCCTGCGGTGGTGTCTTCATTTGAAAGTCTGAACAGGCAATTATGAATTACTCACATGGGGCGTCGTCAGTTTTTTTTTTTTTTTTTCTATAAACAATATAGGAAAACATTTTTTCAAACGAGAGTTAGCTTTTTTTTTTTTTTGATGGAAAATGGAGCTTAGCGACTGCAGCTCATCACGACTCCATCGAGGAATGTGGGGTTGATGTGTTGCAAGTTGTTGCGAGGTCCCTGGTGAGCTGAGATGCTCGGTGCAGCCGGCGGGATCTTAGACGAGATGAAATGCCATCAGAGATACAGTATGTAGGAGTCTTAATTAAGTCAGTCTTCTCTGATTGTGAGCTTTTAAAGCATGCCTATCTCAAGCTTGCCTGCTTAATTGGATGTGTGTGTGTTAGTGTGCGCCTCCTCTGTGCGTGGGTGAGCCTCTTTGGAAATGTGCATGTCCGTATCGCAGTCATTATATGTGTAAACAGGAGCTCAGCAGGGAACATGTTGCATAGCACAAACCATCGGCATGTTTACTCAGTCTCTTTTCTCAGCTCGGGGTCTTTTCCCTCATTCTTTCCATCAGCACGGTTGTCTGCTCCACAACTTTGGTGACTTAGATGACTTGGGTGTGTAGGTGGCGGCTCACTTCACAGACTTCACACACAAACACACACACTCTTTAATCTCCCCTTTACCCATTCCTTGTTAGGCAGATCAGCCACGATGCGCTGCTCTTTTCAATCAATGAGTGCCAAAGGCAGTAAATCAGGGATTAAGGTGCGGCATGGCACTCCATTCTGCATGCTCCTGGTCCTTCATCTCATCAAGGTGCAAACAGAAAACCCAAGCAGTTGCACAGCTATGATGGGCCCCCCTACACTTTAATCATCGCCTGTGACCTCGCTCATCACCGCCAGATTAAAAAACAATTGCGCCTTCGCCTCGCTCCCTGCCACAGCTCCCTGCTAGTTTTATTTATTGGCTCTCGTCTCCCTGGTTAAATTATTTTTATCAATCAAACAAGCCCATCAAGAAAAGTAGCTGCCGTTTAGATAAAGGCCCCCCGACTGCTGATACTCAACCAATGAGGAGGCCCGTAAAGGCAGATGAAGTAGTACAGTGCAAACCTCCAGGGAGCACGTGTACATCTGATTTTGGTATGAAGCTATCGCCCAGTTGAATGGGATTTCAGAATCAGTTTTGTCCCAAGGGAAATTCAATAGATTGCCTGATGGATCGAGTCTGTATAATGGGAGTGACTTATAGAGGCATTCGCTTTGTATTGTCCCTCTATAAGCTGCATGACACAAACACGCAGGAACACTACAAAGCTCTGTTAAGAAACTGCCTCGCATTTCTAGGCCATTTCAGACTTTGATGGCGTTCTGTATTTTTTCTTATTCAGCTGATATCCAACTAAGAATAGATGACAGAAAGACGTTCACGGTGCAGCCGGAAATATCTTGAAGCCAGAAAACTGCGGAAATTGCACAAACGTATGCAGAATTTGCAGAAAGCCGTTGCAGGAAATGAATAATAAATTTCAGGTTTCGTTGTGTTTCAGAATAAAAAAAGCGACGGCTTCGTTCTCGAACAATCACACAGAAAGTCCACTGGAGATGAGGAAGATGAGCAAACTCTTCTGCGGAAGGTTGCTTTAATAAAGCAGAAGGCAAAGTAAAAAATGATGTGCTTCACTTTTCAGTCCAGCTGGAATTTCGTTAGCTGTGGTCGACATCAGAAGCAACTCATTGCTTTGTATTTATCCCTTTGGATAAATGTGCTGTGGTGAGCGCTGTCACTGTTTTCATGTATTTCACTCATTGCTCGTCCAGTCGGAATCTGATCTGGTCATAATTTCTGCTCTGAGAAGAGTTGATTGACCAAGTTTCTGAAGCGAGGCAACACAAGAGCATCTTACCTGGTAGTCAGTCAGAGGATGGACACAGTCCTTCACTGGGAATGTGTTAAGGCCACATCTGAGGCGATTCGCTCACACTTGAAAGCGATGTGAAAAGCCTGCAGCGTAGCCTCCTCCTGCCTGCATCCCCCTGGCTTCCCGATCTCTCTCCGAGAAGCCTCTGTGTCCTGCACGGCTTTGTAGTCTCGACGTGAGGAATCGTACGTATGGGGAGAGAGCGGCGCACGCTTCTGGATGGTCTCCCCCCTCAAAGGCATTCGTGGTTCCAGTGTTTGCTGTGTGTATGAAAAGTGAAGGAAGTAGTTTGAATGGAAAAAAAGTTTTCGGGACAGAAGTTCAAAACCTGCCTAATTTCACATCTCTGCACATCAATCAGTGCATGAAGTGGGCGTGAATGTCGGATTGTCTGTTTCAGAAAGTTTCATCATCTGCTCAGGGACACAAGTGGACTCCATTTAGTTCAGTGGCTTATTTGTATCACAAACTAATTTACCTATTTTTTTTATTACTTTACTGAGAATTTTTTTTCTGTCTCCAGAATGTGTCATAACATGTGTCATCGTGTTTCCATCCACCTGTTTTTATGTGCATTTTCTATTTGTGCACATTGAGGATATTGCAAAAAAAAAAAAGGTTTTTACGCTTTGCTGGTGCAGAAAAGTTGGCGCATTGATAAAAGCAAAATGTGAAAAACATGCTGCAGAAACCCACTAAAGAATAAATCATGGCATAAATGAAGCACGTGCCTTAAACGTCCACTGAAGCTTCTGGTCCACAGGATCAACAGCAGCACACGTAAACACCAGATGTGGATACTGTTCCTCAAATTAAGATAGAAATAAATGACATACTTCCATCCCATTTTCCCACATCACTTTCTTTCATTTGAAGTCGGACTGTCATTTTGTTGTGCCCTCCTCATCTGCAATGATCTTGAATAAATAACCTACCGATTATTTATGTCAATACACATTTTCTGTATTCTCTTTTTTTTTTAATTTTTGGATCATAGCTTGTAGCTTCACCTCTGTTAATATCTTTCTCATTACAAAACGAAACCACTGGGTGTTTTTTAGATGACGTCGCTTTTAAGGATAATAATAATTGCTCATAACTATAAACTTACCCAACTAAGGGAATATAGAGAAACAGAAGAAAGAAAATGTGGCTGTGGAAGAGCAGGTTGCTCACAGGCACAGTGAAAGTCTTCTGGTCAACATTGGAGATCGAGATGAGGCCTGACTTCACACGTTTCCTCCATTCCTCTGGCCTTCTATCTCTTTCATTGCATTTTGCAAATTAGACGAAACCGCTGTCCTCAAGCTCAAACTGCGATCAATCTTTTTGCACTTCAACTTCTACAACTAAACCGTCATTTCAGATCCACTGCATAGCTGTGAGTATTTTTCTACACTTACAATTCACATCCCTTTGATTAAATCCTTCCAGACATGGTCTTGTCAGAATTTGCACTAAATCCAATCAATAAATTCTAATCTTGCAACACTTGAAACATGACAGTCATTTTCTTCAGCTGCTTTTGGACACGTTTAAAATATTTTTGCATCTATAAACACAGAGAACATTCAGGGATGACATAACATCAACTATAAACTGAAGTAGATTAGGTACAGTAGGTCGGGGGAATGGCAAAGCACCGAATATCACACATTTACTGCCAAGAGTGTGTATTTATACCAGAGGGAGGATTTTTCTTTTTACTAAAGACCTTGTGAGGAAGCATGAAGCGTTTCTCCGCTGCAACAAGCAATGTTTCAACTTAACCTCTGGAGACAATATTTTGACCAAAGTGCCTTTAGTTTCTGCTTCGGGGTCCGAGTCAAAATTGGAGTTGAAGTAGCTGCAGGCGAGAGGTTTTGGAATTCTCTCGCTGTTACTTGATTTGAGAAGGTTGTGGGAGATGAAGGAGAGCAAGACGCTTTTTAAAGCTGATAGGATTATTTATGTGTTCTGTGCCTATAGCAGACTGGATTTAGCCAATCCCTAGACATCTCTTTTTCCTCTCTGTACCCACAGCTGTCATGCAGAATATCTTATCACATCGGCTGAATGTGGGTGGGTTGGTCTGTCGCCTCTCTGTGTGTGTGCACGCCTGCCTCTGTGTGTGTGTGTTAACATGAGAAATGTGGCTTGTGGTTAAAAGGGCAGTGGAATAATCACTCTGGCACCTGCTCAGACTCCCATGCGTTGTTAAACATCCAGCTACTCACAAAGTCAAATACAAGACAAGCCTAATGGCTCCCCAATGCTCGTCTTTGTAAATGATGGTGTTAACTACAACTCTCTTAACACTTAAGCACGTCATGGATCAAATATACCACATATTCCTGTGGTTCGTGCCTCCCATTAAAGGTGTCAAGTTCAACTCAACTGCACCGCTTTAAGTATGAAAGTCCCTGTTGATTTTTTTCAACTTGCTTTTACCTCCATTTTCCATTACCTTGACGTAACATCCCGCCGTTTCTTGGTTTTAAAGTTATGCATTAGAGCGCATACTTGACTTCCTGATTGTATCTTTGTACGTCAATACACTTTTAATGTACTTTTATATGTGTTTACTGTATATAAACAACCTTGATTCGAAAAAAAGTTGGGACTCTGTGTAAAACATAAATAAAACAGAATGTGATAATCTGCGAATCCTTTTGAACCTGTACTCGATTGAAAACAGCACAAAGACAACAAAAGGAGCAACAAAAGACTGTGAAAGTTGTGGACTGATCCAAAAACACCTGTTTGGATCATTCCACAGGTAAACAGGTTCATTGGTAACAGGTGATAGGATGATGATTGGGTATGAAAGGTTCATCCTGGAAAGAATCAGTCGCTTGTCGTTCACAAGCGAGGATGGAGAGAGGTTCAACACTTTGTGAACACATGATTGGATAAAGGAGATTAATACATGAGCAATTCATAAAACTGTCAGTAAACACAGTTTGTTTACAAATGATTGCAATCTTGTTTTTATTTTTGTTTTACACAGAGTCCTAACATTTTTTGGATTAGAGCTTGTCTATACGTAAACACAGTATGTACATATATGTGACTGTGATGTTGTTGGGTGACAGCTCCACTCCACATGAGCCAAGATGAATGGGCTCAGTCGTCATTATGATTTCAGTGGATGTTGGAGAGAAAAGAGAGATTGGTTCCATAGCAGAACATAATTGATTTATAATGCACCAGCTAGGAAAGCAGTGCGTCGCTCCTCACGCGGATCAAAAAATGGTGGAGGGCGTTTGGAGGTTAACAAAAGCGGCCTTGGAGGGCCGCACGAGACGGGAGAAGCTCCGGGGCGAAGTGTGTCGACGGCGGTCAGTGTTTGGTCTCCCCGCGGCAGGTGAGCAGAAAGGCGGGCCGGATGAAAGCTCACGCTCCAGTTGAAAAAGCAAAGGCTGATGCGGGCTGTTAAGGTGCATCCTGTGATGGCCTCAGGAGGACGCCGGCTTCTGTTCCAACCAAGCTGCACCAGCACAGCAGCTGATTGGCACGGAAACATCTCCTCCAGATGAAATCCAATTTGCTTTGATGGCGTTTTTGGTTTACTTCCAAACGTCCTGAGTTGACTTACTGGATTTGGATCGGGCTGATTACGGCATTTCTTAATTGACTGACATCAGATATTTAAGCTTGATCTCGGGTTGAATTAAAAAAAAGCTAACTGTGCCCACTGACTTTTCTGCAATATATCTTAGACAGTAATTGTTGATCTGTGACAGAAAGCAAACTCTGGTCTCGAGCACAAAAACCGGCCCTGCTACGCATTACATTACATTTCCTTTTCACGCCAATTCATCACCCTGACCTTCACGTCCTTACTTTCTGGCTAAATAATGGGCGCAGCGCTTTGTGCAGTGGTAATGAACGTTGGCATTGAACATAAACTGCAGGCTGAAAAAATCAAATATGAACGTAATACCTTGGATAATTCATCGGAGATTGGCCGGAGATGAGATGAATCGTGACATCTGCAGCATGGTTACATTATGTTGTGCTTGTATTTTCTGTCTCTCTTGGTGCCAGACAATGCAACTTTTATAACAGCAGGAATTCTTACTTGTTCAAAAGGTGAAGCATTTTACTCATTTTGTGATCGTTAGCCACCCACAAGGTCCGTGTAAATGTTTTGCAGCTGAGGTGCTGGAGCAAACTTTGGATTGTAAAATGATCAGAACTTGGTCCTTTTGCCTGAAAGCGCCAAGATTCACTTAATGAGTGAAACGATGGTATGAAGTCGAACACGACTGAGATTCTCTGAGCTATTCGCTTTCTTTCTTCTCGACTGACGCTAAGTGAGTGCGTGTGGTGGTGAAAGGAAAGTACAGGATTTGCGATTTGCAGTCAATTCTCACCAGTTACCTCGAGCCTTTTCACAGCTTCCCTCAATTTACATTCACAAACATCATCTTGGATATTTACCAATTGCTGAGTCGGTGGCGGCGCGAGAACAATCTCAGATCGGCTCTCTGAATTCCTCTCAAGTCTCACACAGTGACAGCGGAAGATGGGCGCCTGACGCCTGTGTGTTCGCTTGATATCTCATTCCCAAACGCGCCGCGCTACTTTTTAATAGCGGAGCTGAGAGCTGCAAAGGAATCTCGTTTATTAGGATTCAGCCCACTTCCTGACATGCTGCGAAGGAATAGATAAGAGCAGTGGGAATGCGGCCTGAGTTAAATAAATAAACAGATCATGGCACCAAATAATTAACCTCTCAGGGTCTTTGACATGCTCTGAAAATGCTGGAGGGGCAGGGGGTTGTGGGGGTGGATGAAATGGAGGAAGAGCTCTCACACTGAGCCGGCTCGTCTTCCTCAGGAAGCTGCTGTATACAGTATGTATCTCCAAGGTGAACCTGTCCGCTCAGATGGTCCTTCACCTCACGCAGCTTCCTTCTGAGGATGAGCGAGCTTCATCTTAATAATGCAGTTCTGGAGCCGTGTTTTGATCACCTCATTAACAGATGACAATTGACAGATGTTAGCGCTTATTATTTTATTACTTTTTAAATAAATCATCGGTGCTGTCGGTAAATCCTGCCCACAGCTGTCAGCACACTGCCCATGAACATGAAGCCCAACCAAAGGGCCACTTACTACATTTACCAGAGCTTTCAACCACGGCACTAAAACAGTGTAAGATGGGTTTTAAATATTTATAAGACGCTGTGATGTTGTTGAAATGTCTGTGACAAAGCTTGATTGTTATCCAACAACAAAAAAAAGATGATTTACCATTTGTATTTGAGATGAATTCAAAGTGTATGCTCCAAAAAGTCAACAAAATTCAATTCAATTCAAAAACGTTATTTCAAGAAAAAAAAAAGGGCTGCAACTAATGAGGATTTGTTTTTTTTTTCCAATTCGTCATTTCAGAATCTATAAAATCTGTTTCCTGGAGATATTGTTTAATATCCTCAAATTACTTACTGTCTGCTTCTGACCAACCATACAAATTCAGTGTACAATGAGTAGCATCGAGTCACACTGGAGAAGCTGGAATCAGAGAATATTTGGTGAATTATCATTATTTCTTCCTTTTTTGTTCATTGTTTGCATTAAGCAACTAATTGTTTTAGCACTAATCTCATTATAAGCTGTGTAACTTTTCATTATAAATGTTACAAAGCACTCCCAATTTTTAGGCTTTTATTATTTAACTTCCTATAGCCAATTAAGGGATGATTAACTTCCACTTTTGGGAAGTCATGCACATGATGTAAAAATGATGACTGTAAGGACGCTATTATGAAAGTGATTATTTTCAACGCTTGGTCGTCATTCTCTTTAGATTTCAGCCAACCCGCTTCCCATTCAGGGAATACAGACCAAGAGACGAGCCAAAAGATTCCAGCTTTGAATCTGAAAGCTTCTCGAAAGATTTGTCAAGACCCTGGGCAGCGATGGATCTCACCACAGCATTTTTAAAATAGCACTAATTATCCGAGGGAGTGAGTTTTGGTGGCTGGCTGTTTTCTCATGGAGAACTAACACAATAATGAAAATCAGCAGAGTTCTAAGCCTCTTATATCTCCCTTTATTCTGAGTCCTCCTTCAGCCTTTAAATTGCCATCATTTGACAAAGTAATCAACATTGTTTTAATTAAGTTGCCTAACTTGCCCTGATGCATTTTTCTCTGCCTATTACCACACACACACACGCACACACACACACACACACACACACACACACACACACACGCGCTCCGTCACATCACTCGCTCACCCCTGCTCACACACTCACTGTCAGCAGCCGTTTGACAGCGGCGGCTTTGAAAAGACCAGGAAGTTGCTTTTAATGGAAACTTTGCAAATGGCCTCCCTCAATCTGGCTGCAATCACTGGGGCTGTGTCCTGTAATGGATTTCACACAGCAGAACAGTCGTCCCAACACTGTCAGCGAATATTAAAAATTCATTTCAAAAAGACAAATATGTGCCTTAAAAACAAGCGGCAGTTTGTCTTGTAGAATAATTGAGTTTCGCCGTGATTAAAACGTTTTCTGGGCTTTGTGTAAGATAGCAGGTCGCTTACAGTAAGACCGCTGTCACAGCCTTGACACCGGACATTATGTATTTAATGTATAGCAAAACAACATCACACACACAACATCACTTTTCATAAGTTGTAATACAGCTCAAGGTGAGAGATTAGAGAGGCTGTGTTTCAGCTCCTATAGCTCGATTCACTGCTGCAGGCTTTACCGCTCGCTTTCCATTCATAAGATAATATCACACACATAATGTTATGGTCTATAATATATAACCTACAAGCTGCAATAAACCTCAAAACTATTATTTATGTGTCCCTGATATGTAGAAAATGTATATATTCATTTTGCCAGTTTTCTTCATTGGAAACGAAATCTTTTCCCGTCACATACTGAGGAATCAAGACATGCAGGTATTTAATGTGTTATTATCTGTGAGCTATTATTACGTAACAGAATCCTCATATTTACCACAGATGAGAGACTCAGTTGGATTCTTTCCTGCGCACGTTTGCATTTTATTCAAGACAAGTGTCCGACACTTGTGGACTCTTTGTGTAGTTTGTGTGTGGGATATTTTATTTCAAATAGTAACGCCTTGTGATGAACGTCTGGTCTGTTGTAGACACACTTTACATAGGTCTAAAATACTGCAGATATTTGCTGAGGGATTAAGGACAGTAGTTTTTTGAGCATTGCATTGATGGAGCGAGTGTCAGGAAACTGAACAAGCGGAGCAACATATATGTGGTCGACACTATTTGGTGCAGCTTGTGGGAAATAAAGTTTTTGCTCATATATCCACAGGGAGGCTCTGTACATATTCAACTGTTGAGCATGTTTCACCCACGTATATATCATTTTTTTACTTTATTTGAAATGAAGTGTGCAGATCAGCTCACGGTATGTAGCAAAATACGATCACTGGATTAGTACTCGCTTTAGCAGGTTGATATTTTAATGGAGAAATCTTTGCATCTTTCTCTCCGACGCCTGTGATGCACATACAAATGATCACCCAGAGTAATGTATGCTCATACATGCACGTTTGCTCGTGACGATAGATGGAGTTGCACTCGTGCTTCGTGTTTGCTGGGAAGTTGCGGGGGGGGGATTGATCAGTCATTTGGGAATGTGGCTTTTGTCTGTCCTTGGGGAGATCACCAAGGAACAGAGCATGCTTCCTCATACAGCGCCGAGCATTAAACGCCGGCCTGTTACGTGTTATCAGACACACAATTAGTAATTACTCAGGGAAGGATTCACAATGCCTACAAATTCTGTTTTCTCCAGCAACCAGCTTTTTTTCCCCCCCTGTCAATAAATACAGACAAAGGAGAAAGCAAAGCGTCACCGGTAATCAGGAAAATTATATGATGCATAGTGTCCTTCAAATGAAGCTCAACTTTTCTTTTCATGGCTTGTTTGCCACATTGTGGACCATAAAGTTTCTAACAAACAAACTAACCCACTCCCTTGACCCCCGGCTTTTATATTTGCAGCGAAGTCATTCATCCTCCAAATGAAAAACACCTTTAATGACACAGCTTTCCAAAGTCTGAATAGGCCTCCCACACGTACTTAGCCTACTGCCCTTGCATTTGGTAGCAAGCCTTTGTGCCTCCACTAAGAAAATAAGCTGAAGAGTAAAATTAAACTCCAAATGCTATGATCTGTTTGAGAAAGATGTTGATTAAGGGAATAAGCAGGTAAAGGTGATGAATCAATTTAGATGTACTTATAGTCATTTAAAAGATAGATGTAGTTATGCTGTAATGGATGTGTAGGATGAAGAAAGTTGTGCAGGAATAGAAGGAGGCTTTAACATAACAATTAAGATGGTGATTATAGTTTAGCTGCCATGAGAGGATATAGTATGAATTTTACACTTTGTGCAACTTAGCAGATACGTTTCTTTTAAAGCGTTCTCTCATTATGCCAATGGAAAACATAATTCAGATGCCATAATGTTTCAGTCACAAATCGATAAGTGTAAGCCTTGTTTTTCAGAAGATGGAGTTTGTCCACAGAGTTGAATATCCACGATGTCCTGCAACGCTTTTAGCCGAGCCATAAAGAGAATTAATGATCCACAGATTCTTTTTTTTTTTCCTCCTGACGCAGATCACCTTACATAAGGTTCAAGCAGAATTTAGAGCTTCCACCATCTGCCTTTGATCGCTATTATCAGAAGTGCTGCCAACAAGAACGTACAAAAGCATTTGGAAAAATAATGCTGGAACACAGAAAGGGTCTCCCGGTCCAATTCCTCCCTGAACCGACTGACTTTCAGATCTCTGTTTTGGATATCGCCCTAATGTTGAGATCAGGGAATTAAGATGTCACGCCTCCTCCCACGCAGCCCGCATCACCACGTACACACTTGAATTCCATTCAGAAGGAGCGGGGCCGGAGTCAAATCCCCTGACCCAGATTCACCGCTCGGCTCCTATCGCTCCTCTCCATCCGTGCGACGCTCTGTGCATGTGTTCAATTATTTACAAGTTCGACCCAGTAACGTGCTGCTGTTAAAACGCCACCTCGGCACGAAGCGTCGGCTCGCATAAGGTAAACAAGTTAATAAGAAGCAGACTGGGTGAGGAGCGTCGAGCTGTACTCTTTAATAAGTTAATTAGTTTCCCCTTAATTTGGCTGTTTTCGGCTTCTGTGGCATTAACGGTGCTTAGATTAATTATAGTAACGTTTAATGACTGTTGTTGTGAAACAGACAATGAAAGAAGTTCAGATTCTGTTGGGGAACAGCTGAATATGCTTCGGTTATGGTGCATGAAATAAAAGTCTAACGTAATATTTAGGAACGCTAAATACGTGTCTGTATATTAATGCATTAACCACAACTGGTGACATGAGTGAATCTGAAACACAAAATATTTTGCTTTACTTTTGACTTTTGACTCATACATAATAAACACACCGTTCATATGTGTGTTGCTAATATTGTTTTGCAGGTTATGTAACGGAAACTATTTTCTGTTCTTCGTAAGAAATTCATGCAGCCCAAGTTCCACGTTGTCACAGTCGATATCTTGTTGTTACACTTGCTTTCTCCGTTAATGGGGAAGGTTAGGTTGTCACGGCAAGCCAACTTTAAACTGCTGATCAAAACAGAAATGAAAACCTATTTACTGTAAAAAACCACTTCAGTCAAACTAGCCATTTCATTCCCGGTATGTGAGTCTTGTGATTTCCTCTCCGGTCGGCTTGCATCGTGCCGCCCGGGGGAACAACACTTACGGCTCCATTTCCACTGAGTTCCCCTGCCCGTTTCCTCCCAAACACCTTGATTAGTAAAGACAACATTAGTCCTCTCCTGGGACGGTGTATCTGCGAAGCGAGGGCATGTTGGTCCTCGTGTACGTTTCCTTCGGATCATTGATGGATTAAAGAAAGGTGCACGGACACTTTAGAGGACCGCAGACCCGCTCCTCTGTTTTCTCTGAGCTGTGTTTTTATTGTTTACAACAGGAAGTGAATGCAAAGTGAACAAACAGCTGTTGAAGGGTGTTTAATAAGCTATGACCTCAATAGGCAACGAGTGGAAAGTGCAGCATCAGCAGAGCTTATCTCTTTCTACATGTTGCCAGTAAAGATCTCTATCAGCCACTTATCAGACGGGTGCAGATTATGGTCATGTGTGCTATGGGGCAGCAAAGACCTTGCTCATTTCCCCTTAAAGCTAATGCTTTGGTGTGGACGGAGCCAAACGCAGACTGTGTTGAATGATATGCTAATCGCAGCCACTGTGGGTATTGGATCATGGTCAAAATGACTGGAGATCAAACAGAGGCACAAAAAGCTGCCCTGAAAATGTTTTAGGATTCAGTTCTCTCTGTTTTGTTGTGACAATTAGAACCAAAATCCTTCTGGTGTTAACATCAAACTGTATCTGGACAACTCACCTGAAAATGGATGCATGTTAAAGCAAGATGTAGATGCAATTGACATTCAGAGGGTTCACGTATGATCTGATCTCAGTGTAGTTGTGATCCTTCCAGCTTGGTAACGTTATAAATAAATCCAACATGTCGAAAGGTCGTGTAACCCCACCTCCTACGGCCACATCACAAGCTGCCTGTCAAAGAGCCACAGACGGCCCAGCGTGGCTGCGGGCGACTCTGTGGGGCCGCGAGGAGCTGCAGGGAGCTAGCACCACTTCTAGCAAGCTTCTCCGTCAGCACAGATTACGTCCTTACAGTAGGCCATTCAAGAGAGATCCTGCAGTAGCTTTGCTTTCTTACACAGAAACAAACAACGCCACCATGAGGCTGCACAGTGTCATTTTAGACAGCATGTGGGCGGCATGAAGCAAAAGAGGCGTGACATGCGACCCAACAGCGTCAGCGTCTACTGGCTCCGGCTCCCACATTTACCACCAACATTGTTTCGGCTTTGTTACTGGTGTAACAGAGGAACAACATCGACCCCCCCCATACCATGTACATGCGTTTAATACAGAACAGAGAGGCACAACATTCCCTCCTTGAACAGGCTGTTAAAGCTGATTGGTTATCTCCTTCCCTCACTTTACACATTGCTGTGGTCTCACAAGAGTGTTGCACATTGTTTCACCTGATATGAGACACAAAACGTTTGTTAAGTTCACCGGCTCTGCTGACCTAATTTCACAAATTACAAGGCAGGTAGACGTGAGCTAATGAAAACACTTAGTAATACCAGGTGTAAATGCAAAGGTCCATGATCAGATTTCATTATCCAGATAACACATCCAGAAAGAGATTGCATATCTGTAGCAGTTGTAAATGGGGTTTTACTGACTCCATTTACTTTTAGTCACTTGATGCGTCTTGGACATCTCAAATAAAGCAAAGAGGAAATGCATCCAGGAAGCATTCAAGATGGATTAAAATCACCTCAGGAGGTGATGTTGCTTTTGCCCGATCTTTGATCAGACCATTGAATAATCTGTGCAGGTGAGAGAGCAGAATGATTGAGAGCCTGAAGACAGTAAAACTCTTGTCTTGCTCATAGTCCATAAATGTGAGTCATTCATGTGTGTGATAATTTATGGGTAGTTGTTAATTAGCTGTCTATTGTTGCTAACTTCAAAATATTCTGACTAAACCTCTAAAATTCAAATGTTCTTCTTCTGACACTGATTTGCATGTTGCCTAGAACAACCAAGACAAATTGCAATCAGATTTATGATCTGGCCAAAAGTGATGCACATATGTGGCTAAATGGAAGCAAAGGTGTATTAAATGCATCTGGATTTTATGACACACAAAAACAGTTGAAGTACAAATGGAGCCAGTGTTTATCGTGTCTCCTTTGTGAGGCATTTTAGAACGCCGATAATTGACAGACATGTCGTTACGGTTCGACGCAAGCTCGGACATGTTGGCTAATTAGATAGATGAGAACTAATGTTCGTGTGGGAAGAAAAGCCAGAGTTTTGTCTGTTTTGATGCCGTGTTTCTCAGCCAGACAAGACTCCCCTTCATGGCTCAACTGCTGATCTGTCAAAATTGCTTCATGTAGCCAGGGCCCCAAGTGACTCCCCACTGTCAAGCCAAATCCTGTTCCTTCACCTTTACAAAGTGCAAATGGGAATGTACTGTAAGAGCTCAAGGCTCAACAGCTTTGCTACCAAGGAAACTTCAGTAGAAATTCTGCTCACAGCTGTCCACAGGGACACAGAGCCTTACTTCACAATCCAGACATTGACAGAGGTATGGAGAAATAGATGGAGACTCCCAACAATGTCCCCTGAATGCTTGTGTCCAATTGAAAACGGCTTTCATGTTGAGTGTGGCAATGGACCGGGGGCAATAGGTCTCCCTCGCTGGTTTATCACTCGGCCCTATTGTGTACTGGATTCTCTGTATTTTCCAGCTCTTTGTGAGCACAGACACCAGTAAAGCAATAGAACAACAGCAATTGCACTTTTGTTCACCTTCGACCTCCGTGAGAAACGCTTAGTTTTGACTAATGTCGCGCGGTTCAAGATCCACAGTTTCATCAAAAGCAAAGATCACGGTTGCCAATTATTTCACAAACCTTATCTTAATTTTCTTGTTATATACAAGTTTTTATCTTGTAATCTCTTAATTATCTCATCAAGGTCCTCACTTGTAGTTTTTCAAGTCCGTTGTCCAGAGATAAGGGTTTAATTATGGTGTTATCTGCAAATATCAAACATTGTTTTTTTTTAATGATCGTGCCATAAATGTTGTATTTTATCTGGATTAAGGGCAAAAGGCCTCAATGTCTCTCTGTGGCTGCCATTTTTAATCTACAGATAAAACAATGGTTGTGATCATGAGATAAGTTAGATAAGTTAAATTAAATCAATATAAAAATTGTCAGGTGATTGAAGCTAAGTTGCTCTGTTCATTTTGGGTCTGAGTTTAGTGTAGCTTCATGTTTGCATTTTTGATTATTCTCCTCATATTATTTCTGTTGCCTATTTTTATTTTTAACTTCTTTAACATTAACTTCCCTTTTGATCGTAAATGCATCATTTACATGTGAGGAAAAGGCAGCAGAGATATTTTGATATAGTGCATGTGCTTAATAATTAAAAAGGAAAAATATCAATTGATTAACTTTAGTCTGCAACTATAAAGTATTGAACCATATTTTTCTATGATCTGGCCCTCATGGCACTAATATGTCAGCAAACTGGTCCAAAAAAAAAACAGAAATAAGCACAAAACCAAAAAGCTATTTTGAGCAAAACAGAAACTATGTGATCAGCTTCTGTATTAAAGTTTTGGGAAACTCACTAGTCGACATTTTCACATGGTAAAACATCTCCTGTTCTTGTTACCTTGCCTTCCCAACCACGAGTCCAGTTGACACCCAGTCTAGAAAACTTCCTCTCAGACAGGACAAACAGGAGATTTGATTACAGACACTTAACACCATTAACATCCAGTGTTCAGACTCTTTGAAACTCTCTCTGCTCTTTGCTCCCATATAGAGTTCAGCAGTGCTTTAGCTGCCACTGCTACACATATTTCATAAAGCACCTCTATATTTGGAAGAGGTTTTGAATAATCTTACAATGTCTGGGAATCAGATTTGTCTTTCACATATCAAATATGTTTGAAGGAGCCGGAGCGAATGTAAAACCGAGTGGTGGGGCCTGCAGTGTAATGAAGAGAGCTCAGCTGTTTGGATTTTTTCACCATCCAACTTTCTCATTAACCAGGCCTTCACCTCTTTCCAGCCGAGCGACAGTGTCTCGCACCCTTAATTCTGACAAGGGTTCAGCATCACTTGACGTGATGGAGCCGGCGGGCAGGCCGGCGACGGCGCTCCTCCTCTGCCTACATTCATTAAGACTCCCAGAAGAAAAGGCAGATTAAGGTAGCCTTAACCGGAGCATGTTTTACCCCCCACACATTATGTCGAGCACTAACCTTTTCAGCTGAAACAAACAAATCATCGAGTGCAAGCGCTAATAGGGGGGATTTGCCTGCTGGCGAGTGTGTTTGCATGTGTTGATTGGTAGGTGCAAGGGAAAAGGTGGGCGGGGGTCGTTGGGGGAAGTTGACCAAGGACGAGCACTTAGAGTTAACTTTGTGATCAGGTGGTGTCCTCTCCGCCACCCAGAGACGGAGCGCTCCGGGGAAAATAACAGAAGGATTTCTAAAAGTAGCAGGATTTCATCGTGCAGCTAAAAAGGTGACGGTAATATTTGAGTTTATAGGACAGTTTTCCCTGTTTTAGCTGAGCTGTAAGAGTCCGTGGGGGGAGTTAATCAGTGGGTTTTTTTAAGCGGCTGTGGCAGGAGCGGATGACAAGAGCTGTGTTCGTTTGCAGATGCTGAGAGGGAGAGTGAAACTCCTCTGATTCTGTCCAATTTGGCTCGTCTGTCTGCAGACAAACCTTCAAAAAGCGCCCACTTCCACATTTCTCATTCTCTCAGGAAAAAAAAAAAAAAAAAAAAAAAAAAAAAAAAAAAACCGAAGCAATCTTATGTAAGAGTTGTGAATGTTGCCTCAGAAGTTTGCAGAAATGATTTCTTGTGGAGTTGCAAAGTAAACATGCCAGATGTCAGCGTAAGGTCGGTTCGAGGAGACGCTTTTCTGGAGTGGAGAGAGGAGTGCAGCTACTGTCCAGTGAAATCCTGTAAATTAGCCCGACAACAAATACCAGAATAGACCGTGTTGTGTTTGTTCTGTTTCTGGGATTCGTCTTTACAAGCTGTTTAACAGGCATGGGAATAAATACTGTTAAAGACACATTTAGTAGAATATAAAAACACTGAATAGAGTGAACATTTAACTAATGATGTGGTCATTCTTTAGGTAGTGATGCCAATAATACAAAGGAAAACACATAGAATAATGATTCAAAAACTAGAAAGAGTTGATCCTCTATGGAGCATTATGTGTAAATTTATTCTGCAGCCGTCTCTGAAATCCATCTTGATAGTGCCTGTGGAAATGTTGGCCTGTTTGTGGCATGATGGAACAATAGCTGCAAAGATATCGTTGTGGACCACAGTGTTGGACGTCGTTACCAATCGTCAATGTTCGTTTTGTTTAACCCATGACCTCAATCTTTTCCTCACAATAATCAAGGACTTTTAGTAACATCAGCTCAGCCAGGACTTGATTGACTTGAATGATTTTGGACATTCAGACATACAGGCCGAGAGTCTGACTAAGACATCTCACTCCTGAATTTAAAAGTACGCTCCAGCCTCTATAACTCAGAGGCCATTTGAATACTTTTTTTGGAAATCCAGAAAAATCTACCCTGGCAGTTTTCAGTGCGTTTGCCGACCGTCTCCTCTCATGGGAGCGCCCCCCAGCCTCAGATCTTCTTGTTGTGAACTTAATGAAGTTAGCTTTAGTAGCAAGCCACACTTTTATGCTTTAATGTTTCCTGTCTTGAGAGTTACTCGGTGCATTCATTCATTTGAGGATCTATTTGTGTATTCCCTTTAATGGCTTTCTCTCCTTCTCCTCTGTGTTTGCCGTGCTCGTCCTCTGGCCACGGTCTTTAGGCTTTCACATTTCTGCTGATACAGTCGCTGACCTTCACCAGCCGTCCACGGTTTTGCAAGACTGATTCAGATTGCACATTATAGGGTGGCCCCCTTTCCAATTATGGTTTCTATTTACAGTATAATTACAGTAATATTTTGCCACTGTAATGCAATAAACTGGGAGATAAGCCTACGGATATCAAGCTGTAGAAGGGATCACTAGTTCACCATTTGAAAAACCTAATTGTGTTCTGTGCAGTGGAGGCTTTTTAAACAGCATTTAAAAGCTAATCAAATCAAGGATTTGCCCAAAAAGGCATCTGGCGAGACAGCTTTTTATAGAGGCCTTTGCACAGCTTGTCTCTAATCTGAAAATGAAATTTTACTTTCAGCAGTCTGTTATCTTCTCTCACTGTTGTGCATCAATGGTCTTGTCCTTGTTCCAAATGAAATTGTTTTCTCATGCCTGTAATATCAGTAATCTTGTGTATAAAATTGCAAGTGAAAACAAAAAGCAAGACAAAGAGAATGACTCAGCTTAAAGAACATCCTGGCAGATGCCACAGCGGAGGGACAAGGATACCGTGTGACGGCTACCAGGCCTTTTCTGCTGCTGCGGGTTTAGTCCAGGAAACGATGCTCGAAAATAAACAGCTCACATGTGACGTCAGACTGAACAAGTCTCTCAATCTGAAACTCACAGAAAGAAAACCTAGACTGACGAGAAAGTTTATTCAAGGACATGAAGATAACACTTCTGTTTTTGACATTGGGTTCTTTTTTTAAACGTTGTATTATTAAAATGTATTAAATTTTGGAGGTAAAGCTCATACAGGCAAAACGTTCAGCCTTGAGTTCCTCCAGTTTTCTGCGTCTGCCTATGGAAGAGAGTTCACGAACTATAATTTTCTTTATTAGTCGGCCCGGGATCAAAAGCAATGCATCGAGCTGAATATTGATTTTAGGGTTGACTTGGGGGGTTAAATGCGTCCCTCATGACGCTGCCTCGGAGTCTGACTTTGTCCTAAGTGGTTTTATTAATTGTCCTCAGTGGAAATTTGATCAGCATTTTTTTGCCCAATGTGCAATATGCTAATCAGGTTTCTCCTACTGAGAAACCACTGTTTACCTACTGTTGAATAGTGCATGTACCGACGGCTGTGTGACCGTGCATTTCCCATCAGGTTTACTTTGCTTGTATTAGCACATATTTGAGACGCCCCTGTTTACCTACTGTTGAATACTGCATATGCTGAAGCCTTATGCAGATGTGAAAATGAATTTCTTTCTCCTCATTGTCTTTTTGCTTCTGCCTTCGCTTTCAAAGTGGCAGCCTTCGGCCCACAGTCCAGTGGAAGAAACATATTGTTAGTAATTGCTCTTTTTACTTAACATATGTGTTGGCATATGTGCATGTTTACTCATCTTCATTTATGAAAAATGTCACCCCAGCACAACTGATTAGCCTCCTGATCAACTAATTATCTTAACTGAAACGCCTTTGCAATCACCATGTAATTGGCCCCTGCTAATAATTAGCTCACAGTTGTCTCAAACAGGTTAGTGCTTTCAGCTCAGATCTTCTGCATGAAGCCAATAATAATAGCAGACTTTGCATTAAAGCTGCTGGTTTGGATGAAATCAATTCAGAAATCCCATCCTGACATACACAATGTATTATCCAGTTAATCTTTGAAGAACAAATATTAGAAATGTGTTTTTTTTTTTGGCTCTTTAAAATAAACATGAAGTTGTAAAAAGTTACCCTCTGCAGCTTTGTATATTGCACATACAGTCCACTCAAAGTTTTCTTATCCACAGCTAAGAATTCCTCCACAGTCTTTTGGTGTATTGATTTCACTGATCTGGAGCCAGAAAAACACACCTGCACAAGATTCTCCTCTGCAGACATTTCTCTGGCCAGTGTCGAACCTGAAAAACCCTGGTCATACATTGTTAGTTTCCAACTTCGGCATAGCTCTCCAACTCAGGAGATATTATTTTATTTTTAATATTATATGTTTTCAACCATCTAAAACAACCACTGTGTTGCAGCTACCACAGGAACTTTGTAGAGAATCTATAAAAAGTTCAGCTTGAGGTTGGACTCAACACACTCTCGCTACAGAATATTAGTAATCTAAGTCGCCACGAAAACCAAGAGTCAACAAGCAAAAACTTGTGTAGAGTGACCAGACCAGCGTTAAAGAATCACACTATAGAAAATGCACAGACGTTGTTGTGGTTCAGTTTGAGTAAAGGCATCGCTGTGTCACAGACCTGCATTACTGTTGAAAAGTAGCAGACCATGTTGTTCATGGAAAGACAAGCAGCTGCAAGTTAAAGTACAGTCCGATACAGTTGATAGGTTCATGGCTGCAGGACAAATAAATAAATCCTTCAGGTTATTTTATGTATGTTTAGATTTGGACTTTTCAAATCCTCAAAGAGTTCTAAAAAATAGATTTGAGAATACTTCCAAGTGAACCTCAGGCCCGGACGTCTCCAAGTGTGAGTGCACAGCGGTGGAGGGAGCGAGGTGAGATGGGCTGAAGATTACTGGGAGCAGATGTGGCGTTTAGTGGCATGACGGAAAGGTTCCTTTTGGTTGAGCATGGACTCACTCGCAATAAAATTAAAACCCACTGTTTCTAATATTGTTGCCGGCTTCTTTGTCCGGCATCTGTTGCATGTAATCCAATTACAGACACTTTCCCTGTGTCATGAGAATTAGTTTCTCTTTAGATGGTTTGCATCTTTGCACATTACCACTTTGTCTCTGTCGTCAGGGATGTGCAATGTAAGCAGACGGTCCGTGAAACTTAATTACTAAGCAATAATGCTACAACACAGAGTAGTAATGGCAATGTGAAACCAAAGCTAGATAGATAGTTACTTTATTGATTCTCTACTGGAGATTACTTTGTTACAGCAGCTACATTAAGACTCAGGAAAAACTGCTCAAAACAACCAACAATAAAACATTTGGAAAACTATGTGCTGAAGAATCCACTCATTTATGTAAATATTTCTAGGGGGATAATAATGAGATCAAAAAACAGCCGGGTGTTTCTGAATTAGTTTCAAATGCACAGGATGTACAGTCGTTTCAGCAACAAGAGCACAAGTCAAGGTTTGGGTCTGCAAAGCTCTGAACTTTGCCTTCATTTACATAGTCGTCCACCCCAAGTGGACATCTTGTTCAAGGCTGCATATTCCAATTTGTAATTTCAAGGTTGGGCTGTCTGGAAAGGCACGTGCCATAAAAGTCAATTAAACACCTCAACACAATGTTTCAGCGAAGGATTAAATCGCGTATGATGTGAGGAGTACTAATGAACAATGAGCTGTGGAGTTAAATGCCCGAACGTATTTTGAACTGTCTCTTAGACACTGTGCACCATTGGATTTTGAATGGTGAGCAGCCGGTGATGCGACGCTGTTGGTGATTTCAGGGAGCAGGAAGTTGGATGCAAAATTAACGAACCTAGATAAACATTATCTGCTTATCAAGGTTGTGTAAACAGAGTAACATGATTATCCCATTGGAGTCGTCTTTGTGTCAACCTGGTGAATTGTAGTGAAATATTTACTGCATTTACTCCACCAGCCTTTTGCTTTGAACCGAATTTGAAGCCAAGTCTTAAAAAACACATTAAAAGGAGTTTCAGAAAGAAAACAGTGAGCCTCTAATACACAGCCTTCTTCAGCTGAGGCATATTGGTACTTGCACCCCCAAAGTATTAACAGCAGAGCTGACCTTTGGTTTAATGCATCCACACTGGGCTGGAGGGCACATTGAGACTTTATCTGCCCAAAATAATGTGAAGTCAAGGCTGCTATTTCTATGGAAATTGCTCGGTTTCATTAGTGACAGACAGAAATTTAATGAAACGCTGCAGAAAGTCTCAGATTGTGAGAGGCCCGACTTCGGTTTTGTCCCTGACTTTTCAAAAGACAGAAAAAAATGCTTGAGAAAATAAATAAAACTTTTGTTTCAACAAGGCACTTGAATCCTCGAGATTTACTTTTCATATGCAAATAAAATAAATTCTACCTTAAGATGAACCCACTTGTTCCCACAACCAAGAAAGTTGCACTTTATTTTTACAAAAATTCCCAAACCAATTGATATTGAATGATATTTTACTTATCACAAGGGCATTATTTTAAGACTTAAGGATATGACTAAACAACACCCAAACACGTCTGAGATGGGACCGGAGCGTTCGTTAATTAACTCCTCGCTTCCACTTTGCACAGAGCAGAAATCAAAGCTGGACTCTTGAATGAATGAGAAAACGCAGGGAGGTGGATTTAGTAAGTGAGTCAAAGCACTGTTGAGTTGTCTGCCCATCTCTGTAATGAAGTAAGCAAGGTGGCCCTGATTGAAATGGGAGCCCAGGAAATGACAGCTTCAGCGAATCACACGGCACCGACCCTGTAACAATTTACCCTAGAGGAAAATTGACAGTTGCCAAAGTGGCCATTATTCTCAAGCAATCAGGCTTTGTAAAAGCGCTGACACCAGGTGAAAATTACCTCTTATTCAGAGCAACGGCTGTGGAGTTATATGGGACATTGCCATTGTCACACAGGTAACACCTCATCCATCTCAATAGTGTGATTAAAACACAGATGTGGACATAATTTAATTTAGCTTTTTTATCAAATTTAATGGTGGCGCGGACTCACAATACATCAAATAAATGGAAAATGATTAAAGTTGTTTTTCTTTTCTTGCACATTATTAGCATAACAGTCCCTGGAGGAATGAAAAGCTTTGCATTGATTGACTAGGTGCAGCATCAACCCTTAGGCCATGCATTTTTTTGTTTTTTTGTTTTTTCTCGGGTATCTGGGGTGTGCATCCTCAAACTGTCAAGCTGTCATGTTAAAGAGGATAAATGCCAAGGGTCTATATTAGGCTTTTCATGTGAGACTGGGCTGTTGTGTCGAGTCCGTTGATATAAAATCTGGTAATTATTTAAGAATAAAAACTACACAAAAGCAATCCATGCATATTTTACTTGAGGGTAATATTCTCTAATACATTGAAAGGATTATTGACAGCACATTAACATTTCATACAGTGGGGACAGTAAGATTATTTCCAGGCGCCAAATTCCTTCCAATATGAGCTAATTGCGTAGCTACATTAACTATTATAATTCCTTCAGATTATCGACAGCACAGATGCAGCAAGACTCCAACAATTAGTAGGCCGCGGTATACGGGATGATAGCAGGCTAAAGCGAAGGTACTTGACACTAATGAGGTGAGCTCATGCAGAGAAATTCAATATCATAAGTGCCAAGTACACTCCAATAAAGCCCGAGGCCCAGGGTCTGTTGTGTCTGTTTTTATAAGCAAGATGTGGAGAATTTTATGCATTCAGTTTGTTTTTGGTCCGTTCACCTCGGCGTCCCTGCCTCTGATCCATGGGGGGGTTTAGGGGAGTATCATTTTTCATTTGCTGTCCTTTTGGATGCTACAGGATCACAGGGGAACAACGACTTCCCTCCGAGTGGCTTTAATTACAAAAACGATTTGAATATCTTTTCTGTAAAGACGCTTTATTGTCTTTGCTCTGAAATTGATAGAGGACTGAATCTAATGTCTTGATCTAAAACCATAGATTGTCACATGATCGTATTTTTTTTTAGCTTTATCTTCACAGTCGTGATGCAAAGGCTCCGACACCAAACCCGTAGCCTTCATTCGACCATGTGTGACCGACCGTCGACTGTATTTTTCTGTCCCGCACCATTTGCTCTAGTTAGTTTGTCACCAGCAGTTTGGTGCGATTGGTGAGAGATGTCTCTAATTGGCCGTTCAGCCGAGCGAATCACTGATTCCGACTATTTAGTGCGGTTTCCTCTGATATTTGTGCTTCTGCCTTTTCGTCTGGGGGCTGTTGGTGTTGCTCTGGGGTTTGTCTTTAGGAGGACAGTCTCTCCGGCTCACGCTCTTGGTTGGCATTAAATCATGAGGGGGCTTGTGGTTTTTGTCCTCTGGATAGTTTGTGTGTCAAACTTAAAAAGGCTGCAGGAGCATTGAGAACTCATGTCATTATCAGTCATGTAGTGATTTTATATGCACTTTGTTGATATGATGCACGAGTGAGATGTGGACGTCTGTTAACTGTTATCATACAAACAGTTGTCTGAAAAAGCTGGTAGAGGAATTTACCACCTTTATGCATGACAGCAGTGAGATGAATCCAAAAAAAATCAAGTACTTTGTTAGTTGTTAATTCTCCAAGGTCAACGTCTCAAAATATAATTTTGCATAAAAACATTCTACAGCAAATGATAAAGTGTCACAAAAGTTACCATTTCTCTCTTGAAATGTAATGTTCTCACTTCTTATTGGCGTGTTTTTGATTTTCAGGAAGAGACGGTAATATAAAATGATATGAGAGAAATAAAATGAGCTTTGAGCTGGAGAGCTTTTCCCATCGGGGATTACGCAGGACAAAGTTGGCCCAGATATTGGATTTTTTTTGTGTGTGTGTGTGTTTGCTTGTTTGTTTTTGGAATTATGATTATAAACCGTAGTAAAATGAGATTACAAAAACGAATATGACATTGTAGCTTTCAAATGGTTGCCAGCACATTTCAGAGCTGCCAGCCTCCTTATGTCTTCACTGATGGTTCATGTGACGGATGCTGGGAGAAGGACACAGGAAAACATCCTCTGCTTTCCTTATTATTGGCTGACTTTTTATTTATTTTGCAGACATTCACTTAAAGAAACACATTGTTTTATTTTATTATTTCCTTTTTTAAATCTTATTATAGCCTAATTACTACAGATCATGCATGCTATACTTCACCACTGACCGGTTCTGCCTCCCACAGCCATATGTTACAATTAAATTCACCACAGTATGGAAATCAACTCGCAGTGATTTGAAACCTGCTTTCATTAAAATATTCATCACAGTAAGAATCATGGCTGCTTAAGTTAAGATATCTTAGTGTAGCGCGGTCAGGGAATTGTAGAAAATAGAAAATTGAAAAAAAATTAAACAATCTCCATCCAAAAAAACATGAGATTCCCAAGATAAAGTAATAAAGTAGCATCATGAGAATGAAGTTGAAATTTTACCAGAAAGAAAAAAAAAAATATTGGAATAAAGTTAGAATTCTCTTGAGAAACAAAGTTCCTTTTTTTTTTATTGTGAGGATAAATATCTGGGGGCGGTCGAGCCACATTTTGACCTTGTAGAGGCAACTGGAAGACTTTATTATTGCAGTTCATATTGTGTTTGCATGGTATTACACAATAATTATCCACTCATTCAGGTTTTCATGACCTAATTACTGATACTACATAACATGCGGAGAGTGGAAGAAAAACATTAAGGGGTTAATCTGGCCCTGAAGCACGACGAAGGTAAAATCTTGAAAATCACTTGCATGGTCCTTAACATATCTGTATAGGAAGTCCAAAAAATGCATCTCACATTCTCAAGTTTATTTGTTGAGCATATGAGACCTTCAACCACAAGTGATCCCATAAGTTGCTGAAATCACGATCATCCGTCCGCCCGCCCGTCCGTCCCAGCTGGACGTGCTGTCAGCTGAAGAGAGACAGTGACTGTGAGGCTCGTACAGTGGCATCGCCGGGTATTTTTAGCGGTGTTGACTGAAAGCCGAGGCCGCTGCACTTTATCCCCCCGACGTGTCCCCGGGGAGGCCGCGACTCGTGTTTTCTCCGGCAGCTGCCATGCACCTTCCACCAGAGAGGAAAACTAGCTGTGTGTGTAGGCAGCGACAGGATGACAGCACTCGGGGGACGGACGGTGGAACGGCGTGGCCCGTGGGCTCGGCCAGCCAATTAGCACATAGCGATTGACCTATGAAACATGCTCAGAGAGAAGAAAAAAAAAAAACAAAAAAAGAAAACACAAGTTGGTGTGCAGAGGGTGGGTGGCAACCTGGAGGAGCCGTCTGTCAATTAGCACTAAAAGCCTGGGTGTTAGTGTGTGTCCATATGTTGTCTTCTGAAGCACTCTGCTTTCCGCTGGGAGTTGCTGCATCATTTATCTCACAATTGATTCTCATATTCTTCCTTTCACCCCCGTCTCTTTGCCCCCCGGTGCCCCCTTTGCCCTTCGTCTGTTGCCATCTCCTCATATTTATTTAGCTCTGACACATCTCCTCCTACTTATAGATTGGATGTCTCTCCCGCGCGCTCCCTTTGTCAGTGCGACCGGCTCGCCTCCTTCCTCCCTCCCTCCCTCGTCTCAGCGTGAAGGGGCCAGCCTTCGCCGTGTGGGGCTTCATTAGGTCTGCCTGGACAGCTCTCACTTTGGTAATGAGATTCCATTATTGGACCAAAGTGAGAGATCCCAGCAGCGCGAGTCTCTCCTCTCTCCTCCGTCGTCTCTGCGCTTGGACTCCCTGTCTGTTCCCACGCCTGGTCCATATGCTGTGACTCAGCATGCAGGTGCTGCAGCAGCTGGATTTGCAACTGCATGACAACAGCAGTCCTTTAATCAAATGCCTATAGAGAGCACGGGGTTCCTCCAGCCTCTGTCGGCTTTACACCCATTTTCTCAGCCTCCGCTACTAAAGCCACTGTTTCACCACCCGTGCATGTGTGAAGCCCATTTTCAGTTCTCTCTCACAGATGTTCAAGACTCACTCCCCCTCCCATTACCACTGTGTGTAAATGTGCAAGAGGAGGCACTTTACCCTGAGGCGCTTTAGCATTAGCAGTGCATTTGCTGAGGCCTGTCTTTTTGTTTGTGATGCTTAATGATGCTTAATCAATTATAAACCATATTACTCTCTTTATTTTTCATGCCCAGAGCACTCTGAGTGCAGGAAGGGGTTTTAAAGTTAGATTTTTCTCCAGCACTCACCTCAGAAGGCAAGATGCTCAGAGGGTGGTTCCTTATATCAGACATCCAGATTCAGCATCAGGATCTGGGCTGAGCTGCTGAGCAGAGTTGTTGGCAAGACTTCATGCCTAAAAGACAAAACAGGTCTTTGGTCAGTGCCCCCGAAATGAGTGTTCCAACAACGATCCATGTGAGAGTTTTCTTCTTGTCAGGTAAGATTTTGTTAACTTTAAGGAACTAAAACTACTCGCTAAAGATTAGGTTACAAGAAACCATCCCCACACCCCGAGGATTTGCGGTGGCACAACAATAAAGTCATGTTCTTCTTTTCTTCCAAGAGTGGACAGTCATTACTCACATGGTCAGCCAGGTGAACCTTCACTCCACCGGCTGCTCGGGCTTTTACTTTGGAGACAGAGAGCTCTCCTGATTAATCACTTAAGAAAACTCCCTCCGTGCTGATAAACTAATTACATTGTGCATACTGACCGGCCGACGTGATCCCGGCTTAAGGCATGAGTCAAATCAATGCTCCCACTGTTAATTTATCTCTCTCCTGACAACCCAATAGGCTCTCCAGAGTGAGCCGGCTAATGAGGACTTCCTAAAGGTTAAGTAAACACAGAAGATTTGGGAGGGAGGGGGCGCACCAGTCGCTGGTCCACCTGAACTCCTCCAAGATGGCCGAATAATAGGGAGCTGTGTTTTGGGATTAGCTGCTGGTCAATCCTCTCTTTGACTGAATCGCTTTGTGAAATAATCAGTGACGACTCAAGATACTCCTTGGTTTCGTACAACTCACCTACTACAAATAGTCGGTGTTCGTTTTGTACTATGATCAGAAATAAGACTGAACAACATATCACTTGAAAGAAATCAAACTGTTAACATATATCGAAGTTTACAGAACAACTTCTTGGTTTAGCGTCACAGTCTTCAACATTTTGCATGAACTCACTTTTACCTCGGAATAAAGTGGTTTAGACAAACTGGCTGAATTTTATTGGCTTGTTTAGAACCGGATTGTTTTCTTACTCAGTCGGACATTGTAGGATTTTCGGAGTGTTCCTGTATGGTCATATCAATGACTTGGTTGTAATTGTTGTAATAAACTATGGCCAATAATAAGTAGTTTTCTTTACTGTTATTACTTACTGCTGGTGCACTGTAGTCATATTTCGATAAAAGCCGAGCATCCTCATTTTATAGTGAAGTAAAGTAACAGCTTGGGTTTGCCGGTACAAGAACTTTAATTGGTTCAGTTTCAGGTTTTGTTCAGGCTTGTTGCAATGAGCAGAAAGGCTTTAAAGCCTTGCTAAAAAAAAAAAACCATCTTTTCCGAGTCTGATCAAAGGAGAAACTCATAAAGTGAAAAGGCTTGACAGCTGAAGCCATTTAGCGTGATTACAGTTTATTGATATGACCGCGAGGAAAGGACCCCTCAGCTCTGTTTGTGGATTCTCCTCCAGTGAATTTCCTGCTTGTCGGGTCATTGTTTTGTTGCTCGGTAAAAAAAAAAAAAGAAATCTCTTTTTCTTTGACTCACAAGTTTGAATGAAGTTGTGCGCCGAGAACGAGGGGAGTGAAGTTTTCAACCGATATTACATTATACTCGAATTTGAATAGCATGAGTGAGTGAATGCCATAAAGTGTATTAAGCCGGGCACCCTGCTTACTTTCTCATGAATAAATAACAAATGAGCGTGAATCGGTGGATGGAGACATCAACTCTATTACCATTCTGTTGGCCCCATCCAATATGTGGGGAGCAGAAATGAGAAGTGAATTGCTGCATTATGCACCCAATTTTCTATAAGGCTCTCGGTCTTCTTCCGAGATATTTGGTGAGTGAGTTGTATGGAAATTATTTTTTTTCGTGTCGGAAAGTAGAAAACACACTCATAAGTATTGTTCTTATTTGGAAAAAGGCAGATGTTTTGTTTTGTTTTTAAATTTAGAATCAGTCAAGCCGTCTAACTTTCATCTAAGTCTTTGAAAATTCCTGTCAGCTGTTTCTGCTGTCACCTTTTATAACCTTGATGAACCGGCTCCAGAGTTCAAAAAACAATGTCACTGCCACCCTTTCTTTTTTCCCCTCTCGCTGTTGCTTTCATTCTTTATTTAGTCATTCTCAGACAGTTTTCCAGCTAATCCCCATCATCCCCGGCGGGGAATTCAGAGGGGCAGCCAGGCCTACATCACACTCCAAACCCAACACAGAGCTGGAGCCTACAGGGTCACAGGTGGACCTCTTGCTCCTTGATGTTTGTGTCCGTGCTCCCCAGCCAGGAACCAAATCCATTCGTCTCACACAGAAAAACAGAAGCAAAAACTGCCCCTGTGCCTGACAGGTTTCCCACCAGAACAGCAAAGCAAATACAGATTCTGTGTGGCACAAAATTGAAAAAGGCATTTGTGATATTTCTATTTTTTTTTTTGAACTTGCTAAATTCAGTGGCGTAAATAAATCCTCACAGCTAAATGACAATGACAGCAGCGTTGAATGTTGGCAGGATATTCCAATCACCGTCTGCAGTGACACCTGCAACCATCCGCTCTGACGTCTTCCCTAACGTTCTTAACGCCAGTTGTTTGTCAGGGAATTTTCAATGCACAACCAATGAGATGAAAGCTGTCCTGATGCAACCTGAGAGCAACCCCTGATCGAGTCTTCTCTGATCTGTCGCCCCAACGGTTAGAGTTGAATTTACGGAAAGATTGTGGTCATGGTTAAAAGAAACCACCTTTGACTACTAATATGAGATGACGTGCAAACCGTGGGTTGGTTATATGATTATTTCTGGACTGCAGTCATTGTTCAGATTCCCACAAGAGGTCGCTTGTCTGGGAAACATAACAACGTTGAAGCATGATTTAAACCACATTAACAAACATCTCCACATTGTAACATTTTATTTTATTGCATTTTCATACTTGTATTGATTTGCTAAACGTAAACACCGTCTACCTGCCTTGTCCTCTGTGGTGAATTTAGTTTGACACCGACTCGAAGGCACAAGTGTCTGTTGTGTTTTGTGGCCTCAGTAAGTCGCTCTAAAACGAGTGAGATTGTTCTCTCTCTCTCTCTCTCAGTGTGTGTGTGTGTGTGTCACACACGTGGGACGTGATGGATGAAGGTATGCTTCATTCTGCACTCCGTGACACCGTCCCATCTGCTCTCTCTTTCTTCCATCCATACCTTGTTTTTAGCCTCTTTCCCCCCGCTTGGCTCGACAAATAGTTGTTGTCACTTCCCCCAACTGTAACAAATGAGAGACGGCCAAACACAGACATTAATTAGGAAGCGTGGTTTCCCTACGCAGAAGATCATAGTTGTTTATTCATATGTTCAATCACGAACATGATTTTTCTTGCTTGTTTAGTCTTATTCAGGTTAAAGGTGGCTGAAGCATCATCCAGGATGTCAAACCTTCATCAGTCCATCTCAGAACAATCATTATCTTTTATCTTCTGTGTTGGTGTCCATGCCCTAACCAGTAGTGAGCGACATATCCGTCCTGCTGACGTCATTTTCAGTCAGCATGGAATCTGCAATATTGGTTGTTAGGAGCAGTTCACATTCATCCGAGACGTATGTTTGTTTGAAGAGATTTTATTTCTAAATCCACGGTCAATGAGCAACGACAGCAGACCTGAAACAATCTGAGATGCAAACAGCAACTAAAAGGTCTGCACCCGCGCCTGTTTTGTTTTCCCTTCATGGATAATCGCATAACGAAGCATTTAATGCAAATTAATAAAACTTAATATGTGGTTAATTGTGACACAACGTATCCAGGTGTATGAGTAAACAGACCTGTGAGCAAAGAGAATCTGTGACTGACACAGCGACTGACACAGTGCTGCATGCAGGCACCACTTTTTCTACAGTAACTTCAAGCAGTCTGATTCCTTATCAGTGTCATAAGACTGAAGTTTACATCCTTTGCTTTACAATTTCTCCGAACAATAGACAATGTTTATTACTTCCCATAAAAAGTCTTGACGTCACCGATATTTCACACAGGCTTTAAAATAATTTGTGACACAGTTTACAGTTTTGCCAGGTGTGATTTTTTTTTTTTTTTAATCAAATTTATTTCTGCTCTCGTGGCTTCTTAAGTACAGCAAATGACATATTAACATATATCTGCCTTGGCAACACATGTCGAATGTGTTGCCAGTTCTAAGAGGTGCAAATCTGCAAAGATGTGTCAGAGATTATTTTAGAAACTACTGAGCTCATGATGCTCATGATGGTTCCTTCAATGCAACAATAGAACGATGCTTTTGGGAAACGCACCCCAGGTCATCATCTTAGAAGTGAGTTTCTACTTTGTTTACTTCAAATTGCACGTCTTCCTTTGGGGGACCTGTGACCGGGACAGGATCATTTTCTTGCATTGCGACTCCAGATCTTTGGGCCGCCGACCAATGTGCATTCAACTCTTTGAAAAACAGAACAAGGGTGGAGAGCGAGTGTTTTTGTGGTAGACTTCATTGTTGATTTCGCTGACTTAATGATGACTTCTTCCCAGCTGCCTCCCACACAAAGACACACAGAACCTTCGCTGGTGTATATTTTATTATCTCCCGGAGATACGGTACTGCACCAGACTGACTGAGCAGCGGAAAGTAGCTAGGTTTCCTTTCTAATTTCAGCCATGTGCCAACAGTATCTTATTATCCATCAAAGCTGCAATATGCAACATTTTGACATTAGAATCATAATAAATACATTTGATATTGGTTCAGTTTCTGGCATCAGTTCTTCTTTTGCTTAATTTGCCAGACGCTCCAAGAATTGCAATACAAGTAAGTGGGAGGGGTTAATGCAGGCATCCAGGGTTCTGGAGGTAAAAGTCCAGCTGGTTTTCTGCTTAGACAACATTAGCTTATTTGCATTTGGAGCAATCCCAACGTTTGCGTGGGCACGAAACAGTTAAATAGTCAGTAGAAATGTCAAATGCACAAGCAAGACTTTGTAGATGAAGTCTTTAGAAGTCAACTTTGATTTCCAAGGAGAGTCTAAAGAGAGTTTAAAGTTCTGTTGCGCTAACAGCAAACTGACACCATGAATCACTCTGTTTACTCTTCTTGATTCTCCGGGTTATTCTTTTCCCTATTTCCTGTCAAGACCTTTGTTTCACAGTAGTGGTTTGTGCAAGACGCAAATCTTCCAGCATAACTTATTGATGAAGTAAATTACATTGTCTGACCTCCAACTCATCAAGCTCGTGGATGTCTTAGTTTCAGAAAGTCACTATCCAAGGACCTGAAACAAAACAGAGTCAATCGAGAAGTGGAGGGGGTTTGCCAGTTTTCATGCTCCAGGGAGTCCACACATCTAAGACCTGCAGCCTGAACACCTCCCACCTGGCTAAGAAGGTCCAGCAGCACCTGTGTTTTCTGAGGCGCAACAGACTCCCTCAAAAACTGCTGATCACCTTCTACTGCTGCACTATTGAGAGCGTTCTGACATACTATTGCACAGTCCGCTACTCTAGTTGCACCACTGCAGACTGGAAGGATAGTTAAAGCGGCTCAGTGGATCGTGGACTCCCCACCGTCAAACCTGAGAGACATCCACCTGAGCCGTCTCCACAAACTGGCCTTTAACATCATGAGAGACCCCCTCACGCTCAGCCCCTGTTCATGGAGCCGTGGATGTGCTACTATTTCTTTTGTTTTTAGTGGATTGCTGGCAAATCAAATTTCATTGTGTTGCAATGACAATAAACATCTATCCACTGTATCTGTCTATAGGGGTGTGTTTTCAGCTGTATACAGATGTAGCCAATGTGCACGAAAGCCACAGCCATGAAATCCTCCCGAAATTGATTGAAGAACATGATGAGCATGGTGAGAGGGTTATAACTGCTCAGAAGACCCAGGTGGGCCAGAGAGAGTATAGCCGCCCGCCCCCAACCGCACATTCCTCCATGCTTGGTTGGCTCAGCTAAGAGTAGTCAAGTGCAATGGAAACCTCAGACGATGCAGAGGCTCCATTCGCACCTCACTGAACTCGCCGCACTTCCAATTCCCAGCTGGTCTCTGACCAACCTCCTGGCCTCCCCCGCTCCTCTTCTTCCTCCTTCCTCTTTCTAACACCTCAGAAGCCTCATCCCACCATCACTGCTGCCTATGCTACCTTTATTACTGCACAGGTTATGGGAGGAAGGGAGCTTGCCCACTGGCCCATGTCAGGTTGTACTCAAACATATCTAAAACAAGAAGGGCTCAGTGTACCGTGAGTCCAGGCGATGGGTGTCTGAAAAGTCAAGGTTTGCAAAGAAGTTCTGCTCGATAGCAGAGATGACGATCAATGTTTTCGGCAGAGATTTCAGATTTGACATGCTAAATACGATGGACCAATGTTAAATGATTCAATATACAACATAACATTGCATTGCTCGCAGACACTTGTGGCTGATGTGCAGTTGGAAGCTGTGTTAAACCCAGAGCTCCGTTACAGGCTCTGTGGAGATCATAAAACCAAATTTAGAATCAGAATCAGCTTTATGACCAACAACATAATTTAAAGTGTATGGTTGTAAACAATACAAATAGTGTATAGTGCACGGAGCGGGTGATTATGTAAAGATATGCACGTATATATTTCTATATTCATTATGTAGAGTGTGCAGAGGATTTATATCAGTGCATGATGATATGAACATTTTAAGTAGCATTTCAATCTGTGAAAATGATCTATAATGGAAATGTTGGTGTTAAAGAGTCACTGGCACTGAGACATTATCATTATTCTGTTGGCCTCAAAGGAAATAAGTAATGTAAAATAGGTGTAATTTGTTTTGTTTGTGCATCTTTATGGGCTTTCTTCAGAGCTGGTACTTTGGAATATATGATTTTTTTTTTGGTTGCACGTTGAAATTGTAAATGCTTTTTTTTGTCGAACTACAAGCTATTTCATGCTACAGTCGAGAATCCTGTTGCTTTTTGGGGCCTTCTGATGCAAGAAATCTAGTCTTGCGCCGTCTGTAGCAGAGAATCACTGATGCCTGCATGACTGTCAATCCAGTTATGTTAGATTAAAAGAAACATGATATTCATTTAACAATCATGTCTCGAAGTTGGCAGCGGTCATGTCAGACACATCCTGTGGAGGAGTGAGTGGTATCCCTGTAGAGCACGAATTTTTTTGGAAATCCTGGAATACATTTCATTTGCCGTTTTGCCTTAAAGTGTGTTTACGTGTGTGCATAAATGCATCTCAGTGGGCGTTTAAAAAAGCACCCGGAGACAAAGCAGTTACTCATGCAGAAAAAACAAAACAAAACTGTGCATTTGGGAGGAAAACAATTCCCACTTGCTGTCGAGGGAGGGAATAATTCTTGAATGCCAGGCAGGAAAGAAACATATTTAACAAATGATTTCATAAGACCAAGGGAAAATAAAGAAATGAGCGCAGGCATGAAACAGATGACACAGATGTTCTGCCCTGATCTTTCATCCGAGCCTGGGCATCCCGTACATCTCAGCGACTCTGCGTGGCCATTAGTTATTTAGCAGTGTTGTATACAAACACTTAAACATGCTGAGTATAGGAAGAGAGAAAATGCTGCCAGTCCTGTTGCTCAGCATTGAGTCATTTTTGCTTCAGTGTAGTTCTCGGCGTCTTAAACGTCCTGTATGAAAACCGCAAAAAGTGCTGCCAGTCCTAAAATGGTTCATATAAAGACAGAGAAATGCACATATCCATTCTTCTTGGTTATATAAGGCCAAATTTTTTAATAAATATTGTTGATTCGGAGGTGCAGACTCAAGTCCTGAATCTCAAGACTCTCGACTTTGGATGACTTAATATCAAAGCACAACGATTAAACATTTTCTTTTAATTATTATCTGCATTTATATGTGCAGATATACTTTCATGCTAACCTGTATTGCCACTTTCAGATATAACGACTGTGCTGTGGTGCACAGAAACTGCATGAACAACAGTTGGCTCCAAAATGATAAATTACTCTAATTGTGCCACAGGAATAATAATGATAATAATCATAATGATACCATGGAACGTCTGATCAGTTTTCTTTTAAATATAAGATTATTTGGAAGTCATAAAAACCTAAAAGTCATTATTTGTTTCAATTTGCTTATTTAAGGGAAGTAGTTAATTGTTAGTGTTCAGATATTGCAAAGGACTTGACTCAAAACTTAAAAGCCTCAACTTGAGATTTACTTGTGATTTGCAAAGCAGTGGTTTTGTCCCACCTCAGTCTCTGATAGAGACTTTGCAAAGTGTTTCCTTATACTGTATAAATGGTAAAGAACATGAACACAGGGAAATCAGCCTCCAATGGAAAGATAAGACTGAGTTCAGAAAAGATATTCATCAAAGTAAAGTGTAGAAATGTGTCTTTAGATTGGCATTTTACAGATCCCTGCAAAGGCTAAAATAAATCATACACAATGAGTGAAACTGGATTAAAACTAAACCAATATCAATCATTAGATTCTGTTTCTCACCTTATTTGTCATTGCCTTATATTGCACTATAGCTCCAGAAAACCATGTGTGCACACGATCTAAAGTGCTTTCTCACCTCACATTTTATTTTTATGAAAGCCAGTTCATGTTGGAGAATGTTGTCATTTATATTATTAATGCATCTGGCTCCAGATGTTCTATACAACACTAACTGTCAGGGGCCTAAAGACGAGTGTTTTCTCTTTGTGTCCCACTCCCAACATAATAAAGAGAGGTCGGCTAGGTTAGCCATAAATGCGACGGCCTTCAGTGTTTTTCTGCTGCAAACTGTGGCACCGCAGCCGAGTTAGACCCAGTGGAACAGCTCTCCTGGGCTTCCACATAAAAGACCACAGCAGCTGTTCCACCATTTTGCAGCTTACCAGCTTACAATGTTCTCCATCACCCTCCACCCCTCTCCCACTCTCTCATCCCTCTCCGTCTCTCTCCCTCTCACCTGAGGGTGTGATTAGCAGAGTCGATTAACGCGCACTAATCAGGCTAAAACACAGACTGACAGATGTAGAATGCCAAAAATGACTTTTTTTCTGCTAACTTTTTCTTTCCCCAAGTGATTTCTTTAAATTAGTGAAGGGCGTCTTGCCACAATTCATCATCGGAGTAATTGTTGGTGTGTGTGTGTGTGTGTGTGTGTGTGTGTGTGTGTAGTACATTGTAGACAGGCCCATGTCAGTACAAGCTTCTCTTGAAATAAACTTCGTGGTGTAGCCTCGGCTCTGCAGCTTTGAATGTTATCTCAGTCAGAAGCAGAGAATCCGTGCGAAAGACATTTCTGTGCGTCTGTGCAGAGTTCATGTTTTGCATCTGTGCTCTGACCTTGTCACTCACCACGAGCTTTTCAGCACAAGAGAGTAGACAGCAGGAAGTGATGATACATCCCAAACCCAAGACATCAGAAGCATCCGAGCCACAGGTGGATGCTGGGTTGGGCTGGAACTGATAAAATGCTTCAATGGTAAACAAAACCAGCATGGCGAGCAGACGCGAGGAAGCAGAGGAAAACAGCTGGCCTTGCTGTGTCCAAAGATAAAACCTCTGAGGCTCACACACATTCTGTCTTGTTTGTGGAATCCATATTCAAACAGAAAAGTGAAAATGACATTTTGTGGTTCCTGTAGCTGTTTCATGAGCTGGACTCAATGAACTGTAATATTAACCGACTGTATCTGGCAACGTGCACTATAAGAAGATGATGCTTAGAAGTGCTGGTTGATGGATAAACGTTTGATCAAGAAATGGTTTCGCTGCATGTTTGAGTATGAATTAAACACATATAGAACATATTGAATACACTTATGATTAAAAAAAAAAACATAGTTCCCAAAATATTACAGCACATTTGCAAAATCGAACGACAAAATTTCATTGTTGCTTGACACAAACAGTGATGTTGTTGGAGCAATCAGTGGCAAAATATTCAACTGCAGAGCAAAAACTCACGTGATAAAACAAGCAGACGTAAAATCAGGTGGAGACCTGCTTGTATTTCCTTCCACTTCCATCACCCTTAATCATATCTTCTCTTTATTGATATGCCAGCAAGAACAAGAAGAAGCAAAAACAGCCTCCCAATGTCTTTTATTTGAAGTGTTTTGTTTTTTTTTTCCCCCGACACCCTTACCAACGTCTTCTCCTCATTAATATGCCACCTCTTCCAACCTCGACCGAGTGTAAAAGCTTTCATTTTCATTTCATTTATTAAGTGCAAATTCAAAATGTGCATAAAAATCGGTGGATGGAAACCAACTTAATGTGAGCAGCAACACTGGCAGTAACATGGTGAGAATAAAAGTGGGTCTCAGGAAGTGTGTGCACGAGTGTGTAGTTTGTGTCATGTTGTCGTCGGTGTAGTTGCGTGACTTGTTGCAGGAGCACGAGTTGTCTGCTTGAACTGCAGCACCCTGTGCACGGTTGACTTCCATTCACGTTGAGTAATATAGTGCCGAGCTTCTCTGGTCTCGCAGGATGTTTCTTGATGATTAACGCTGTTATTAAATGGTGTAAAGCAGTTTCTGTGCAGTGTTTCCCTTCTCACGGCCGACTGGGGGGAGTCGACATTGAATCCTAAATCACACAGCCTGACCTTCCTGACATAACAAAGGCCTCAAGGTGATCCAGCCATGTGTGCAACTAAACTTAAACGTGGTGAAAAAAAATGAGCTTCTCTGCTATTTTAAAGAAACTCAGCCGTGGATTTGTCGTTTTTAAAACGTACCGCAGCTCAGAACTTTGTTACTTCAAAGTTGAAGAGGCAGATGTTTAATTTGGCCTTGAGAGTTTTGTGCTTTGTGGGGAGTTAATGCTTAAATGTGTTCTTGCAAAGCCATGTAATCCTTTATGTGATCAGGAAAGCATGAGGTTTGAGGGTTGGGGGAAATGATGTGGATTGGGTAATCCCCCAAGGTCTTACTGCACTTGGTAAAACGAGAGACGTCCCCTATGGTCTTTGCATGCGGTTAAATAATGATGTCTTTTCTTCACACCGCTCTGCCTTTCCCCTCCAGAATTATATGAAAACTATGTGTTATACTAAAAATTAGCGTGACCCAGGAGCTTTAAAAGAACACATTTTTAAACATGAGGCACTGGTCCAGCATGAAATTTTGAAAACTATGGTGCTGAATTTGTCTGCTGTAATACACGTGGAATGTATTTAAGTGAAATGGTGGAAATCAGCTCCACTGTCTGACATTTCTTTACAGTAGAAGACCTTAATTTGCAGCGTGCGTCGCCATGAGCAGCTGCACTGACCAACAGAATCAATCATTTTAAATGAGACGACTATGGTAATTTTTTACTAACATGTCTTTATAATTTATCAAAAGCTGTTCACGTTCTGTTGGAGCTGCATCTCAAATGACCATTATGCATCTGTTGCCGGACTTCACAATCTGCCATCCTCTTCACAGCAACCACAAATAGTAGTGAACAGCAATGGAAGAAGATTAAAACCTTATAGCACCCCCTACAGGCTGCAGTGTTCCTGTCTTAAATCAGGATGTCACTGCAGAAGATGAGTGGAAACACCAAATTCAGATTTATGCAACATCATGAGCACAAGTAGAAATATTGGTTTAAAGGCGGCACACTTGTCCTGCTAGATTGTCTCATACTCTTTGTGCTCGTGTGGATTTGAGTCTACTGGTGGTTCTTGTCAGATCAGCAAATGTGATCCAAAAATCATTCAGATTCTGGCATCTCAGCAAAAATGGATCACTTAGCATGAGGATGGTTATATGAGAGCCCATATAATGACTAAAAGGGGAGACATTCTCTCTTGAGTATGAAAAATGTGTCATGGTTATTAACTTTATGTGTTATGGTAGTGGAAAAGATGTTGAGAGTGGCACCAAAAGAATAATCAGGGGGTCACATGGGGCATGAATATTCAGACATTTTAATGGTGATCCGACCATTTCTTTTGCTGTGCTGTGGACCAAAGTGTCAGTCAAGGTAAAGTCAGGGTGTCACAAAAATCATGAGGGAAACGTTGACTAGAATATTTATGAATATTTATACCATATGTCACGACAGTGTGACCAGTATTTTTAAAGATATCTTCCTCTGGACCAAAGTATCAGATGTTCAGATCGACCGAACCACCAACATGAACACGATCTGCATTGAACTTCACCATGAATCTGTGTTGGTTTTCTCTTCTGAAGTTATGGATTGTGTATGTCAATGCAACAGCATGTTGTTTTTAATGGAATTTTCCCAACGATGGCAGCCTGCGACTTCCTTGGAACAGACAGTGTTATCTTCCGACCGAGGCCAGTGCATTCGTAGCTTCAGACACTTGAAAGACAATAATGACAATGAAGAAACAAAGCTGTGCTGCTGTTATCCTTTAAGGTGTATAAATGCCCAGTGCGCCTGATGGTTTGAGCCCAGCTGAGTTGTTACTGTGACAAAGGGGAAGTCCACATGACTGACCAGCCTGCCAAACGGCTTCTCTCCATCCTGACAGATAAAGACATTCGTTGCGCCTTGTCAGTGTGTTGCGCTGCAACAAAACAATTTGCCTTGGCTTAAGGTCTGTAGCTTTTGTCATTTTATAACACATGGGCGGGAAAGATGGGAGTAGCTGTCTGACAGCTGTAGACTTTCTGCTAACAGTGGTGCTCCCCTTCAACAAGTTTTCTTTTAAGATGAAAGCCCTGCATGCTTTTATCCCACTTCCATATTTGATATACAGGCAGGGGTTGTGGCTCTGTTCTTGTCTCAAAGTGATATTGTGTCATTTGATCTTGGCAGATGGGAAGACATCTGAGGCCTGATTGGGTTAAAAAAACAGTGACGAGCACAGTTTGACACTGTGCTAAAATATGTGCCATCCGGCTTTGAAGAGACAATTAACATGGGAGCCAATTGCTGTTGCCTTTTTGTCTACTCGGTCCTGTCACAACAGTGGCCTGACATCTTTTTGTAGTGTAGTGCTCAATTAGCATTACCCTGACTTGAGAAATGTTGTAAAAGATCCAGAATCTGTGCCAGTCTGTCAGACACCTCGGAGGCTTCGGTTTATGTCGCTAGATATAATGTAAATTGTGGGGAATAATGACGTTCTTTGGCAAAACTTGAACCAAATCTACTCTCTTTCTCGTCCAAGTCTTGCAATTAACCTCGTGACTTACTGATAACTTGCTGCTAAATTAGTCCAAAGCGGAACTCATTTGGCTGAAACTATTTGTCCCTGAAGCCAGAGGTAGCTTTCGTGACATCTGAGGAAAGTAGGGTAAAGTTTAGAACATGAAACCTAAAAAAAGGAGGACATTTTCTATTCTCCCCCTTAATTAGCTCGTGCCCACATATCCACCCTCACCTAAAAGTTTCTAAATCTGTGGATTGGCCTCATTAGAGGAATGGAGCACTGCAGTCGCGGATGTGTGATCAATAGCCCAAACTGAGAGTAGACCCATGCTGATCACTTGCTAAATCCCACTTCTGATAGGAGTTGTTGTTCGGCACCAGCAGAGCTAACTCAGCTGATTAAATATCCACCTCCCTACCCTCCTTTTTCCTCCCATCTCTGCAGGCCTGAGTGATTGCCTGAGATGGGAAGGAGGGCTTATGGAGGGAGAGCGAGAGACTGATGGAGGAATGAAGGGAGGGCAGAAAAGAGGAAAGATCAATTGTGGATTTAGCTGAGAGCACAACCTTGGCAAGTGCATGCAGCCCACAGCAGATAATATGATTATCTCGGGAGAAAAAACCCCAAAACAAAACAAAGAGCCGCACCTCGCCGCATTATGCAAAGGAAGATGTAAGAGGAGTCTTGTCTTCCATGCAGGCTTTAATTCAACAATATTTACTGGATGCTCGTTTTTTTTTTTTTTTATCTCTGCCGCCAGCTTAAGAAATATTAATAAATAAATCATAAACTAATACCATGGTCCAGGGTGTATTATATTGCGGGGATGACAAGAAGCCCACTAATGCAGTGGAATTGTGCATTATTTGTCAGTGGGAGTGAAGAATATGAGGAGCTGGCACATCAATCAAGGCTGGCATTTCTACATGGCAGTATTGAACAGTGTGGATTAGCCACCCACTGTGAGGACTCAGTGAGGGACAAATAAATGCATGATGATTTTTTTTTTTTTTTCATTCTCTGTCCCTCTGTCTTTTGTCCATACTGTCACTGTGTGTCTCAAAGTAATTATCAGCTGATGAATGGTAGATTGTTGTTGTTGTTTTTTTTCCAGCTTCCTCTCTTGCATTGTACTTGTTGTTGTTCTCTGGTTGCTGCTGACAAGGAAGCGTATTACAAAAATCTTTATTTTTAAGTTAGGAAATCTCAAAAGCAGACAGGATAGGTATGTGATGTTCTGTGATTGTGTTGTGTTGTGAGTGTGCATCATTTTCTCCACACATCCCTTCTGTTTAAGACATTCATCAAATGCGTTGGTCTTGGATAAACTGTAGTTTCAAGAATACAGCTTCGATTTTATTTTTGTATCTCCGTCCATCGGTTCTATTCTTATGATCACACTATACCCACCACTGTAATTACTGATATCTGGAAATGTAGTGGCATCGCTAAAAATAACGTAGGTCCAACAAGTCAGTCACATGATCAGATGGGTTGTCGACTTTAGTCCGATTATGTAAACTACTTTACTTGGAGGCCCAACCATAATGTCAATAATGAGAACCCAAATTCATCAGGCATTCTACCTTCAACACTGAGAGAGGACGGTCGTTATGTGCATGACTGCAAGAGGTTGATTGTCAGGAAAACATCACCACAGGCTGTTTTAAGGATTCAATCAAATGAGCATTGCTGTTGTTTTTCCCGGTGAGGACCGCCTCCATCTGGAACTATGACCCACATTCATCCGGAAACTTAATCTCATTCGAATTTGGCTTTGGAAAGGATTTTTTCTAAGTTATTAATCCTTCTTAGAGGGTTTTTCCTCTTCATTTTTTTGCAGCCTGAGTCTTGTTTTTGCAGCTTTGGCCATCATTCTTATCATCAATTTGAATAAGATTTAGCCCATCAATATCATTGAGATGTGGCTGCAACTGGCGATCAAACAAACGGGTTATTTGAAAGAATCCAAAGTCTAAAGTGAAATTAAAATGAAAGTAGATGCTTTCATCGGTAAAACTTACAAAGGGAGGAGGTCGGGGTCAGTTCTTGTTTCCAACCAGTGGTCAATGTTGGGGTCTCTGTAACCACGGTCGTCTCCGAACTTTAATTAACTCGTCCTTCTTTTAACCATGATGTCAAAGTTGTTAGTTGAAGCCAAACTATGATCTTTCTGTAAACCTAACTAAACATAACCAGAACCTAACCAGGGGATGACAGATCGGAAAATGCTAAAATTAATCTGGACCTAACAGTTTTTGAAGGCACTAACGAACAATGTCAGACTGTCAATAGAGTATCAGATTTTAGAAGAACCACTTATTGTGTCATTTAGTTTAAAGACTTGTTGTTGTAAGTTGTTTGAAAAAAATGGCTTCAACACTTTCCAACTCGTGTGTTTGGTCTGTGCACTTTGCTGTAAAACTCTCGCCTGTCTCCACTTGCTGCTTCCTCTGATTTTCCTATTGACATCACTGAGTAAAATGTTGGAAGGTCCGCATGTAAACCTTCCAAAATCAAAGTTTGATCCAATCCTTGCCTGCATTGGCCTTTTTCTTTGACAGCTCTTGCCCCTTGCTGCCAGAGGAGACATTTAGAGTCACGCAAGTATTATACTCTTGCTGAGGGTGAGTGGGTGAGAGCAGAATATACTGTAGACTTCTGCCTGGACACGTTGTCTCCGGCTCAGTCTTCGGCTGTCTCTCTTTCTCTCACGTAAAGGAAATGGAAGCTGCTCGCTGGAGATAAGCCTCTTCCTCGCCTGTGAATTGCAGCTGCCACTGTCAATATGCAGCGGCGTTTCGGTATCCATTTCTACGTGTCATGTCATTGGCAGAAGTGACAGGTAGATTGGATGGAAGACCTGCGAGCCGGGACGGGTCACCGGCTTGGGCATCTGACGCCTGGAAAGCTCGTGTCAGCCCGCTGGCCATTGGCATTCAGACATACAGCTCAATGTGCATTGAAAATGGGCCTGTGGAGTGAGACAAGGCTGAATGCATGTATTTCCTCCCAGAATGCATTGCAGTGAGGTGACGTAGGAATGTGCTGCAGCTTTGCATCGAAAGCGTTGGAGTCTCGTTTCTTGTTTTAGCCTCCAAAGTGCCACATTATTCACCATCAGCCAGTAACACGTCGCCTAATCAACACTTGAAAATGACAGATCGGATGTGTTATTATAACAGTTAATAAAAAAAATGTTAATCATGAAAATTAGGAAAACCTTCATCATGGCAGGATGGCCCCTGAGGCCTCCTTTGTGAAATCTGATTTTTTTTTTTTTTTTAATTGACCATTATGAAAATAAAACAGGTATTTTACATTTTATTTTCAATAGGAAACCAGCTAAAATCAGGACATGATTCAAAATCAAACTCAGGAACCCTTTGCGATTTAATTTTCAAGTTTGATTTTCAAATTGTCTCCCAGTTTGAAAATAAAAAGCCCGATTCAACATTTAATTTCATCATTGTTATGCTTAAGGATGCGCTAGAACAAAGTGCCAGTGGTTTTTTTCTTTTTTTTCATTTTAATTTTCAATTTGGATGTAATTGTGCATATTTGGGCATGAAAATGAAAATTGGACTTTTAAAACATTATGCAAAAAAATTGAATTTCAATTATACTTCAATTAGATATGATTTTAGTATGAACAGACGTACTTTGAAATCTAAACTACTGAAAAATAAAGGTGTGACAGGTCGTGCGTTCTTGCTTAATGTGGCCCACATACTATTACATTTGCACTGTAAATGACTTTGTCGCATATTAACGCTGCTACGTGTTAAAATATGGTCGGAAACTGTTTGATGAATGGGGCCCATTTTATTTAAACAGCACACCTACCAGGCGGCAGCCAATTACCCTTGCGGGCCAGCATGCAGGAATTTGGTCCTCAATATGTTTTGACAGCGCAGTGCTATATCATAGTTAGCCCTGCAGACACACTCGTCAGCCTCATACTTGATCCTGAACACAAAAGCTGTCAGCCAGGTCAGAGGCTCGGGGGGGGGCTGACATTGTCTGCAAAACACAGCCATATCTTCCAACAAATGGGATCCGAGTTTGATGTTGTGGTGGTGGTTTATGTGTGGGTGGGAGGTGGGTGTGTTGGGAGGCATCCAGAAAGGCTCCCCGCCTGTGTTGTGCGGTGACATTATAAGACTCGCATAGGCAGGGTGACAGAATCCAGGCTACTAAAGGATGCAGCGGCCCTGAGAAAATAACACTGCATAGATAGCTGCATGCCTTCACCAATATTTCACTCAAAAGAAAAAAGCTGAAATGGCATTCTTGAAGAAATAGTCCAATATTTTGTTTATGCCAGTTTTCCATCAAACCCAGAGTCGGATGAGAATACTGATAATTTCATTCTCGTGCCCCCTCGTATCTTAACTTAACTTCCAGTACGTACCCAGGAGCTCAGGGACATGATGACCTAAATTCCACCAGGTATCACCACGTGAATCTGTGTCTGGATATCTTATCTGGAGAAGACTCATGTTAATGCACGTGGAACCATTGCAATTGGGAAGGGATAAGATCGGCCGAACCTCGTCTGGAGGTAGTCTGTCACACGCTGGGGACAGATGTGATCCCAGTGTGGGGATTCAGACTTGACGTGCTTGGTTATGTGTTAATGCAAAAGTGTTATTATTCAGATGACAGATACAGATACAGGTCACATGTTAGTGTGCAAAGTAAATTGTGTTTTTAAGTCAAGCTTAGAAAAAAGATCTACAGCAACTGTACAGCTACCTTTACATTTTGTATTACATAGTTACATGCATCCAAAGGTCCTGCATCATCCTGCATTGATGTGAGGATGATTAGCAACCTGGCACATTAGTTGTCAGAACAAAGCCCTTGATTAAACCACTGCAAACAATAGATTTATAAGAGATAAAGTCTCCCTAAACCTAACTTAATAGTTTTTGTGCCTAAACATAACCAAACCTTAACCACAGCAGTGTTGGAATCCTTTTTGTTCAAGCGATTTGTTTCTGTTTTAAAAAGCACTAACGATGTCTTCCTGTTGATAGAGCCACCTGATCAGAGTCCATTGATATGATTTGTTTCTAAAAGCAATCTGAAATGACACATTTTGAGACTTAGTTTGAAGAAAGAAATATGAGAAAGGTTCACACTGTCTTCATGCTTTCAGTCTCGGTGCTTAGCTATCCGAGGAAGGCGTTCTTCCAGCGTGCACCAACAGCTTCAAAGCTGCTTGGCATTGAACACTATTTATCCAAAAGATTTTTTCTCGTTTTGTCTGTTGATGATGTAGAGAGCGATGTCCAAGCTCACCCTCCAAAGTCTCTCAGAGGTGTTCATCCCCAGTCTGTGATTCACATCAGTTTTATACTCATCTATCAAGTCCTTGTGTCCTGTGTGGAAGAATTTGCATTTGTTCTGTTTGTTCACTCACTTGTTCAGGTTGTTCATGAAGTTTTTCACCTGTCACCACATACTGGAGGTTTTAAGGTCTCACTTCACGTTCAAGCCTTTAGTCATTCATGGAAAACCTTAAAATGGCCGTATATTGATAATGTCCCTGTAATGATGCAGAATATGGGGAGCTTTTATTGCAGTGTATAAATATTTCACCCCTTAACGATCTTCATACCTGCCTCCCCCCCTCCACGCTGTACCTTTGCTCTACTGGAGCCATAAACTGGTCTGCTCCATAAGGTATCTGATGCAAACTAGCAGCGGCAGTCCAGCTTAAGGTCAGCCAAGGAGACCTTCCGCCTGAGGCAGGAGGAAATGAACAACTGTTCATGTGGAAAGTGTGTAACTGTGTGTGTATGCGCACAATCACCTGCAGAGAAGTAGGGCAGCATCCATGCACCCTCAGGCTTAAGTCAAAGCGACAGGTGCATCATGAACCCCCTGTTTATTCAGTTGTCACAGTGTGTCCAATTTTAGTAAACCTCTGAGTTTATCTGAGGGAGCTGGAAACTGTACCGGCAGATTATTAGAAAATGTTTATTGGGTGTCATTCAGTGTGTAAATGTGTCGCTCCATGAAGCAGCGACAGCCATGCCGGCGGCTCTGTGAGGCTGCACTGTGGCGCTTTGAGCTAAATGCTTATAGCAGCATGCTAACACAATGGCAATGTTAGCATGCTGATGTTTAGCGGGTATAATGTTTGCCACTAAACACAAAGTGCATGATGATGATGGGAATGTCATTAGTTTTGCAGATTTGGTCATGAACCAAAGTACTAGTCAAACTAAAAAAATTATGTTGCCAGGCAAAAAGTCAGGGGGTCACCAAAACTTAATGCAGTTCATCCTGTGGGGAACATGAATATATCACCAAATTCCATGGCAGTCCATCAAAACGTTTGTGAGAGATTTCTCTCTAACCCAAAAATGTCAACCTCATGATGGCACCAGATGAAAAGATTGGCAAAGTTATTACGATTTGTCATCTGGGAAGCGTGAATGTCTGCATCAATCAATTTAGTAGATGTGGGGTATGTCAGTGGCTAATTACAACTTTGACCCACTGATGGCACTAGATGAGTAGCCAGAGTGTCACGAAAGTCATTAGTAGTCATCCTCTGAACACCTTGAATATCCTTGTCAAATATCACAGCCCTCCACTCAACAGTCATAGAGACGTATCACTTTCTAAATCAAGACCTGATGAATTTTTAAACCTTAACTTCATTCACTTTATGAGAGCTTTATGAGAACTCTCACAGAGTTTTGGATTTAAATTCAGGAAGTCCAGTCTGGCTCAATAGCCCCCTCAGCATGGAGGGACATTTGGAAAAGGAGCTTCCTCAAATCAGTAGTAATTTTCATGTGATCACGCAGAGAGTTTTTTTCATCCGGTGCCAAAAGCGAAAAGTTATGTCTGAATCATTTCTTGCCAAAAACGAGTGGCCCGGGTAGTATTCCACTTTTTGGGGAATAAAATCCAGCTGAAAATCCACTTTATTCTATCTGTGTGTTAATGAGGCTTAATGAAAAAACAGTGCTGAAGATAATTTGCCTTTAAGGTGTTTAACTGTAAAGCTTTACCTTCAACACACAGGTCACTTTATACTTTGTAATCTGGCTCACACACTTTCTTGTTTACTCTGTTGGCAGATGGTTTTGTGTTGCATTCAGGTGATATTGGGAGAACTCCAAAAATGAAATTGCTTCAACTTCATTCTGAACATATTTAACTCATTGAAACTCCCACATTGAAACTAATTGGGTTTTAATTTAAAATAAATCTCCCTAGAAAAACTCATAAACAGGTACAGTACGTCTTTCTTTTTCCAAACAGACTTGATTGTTTTATTGTAATGTCAGGCGGTCTCATTTTTTAATTACCTTGGACTGGTGACATTGGTGGATTTCCTGTTATGTTTACTGGCTTACGTTGACACGTATTAACAATTCATGAGTCCAGGTGGGAGATATCAGAGCCGGCAAAAAACATCAACAGCAAAACAAAAAGAAGGAAATTGGATGAAGGCAGGTTCCATCACAGTCTGGATGTTTCTGTTGAAAGGATGCTTTTTAATCAGGTTTTGGGTTCAACTGTTGGAGATTATGTTGGCCCTGTGTGTGTTTATTCAACAGCCGCCGTGCTGGCAAACACCAGATACATACAGCTGTACTCATGACAATATGAATACAGTAATTGTCAGGGGATAAGAAAGCAGGAAGATGATTCGGGATGAAAATAACCTGAACGCAACATAAAACATTGTGATGTACTTTGAATAGACTTGATTAGGTTTGTCCAACAATGCTTCACCGTGGCTGCTGATACAACAACACAGACACTTTACAATATGCACATATAAGAAACTCCTGTTCAAGCTGAGGATAAAAAAAAAAGAAGTGCTTAACTTTATGTACTCTGAAATGACAACTGACATTTTATTAGTGCAGCGATCTCTCCTCCTGTTAAACTCCGGGCTCGTCTTTAAAAAGCCACGGGCCCGTGACAATGTCAGGAAATAAAATGAAATCTGGGTCACATTGTGAGACATTTGCCTTTGGAATGCACTTTGCTCCACTGTCATTTCAATTTTTAGTTTTATTATTTATTTATTTTTAATTCCAAATGACCTTTAGAGTCCTTTGTACCCAAAAAGCTTTGCCTTCCATCTCAGTTCTTCACTATTTGCCTCCTGCAGTTTGATCACATTTTGATTTTAATCAAAGTCTATTATTATATATTATTATACATATTTGTATCTGTTTATTCTATCTCTGGTATCTTTGGATCTATGTAGCACAAACAATCGTGACCAGACTATATATTTTTATTTTTATTTTCTCATGCACATAAGATAATAACACACAAGATAGATCCATACATAACCACATTGTTGGCACAAAGCACATGTGCTGTTTAAACGCATTAATATTTAAGACTGTGCGCTGAAGTGCAGTTTATTTAAGCGATAACCTCATGGCCATATAAACTTTTTATATAGGTTTAGATATGAGTATTGACTTATTGATTTCTGTGACATTGACGGCCAACTGTGAGCTGGAGCGTCGAGATGGTCTCCGGATGAAAAACTCAGGAATGCAAAGCAGGATATAAATTAGCTGCGACCTGAGGCCAGAACAGGAGGAAGACGTCTTAATCCCAACTGGGCGTGTAGAATATATCAGTGACACCTTTCATCTCCACGCCAACATCTCGTATGAGATCACAGACATGGTATAAGCACGCTGCCAACAAGTATTTAAGGCTACCTTTTAAAGCTGATGGCAGGCACAATCTCCAGGTAGCTAATTAATATGTTCATTAGTATGCACACATGACTTTGAACACGCGAAGAGGCAGGGAGAGAGCCGTGACACGTCCCATTTAGGAGCTTGAGAAGCCTCATGCTTTTTCCTGAATGCAGAAATTGGACCACCGAGTGTTAAACCATGATGGGTTCATGTAGCATAGCTCTGCCATGGTGATTAAGTAGCTTATATAACAGCAAAAGGGAATTTATGAGCGGTTTCCTAATCAGTGCTTGTGACTAACTAAGGTAGTTTAGGATGTGGTTCGAGCACGTTGGGTGATGGAGGGTTTACGATGATCCCGGGATCGTTCTGACTGCAGAAACACGGTCATTAAAGGTGCATTATGTCTGTTTGGAAGTGGGTGCACTGTGCATTAAAATGTTTGCACTGTATTTAATTTGTAACCCAGGATTGCTCAGTCGCTTGTGAGGTTGTTGGAACTCGAGGACTTCATTGCATCTAACTGCTTTCTGGTCCGACTTTAGTCAGGATCCAAATTCGTAACCTTCATTCGTCTCGATGTACTGTCATTGTCTTAGTGTCAATATGTTTGTTCTGTTTGATCCAACCGGACTCTCTTTATGTTCGCTCTTTAGTTGGTGCAGCTGTCAGTATCAGTGTCTCCTGATCTTGTGTCACCTGCTTTTTGGATCAGGTGTAATTTTCCCCCGGGTCTATTCAGTTTGCCTCCGACTGTCCCCTTTAAAATTGTCCAATTTTTTTTACCCTTAAATTGATGAAAACTGCATGGGTGTACCAGGAAATGAAATTCACCTAAATTATTCCATTTGGAGGATGTATATGAGATTTCTTATTATCTCCTCACATACCTGGTACATGTTAAACAGCTTCAATGCTCAATCAACAACGAATCGTCTTATTTCTTATGTTGAATAATCGGTGCATTATTCAGCTCCCTTCCTTCTCACTGGATAATTGTTTGTGGGCCCGTGGCGACAAATTTTCTCTCGCTCTCCGCCGTTGATTTTGTGTTAACAGAACCAGCGATGGTCCGGCCAGATTTGGTTTGTGCACTGTGAAAACCAGCTCTGGACGTTTTTGTCATTTTCTGCTCCATTTGTGGGCGAGTTTCATTCGCATAAATGTCACCCAAGAGCCAAAAGAATAGCATCACACTGCGCAGCGTTAATTCCCGCAGTCGAGGATCATCACATGCAAACAAATTTAGCAGTGTCAGTATTGGTGTTAGGGGACCTGAAAAAATAACACGTTACTACAGATGCCGTCTCGCTGTGACAGAAATAAAGAAGGAATGGTTTGATATGAAGTCACATAGATGCCGAAATAAAAAAAAGTCTTCCTAAAGCAAAGCAGTCCATGATTTAGACAGGAGCTGGTTGTGACAGTCAAAGATGGACAACACAACATTATTCTGCTGTGATGGAAGCTGCTGCGTAAAGACCCTGAAACAGCTGTTGGGATTTTCCCTGAAACTACTGAATTGAATAAGCTGTCAAAACACAAAATACTCATGAACGTCCACAGATGTAAGCGGAGCCTCTGCAGGTCCAACGATCAGTTAATACAGCCTGCGTCGCCATCTTTCACTCTGCTATATTAGAACATATATAATTACAAGACACTGAATCACAGAAAATTATGGTTTACATGTATCCGCTTTACAATTTAATCATAACCTTTTTCACATTGATTGCATGTTCCCTGCTGAGTTTTCCTCTTTTCAAAACCTCGCTTCAGAGCAACAACCCTTGACATGCGACGCTCGCTACAACTGTTCTGCAGCAATAAATTTAACCCCCATTTTTTCCTCCAAGCAAAGTCTTTGCTCCAAGTCTTGCCGAGACACGGAGTAAAGCTATTTTTGGCTTCTCCATGAAAGCACGCGTTTGGGAAGTCAGCGCATGCAGACACATGCGTGATGTCAGCTGGAAGGTGTTCATCAGATTTTGGATCTTTCCCTTATCCTGTCACATAAACCTCTCAGAATACGGCTCTTGCTCTGTCTCTGTCTCCAACCCCGTAAAATAAAGACACAACAGCAACCTGGCAAGTGGCAACGGCAATCGAGCAGCCTGGCAAAGGACATGAATCACGAGGGGTTTCCAAGAAAGCCTTGAGCTGTCAAAGAACGGAGGCAGTCAGGCTGCTGAGATCTGCCTTCTCCTTCAATTAAGGCAACAGGGAAATATTAAAGTGTGCACGAACAGGTCAGATAACGTTGCTGCCTCTTGATTTTCAGTATTTTTTTTTGTTTTCTTTTAATATGGTTGGAAACCCCCACAGTGTTTCCTTTATTTCGATATAAACCATTTTCCTCATCGTGTATCACTTGGTTTCCTGCTTCACACTCTGTTGTAGGTAAATTAGAAATAATAAAATTTGAGATGATGTTTAATTGCAATAGATATAGCGTGGCGTTGCATGGAGTGAAGTGTTTTAGCAGCTTAATATACCACGGAGTTCACTATTAGCAAACCGTGTCCGATGAGAAAATAAATGGCGCCAGCTTGAAGCTTGACACACACCTGTTCCCAGCTGTTACCACACTTGAGCATTTGTTTGCCTGTCACCTACAATGAATTTCAAAGCTGTTCTTCCAGCAGTGTCACACTCCTGATAGGATGTGATTCTCACACGTTTTTTTTTTTTTTTTTTTTTTTTTTTAAAGGTTGACATGTGACCCCGTCAAGCAGAAAACATCTTTACTCCTCCGCTTCTCTTTGACTTTGAGGTCTTTGTTCTTGTTTTTTTTCGCTCTTCTTCGCCGGCTCTGTGTAACTCTGTCAAGTGTATTCTCACGGTGACGCATTATGCATTGTGTGTTTGTGCAGAACAGAAGAGATCGCTGCTTTGTTTAAAATAAAGTCTGCCTCTCATCTCGTCTCTCGTTCCTTCTCACACGTCCCGCTCTTTCCTCATTCCTGTTAATGGTTACAAGTGTCGTCCCACTAATAGGTTGTCTGGTCCCATTCAAGGTAACTGGCTGAGTGAACAAACATACTGCCGCTCCATATGTTGGCCTTTTAGTATCTGGTGTCACTGGGAGCAAAAGCAGACTCGCCGGTCAGGATATGATGGACTTAATTACATTTAGCCGTTTATGGTCGGACAGCTGGACTCTCTCCTGCAAACACTGTCAGATTCATTTCAGAATAAATGAAAAATACCAGAAGTCGCTGCAACTCCAACGTCCTTGTTAGTGAACATAGTTATATGGTTGCAATCGTCTGCATTTTTATCATTTTAATTATTGTTGCTTAAGCATTTAAAAATGAGGTGACATCTTCAAATTTCTTGTTTTGTCTAAGCGTTGGTCCAAAACATAAAGATGTTGAACTCACATTGACATAAAACAAAAAAGCTGCAAATTCTCAAATGTAAGAAGTCGTAACCAGAAAATGTGACATTGACATTTTTTGGTGATAACTAACTTAAACTTTTAATCGATTATCAAAATTGTTGTTGATTACTTTGTCAGTCGATTAGTGCTGAAACAATTAGCCATATAGATATTTATCCTCAAATAACTACAATCATTCTTAAGTGAAAATACAAAACATAAGATGGAAGAAAATAGACCTGAAGATTAAGAATAAGTTTTAAGTGTGTAACGAACAAAAGAGAAGTGAGCTGATGTCAACAGCTGAGGTCACATCAGACCTGTGTCAAACAGATGAGTCAAAAACTTGGCTGAAACACAACCAACCTCTTCTTTTTCTGTCAGGCCGTCGGATGATTTGACTCACTTCAACCCTCAGTTGAATCATCGTCATAAGTGACCGATGTTTGTTTTTGTTCTCCTGCATCCAGTTTCAGTCCATCATTCGGTCGTGTTGCTCCTCCTGTTGCAGGTCCAGCTTTTGTTCACCTCCTGGAAGTCATCAGGATTCAATATGATCCAAAAAAAGACTAAACGTCTCAAAGCTTAAAGTTCGGATGTGAGCATCTTAAAGACGAGCCGTTTCCAAAGCAGAGCGTTGGTCTTCACATTGATGAATGTGCTTGTCCTCCCTCATTTCATTACGGTACAAAAATCTGGTTGCAGAGACGAGAACTTGCCTGATACAGGTGATCCATCACTGTAAACAGCACGTCCTCTTCTGTTTTTGTCAACACTCGGTTGTAGTTGCGTGGTGATGCATTTGAGAGCAGAGAGGGTTTTGAAGATGTAGTTGCTGGTGCATTCAAGTGCTTGTGGGAAGGTAGGAAAAAGCCAACCACCCATCTTGTGTTTTGGGCGCTGGACCTTTTTAATAGTGTTGTTGTACTGGGGAAAAAAAAAAACAAGCAGGTGTTGCCCAAGTACAAGTCTTGTCTGTAGCTGCAGCAGGAGGCGGCATGACCTGAACAGAGTTTATTAGCAGTGGAGGAAAAAACACGCAGTGTTTTGAGAGTCCAAACTTCTTTAATTAACAGTGGTTCGCGCCGTCCTCCTCACTTTGCCCATTAATGCCTATTCTCTCTAAAACCATCTGTCCTTTCTGAAGTTGTTCTTCTGTGACCTTTGGGAATGTCACTGGCCGATATTGGAACTGTGGTGTGTTTGGCTCTCGAGCAGATTTAAGAGGATCAAACAGTCACATGTCTTTTGAGGACATGAATCATATGATTAGTCTTCGTTTTCACTGGCTGCTACAAATCGAAATAATTGGACTCATTACGGTTTAGTAATGTTATATTAAGTCTTTTCAAGGACTCTCAGAGAATTATGCAAACAAAAAGCATGTTTAACTCTTATTACCTACCAGATTATATTAATTACTCAACTTCTAAATGCTCAGCTCCCCCAGCAATCCATGTTATTTCTGATTTCTAATAACATTTCAAGACTGGTGAAATTTAGTTTCCAAATAAAAGGCAAAACTTGCATTTTGTGAAAAATGCTCGATTGTGATCGCTGAATAAAGAAAGCGTTTTGCTCAGAGGAACACTGAGATTTATTACAACTGGGATCTTAATTTCTTGGTTATAATGACATCGTATTCACTAATGTAATTTCTGAGCTCTGGGAACACGATGACACTACGACAAAGTCTGACAGGTCAGAACACATAAGCGATTTGGCAAACTTATCCAGAATTGTGGATTGTAAAATCAAACTCAACTGTGGTGTCCTGCCCCGGTGGCACAGTTGTGACGATGCACATGTGATAATCTTGAATACTAATTAAGCATCATGGCTTTAATTTGCACCCTTCTTTCCGTTCGGTGTGAAACACGGAGGCAAGTCGGGTGAACACACTCTGCTTTCCTCACATGAACTAGCCGAGCTGTTCCCTCTCAAACATTCACAGTAATTACCTTCCCATGATTTTTGCTTTGTGATTCTTGTCTTGTCAATATTGCAGCTGAAAATCCATTATTTAATATTTTCTCTCTCTGCTCTCTCTCTCTTTCTCCTTTAGGTGAGTGTCAGTCAACAACGTGTGGATTACTCCAGTCAGCTGTGAACTCCCGCTGAGTCCCCCCTGCACTGCTTTTTTCCTTGCATATCGTTGTACGATTCAGCCATCAGGTTTGAAAAGATTGCCCCCTTTTCACTGTGATTTCGCTGTGATTGGGATCAAAGAGAGGAGGCGGCGTGCCCGGAGAGACGGGCTCCATGCCGTGGAGTGCCGAGGCGGTCTCTCCTCGGCGGCTCTGGTTGCTCTTGGCTTGAGCCATATGGACATAAAAGTAAATGTCACTGGTGACTGAGGGCTTTGGTCTTCCTCAGATGTTCCTGGTGTTCATTGTCTCGGCTTTACTTGATCTCTGTTGACTCTGTCGGCTTCCAGGGAGCTGAATGGCTACTGTATTTAGGAAACCTTTATTTGTCTTTGTTTGGGAGTGCTTGTTATTCTGTGCTCTCTTGCTTCTAGTGTTTACTGCAGAATGTGGGCTGATTACTGATTACCGCTGACTGCAAATGGAAAGTAATCTCTTGCTCGAGTAGTCTTTTCTTAGCAAGGTCTTACGTTATTTCCGAGGACGTTCAAGTGTTTTCGAGCTGTTGGTTTATGCGGCTTTCTGGAGTGTGTTTGCCAGAAAATCTCTGACCTTCTTCAAACTATTTCAATAAACAATGACGAATTATTTGTGAAGAGAAAACGCGGCTCGACAGTGTTGTTATCTGTGGGGGGTTCGGGTTAAACCAACGTATTACACTGCAAAATGCGTAATGTCACCTGCTTCACCCTGAATTTAGGACCCATGAGACACTCAATTTGTGAGATCCTGCGTGGTGAAATTTGTCAAGGTTTCTCGAGCTGAGTATTTATTGAAAATATTGCCCGGATGCGTAAAACAAAAGCTCCAGAGGATTATTTAGTCTAGTGAGTAGAAATATTTAAGCATCTCCGGGTTAAATATATTTGATTTATCATTGTAATTTTGGTATCAGTCGCAGTTCAGGGATCAAGTGAGAGATCAGTTTCTCTGAATTGAAACAGGCCAGAGATAAGTAATTTTTCTGATGTTTTCTCTAGTAGAAGTTCATCAGATGATAATAGTCTGTATGATGGTGCAAGAATCAAATGCATGAGTGAAACATGTTCAAACTCTGCTTTATCTTTTTATCATGAATGTGATCTGCTGTCATTTGTCTGTGTGTGAACATATGAGTATGACCAAATAGTAATTGGTAAATAACATAGATGTCTGATTCCTCTATGGTTATAAGATCTGTGTTTACACCTCAGGTCCCTCTATTTAATGTATGATGCTTGATTACATTTTGGATCACCTTGCTACATAAATTAGTGCATTAATGAGGAAAATGGCAGGACATTAGCGGCTTAACTGCTTCCTGTCAGAAGTGTTACATGATTAAATTAATGTTCCGTGATTTAGGGGATAAATTAAGCCTAAAGCGATTGTACTTAAAATAAAATAGAAGTAAACAGACCGTGGGCTTGATACACAGCATTTAAAAAGCACAGGATTAGAATATTTGGATCTTTGCAAAAAAGAAAGTTTGTCTGTCAATCGAACAGAGCAACATATATATATATTTGACAGGATGTTGAGGATATTCATGGCCCCCAGAAGTTGAATCCTAACAATTTTAGTGACCCCTTGACCTTACCTCTAGTGCCACTGTCCAGTTGAAGACTTTGGTCCATAACTTGTCTGAAAAACCAATGAGCAACTTTTCATGATACAACACTGGTGTCAGTCGAGAGCTACAAAAATCTTCAGTATATATTTTCTTTCCTCCAACACAAAACAAGATTGTGGCCTCCAGGAGCCACCGATTCAAACTTTTAGTCTAATTGCTTTTAAATACCACAAACATTTGCCAGCAACAGACATCGTTTAGTCAAGGACGCATTCGTAAGAAGCCACTGTGAAATACTGATAGCAGCATTAGCAGAAGCAATTCTGTAACAATAAATGTGATGTATTGGTGTAATATGTTTTTTTTTTGTTTTTTTTTTACTGGGCCCTGGTGGCTAAGACCAGTCTCTACAGCAACACTGAGATACATGCATGCACACACACACACACACACACACACACACACACACACACACACTCCAGTGGTCATTAAAAGCTCACGTCACCAGGGGCATATCCCTGGCAGCACCTGCCAAAGCCATTATCTGCCACCCTGTCCTAGACGAGCGCTTTGGCATACATCTGAGCAATTAGGCCAGATTATTGGCAACCTTCCTTGGCCTTGCCCCATTATCAAGACCACTAATTACTAGCAGTGTTCAGCGCTTTCTCTCTCTCTCTCGCTCGGGTACAGGCAGGGGAGGCAGGGCGGAAAAAGATAGGAACAAACAGAGAGACAAAAATGGATGGAGGCGGCTGACCGACGGTGCGGGGGTTTCATTAGAGGCGGCCGCGAGGCTGAGGGGGCGTGGCGGCTCGGTGACACCTTCAATTTGAGACATCTGTACGTCAAGTGCGTGAGTATGTGCGAGGTCCCCCGTGGGAAATATTTTTGTCAGGAGAAGCCGTATCCACGTGTCACGGGCCGAGCGATTGAAGTCTTTTTGAGGCGTAATGATAGCTGATGACTCATGTTGGTGAGGTGCTGGCTAGTCTTTTGGTTTCGGCAGAGTGGAAAATCATGCCTGCTGGGCAATTGCAGCTTTAATGGAGAATGGCACACAAACAAGGCACATATGGACACTTGCGCGCACACTCAGATGGACCACCCCCCCTCCCCCTCCACACACACACACACACACACACACACGGACAGTACGAGTGTCCATAGCTCCAGCCATTTTGGCCCGCAGTGCATTAGGGCAAGATTTAACACGAATGGGCAAAAGACCATTCGAGGCTGTTTTAAAGAAAATAAAAAAGGATCATTGGTCAGTATCTACACTCTGCTGATGTTTGTCCACATTAGGCACCATTTATGTGGAGGACTGCTTCATAAAAGCTCCCTCCAAAAGCACCACAGTCACTGGGAGCTCTAAAAAATGATCAATGTTAAATTTGTAACTAGCCTCTTATTAACATGAGCAGTTAGTGCAGCTTGATACATATTATAATGTGCAGCCTATATTCTACTTCATCTTCTCGTATCTTCTGAACTGTATATCACCATTTATTTATCATGATCGTAGACGTTGGTTTCTGTCTTATCCATGATAGTGGATCATATCATATCACGCTCTGATTGATAGCTCTTATCTCTGTCTGCACGTCTGGACCAGCGACGGTGACTCAACAGACGTCTTCTCTCGAGCTGGTGACGTTAAACCTGCCAGGATCTTGTGAAAAGTGGAGTTTATTCATGTCAGCTGAAGACTGAAATGTTTGTTCTTTTATAAATTTACTCTTTTTTTTTCGACATAATTTGTGAACCACATAGCGCTTTGATTGGTAAGATTATGCTCTGGGGTTGATGTTTTTGCTATTTGTGTCTACATAGATTTCTGATTCGGTTTCCCTACTTCTGAAACCAAACCTGGATTAGTCGATGTGAAGTTTAGCATTTTATTGGATGGATAAGTCAGTGAAAAAACAGTTGGTATCCTGACATTTTTTAGCCAACAGAAAGATAAAATTTAAGCCTTTGGTTTACTATATTAAGAATATTAAGGTTTAAAAGTAGCTCACATGAATTTAAATCATTGAGACATGTTGCAATAGCTAATGTATGGTGAGAAGCATGTTGTGTAATGCTTCCTGTCAATGTATTTGTCATTTCTGTCTCTGTGTTTCCTTTGAATTCTTTTGACTCTTCATTGTTAGTTGCTCTCAGTATCCAGCAGCTCCTCTGTGCAGTGTTGGCCAAAGACCATCTTCAACTTTAATGGCCCGCTCATTGATTTTTGAACACCTGACAGAACTCTAAAATTCATAAATTTCCTCTCAGCTCTCGGCCGGTGTTTTGAAATTAAAGCCATCTGAAAGCGCTAATTGGCTCTATAGCAAAATCAGGGAGTTTATCTTTAATAGAAAAAAATGGATTTTGACAAATGAGATTTAATCAGAATATTGGCTTGATTATTTACCCATGTGCTGTTTATCTTTTAATACTCCCACAGCCTCTGTCCTTTCCTTCGCTGCCCAAACGCTCACACACACACACAGGTTAGCTTTTATCCACTCCGTGAATCCGTCTTGTCCCGTTGAAAAACTAAAGCTCAGTAAAGGTCTGTGAGATGTTCAGAAGCGGAGAAACCTGCATGCTAAGAGCGTGGTCAGCGGAGATATCGCCTCAGACCGAAGCTCCAGCTGACATTACCATCGCCAAAGGTCAGATATCAGAGATAACTTTTCCTTAGCCGCTGAAGGGATAAACTACTCACCCTCACCATGACACACAAGGAAGCAGCGGATGTTATGTGGATATGTGGCTCTCTGAACTACTGAGGAGAGTTTTTTTCACGGAGCGTCGAGGAGTCAGTGGATTATAAATTTCATTTAGAGGCGTTTCCCTTCCTCACTATCAATCTCCTTTCACCCTTCCTCCATGAAGTCTAGCCCTCCTCCCTGTACACGTCCATTTAGGGAGGATATTCAGACCTTTATTTATTCTCCTCGGTGGCTGAAGGAGCAGAAGTCCAGGCCACGTCACAGGAAGCAGAGCGAACGCTTGTCTTAGGGTTATTTCATAGCAGGCATATTTGGAGACGTTTATTTGAACTCTGGAGGGCTTTTTCCTTTAATTTGTTTCATTTGGGCAGAATCGAGCGGTAGCATGTGAAACAAATAACCACACAGAGACTGCTGGAAACGCAGACCTCACTTCTCCTCCGAGCAGAAAATGTGGCTTGGTTTATTATAAGGGAGAATGTAATCGGTTCAGCAACAGGAAACAATCCCAAACACATGCTTTTATTGGTATGAGGGGGACAGAGTCAAAGGAGCCAAAATAACCAGTGCAGCAGAGCAAATTCTTCCACTATGGTTCAGAGCAAAGACAATGAACTGTATATGAGATTGAAGCCGTGCTGAGGTTGAGGCGAGGAAAAACAAAGGAAGCAGGAAGTTAGAAGAGTGAAATGATGCCTGGGAAGAACAACACTGTAAATTGTTTGTATATCAGACGACTGATCTGGTCCATGGATGAATGGATGGAGTTGGTGATGGGTGGGTTGTACGGTCTGCAGAATTTTATTTTTCATTTTTGTGTGTAGCTGAAAATCGCAGTTATAATGGAAGCACGAATGGGAGCAAACCAAACCAAATATAAAATCAATATACAAAGTTTAGTGTGAACCCTGTGACCCTGTAAGAAAAACATAGTTCCAGTTTCATTCTGCAAGTATGTACATGCAAAATTCACAGTTACACATAAATAAATATTTACAAAACTACCACCGAAACAAACAAGAAGAAAATAAGCAAATACAGGCAAATGACAAGGTCTGTGTCAGTCTCCCATGAGGCATGATTGAAAGCACCAGAGAAAGCTAGTAAGTGGACCTTAAGTTATTTGTGTGTGTGTGTGTGTGTGAGAGAGCTCTGAAAACATGTACTATGTTTGCAGTGTACACAGTTTTAATGGACTCCTTCCAGCCAATCGGAAACATTGCAGATTAACAATAAGCAAAACATGGGTGTGGTGAAAAGCTGAAGGTGGATTTGACGGTCACTCGCATGAAGAATGTTCCTGAATGTTTTTTATTTTATTTATTTATTACAATAGCTGCCTGAAGGACAATCATTAAAAAGCATTTCTTCCTCCAACAATGTGAGCATCAGTTACAAAAAATGTCTCGATACGAATGTTGTACAGACACAAATGCACGAGGCGACCGCTGACAGCTCTCGCAGAAAGCATCCGAAAACGCTGTAAGCTCCTTTACATGCCTGTGATTAAGTTGTCCATAGTGTCATCTTATTTGGTTACGTGGCTCATGTTCGTGTTTTTCAGCCATCGGGGGAGATGTCATGTTATTGAATGATGTTAACAGCTTAATCACTGTTTTCTTGAGCTTGAGTGTTGCTAATAGTTACATCACTGTGTTCGTGTCGTCTCGGCGTGGAAGCACAGCACTTCAGCCGGATGAACGCCGTCACGCCAGATTGTCACCTGAGGCAGGTCCCAGAGGTGCACTTTCATTTACAATGCCTGCGTGGTATTTTCCTCGCACGTGTAACCGGCTACATGTGAAATCCTGCAGTATGTGACCGCGCTGACGTGCTTTTGTTTTTTCTTGCACACCTTCATTTGCCTTTTTCTAACAATAAAAGCAGTGCTGATGTCGAGCTCCTCTTGATGAGGGCTGAAACACTCGAGACACTCGAGAGAAGTTGGGGGGCTGTAAAGTTAAGAAACGCCGAGCCTTTCATCTTCAATGAGAGCCATGTGTCAAATTGGGAGCCCCTGCTGTGGTTTTGAACCTTTGTCCGTCAGAGGAGATTGAAAAATAGCCAGGCAGGCCGTATCTAACACTTGGTTTGCATCTGCCATTCCCTTTAAAAACGACCACATGGTGCAGCGACAAAAAGGCTTTTTAATAGGCCTCAGATGAATTATCTATAACTATGACTGAATAAATCTTTAATCGCTGTAATGAACTTTAGAGTATGGATTCAAAAAGCCATTTAGCTGATAAATGACCCATGGAGGGCTCTGATACCAGGATAAATCAAAAGAGGCTGGGGTCTTCACTTCCTTTTTTTTTTTTTTTTTTTTTTTTTTCCAGCTGATTTGAATAATTGACTTTAGAGTACAGCAGCTCCGAACACGTCCGCTGATAAGAAAGCAGAACACGCTCGTCGTATTTGCATCACAACAACAACAACAAAAAAATCCTGAATCAATTTCTTCGCTCAGATTTTAAGAACTACAACAGAGACACCTGAGCGTCTCATGGGAACATGTCCGTCTTTGACTTACCTGAATCTAGGCTGCCTAAATCTTCCCGTTGAGCCACGGATCAACACAAAATATGACTTGGCACTGACCCGTCTCCTCTCACAGACTCACATGCCGCTCGTTCAGCTGAGCTTCCCAAGCTTCTGTGGGTTAACGAGACCCCCAACAACACGTGTCACGTTCAATACCTGCAGCCGTTAATTGCCAGCATTCGTCCCAACGCCTTCAATGCAACGCCTTCTGTCTGTGTCAGCACTTTTTGTGTGTGTGCACCATGTGAGGAGCCGCACTCATATTTCAAAGAGGATGTGAGATTGTCTTTTATACCTGTATGTATTATGTTTGTCAGTTTGATTTATCGGCTGATAAAAGCTGCATCTGTCCACAGGTAGGCACGCTGTAGCTGCTCTTGCGGTGAATGGGGAACTGGCCGGTGGTCCCGGATCCCCGGCTGGATTAGATTGTGTGATCTTGATTTTGCAGAGCTGCAATATGCCGGCAAATGAGCCACAAAATGGGAGCAGGGCTGCATGAGTATTAGAACCAGTGGGGCCAATATTGGCCGCCACGCCCCATCGGCTGTACTTGCTTTTGTTGTACAGTACCTTGTTTCCTCACAGCGGCACAACCTCAGATGTCTAATGGCACACAGCAAATGTCAGTCACACAATTCTGCCGTTATTGTCCGACATGTTAAAGCGTCACAAAGCTGTTTGTGCTGCCCTATTTACCTGAAATAGCCTGATTGTTTATTTAATAGATTCTGAATATCTGTGAACGTCTTTGCAGCTGTAAACAAACAACAAAGTGAGAAATATGAAGCGCCTTTCAACAAGCTAACATTTATGGCCCTCGCTCAGAAACACTATACATCACTATCAATTATGTTTTTTATGAAGATGAATCGCTTTCATAGTTTCTCCACAGAAGCTCTTCTTTTATGCAGAAGTCTGAAGCATTGATGCACAGGCGGTGCGCCGACCTCATTTGAGCTTTGCTCTGCGGAGCATCAGTTTAAGATGAGATCACAAGGCCCCTGAAATGTAACATGTATTGCTTCTTATAGTTTGGCTTTTTCCCTGTGAGACAGTCACTTTGGAGATTTCTGCCCAGCAGTCTGCAAGAAATCCACCATCCTTTTTTTGTTGTTGTTGCATAGTACACGAGAGCGGGTTGGATCAACCAGCATTCACAAACTCTCAAATCCTGCTAAATTAAATTCTAAAAAAAACCTGTCAAAATCTGGAGAGTTAAGTGTGTAGTGTTTTTGTTCTCCACAGCTGAATTTGAAATGAGCCATTTCTTCTGCATTTGGACTTGTATAGGTTTTAGTTATTGCTGCCACCCACTATCAGTGGCGTTCCCTTTATATCGAGGAGGGCGACATTAGATATTCAAAGTACACTGCTGTTTACTGACAAGGCGGTGCAACCTTCTCTGCAGGGGCTGAAAGGTGCTCAGCTTTGACAATTACTTGGCTCAAAGTGACTGAGAACAACAACGACTGAGATGAAGCAGAGGCAATAACATTCGGCGGGGAACCCGCTAAAACAGCGGTGCCAATTCCCTTTACTAAGGAGCTGTCATCTCGCCAAATGATGCGCGTCACTGGGTTTCACTTCCCTTTTTTTCCCCCCGTCGCTTTACAGAGTTGTTTCTGTATTTGAAAGCCTACTTATTACAATCTTTGAACTCTTGCTGAAATCTTTTTTCACTGGTAGGGATGACTCTGACAGCTTGCTCCACACTTGGGGAATGTAGGATTTTGTGTCGAAGAGATATTCATGTGGAATACAGTGTCAGTTCAGCTTTGGTGTCGCATGGCAGTCATGAACAGTCTGGGCTGTATCAAGAGAGCCTTGTAAAACGTACTTCTGTGTCTACACCGAAATGTCTGGATAATGGAAATCTGGCTGTTGACATGAAATTCAACAAAGATCCTGAGTTGACTAGTAAGTAGCTTCCAAGTCAGAAACACCTGAAGACAGCACAGAGCTCACCAGCTGAGTTTAAAGCTTCCAGTGAGTTTTGGAGAATTCGTGAAAATATGAATCAGTGTGTGTTTCCACTGATGACCTTTCATGTGAATCTGTGGTGACTGGTGACTCTTGGATTGGGGAGGAGGAAAACCAACCTATGGCATCATACTATTTTATGCTAGTATTTTAAAAACAAGATTTAATTCAAACCTGTTGTTTGCAGATTAACCATACAGGCCTGATGCAGAGTATTAATCAGTTGTGCAGATATACAGAACTATCATGGAGATCGCAGCAAACTACAGCACAAACTACAACAACATGCATTTAGTTTATGAGCTAATAAAGTCTAACACAAGAGCAATTCAAGCGTTCAATTGTTAGAGGTTTTGACTCAGTAAGAGAAAACACAGACCCTTTGTTCACCCAAAAGAAAACATCCCACAAACTGTTCTGTCTTTAGTTTATTTGAACTGTTCACCCTCAGTGGCATTGTTGACTTCCTGGATGAACAGCAGTGCGTCTTCCCCATCACTCACGCTTTCACATCAAAATCATTGTTCAGGGATTTGGCGAAATTCATTGGCGTCATTTTATGTGTTTTAGCATGAAGAAAGGTTAAAAGCATCAAATTGATATGAGATCCTGTCCTCACACAGACGGCCCTTTCCCCTTTTCTCTGCCCTGCAGGTGTCACTGTTTCAACATTTGAATCAGAATTTCAATGAAAGCTTTTTCTAAAGAAAATGATTTTATAAATGATACTGAATTTGGATTTTGTGATGGTTCATTTCAGCCAATTACTCTTTTTTAGTATTTTGATTTCCCTCTTGCCTCTGGAAGATAGAGGAGGAGCAGCCTCCTCTGCCTCCGTGGACCAGCCTCCCCTGATGTGAATATATTCAAGATGCCAAAATCTATCTCCCAGCAGTCCTCTGGGGTAGGCACACATGTAGTTGTTCAAACTTCATACAGAAAGCAGTCATCGTGGAGCGCTCAGTGGTTTCATGGGAATGTAACAGGAATATAACCAGGCATATATAATGGCTGTGCTTGCAGATTTGCATAGTGTGGGCTCTTGGTGGAGGTCTGTGCTCTCGCGGTGTCGCTGACCTTGTCGTTCTTTCTGTTTTCTGGTCATTATAAAAATAAATTCTAAAAATAAAAAGTCTCTTGTGAAGGACTACTTCTATGACATTGGTAAAACTTACTTTACTTTTGAATGTTTTCAGAACATTACGAAACAGAACTGTAATGTGGTTGAGATGCAAGAACAGAGCCTGGAACTATTTCTTTTTTTCTTCACTTAACTGATCAATAAAAATTTTGTCTTAAAAACTGGCGCGAACGTTGCCGCGGCAGGATCTAGAATTTGGCTTTCTCCTTACCATCTTTCTCACCTCCTCATGACTGAGCAAACAATATTTTCTGGTGTTCACACCTTCCTCGTTATATTAACATTTTTTTATGGTCGGACACATTTTTTTTTGGCGACGCCTGCTGTTTTTTTTAAACCAAACCATGTGAAATTTACAGCCAATGCAGCATTATTTCATTTATCAAATACTCTGTCTGATGAAGGCTTGTTCTTTTTCTTATACCATCTTACAGCCATGAACAAATATTATTCCCCATCACAGCATCAGTGTTGTTCCAGTGCTCTTGACTATCTGTACCTTTACTAACATGCTGGTCATGTGATTAAAGGTGGCCCAAAAAAGTGCCTGAACATAAAATAGCATTATATTTCCTCGTGTGTCGGGGCCTGGCGAGCACATTCCCTGCGCGTGTGTTGAAGGTTGAGCTTGTGCTTGAAGCTGTATTAATTATAGGGCCTCGGTGTCTTGTTATGATTGCAGCAGCGGGAGGATATCGAATAGAGTTTGTGTGTGCGCACCTTCATTCATATTCCTCGTCCTTTGCCGGTGTGATTTTCACTCAGTCTATTGAATGGGAAATTAGCACAGGATACTACTTACGGATCCAATAAACATTTAGTACAAATTGGTCTCATTACATAAGATGGCTTTGGGTCCCCAATCTGCTGCACATGCTCTTGTAAATTAAAAAGAAGGAATAAAAAGCCAGTCATGGTTGTGAATGACACCTCCCTGCCCACCTTTTTATTATTCAACCTATCTACACATAACAGGTACTTATAAAGCCATTGCTCTTTCACATGCTCTCATATGTGATTGCAGCACCGGGCTTCATCATAATGCCAGCCAGCTATTATCTGTCCCCTGAGCAGGCTGGTTAGCTGGTTGGAGGTGTATTAACAAGGCAGCTCTATTTTTCTATCTCTCTGATGCTGCCACGTTGCCTCTGCTTGGACAGTCATTTATTATTTATTGGCCTGCTTTTGAGGTGTGTGCAGCAATACATGCATCCATCAGTGTGTGTGTGTGTGGGCACATGAACACGTAGACGCACACACACACACGCAGTCCTGATTCAGTTTACGTTTGCTTCTACATGCCACACGCACACACAGATCTCACCGCATTCGACATGCTGCTGACATGGCTTTAGCAAAGATTAGCCAGGATTAGATTGGATCTGCTGCAGAACTGAACAAATAATTGAAAATGTATTCTGCTCTGAGCAATTATGAGCTTTAGGCCTGCTCATGATTTGAACAGAGTATTTCTTTAGCTTACAGGCAGCAGGAAGCTTTGCATCTATCACAGAAAGCCTCTCTTTATTCCTCTTCAGTTCAACACAGATGACTGTCAAAACCAACGCAGATATTTTTGACTGATTGGAATCGATCGTCTTTTTATTACATTTAAATCCTCAAATTATTTTGTTTTTGAAACATATTCATTTTCGTCAATTGCCAGTCTTCTCTGCAGTTAAACCAAATATAATTAGACCTATTGTTCAAAACTGGAGAATAATCAGTTTTCATTGGTCAGAAAGTTGTTTGTTATTTTCAGACAAATCTTCGTCATTGTCTGAATTAATTTTCCTCCTGGCAGACTTCTTTTTTCAGCTTCTATTAGACGACACTAAAGGGACTTCACTCCCTTGTTAGATGAAGTTTTCTCCAGAGTGGATTAAAAAATAGTGAAGTGTTTTCTTTTAAAGAGGATAAACACATTTTCTGCTAAATATTAATATAATTAAAATAATCCACAACAAACTGTTCAGTTATCTGAATATAACGCACAACATGAAGACTAATAGACCACTGATGAGACAAAAATGAGTTTTGTAGCAATGAGTCTTAAGATGGTCCTTGGGGATTTTTAAGAATCCATGTGAGAAAAAAATTAGAATACCAGAAAGAACATGGAAGAAATTTGTTACATCTCAAGGGAACTAATTTAAGTTGAGTGTTTTTTTGTCTTCAGCATCATTTTGTTGAGAATCCCTCGTGCATGAGGCGAATTCCAGCACAAACACTGAACATGACTCTGTAGAGAAGCAGTTAGAGAATGGAGATGCACTGGATGCTGTCTGTCACAGTTAGCTCCCCTCACACACACACACACACACACACACACACACACACACACAGCTCATGTTGTGTTTCAGACAGCAAACACACACACACATAGTCACAAACAATCACAGTGTGTAAGTGTCTAATATTCTACATCTTCGATATGGAAAGATGGATTTGTGCAAACATCAACCTAAATTTAAACCTTCCATCTTCCATCTGGTGAACACACACACATCTACCTACAGATGTATGGAAACACACAACCTCACACACACACACACACACACACACAGTTAGAGAGCTCAATTCCCCAGACTTGCTCAGTGGCCTGTGGTTGATGTGACACATCCTCAGCCCCTGCAGTGATGCCCAGAGATGAGCCACAATGGTGGGAGTGACATACACACACACGTTACACACACACACACATATACACACACACACACACACACATTTAACATGGATCAGGTGACCTGTGCCTTGCAGACTTCAACCATGCTCGCTGGCCCTTGGATGATGAGTGGCAGGCAGCTCCTCTCTCACTGTCTGTTTTCTCTTGTCCTTCCCATCATCCTCCTCCTTTCCTTTTCCCAGACATGTTGGAATCCCGATTTGTTTCCACCCTTGTAGAGAAGGATTATGGGAGATTTGACTTATCTTCAGTACAAAATGCCTCTCTGGAGGAGTTAATGTGGTTGTGTTTTGATCAGCACTCGTGACTCAACCATTACTTGCTCAGGTACTGAAATTGTGACCTTTTCAAAATGCACTTTCTGCCGTTTTCTGTCTTCGTAAATCATGAAAAGCAAGACACCTAAAATACACCTATGCTTATTTTAATCCACTTAGAGCTTTTGCTGCAACAGTCTTACTCGTTCTGGTCTGGCCTGTAGTTTATGGTGGCTAATGATAGCCAAAGCTAGTGTGGCATTATTTCATACATAAGGATTTTAATGGTTTCATAACAAACATAAAAGAGGAAGTAAAGCAAACATAACCCCAGAAGATGTATTTGTTTTTTCTTGCTTGTGATCCCACTGCGCTCCATTGATATCAATACAGTGTTCCAAGATGGAGCCCCATTCACTTCAATGAAAGTTGCTCACTAGGTGCCAGAAAGGTTTTTCAGGATCAGTGTCTTCATGGGTTTTCATGGTCATGATTTTGGGCCAATGTATTTCTTTTTGGACGCTTTGGAGCAGCTGAACAAACTGAAAACACAACATTGACATATTATCACATTATAAAGTCCTTATGGCAAATGTGTTAGCAAACAGTTGCAAACACATCACCCAGCAGACACATTACTGTGCATGTTAATTTATATTTATAGAATATATTCACTCTGTTTTACCTTGACTGAAAAATCTGGCTGCTAACTTTCTCGGACATTTGATGCTGGGCAGGTAGCTACAGAGGTTTGCTTGCAGATCCGTTAGTGGTGGTTGATGCACAAGGTTGATGAGAGTGGAGTTTTTGGGTCAAAACAACAAAACAATGAGCTAAAACGTTGAGTCGAGCTGAGCGGGACTGCAGAGTTGGATTTGTGGATTATCACTCGGAGCCACTCCTTCAACATTACACATTAGGTTTAATCCCTTGTTAACATAAACGTATTGATTAGCGCGTCTTTAAGCCAGATTTGGAGAGCAGCCTGCATTCAGAGCTCCGTGGGCTCGTCTGACTTCCAGCTCCAGTTTGTCAGTCAGCTAACTTTTAAATCAGGGCCTTCACTGTATCACTATTGTCAGTGGTTGCGTCAGTGTGACTGGAGTCTATGTGGCTTGATTGACATTTGATTCATGTCACTGCTTTGTTTCGTGACTGTGCACTGCAGACGTTTCTGCCATGCGGGTGATGGTTTATTTATTTATGTCAATAAGCCCCCAGTTTATTGATAAACATGAAATAATGACATCGTTATCCAGTTAGACAGAAACATTACTAGATTTCCATTCTGATGCAAGTTTTGCACCGGGGGATTGCAAGAATACATTTGACACAGATATGAGAGGAGTTCTGTGCTGAGTCTGAATAGCAGATGTGATGGTAAGGAAATAGTGGCAGGGTGGCAAATTTTTACATTGGAATTTTATGCTTTTCAGTGCAAATGTAAAAAACTGAATGTCCTGAAACTTTTGGCTGCAAGTGTCAAATGACTGAGCCACACCGGGCATATTTTCAGGGCATGATGTGAATCTTAGCCCAGGGCTAAGTGTTGTGTCTAAAGGCTTCTCGGCTCATTCAGAAGTTCATTAAATCATTAACCTAATCAGTGGCTATATTCCAGTTCACTGAAGGCTGCACTAATTCGCCACATTTACCTTGACAATGGATGGAGCTGCATATAATATGTTAATGGGTCAATACAAAGTCACTTCAATGACACAGGGGAGTCCAGATTGTACAAGTGTGCTGTTGTCAGTCACACTTTGAACGGCACTTTCTTGCCCACAGTTTTGCTTCCAGTGCAGAAAATGAGCTTTTTCATTTACTTTTTCATTGTTAAAGAGGCTTAGATTTTCCAAAATTACAGCCGAACCGCAGTTTAGGAGCAGACACTGTATGGGAGCATTAATTTCCTTCACTGGTTGGAAATTTGGGGCAAGAAAAGGACTTTGTTCAGAGTTAAACAAACAGAACATAAGCTGCATTAGTGGATCATCACATTTATATTTTCTCCATGACGCACAATGCAGGACTGAGCAGATTAGGGGAGACTGTAAAGGCCTCCTGCAGACAGCGCTCACACATTTCTCAACACTGTGGTGCATCACTTTCGTTATTGATGTTGACAAGTTTGATTGGCAACGGCTCAAAAAGATGGTTTGGACACTCACAATGAACAACATCATGAATCCAACAAGATGCCAAGGTCACCTTTGATGGTGAGTCAGACGTTTGCAGTGCGAGCCTGCCGCCTGAAGCTCCTCATCCAGCAGCTCAGTGTGGCTGTTCCCCTGTCGACCGTTCTTCAGAATCGCAGCGAACAATAACCAACCTCAGCGCCGACTGTAGCTGCAAATGTGACGCATTACCCGCAGTTATTTTACAATAAAAGCCCCATGTGATTCGCTTTTAATGTGAAACAACAGCAGCAGGAAGTGGTCACTTTGAATTAGCAATTAAATGAACCCAGCAGATGCAGCCGTGACGCGGCTCCAGAAGAACAGGCTGAACTCAGTGTTCAGATAGGAGGCCAGATGCTGCAGCGCTGCAGACCGAGGCCGCCTTATTTTCCATCACATTTGTTTACTGTTAATGCCTCTGGTCCTTCCTAAATAGACATATCCTTGTTCCATAGTCCTTTTGAAAAATGACTCTATTATGAAGAAGTCAAGCAGCCAAAATAGCCGTTGGTAGAGCGAAACCCCTGATTTATCATCATCCAATTATAGTGCTCAGAAGGTGCAGCGTTCGCCATCCACAGTATTACACTCATCCATACTTGATAAGGAATTCAGTCAACATGTCACCTGCTGCAAAGACAACCACAGATTCCTCCACTGATTAAATCATCTGCAGCAAAAACTTAAACTTCCCAGTAGAAAGTCAGCATGATACATGGATGAAACCTTTGTCTGTACTGACCTATACTGGTTTGCTTTCACTGCATATTTGACCCTCAACAATGTGAGACGTATTCAGTCACCGTGCAATAGCAACAGTTTATTCATCCGCCCTGCACGAGACATTTTTTATTAACCCCCCCAAGACACCAGTTTTCATGCTGAGCTCAGCTAATCTCCTCCTGATTTAAGATCTGCCCTTAATGCACAGACATGTGATCGACGTCAATCTCTCATCTCACTCTCGATAAGAAAGCGAATAAGCCTGAGGTTCATACGCATAAGCACAGTGTGCAAACTTTACACATTAGTAAATATGTACCCAGCGAAACTTTTTGACATCACACGTCGTCAAAGAGGAAACGTAAACAACATGAGCAGAATCCCAAGCAGGGACGCAGAAAGTCTGTATCCACTTCACATTGATATGAATATTTTACATTACGCCATCGTTTATAACATTATATCTCCACTTTCAAATGCAAATAATATTTTAATGTATGAAAATCTGTCAGTGTTTGCGCACAATCAGTATCTCTCTCCCTCTTATCTGTCACCGCAAATGCATTGGTTGTGTTGTTTGTGTTGTGTGTGTGTGTGTGTGTGTGTGTGTGATTGCTTTTCACTTTCCTTTCTTAATATAGATGGTGGATGAGTTAGGGTTGCTTATTGTTCATGATACGTGCACACACACACACACACACACACACACACACACACACACAGCTCAGACTCTCCTGTGTCACAGTTGCTGAGGCAGAAGAGGCTTCTCCATTAATCTCTATTTTCATTCTGTCATAACACACATGCACACGCACACACACACACACACACACACACACGGCACTGTTTTGCATTAACTTGCCTTCTCTCCTACTCACTTCTTCAACAGTTTCAAAATCTGTCTTTGTTCTTGTCGCCCTTTCATTTTCATCTCAATACATTTTCTTCCTTCTTCCCTCAACATTTCGTACCATGTGTCCCCCCGTCTCCTTCTGTGTCTCTCGACCAGGCGAGTCTGGCCTCCTCTTCCGTCGCAGCAGGCTTCTCATTGGGAGGCCTGCAAACCTCCGCAGAAACACTCCTGCCCACGAGGATGTTTAGACTCTTAGTCACATTTCTCACGGAACTGGAGCCGTTTTCTGTTTTAAGTCCAAGTCAAGTCTCGAGTTTTTGAGAGGCTGCTGGCAAGTGGAAAAGCAAGTTTTTACATTCTGTCAGTGCTGGCTTTAAAATCATTGCTGCACAATCACCTTAAATACACCATTAAAAAAAAAAAAAAATGGAAACAGATCATGTGATGTTCAGTTGCAAGTAATGAATCAAAGCAAATGTCTACTATCAAAAGGGTGATGAGTTTCTGTCTGTTTGCGACATTACAGTGTTTCTGTAAGTTACTGCTCCTGATTTTGATTTTTGACATTAACACGTTTCTGTTTGGTCGTATCTGCCGAATTATTATCATTTTAGCTTTCAAGCAAAAGCTACAGTAATTAAACAGCAGCGAAGAAATAAGCCTAACTGGAAGTCGAGCTTCACTGGCAGCTCTTGTCAATATAACTCAGCAGTCTTACTACGTTTGTCATTAAGACTAATGAAAATGTTTGGAAGTCAGTACCAGTTCAGTAAGCCTTAATTTTTTGAGGCAGTGGTCTGTTGAAACAACCTTATATTTTTTTCAGGGTATTAATATTTTACAGTGCAATGCAGAGCACTGACCATGAGATTCATTGACAGGACGGAGATTTAAAAAGCAGCAAATCAGAAGTGATTGGAAATAATCAGCGGATGAAAACAATATTTCAGTTTGGGAAGATAAAACTATGGAAGTAATGATTCTCCTGAATGCATCAAGGCAACAGCTAAATATGTAGGAAAGTTTGCATTGAGAGCAACAGCAAATTAAAACAGGAGCAAATCAGAAAATGTATAAACATGTAAATTATACATCAATCAGGACGATGGATTAGAAATACAGGCCTGTCTCTGATTAAGCCTGTTTGAAATAAAGGCGTGATTCTCTCTGCAGCTGAAATACTGTTTGATCACTTACACTTCTTATAGTGTGTGTGTGTGTGTGTGTGTGTGTGTGTGCATGCATATGGATTTATGTGCAAAAGTGTGTTTTCATACCTGGCTTCCCTCCATGGGCTGGACGCCTGCCTCACTCCGCAGGTTCTCTGAAACCACCCGACCCATTCTTCTGTCTCTCTCTCTCTCTCTCTTTCTGTGCTTTTGCTGTGTCTCTCTCTCATCTGTCCCAAATTAAAGGCTCGTCTCCACTCCAGAAACCTGCCAGCCTACAGCCTGTTGATAGGCTTGGAACAGGGTCACAGCACTGATCTTGTCCAAGAGGCTGCCTTTGAAGCAGGCTGGGACGCATACACACACACACACACCGACACACACATGCACACAAACACACACACTTACTTACACAAGCCGTGGCTCTCCCTGTTCCTCTCTGCATGCTGTGATGAAGTGGCCAGGGTGCGACACTCTCATGCTCTCTTCTAACGCCTTTTATATTAATGAAGTTGGCTAATACACAGGCATGGATGGTAGAACTGAGAACTGGAGTCCGGGGATGCTTTTCAGCCAATATGTTGGACGTGTAACTCTATCCATTCTGGAAGTTAATCAGCTCATCTTTGTGCCGGAGCAAGGTTCACCACTGCAGCAGAAGGACACTGAGTCAGAATCAGTAGGATTTTAAGAAACAATATATTTTCTGAAGTAGTTGCTCTTTAAAGACGCCCAAAGCTGATTACTGTGATGGCACATTTGCTATTTTTGTCCCGTGTGATCACGGCGCTGCGGATCTGTTTGAGGTGCTTGTTAACTCTGGGATTTGAAAAATGTTCCTCCCTTTGTCCGACTTCACTAGCATCAAAAAGTTTTTCAGAACACCTTGAAAACTTGGAGCGGCGGTCCGACCACGTCGCTGCCACATTATCCACCGATAATTAATTCCAGGAAGTGTGAAGTGTGTCACGCTAAAAAGCAGGGTGCCATTTGATATTCATGAGGTGTCATCCTGTTTCAAATGTCCCCTCCGGTGTTAGCGTGACAAAATGCAGTTCTGTTCAATCCCAGGCCTCCCGCGGATCTTAACTGGAGACTCATCACTCATTTCCGGTGTGTGGTCGGAGGACGGGGGAGTTGGGCCTGGTGTGCGGGGCCATTTGTGCATCAAGGTGAGGGATTGCAATCTGGCAGGCGTTTTCTTCTCCAGGGCCAAGCCTGACTGACCATTAATGTCCTGTGATACTTAGTCTCCCATTGGCCATCGAGGACCATGTGCGCTGATTCCCGGGAAGGCTCGTCTTTTTTTCCCGTCTCTGTTAAGTGTTTTTCCACATCATTAATGTTTATAACATTTAATTAAATGAAACTGATGATATAAAGTAGAACTACAATTATATATTTTTTTCTTTGGTCAGAGTTTTCACTGACAGATTTGGTCTCTCAAACAATCGTGACATGTACCTAGACAGAGTTTAGTACCCAAAGCAATAGCAATATCATCCGACACGAAACATTTTATCATCATAAATTTGTTGTAAATATCACCAAAATAACAAAAGAGCCAGAAATACTAAAAAGTACTGTTTCCTGTGTTTGTTTGTTTCTTAAGTTTTGATATAAAGTTTGAGACATCGGAGCCCCATAGTGAAAGAATAAGAAACACGATATGTAGAATTGAGCGTCAGCCTCTTGTAAACCCACCTTAAAGCTCCAAATCCACGAGTTCTTTCGTGAGCACAGTGTTTGATGAAAAGAGCAAACCTCAGGAAGAAAACAGGAGGAATCACAACAATATCAAAACACAGCTTATCAATCGCCTCGTATCAAAAACACACAAACCTTGAATGTAATGTAAAGAGTACAGTGATTCCAAAAAACAGGTAATTAGCACTTCAGTCATGTTAATGTCTGGATAAATACATCTGACAGTTGTGTACATCAGTAACTCGTTGAACATTGAGTGCAAGTCATTTTTCTCAGATTCCTACTTGATGTTCTCTGGTTAAAACAAAGAACTGCCACTTCAAATACCACTAAACACGTCATTTTTATTATATTAAAGTACATGTAATTTACAAGAAGTGTTTACAGGCCGTGTAAATGACTGCTGATGGTGCGTTTAAGTGCTGATAAAGTGCAGGATTTTTTTCATCTTTGATTTTCAGTGATGCCTGTAAATCAAAGAGGGTCCCATTTAAATATTATCGTTCCAGAAATACAACACAATTTACATCATGCACATCTATAGATTCATTTGCTAATTACTTCTATTTCCATTCTAATATCAGGCTTCTGCAAATCAGCATCTTGATATCTTCGGTTTGCTTTTCCCAAACGTTCTTTTCTCCCTCCTCGCGTTGGGAATTGTGGAGGAAATTAGAAATTGGACTTCTGTTAACAGCTTGGGTGCAAATTCAGGAGGCTCCTCGAGCTACTCAGCCTGGAGAGTCATTCAGAGAAGGGACGGGCTGGAATCCATCGAACGAGACTGGCGTCTCCAGAGATAATGAGCTGGATGACATGCGTGGCAACATGTGGCCACGAGTGTTTTGCACCGAGCACAGATGTGGGCGGCAAATATCCTAAATCACATGAGGTTCCTGGGTCGAGTGTGAATATGGTTAATGGATAAGATGAATTCTAGTCCATCACAACTTGGTTCTTATGTTTTGTGGTTTTGACCATTGTTTCTATTTAGTAATAACAACTGGTTATATACAAGTTAATTGCTTTGAGTTTTCAGACATTGAAACAAATCAACAGATTAGCCAAAGTTTTTTGGAAAAGAAAATGAAGAGGAGCAGTCAAACTTTATCCAAAACTGTCTGTTGAGAACAACCTCGAGGCTGCGGCCGAACAACTGTACTCACCATAGTTGTTCACGCTATGAGGGATTATTAGCAACATGTTGGGTGGACTCACTCCAAATAAAGTACTTCACATAATCTGGCAAAGCTGTTTACAACCAGTCTGATTCTCATTTTTCCTTCCCTGACGAACTTGAGATTGAGTTTGTTGCCATAAGCAACTGAAATGATGGTCAACACTTCCAATGTAAGACGTGTTGTGAAGAAAAACAGAGCGATCTGTTAATGAGACTTTGCTGAAAAAGAGCTTTGTTTATAAAAAAATGACTTTTCCCCTCAGACAGATAAATGTCCCGTCTCCCGATCCACTTCTCAGAAATTCACATTGATGTGATGCTACAGACGAGAAGAGCTCTTCCACTCCATCTTGTTTTCATTTGTTTACAAAAATCTTTGGATTGGAAGTGGATGGAATAACATAACCAGAACCCTGTAATCAAGCAAGTTTGGGCAATACAAAAAAAAGACAAGTGTCTGTTTGCAGCCGCAGAGGCTCAGTATTATATTTGGTATTGACTGATTGTGGAAGCCTGCAAACAGAAATATCCTATTTTGGCTCCCGCTGCACAATAAGTAAGACATTTCACTTTATCATTTCCTTTCCTCTGGATAAGATCCGTTGAAGCTGGCAAAGAGTATTGTTTATGAATAAGACCAAATCCCTCCATCACAAATTTACTGACAATAATGCTCAAATATTGTTTGTTTGGCGTCTGCTGTGGAGGCAGCAGTGGCACCAAATTAAATATTGATGCCCGGCCTTTCTTTGATAATCTGCGAGAAATGAGAAACTGTGAAAGAAAAAAGAAAAAGTCTTTTGTCGCTGTTAAACTTCAGCGTGTTTGTTGCTCATTTTGAGGAAGGCTGCACCTGTAATTAGATGAGCTGTTTTAGAGGCCCCGATGCCTGAAGGAATGAAGTGAGATTTTTAAGTCTTTGTGCCTCAGAGATGTTAAAATTTAGGACAGAGGGAAGGAAGACGAAAACAAACACAAATCATCCAAAAACAAACGCAATAAATCTCTCAGCAGAGTTTAAACCACTTTAATAGCACACTGAGGTGAAGACAGTTTCCCAAAATGTACCATTTTTTTGTCGGCGTGTGTGCGTGTGTGTGTGTGTGTGCACACAAATGCATCCACCTCTGCAGTGTGTAAATGCCCTTGACAGCGAAGCCTGTTTAGGAATGCTGAACAGCGATGCTTGTTACCCACCATTCTCTCCCTGCAATCATTTCATGATTGCTAGTGATAGAACACACATCACACACATACAGTAGGTAGTGTTTAATGTGTGTGTGTGTGTGTGCAGACGTGAAGAATGAACCCTTGTAACTAAGACAGAGCTTCATGTATTTGTGCACTCACTGCCTAGTAAGTAATAGATATGCAAGAGAGATCAGTATTTCATGTGAACATGCAACATGTATGGCCTGATATTTGCAAAGGACTGCTGTGATGTGCAGGACCGGGGTCACACTGATGGAACCTGTAGGATGCTTTTCAGGGCCTTGCTAACTAGGCTAATTTAAATTGTAAGAGGACATTTGGTGCGAGTGGACGGGGCCACTCCTGTTGGTCGTCTTGTGATGAGAGTCTACGGAAATGATTGTAGAGTAAAGGGTCGTCTGTGGCTTCTTGAAGGGCGGCTCGAGTTAGCAGCCAGAGAGATAAGAGCACAGAGACGTTTGCATATATACGCCATCAAGAAATCACATCATTCCATCTTGTACTGACCCCATAAAGCCATTACACAAATTTTCCCCACAGGCATCCACAGCTCTGATTCACTACAGGAAGGAGCTGGTACACAATGTGCAGCCATTGTTTCCACTATTCTGCAAGTAATGGGACCAGACCCACCTTGCTTGATATTGTGCTTTGGGAACTTGGGACTGTGGGGTCCCTTTGGGTTTGGGTCCCCAGAGCAGTTGCCTGCTTTGCCTGGTTGGTAATCCAGCCTTGTTGCACTGTTATCATCACAGTCACAGTGCTGTTCAGTAAAGGATTAAATGAAAAAGACATGAATAGGAGAAATAATGAAATAAGGAACGGCAAAATAAAAATCAGTCTAGATTAATAACTTTGACACAATTTGCTAAATTTGGTCTTTCACCTTATTTTTCCGTTTCCACTTGACCACATGAACCCTGAGCTCCCTCTAGAAAAACGTGTCTCCTGACCTGAAGCATGCACATTTTGACAGCGTTTGTTTTTTTTTTTTTTTTATATTTTCATTATTTGAACAAGTGAGGTGAAGGGTGGAGGAAGGGCACGTAGGGGCAGCGCTGAGATGACAGCTCAGAAACGGGCCAGATTTTAAGCCTGACAGCAACAAGGCGATTGGCTGGCAGGGGTCATGAATCAGATTGGCTGAGGCGGATCGTGGGAACCCCGGCTGACAGATTGAGTTAACAACACAGAAAATATGCATTAATGTTAAACGAGCGTATGAGAGTAATCTCCCTGATTAAAAAGCAGCACTTTCTTATTCCTATAAAAGTGGCATTAAAAATGTATGAAAGGGTTTCTAAGCTGAAGACCCCTTGTTATATATGCTGTATGTTTCTTTTAATATATGTGCTCGTTACATGTACAAAGCAAATTCTCTCGCGAGCAATAAATGTTTTCACTCCAGCTGCATTTCATTTCTCTTCAAATCCGTCGTGGATACAGATCGAGTATATCACCCTCTGCAGCTAACAAGACCCTTCAGCCCTTGACCTGTGGATCTATAGAGAAAGTGTCTATGGCTCAGCAGTAGTCAAGAGCAGCCACAGTTTTCCCAGCACAGCTGACAATGTCACGGCTTTCTGTGCCTGCTGCTGAGGGCAGGCCGGCGCAGTCAGCGGCGCCATAAATGTCACTCTATCTTTGATGGGCCCTCCTGTGGATCGATGCCAATATGTAGCATACCTCTCTCCAGCCACCTGACCCCCATCTGTCCATCCATCCATTCATTCATTCAACCATCTATCCATCCTCCCCCTCTTCATCCCTCCCTCCCGCCGCCTCCTTTTCCTTTCATCTTTGTCCATTTATATCCATTCCCCTTCTCCTTCTCCTCGGCAGCCGGTCTGAGCTCCTCCCTCCTCTGCGCCCCTCGCTGTTTGTCATGCATATGTGTGTCATATATTTATCAAGGTCTGCTCAATCTTCATATACGTTTAATCACAGCACACGTCATACTACGCGTCTGTGGATCCATACGAGGCTCTTAAAGGTGCAGCAAAGGGAAATATGAACATATATTTACGGCATTTAATCAAATTAACAGAGATTCACCCTCGAGACAAATTTACTGTCATGTCATTTCATCGTAGCATCAATCCTTAAAGAGGTTACTGTAACACAAAATCCACTTTTTTGATTTAGTGAATTACAGGTACAGTTGCTTATACCTGATATATTGCTTACATATATATCAGTTGATTATTTGGTATTCATTGCTATAGCAGTAATTTTTTTGTTGTTTACTTTTTCTCCAGAAGAAATCAAGTAATACCTCGTAGACCACAGAAAAGAAAAATAAATCTGTGATGTTGTCCTGTTCTTCAGCCCCTGAGCTTCATAGTAACATCACAACCCCCACGTCCCTGTGACGCAGCCTGTGTGGACAAAAAGCATGACCTGTTATGTGACTATGGTTCTGTGAATTCCAGGTTTATTGTGTAGGCATTACGTTGGCGAACACATTGAGTGTGAAGAGTAGAGGGACCCTGCCGGAGCAGCTATCTGACGGAGCTGTAAGGAGGGTGGGAGTGTCGGTGGTCGTCGGGGTTTAGATCCTATTTTTAAATTTGTGCATGTGCAAGCTATCATCTGGTTCATTGCTGAACAAAAAGCAAACAAAAAATCTACGCTTGCCTTTTAGTCCTGTTCAGTCTTTGGCTTTTTTCATAGTTATTTTGACAAGACAGTGCCATAATTAAGCACAAATTTGCAACCACTTTTGACCTCCTCCTTATTATCATGCAAAATGCTGATAATCACATGCTGACATGTTTTAAGGTTGCTCATGATCTCTGAAAACCAGATTGGAAATTAGCAACACGGTTTGTCTTTTAAGTTCCCACATATTAGTTCAGGTTCAGGTCCACACCAGACCTGTAATGATGAACCTAAATAATCTTGACACAGCTGTTTAAAGCCGACCCAACAAGTCGAGTGTGAAAGCATCCTTTGTGTAGAGGTGCAGCTTTTATATGGCTCTAAAATGGAAAATATTGAAATGATGTTTACAAGAGGATTATTTTCCTCTATCTTAATGTACTAATGTGTATCCAGAGGTTTGTTCCGTCGATGGTGTCAACGCTATCTCCGCTCCCAGTGAGTTAGAGCTCTGAAAATTACAGACAGCCGGGGGGCTTGGTTCGGGTGACCTCCCAACACGAATGCTGAGAAGCTGCACATCTTTGTTTTGTGCTATCCAAAGCAGAAAAAAGGCGCAGGAGGGGTTTGTGGTGAGAGGGAAAAAAGAAGACTAAAGCATACCAGAATAGACCCACTACTGGCACAAAATCAATGCCATCCAACACTTTATCACAGAAGCTACTCTGACGCAAATGCTAAGTAAGCACTCTGAAACTCAGAGGCCAGTTGAATAGCTGAACAGTTGTGCCTGGAAAGATGTGGGCAATGTTTGAAAGGCATCGCGTCAGTCTGCACGGTGGAAAATTACAGCAGTATTTACTGAGCGAGAACAGTACGACTGAGTCTCATAGTGTGTGAGAGATCTGGACCATGAGAGAGCTCAAGCCTTACAAAAGACAAACCCGTCGCCAGAATCACATAAGGAGGCTCCTTGTAAACGACCGACTGAGGTGAACATTTGTCCTCATTTGTGTCTGAGAATGAAAAAAAAAAAATACACGTGCTCATTTCAAGGTGGGGTCTGATGGTTGTCACGTGATCAGGCTATGAAAAAGTATGCAAAAGTAGAAAGTAGGTACAATGATTTGGAAAAGATTTATGTTTGCACGACCATCTTCACTCGCTCCACTCATCTTGTTTGGAGAAGTTATTTTCATACAGAATTAACATAATCACTTGTTCTTTGTGTAGATATTCAGTGTGGATGTTCCTGATGTCTTTTCATTCATTGGATTTGATACAGCGATTGTATTTGAAGTTCTAATTCTTAATATTTTCATGATGTCAAACCCTGTTTATATACTTATACTACCATATACTACTGTTTATTCTGTGGACTAAAGTTTTGCAGTCAAAGCCTTTTAGCGTATGTCCATTCTTTGATTGCCTGTTTGTACCAAAATTCTCAGCGGTTTCAGTGGGATCGAACAAATCTGGTGTGATTCCTCTCATCTCACCCGATTTGTGCTTGATGGCTGTGACCTGTATAATTAATAATGTGCACGGTGAGTTGAAGCCAATCAAAAGCATCATGAGTTTAGATATTTGATGATGATGATGATGATGATGATGACACATAATGCTGATGATAGAGATGAAACAGTTAGTCAGTGTATTGGCTGGAAGAAAATTAATCTGTAAATATTTTGAGGGTCATTTTTCAGGAACAAACCATCCATATTCCTCTTTTTTTTGACTTTTGCAATAGGAAGATGTCACATTGGGCTCTGGGAACTTGAGACAGGTTAATCATAAAAATGGACGAGAGATGAATTGATAATGATAATAATCAGTAGTTACAGGTTTAGCTGGTGCCTTGTTACAGTAGATGATCTCGACTAGATATCTCGGTGCTTAATACTGAGAAAGAAAAGCATTTTTTGATCCGATATTATGATGTCTGCTTTAGGCTCATACCTACACTTGAAGATTTTGAAGAATTTTTTGAAAGAGCATATCTGCCCGTTTCCTCCTGTCAGTTCAGCTGGATTCTCTCAGCTTGTATTTTATTCACTCCTGAATGATGAATAAACCTTTGCATCTTTCTTAAATTGAAAGCCTTTTCAGCAGAGGTCATGGAGAAGTGGTTGGGAGAGGAAAATATTTTTTTTTTTTTTTTGTAGTGTAGTCTTAGCTTTAGATATCATTGGTGAGTCCAGGGCCGAGTGACCAGTGGAAGATTCCACTGATGCACTGGGATAAATTTATTTTCCACAGATGAGAGAGGGCTTGGTTTGATGAACGCCGTTGCTCTCTGGGTCTTTTTCTGAAAAGGTGACGGAGGATCTTGCAGCAGAACTCTAAAAATGGTCCAGTTATTTGCTATTAAATGTGTGGATTGGATTAGGATGTAATCGAGGGTTGTTGGGTGCGATAAGCAGTGCAGCAGCTCCAGGTGAATCAATACTCTCAAAAGCATCCAGGATCTTACAGGTTTCTTTGAGAATTTGGATCGATCGCGCCACAGTTTTATTTATATTGTTTCGCTTTGTTTGTCACCTTCTCTTACATTCATGTTTTGATCCTCCACCTTAGCTTCTAAGTTCCCAGTCTCCCATTTTTTTCCCCAGTATCCAGTTTCCCAGCATAAAGGCCTCATCAGTTCCCACGTCCACTTTCTTATGTACATATGGTGGCTTCTATTTAAGTATAATTTCACTCAAATTTAACATCACATGATCGGCTTTAAAAAAATATTCTCTCCCAGATCCCTAAATTTTTCAAAATTTTTAGCTCATTGTTGATGCTCTGAAATTCAACTGTGAACTGTGTTGAAGTTATCAGCCGGGGATTCGGGGACTTTATTGGTCACCATCACAGAATGAGTGAGTGTTAGTGAGTTTGAAAGTGTTGGTGCCGGAGTGTTTCTTCAGGTACCACTGAGAATATGAAATATGAACCAGGAAATCCAATTTGGGTAATAGATCCTTGAGTTTGAAGACTCTTGAGACACCAAAACGCTGCGCGGCACTTTATAAAAATATGAGGCAGGATTTTACAACTGTGCAAAGTCTTTTAATCCTCAACCACAGCGACGTAAATGTTGTAATGTGAAAAAGTTTTAACTCGGGCGGCCTCGAGTTGGCACTCCTGCTGCGACACTGTTATGAAATGAATCAGAGATGACTTGAAACTGTGTCACCATTTCAGGCTTCAGACCTTCGACGTGACGCTACATCGTGATTCAGTCACGCAACGGCTAAAAGATGTCATCTGATTTTTCATTTTCTTTAATGTGATCTGCAGTTTGTTGCAGTTTTTTTTTTAAATCAGGAGGCTGTTTTTGATGCAGTATTAATGTCACAGCTAAAGTAGTTTCCATCGTTGTGGTGCATATTTCAACATCAGCAACAATTAATGAGCAATAAATAAATCAGTTTTTTTCCATCATAGTTACAAAATGCGCTGTGAAATGAAGACGAAATGCAACTTTATTTTTCCTGAGTGAATCTGTTGTGCAGAGGTGCAAACCAAATGTACACAATGCCAGAAATGTTGTTAAGTGTCGTAAATAAATATAAACAAAGTGCCAATACAAAATATACACTGTCAAAAATATAAATTGTGAAGATCACAGATATGCATAAGAAGAGACATATATAGAAGGAAGTTGTGAAGATGCCTCTGGTTGCCTGTCGTCCACGCACGTTATCCAACACCTCTGTCTTCAAAGCGAGATTCGCAGCCGAACCAAACATATGGCCGTTCACTGTTCCTCAGTGCAGGAAGCCTTGAATAAAATTGGCTCGATTTATTCAACACCGTGCAGCTTTACATACATTTTATATGAGCTGTAGTGTGATATGTTTTATTGCACCGGCGATAACAGTCGATTTAAGAGACAGTGTTGGACTTTTCTTCACTTTTCCAATCGAAGATCTCGTCTCATTACTGTCATAATACATTACCGGATCAAATAAGCCCTGAATCTTTATTATAATGGATGATTTCAATTTTATGAAGAGTAACCACAAAGTTGTTATGTTTCTAAAAGAACACTCAAACTTTTTTCATTTAATTTTCAAGTGTGATATTTTGGCTCTTCTCTGGTCCATATATCATCAATCTCAACTGCTCATGATATTAATAGACACAGTGGAATAAAGATGAGCCGTAATATGTGGTTCAATTAAAAAATTCAAACTGTTTTCAACATCAAAACGTCATTTAGCCTCACTCACTCTTTTATCAAATTAAGAGGTTCATGCCTGTGAAGTCATGTGGGCTTCGCATTGAAAGATTCATTTCTCAGGCTTCAGGCTTGAGCTGCTGCGTCAACAGACTCGATCCAACAAAGTAACTTGCAAAGTAGTTTCAGGACAGAGGAACTCATCAACATCCATTATATGTACAGTACTTATACACAGGTAGAGATTTCAGGTCACCTGCCTCCACAAATATCTTTGTTTTTTCCTTTGAAGTCTTGTTTCCTTTATTCACCAGTTAGTGCAAACACTTACAGACAGTATAGACATTGTAATGAATATAATATACAAAAGCAGAAGAGAAATGAAAATACATAAGTTGAGACTGTGGTCTGTTTGGGTTTTGATGCGGTTCAGCTGAGTTTTGCAGGATTGATTTTTAGTGTTATTAATTCTTTCTGTTGATACATACAAACATACACATTCACATTTTATCTCCTTTTTCATTCTCTGCTTTCCTTTTTTTCATCCCCAGTTACATACATACATATATTATGTTGTGGGATTAGCTCACTGACAGCAAGCAATCGATCTGACAATTGTTGAATATATTTTGTTGAACTGTTTAAATTGTTTTTTGGGGGGTGGGGGGTTTGTGGAGCTGATTGCTCTCTCAGGAGATCCAACCATTTTTTCTCTACTTTTCCAGTTTAATAGTATTGTTTGTTGTCTTGGCAATAGTTTGGGCAGGATTATGATTTGTGTTGAGCATGTGTTGAGTATATCCAGATCACAGTATGCATATGGATAGAATAAAGAAATGCTGCAGCCAAAGAATGTGGATACTGTGGCGGCTGCTTCTTCCCAGAAACGTTGCATCAGCCGACAGAGCGTCGAGGTAGTCGTCAGCTGCGTTGTGTGTCTGATCCAGTTAATCCCATTATGAACTTCTTGTGCTGTGTGTTCTATGAATGTTATTGTTTATTATTATATAAATGTTGAAGATGTTATGATAAAAAATATGTTGTGATTTTACATCAGACGTGGTTATGGGTGGGGATGTTGAGATCTTCTTATTGTTACTTCCCAGTTGTGACAGATGTTCCAGGTGTGTGCTTGAGGTGTCTATTTTTGCCTTGACTGAATATTTTAATTGGATTTATTCAAAGTGTTTTTCAGTGCATTGTATGTCGATAAGCTGTTTGAATGTTAACAAGGTGTTATGATCAAAAATGTGGTGGAAGTGTGTAATCTTTTTCTTTCAATTTAGTGCCTATTAGAGGTAATTTATTTGCAGTGAAGTATAGATTGTGCCGTATGGGTGTTTGTGTGTTAGGTGACAGTGAAGTGTTTTTTTATTTTATGGACTTTCCACCGAGCTGTCAGAGTCGTGTCGATTACAGTGTTTTTGAAGCAGTTGTGGTGTTTGATTGAAGAAGGGGTCGGTCTATAATTGCTATGTCTTGGTATTTTTTTCGTTCTATGTTCAAGCCATGGGTGGTGGAGATGGGTGGTGTGGATCCATTTGATAAGGTATTATAATTGATTTGCTAAGTAGCAGGATTGGACATTTGGTGCTTCTTGGCCTCCACGATGTTTTGATTTGATTAAAGTATTTAGTTTTACTTTGGGTTTCTCTGATTGATTCCTTTGGATTTTGTAGGAATAGCAATATATTGTCTGCATAGAGGCTGATTTTTTGTGTCGTCTTATTGGTGCAGACGCCTGTGAAATAGTTGTTTTGGTGCATTGCTGCTGCTAATGGTTTGATAAAGAGTTCAAATAGTGAAGGTGAGAGTGGACGTCTCTGTCTGATGCCTCTGTGGGATGTGAGATTAGGTTGTTGTCATGTTTGCTGCCCTTGGTTTGTTGTTAAATGTTTCGATCCACCAAATAAAAACCCTCCCAAACCCAATTTTCTCAGAGTTTATATAAGAAATGTTCAAATAACTTTGTCAAATGCTTCTCGGCATCGAGTTAAAGGACGATAGTTCTCGAGTTATTTCGGTGGCATTTATTTATCAGGTTGAAAAGATGGTGTGTGTTATTTGATGAATGTCAGACTTTAATAACTCCTGTTTGATCTGGGTGAATTAAGGTTGAGATAAGTGATTCAGTTGGGGTTGCGAGTGCTCTGCTGATGATTTCGATATCTGTGTTTATGAAGGAGATGGTCCTGTGACTTGTGCAGTGAGCTGGCTCCTTATTTGTTTTAATCAGGACTGAAATTAGTGCTGTGTTCATGTGATAGTGGATGGATTTGTTTTTTTTTTGTATCTCTGCCATTCTTGTGAATTGTGATGATAGTGTTTGCCAAGAGTGTTTAAAAGCTCAGTGAGGAATCCATCTCGCCCAGGGCTTCACTGTCTGACATTGTTTTTGGTGCCTTTTCATATTCTGTGGATGTTAATTGAGCATCTAAGATGTCTCCTTTGTCTTTTCTTTCGAGAGGTTCGTGCGACGCCATCGAGAAAATGTTTAATTTCTTCTCTGTATAAGTCACAGTAGTATAGTCTGTAGACATTGTTTAGTTTGTGGATCACTGGTGATTTGATTTGTTCCCTGCTGAGTCTTTGATTGTTGAGATGATGATTTCTCCTCATGCATTTGAGTTGATTTGCTAGGTATCTGCCAGATTTGTCATTATCTTCAAAACGGCTGTAATTGTTTGATTTTTTTTCCCCTTCAATTTGTTTTCTACTTCTTCTTCTTCTTTCTATCTTTTATATGTGTTGAGTATGAGATGATTTTTCCTCTCAGCTGCTTTAGCTCTTTCTCAGAGGAGTGTTGAGGGATTTGCAGGGTCATTTGTTTCCATAAAGAACGTCTATTCGTTCTTGATGTATGAATCAAATTCTTTATCTTTAAGTAAGGAATCGTCACCTTGGGTTGGTTTTAGTTTCTGTTTTTTGGTGCATTATGAAGCTGATTGGGCCACGATTGGACATGATGAAAGGACGGATGGTGGGGTCAGAGATATCTGCCTTCATGGAATCGCTTGTTAAGAAATAGTCAATTCTTGAAAATGACTGATGGACTGGAGCGAAGTAAGTGTATTCCATGGCTGACAGGTTTTGTAGCCTTCAACTATGATCAAAATCCATCATGTAATACTGCGATGAGCACCAGTTTTTGGTAAGATATGGGTCTTTTGAACTAACAAGAAGAGTCTTTGCAAGGAACAGTACATGGATCCTTAAAGTCAACTTGAGCAGCTGCAATGATCTTTTCATTGTATTAGTATGTGCAATGTAAAATGACAATAAGTGGAATCCAAATCAGAGTTGCATTGAATAGATTTAACCTCAATCATACAAATGCTTTTCACAATAAATCCAGGTTTTCTGAGCTTCGTATCTCAAATTGGCCCATATGTGATTAATTCAAGCAGGAATGGCATCACCATGGTTTCTTTATTATGTTATTATATTATTCTTTATTATATTTTCTCACTGTGTCGGAATTAAGTCGTTATTTTAAGAAAACATTGAGTGACATATCTCACAACTACATTTATTACAATGGTTGTTTTATATAAATACAAAAACATGTTATTTCTTAATTTCTTCCACTTTTCTTTTCTTCTTAAAAAAGTTTTATGCAACTGTCTCATGCACCTCTCTCCTTTCCAGCAGTGCTATATCTAGAATGCATAGAGGGGATCTCATGAGACTAGCCAACACTGCTGGATTATGACCAAAGGTGGAAAAAACAATGCTATCTATTGTGCCTTTTCGCAGCAGAAGGGAGTTATCTCTTATCTCAGAGCCATCTTGTGATTCGTTGTCTCGCATATCTTTCAAAGCTTACAAAGAAAACATTGATGACCTCTCGACCATTGCACACATCTAAAGACTGTGCCGGCGAAAGATAATTTTCAGGTTTCATTGCTCAAGGAACTTTCACAAAGAATTGACCTGTTTCAAAGGAATAGCAGGTCTGATGTCTCTGTGCTCGCGCCCGTTGTTCTCTTTGTTGTTTCTCGGGGAATTGTTAAGATAACATGCAGATTTCTTGGTTGGCAAATCATCACATTGTAGTTGAATCCAAGTCTCCTGCAGACCCTAATGAAGAGGGACATCAGTTTTGTTCGGTGCCACTAAAGGGAACCGTGGGTCGTTATGGTTGCCAAAACGAGTTGCTCTTTCATTCACAAATCAATGGTATTTGGCTTCGCTCCTCAGAGGTCTCGCTGTCTATAAAATCCTGCACTATTGTATCCGCCGTTGGCTGGCTGTCAAAGCCAGATAAGAGCAAAGGCTTCTCATCCTCAGTGTTCACCGTTGCTGTGCTCTATCTCACACCGGTACTCTTTTAATTCAGTGTCTTGTGTGACTTTTTTTTAATTATTGTAATCAAGCAGTTTCAACATAGAGTTCTGCAATCCAGCTCACGCAGGTACGACCACTGTGAGGTTGTTAGAATGAGATAGCGGGGCTTTCTCGAGATTTCCTTGTTGAACTGATTTCAAGAATTTACATATAAAATGAAAACCAGAGGCGCCATGAATGCAGACAATAGATCTCTCAGGCTGCTCTCTAAAAAGGTGACAGTTGCTTTTCTGCCTTCCTTTTTTTCCGCTTGTGCTGTTTTAACTATTAGATAGAAGAATGTGCAGTTTGGTAATTAACCATTTTGTTAAGAGCAATTTGTGGTGAAGAAAAAACAACAATGGCGAAGGATGTGATAAAGTTTAATTATCATTGTTAAAAAAAAAAACACGGAGCAATCTAACCGCAAAGGTTACATAGAGTATAATCCAACACAATCTGATGTGCATGTGAAATTAAATTCTGTCATGAAAGGGAAAGAAAACAGAATCTTGTTTTGATGCAACATAATTGTTTTTTTTTATTATTATTTCAGTGGCAGATAGTTGGATATAAACTGCAGCTGCATGGAATAAATAAATCAATAGATAGATGAACAATGTTTTTATATTTAGATTGAAGAAAAATACAGATTCTCTACTTTGGTGCTGAAGCAAAATTGCTCTTTCCAATCAGAATAGAATATGTGATACATGTTAATATTGGACACCTGAAATGAGTCAAACATGCTTCTCCTCGACGCCGTCTGTGACAGTGAAAGTGAAAACCTGCTCAGCCTTGTTACTACTTTGAACGATTGATGCTTCTCGGCAGCAATAGCGGCTCTAGACTTCTGATCAATCTCACTTGTGCACACGACTGGTGAGCCAATACTCAGTCTTTAACATCCCAGTTACTCACCCAGCGCTGCCTCACCTCGCGCTTTTCCAAACTCCCCACTTCCCACTTTTGTAAAGCCGAGAGCGGCGCCTTTCTGTCCCGCCAAAATGCCGTTCTTTTTGTGCGTCCCATTGTTAGAAATTGTGGCATTTTACATTTGGAATTGGCCGGCCGGAGCCCTCCTCACGCTGCGTCATTATCATGTCAGGACCGCTCCCACTTGTTCACAGTGGCCACCGACAGGGCCAAGTATTTATCCACACCCTCGGCCGCCGTTCTTCATTATCCCCCACTGCACTGAATCGCAGAGGTCCTTCGGGGAAGAGCGTTTACTGGCATTTTCTGTCAGACTTTCTGACTGAAGCCAACTGTAACAGGTGCAGATACACATGACATTCATGTGTTTTTATTTGTGCTAAATTAAGATTGAAGGATTAAGAGAATTTTTGCAGTGGCCTCAAACTGCCAAGACAATCATTTGGTGATATTAGGATTATGTTAGCATTAAGAACTCAGTCTCTGGAAGGTCCTCATAACGATAGCAGCGCAGCAATATGTGTGTAGGCGGGTGTGCTGGCAGATCTGCGCTGTGTGACGATGGTCAGATGTGTGGGTGTGGGGAGGTCATGCTGACTGCTGATTGCCCAGATGGCACGCTCGCCATAGGTGCGCGCGATTGACAAATGCCACGTTCATCATGGCTCTTTTCCTTCAACGTGTCCCCGATGATGTGATATCCTTTCGGATGCCATTATTTTACTGGGTTTATTGGATCGTGTCTATTAAGTTGGTGTCCTAATGTGATGCATTTTCATGAAATGGATATGAAGGGACTCTCCATATTTATGCAGTGTTGACACCCGTCTGCCTCGCTGCTGTCTCGTCTCTCTGCTGTCGTTATTTATGGAAATCTGCCTGTTAAATCATGAGAGACAGTATTCTGTGTGTACAGTTCACATTTTCACTGAAGGTGGTGGCTCGGCTTAAGGCTCATGAAGTGTCCAAAATGAAAAGGGTTCATCATCTTGAGACCTTAAAGATCTGATATTTCACAAACGCCTGCTCTCATATGTCATGAATTTGGTCCGACGGCCTCAGTGAACTCACGCTGGTTTGAAATGAGGAAATGCTCGTGCGCGCTCTTCAAACCGTCCGTGGTACAAACAGTTTGGTCAATTTCATAAGGATGTGTGCAATGACATCAAAGAGGAGCATGCTGCGTGTTGCTGCTTTGATATTCAGCGGAGTTACAGATAGTCATCTGGGTATCGGGGAGGTCACACCGCGTGCTGACTCACTCATCCACTAAGTGGTAAGATCAAGGGTCTTCTTAATAATAGAGCCTTGTAGGAAGAGATTTGCTGCACAGTCACAGTGATGATCTCATGATGCGGTAAAGGTGCACCTCCTCACCACCAAGCAGTGAATCTAGAACAATGTTTGACAACTTTTAATGAATGCAAAAAGTCCTTCTTTGAAAAGAAAGCAGAGAAATTAGTGGGCTGTCGTGATGACTGTGAGGTGAAAGGCATCGAGAAAAGCTCTTTGTGCAAGAAAGACGTCAAAGAGATGCTTTTTACTCATTTCTAGTCTTTATTAAATTTATTTCATTCATGGCAACATAGCACATGAACCAGAAGAAAAGTCATGTTAAGGTTTAAGGTAACAGCATTCAATTCAAGAGAACATGTTATTATGAAAAATATCTAAAAGTCTTGTCATTGAATATATAACATTTTCAATAAAAGAGAGAAAATATTGTGAAAAAAAAAATGTGTTAATATAGTAAAAGAGTTTTCATCAATGGTGCACTTGAAGCATGATCAAATTCAGGAGTGATGACTCTGTTTGCTGTGGAGAAATTAAACATCAACTTTCTGAATATCAACACTGAATTTGTGCAAACTGGCATCTCAGAACTGTTCCCGTCTCCATTTTTTGGCAGCATGTTATCCTGCTCGCCGGAGACGGTGCCCTGTTGCTTTAAACTGAGCGAGCTGGCCAAGACTGTATCTCCACATCAATCTGCACCGAGCTCGATGTGGAGGTTATCACGGTGGCATTAGGACGGATGATTGGGATTCTTGTCTCTTCCAACATGTTCCAGGCATATTTATGAGCGGACATATGTTGTGCTGTCTTCTCTGCTTTAGGCAAAGTCAGGCCGCTGTGTCAGTCAGATGGGGGCCAGACCAAAGCCAACAAAGCACATTAGCCCATCGCGGAGCTGATGAAGTAACTGCATTGAAACACACCGACTTAATATCTAATTAGTGTTGGGGCGGTTTCAGGCAGGTACACATCCAAAAGTGATGCTCCTGCGCGTGATTAGTGAAAAGCTCATCTGCTGTTTGACCATAAAAATCAGTTCATCAGAAATATAGAAACAGTGTGTGTGTGTGTGTTTTAAGTGCTAATCCTGTGATGTAAAATTTAAAATGAGACCTTTGTTGAAAGCTGTTTTCACTGTCGTCTGCTGAACGACTGAGCCGTGGCTGCATATTTCTCTCGTGCTTTAAATATTGCTGTTGGTAAATATGGACATGGCCTCTGTTAATTAACTCGCCTCGCTAGAATATGTAGAATTAACCATGAATGGCAGCTCTAACGTCACGCACCCTCTCTCTCTCTCTCTCTCCCTCTCCCTCTCTCACATACACACACACACAGATCGTAGACTAAATTGTCACCGAGAGGACTGAGGATTTAGCCTACTTTTCTTCACAGTGCAGCTGGAAGGATGTCAATGTATTTACATGCCTCCACATAAGCCTCTAGGGGGAGGTCCCTTTTGATGTAAGAGTTCCTTTAACAAGCATGGCATCACGTATTAGCTAGTTATCTTTGTGTAAAAACATGTTCACCGTGTGTGTGTGTGTGTGTGTGTGTGTGTGTGTGCGTGCATGTGTGCAAGTTTGCCTGTGACACGTTGCATCCATTCACGGTTGCCTGCACAGTCATCTATGAAGAAGCAACGTCTGTACTGAAAGATATCCACCGATCATGTGACAAATCTGTGCGTCGCGTGGTCACATCATTTATGATACAACCCGGAGAAAACATCCAGCGGAAGATGACTCACTTCCAGCTGCTGCAGGCGGTGCAGGCGGTGTTGCAGGGCCCAGATGGCAGCGAGAGGTGGCGGTTTGAAAATGTAAGGAATTCAGCTCTTAAAAATCTTATGATGTTAGCAAACTGCACACATCAGCCGCGATGTTTCTCAATCAAAATTCTTCCTTGGATCGTGAATGCTTTACACCAAATGAGAGCAAAGAGACTCCGCGTTCCAAATACAAACGCGCTCGTTCATATTCTTGCAGCTGTGAAATATAATGATTTCTTTTGGTGTTGAATGCATGCCAGGAAGAAACTTTGCATTGATGGATAATTTACTCTTTGGTGTAAAAGCAGCCTCCTCATCTACTGCTGTTTTGATTGCATAAAATCTATTTTTAGATATAATTCATATGTTTCCAAGGATACGTTTCTACGGCTTTCAGAAAAAGGTTTTGCTTTTAATGAAAAGTTCTCGTTATAAATACACCTATAGCAAACATACAGTATGTCCACGATCACACATCTTATATGGCATTAAGGCCCTGTTTGTCACGGCTGAATTAAAGTATTTACAGGACCTGATGTGAGTCCATGAGAATATTTAAATTTAGGGACAATCCACTGTATCACACAACCTGCATTAAAGCCTTATCTGGATTCAGTGGACTGTTCAGAATGTAAGTGGGCAGTGTCTTCAGTGGGACCGGCCAGACCTCCGCTGTATCCATCATCCTAACACTGTGCACAAGAAATCAAGACAAAATGTCACCTAAACCCTCTGACTGGCTTTGCCTTTATCTTGGTCCACACAGTTTCCAAAGGTGATTTCTTTTTTTTTTTGCATCACCTATCATCCTCCTTCCTACCTCACCACCACTCTCTGGCTTATTTTTAAACTGTACTATACAAAATGACAGATTCAACACTGACATTTAAAAGCCAGAAAGGTGTAGTAGGACTTAGATGTGCTTATCAAAAGGTGAAAACATGAAATGAAACATCTTCTTTACTGAACTTTTGCAAGAAACTTTTGCAGAAACTATTCCTGGTCCTCTGGTCCCTTGTTTGGCTTCTTAACATGCTGGAGCTTCCCTTCTTTTATTTATTTTGTTTCACCTTCTCACCAAAGACTCCTCTTTTTTTTTTTCCCTCTGCACTTAAGCACCTCTAAGCAGACCATGATCTCTCGGTGAGCTCCCCACCATTCTTTCACGTATTTACTCCAGTGAGTTACGAGGAAGGGGAAACTGTTATTCTCACCTTTTCTTCCTGTAACGTGCTCTCTCCACTGGCAAACTAATTTCCACCTTGATAAGCTATCAGGTCAGCAGCACCTGTGCAGAATATAGCCTTGTCTATAAGGCCATAACACAGCGGGTTGTGAGGAAACAAATGCAACACGAGGGGAGTTTGTCAGTTAAAGCAATGCTGCCTGAAAATGTTCCCCATCTGTTCTTTCTGCGAACTTGTTTAAACAGGTGAATATAGAGAAGGTGCTGCAGACAGTGACTGACTACAGCCTGTTTGTTCACTTCAGTATGTTTTCACATCCATAATCATGCATCATCCTGGAAGCTGATTTATGTTTCCCATTTGCTTGTTGTCAAGAGAAAATAAGGGAATGGACTCATGTAGTTTTTTTTTTTCTTGTGCTAAAATTTAAAGGCTAAATATTAGACACTGAAAGACGGCGGGGCTCCGACCCGATCCGTGACATCGGGTCATGACTGTTTTCACCATCTTATGTCACTTTCCGCTGCGTATCAGTGATAAGACGGTTGTCGCGACTCAGTGTTTCCTCATATGTGTGTTCATCTGTCCAAACTGTGCTTTAGTATTCAGGCAGTGCAGGCTGCCAGGGAGTCATGACTAATATGAGCTAGGAGCCACCCCGAGTCCAGCTTCAGAGCATGTGGCCCATATTTGCATATTTTTCACCACCTGGTATGATTCTATCTCAGCACAGCGATGTTTGTTATTGGAGAGTAAACCCTCTGATATTTCAGCGGCCTTTTCATAATCTTCAGAGTCATGCGGGGGGCCTTAGAAGCTTTAGAAATGACAGGGCGAGGATTGTCCGACGTCTCTTTCTCTCACCCTATGTGTCTCACCCTATGCGTCTCTATCTTTAAAGCCATGTTATCACGCGTTCAGCCTTAAAGATGGATTGTTTGCAAACCGTGAAAAAAATTCTTCCAGTGGGCTGAGATACTGCATTTCACAGAGCCCCCTAAAATTATATATTTTCTTTCTTTTAATTTTGCACACAGATTATTATCTTGTTTGATCCATATTGTGCGCACGCAACTTTTTATCTTGTGTGCTCAAGATAATAATTTACAAGATTTGTCTGCACAAGATGGGGATCTTGGTCATTTGTGTCCACAAGATGAAAAAAAAAAAAAAAAAACATCTTTCCAGGCTTTGTGGGCTCTGGAGGAACTGCACACTTTCTCTTTGAGGAATTTTAAAATATGGCGAAGAAGGAATTATATTAAAAACTGGCGACACGTTTTCACCTCACTGGCAGTTTCTCCATGTTTTAAGAATGTTTGTCCTCACATAACCAAAGCAGAATACGTGAAAACAGTGCTGGCTGTGATTATGCTGCATGCATGGGATCACCAGAAAAAGCACAAAGTGAGCCCTGCCTCTGAATTTTGTTTTGTTTGCGGAGGAATGAGGAAAAGCAGACGGGGAGCTGGAGAAAGATGTGGCACCAAATCCGATTGTTGCCCTCCATCACCGGTGGGACCTGGCTGTTAGATTGGCGTGCCACCCAGGCTCTGCCGAGTGCTCAGTCATCCGCCATCTCCAAATAGTGCAACGACACCGCCTCTCTCTACAATCTGCTTTTGATGGATAAACACAATGTCATCATGTAAACACATCCTTCTCCTCCTTTGCATTTCAAAGCCTCTAGCAATACATCTCCCAAGCCTGCTCATGTAAGAGGGGCTCTTAGCTCACCTTTGATTTGTGGCCATGTTGTTCTCTTTGGCCTGTCACCAGGAAGCAGTTGGAATGACTGATTGAACTTTGAAAGACTAACGCTCATGTCAGGCCCGCCACGGCAGAGAAAGTATTAAGACTAACAGGGAACAGAGCGGGAAGTAAGCTTTGTGTTCACTGAATTCTTATTCTGCAGACAAATGCCTGGCAGCATGCCAATTTCTTCGCATTGATGAATAATTTTATTTTGCAGAGGCTGAAGAAACTGCAACAGAATAAATAGCACATTTTGCGTGCGCTCTTCTGCATCCTTTTCTGCGATTTAGTCTCAAATTACAGCATTGGTTTGGTGCCAGCCAAGGCTTAGAAAGAGAATTCTCCTCTCCAGAGTGTTGCCCTGAGAGCGAGCGTTCCTCTTTTTTCCCTCCTCCATTAGAAAGCATATCTGAATGGAGATACAGGCCTTGCCATTTGAACATTAATAAGCCAGTTTTATGAACCCGGAGTGGTTTGCCTGGTGGAGAACTTTCTCCCCCTCTATTCCACCATCAAAAGCCCCCCTTTCTTTCCCCGTCTCTCTTGTCATTTATCAAGCAGCACCATAGGCCTGTTTGGCTTAATAAGTCTGTTTGTCTTTGCACTCGCAGGGTTTGCTCCCCGTCAGCAGTCCTCCAGCAGAAGTGGGAAGGAATACCTTGGGGGTCGTAGCTTTAATTAGACCCCACCACGGCAGACCTGTGTGAGACAGCAATGCTGGGTTTCTGCATTTGATTGCGTTTGATTGCATGTTGTGAGCTGACTCCACCAGGTTTGGAAAGTCACCATGAGTCGAAATCTAAACTCCTTTTCAAAATCAGTGTAATTTAGCATTGGATTTCATTGCACTGTGGCTGTGTCGTGTTTTAGGGGCTGCCACCTTCAAAGGGCGCTCTTTTAAAGGAAGAAGGAGGGTTAGCAATAGTGTTGTTATGAGTCTATGGACCGTGAAGGTCACACCAGGTGTGCTCTCAAATTTTGGCCAAAAGAAGGTCACATTTTTTGGTCACATCATAAAATAGAAATTTTTAACCATACTGAAAATGCATTACACAAATATTGGACAGCAAATACATTTCCTCCACCTTACAAAACCATTTAATAGTCTCTCTCTCTCTCTCTCTCTCTCTCTCTCTCTATATATATATATATATATATGCATTTTTCAGGTGACATCATTGTTACTTTGAAGAAAACTGCCTCCGAACTGGGACTTGACGTTACGTCTCTTTAAAATATGCAATAGTTTGAGGTCATGAACTTGGATACTCATCCACATCTCATGTCTCGTTTTGTCCATGCGATGTAGGACGTTATCCTTGTTCATGCATTACTTCAAATGTGCCGTATATTCAGAGCTTTTGCTGCATATTTTTCTCTGCTTTGAAAATAGATTTTGATTGGATATCAGCCTCATTATTGCCCCATTATTTTCAGGGATTTGTTTCCTCTCTTCAGCTGCTCTCAGGATGGAATAGTCCACCAAAAACATTTTGTTTGTAATCTTGCTGTTATTTATTCTGTATTCTGCCTTTGGTGGGATTTGATCAATAGACTCCTTCTGAATTGCCCGTGTGTGGATGTAACAGATCCAAGCCTATTTATGTTTACTAAGATCAGTATTGACTCTGGCCACGGGGTGGCTTCACTCTCTTCTTCCTCTCTCTCACACAAACTGTTCCTCATGTTTACTCTTTCCTCCACAAATGTGTCTGTTACAACTCAAGTAGTCTCTGTCTGTATCTCTAAAGTTATCTCTCTCTCTAAGATGGAAGCAACTTTGAGATCCAGCCAGCGTTTGTGTCCAGCACTGATGATTCATTTTTGGTTGATGAGCATAAATGATGCTGTGGGAAAATCAAAAGCGGGCCAAACAAAGTGGACCAGTGTCTGAATGTACAGTGGATCGTGCCTTGTATTTTCAAGAGATGCATCCAAATCTGTCACTGGAGAATTGGGCAGTTCTTGATTCAAATGCATTTTTCCCAGGCCTGTGTTTCTGTGTATTTCTGCCTCCTAGTGGTCAAAAATCTTTCAGTGAAGCTTTAAATAATTTTCTCTCTGAAATCCAAATCAATGAATTGTTTCATCGTTCTCATGTCTATTTGAGTTTGCACTCATTTTTTAACAGCTGCTCATTGCTCTGCAGCCACCAAAGAGCCCCACAAAATTGGACTGCAAATAACTTCTGGCATTAATTAACATTGCATAGTTGCAGTTCAAACAACCCAAAAAAAAAAAAACCCTGTTACCTGGAGCCTAAACTTTGTTGTAGGCTGATTTATTTTTACTTTTCAATATGCCACATTTTAATATTAGTAATGTGATCTGACACCAACAGTTGTCTCAAGTTTTTACAAAATCAGTGCATTAGCATAAAATGCACAGTTCATTAGCAGAAAGAACAGTGGGCTCGGACACGAGGCGTTATTATGGGGTGGCGCGAGGTTGGTAGGGGCCTTCAGAACCCTCCTGAGGGCCCCAGGAAGGCTTAGACGGGCCCAGCCGTGACCATATCTTCACCAGTGTTTAATTTAGACGGAAGGTCAAATCTATGGCATCACCCCTGAAGGGCTGTGCTGCTCTTATCTGTCTGTTGCCTCTTTGTTTTCAAGGCTGATAAGACAGATTTATTTTTATAACATGGCATGTTTCTTCCTGCTGATTCCAAATACATGCACAGGGGGATGACGCAATAAAAGTAGAACCTGGATGTAATGCAGTACAAGCTGTACAAACATAGTACTTGCTGCAGAGCCATTGTGTATGATAGTACACTGTCCACTACAAGTATTGTCTCCGTACCTTGTGCATGTACAGTACGTCAAAGCCGTCTCACACCTCCATCGCTTCTCTCAGTATTACCGAGGTCGATATGAGAGCATCTTGTAGCACTCGGAGGTCAGAGAGGGCAGCTGAAATTGAAAACTTAAGCTTCACTTGGACTGAATAGCAGAAGCTAATTGTCTCTCGGCCGGGCAAGTGCAGAGCTCTGGGTGGACCCTGGAGCTAAGACACACAGAGCAAACTAAATTGTCATTTTACACTTACCCTTTTTCACCTTTATTAAACCGACCAATTTAAGTTAGAATCGAAACGTACGCTCGCTTTGCAGCAATCGGTCCAATCAATCTGTGTTCTTACATCATTCAGAGTACCTGAGGTCCAGTTTCTCTGATCTACGTACTTCAATTCTTTAATGACCCTGTAGGCAAATCGTCCGTTCACTAAGTGGGTTCAGTTTAAAATACATTTTACATTTGCATACAGGACTCATTATTAAGTTGGTTGAAAACCTTAACTGCGTTTTGCTCCCATAAGACAGGCTTCATAACTCGCCTGTATGTGAGCTGTCACTTCCCACTCACTTTTTGAATGCGTACGTCGACACGTTCCTCATCCCCGTCCCTTTGCCGCGAACTCTTCAGTCATGGTTTATTTCACACATAATCCGTTTGGTGCCGTTCAAAGGAACTCTGTGTTTGCTCGTTTGGTTTGGATCATTAAAGGTGCTGTGAAATCTGTTAATCTCGACTCTGGTGTGGGTGCAACCACCAGTGCAGGGACACTATAGAAGAGAAAAAAGGATCAACTCAGAGCTTGCAACTCAATATATTTTGCGAGTTCCAAATTGAAAAGTTAGTGATCACAGAGGAAATCCTGAGACAAGTTGCTTCTTGATCAGTTTCTACCTGTCTGTCTCTGTTTATGACATCTGAGGTCCAGTTGCAGTCTCAGCTGATGATGCTCATAACCACCTGTTCTGTGAATTCTTTGTAGCCTCTAGTGAAGATAGATGAATCCATAAAGTGCAGAAAAGTGCATTATGACTTGCTGTCAGTCTCAAAATAAACTTTTTTATTTCCACCTGCGGGTCAATGAACGTCTAATAATGAAAGATGATAATCACCCAAACCGTCCACGAATGATTTCCCAGTTATTTTTTAAATGTATATACTTAAATTCTTTGTTTCAAGTTACGTTATTATTTTTATTACCTTTATTCTTTTGATTTTTGTACTGTCGTGAAGGGAATGGACAAAACAAGAATTTCATTGTATGGCGTAACCGCTGTGTTTCTTACTATACATGCGACAATAAAGCTTCTCGAATCTTGAATTTGACTTAAGGTTTGCACCATTTGATTTATTGTGATGAGTCAGTGTTGCAGAACAACAGTCCAGAATTAACAGTGAATTATTTTTGTAAATCTTGAAAGACAGAAAATGTCTCATAGTGATGTCATAAAAATGCATTTACATTTGATATAATCTCAGGCAGAGCTCCTGTGCATGTTGTGGTGTGATAAGAACATAGTCCTATGATTATCATAACCAGCAGCATTTTTCAGGTAATTAAGTCTATTCTTTCTGAAAACTGTCACTGAAGACTGGGCCCTCTCCCAGCCACTTTACTCAATTGTCAAATGGGTCATCTGACATAGTTTCCTGCTGCCATTAAAACAAAAGTTATTTCCCTCGTGTCTAGTCTCAAGCACACACATGGCCATCATGGGTGAGCCAGATTACAGGTTTCAGGAAAAAAAGTGTCGGCACGAGCTGCGCTTCTTCCATCTAACTGTCTCGGCTGCTGGCACATGTTGGCTCGCGAGACAGGATGTTGTTACTGCATTTCAAGGACAGCGCTGCATCAGGAGACGTCCGAGGCAAAGGAGAGAAAGTGAAATGGCTGGCAGGTAGCTCTCCAAGGGGGGGAAGCAACGGATGGCGCAACTCTTGCAAATAAGCCCCTTCAGACCGGGCGAGTTTGAGGACGAAGCCGCTGTTGAGATCTCACGTTTACATTTGTTCAAGCTGTTGACACAGGTTGGTGGAAAGCGGACGGGGTAATGGAGAGAACGAGAGGAAGCGCACGTCTTCAGGGTAGCTGGTTATTACGCTGTCATTCTTCACGGCCCTGGTCAATAAGTCAGCTGGTCAGTCAAACATGCAGCCGAGCCTCGACTCGTGTGCAGGTATCTGCTAATAGTGTCGACAGGTTTGGAGGAAAAAGTGTTGAAAACAGCCGTCACATTTTGTGCCTTTAAGCATCTGTGACCTATTTATACATTCCTCATATGTGGCAATGAAGCGAGCTGCAATTGCATTTCTTTGTGAGATCCTGTATTGTATCATGACAATAAAGCTCAACCTTGAACCAGTTAACAGAGGAACAGACTCACAACAGTCTTTTAACCAAACAATTGCCAATGTTGTTGCAAACAGATTACAAACATAAAGTTTGTCCCTGAGCTTTTATTGCGAAACGCGTCCGTTTTTGACGTCATGCAAAAGCCTCAGAAACGGCATTCAAACCATCACATGATGCTGAAATCTGCATCACCATCTCATAAGATTATTTGAGTAGCTATTATAAGGATAATTCAAACCTCAGCTCCTGCAGATTATCCAACAAATCCTCTAAATGAAATGAGAAATTGTGCCATTTGTACTCAAAATACATTAAATTGATTTTATGATCTGGCAACGCTGTGGTTTAGCGTTTGGTTATGTTTGTTTCTTCTTCACAAAAACATCTAGGTTATTGGGAACAACCGTCGTCATGGTTAAAATAAACCAACACTGATCAGACATAAGAAACAGGAAATACACCCTTGTCACAGTTCAAGGTTTGCTGACCCATTCATCCACCTGGACCTCGTTCCTCTGTGGGCTTCATATTATTGTCACCCAATTTCCTCTTTTTCTCCCGACACACAGGATTCAGAATTGCTGTGGAAACAGATTTCATTTTTGAGCATCTGTTAAAATGCCTGTTGTTGTCATTTTAGTTTTAGTTTGTATTTTTTGTGATGCCAGCTATTGTTTACCAGTAATGACGAATCACTCCATTAAAACTAAAACTTTCTTCAATGGCCGAGACCTTCACAACTGAGTCTGTTAATCATCACCAAGAACTTTTTCATAACTTTCATTTACGACTTCACGCAATTATCACTTTAAACATTCAGACACAGTTTTTCCTCTGTCGTTGTGTTTCGATAGACACAGTCATTGTATTGGTGTTGATACAGTATGAAAGCCCACCATGATATTTACTGTGGTATTCGCATTATAAGTGTTCAGTATAGTTGGCATGATATACAGCCAGACACATAGCAGCTCTCAGCTGATAAAAATGCAAAACATCCAAAAGGACAAATGGAGTGGCTCCTCATCTCTGCTGAAATCTCCACCGGCATTATTTGTGTGTGGCGATGTTTTCAGACTGTTGCCATGTCTGCAAACAGAAGGCTCCCCAAACGGCCTTGACTGTCATTTCATGCTTTGCCAGTTGAATGGGAGTGATTGGTACAATGTGTTTGCACACCAAACTCTCTGCATTGTCCAAAGCTGCCAAACAAATTGAACTGGGGATGTAGCAAATGTATCCATCAGAACGGCTCTCTATTTTAGCCTCGAGCCACGGCTGATTGATAGCTTTGATAGCTGCAGAAGGAGGATTGTGTTTTTTTTATGTGTGTGTGAGTACACACTTTTTTTTTTTCCTCGCTGAGAGATGGGTGGGCGATGGACACTGAAACAGATAAAAATAGTGGGAGAAAATGTGAAATGACAATTGTAACGGCGGCTTCTTATCACCACACCGGAGAGGCTGGGAAACAGATGTGACAGGTGTTGGATTGAGACCTATAGGAAGCCATTGAAATGGTGGCAGCTAAATTGGAGGAGGTGTGTGTGTGTGTGTGTGTGTGTGTGCGCTCATACCTGCTGCATGGTGAGGACTGTAAGGTTTTAACCAACATAGTGAGGACATTTTCAAAAGCAAAAACATTTCGGCCAGTCCTCACAAATTCAGAAGACTGTTTGAAGGTTCAGACTTGGTTTTAAGGGTAATGTTAGAATTAGGTTTAGGTCAACATTGGGTGAGGGGCTAGTGGATGCATTACATCAACAAGGGACCTCACAACTATAGAAGTACAAGTGTGTGTGTGTGTGTTTCTCCTCGGGGACGATCAGCTCGCAAGAGTCGAGCGAGTCACAAAATGAAAGATCGTCAGGCAGAAGCCACTAAAGCTCACATTCTCTTGGTTCAAAGCAGCTTTGTGATGTTAAACCATCCTACATTATTCAAGGGGGCTGTGCTCAAAAGGCCACAACGGTTGTTCATTATAGCTTTTCTATAAAAATAAAAGTCTACTTTTACAGTGACTAACAGGATTATTTGTGCAGCGGCTCGATCATGAAATATGACTAAATGATTTTGGATTTGTTGGTTGTCGTTTTCTGAGAGTGTGAGCACTGGCACTACAAGTTGGACAGCAATCAATCAGAGATATTGATTTTGGAGAGTTTCCCGCTGTCATGTTGGATTAATATGGATTAGTCACACTGTGCATCTGAACACTGTAGTTAGTCAGTCGGCTGGTTCAGTATGCTGAATTTTAAAAAAGGGTTTAATAAGCATTTTGTGCCTCCAACCTCGGTGCACTGAAATTGCTTTGATGTTTTTATCCGGCTTTGCAGTTCTGATTTAGTGCTCATGATGCTGTGCGACATGCATGATAATATAATTAATCAATCACAGATAATTTGCCAAACACGTCAGTGTTTGCTCTCCCGGATTGTCTGAATGAAGGAAGTCGTCATTTTGATGCTTTTCACACAATGTAATTAACTGATTAATATTGTCTGACATGCGTTGCCAGGATTGCATATGAACCATAAATGCATTATGTTTACGTGAACTTAAAAAACACATTTGATCTTGTCCTTCTGATGAGACCAGCGGGTTCACATCACCCTGAAGCGTCCTGTCAGTTCACGTTTGCACCTTCTCCGAGGGCGCTCTCGGTGATGAGGCTGATGTTGACGTCGGTGTACCATCATATTTTGTTCAATCTATTGACTTGTCTGCCTCTCTGACATCGTGTGATTTCGAGTATGACAGATGAGAAAGCTATGAACCTCCAGGACTCTCCCAAGGCAAGATTCCCCGGACTTATTTGGCTTTACTCGTGACTGCAGCAATCCCACAAGAAAGGGCTTCCTTCCCTCTGCTGTATGAAAGACTACAGATTCCCCCTATGATATACTGTATACACTGCAGCACACACACACACACACACACACACACACAGATAGATGCTTCTCGCCAGCTCCAGACTTACTGTCAAATACAGAGATTTTAACGCAGGATAAAAAAGACCGGGGGAAAAAATTCACAATGAAAAGAACTCTTAAGCTCTAAGAAATCCTCATAAGCACCGAATAATACTTCAGACCACCATGTATTATTAATGAAACAAATGGCTGTGAGTTAAAACAGAAAAGTGATCAGCTGCTTTGTTTCTATAGAGAGAAAACAGATGGTCAAGATGTAGTCGGGTGCAGCAGCAAAGCGTGCTCTGTTTTTCTTGCATGAAATGACCTTCAAATATCTTGAATAACATATGGATCCTTTCAAAAGGTATAACAGCGAGATGCGTCTGAAGAATCAGTAAGATCATAAACTCGCTCTGCTCTGAAACTTCCCCCTCGCGCACAACTTCGCCCATCACGCTTTGATAGTCTGAGCTGGGTAATTGTGTATAAAGAGTGGCTTAGATTAAGTTATGGCTGACCTTTACAGTGATAAATAGCCTGTCCCTTCATACCTATTTGATTACATTAGCCGAGTACGTGAGACACAGATATTTTGCTTGCCGTTGAAAATGTGCATCTTTATGATTCATTGGGTGCAAGAGAGGATAATAGAGGTAATATGTTTCTTACTGTTATTTCGGCTTTTGAGTGACTGATTTTCTTTCCTGCATCTGCCTGTCAACAACCCCCCCTCCCCCCTCCCCTCCCCTCCTGCGCCCCCTTATCACAGAGGACCACAATGAAAATACGCCTTCAGTCATCGCTGTGCTTTTATTTCGGCTAATCTGTTTTAAACGTGTGCACAGCCTCGGGCAGTCTTGTGCATAATGTTTATTAGATTGACAAATAAATCCACTTGCTCAATAAGGACAACTGGTAAAGCACAATAAAATAAATGAGCAACTTTACTCAAATCAACTGCGAGCTAATTGCGGTGGCCTCAGAAATCCCACAGAGGTCCTGTCTAATTACAGAAGTCAACTCTTCTTTTTATTCCTTAAACAAAAGAAGCAGGAATCATATGGTTTTTATCACTTCCTGGAATCTTAATGCCTTTGTAAGTAGGGCTTTAAATCCAAAGCTGTTGGATATTGACTTTCCTCCCCTAATCTGTTCTCTAATGAAACCAAGGCCTCTTTCAGTAGATTCACCCGAAATACACGGGGTTATGTTTTTTCCCTTTTTCTAACTCCAAGCAACACGCGCGCCTCACACCGCACAGTATCTAGCAACACCCTTCAGGCCTTCTTCACGCAACTGCCTCTCGACTGGAAAAATGTGTGACAGGCTCTGAAATGGGTTTGAGTGGTAAATTGAATTAGAGTAGGATGCAGAATATGCCAGAATGGCAGGTGTACAGCCGTCTCTGTGTGGACAGCTTCGATTGGCAGCATCTGTGACAGCCAGCGTTGCTCATTCTGGCTGCTGCTCCACGCTAAGTGCCTACAGTCAACATCTCCCCGACTCGTGCATGAGATCAGCGTGACCGAAAAATAAATTACTGGACAGCCAGATGGACTGAGCCAGATATACACTTACAATAATAATTGACTTTTCAAAAAGCTGTACAGCAGTCGCAGCCCAACATAAGCACCACAATCTACACAGTCAACAAGTTAGCAGACGTCCATTAATTTCATATTAACGTGAAACATGAGGTCAACTCATCTAGGTAGTCAACAACCTTGTCAGCAGAGAGGAGGCCACAACTTATTACAGCTGACTTATGCAGTAGTTGTATATTGTAAATTAAAAATGGACAATTGCCTGCTGCCACTCAATTAGATCTCTGCAATGTTCATTTGAAAGAGCTGATTGTATGACACTTGTTTTTATAATTATACATTACTATACATAACATACATAACTAATGTTTTCAGTGATTCAAATTGGCCTGCAGCAAAAAAACAATCAACCTATCAGAGCTTTGTTGGTGGGATTAAGGTCGGTCATCTTCCTGTGCCACAGCCAGAAATTCATTAACCATTTGCTAATGATTAAACATGGATAGAAATGTGGATGAGACTGACACAGGTTGCTGTTGGTCAACTTACAGAAATAACAACTCTCAATCGTCATATTCAGTAACCAAACTCAATTGAATGAAAGGTGCCACAGCAAGCATCAGTTCATGGTGTCACAAACCTATAGCACCATCAGTCTGGCAAGAACATTCAACACCCGTGTGCTCCAGCTCATGTTAAAACCTTTTACGACCCATAAGGCTCATTACTACTCAATAAAAACCCATTAGCACAATTAGAGACTTGCCCTTAAAAATCATTGTGCCACAGTTGCTTCTATCCCTAAACAAAAAAATAAAAATCCAAATGAGATCACTTCGTAAACGCATTAAAATCTTTGGGCACAACCAGCGATACATTCAGGAAGGAGATCCATCGAGGAAGCCGATATCAGCGCCAACATCAGTTTCAGTAATGTGTATTTGGGCTGACACCATTTGTGTTGTGCATATCTCTGTCTTGGATGACAAAAGAAAGTGAGAAACAATGTGTGAGAGCTTTGTGAAGAAAAGACAGATGTCTGTCGTAAAAGGCTGAGTCAAGTGTAGGAACCGTTAAAGAAATTCATTTCTTGGATTGTCTGTGTTTTCTCTCTACTTTGGCGATTCTGTGCCAAATGAATCATTGGGCTGTTATTTGAATTTTTCTGTGCTTTATTCGTTCGTATTGAGTTTTTAGAGTCGACCTGTAAATTGTGAAAATCTGAAATTATTGACCTCTTGTGCAAACAGCAAGTGTCTTGTCTGTGTTGGTGGAAGAGAGTAAGTTTCTGGGGGATCAAAAGGTCCAGGTTTCAGATCACAATATGTCCTATAGGCCTTGGATAAGGAGGATAATTTAAATGAAGGCATATCTAATCAAAATTCATTCACTTGTAATTTACACAAGTAGATAAGACGTTGGATGATCCAGTCTGAGGGAGGAGGTCTGAAGTGAAGAGAGAGAGATAGACCTGCCGTTAATGGAGAGTTGAACTACAAAAAGTTTCACTCGGCTTTATGTTGTGTTTGTGCTTTTTTGAGAAATGCGTGAACACAGCACTTTAAAGAAGCCACAGAAAAACAGCCGGATCACCCATGTTGACACCGAGTAGTTAGACATCTAATATCATCGCCATCACTAACGGCCCAAGACAAATCGGATCTCTGTAACATCATGGGAAGTATGGTTGATGGATGAAGCATAGCCTATCAAGTCATACTCGCTGCGCGCTCCCTTGATCTGCTACAATTTATTGCTCCATAGATCCCCAGCTAATTTATCACAGGCCATCATGTGTCTGCGTCGGCTCATCATTGCGGTCCGAGCATACCCTCGCCATATTGTATGAAGTAGGCCGTATATGCTCGGGGAATTCTCTCAATCCGCTTACCAGAGGTCTGCACCAGTTAAGTTATCCTCGGCGTGGAGCATATGCTTGCTTTTTTCTGTGATCCTGCAGTGTGAGAGCCACATCTGGCAGTGCAGTCATCTCAACAGTAATTTGCTTTGCAATATGGTGTTCAAGGGTTGGTTAGGAGCGTGTCTTATTATTATTTTCTCTGGCGTTCTCGTTGTTATCTGGCCTCATTTTTCGTTCGGTTGCCAGGAAAATGTTAGGACGTCCATCATGTTGCCAGAATAAAATATGAAAATTTTCTCTTCCTGTCTGTTCTCTTGCTTCACTAAGGGCCACTGAGTGTAGCTGAAAGTGGAACTGGAAAGTGGTTTGGCTTTTTTAAGTAATGGTTCAAAGCTATCTGCTTTTTGCACTTAACGCCAGGAGGTGCCACAAGGATAAATGTCAATGATCTAATTAGCCTTACTGAAAGTGGGGATACAGATATCATCCCTCTTCAAAGAGCCATCAAGTCCGGAAGACCCAACTATTTAAGTTTCCTTTTTTAGGTCATTCCATTGGTCAGGTTTGAAGAGATATCACAGCGGCCGCCGTTCCCAAATTTTAAAGCCGAGCGCTCCTGTTTCTGGGTTGAATATCCCAAGTTTCTCTGTGCCTTGTTGAGGAAGTAAACCCTCAGTGGAAGCAAGTGAAGGGACAGTTTGTGTGGGTGGTCAGCTGACTTACACTGTTGCCACGTATCTCTTTATTCATGCCTGCCTTCTGTGGAGGATGTGAGGTGTTTAATGATCAAGCTCTTTAATTAGCTCGCACAAATAATGCTCCTTCTATATCCCCATTGTGAATGTTAGCTGCTCAGCTGCAGATGACTCACTGTGTCATTTTGAGGGACCAGCCGATGCAATATCTGCTAACCTTTTCTCCATAATCACTGCTTTGTAGCTGAATGTCATAACTTAATTTGAACATGGGGGAGGCCGCTTACAGCAAGAGCCGACAATTAAAGATTCAACTTTGGAGCAACTCCGGCTCCCTCTTCTCCAGATACAATGTCTCAGTACAGTTTGGACAAGGGTTGGGCCACGGGATGAATTAGTTATGGTTCAAAGGTGGACTGAATCTGGATATTATAGAAATGTCTTTACTGGCTTGAATTTAAATCTCATCAAATGTAATCATGACCTAGCGGAAAAACATGGATTTAGTGACTGTTGCTTCTTTCATAGGACAGTTAAAGGCAACCTGGTCTCATCAATCTGTGTACAAATAACACAAATTTACACTTTGAAATTGTGTGCAACGTCCAGTTTAGTGTGCAGGATAAACATCAGTCCTTCCCATTAACTTTTGTGGAGAGCAGATCCAGAGTCAGGTGACCTTTTCATCTTGGTAAAAAGAAGTCATTTGATAAAAGTTGTTGTGGTCGCTGCTATATGGACTGTTACTGGACCCAGAAAATGCTCATTTGGGTAATGACTGGAAATGTAGGTAGCAAGTGCCACAGCTCTAGAAACATGTCATCAAACATACAAACAGTCTCTTTTAATATGTTTTTCATGCAACAATTATTCTCAAAATTGCTACAAGATACATAAAAAAAATGTACTATTAAATCTAAACGTTATTATTGCATTGGTTTCAGTGTTCAAGTGAGTCACTGCAGTGTCTTCATTTCTTGTAGCAGATGCAAAAAAATATGCTCAAATGGCTTCATAACTTATTTAGAGTGTGAAAAAGCCCACATTTCCCAGAGCTTTCCTAAATGTGTGCTGATTTTGTCCTTTTTGAGTGTCGACCGTTGCTGTTTTCTACCGGGGATAAACCACAGACTTACTCAGCACTTTTATTCCAGATGTGAGGACTTGTACTAAAATGTAAAACCTGTTTATGTCTCTCCTGGGTTCATCGCGGTTGTCCAGCGGTCTGAGATTTGGCTGTGACTTGTTTTGGTGTTTGTCCTTGACCTTTCTCTCTCTCACTCATTTTTAGAAATGCACCTTTGAAGATGTATGTTTGGGTTCATTGCTTTTTTAATAGATTCATAAAAATAGAATTTGCAGTCATGATTGCAGATTTGGACGCTGTCTCGATTTGAGTCCAGAGTTTGCTTGGGCAAAAGGAGGAGGTCAGGATATTGCCTCTGCTGAACTTGTTAAAGCGGTGGGCTTTTGTTCGGTGTGGCTTTGCAGTGCTCCCTCCCCCTGCAGTCTAGGGAGTTGCTGCCACCTTCAAGTGCAGCAAATCCTCAGACGTAAGTGTGTTAAGCCCCGTGTGCTTTGCCGAGGGTGGAAATGAAGACAGGCTACCCCTATGAAGAATGATGGCTCCTTCAAGAGGCAGCTGTCCTATTTTAAGCAGGCGACACTCACCACAATGTGCTGTCTGACTCTGCCTTTCCCTCCCTCTGTTTTCTTTTGTTCTTCTTTCTCTTCCTCTCTATCTCCATCTCTGGCGTGGCGAGGAAGGACCTTTGAGATTGGGGTAAATAAAAGTCACAGGATGTGAGCAGAGCCTCAAAGTCTGCGAGAAGATTGTGTAGTCCCCCTCAAACGTCTTCAAGGATGGAAATGTTATTGATGCATGTTAAGTCCTCTGGGGGTTTCACTCAAAGGACATTTGGGGCCTTTCATCCCTGACATGAAGGTGAAGGGAAACATTATTGAGGCTCCGCAACATGACAGAGGTTTCTCCTTTCAGTGGGAGGCTTGAAAGGGAAGAGTCGTCTTTCTCCACCCTTTGAGAAAGAAGCCTCATAATTGGCTGAAATGGCTGCTCTTTTCTCCATGCCTGCTTCTCGAGGTAATTGGCATTTATGAAGTATTTATGGTCCATCTTTGCTGGTGTCAGCACCACACAGAGCAGAATATATATTTTTTGGACAGAAGAGAAGCTTTTTCCCAACTTTTCCCTTCCCTGGAAGAAAAGTGTCTCTTTTGTTTCGCCTGTTTTACATATTCATAAATTCAGCAGAGTCATGCATTGTTGCACTTATATAACAGCCTGAGAAGGACCAAAGGGGCTGTTATGATTGTGTGGTTTCAACCCAGGCTGCCGTCCCATCTGTGATGACGACTTGAAGGATGTAGACAAAGCTTCTGCTGGTAAAGAAGTTTTTGTCATGCAACTGAACAATATGGACAATAAAGATGAAATACACATTACTCGTGGATCAGTCCAACAAGGAACGGCCAGCTCAAAACGTGGTCGCTGACCCTCTGTTGAGCCTGCGGTGTGCTCTTTTACCCATGTTAGCAGTGTGATCATGTTGACGCTCCACTTTTATTCCAGATTGAAATATCTGATTCTTCATCTGGTGCAGCAGGTTGACATTCTTGGTTCGGAGTAAAATGTCTCTGCAGCATTTGAATGACTTTCTATTTCATATTGTTCATGGCCAATCTTTTATACATTTGCTTTACTGTAACCCGTATTCTCTTTGAACAGAATCCTCCACTTGTCATACCAATGAAAAATACATGAGATCATTAATGTGGAGTTTCATAAGTCGGTGCTAATGTTTCTGCTGCTGACAGCAAAGACAACGCATGCAATGCAAAATGAGAGCAGCCCATCTTTGTCGGGGGGTGGTGGGAACAAAACTGTGTGTACTTTGTGAGCTATGTGTTTCTCTTTGTTCCGGGGGCCCATACAGTTCAGGCTTATCTCCCTGCTCCTCTTCCATTTTTATTATTCTGTTTATCCTACTGTACAGCTATATCCACATTCTGAGTGACTGAGCTAATTGTTCCTGCTCATGCATTCTCTGCAGATTCAATTATACGCCACTCTGGGCATCCTGAAAAAAAAAAAAAAAAAAAAAAAACTGAGGATGGGAAAAGAGGGGTGTGAGCTGAAAGTGTGGGAAATGAAAAGGTAAAAAGCGAAAAGGGGGCTTGAGGAGGTCGCAGATAAGGGAGGGGGGAAGTTTAGAGAGGGGGGAAAAGTGGAGGATGAGAGCAAAGAAGCAGGAGGGATAAATTAGAGAGGGGAGTAAGAGCAGTCCCTTGAGTCATATATTTATGTAAGGGGAAAATCAGCTCACTGGAGTGTACACTGTAATGGCACCCCTCTGTATAATGATTGGTGCTGACCTCCCAAATAAGAGGATTAGTTTGTGCCTGAGCTGGCCAGAAATAATGGACCTCACCTTAGCTTAGCTGCAGTTTGACACAGCAGAAAATAGGTAGGGAAATAAGAATACCTCAGCAGCGGGAGGCTTGCCCGAACCTCATTCATCTGCATCACCATTGTGTCAAATTGGACATGCACTCCTGCATATCTGCCGGGTTCATGAACAGATGGCATAAACGCACTGGACCCATGTGGACTCATAAAATACTGTAGTAGACATCATGGAAATAAGGTGCTGCCAACTGTAACATGTTGCAGCAATTTATTTCCTTTCCTCTATAACAAGCGGTGCAATGAGTTACTGTTTCTGTTATTTACATGCTAGGTTGTCTGCAGGAAATGAGCTCTTGTTATTGTAGCTTTCGGTCAGGCGGTGACAGGGCGAGTCTTCTGCTCGGAAGAATATTGTGGCTCAGCGCTGAATGTTGTGGCTAATGTCTTACTGCGGGGCACGCTCTCCTTTTGTGTGCTCTGAACCGGCAGGATTAAAGCATCCATCTTGCTCTCCCGCTTCCCCTAATGGTATTAGGAAAAGGGTGGATAGGTTTCAGTATTCCGTTAAGGAATATCTGATATGGGGACCGGCTGATTCAATTAAGTAAAAAGCAAGGTGGGAGGGAATGAGTACCGGTGTAATAGCCTCTGAGCTGCAAAGCTCAAAGTGGGGCATTTTAATCTGGGAAACTCCTGCATTACCCCCCCCCCACAAAAAACATATATTATACACCAATTACCAAAGGACTTTAAAGGGTCAGCGTGCAGTTTCTGCCTCGGTGCAAATCTCGGTCATTGGCCGTCGTGAATAACAACAACTCAAAATGGACGCATGACGTCAGGCCTTTCACGCAATGCATGCTGGGATAGGCTCCAGCTCCTTATGATTTAAAACTGGATCAGCTGGTAAAGGGTAAAGATGGACAGACTTATGGACTTAGTCACCAGAGCTGAACACGACCTAATAAACATTTTATATACATATATATATATATTATTTAATCTTGGCTTGGGATGTTGGTTTGATAGAATATTTGTCAGTATATTCATTTTACGTTACAATAAAATGTATATTAATAAATTGTTGTCTTTGGACAGAACATGTCTAATCTACCAAACTAAACTAAGCCTCACTTAGTGTTGAAGTGATGCTTTAAAAACATAAATTCAATCACTGGTTTTACTGGTTTTAAATCAATAAATGATATTTGTACACATATAACTAAACACACCATCCAATACCAAACCACTCAACGCCTGCACTCGACAGCATTTGATATAAAAACTTTGTGTGTCATCTGTGTTTCCTCTCTTCACCAGAACAGAGCATTAAACTCCAACTAGTTGGCTGGATATCGAAACAATAACTCAAAAATATCTCAAATATTAGCCTGCCTCACGGTGGCATATGGGAAATATGTGACGCTGCGAACATATTTTTCAGTGTGTTTTTCACATTCACAGTTTGCAGGGTGTGAACAAGCTACATGTGAAGTGGAAACAGCCATTACTGCTTTCTTATATTGCAAGTCTACAAAATAATAGAGCGAGCAAAGCAATTTTTTTTATTTTTTTTTGGTCACGGAGCAGAAACTGACAGTAGCGTTTATGAACTCCACACTCCTCTGTTGCGTGGAAAACAATGTTATGTTTGGGGCTACTTTGTCACACCCTGTCTGAGCACATAAATGTGAGCAGTTTAACACCAGAAATTGCCCCCCATCCCACAGGTATCACAGATCTGAGCGTGCTTCATAACAAAACTCCTAACCTTCCTTCCCACCTACGAGGTCACTTGTTTGTTTGTTTTTTTGATGAGGTAAAACTCAAAGATATAGTTTTAAAAGTCTTAAATTAGTTGCACCAAAAGAGAGAGTTTCCCTGACATCTTCAGCTCCGTTACACTTGAACGCCTCCAAATAGATTTCTAATGCATTACGTTTAAGACCTTCATAGTGTGCGGGGGGCAGAAAACCCAAATCAGTTTCTCGACTTCATACAGTTGAGTGGTCAGGTTATCACGCCGCCGTTTGGTGTCTTCACGCCACCGAGTCCCAACGCTGTCTGGAGCCATTGGGTTTCCATTACCACAAATCCATTCCACTCATTTAAAATTAATGGCTGCAGACCTCCCCTGACCCCCGAGATAAGCCCGGCCAAGTCTTCTTTGGAGCACCTTGAGGATTAGGTTTTCCTCTGCTTATCAATCCATCATTGAGTAGATGTAGCTTTGGCGAGGAGATTTTGGGGCGGTCGCTCGATTTTTTTTTTCATACTTATAGATTGTCTTTTGAATTATTTTTAACATTTCGCATTAGAGGTGCTGTGGAGTTGAGCTACTACTGCAAAAAAAACTGCAGTATTTTTTATTACATGAAGCAAATACACACTGATTGACAAAGTAGAAATGCACATCCCTTACATAACTTACTTAATATGTTCATTTTTTTGGTTTAAATTACAACTTTAGTTGTTTGTCCACTCAAGATTCACACCTCAAAATATTATGCAATCCAATCTTATCCTTCTGGCACTGTCACTTAAAATGAGACGAACATCTTATAGCATGGCAGGTATTGATGCACCTATAGTACGGCAGGAGTTTGCACGTCCTTCTTGTGGCTGCGTGTTTCCTCCGGGTGTTTTTGCTTCCTCCCACACTCCAAAGACATGTAGGTTAGGCTGTGCCCCGATGTCAGCTGGGATCGACTCCAGCCCCCCCCACAACCTGCAAAGGAGAAGCAGATATAGATGTTTTAGACGGCGCCAGTGGTGTCAGTGATGGCGCTGGTGTTATTCTATATTTTTTTCTTTTTGTCAACAAATAGTATGAAAAGACCAAGCTCAACAATGTGTTAGTTCATTTCCAGCTTCCTTGCAGGCTACGGAAGCCCAGTGGTTTCAACTGAAACAGAAAAACAGAATTGCGCCTGACTTATCCTTTAAATTCAGCTGTAGGTGACGAACAGTAAAACGAGGTTCGCCATAGCTGGAGGAAACAATGGAGAGCTGCATTCTTTTCAACCATGTTATAATTAGATCAAATTACTCTCAATCTGAATAACCTGTGCTTTATTTTTTTTTTCTCCCTTTTATGGCAGCTGGATGAAAGTTTACATAAGAGAGGCTCTCGTGAAACGAAGCTTCTCCACGTTTGAGCGCGTGCATTTGTCCTACATTCTCAGTGATCAGTGTACACAATCGAGCAGATGGTACAGTAAACACACACCCCAGAATGTAAAATTTCACTCATAAAAGGGGCCCTCGATGCATAATGTTCCACTCTTATAAGCCGAGCTGTATTACTTGTAGTCATTTCTCTGGCTGCTCTTATCCACCGTGAAAATGCAGGGCCTATCTGTTCAAAGTCATGAGATGCACGAGGCGCCGTATTCAGCCGCCACCCATGACTCGGTGAATGGGGAGAGAGGGGTGAGGATTGGGTTTGTTGGGGACATTACCCTGGGCTCCTTTTTCTCCTGCACCCCGAGGACACAGCCATTGGTGGCGGAGGGAGGGAGGGAGGGTTTCTCAGGCTTATCAGCAGGACAGCACCCAGCGCTCTAATCGCTGGGTCCCAGAGACAGCCGGAGGTAAAGGGAGAGTGGATGGGTGAGCAACATCCAAGGAGAGGGAAAAAAAAAAAAGAGAGAGAAGGGGGGAAAAAAAGCCAATGTTTATACCGCTTAGGTTACATCAAATGACAGCTGCTTTACAGTTCAGTGCATAACTGAGTAGAAATCCTTTTGGTGAGACGAGACAAGTGCAGATTCTGTCCCACGGCACATTGTTGGTGATGAAATATAGACACTTCGCAGTTGCATCACGAGTCTCAGAGCAACCGCAGCAGGTGCCATCTTGAAAGCATCCTTAAGAGGAGGCGACGTGCGAAAAGACGTGAGAAGACAGTGACGGTCAGAGTCTCGGTCAGTTCATCGAAGTGTCTTCACATGAATGTTATGTTGTGACGGAGTTAACTGGCCGACTGTTGACCCCTGTTCTTTTAACTCCGTCGTCTTTTTTTAGCTTGATTCAGCGCAAAGTGCAAAATGGCTGAAGGGAAAATAATGCAAAGAGCTGTGTTGCAGATAAAGATGATGAGTTAAAGTTCAGCAAGTCCAGTTTGAAGGCTTATCAAATGCCAAGTCAATGCACAGCATCCTGTAATTTGCAGTGCATTTGAGGGCAACCAGCCGCTGTCGGCAGCCAGCTACCTTCACTGCATCTGGTTATCTGTGCAACTTTGTGCTTGGGTTCAACTACTGCCATGATATGGTTTGACCTGGAGAGAAAGTGGCTCTCATAAGGTTGCGTGGGTTGATCTTTCAAGCGATTATTGAACTGCAGAAAATAAGTAGAAACAAAGAGTAGAAATCGCAGACAGACCGAGTGCTGGCAAAAAACAAATGAATCTTATCTTCTCTCCTGCTTCTTTTTCAAGTTCGGAGTGAACTGGGTCTGTACTGATATGGAGACATTTTCACTTCTGAGCTGAGTTACATGCACCAGGTTCTCAACATAAAACAACAAAATACATTGGTTGGAATTGCCCTTTAGACTGACACATCGGCATGTTTCCTGAACTGACAAGCATCATGTCTCTGTCCCTTCCAAAACCATTACAATTCACTTTTATGATGTGACATTATGGTTAATGTTCGGTTTCGGTTTCGGCACAAAAACAACTTTGAAACCTTCAGTTAAACTCTCGTGTGTAAAACTCAGATGTTTTTTTGACCCGACCTCTTCCTTATATATTTAATACCTGACTTTGTCTTTTGCTCGTATTTTCAAAGTTGAATTTCTAAAATCTAAGAAAGTCGGACAAAAGCCAAGGAAAGCAGACATTAATAAGCATTATACATTTTTTTTTTTGAGGATCATCTCATTTCACAATCAGTATTCATCAGATTCCATTCGGTCTGATAACATGTGGAAAGTCTAGAGGAGCCGCACAGCTGGAAGTCTGTAGTGCGAATGCTGTATGGGCGCCGGGGCCGGCGGGGGACTCACCGAGCTCTTGGTGACTCCAGTGACTTGAAAAGTGACTCACGCAAATAACTCGTGTATGTAAAAAAAAAGAGTGGAACCTCTCATCTCTGCTGGAAGCATATTTTGTCAACTCTCCACGAGCCCGTAACACAATGAGGAAGTGCTACAGGCAGTGAATAATAGATTAATATTTTTTTATCAAGACGCTTTGAAGCCTCCAGAATCCAGGTATGGTTGTAACCCCAGAGCTCAGTGTGATAGAGCACACAGTGTTCCATTCTCCACACTTGATTTACTGCTGCGACTGGTTTAAAAGAAAGACAATAGGATTGGTGCTATTGATAATTAGTTTTTAATGTGCCACACTCATCATGTCCAATTTCATGCCCCTTAGGCAGCTGATCACAGATTTAATCAACACATTATTGCTTGCTATACTTAAACTGACTAGAGGGAGGGCTCCTCTGTGTATCTGTGTGTGTGTGTGTGTGTGTGTGTGTGTGTGCATGCAGGCTGGCAGGAGTGTGAAGGGGACAGAGTGTTAGAGTGTGTTTGTGCGATCGAGGAGCGAGCGAGAGAGGTTGTCAGCATGTGCATCCATCCCAGCAACGTCCTTCTTTGATAGACATTGAATATGTGTTCCAGGCCATTAACCAAGAGCCACGTTTGAAGATGACGCGCTTGGAAGCGTGTGGTCGTGCTGTGTCGAAGGAAGCCATTGTTATTATTGTGTTTCTGGCGAAGAGGAGAGTGTCGAGGCCTCGCTCACCTGATGAATACAGATGAAAGCAGGGCTGTTATGTCTGGTTTTTAGACCACTCTCGCTGCACCGGGGACTTTTTACTTTTTTGTATTACCGTGTGAGGTGGAATTACTTTTTAAAACACGTGTTGCTGCGGAGCATTTTACAAATGCTCAGTGTTTCAGTGGTGGGACCTAATGAAACGTTGTTTTAAATTCATAGGTGTTAAAGGTCCTTTTCCACTGCAGCATATCAATGTATTCTTGAGATGCAGCAGTCGTGTGTGTTATGCAATGAAAGATCTTCGACTGCAAAGTTTAGTTTGTCTCTTGTCGGGGAGCAGTGATGTGATGATAACAGCTGCTGTCGCATAATTTGAAGTGTGTATGTAAAGATCCTGCAGGATGATGGACGTTTCTGTCTAATGTCTGGGGCTTTAGATTTTTGGTACCAGAAGTGACGGGACTGTTAGTTAGTGTGAGTCAGTGGGTCTGCAGTCAGTCAATAAAGTTCTGATGGCCTGTGGACTAACACATAATAATTGGATTAATGTTCAAACAGTCTTTAGACTTACAGGTTTGCTAATATGGAACTTTTATACACACAACAATTATAAACTATACATTATCCAGAAGACTCAATTCAATAGTAAATATAGTTTCAGTAGAAACCAACTGTTAGCACTTGTATCAAGATAAGTGGCCTTCACTGTGTTTCCTTTTGCACATGGTTAAATTTATTGTCTCTTTGGGAGTAAACTATGATAATATCCTCAGTAAATAACAGCATGGCTTAAAGGATGAGACCAGCTTAATACAACCTGGGTCATATGTTTCTAGTTTCTCTCGGTATGTATGTATCAACACGACAAATCCACTGAACGTGAAGCACGACCAGTTTGATCATCAGAAGGATCGTAAAGAGTTTAGATTAACCTGGTGGAAAATGTGCAGTGGGTCAAATTTGAAACCAGCAAATTGGTCTGTAAATGATGAGGGATTTTTACAACAGACAGCTCGGGACATAATTTGACCTTTTTTTTTTTTTTCTCTGGCATCGCCTGACTTCTTTTTAGCAACGTCACCATGTTTCCAGATGTCAGCCGTTAACTTGTCAGTACTGTGTTGAGTATAGTATTACTAATGATAGGCATGATGGCCAAAGATAGAAAAATAAGTTCTAAAAAGTCAAATTATCTTTTCATTTGAATGTACTTTTGTTTATGCTCATGGTGCCTGTATAAATATTGTTTTGTTATTATACAACTTTAATCTGTCTTTTGTATTTCGCTTTTGAAATATTTGAACAAATTCATCTACGCAAGTCGGTCTCGACCACTGCTCTCTGCAAAAACAGGTTATAATATCAGGCCTGAGAGCGAGTGTAGAGGAAGAGGCAGAGGCAGAATCTCAGACAACTGGAGCCAGAAAGAGTAGTGGCTGTGTTTATCTTGAACTACTTAGCTCCCTGGCTGTGAGTCAAATGTGGAGAGAGACATTGGGAGGTAGTGGAGGCCTTCATTAAATGCAGCTCAGGCCCTGGTGAAACCCTGCTTAATGTCCCTATCATCTCTGGAGTGGTCCAGCGTCGCTCTCTGTCCAAATGACTCATGTTTAATGCATCTCTGCAGTCCTTGTCATTTAACCTCACCTCTGGAGGTTGTAGGTCGGGGTGGGATAGCGAAGGCTCCCTCAAGACCCATAAGGGGCGAAGCGACCGTGCAGTTATTCTTCACCCGCTCTCCATTTACTTAACATGGGGAGAGCTGCTCCATGTCTCGCCTATTGCTGTGTAATCTCCCCACAGCCAAACCCCCCTCACCCCATCACACCGCGTGAACCTGAACTCCAGGGTGGTCCGGGTTCACTGTGTGGCTCTCTGAAGCACTTTGTTGCTCTGCTTCCCGTGTGCCGCGGCTGAATGCTTAAGCAGGAGACAACCGATGCTATGCCGGGAGAATTTATGACTTGACAGTTTACTCTTTAGGCGAGCGCTCCGGTTTAAAGCCTGGGTAAAAAAAGTTTTTCAGGTGAGATTGAAGACTGTCAAAACTTAACATTTTGTGGGAACTGAAAGAGATTTTCTAAGATTGTATTCAGATTGCAGGGATTTGAATTTGTCATGCACACTAAACTGCCTGGAAATGAATGTAATTTCCTATACAAGATGTGGTCGGACATATTGTACGACCCGCACCGAGGCCTTTGAGCTTGCACAGATACACATCTAGGGATTTAGGAAAAGCAAATGAGCAGCGATTCAGCAAGGTGCAACTTCACCACAAATGGGTCTGTGTAACAGGATGAAATTGTTCTTTTTGTTTCACTCGATCTTCACGCTGCATTTTCTTCACATTTTCCCTGCTTACATGCAAACACTGCCTCCCTCTCGCTCCTCTTCTGCCTCACTTACACACACCCACTCAGTCTCTGCCTCTCTTTCTTGCTCTGGATAATGGTAATTAGAATATCACCATGATTGAAATTTGGCAAAAGTTGAAGAGGAAATAGGTTTTCTAATCAAAAGCTGCCTCGTAGCTGGAATCCTGATGCCTACTTGGCTGAGAAACGTTCGTCAGTGATGGGGGTCTAAATGGATGCCAGACTGTAGACTGAGGGCCAACGCTGCTCCTTCCCTGCAACGTTGGATTTTATGCTGATGTCCCAGTTAACAACTTCAGACAGTTTTCTCTTATCTCTTTTAAAAATGCTTATTTTGGTAGTGATTTTTATGATGTCTTCAGCAACAGTCGGACTGTATATGATGCACTTGGCACTTAAGAGGAAACACTGGACATAATTTTGCAGACTTTGAAATGAAAATGCAGAAAAAAAGATATTAAATATCAGCACAAAATATCATGTTTTCAGTAACATTTCAAGATGAGTAGTTAGTAGTTTGACCTTTTGGGAAGTTATTCAGGGTTAAATGAAAAGATTGATACGACTCTCACGTCTGAGAGTGAAGGTATAAGAGTGCTTATATCCTGGTTCTGTCCAAAGGTGAAAAAACCCACCCACAAGAATCTTGAAAGCTCAGTAGTTGACACACGATATATCATTTGTTGGTTCTATACAAGTTTTCAAAGTTGTGGTTGCATGTGGGGTGTATGTGCTCGACTGTTTCTTGGCTGGGACCGGCGACATCCTGGAGTCTCTGCTGGTTGCAGGTCGTGCTGTTTTTATGGAGTCATTTCTGTGTTGATACACTGAGCTGTTTCTGCCAAACTTTGCTCGAAAAGCAGCAGCAACTTCATCAGTATTGTGTTTTACAGTCACGAGTTTCGGTGCATCACTGTCGAAATGCTGTTTGAGAAAGAGAAAATATTTCAGAGGGTGTTTGTAATTCTGCAGACGTGTGGCGTGAAACTAGCCAAATATAGATGAAAGATATTAGCAGAAGATTTCATCCTCTCAGTGTTTCCAGTCCACAACATTTTGGTATTCACCTCAAAGAAACGATGCTGATCAAAGCCCATTTGTAGCCAAATGAATTTGCCTTTGGAGTTAAAACCTTGCACTTAAACTTCGACAACTGTTTGTTTTTCAAATCAGCTCTGCTCTTTGAATGATTTTTCTTTTATTTGAAGGGAAGCATGAAGAACTTTTCTTTGCATCCTTACCTGGCTTCTCCTGTACTTTACAAGCATGAACCTTTACTGGCAAATGGGCCTTTGAATGCTAACCTCCCTTTCTGTTTTTTTCCCCCTCCCTTCTTCCCCACCCCCTCTCCTCCAACACAGGAGCTGCACAGTACCCAGGTAAGCCTTCCCACGTCTCCTTTCCTTCTCCTCACCACATTCTCACATTCTCTGGCTCGCTTCCTTTCAGCATCTGGTGTTTGTGCATTGCCGCCGATCCGCCCTCTTTCTCCATTTCAGTTTCTCTCATTCTCTCTCGCTTTTAGATTTCGATCAGCTTCATTCTCCACAGTCCATTTCTTCCAGCTCTCGTGTCGTTGTTGCTGACTGATTCCTCCTCAGTTGCATCACTAGTCGTCTCAATAGCGTTAGTTGTAGCACCCAAGTGTCCGCTGCCGTTAACCAGAGAGTCCTGAGACCAAACTCGATGATCTGAGGAGAAAACAAGGAAAACAAAACAGCATTTTGTCAAAAATTACAAAACTTTGAATGAATACCTTTGTAAGTAATAACAGTGTTGTTCCTACTGATATTTGTTTGAGTCAACCACAGTATTTATCTTTCACTGCTTTGGTGTTTCTTTTGATTGCAGCGTCATTTTAATTAGCTAATAAGTACTTAAAAATTGAGATATGAACATCACCTTTTAAATCAAGATTTGAATGTTTGAACAACAACAATTAAAAAAAAAAAAAAATGTAAAAAATGTAAAATGATAAAAGTCAAAACAAGTCAAACAGAAAAAAATATGGAAATATTATTATACTAAGTTTACTACACAACAGGTGAACAAGAAGGTGTTGCACGATCACATTCAAATTAAAAGGAGCAAATAAGGAAACTAAAACAAAATGAAACATAAAACGAAGGTCTGTCTAATAAAAGCCTGTTTCAAATAAATGCCATAATCACATTTTGAGAATTTACTGAATTTGAGTGATAAATCAAATAAATGAATAAATAAAAGAAACTTTATTTGTCCCGTCAGAATATTCCTCCACAGAAAAACATTGTATGCTGTAAATCAAGTCATGCTGCCTCTCTCCTCACTCCCCCTCTCCCCCGTCTCTCCTCCACCAAGCCTTTTAATCCAATTAGCAGTGCCTGCGACAGTTATTTATATGTACATGAATTAGAATTGAACAGTAAGAGATCGTCCCTCGGGGGCCGATTGGACGGAGCCCAGTCCTTCACAGGCCCATTCTCGGTCACAGAGCCGCGCCGCTGCCACCCAGCAGCCCATCGCCAACAGGAACTCACACCAACGTGCGCTGCCAGTGGCAATCACCGTCTCATCTGACTTTAATGCAAAAACCAAATCAGTGCACACGTTTCATCCTCGGCAGTGAAATACTTGGAAAATATTGTTTCATCTCCTTAATGTTATCTTTTCTAAAACTGTCAGGAGCAAAGAAATATTTGACTCGCTCAAATTGGGACGCTCTAATAAGACGTCTTCCCGGCGTTCAGGTTCATCTTAGATCTGTTGCATTTCATTGCGTTGGATTGAAATAGTAGATGTGCCAAATGAGCGTGGAAGCTGCCAAATATGGCTCCCGTACCTTTTGAACTGTTTGCCAATGATTGCAGTACTTCAGAGGGTTAGAAAAAGTCGTGTCGCAATATTGGCAGCAGAAGGCTTTAAAGGTTTTAAATACAATATGTTTGAAATTCATTTTTAGAATTCTTCAGAAGTTGGATTTATTATTGATGCCCCTTTTTAGTCCAGTCACGCAGACGCTAATGTTTATAGTTGTTAGTCTGTAAAGTCAGTTGCGTAATTATACACGTAAAAGTAATTATGAGGCAATTAAAGAACTTTCAAAGTTCCAAACAGCATCTTCTGGCTTAAATAAATAGAAATCAACCCCAGAATTGCTTTAGTGTTTGATTAATCTTCATTTATTTTCGCTTTGGAATTAGAGCCTTTCTGGTTTGCCAAGTGTTTTCTAAGTATAGAATAAAAAAAAAATAACTGAAATAAAAAGTGATTAAAAACAAGATAGAGATCACATGAAACAAAGCTAAAAATGAAAACAGTATTTTAATGGTCTGTATTTACTTTGTGAATGTGAATTCAAAGTCGGTCTTGAAGGCATGAGACCAAGTTAAATAAAAGTGTATTTACAATCAAAAAGTATTAAAATAAGTAAATGAAGTTTGTTCAACTTTACTGCAAGAAGAATAAAGCAGACAGATATCACTCAACAAGATAATAGACAGATGACTTTCCATCCTCATCAAACCATTCAGTCCTTGTGCCGTGTTGAAGCATCTACATCCCTTATGTCACACTCATTCATTCAGATTTTCTCTTTAAAAAGTTCCCTGTTTGTATTTGTGTAACAGTAACAGTCATTTCACATACACAGTGAATACGACAGGGTCCACAAACAGAGCCAAGGCACCCGGGGATGTTCGGCCTGTGTGTGGTCCAACATTCAACACGCCGAGATTGATCAGAGGTCATTTAGAAACCATCTGCGAGCAGAGTCGAGTGAAAAGATGAAAACAAGACTGATCATTCTCTAGAAACAAAGTGCAAGACTGTTTTAATAACATGGACAACATCTGACCAGAATAGTCATTTTTTGATTTGCGATTATTATCATTATTAGTAGTAGTTGTAGTAGTAGTTGATGTTGTCGTAGTAGTAGTTGTAGTAGTGATTGTAGTAGTCGTAGTAGTAATAAAAGGTATAAAAATTTGTTGTAGTAGTTGTAGGGGCAGTAGTAGTAGTTGTAGTAGTGATTGTAGTAGTCGTAGTAGTAATAAAAGGTATAAAAATTTGTTGTCGTAGTTGTAGTAGTAGTAGTTGTAGGGGCAGTAGTAGTAGTAGAAGTTGTAGTCGTAGTTGTAGTAGTAGTTGATGTTGTTGTAGTAGTAGTTGTAGTAGTGATTGCAGTAGTCGTAGTAGTAATAAAAGGTATAAAAATTTGTTGTAGTAGTTGTAGGGGCAGTAGTAGTAGTAGTAGTGGTAGTAGAAGTTGTAGTTGTAGTAGTTGTTGTTGTAGTAGTAGTAAAAGGACATAAAAAACTTCGGTTGAGCACAGCCGGTGATTTTCTTTACTTCTCTGGAGTAAACCAGCACTGAAATAGTTTGAAAAGAGCATCGAACAACAAGCAGAATGCGTCTTGTTGTCGCCGTGCTTCCTCAGCCGACCTGCTGTGACAGACAGGACTCCTCTCCTCCGGCGTGGGTGACTCGTGTGTTTGTTTTGTACGCCAATCAATAGAAAGGAAGACATGAGAGGATGGAGGTGGGATGAGGGACGCAGCAGTTAAATACAAGGAGCGTTATCCATATGTGCACAGAGAGAGAGAGAGAGGAACACACCGGCACACACACACACACACACGCAGAGTACAGCTCAGATTAATGACTAAATCAATCACACGCACACAGTGTTTGCTTGTCATCCTGTGTGCTTTTCTTTTATAACACAGGTTCAATTTCCCAAGCTACTGAAGCTCTATCAGCGTTTCCTCAGAATATGTATTCAGCAAGGTCATCTCTCACTGCGCCAAGAAAATTTCCCAACCACAGGATGTGTCTTTGCTATTGCAATGTCAATAGTCCCCAGTCCAATGCATTGCAATCTACATTTGTCAATACATGAGCTGCTTGGAGCGACACTGGGAGCTGAGGATGCAGCTCTTTCATTAAACAGACCTTGTTTTGACTCCTGTTGGCTCATAGATTTATTCCCGTAATAACTGAATGAATTCTGAATCGTACTCCAGCTCTCAAGTAGGGAAATAAAAAAAATAAATAATAATTGCTGCAGATAAAAGTGGACAAGGTCAAAATTTTTACAGTTTGCCAGTTACTCATTTAGCAAATCATTCCAAACTTCCAACTATAGATCCTATCGCCGCTCCTTTATTATGACCGCAGAGCGAGGATGATTAATAAAATCTCGAAGATGAGGAAACGGCAAGCTGTAAAAAAAATTACGATTGAAATTAGACTTTACAGGGAGCGGAGAGGTCGGACTCGCCGCTCTTGTCTGTGGCGAGGGGACGCAGAGCTTTCATGTGGGCAGCTCCATCTGCTCGGGAATGAGCTACAAAGACAAAGTTAGAGGACGGATGAGGATCCAAAAGGGCAAGTGCAATTATTTTAATGTGCGTTTTTATTTATTTGTTGAAATCCCATAAAAAAGAGCAGAACCAACAACGTGTCGTCTCCATCATCCCGACCCTGTCCGGGCTACTCGTAGTACTTATCCTCGAGCTCTTTGGTTCGATAAAGATTCAAAAACAGGTCACAAATATATAGTTTCAATTATAAACAAAGGTTAAGTCATTTCCATTTTTTTTTTTTTGTGGAATATCTCCAACAACAGATTAAACCACATTTCACACTCTGGTGAGTTTTTACTTAACCTGGAAGGTTTATGTTGGATTGGCTCATAATAAACTGTGTGTTTTCAAGGCAACGAAAAGGAACGATGTGACTCACTGACTTGGAGACAATGAAGGTCGATGCAACAGCAGAATGAGATACTTCAGGCTTTAGTTGCACAGACGACACTTATGTAACTCTTTAACACTTAGATCTGTTCATTGCTGGTTTTGTTCTTTTCAAGGGAAACACTGATTCCAAAAAAGATAGGACTCAAAAAAAGCATAAATTAAATGAATGTGATAATTTATTAATCCTTTTTGACAAACTCAAATGAAAACAAACGAAGACAATATATTAAACGTTTGACCTCATCAACTTCATTTTGTACTTAAATGTGGCTTCATTTGTCTTATTCTGAATTTGATTCCAGCAACATGTTTCAAACAAGTCGGGACAGGAGCAACAAAAGACTGTGAAAGTTGTGGACTGATCCAAAAACACCTGTTTGGATCATTCCACAGGTAAACAGGTTCATTGGTAACAGGTGATAGGATCATGATTGGGTATGAAAGGTTCATCCTGGAAAGACTCAGTCGTTCACAAGCGAGGATGGAGAGAGGTTCAACACTTTGAGAACACATGATTGGATAAAGGAGATGACTGCATGAGCTCAGGATGTCAAGTTGTTGAATATCAACTTTAAAAAGGAAATTAAAACCACCCTGTTTAAATATAACTAAACTTAAAATGCAAGTTACAATAAAAAAGTATGACTCAATGATATGAGACCTTCTTGTTGTTTCAGACCTCATGTCTCCTGCTTTACACTCGGCTTCACTCTGACAGGCCTTGTTTGTGATCCACTGCCCTGAGGATGTAATAAAATCCAAATGGTTGAACTTTGACCAAAGACACGTCCTGATCGTTAAGGAGAACAGTGCCGCTACGTTCTTTTCTAATTAATCTGCCATAATGCAGACACGATATGATGACAGCGCCTGTTTAACGCAATTATCTTTGACATTTCGAGAAAAATAAACTTTTTGTTTTGCCGCTCACTGTCAACACCTGACGAGACAAACTGAAATTTAGCCGCATGTGAAACATGAAAAGTCAATCAACGGCCATGACCTCATCATTTATATGAGAGCGACTGTGTGAACAGCGGAAGCAGAAGCAGTGTTGTCTTGTTGAATGGATCGTAATGTTATCTCACAAGAGGAATTCAAGCAGAGAAAGTACAGATTTTCCCTCAAGGCCGTCTGAGGCTACGCTCGTGTCAAATAAAAGAGGAGAAGGATTAATTATGCACAAATGAAATCAGGTTATTGGGGTATATCATCATAGTTTTGGATAATTCAACTTCTGCCTGATATTTACAGTACGGGGGGCATTAAATATTCATTCTTTGATTAGCAAACCTAATAATATGCAATTTCTCAACAGAGGGTCACACTCGCACAGTCATTTTGTGATGATTAAATTATTTGTCTTAATTAAATCATTATAAGATAATAAACGACTGAGTCTATGTAGGTATCCGACACTCACCATCCAGAGTGCAGCGGGTACCGGCTTATAAAGTCATCTCTGTCTATAACTGAGTCTTGAGAACTTTATATCCTTATAATCAGAAGAAAAATAAAGAGTGTTTGAACCTAGTTTAAAGAGAAACCAACTTTTTTAATCAAGAAAAAAAACAGTCAAAGTAAAAAAAAAACCCAAAATCATCAGAGAAGAGTCTTTGCAATACATCCACGTAATGAAACCTAAATATGCACTAATGATGACAAAAAATAAATCCGCAGTTCCTATTCTTATTTCACACCCTGGTCATGATGTTGAATTATGCGAGGACGCAGCAAACAGATCGAGAAAGAAAAGGAAGGTGAGCTCGAAGTGTTTGGACGTGTTGCAGAGTGCAGCTCCGCGGTCACTGTTTGTGGAGGCTTCTCAGCAAAGTGTTTCAAGAGCTGTTTGTTTCGTAACAGAAGAAGTGGAAGTAGAGCAAAGAAACCCTCAAGAGAAACTAAAGTTTTAAGTAAATGTACTCAACATAGAGACGAGCAGCAAGCGAAAGTCGTGGCGATGCAGTATCGACTGTTTCTCGACTGCCTGCCAGGAACGAGGGAACAAATCAGAAAAGCAGACGGACTTCATCACATTACGTCTGTTTTCTGCTGCATGTTAACACAGCAGTGTTTACACCGAGCCTGGAGTCAACTTTACGTCCTGAGAGCCGCTGAATCAATATTGTTTAAAATTAAAATTGAATAAAATAATCATAATAAACGTGATGTGAAAGGGGGTCACTCACAGTCTGACCCCGCAAAGTACCATCGCTCATTTCTGCAGCTTTAGCTCTTTTTGTTTTTTTCAGTTTGAGGATGCGGAAAAAAAATGGGACAAAAACAGAACAAAATAACAACGAACAAAATAAACAATAAACATATACAACAACTCAATAAACATTCACATAAACAACACAAATTAGATTTAACGTGATGGAAAAGGAGCAGGTTGAAGTATTTGCTTATTTATTCCCACCCCTTCCTCAACTACTCATCCATACGCTCATAAACAGTTTATAAACAGTTATTCAGTCTTAATGTTCTCATCAACCACACGGGGAGATTTTAAAGACGCTGTTATAGAGCTCAGGCTTCACAGTAAATTCCTTTGGACCTGTAATAAAAAAAAAAAAAAAAGTTCTCTCTCCTGTTGTCGGTGTATTTCCTCTTCTCCTCTCTTGCTAAGAGCAAGGCGGCAGCTGATGCCACAGATGTCGACGCAAACCAACACCCAGTTTAGTCAACAGGCCTAACTGTGTCTAAATAAATGTTTTTAAGAACGCGTGTTTGCAGACCAGCAACACGCTCGCTGACATTTTTCCCTCCGTCATTAACATTGTCTCCTGAGCTCGCCAAATGTCATTTTTCATTGTTCGCTTTTCTCCCAATCTGTCCTGAAGTATGTCTAACAGCTGCTCGACGATGGCGCCGCTCGTGTCTTATTGACTTACATTTATGTTTTTTACATTATTTCCATTTATATACACAAAGGCCACATGTTTAATCCACACTAATGCAGCTTTTTTTTTTTTTGGGCTGTCACTCTGTATTTTTAAGTGTAGCTGCCAGAGCTGAGGCCTCAAGAGTCCCAGAAGCAACACATCTCACTAATGCTGCTTTTCTGTACGGTCGGGATTCGTGCGCTGAGCCGTGCCACGAGCGACGCCGATCACAGCCGCGATGCACGCGCGGCATGAGTGCTTTTCCCTGCGACCGGCTGAAGGTTTACATGGTTTCAGAAAGCATCTGTTGCCTGCAGCTCCAGCCGATTCACCGTGCTTTCTTCTCCTCTTACCATCCTGTTTAAAACGGACAAAGAAAGCACCAAATAATGTTTCTACCACATCAACCATACTAGCATTTGAGCTTTTTCTGTAGCTGCAACACCAAAAAAATAAAAAGCCTTTCTGTGTTTTGCCAGCAAGAAGCTTTGAATTTGCTGTAGCAGGAAATGTGCAGTTCACATTAGCAGCATCCAAAATACAGCTGCGGGAGAGCAGATCAGAAAAGAGAGAGAGAGAGAGACTGCAGGGTGTTAAGTAGTGTAAGAACAAGAATGTGGAAGTGAAACCAAACTTCAAACCGCTGAAACCTTTATGTTACACGGGAGCTACAGAAGACGGCAGACAGGGAATGAAAGATGTCTGGACTGTTGACTCCCTCCTCTCATGATGCACACACTACACCTCCACGTAATCCAGGCTGGAGTGGAGTCTGCTTGTGAACAATCAAACATTGCGTTTCTAATATTAGTCAGATTTGGTGGAGTCAGTTTGTCGACGCAGCTGACATCTTCAGTTTTAGATACAGTCAGTCAGTTTGGCATTGGTGCATGTGGACACTCCTTTTTAACCATGGAGTAAAAAACAAGAAGGTGCAAATAAAGCGATATTACAAATATTAAAGTCAGTATCTACGTGCAAGAAGTTACATCTTGATTAATGACATATCCGAGCTGCTAACAAGCTGTAAAAGGAGCAAAAGTGCAAGTGTGAACATTAACACTTTTTTAAATAAGCAGTAAAGATAAGAATAAATATAAATAATCCACCTGTGATATTTAAGTCATTGTAAGATTTCTTTATGTATTCAGTTGAACTTCAGTCATATTTTTGCTGCACCTTCGTCTTTAGTTGTTTCTCTCGTCGTGGACCCTGAAGAGAAAACCTGCCTCATCTAGCGTGTGTTAGGAGACGCTGGCTCGATATCCCCTCTCTGCTTTCTCACGCTGTTCTGCAGCTGCCTGACTCAACACAATATCCACACGACTGGCTACACATTTCAAATGGTTGGAGTCAAGACGCGCAGTCGCCCTACAAGCTGTTTTCCACCTGCACTCGCTCTTTTTCTGGAGGTGACTTCTCTGCAGTTACAGCATCTTCCATTAAATGTTGTGCTCGGTTACCGAAGAAGAAAATCTCTTACATGCTACTGTGGAAATATCTCAGATACTTAGACGAGTTTATTCCAGTTCAGTTTGCAGTCAGTATCATTTTATCATTTTTTTTTTTTTTTTACATCTCAGATGCAGATGGGGAGAGCAAATGGCAAATTTTGTCACAGAGATATAAAACAGTGCCACTAAGGCTTCGGTTGTCACTTGCTTCTAGTTCCATGGGAAATAACTTTAGTTATGAATATTATGTTTTTGGGGTTTTTTTTATTTCAAGGCACTGACTTTAGTTCTTCCATAAAGTGAAAGATTCACAGAGTAAAAGAAAAAAATCTGTTATACTTTTCTATTTGAAAACGGACATTAGTAAACTTCCAGAAGAGAAATGAAAATCAGAATCATAAAATAATACAATATGTGCAACAGTTAAAAACAGAACACATTGTGGTAAAACGCAAACACAATATGACAAACAATGTTCCAAAAAAATCCAATAACAGATGATACAGGAACACAATGTTGTGGATGTGGATTAAAGAAAATAGCATCAGTGTTTCTGTGCTGATGTTTCTGTTAAACTGAAACCTGAAGTCCTCCAAATCAAACACTAACACAGAGGACATTGTAAAAGTTATCTCCTGTCAGCAGGTCGACATAATGAGTCTGCGCCTTCCGAAAGACGAGATCTGCTTCATGATGCGACATCGATATGGTTGAGATTTGGTTTAAGTGCAAAAACTATGTGGTTAGAGTTGAGAAAAGATCTTGGTTTGGGTTCAAATTATTGCTTTGTTCAGCTTAAGGAACCTTTGTCATGAAGCTTTCTGATATTATCACGGCTGCTATAGAAGCTGTGTCACCTGTGGACTCTTTCCTTAAAGAGCTGATTCTTCTGCACAACTTTGTGATTTCAGCCCGTTAAGTTGCCAACTGCGACACTAAAACACAAGCTCCATTTTTAATGACGGCAGGTGTTCATCTCAGATGTTATAATCTGCCAGAGACGTAACTGGCAGTCGGGCTAAATGATCTTGGTGAAATTCACTGTCGGACTGAAGATGTGACAAATTCAGTCAAACTGTGTTATTTGAAAATCTCGCAGTAAATCATTTGAATTGTGGTGCTGACAGTCTTCTCCATCAATGCGAACAATGCAGGCTTGAGACGAACGATAGCATCTCTTCCTTCAAGTAGAAAACTGTTTGCCACTTCACTAAATCAAAAATAATATTCGTAGAATAAGTTATCACTATTGTGACTGAGCTCACCAGAAACACATTTGTTGAAGCGATTAAAAACGTCGCCATCAGTTGTCGAGACGTGTTCCCAGATCTCAAATAACTATAATTGACAAAAAAGTGTCAAGCTACAATATAAAAGAAACCAGAATAATCCTTTAAATGTGTCCCAGTCATTGTTTTATTCATTAGGCGAAAGCTCGCACAACATTCAGGAGTTGAAGACACGTGATGCTTAAAGGAGACGCTAATGAATCTTGATGTGATGGAGGACGGGCGGATGCTGCAGTGCCCTCCACCTCCCTCCCCTATCCTCTAATTCTCCCTCTCCTCCGCTGCCCCGTTCGACCCCGGTAAAGGCTCTCAGCTTTTGTTTATCTGGCGAGGGATGTAGAAGCATCTCCTCCTCCCCCTTCCTTCCCGCCGTGCTCCCGCTCTGCCTTTCTTCCCTGAAAGATATTTCCAAATGAGTGAGCCCAGACCACAGCTGCCTCTCTGACGCATTAATCACTTGGCTGCCGCCCCCTCCACTCCTACAACACGCACACACACACACACACACACACACACACACAGCCTCTCTCATGGATAACCTGGTTTGACTCACACAAGTAAAGGCATGTACCGCCACAGTGTAATATTAACACATGTCAACGCACGCGTCTCGAGCAGGTAGATAGAAAACACAGCGGCGGGACTGCGCACATACACAAAGCATCCGCCCACCACTCAAGTGATCTTGACGCTTTATACTACACCAACTCCCTCTTTCTCCATCCAGCCATGGCTCCCACATGACCCTCCATTTTCCTCATCATTAGCGGCACCAACCAGCATCCACCCCTCCCTCCTTCCCTCCCTGCCTCCCTCGCCGCTCCTCTGTTTACTCCTCGATTTCTTTATTTGAATCCGGCACAATACCTTCCCGTCTCTGTCTCCTCTGAGCCAAAGGAAAGCGAGGCAGAGAGGCGAAGAGAAGGGAGGCGAGCCAGATGTTAATTTGTAGGAAATCAGATGTAAAGTGATGCACCTGGTTTATGTAACCGCCCTGTAGGAGATGAGTGGAGGATGTTACACATCCTGACAGTGAAATCTAGCTTGATGAGGCCAAGTCAGAGCGAGGTTACACCGGGCTGCCGCAGGTTAAAGCAGTGTGATATTAAACAAAGTGATGAATATATATATATCGATATCTCTCTATATGTAATTAACACTGGATCAAAAGGCCACATGCTGTGACACAGAGGTGTCTTTAATGATGATGCAAGGTGCTTAATCACCTGTTTTAGATCATTGCTTTGGTTTTTCCAGCTTGCAGCTTTGTTCTCATCATACATTATGTGCCCAAATATAAAAGGCACTCAAGGTTTGCATCTTTTCATCATGAGTCTGAGAGAAAACTAGAGTGAAAATTGGACTTAAGTAACCAGAAATTTGACCTAAATGAATCCCAGTGTTGCCTCAAACAGGCAGACATGTTTTCCATAACAGCTTTAGGCTATAAGGTGAGATGTGCTAAACCCAGATTAATCCAGACATTTAAACTTCAGTCGAAGCTCCGGTCAGGTTTCAAAAATGGGTTGAAAATTGGGTTTTTGTGGTGGATGAAGCAAAATATCTCTAAACCTGTCGAGGCTGATTCGCAGACAGAGGTGACAGCTGGCTAACTTTGTGATTGTGGTTCATCAACACATTAGAACTGTTGGAATAGTAAGCATTTTTGTTTTACCTTTTTTTTTTTTTTTTTTTAAAAATCCAATATATATTAATTTAACTACAGTGAAATTAATCCTTATCCCAAGTTAATATTCCAAAGAGTGACAATGCCAAAGGAAATTTACCAGTACAAATATGTTGAGTTAAGTTTTACTTCAAGTGAAGTTAATTTCTGTGAAGAGCCACATTGCATCAAGAGATTTCAGTGAGAAGCTTTCTGAGCTGCAGTTGTTCGCTCTGCACGCACTAACGTCAAGCAGGCACACTTGATGTCGAGTGGTGAGCAAGAGCAAGTAAATGAATCTGAAAATGCAGCATCAGCTCAGATTTCATGGAAAATATAACACACTAAACAACATCAGTGAATTGAAGCTGCAAAAGAGATCAGCTGTCATCATCATCACTTGTCTGCGAGCCGAGTAATTCAGTTGGACTTAATGATCTGAACCTCAGGGGTACTATTTGTTTTTTATTAGTTTGTTTTAGGGCAAAGAAATTCAGAATGAATGTTGCCTGTTTTTTTCTGTAATTAAGAAAAGTGCTTACATCAGCAGAACAGCCAGTGAAAAGCTTCCTTCATGACTCTTCCGGGCTTCATGGTCACTTAGTTCACCTAATATTAGCTATCTGAGTATTTACCGTAAGATTTGGTTTGGATGTTCATGGTCTCCAGAGGACGAGTCCCTTTGAGTTGAGTTTGGTGTTTATAGACCAGATCAAGAACAGGGACAGAACAGATCCAGAGAAAAACAGCTGCATCTACAAAAAGCAGCGACAGAAAAATGGCAGATGTGACTGATGCAGCTTTGCACGTTGTTGTAAATCAACATATAGAAACAACAGCTCTAAAATCAAGATGTATTTATTTCCCCTATTGAAAAATGTTAACTGCTATCGAAGCTTATATATTGAGCAAAAATGACTGTTAGTGGAACGATAGATCACTTCACCACTAATCGACTGTTCACTGTTGTTTGCATCCATGAGTCTTGTATTGTCGTGAACGTCGCAGCCTCTCGGGGACGCTAGCGAGGCATGTTAACTCTTTGGATGTTGCCTTTGGAAGTTACATGTTTTAAACAACTCTTAAAATCAGTTTTGTAACAGCTGTTGCATATTCATCAATAATCACGTCATCATCGCCGAATGGACTTAACTGTACATATTTTGACTCTGGGCATCTCGACTTTCTTTATCTAATGAGATCATTTCCATGAAGCAACAATGCTTGCAATAGTATTTATCTGCTTTTAAATGGCTGGAAATTCTGTTGGATAAAAATTGTGTGGAGATAAACAAACACACAGCACAGAGCATTCGGACGTGGGATATAACATAATGCAAATCAATAGGAAATAAATAAACAGGAGCACTCGCTTTTTTTATTTACATCTTATATTATTATAAACAAACCACAATACAGCAGCACACTTGGAGCTGTAAAATCCTCCCTTGAGATGTATTTTTTTATTTGCCGGCATTGTTGAAATTTGCTTTGCGCTCATTAGGCTCGGCAATGAGATAAAGACGTTTTGTGCAGCCTTCAACAGCAGTGGTAGCACAAAAGCCACTTACATGCTCACTGCAAGCATGTAACACCCTATAAAGCTCTTCACACCCCGCTCTTACATAATGTGTCACAAATCCACTGTTCCACCGAGTGTCAGTGGGAGAGGTGCAGAGTGTGTGTGAGTGTGTGTGAGGTGGGGTTACTGCAATATAGCTGTGGGAACTTTTTACTTTTATATATATAACTGCCATAACGGTGACCCGTCTGGATTGCTCGGCTCTGTGTGTTTCTCTGACACTTTAAAGCAAGGCAATTTATTAGCAATTCAGTCAGATGCATTATCTTACATTTGAATGAATCTCAAAGGGGGTTTCTGCTATCAGCAGCTTTAGCTTTGGTCTATTATGGATTACGCGGTTGAATAATGCAATGTAAGACTGCAAAGGAGGATATTGGCCCTGAAAGAGAATCTTTATTGCAGCTTTACCGCAACAAACATTGGCAGATTTTAGATTAAGGCTTCAATATCAGTCATTAGGTTGATATTTATATAGCGGGTTTTAAAAGATGAAGGTGCACAAAGTAATTTGTTATTTTGCTTTCAATTAATCTCAGTTCCTTTACGTCAGAGGGTGAGTTACAGAAGCCATCATGATATTTCATAATTGTTCACAGTGAATCATCACATTTACAAGTTAGAAAAATAGTGTATGCATAAGAAGATATCTTTACAAAGACGTCGTTTTTCTTACTGAAGCTCATCGCTTTCATGATATAACGCTCTACTGGTATATCTGTAACTGGGCAGTGACATTTTATTCAAAAAAATAAAGTGACACGACACAACAAACCTTTTAAATCTTGCGCAAATTCAAGGCCATGACAATGTGAAAATATTCAATCACCTCTGTAATGGCCCGATGCTGTTCGAATTAATTTACTCCACTCAGGATTATGAATGTGAAAAACTGCAGCTGTTTATTTTCAGCTAATGACAAAATGCTAAAGAGCCGCCGTATGATGCATTGTAATGTGCCACCCACCAGGTCTCTGTAAAACCATTCACTGCTCAGTCAAACACATTAAAAGGTGCACAAAGCCTCAATAGCAGAACAATACGAATTTGTCAGCACCTCTGTAGTTACTCAGCAAACTCAATCTTTGGCAGGTAAAAGCTGTAAAAAAGTACAGGCCTGTGATGGAAAACAGATAAAATGCTGCGTTGATTTCCTCAGTTGTGAATTATTATGTGCAGCTCCTGCAAACACACAGGTGATATAGACAGCAGAGCCTCCTCTTCACACACACACACACACACAGCAGCGTATAAAACATGTACATTTAGATGATACCCTTAACTTTACTACAGCACTATTTATAGAGTACTAGTATTTGAAGGCGACTCTCTACGAGACTTATTTTTGAGTCTGATCACTAAACTGACCGACGGGATCATCTGCAAATTCCGTGTCGGATCTTTGAGCTTCCCTCTGAACACTCGTCGTTCAGATTAACAGAACCGCCTCCTTCAAATCCTCACCAAGAGGGATTCCACTGTTTGAAGTGGTCAGGCCGTACAAGGATCTTGACCTTTTCTCGGCCGCCTCGAGCCGTCAGTCGGCCGCACTAACCCCAGCATTCACACAGCGAGCGGCTCGGTTGAAGGGTTGTTCTGCTCCAGAAGACTGTGCTCGAAATGTGGCTCCGAATGCAACTCCGCGCTCATCAAATCGAGTCTGAAAAGCAGCAAGTCAGAGGTCTCCACTCTGGTCTTGGCTTTTGTAATCTTACAAAATGTTAATAACTTAAAGGGTGATTCTGCTTTATTCTGACTTTCTGGCTCGTTGGTTCTGTCAGTTATTATATCGTTGTTCAGTGCTGAGATCTGAGAACACAGACGAGGCAGGAAACATGAGCAGACAGCTGATCAGACAGGTTGAAAATGAGCCAAAAGATTAGTCACACAATGTAAAACACTTTATTTGAATGTAAACCCAAAAGTGAGCACACAGAAAATGTCGCCCAAGAAACAAGCCCTCATTGCACGTTAGTAGGTCAAACATGAACCAGGAACTCAGTCAGCAAACTGCGATGGATGTTTGCAGCAGATTGGACAATAATTTTAATGTTCACCTTCAAAAAATAAGTTTGACCAATGTCATTGCGTTCCTGGATATCAGCAAATACTTTTGTGATTACGAGGTCATGAAACTACAAAACAACAAAAATAAAATAGAATTACATTTAAAATCATTGTCTGGGTTAAAGTAGGGACTTTAGAGGACGTTCGTCTTCATGTGACAGTAATGAAGACGTGGTTCAGATTATTGAACAATAAAAATAAAAGCATCGCTCCTACAAACGCTCAATAACAACGTCAACTTACTTCCATAGTCTAAGAAGTGGACGTAGCTTCTCTCAAGTCCTTTCACTCAAAGAAAGAATTCAAAAATTAGGCTTCTGTAATAATTTCTCACATCAGCATGGAAACAAAGAAGCAGAAATCTGACTTCGTGTTCACAGCTGATCACGTATAAAGTTTGGACACTGGGACACTTTCTTCCAGCCGTCTTCAGCTGCACAACAGGACTGTTTCTCCAGTTGCTTAACTCTCTCCAGGTGACTTGTTGATTGTGTTTTTCAGACATGGAGAACACGCGGAGAAACACTCCACATGTGGTTAACTCTGCTGCTCCATCACTAAGAGCTCTCTCCAAGGATTTGCTGTTTGTAACATTTACCACAACTTTAACATGAGGCTCAAGGAGTTTTATAGTAAGAAGAGTTGGCAAGAATGAAAAAAAAAAGTCTAAGAGGAATTTTCACTTACAATAACTGATAATTGAAACGTTAGGAAAGAAAAAAGCTGTTCACACTATATCACAGCCCTAAAGATCTGGAGAACAGCTGTGTTCCCATGTCCTCAGCAAATTTATGCTGACATATTTAATGCTAATGCACAGACTAAATTTGATTCATTCCCGCAGCATATGCATCATTGGCAGCCCACAGTGGCTGAACTGCCAATGATCCATGTGTCTGTCTATACAGACTTGCCAATATCGCAAGACTTACTAAACGTCTCGATCGGTTTTTACAACCTGTTCACATCAAACTGATAGAAATGTAAAAGTAAAATGTTTCATTGCAGACAGTTGCCTGGAGAAATGTCTAAAATCGTTCCTAAGATTAGAGTCTGCAAGAAAAGTCTCAAAATTGCAACATTAAGTTTTTTGAAAGGTTCACGTACTTTCAGACAAATCTCTTGACCTTTATAATGGATGTGGTTGAAAGGTGTGGAAAAACCAAGTACCAACCGTGTTTCTGGATGTTGATAAATGGTATTTGCTTTGCATGATAGAGTCATCGCTTGCATTTGAAAATGCACTGATGAACTGTGTTTACCGACAATGGTGTTACAAAGTGTTAATGTATTAATCTCCTTTATACAATCCTGTGTTTGCATGTTGAACCTCTCTCCATCCTCGCTTGTGAACGACTCAGTCTTTCCAGGATGAACCTTTCATACCCAATCATGATCCTATCACCTGTTACCAATGAACCTGTTTACCTGTGGAATGATCCAAACAGGTGTTTTCAATCAGTCCACAACTTTCACAGTCTTTTGTCCCAACTTGATTGAAACATGTTGCTGCCATCAGATTCAGAATAAGCAGATATTTACAAAAATCAATGACGTTGATGAGGTCGAACATTAAATATATTGTCTTGGTACTGTTCACTTGAATATACCTTTATGTCAAAAAGCATTAGCAAGCTGTCACATTTACATTTTACACAGCGTCCCAACTTTTTTTGGACCGGGGTTGTACAATCAGCCGTGCTCACGCACATCTGTAAAAACATGCAATCAGACAGGACCGACTGCAATCAGACATTGGCAAAACACAAACACAGTCACTCTTTCTGCCGCTCTCTCTCTCACACACACACACACACACACACATACACGCTTACACACACATAAACGCTCTGGCCCGGCGCACAAAGATTTGTCATTTTATCAGCAGGAGCCACACCAACAAAAAAAAAAAGGAGAAAATGATTGTATGCTGCTCACAAAGCGTGCACTCAGATACACATGTTCCTGGAAATGTCAAAGGGAAATGAATATCTCTCCATTGGTCCTGGTGATCAGAAGCAGTGCACAGAGCAGAATGGCACAAGTTAAAACACAATTAGGAAAATGTACCATACTGTATAAGATTACTATATGTTGCGTCATGTTTCTGATTGAGACAGGGGATGAATAAATGCATGTCTAACAGTAGAACTAATGAAAAATGCAATACTAGTGCTATTACTACTAATAAGACCACAGGGAGAGCCGGGGTGGGAAAGAAAAGACACGTTGACAGACTGATGCTCAGATTAATATTTAATATTTGCAGCAACCTTTTTTTTTTAATGCTTCAATCCTTTGCACGAGTGATTTGTTATGTACAAAATAAAATCGACAAATTAAAGCAAATGTGCCAGAGCAGGCTGGTGTTTGATTCCCTGATGAAAATCTTCCTCACTGTCACGGTGGCCATCTGTGTGACCTAACTTAATATGCATACATTTCTTATTGAATCAAAAGGAAACATGCAGCTGTTAGCCCAGGCAAATGAAACATGGCTTTTTTTCCCCCCTTCCATCGCAGCCTGAGTGAGGTTGGGCCTCAGGGCTAGCTTTGTTCGGTGCAGTGTCAGGGTGTCATTGTCTGACAACTTTAATCTAGGTTTGGCTTCTTCGACTCCTTGACATGGATGGCCGAAGGCTGAAATCTGGCCCCCTTTCACTGCCATAGGCCAAATATGTTACTGGCCATTGGAAAAAGTTGGAAATATCAGAGGAACATGACACCAGATAGAAGTTAAAAGATACACTTTGACATTTTTAACCTAATCTATTTGTATTGGTCAGAGTGTGAAATGACTATCGAGGCCGACAGCGTCATTCACATCTTCACGTTCACATCATATTCATCTTACGCTGCAGCACTTATTAAGTGCTAGAAAAAAAAATCTATTCTATATGTTTGTTCTTGATAAGCCTCTATTTAAAAAGCAAGAATACAAAAAATACCATTGGACCATTTTAGCAGGTAGAGTCAAACCATACTGGACACTTTTATCTTCCCCATGTAAAGGAAGATACTGCTGTTTTTGCATGTTTTAACCCCTTCACAACACTTTGCATGTGCTGTGTAAGATATATTTTGTCCATTTTTCATTATTTTTTGACTGATTTGTTTTCTTCCACATAGCCATTGGTTTCATTTTTATTTCCGTGTGCTGTAATATTGAACTCATCGTTAGTGCTTGGTGTGGTTTGAAATGTTTTGATACTGTTGCAGATACAATATCTGATATACAGATACCAAAACTTCTCTTTTTTTTTTAATCGACCTTATTAATTTAGTTAACTTCATTTATGTTTAATTTAAATTATTGGGGAATGCAGATGTGAGCAGGGATCAGTTTCAACACTCAATGTTTCGACTCTTCATCAGGCCTGATGAAGACGTTTTTTGGGAGCTAAAATCCAGTGTCCAAAAATTTTTCCTCCATTGAATTTATTCTTAAATATGAGATGGGATGTGCAGCCAACCACCTCTCTCTTTATATTATAAGACAACAAACACAGACTAAAGATATTTACATGTTAGTGGTTACTGTTCAGCCGCCACCTCCAAACTGAAATGTCGTAGATTCCAGGAAGTCAGTCTGTTTCAACAGTCTCCAGAAATCCCTGCAAGCACTTACATTACCAGGTGATGAAAAAATAAACCCGACTAAATGCTCAGTGAACAATAAGTCTCCAGTCATTAGGCGATCCTATAATCAAATAATATCTTCCAGCAGCTGCTGTGGTGTCTGTCTGCAGCCTGAGAATATCAGTCCAATAAAGCAGTGATTTATTCCTCTTCTTTCATACAGTGGAGAGTTTCCAGGTCGAGATTGATGCAGATTATTTTACTATCCCCACTTTCCACAGCAGTATATTGCTTGGGAGATTTGAGCGATGTGCACTTCAAAGCTCTGCTGAATGAGAGCTCGACATGCGCCTCCGAACTTTTCTTCTGCTCGATATTGACACGCTGTATCTTGAATATTTGACTTTGCTGGGAGTCGGCTGTTAGACTGAGGACAAATGGATGGTGACGGTGCCTTTGTGTGTGTGTGTGTGTGTGTGTGTGTGTGAGTGCACACGCTCATTTGTGATGGAAAAAGGCAAATTAAGCGATAGATTTAAACATTGGGAGGAAATGCATTAAGTGCAGCTCAGACTAGCAATTATATATTACTCCCACCATCTCTGATGTGCCATTATCATAATGTCTATTTCAGTTATGAGAGTTTATCTTCTGCTGTTGTCAAACCGTGGTGGAAGACTGTCAGTGGTAACTAAATGTATCTCACTAAAAGCTTCAGTGTGAGTGTTTTGTTTGACGGCAGTGTATTGTTAGTCCCGTCCTCCTGCCCCTCACTTGGTAAACTTGATGCTCTGACGCTTGCTGCACATACAGATGAGCCGTCTCTCGTAAGCAGCTTCCATAAAGCCTCCACACGCGTTGCAGAAGCACACATTGCATTTAAAAAAAAAAAAAACATCAACACCGAGAGCTTCACTTTGTGTTTTACAAAGAGACGGAGGTGATGTGTGAAGTTGTTTGTCACAATCAGCTTTCTGGCGCTCATGAAATATTTATTCTGTTATCACAAGGAAATATTCTGACACTATTCTGAGTTGAAAAATATTTTCATGTGATCACGGTTGTGACAGTTTTCTATGTCGAGAGCGTGACACTAACATTATGTCAGATCACTGAAGACACCCTGTGTAGTTTACTTGTTTCTCGGCAAAACATACTGTTGGTCCTCGTTCACATTCTGGCAAAGGATGAAATTGAGAGAAAACAAGGATCATTGATTAGAACGTTTCTCAAATTTGAAAAATATCATAATTGCCATTAATTGATGAACTGAAGCTAAAGCATGACACAGTTGTGTTTGCAATGTTGATCTCCTTCACTACAAGTCTTTATTAATTTTATTGATTATGATTTAAAAACTCCCCATTACCTCATAACAAAAATGTAACCGACAAAAAATAATGTTGGCTTGATGTTTTCTCTGGTCGATCACATGACCAAAGCGAGTATCAAGAACATGCAATTTGAATAACATATGGAAATGAATTCAAACCAGTGGCTGGCTGAACCTGTAAAAGTGTAAACTCTCTAAAACACAGCGGTGTAGTTTTCATAAAGGTTAGCTCTGCTGCTATGTGATTAGTTAAGGCGAAAAGTCTTTGTGAAGGAGCCCGTAGGTCACATTCAGTATAAACAACAGGTTGTACAATGAAAGCCTGTCTAATAATAAACTGTTCTACTTACAAGCCTTGGCCCTTGTTTTGTTTTGTTTTCCTTTGCTTCTTCAAATTGCCTCTCTGACACTCCTCCCCCACTAGACTTTCACGCCAAAAATAATCTTTGAAATGTTAAAAAAAGCTTCGCGTTGCAGCTTTAAACAGCCTTTGCCCACCAAGATGTCAGAAGTGCTTTTCCTGCAGCACCTCTGACAGCGTCCTCGGTGGCCGCGGCACATGCTTGTTGTTGGCCATTAATTAGTGTAAAGCCCCCCGCCTCCTCGTACCGTCTTCCAGCGTGTCAGAGTTGTTTATTTAGCACAACAGGAACAATTAAGCAGTTGACAAGGCAGCCGCCGTTTGAAGTCCTTCCTACTACCTCCACTGGCCTAAAACACAACTTAGCAGACACCTTGCAGTGCCCTGCTGCTGCCTTGTAACCTTCAGCGGATGCCTTGAAATGCATTTTGTAGTATGTTAGCGTATTATCATAACCAGATGCCCACCCTACTGCCCACCTCCGCACATGCTTGAAAAATGAGCTCCTCTCTTGAATATTAAAGACGGGCGAGGTTCATTTATTTAGGGCCGCGCTCGGGCCACCGAGGGATGCTGATTTGAATCTCGTTTGTTAAGCTGTCTATCCTTATCTGTCAGCATCAGAGGATGCAATTTCTCTCTTCCCACCTCGTCCTCCTTGTCTCCTAAATGGCAGGGATATTTAGAGGTGCTCGACAACTGAGGCATGCAAATTAGCCGTTGATGTTTCCCGCGTTCTTTTAGTTCCTTTCACTCCTCACCCCCGAGTCGGTCCTTTTAGCCTCTCTGAGAAGATGTTATTTGTGATGCTATTTTAGAAACATCTGTAGGAGGAAAGTATAAGAGAGGAATTACAAAGACTTTATCCATAAGTTTTCTCTCAACCTCAATTGAAAGCTTGGAACAACAACAGCTTCTTAAACGATCTGGTGTTTTCTGGAGGTGTAACATTAGCGATCCGCGTTTCATTTATGTAACTTTGCATCTGATGGAGAGTTTAAGGATGAATTCAATTATTATAAAGAAAATGTTTTAAAAGAAGTTGCACCCTCATTTTGAAGCATCTGTTGATAATAGCTGTCATATTTATAAGGTGGGATGTTGGTGCGATGGGATCATTTTTCCAAATTAAAGCTAATCAAATTCTGCATTGGGCAGCAGAGGCTCCATTGGCCGCCTCCTCCATCTACTGAGAGCATCAAAGGCCACGACTGGGTTTTTTAATGCATGTCTCAGTTTACACAATATCAGGCTGAGTATTGTCCGATCAGACATACGTGGGCCGTCGGCGGCACATTTGTCATTCTATCCTGTGTAGTGTGTCCCAGATGCCTCATGAGGCCTTGATGTAAAGACAATCACATGGATTTTTTTTTCTTTTCCCACCTGCAGTAGTTTGACGACATCTATAAGGAGACACGCAGACATACGTCCCAGAAGTCTGTCTGTGACCTCTTGTTAGCTTTGGACATCACACATGTTCGTCTGACATGACCACAATGACAAATGTCTTGTCTGATTCTGGCATTTGCAAATTTCCCCACTGTGGGACGAATAAAGGTTTATCTTATCTTATTAGGGACAATTCGTAGTTTGCACAATACAAGACCAGTCAAACGTCATGTAAGCAGGTGTGTTAATGCTGTGATTGGATGTTTCCAATCAGTCAGCCTGCTTTCATTTCTGATCTGGATAGATGCTGAGTGTGTTTGTAGACGAGCTGCGTTTGTGGTCTGAGCTGTGTTGTTCCTCTGGTGCATAAGCAGCATTTCAAATACAGTTAGTCAATTTGCTACATTGTTGATATGATTTTTCACTTTGACTCCCTCTTTGTGTTTGTCTGTGTTTGTGTATCTCACTATGAAAGTCTTACGCTGGGGACCAACATAACTAGCACAAACCGCTGGCAAGCCGCCAAGCCTTGGTTTTGTGGAGATTATTTAAAATAAACCAGATTTAACATCAACCCCAACAATGGATGCAATCCCAAAGCAAAGCCTGATGTGTTATTACTGTAGTTTTTCAAATCAAAGTAGCTCAGAGCTGTAAAGAATCCATTTTCCATTCTTCTGCCAGAGATATTGTTTGTGAAACAAGTGAGTGCAGCAAGTGGCGGCTGATGACCGATGACGGCCGTGACCAATTTTTCTCAGCCCACAGGCTTGTTGAGCCGTTTTCCTCGTCACCCGCCTCTATTTATTCCTATGGACGCGCATTAAGGGGTTTTGCTCCGCCACCTGCTGCACTCATTAAGTGTTATTTTACACCAAAACACTCAAGAAAGGAGAATCAGACGGCTTTTGTTCTTGATTGTCGGTAAAAAAAAATTTTTAAAAAATAGATAAAAACACTCAGAAAAGGTTTAAAGCCACATTCACAGAGTTTAATGAATCTATTGATTTTACTCCCTTTTCATAAAGGTGCCCTCAAGCATTGTCAACATTTTTAATCATTTTTTACGTCCATATCAGGTAGATTTACCCTGTGATTCACAAGAAAAAGCAATGAGTAGAAGAATGTCTGAAAAAAGTAAATATAATTTCGCGTAGCTCAAATGTTTTGCTTTCCCATCCTGTTAATCGTCTTTTGACATCGACCTACAGGTTGAGAAACATCATCCTGTCGATATCTATTAATATTCTGTGCAGACGCTGTGTTGTGTGTTCTACCTTGTTGTACTGAATTTGTTTCTGCTCAGTCATTTAACAAAAGTGTCAAATTATATTGAGGTTTTGCACTTGATTGTGGTCAGATTGAAATCATTGTCCTCTTTGAATCTTGTCTCTTTGTGTCGCCCCGACTTGTTTATATCATTTGCGAACATCAAGACAGATAGATAATCTTTTTTTTTATTTTCTTGTCCTGCTTTCTTGATAATCCCGTGGGCTCTAATCATTTCTGTGGCCACGTCTTCCTTCATTGTTTTCCATTAACACGCCTGATAATCACAGATGTCTTGAGAAAACATTTTTTACTCTCCTCAGCGTTGTAATTCTTTTTCCTTGTTTTTTTCTGTCGACCAATACAACAGTTGTAATCTATGTGTTCTCGTCTGTGTCCCGTCCAGTGGTGAGTCAGAACCTGGTGACAGACAATGTGTCGGTGGTGGAGGGCGAGATGGCGATCATCAGCTGTCGGGTGAAGAACAACGACGACTCTGTTATCCAGCTGCTCAACCCCAACAGACAGACCATTTACTTCAAAGACATGAGACGTGAGTATGATACGACAACTCGTCGCCTCTAGTTGACAAAGTGTTCTTGTGTGTTTAAGTGCGCTTTTTCAGGTAAGAAAATTTACTGACATGTGCCGACCCAAGACCCGACTGAACCCATTTAGAGCCGTCAATTTCAGTTTGAATTTTCCTTCATATTTCAATAATGCTACTTGCATTTTAGGATCTATTTAAAACAAAATGAGCTAACATGAACTTAACAGACTGATGGTTTTTTTTTTCTTTTTGTCCGGCTTTGTTTCCCATAAGCAGTTTTTATTGGTATTTGGTTTGTTTGTGCGATATTTTGGCTGACGATGTCTGAACACAGGGTCGGGGTCCATTCCACAACAAAAATGTAACCTAATTACAAATTCAGGCAGTTTATGCTTAATTAGCTATCTATCAACTAATCATCTGGCAATAATGTGTGAGCGCTCCCAAAGTCGTAATAACAATCGAGAGGTTTTCCCATTTCTCCTATTTTGCAGACAAGGCATGAAAGCAGCATTAGACAAAGAAAGTTTTCACAACAAAAGATGTTCAAACTTCACAATAAAAGTCTGGTGGATTGTTTCATATTGACCAGGCATCGTGCAATGAGTCTGACTTTACACAGACATAAACACAGTATATAATCTGAGTAAATTATAAGAACGGGAATTTGTCTTTTTTTGAAGTTGTTCATATTAACATATATGGCAAAAATAATAAGTTATACTTCCACTAAACTTTCCAGATTATCATATTAAAAAAGCTGTTTAAGAAAACCTTGTCTATAAAATCATCTCTGAGGTTATTATATGGCTGTCAGAGGGGAAAGTGGCTGGTAGCAAACACCATCTGCCGCGAGAGAGAAATCATTCAGCCGGACAGACGGACATCTGACATATCATTTACATTTGGTAAAACTTTGCTAACACAGTTTCTAGACACAAAGCTGATAAATTATGACGAATATCATAAAACATGTAGTTTAACGGAAACATGAGCTCGGAAGCAGCAGTAAAGTTGTATAACATTAATTAATATTCTCTCACATTACTTGCACTTGCAGGGAGCTGCATTATGTCTGACCCACATGTCTGCAGCGGGATTAATAAAGAATGAGGTTAATACAATCCACCAAACATGTTCGGCTTTCAGCATGTCCGCTCTAATAAAAGCAGCTCACATCCCTAAACTTTTAATGACCTGTTATGTTTATTCTTATCCTGCCCAGTTATCGTGTCACAGCTCTAATTAGCTGTGTTGAGCCGGACGTACTCTGTTCGGCGCTCTGTCTTTCCAGGTTTTGCTTTCTTTAATTACTGCATGTCTTTAAGCCCCTTTTGTGCACAATGTTGACTTCGCTGTAGCATACCATCGACCTCTGTGACTATAGAACTGTAGGATTATGCTGTACATTCAAAATGCACAGAGGTTGCTGTGAAAAAAAACAAAACAAAACACACGCTGACTGATTCATTAGTTTTCCACCCCTGCCTACTAAAACTTATGTTCATACAAGTAATTTGCATGAAAAAATCTTGTTGTTGTAGAAACTGATTTAATGAGAAAAAGTTTGTAAAATATTCACATCAATGTATTTCATTTGTTTGCCTGCGATATCCGCTCCCGGCAACGGCAGCATGATTACCGCAAACTTTTTTATGGTTATGTTCAGGTGACTCAAATCTTATAATCTTAACCCTGCATTTTTTTAAGGATTTCACCAAAAACTGCAATAATTCCCAAACCTTAAGCAAACACATGAGATGCAGGTGTTTTCTTATGCTATTATTTCATTCTACTTTATGAGAGAAACAAAATGTGTCTTTACCACTGACATGGAGTTTGGCTGTTATTTTAGCTGTTGTTAGCTTCCGTTCGTCTCGCAGCCTGACCTATACCAAGCCTGTGTGTGTGTGTGTGTGTGCATCTAACCCGACTCCCACACATTAGCACTGAACAAAGGTGGATCAGAAAAGAGAGAGTTTGAGCAGAAAGAAATGAAAAGAAATGTTCTGGCATTATTTTGAATTTTAATGAAACTGTTACAACTCGTGTCAAACTCGCTCCAAAATGCAAATCCCTGCACAAAACAGTGGAACAACAAAGTTAGAGACAAGCTGGTGAACATCGTGAACATTGCATTTAGCAGGTAGATATTATCACATCGCTGTCGGATCAGTGACGGCCCATTACTTGGCTGGATGTGAATTTAGAGGTCAAAGGTCGTGTTGTAGGCTTTCACAATTAAAAAAATCCTGGTGCCGATGAGGCTTGATAATATTTGCTAATTTAGATGTGAAAAATCCTGCACAATCATTTTGAAAATAGTCTGTTTTTACCTGCTTCCCCCTTTTTAGCTGTGCCTGTTAAAAAATTTTTTTTTTTTTTTAAATTTTTACACAACTTTTTTGTGGGTTACCCAGTGGGTCCCTGGGCATGTGTGACCTGCTGCACGACATTTGCATGCATTTGGAGGCTCAGCTGTTTTCCATTATTGTGTATATAGGTTTCAATTTTTTGTCCATATTGAGTTCTCCCTACTTCTAGCCACGTTTGTGCTGTTTCCATGGATGTGCAGGTCTTATATTGCAGTAAAAAACAAGCTGACAGTGAGTGAAAATGTGACAGATACTTCTTATAACCTGCATGTTCACCATAATTAGCTCCACTGTTGTGTCTCAAACTTTTGTCTCTTTGCTGTGCAGTCACAGCACAAGACTTGAGGCGTGAGCACAAACACACACTGTGAATGCTCTCATGACTTAGTTCTGTCTACAGTCTGATCCACCAGAGGCTCCCTGGCCCCCTGTGAAGTGAATGTCAGACCCTCCTCCACACTCACCACCTCCTCCTTAGTCATGTTCTCTTGCCTTACAAACACACCTTCTACATGCGTACGTTACAAGGACAAACCCGCAGAAAGCTCTCATGCATATGCTAAACCGAGCTCGCTATTTATCTGCTGTTGTGCTGAGCCACTGTGAGCCGACTCCCACAAGCTGGCTGTCAAGGACAAGGTGTTCTTCTTTGACGGGGAGGGAGGTGGGGGGGGGGCTCCTTGATCTCCTGTGATCCCTCCCAGGCATCTTCGCCACAGCTGCACTGCTTCATTATGACACGGACTCCATCAGGCTGCCTCCGAACAGCATTGGCCCCTTCAAAATATCACATCTGCCATCTCCGTCTGAATCCGCGGCGGTGGATTATGTTTGAGTGTGAGGTGGAGAGCAAGAGAGGGTAAAAGAGGCAGTCAGGAAGAAGGGCTTTGAAACTGGGTGCAGCTACATACGTGGACTCACTTGACTATTTGTCACCTGGCTGTTGCACTTCATGTCAATGCAAAGTGGTTCTGATGCGTTCTGTAAATCATTTTATTGAGTTCACCTGATTCTAGTCTAGTTCAAATGTCCATTAAATTCGGGAAGTGGGTGTGTTACACTGGATTTTACTTCCCTGTCTTCATAGCATTGTTCCAGATGCTGAAAAATGTCACAAAGCTTGGAGACAACAACAACAGACTCAGAAAAAAAGAAAATCGAAGATATCCTGATTTTTGTTTCCAAAAATTTCCCATAATGCAACTAGGAAGTAACTATTATTCCTCCTTGCATGGTAAACAACCACATCTTTCAACTTCCTCGATTCACAAATGGGATGTGATTTGATGCTCTTTAGCTTGTAGGACTGTTTCCCTCTGGAAGAACTCCTGTCGTCCCGAAGCCCAAGCTGAGAAAACCCCTGATGACAAAATTTATTTTACCAGACTCGACAAAGCATCTCTAGAGCCACACAAGATATTATACAACAGGCCGTCTAGTTTGCTCTCCATTATGAATAAGCTGATATGTGTGAAGTTGGTGGAACGCTTTGGTGCGGCTTTAATGACCCACAATCCCCCACACAGCCTTGAATAAACAGTACAGTATATTCCTGTCCACAGATGTTCCACCAGAACAGTAGCACAAGAACATTGAGTCACCGCGTTCACCTCACGGTAAACAGCAATTTACTTCTGTGACAAGACAAACACACGATGCTTTAGCGCGGACTGTTGTTGTCGCTATTGTTGGGAAGCAGAGAATGCACAGATGGTGATGTTTCTGTGGCACGATGACCTGTTTAATATGTGAATGCCGCCGCGCTCCATTCAAAGTCAGAAGAAGAAAACATCCAGCTGGTGGATATCTCAAACTGCCACATGTTTTATAGACACAATTATCGACACAATTCATCTTCCAACAGCTAAAGTTATTACCATTCTCAGCTTGTTTGCATTGCTGATATAACGATGACATATTTGATGTAACACACTCCCTTAATTACGACTATTAGCTGAGGTTTTTTGTAATTGCACATACTGATTAGAAAATGATTCCTAAATGTTAATAACTGGATAACTTTTACTTTGCAATTTGGCTGAACATCTAAAACTGTTCCACAAGGTTGACTCACCAACTCACCATTTCTTTGGCTAACTAACAGCCTGCGTCACCTCCTCTAACACTTACTACACAACTGTTTGGCCTTGTAGCCTGATGAGGTTGATGAGAAAATATGCACAAGCACCTATTAATCCTGCAGCCTTAACACGAGAGACTGTAAACAGATCTCATATCTCATTTTGTTTAGTTGACTCTTTGGGCTGCCTTATCATTATATGCATGAGAACATGAGGCACATACTCCTGATACCATTCACTGAACTACACATTTCCACGGTTACTCGTATATAAAGGCTAAGAGGAGCACTTGGTCACTCGAGCACAAACGCTGCCCTTGTTGTCCTGTGGAGGAGGGGAAGAGTTGCAGCTTCTGTAGTGGTGGGTGATCTGTCCACCGAAGGCCAGCGAGGTTCAGGGTAAAAGGTTTCCTCTGAAAACAGCTTAATGAGGCAGCTTGGAGAGCAAAAAAAGAATCTATAAAATATTCCCTCACGACTGGTCTTAGCAAGGAGACTGACTTTGACCCGGTTATTATTTGAATGAATAATAAAATCTGAGGATGCAGTCGAGCTCACTGTGATTAAAAACATCACTTTAAAAGTTATTAACGTCATTCGAACCGTGATCGGCCAAATAAAGTCAAAGACTGCCCCACTGAAGAGCGACTGTGGTTTCACAGCGGTTTTGTTACACAATGGTGATGAATGCTGAAGCGTGAGTAGGCAGCAGTGTGTCGCTGTGTATCCTTGGCAATCCAAAAAATGCTGTTTTCAACACCAAGTGGAAAATACCACACACCGGCCTGACTGTCATGTCATCGCTCATACCAAAGCATGAAACCATGTCTTTTGGCTCTCCCCGAGGCAGAAGGATCTGTTTCTGCATGTGACCGGGATCTTTAACAAGAAGTAACCTAAATCATTTCACGCTTGAAAGAGGTCTAGAATGTTAATGTAAAGTCGAAACAGCAGGAGGGAGTCCAACTTGAACAGCTCAGCTGAGATAGAAAAGTCTTTCAACTCGGTTTTGTCTTTGAGTATTTCACACAGCGCTTCCTTCATGTCGTGCGTCTGCCTTTAAATATGAGACACCTTACAACCTCGTTCATCAGGTCAGAGCCCTCAAAGAAATAAAGCCCTGATGCATCATTGTGTTATCACGTCAGGGCTGCAGACATTGAACAACATGGCCGCCTTGAAGTCATGTTTCTGGCCACTTGACATATTCAAGTTCAATTTGTGCCTGTTTCATAGAAAAATTCAAATCAAGCAAATCAAAGATGAGACTGAATGAGATAAGATTCAAAAACAATCCCCTCGGGCAAAGTCAACAGTTGCAGCCAATAATAACAGGATGCATCTAAAACAAACAGGATATGAATAAGAATATTGTAAATGGGAAATTTCTAAATATACACAATGGAAATATCAACATTATACTTGAGAAACGTTTCAGTGAAACAGTCAGCAGTGTCTTCTGTAGATGCAGAACTTCTTACATGAGAAAGATGATGTGATTGATAATGTCACAGAGGGCTCTAACGATGCAACATATAAAAATATTACTACTTAAAGGAAAATGAGTTCAGCTGTGCCAGAGAGAGAGAAAATCCCAGAGAGTCTAAACGACGCTAAACGCTCCGACGCTCTGGATTTAGGTGGTGACTCACTGTGGTGATTTGGAAGCCTGGACTTCACCTAGAGTGGGGAGGAGGTTGGTTGTAAGAATGTAATTACCCCCGCCCCACCCCGTCTCACCCACTCTGACACCCAATAATAAAACTTTGATGTGCTCCTCTCAAAAAGTAGCGGCAGCCACTAATCACAATTGATTGCAGCCACTTAGGCGAGGCGCTCTCATCATCTCCTGCTCTCTCTGGATGGGAGTCATCCTCGGCTGGAGCTGCAGAGAAGAAAGAAAAAAAAAAAGAAAGAAGAAACTATTCAAATGAAATGCAGAGAAAGAATGAAGATGAATCAAGAAAGGGAAAAGAAAAAGCAAGATGAATTAAAATCATGCAGTCAGCAGAGGTGAAAAGGGGCAGAAAGAGCCATTAGAGGGTGTATTGATCTCAATTTTTGCCACAAGACTCATCCACTCTAATTTTACCTTCGCTGTCAGCTGCATTTCAATGGTGAGATCAGGGCAGCTTTATGGATGATAACTTGTGTTTGCGCAGCCTGTTTTGAGACTCATAACCAGCCTTTTCCTATGTGAATGTAAATTTAGGATATATGATAACTTCAGAATGTGAACTATGCATATATGAGCAGTCCAGATGCAATGGGGGAAAAATGGCAATGAATCATTCATCAACAGTAAAATGTTTGTTTTGTTTTATTTTCTTCTGCAGAAAATCCACTCAGATCTTTAACATCAGGAGTCGTCCCTGCTAAAAGGACACTAACAAAACAAAAACTCACCGCCATTTATCATTTTGTCAAACGACCTATGTTTACTGCATTTTCCTGAAAAGTGACCTCTTTGGGTCGGACCAATTAGCACAGTGAGACGTTACGATCCCCGGCTCCTCCTGTCTGCGGGGTGAAGTGTCCTTGAGGAGGACACTAAACCTCAAATTGTCTCGATGAGCCGGCCAGAGGCTTGTATGGCCACCATGTGTGTGTGTGTGTGTGTGTGTGTGTGTGTGTGTGTGTGTGTGTGTGCGTGGGTGAACAAGAGGCTTTGGAAAGCTCTTGGTCCAGCTCGGGTTGAAAAGCTATTTATCTGGTTATATGAGATGGGACATGATTCTAGAACTACAGGGTCTGATGCAGACATTATAGGACAGGCTGAGATTTTTTATTTTAATACAACACTTGCAAGTCATAAATATGTTGAGTGAGTTACGACTGCAAAGCTATACCTTGTCTGAGTTAACTAAAGCATGCGGGTGTCTTTGTCCTCGCAGTCAAGTTATGATTTATTGTCGCAGTTTTTTGTCCCATGCAACAAACATACATGCAGCTGCAAGAATGAATCCAGCAAAGAAACACATTTTTTTTTTTTTTTTGGATAATGCAAAGATGGATTCCGCACTGAAAATAACTTTGGAAGATACCCACTCAGACTTTGGCTCAGACTCCAGAAATGTAAACACATCCTTGAAGACACCCATCCATCCCCACACATAAGGCCACACATTTAGTTTACAGGGCACTAATGTTACACTATTTACTGCTCTGGCACTCGATGTTGACACTGAACTTGTTTTCCTCTGCTGGACCTTTTCCTAGTTTTCCTGTTTGGCTTGGAGCGCGCTGCACATTCACACTATTATAAACATAAATGCATGGAGTGCTCACAGCATACAGAACAATAGGGTTCATTAAAGCTGGCACACTGTTTATCAGCAGTAATCAGCAGTGATACCACACTCAGTCACTTCAATGGGGAGAGAAAAAGTTGGACTTTCACTTTGTCAGCTTGCTCACAGAGTCTCCTTGGCTGTACTTCAGCACCGCTCTGCACTGTCTTATCACTGCTTTTAAATTAGCCTCATCGCCATCAGCTGTAAAAACTGACAGATCAGATAATTTTCAGCCTTTCAGAGTTTGGACAGACTTCTCTTCTAAAGACTTGACTATCAATTACCTTTGTCAGACATCTGTGATGTCCTTCTCGCGCTATCAGATACGATAGAACAAGAGAAGAAGAACGGGGCAAAGAAGAGCATGAAGCTAAAGGTCATCCTCTTTTTTTGTCCACAAAGAGGAGAGAAATATTCCAGTGTGCTCTGACGCACCAATAAAAGAACTGTCGGCAGTGTTGTCCAGCTCACCTTCTCTTTGCCAGGACTGCCATCTTTTTTTTTTCTGAAATGTACCACTGTGTTCAACCCTGCTGTGTGAACCAGGCTGTTCTTCATCATCTGTCCTTGTATCTCTAATCCGACAGTATTGTTGTCCCAAACCTTGAGCTTGGGGAACTGTGTCCTTGCCACAGTGCCTCAGTGTCTCTTTTCAATGTGTATTGGAAAGTATTTATTCATTCAGCTCATGCTTACACCACAATGCCTTATTTATAAGTGATGCATAAGAGGATTATGAGATCTCTGAGAAATGCTTTTGCGAAATGGATTACATCTGATTGGCAAGGATTTTTCAAATTGTTGACAAACCAAATATTTCATTCAAATATTGATGGATGTTGCCAGTTTAAAGTGTGAGTAGTTTTTCCCTGTTTGTTACACAGAGCGAGATATTTAGAAATTTGGCAACACATTTCAAGTTGATGGAAGGTCAGGCCATTGGCAAAGGATCCACTGATCAGTTCTTTCTGCATTTTTGAATCCATTTGCAGGTCAAAGACTCTTCTGTAACATTGCAGCATATATGACATTTCTTGTTATTCCATAATGCAATATTTAGAGTTTCTAGAGCTCTGGAGAACCTCCATCATCTCTGATTTGGTCAGCTGTTGTGATGATTGACAGCTATTTTCACTGGCTAATAAGAACAATCTGTCAATCAGAGCTTTGTAGGCAGGATTAAGGAAGAGGATGTCATTGTGTTACACAGCAAGGACAATACCAAAGTAACTAAAACTGAGATGGAAATTGGCATCAAGCGTGAATAAGATCAATGCACATGCACAGGTTATTGTAAATCAACTCACAGAACTCTTAAGTCGGCATATTTCTTCAATTTACCCACAGAAAAACATTTTACATTAGCTGCTCCTTGCAACAGCGACCTTACCTTGAAAATAAAGTAAGTTGCACAGGTCGACCGCTCAACTGAGCAAATAACTAACATTAAGGTGATTTTTCCTGTTGCTTACACTTAAATTTAAGTCTAAGTGAATCACTCGAGGGCCAAGATCTTCCCCTGACCACTCAAATACTCTATCAGCTAATACAATATCTTCTCAGAGAGCAGTATGACGCTGACTGGAAAGATATTTACAAAGTAAAGTAATTTCCCTTCAAAGCCAGACCAGGCAACCCTAAATTGACAGTGCACCAAGCTGACATCTTTGAGACAGAAAAGCATCTTTATCCAGGATACAGAGCCAAACAAACAGGGAAGCTCTTCTGTGGGTAAAAGTACAGTCAAAAGGTGATTGACAAACGGCAGCCTTAATGGAAGAGTTGTAGTTTCCAAACCATTTCCTTGGTTAAGCTTTACGGTTGCAATCTGTCTCTTCTTTAAAGATGTGCCGCCTTGCGTGGCTCTCCCCCTGGACTCACCAGACCGCAACCTCACTCAACATCTTTTGGAATATTTGAAAAAAGGAGAAGGTGAAACAGGAAATTTCGTCTCTAAAGGAGAGATGAAATGATGGGTTATTCACTTCTTCTAAATCTGCTTGAGATCTCTCTGGTAGAGTTCAAACTACGGTTACTTCCAACTTGGCGGCTTCAAATAAAGTCCACAAACTGTTTATGAAAGTGTCCCACAAGGATTAATATACATATCACTTTAAACTCAAATATTTATTTCCCAACTTCAAAGTCAAGTTTTATGCAGATGACAGCATCTTTTACAGCGTCTTCCTCACTGCGAACTCTGCTGTGACCTTCAGACCACTTTCATGGATTTAAAGCTTGTTTTAGTCTCCTAAATGACACAATGAGTGAATTTCACAAGAGCACAGACCGTTGATGTTCCCACACTTGCCTTTGATAGAGATCTAATTGCTACAGCACAGCATTAAAAACTCATACATTTGGTTAGAGAGCATATTGTCCTACAATCTCGTGATGAACACAGTACTTAAAATCTAAAAATTCAACTTGAAAAAGAGCTTTTTAATAACACAGATATATCATCCACTCTGGATAATTGAGATGCTTACTCTGCTGCCGCTACCTTTAAACCATCAGACCCCATTCACCACAATGCACTTTGATCCGTCCATCGTATATCTCCTTATATCTCCAGCATAACGGTGCAACTCTGCCTCTGCAAACAGGTCGCACGCCTCCTTCAGTGCATCTGTAAACTGGTGCATCGGTATGTTCGAATCAGGGAACATTTAATTCAATTAAATCATTAGGATTAGAGTCTGACCTCTCATTTTAATGAGGGCTAACAAGGCTTTTGAATGAGCTACACTAATTAGGGGCATATTATTCATGTGCCACAATAAGGGCTTCATTGTGTTTAGATAAAAGAAACTAATAGCAGCACTAATGGAAACTAACCATTTAAGAATTTTTTTTTTTTTTGGCGAATGTGAGGAGCTTGTGTGGGGAGGAAACAAGCATTTGCATGAAAAATAACCCTGTTGTCTGCTGCGTTTCCAGGCTGCTTCATTCCAACTTTTTCTGGCGTGTTTGTCCTTCTTGGGTATTTGTTGTTTTTGGGTGATGTGAGCAGACCTTTCTGGCAGGATAATCAAAGACAGACAGAAGTGGGAAGGTGGCAGCGGCACTTTATGTCATGCACAGAGCACCGAACAGTGTGACCAATGGCTTTTTTTCTGTTTTGCCAAACAGAGCGTGAATGTATTTTGAGATAGATATTTTTGAATTTAAGATGAGTTCTTTCCTTAATGTGGTGACAAAAAGCCTCGTCTCCACTCAGCCTTATGCTATCACTTAAAATGTGTCTAATGTTCTTGTTTAATGATGCACAAAATCAATTGTGGTGATTAGTATTCTTGCCGGTGTTCTCACTCTCTCTCCCTTTTCCCTCGGTTTCAATCACTCCGCGTCTCTTTCTTGACATTGAAGGCAAATACTGTACGGCCTTACAGCAGGAGCGTCTTCCTCCTGTTCATCATCTGTGAAATCACAATGTAGCCCGGTGGTTTTTCTGTCTATTTACGTCTGTTTTGGGGGTGTTCTGTGTCAGAGCTTTCCATGTTTAATGCTTTAAGAAAAAAGCCGAGCCAGAGGATGAGTACACAGATCTATACTAAGAGAGTGCGGAGTGCAAAGAGCCCGGAGTTGCCGTCAATCACAGCAGAATTTATCAGCACATCAAAGGGGGATGGAGATGGGTAGGCTTTCATCTTAACCACATGCTGTCATTCTACATTACAGCTGATACAGTGTGCTTAGGTAGGTGGGCAAACAAGGTACGATGAGAGTGGCTGCAGATGAGGAGGAGACAGGATTTATGGATTTGTCCTCAGCTCCTCTGTAGGCCAAGGAAAGGACGGCCGAGGACGAGACCTTTGTGAACCGTGATGTTAGCATGTCTGAACAGAAGGGAGATATCAAAGTGCAAATTGTGTCTCGTGCTTTGATTTTCTCTCTTTTCATTGCTGCACTGTGTTGCATCACTTTATGATTGATTGTTGACTAATTAGATTGATGTAGTGTTTTTTTTCTCTCTGGAAAAGTTCTTTGAAGTCGTGCTGCACTTCGGGCAAAAAAAAGCGTCTTTGTCCATAAAACCTATGGATGCATGAAATATTTATTTTCACACAACCACACCCACATCCAAACACAGCAGGAGTGCTGGATGGCTTTTCGGTCTTGGACTCAATCACTGCAAAGGATCTGACACCAAATATTGATGAAGTTTGTCCACGTATGTTTGGTTCCTAAAGTTGAGGGCTCAAAATCCTTCATAGTTCAAATATGTCCATCTAAGTTTTAAAGAGTCAGTATGAATTACAAACATTTGATGTTCCAGTGTCATTATACGATGCATATGTGTCCTCCTGTATGTGCAACTCTTCTATAAACGTAATGAAACCTATTGTTCTCTTTCTCCTTCAGCACTGAAAGACGCTCGCTTTCAGCTGGTGAACTTCTCAGACAACGAGCTGCGGGTGTCGCTGTCTAATGTCTCGCTGTCAGACGAGGGTCGATATGTTTGTCAGCTCTACACGGACCCCCCGCAGGAAGCCTACGCCGACATCACCGTGCTAAGTACGACGGCAGAACTCACACACACACACACACACATGCAGATGCACACAAACACTCGATGTTATTCGTAGGAGGGAGGTAAAGTCTATTAATCAACGTTTAGACTGTGGGAAACAGTATGTATTTGCAGCGTTCGCATGTTGAGCAATATGGTTGACAGCTCGCCGTGAAAACTGTTTTGAACAAGGAAATCGTGTATTTCAGATGAGTCTTGTCATAATGTTGTAGTGTTTAGACGAGCTAATGTACAGTAGACAGGTTGCATGTATAGGAGGTAAAATAGGTCATAATTCAAGCTTGAACGCAGTTTGATAAAACAAAACATCAGACTACTGTAAACACACACCTGGGCAATAAACTGCATTTGTGTGGATGCCTGAAGTATTTGTCAGTTGCATTTGTTGATGTGGTTTCACGAGTGTGTGTGTGTGTGTGTGTGTGTGTGTGTGTGTGTGTGCAGGGTTTTTGAAGATTTCACTTGTGTGTGTGAGGTTTCAGTCGTGTGTATTAGAGCTGGGTGATATCTGCACAACATGCATATCAAGATATTAATATGAATGTTTTTCCAATGTTGATCTGGCAGAAATGTGTGTGAAATCACATAAGATAATCAAATTGCTGTTCAGTGCAGTTGAGCAAACTCAGTTTCACATTGTGATCGCGTTGTCTTTATACACTCATTGAAAGTGATATAGGAGATAGGATAATATCTAATTATAACCCGGCCCTGTGATATAAGTATGCATTCCTTTACTTGAATGTATCTCCAAATGACCCCTTGAAGCAAGTACTAATCAGGTTACATTGTTTGAAAATGGACAGAATAAAACTCAGAGTGCACCATTAGATGATGAAAGCATTTTTTGCCAGCCACATTTTGAACGAGCATAAGAGCAGCTATTAACTTTTCTTTGCAGTGAAGAGCAGCATCACCCTGTTTTAGCTTGAACATGTCCCCTTCACTTATTCATAAAAAACATTTCACGGCCAAAGCCTGAAGAGGCAATTACTAAATACAGTAGCTGTGTGCATTATGTTCTATTAAATATCACTATTAGTTAGGATGAAATGTCTAAAGAATAGAAGTGAAAAGAGTAAATTGTTAACATGTCATCGGAGCGTGACCTAATCAATCATCTATTTTGATTTTTTTTTTTTTAGCTGTCAAAGTGTCTTTGAATATTACTTTATTTGTATTGTTCCATTAAAGGTATACAGTTATTTTACCACAGGGAGAAAGGCGATATGAAGGTTAATAGGATATTAAGACTTGGTGATGAGCAATTCTGAGGGTTTTGTAATCAAAGAAAATAGATTCGGTCATCATTCTTACCAAGAGATCACACATTTCTTACACAATATTTAAATTTGTAATTTATGCTGAATGTAACTTTTCCATCAAACTATATATGTTGCCATAATATGAGTAATAAATAGACGTACAGTATATCACAATAATTTGACTTTGAGTTTGTCTTTTACATTTTTATTTGTGTGTTCATTCATATGGATTTATAATGTTTGTAAATCATGTCTGTCGTTGGACATTTTTATATTTGTTAAATATAGTCATGCACACTTGAAATTAATAAGTAACTGCAATAAATAAGAACAAGATGCATCATAGCCATCAATGTGCCCTGGATTATGGTGATTTTTCCTTCAAGTCCAATATTAGCATAATATGCTAATTCCCATAGGAGTTGTTCTGCACTTCTCTTCCGTGTCAGCTCTGTTGTCTCCTCATCATGCAGTGCTCAGGGTGTAGAAGTACTCTATTCCCCCAGTGTTTACCGAGTTTTGTTTGTGTGTCCTGTCATAGTTCCTCCAGGTAACCCCATCATCGAGGCCCGGGATGAGGTCCTGAGCGAGGGCAACGAGACAGAGATGACCTGCACCGCCATGAGCAGCAAACCTGCCGCCGCCATCAGATGGATGAAAGGAGATAAAGAGCTTCCAGGTCGGTGGGATTCGCATGTGAAAAGAAACTCACAATCAAGACATTTCCTCTCACAGAATAATAAGGCATCTGTGTAGAGCAGGAGATCAGAGTTTCTTCTTTCTCGTCCACTTTGCGTATCTCTGTACAAAGAACGTCTCAATGTGACACACATGCATTGTGTTTCACAAACCAGAAAAAAAAAGGCCCGGCATGAGTCACCTCTAAGAGGGAAGATAACGGCTCCTGTGCCCACCGATGTCCTCACTTTGAAAACACATGGAAACGTGCATAAATTGCACCTGAAAGCAAACACAAAAAGAAAACCATGTAGTGGTTGCTTTAAAATGGTCGATGCCAAATAGTGTGTTGTTGCACACCCACAAAGCACAGGCCCCACAAGTGGGCATCAGGAGACACTGGAGCTCGACACCCTTACTGAGCATCTGGTTTCATAATGCAGTCTACCTCCTCGTCAGTGCTGCTGCTCCACAGAGGGACGAACCTGGAAATGAAAGAAGCCTCGACATGTGTAGGCAGTTTTGGTTTGCACCAAATGACACATTCATAGGCTGCTTGTCTTGTAGAACAAACCATCAGAAGAACATTGTTTTAGGCCCATAATTCATGAATTTTTGTGTTTTAATGTAAAATACTTCAGTGACACAGAAACTCGATCTGTCATTAGTCGCTGGTGTTACAAAATGCCCCTGTACTTTCTGCCGGTAATTAAAGGTGCACGTTCTGCACATTCTACTTTTTAATGTTTAACCTTTTTCTCACTTTTGCATGTACATGTGCATCTTTTAAGCCTCTATACCATGTACATAAATGGGCAATTTTTAGGCGCAGTTTCTTTCTTCCTTCGCCGGCTCTCTGTATTTAGTTCTTGCATCAATACTGTGGCTTTTTAAATGGAGCTCTGCTGTGACTTTGAATAGTTTCCATTAAAGCAATGTGGATGTGCGGTGGTGGCCAGAGCCTGTTGGCACTGTGACAACTTTCATGCCTTCATCAAAGGTAGCTGAGCTTTAGAAGTCTGAGCAGAGCTCAGGGGTGAACAGGCCTCCTGCCAGGCAGCTCCACCTCAGAGCCCAGACAGCAAGCTTTGTAAAGACTTTGAAACAAAGGTCCTAATCAGAAGCTGTGTCGAATGGCCTGAGCAGCTTCACCTCTGCACTGCAGCACGTTACACCCTTAGTGGTCAGCTCCAATCTGACAAAGTTCCAAAGTGCCAAGGTCAGAGATTGTCTCACAAGGAGCTGTTAGCATCACGTAAAATTGACTGTTGATGTTCAGGCAAATCTTTTTTGCAATGATATGTTTCTACAAAGTGAAAGTGTCTGAGGTGTTCATCTGTACAAACTGACTTATTTTTGACTTCTAGAACTGAATATGTTTATATGTTTGTTCAGTTCTAGTTTCAGATTTAGTCCAACTTTGTATTTAAATATTTTGGACACCAGGATACAACACATCTGATAATGGTTCCTCTGGTCCTTCCCCAGAACCATCAGAGTGGTACATTTCTCATCTAATGTTTTTTCTCATGCACGTGTAAAAACCATGTTAGAGACATACAGTCATACACTACCATCCCAAAGTTTGGAATCACCTGCCACAAAAGCTTGATTCAGTCCAGTCACGTGGCTGAGAGGACTACTGTGTAGTTTTGAATGGTCTTGTCTTGTTTCAATGTCAAGTGCACAAAATTAGCTTTAGCAAAACTATTCTTAAAATGTCAAAATAGAAATGCAGGGTTAGTTTAGGGTTAACACTACAACACAGAATATCAGCTGAACATACTACGGACTGAAAAAAATCACAGTTTAAACCTGTTCAATCGAACCACTGAGTCGACTGCAGAAGGCCAAAATATTTAGAGCCCAGTTGCACATTTGTGGTTCAGTAAAGATCAGGGGTCACTCACGCTTTTCTGAACCGGAAAACAATTTTGAAAACTGTGGTAAAAATGGTCACAATAATAGCCTCTCCTGTCATGTAGCACTGTGTGAATGTGGACTGAACAGACCTTTTAATCATTTAATTATTCTGCTTTTGGGATAAAAAGCTGTTTCAAATGTAAATAACACATTTGGTGTCTGAATGATACTGTTTTTATCTGCAGTGTGTTAAAATAGTCATTATTGAAGGAAAGGAGAAAAGCATCAATATAACAGGTGACTTTTGAACAGTGGTATATCTATGAAATCAGCTGCAGTGGAAATCTATCTATGTTAATAATCTAATCCCTTATCACGATTACTTAATGATGTTTAGAGGTTTGCTTATGCAGAAAGCCGACAATAACACAGTTACTTAAGTGCATGTGAACACACTGACTAATGGTGTGTGGTAGCATTGCACTTGCTTGCATAAATGGGCTAAGTGGAACCAGTAACTACTGTAGCTGTTAGTCACTGTGAAATACTGATCCACTCTTCGGGGCACTCAGCATCTCCTCTAAATGGGATCTTGCCTCAGTGTCTCCATACAAAACCACCTCCATTCAGCATGTTTTTATTTTCCCGAGTGCTGTGACTTTATTTGCTTTTTGCAATATTTCCCTCTTTTACTGAGCGCTCACGCTGAGCTCGGAAATGATGCTCATTTGCTTGTTTTATTGAATGGCGGCGAAACGATTTGCATAACGATAAATGCGTCCCAACCCCACGCCCATGCTGTTTTCCCACACTTGTTGGGAATGGATTGCTATTTGCAGAACCAGCTCAGCACTCTTTGAAGTTCTGCAATTGATAGATGCAATTTTTTGCCGTAACACAATACTCAGTGGTACTTAAAGGCTCACCTGTCACAACACAGCATTCGGAGCACGCCGTTTGCTTTTATCCATTTTTACCACAGGTGAACAGGTGCTGCTCGCTGGAACAGCCTGAAACGATGGAGGGCCTACTCATAAGATCCATTTTTCATTTTACATACCAAGAACTGACGCTACCACTGGCACATTATCAGTTTGTCGAACACGCTGTGCTCGTTAGCTGCCATTTAAACGCCGAGGTGACTCCGCGGTTTGTTTAGTCGACGCTGCAGCGAATGTGTAAGAATGAAACCCGGTGTTGCTCTGCTGAAGACAATGGAGTGCAAGAAAATGAAAGACGGAAAGAGAAAGAATGGCTCAGGGTGCCAGAGTCCTGACATTAGGGCAGAATTACTTAAATTGCTTTCGGCTGTGGCTCCTTGCCTGGCAGACTTATTTCTAATTAAACGTCCCCAGAATTTAACTTAATTACCTTAAGGGATAATCAGGCTCTCTTAAATATCATTTAAAGGTTGCAATTGTCATGCTTGCCAATGTAAATCCAACCATCTCTCCTAATATGCACAGACCCATTATCTCACTATTATCTCCCTCTTTCTTTTCAGTCTTATCCTGTTGTTTAGTGATTTATTAACATATGCCCCAGCGCTCATATCTCCACTGTTATTAAGCTCAGACTGCAGTGAAAGTCATGAAGGAGGGGAGTTGCAGCAGAGCGGGATCCAGCCGTGCAGGTCATTCCTTTCTGTTCTTTTAAGACGAAAGAATGGAAGACAGGTGGAAAGAAAGGAGAGAGCCAGTAGGTAGGGCACTTCATTGACTGACAGGGACCAGAACAGCCATTAGCCTCAAGTCTTATGAGACAACCACAGGGTGATTTCAATTACCCTGCTCTACCCCAGCAGGAAGACTCTACAAATGGATGAAAGAATATTTTGGGCAAAGTAAAGCGATTGAAGCGGAGTGACATATATTTTATTTAACTAGACACTCTTACTGCTCCACAAAAATGTCTTTAAAAGATAACCGTTAAAGAAGCGAAATGGGAAAAGAGGGCCGACGCAGTTTGTGTATTTGGATTTGCAAAAACATTTAGAGTGCCACTTCAGCTTTCATTTGACCTTCCGCCGCCGTTCAGTGGCATTCATCTGTGCCGGCACGTCTCCAAAGTTAGTCTCTCAGTGCTTAACAAAGCGTGACGTTTTCAAACAGAGAGCTATCACTAATTCATCTTCAATACTCACTTCACTTTTTGAGGGTTTTTCTTGTTCGACTCACATAATTGTCACCTGCTTGATAGATTGCTAGAAAGAGAATGAGTAATTACAACTAGGGAACCAGTATCATCAGGAAGCAGAGTATTAATCTTATTTTTCTTTCTCATATTGCACAAGGCTGTGCTGCTTCCAACTATAATACTTTCATGATGTCAAACCTGCAACAAGCTTTTAAACTGTCATAACAGCTCGAGCACATCGGCATTTAAATCAGCAAAAGTTCATCATTCATTTCAATGAAATCGCCACGTTCAGCAGGGGCATCAACGGCCTTGCAAATATTTCTTGTTGACTTCGACTTAAGTGAACTTTGTCATGTAGATTTCCACCACTGACAAACAGCAAATGATCTTGATAGTACAAACTCTCATCTAAAACAGAGGGCGCCCATTAGATCTGTCACTGTATTAACCACCTGTCCAGCCACAATAGTTTGTCAACCCGCCCATCAAGCAGTCACTATATCTGCAAGTTTACAGTGTCCAGTTTTTCTGAGAACACACGGATATGCAGCTTTGCTATTTTCATGTGACCAGACATGCATCCTACGTAAGAAGCCTACCTGAAGCTGTATTGATTTATAAAGATGAGGAGAAACTAGCTATGCATAGTGTCAAAGGGCATTACACATTTATTTACATGTATACACATACTATGAGACACCCACAGCTCACACCAGATGAGCCGCACACACACAGGGAGAGAGTAGCCGGGTTGTACAAACCCAGGAAGAGAATATGATTGAATTGCTGTGTGGAGTGTTGATGCATGTCAGCTCTGGGCGTATCCTGATGCGGCATGATGCCTCCAGTGTGTGGGCTTCGATAGAAAACAATCGGAGCACGTGTTTCCACGCATCTAGTGTCTTGACCTCGAGAGCTGCATTGTCTCCACTTGAACAGATTAGTATTTGATGCAGCACGTTTGGAGTGCTGTCAGATGTCCATCTTGGGAGAGCACTCCATCTCCTCCGCCTTCCTCAAGGAACAGGCAGCAGTCGGTTCTCGTGCTTTACGGTGCACAGCAGGATTAATTTGTTTTTTCTCCACCAAGCGCAAATGGATGGTGAGGTGAAGATACCTCAATCCAGGCGAGGAGAAAACAAGCAATTCCGTGATTGAACACCAAATTTACTTCACAAACTGTGGCTCCCATTTCTGTCGTTTCCACATTTCATGATAGTACTGAGCAGCTGCATTTGTCATACACATGTAGGCTGCTAAGAAGCCTGTGCCAGCTTCCCACTGTATTTTCACAGTGTGCATGTTTGGTTTGGCTGGAAACCTGCAGTAATATGTGAAAACAGAAACCAGGTGAGGGGTGATATGCTTCCTGTGCAAATGGAGCTATTTTTTTTTTTTTTTGTGGTTGTGGCAAATGGTTAAAGAAAGAGGATTAAGACGGAGGCTCATCTCAACCACATTTCCATTTATAGTAATTATACATTATTTTTACCTGCCTTTCTTAGTTACTTCCCTTTGTGCAGGTTTCAAACCCACAGAAACTTTTGTAGATACGTATTTTCTTTTTACAATGAATTCCTAAGTTGTAAAGCAAGAGATCCAGAAACCCCCGGACTTGAATGAAGACGTCTCTTCACCACTGTTTCATGCATCTCAAAAGGCATTTTGATTTGAGCAGACCCCTTCAGGTTCCCCTTTCAGGTGCTTTCATGAATCTGAAGCCTCTAGTGGTGTTTATTCATGACAACCTGTTCCTTTACACCAGGCACATCACACGGGTTCGCTTTTCCCAGCATCCAAAGAGACAGCTGTCAACACGGTGGCTACGCTGCAGTGGCGGGTAGAACGTGCACTTAGCGCATATTTTACAGCTAAAACATGAACTGATGTATGCGATGCTTCACATTAAGACAGATTTTCTCCTGCACGAGCATTTCTCTTAGCAGGATCGTTCACTTTTTTTTTTTTTCTTTCTTTTTTTTTTGCTTCCAGTGTTTGTTTTATTGATGGGACACAAACACACTTGTGAAACAGACTGTTAGGAAGTAGGACAAAGGGATAAAAATAATCAATCTCTCTTTGCGGCTCTGCAGTGCAGCGCTGTCTGCGGCGATCCCTCTTATTTTGTATGACTGTGATGAGGTATCCTCTTCATTGCTTTTGAGAACATATTGTCTGTGTGATATTACAGAGCAGCCACTAATCAGAGGAGGGTTACTTTGCAGGCTTCAGATCTGGCGGAGCTGTGCGAAAGGTGGCCACACAATAAATCTGGCTTCATAAAGCCTAATGAGTGATTCACAGTCGCATAGTAGCCCCTGACAGCAGGCAATTGTTAGCTGATTCACCTTCTCTGACCGTTCTCAAGGACGCCCTCTTCGCTTCCACTCTACATATTTTGCAAGGTCAGTGGAAGAAAGACATCCTACTCACAGCCAAACAATGGCTGCCTTTGTCAGGCCTTAGCGTTTATAAAGCATTTTTTTCTCCCAGCAGCCTCGAGTCTGAAGGTTTCAGCTTTGGTATTTTGTCAAGTAAAATTTTAGTGTACTGACCCCTCAACAGAACAAGTTGTTCACAAAGCTCTCCTAGGGGAACCAAGGATGCATAAAATCGAGTTTCAGCACACCCCTAACCCTTTTGGTAATATTTTCAAAAAGATTTTTTGAAAAAAAAGCGTGTAGACTATTCATGTTTTTTATATTCCATTCATATTCCAGACGAAACCTCTGGGGCTCCGTTTTTTTTATATATTATGTGACTTTAATGTGGAAAACGCACCGAAAATCAATTGGGCCCCAAAGCAGGAATCCAACCAACCAGCAAACTATGAGGAGTCATTTAAATGATTAGGAGAACAAGCAGTGCTGTGTTTAAACCACATACCAACCTTTCACCTCCCAAGTCTTCGGTCTCACTTCTTATATCAGACATTATAGATTTGAGGAACTAGGACAAATGGTGGTGCGACGGTTGCCCCACAGGAAGAAGGGTGCTGGGTTCAAATCCCATAAGCATGAATGGTTGACTGTTTGTATGTGTCAACACCTGTGATAGACTGACCCTGTCCAGGATCTACCCCACTTTACAACTAGTGTCAGAAGAGACAGGTGGATGGCGGAAAAATTTTAATGTTTCTCCAACGGCCTCCGTGTTTTTTAAAACTCAGTTATTTCTCAAATTAGGTTGAAGGACACTTGAGGTAAATGTGAATGTACTGTATCCAAGTTTCAGCTCTGGTTCGTGTTTGCAGCAGAATAAGCAAAAAACACATCGTGCAGCTCCTCCTGAAGGATCTCACTGCATTTCCAGATGTGGTTGGATGTGCTAGAGTAGTTATATTCACACCTAAGGGCCTGGTCACACCTGAATTTAAATAAGCAAGATTTCAGAGCAAAGTCAATTCATTTCAATGGAATGTTTAATGAGTTCAGCCATGGAGAACTTTGATCCTGCTAAGGTCACTTGGAAAGAAGTCTTGTATCTTATATCTTGTTGTTCTGGTCAGTGAACAGCCTAATTTTTGACTGTGGGTGAAAGTTTGAACTTGAATCAACTGATAAATTGAGTTCCTTCATCATCAAAATAGTCCAGTTTAATGTCTTGACAGTTATCAGTTGTTTGATTTGAAGCTAATCAGCTTTTTGCTGATACTATTTCTCACTAAGGAATTTGTGTTCTTTACCCCAGAAAGTACAAACTGGGTTGAAGTGAAGGTAACTGTGTGTGTTGTTCATTCATGTTTTTAACTGAAATCCAAAATGCTCCTGTGTCGCTGTGTTTAATCTCGCTCGTCCTCGATGTTTCCCGCAGGCAAACCCAGAGTCGAGCTCACCTACGACAAGATGTACACGGTCACCAGCCGCCTGACGTTCACCGTCAGTAAGGAGGACGACGGCATACCCGTGGTTTGCATCGTCGACCATCCCGCAGTCAAGGACTTCCAAGCACAGAGATACCTGGAGGTGCAGTGTAAGTACTTCTGCTCAGTAATAAATTAGAAATCAGCATGAGTATTTAAGCTGCATTATGCACGTTTTTTTCATTTTTCAAGTGTCTCATCAGCTTAACTGCAATAGAGAAATTGGCCTGCAATAGAGAAGAGTGTTCCATCCCCACTAATTAAATGCATAAATTTGCTACTTTTTCCCAACTAAAACTTTGGCGTTTGACACGTGTGGCAGTGTCATTGAAGGGAAAATCATCTCATGAACAGGTTATGATGAATAAAAGAGGGAAATTGGGCTGCAGTGGAGTACACTGCTTCATCTCCACTAATTAAATTACATAAATTTCCCACATTTTCCTCACCATTGAAACGTCGGTGCATGGCATTGTCAACAGAGGGAAATGATCTCATTTATGAACATCATCCAAAGAAATTGAATAATGCAAGGAGCCAGGTTACTTTTGCATGTCGTAAAAAAAAAGTTGTATTTTTTGTCATCACTGTGAAGCGTCACAATCTGACTGGGTTGCTCTTGCAGTTGACTTCATATTAGAACATATCTTTCTGTGTTTTTATTGTGCTCATATTTACAATATTGTCCAAATATCATTGTGGGCCACAAATATGTGAAAGCAGTGCAGTTTGAGTTTGAAAGTTTAAAAAGTCAAGAAGCATGGATGCTCACTGCAGACACATGTCGACTGCACTGCTTTTCAGTGAAAAACCTTGAGCAACTCGTTTCATTTAAAAAGTTCATTGTGTGTGCAGCTGAGATTTTTGGGTTATGAATCAGCATAACTGTGGGCTGACCGACTCTCAGTAAGGTCAAGATTAAAACTCTTGAGTACGCACAAACATGGAAATTCCTGTGAAACTGTTCTTCTGTACTCTCTCAGAATTAGTTGACCTGCACCTTTATCTTTAACCTTAAATCTTTGCGTAGGAACATCTTACTCTAGATTGGTGGTCTCTCAATGAAAAGAACCGAGAAGAGGAATCTGTTTGTCCTCCAAAAACACACGGTGTTTACAGCCCCCATCTTAAATCTGTAATCACCTGTAAACCATAATTAGTCATGATATCACAATCACGATGATCAAATGTCAAAGGTAATTAGGCAATTTAGAACTTGTTACTGTTTATCGAGTATAATATAAAATGAAAACAACATAACCACAGAGGAATTAAATGTCTAATGTAAAACACAAGCTAAACACAAACATTTGAGAAAAAGTAATGTCTGTAAAGGTGCAGATTCTAGTTGTAGATGTTGAGAGTTAAAAAAAAAATTGAAATACTGAATATGAGATTTGTTGTTGTTCAAGCTCAACTGTTAGAAGGTGCACACATTCTCACCGCACATTATTCTTTTATAATTATATAAATGTATGAGTGGAAAAATGTATGAATGTTTTTTCTATATACACATTGTTTATACATCTGCCGCCAGAAGCGAAAATAACAAGTAAAATTCCTACAAACCACATAGAAGAAACAAAAATTCTGCCTTAATGGAGGTCAGAGGTCGTGTTTATTGTTATTTTTATTGCAATTAGCTGCTTTCTATTACAGCAGAAAGCAATTATTGGGCATCCCAGACAGCAACAGCTTTATAATGGGTCACATATAAAGGACTTACCACAACACTGAAAATGAAACTAAATGAACTTCCTCAGCCATGTGACAAGTAATTAAAAAGCTCAGCCTTTGTAAAGTAGAGTTTGAGATCTTTTTATTGATTGAAAACAATGAAACGTATTGTATGTTATGCCTCTGTTACCTTATGTCTCCGGCCTCTGGAAACATTATATTAAAAAAATAACTCTTCTGTAGCTATCTGACCTTTTCCCTGGGAGAGCGAGGAGAGGAGATCAGCTCATCTGCAGAGGCAGCATGGCATTTTGTTGGCCCGTGATAACAGGGAGCTCGCATGGACCACCCGGCTCACACTGCACCACGCTGCCGCTGTCATGCTCCGTGCATACTGTAATGGGCAACCGACAGGCGTGGCCGGTCCTGCACCCCACCTCCTCTTTAATCTCCCCGCTATATGGTTTAATATCATGATTGAAGAGGATTATGTTTGTGTGGGACATCGAGACAATGACGGTTTCAAATGTCGAGATTCCTGTAGAGCAGTTCTTGTTTGCTTTCTGTGTGTACCGACTAAAACCTGCAGCAGTTCATTTCAATTAATTAACTGGAAGTCAGTTTTAGGTTCTCGGCTTGGTCCATTTTCAGTACATGAGAGAAAACTGAAGAAACCCAGGAGAAAACATTTATGTTGTTTATTTTGAAAAAGGTAAATGGTGGCCATAATTCCTACTGTAAAAACCACAGTGCTGAAATATTGACATCAAAAAAACATGTCAATATATCAATAATAATCATGAGCACAAAAAAACTCTAAAGTAAATAAAAAATCCTACAGGACAAGTGCAACATTTTTCCAATTATCTTAAATCCACCATGAGAACCAGCAGAGCAGTTTAATCTTATTAGTCTTATTAATCTTCTATTGTTAAGTGGGAGCAGTTGAGCAGCTGTGTTTGTCGGTGCGAGATGAACTGACAGGGATGTGGATAATTCCTGGACAACTGGACAACAGATCGCGCTCATGTAGGGCTTCATGTCATGCAACAAGTTTTAATCATTTAAGAATTCTTCTTTTGGGACCAAAATAGTTTCAAGTGTAAATAACACATTTGGCAACTGTAATGTTAATTAGCCATTATTGAAGAAAAGAAAAAATCCACATCACTGTCCTTCAGTTTCCATATGACTGGTACTAAATGGTCCTTTATCACAACCTTTCCAAGAATCCAGTTACATCTTGGTTCCTTGGAAATTAAAAATGACAGCACTTGTAAAATAAAGTGTACTTTTGCCATTATTACACAGTCGCACACAAGTTTGTTTACTGATGACTGAAATAGACGAGGTGATTTACATTTCAATCACTCGCTGTGTGGGCAATTTGTGAGTGGAATGGACTGCATCGTGCAGGAAGAAACTGCAAAAAGAGGCCATTGTCAGGGGACGGCATAATTAAATAAGCCTGTAATGTTTATGTGTATAAGCAAAGCAAGCTGTTTTGCTCCGCTGCCTGGTTGTTCTCCCTTAAGGTCAGCTGGCTGTGGAGAGATGGATAGTGCCGTCTTGAGTGCTTATGAGGTGAGGCACACAATGAAGCAAATAATTCAGTTAGCATAATGATAACGGCCCTCTTGCATACGCTAGACACTATTTCATTTCCACTGAAGTGGCAGTATCCAGGATCCAGTGCAGTGGGTTGTTTTTTTTCTCCCGTCGAGCAGAGACAAAGAAAAGCTCCGCCATAACTACTTGAGGCTATCAAAACAACCTAAAGATGCCCGGCGTCCTTCATGTTTATGGCTCAGAGATGACAAGGTCAGACGACGTTGTGAGCGAGGAAAAAGTTGCAGGATGCCATGTAGTGCCTGGAGTGGAAACAAAACCAAAGGGTTGCTGTCTAAAGCCGTGCATGCCCACTGAGCAGAAGACTTGGCTTTTCGCCCATCGGCTGTCCATCACAGAGACCGAGAGCCGGCCACTGACAGGGTGTGATTTAGACAGATGGATGGCCGGACACGTGTTGTTTGTTGCCGAGAAGGTCGGACGGCAGTGTGAAGCTTTACCGCCTGCTTTGAAATCATAACTCAAGCCCGAGCCCTCTGTCTGCGGCCTGATTAAAAATGCAAGAAGTGCATTTCGGCTATAGAATTAGGGAAAGAACAAGAATAATTTACATCACAATCGGAAAGCTATAATTACACCATTGTGACTCAGCGATCAATCTGGTATGAGAGGACTAAACTCTCGAGGTATTTATCTACAGCACTGAGTGTAGGAAAACTTCAACAGAATAACATTGTGGAGTAAATAAGCTAGAACACGGTGTGCTGAAAGCGTTCAAGTGTGATCTTCAGGTTAATTAAGCTATTGATTTATTGCCAGAAATTTTGGCCGCATCATTTTGTAGCTCTGCTGGTGAAACAGATCTTTGATAAAGGTGATACACGTAGATTTTACACATGCACATTAAAGACTTTCTAACATTTAAATGAAGGATATTCATCACTTTTACCAAAAGATGGATGAGAAGAACATGATACTGTATAAATATAATGATCCAGACCAAGATCTCCCAAACCCTGATAATAGGAATTAACATATTTGCTATTTGTTCTTTAGTTTCCGTTCATTCGTGATTTTCTTATATAACCCTGATTAATTCCAAAAAAAGTTGGGACACTGTGTAAAACATGAATTAAACAGAATGTGATCATTTGCTAATCATTTCTGACATATGCTCAATTGAAAACAGCACAAAGACAATATGTTTAATACACCTTTTTTGTAAATATCTGCTTATTCTTAATCTGATACAGCAACATGTTTCAAACAAGTTGGGACAGGAGCAACAAAAGACTGTGAAAGTTGTGGACTGATCCAAAAACACCTGTTTGGATCAGTCCACAGGTAAACAGGTTCATTGGTAACAGGTGATAGGATCATGATTGGGTATGAAAGGAAAGACTCAGTCGTTCACAAGCGAGGATGGAGAGAGGTTCAACACTTTGTCAAACACAGGATTGTATAAAGGAGATTGTTTTACGTTTTACACAGCGTCCCAACTTCTTTTGGAACCAGGGTTGTAGTGTGACGCCTCATTGCGTAGAATCATTAACCAGTTATTTTGAAGCATATAGCTGTTTAAAAGTCGGATCAGGACTTCTGTCGCATCCTGTTTTGTCTCAGTCTTACTTTCGGCACATGGCAACACAGAATTCAACCCCTAACCCAGATAATGGATGGAATAAAACATTCAGTTTCTGTCCAGAATAAAGGATCGTCTCTCACACGAAGATGAGAAAAGGCTTTGATAACACCAGCAACAGTCGACGGGATGGGAACAATAGAAACTCCACGGCTGCAGAGAATAGCACAGCGGCGGCTGTCAAAGCTCCCCACTTATTTGTCAAAACAACGTTCTTGCGTTTTCTCTCCAGCCGCCTCGACTCTTCAGCAGCGTCCTCTGTTTTGTGCGGCGGCTTCATCAGGTAGCGTCTCTGAACGTACGCGAGGCTACTTGAGGTCCTGCACTGCACCACATTTATCATTCCCTAAAGCTTTGGCTTGTGTTTTGGTGTTAGGTTGATTTAAAATTCCATCAATATTACGCCCAAGGTAGACCCAACGCTGCTGAGGAGTGATTTGATGCACTGGAAAAGCAGGTTAAGGCAGCAGCGGTTGGCAGATGTAAAGGAAAAACACCTAATCAAGTCAAGTACATCCAGACGAAGCAAAGTTTGTGTTGCATGTAGTCGGAGGTGGATTGTAACTAAGTACGTTTACTCAAGTACAAATTGAAAGTATTTGAACATTCCTCATTTATTTCAATTTTATGCAGCTTTGCTACATCTCAGACGGAACTATTATACATTTTACTTCATTATATTTATCTGAGAGCTTTAGTTACTTGTTACTTTTCAGATTACAATTTTTCATACCCTTCCTGTCCACTGAAAATCATCTACCTCCAAATACAGTGATGTTTCTGATAAACTGAAGGATGAAGTGCTCCTTTATGGGCTGAGAAAATTCTTCTACTTCTCAAGCTATTTAAAAAACCCTCTTGGATTAGCTGAAAATAAATTCTGAAAAAAAAAATTTTCCATGAAAAGTTGACTTTTTAGAGATATGTGGTTCTCATAGGACAACGCCGCTACAAACACGCAATGATCTTGTACAATATGATGCATTAATGCAGCAGTAAACGTGAAGTTTAATGGATGTAATGTAATAGAAAGTGAAAAGACTGTTTGAACTATGTTCTGTTGTTTGTTTTTTCTTGCTAATTATTATTGTGTGTAATTATGCTGTTTTAATTGTACTCTTGACGTCTAAACGAGGGTCTGCCCCCAGTGATTCTTCCAGATTTGAATAAAGGTTGAGTGCATGAATACAGCAGGAATATGAATCCAAAAAGCATCGTATATAACAGTAAAACACTTTTACTTTTACGTTAAGTGTCTGAATACTTCTCCAAGCACTGCATGTCGTCAAAAGTAAAGTTACCCAGCAGCACCTGGACCTTGATCTGACCTCCTGTTTCAGTCCAGCACTGCTGGGACGTGCTGGGTCAGGTCAAGGTTGCTGTTCCTGTTTCTGCACGTATTGTTCTGTTTATTCCTTAAACCTATAGAGACTGTTTCTGTGATCACGGAGAGCAGTTCACTGTGTGAAGAAAAAAAAGTGAAACCACTGAAAGAAAATTAGTACTTGACAAGAAAATGTCTTCTCAGATTAGAAAGCTGGAACTTAATTTCAGTTGCACAAGGAAGGAGTCAAATGGTCAACAAATGAACTGTATTTATATGAATATATACATAGATTTGCAAATATTAGCCGCTGAAATCGACTGATCAGAACAGATGGAGTAAGGCTGCAGCAAAACTGGACAGGACGGAGCTGCAGCTGACATGATCATATCAGCTGAGTAATAACGTGAGGAGTCAGATTGAAATATCAGTTCTGCACACGTCTATCAATATGATTGGATGCTACTACTCAGCTGGTAGCTTGATTTATCGAAGTACCACTGAACATAAATATTGCAGTTCATATCGTGAGTGTAATTCCTCATGCTCCTCACAGACAACTTGAGAACCGAAAAAAAAAATGTGGCAAATTTACTAAATTGCAAGTCTTCTGCTGCAGATCCATTTCACGGAACGGCAGCTGAGCCTGGAAATCAAAAGAATCTACTTCCATGTTTATGTATGCGACAAACAACATGAGTCAGACAGAAGAACACGATATAGAGAGTATAAATCTTGCCTTGTCTGTGAAGCTGTCCCATCATTCAATTCTCTTTCTCTTTCATCATTTCAGACAAACCGGAGGTGAAGATCGTGGTAGAATTTCCTCAGGGTCTGACCAGGGAAGGAGAGAACCTGGAACTGACGTGCCAGGCCAAAGGCAAACCCCAGTACGACACGCACAAACACACACACACACACACACACACACAGACACACATCATGTTTGTATGACTAAAACCAAGTCCTAACCCTCAAAAAGTTGTCTGGACACAACGCCCCACAATGACAGGAAGTCCACATAGGTTGATGTGCAGTCAGCCCCCACCTGGATTTAAAAACATAAACACACACCCACTCTGATTTTAACCAATTAAAAATGTGCCATGAGGAGAAGAAGCGAATGCACTTTTATATATTCATCCAAACACCTTGTCTTCAATCCTTTTCTTGTTGCAACCGTGTGTGGAGCCGTCTTCCTGTTTTGTCTTTGCAGTTGAGAAAAGACAAAATGTCAAACATTAAAAAACATATTAAAGCATATATCACACTTGGCCTGGCTGTGGCTCAGGAGGTAGAACAGGTTGCCCGACTTGTGCAAGTTGCTGTGCACTTACCTGCACTATATAAGTAATTTCCGTTCACATCATTCATAGATTACACTGTTCCTCTTTGTGGTGACTCGATAATATTAGACTCTGAAATAAAATAGAATGCAGGAAAGCAGCGAGGAAATAGAAACCCACTGTTCATCTTGTCATCCTCAGAAGCAAGAACAGTTTTAAATGCATTTAAGAAAAATGTAGGGGGAAACTTATTCTGAACAGAACTGTAAAAAATGTAAAGTTCTCTGCTCTGTCATGAGCTGTACGTCCGACAGGCCCCATAATGTCAGTGCTGAATCATTTTCTGACAGCTGTTAGAAGTTTTTTTTTACAGGAAACATAATATTAAACTGAATAAAATGCCATAAGCATAGAAGTGGCTTCTCATATTGAGGCACCTATAGAAGATATTAATGCTGTCTCTATATGTATATTGACTGTAGCTGAACTGAGCTGAACAGAAATGTACTGTATTAGAACACAATTAGAACATCTGGATCATCTCTAAAAATCTCTGGAGTCCCTCTGGGATCCTTCCTTGATCCTTCCTTCCTCTTGTTCTTACAATATGTATAGTATACTCCTTGTTTAGTCAGTAAATTATATTAACACAATTTTACTTCCCATTTCTATGTTAGCACCTTAAAAATGACATGGCAATGCTCTTGATTTATAGTCTGAAGAGATAAGATAAGATATTCCTTTATTTGTCCCACAACGGGGAAATTTGCTTGCCCAGAATATGGATGCTCAGGCCTCCTCCTGAACCAGGTCGAGGAGCGGTGCTCCTATCTGGGCCTGTGGCAGTGAGTCTATCCCCGCAGCCTGCCCAGTCATAACCTGAAAAACTGAACAGAATCTCTCCCGGCTGCAAACTGAAAGATCTGGGGTTGGGGTTAAGGTATAATGGGCAAGACATTGGGTCAAACCACATTTAAGTATTGTTGAATTAGCAATGAAAAGTTGGCTCTGGGAATGTGAAATGTCACTGCGGGAGAAGACTCTTTTACGTGAAGTTGAAAGGTTGTTTCCTCACTGGGAGCGGAGATGTCTTTTAATAAGGAGTGGGAGTCGAGCTGATGGAAAAGAGGGTTGCCTTGATACAAGTACATGTCGCAGAGACGAATAGCTGTGACTAAGCCAATCTTGTGCTACACTCAGACCTGAGGCCAGACATTTCTAAATGACCATTGCTGGAAACATAATCACTTAATTGAATGGCTGCTATTTTCTTTTTCAGGTCTTTCAAAGGGGAGATTTGAAACCGGCCTGTGATTATAAAACACATCAGAATTACCGTCTGATATTTTGAGCAGGTGCTTTATTGCCACTCCTTTAAAGGCGGAGGACGGAGCAGAGGAGGGCAATAATGATAAGGGGGTTCATGCCATTGTTCAGGCGGCCCATTGTTCAGATTCCCGATGTTATTTTTATCTTCACCTATATTCTGCAAAGGCCTGCCCCTACTTTGCCTCTCATTGGCTCTTACCTTGACAGTTTTTCAAACCCTAATCATCTAACCCTAACAAAGTAACGAACACGAGCCAATTAGAGGGACGAGTGGTGGGTCTTTTCCGACATCATTTGGACACCTGAGTCGAGTGGGTCCAAATATGTGACAGAAAGAGTTTCAGCAGGAAGTGAGTTGAATATGCAGGATGTTTTTGATGAGTATCTGATGAGGTATCTTGAGAGACTGTGTGAGAATGAGAGACAATGTAGATGGACTTGAGGAATTGGATGTACAGAGATGTCAAAAGTCAGTTTTGGGATTAAAGTTCAAAGATTGTTGTTGGTACACAGAGCTGAGCACAGAGAGCACTCCTCAAGTCATTTTTGCCGTAATGTCAGAACCTTACATTGGTTTTTATCAGTGTTCATCAGTTCTTGGAAATGTCTGGCTGTAGCATCAGAAAGCTCTTGTTTGTCATTGGTTTTGTTTAGATGACAGGTCTTGGTGATATGAGATGTAATGGAGTGCAAATGAAGCCATTAGGGCACTCAGGGGTGAGAGCTTCAGGTTTCAGGCGAGAGACCTGCCGAACTATCCAAACATCAATGCGGCTGCTGCTGTTGGTATCAATCATATTAGTTTGTTGACAAGGCAGTTCAAATTTGAACAGAGCAAAGTAATCATGAGATGAAGCTGGAGTTATGAATATTGCATCAGAAACAGTGACTCGCAGGTGTGGCATTGTGGTGGGTCTTCTCTTGTGCGAGTAAAATCAAATGTGGCGAGAAATGACAGTCTTAAAGAAATAGTCCTACTATCTGAGATACTCCATTAAAAAGACATTTTCTGGCACCAACTCGACGTCTTTGGGCTCGACAGATGGCTCTGAACAGTTTATAGTTTTCTTTTTGGCAGAGGGAGGCAGCTGTAGTAAGCTGGGATTCACAACAGCTGCAGTGGATTTTAATGGCAAACCAGTTTCATTGAGAAAAAATATCAAAACAATCACTGAAACTACTCGAACCACTGCTACTTGCATTTTCCGATTAAGACATGTGGGAGGGTCTTTGCAACACACGGTTTTTGGTCAGCTCGGTGTGTTGTAAATAAACCAACTAGCCAACGGCCTGCAAGGCCTGGGAAGAGATGCACGCACAAAAGAAAAGCCCACATTTCTGCTAGTAAGTAGAAACACGCCTACTTTTAAACTGTCTGACAGACATGAATATCAGCAGGTTTTTGGATATGCAATATATCACTGCATGCCATCACCAGATAGGCAATAATATATGTCAATATAATGCCGACCTTTTCAAGAAGGTTAGTGAGGAAATGTCATTAGGTTAATCAGAGAATACACGGCTGCATGTAAACAGGAACATTTGTGGAATATTAATTTCCATTAGCCACAGAAACAGCTTTATAGGAAGATTGTCTTTTTCAGAACAAGGACAAATAATCTTTTGCACATGAACATCTGCAAAGGAGCTTTTCAGAGCCACCTTCCAAACCAAGAGTTTAAAGATGTTTCGACGAAATATTCTGTTCAGGGAATTAGTGGTTTTTGTTATGATGAACGATTAGAGGTTATTATTGAAACTGTAATTGAAATTAATTTTGTTCTGGAGAGTATCTGCTTCTGCCAACAAGCTTTATGTGAGCAGGCAGAAACACAAGTGAACATGATGCAGCGATAATGACCCAAATTTCAGCCGAATCTGAAATCTAACCTCAACCCAGGATCAATCAAACTGTCCTCCCTTTGCAAGAAGAATTCTCATTCTGAGGATCTAAAACTCTGTATGACTCTGAAACGGGTAGAAGTGCAGGAACACACACACAGAGAAGCGAACACTGTGTACTTCAGACTGCCTCTCCCCACCAGCCCCCCGCAGTTTTCATACTTGGCATAGAGACAAGCTCACTACCCGTATTCATTTTATAAAGATGAAAACACAATCAATACAGTGAGCCGGGAATTGGAAGTCATTTTCATTAGAGCTGTTGAGAGTTGTGCAGTCATTACCAGCAGATAGCACAGGGGGCCGTGGCTGCAGGCAGCCATTTGTATTCAACACGCCTGCCCTTCCTCTCTCCTTGCAGCCCCATCTTACCTCTTTCGTCTATCTCTGTCTATCTTCCTTCTCCAGATGCACTTTTTCCCTTCTCGCAACGTCCCGTCCACCTATAGAAACTCAACTTTCTAGGTCATGCCTCTCACTGCATCTTAGGAAAGGACTTATATTTATATATTTATCATTTATTTACATTTCATTTCATCTGGAGAACACTTGTAATAGACTCTCTGTTTCAGCCATTAAATGCACTCGTGGTTTTGTTTGTTTTTGTTATTGAGCTCCAACTGCTATTTCATATTTTCTTTTCCTGGATTTTTTGCCTCATCCCCCCCCCCCTCCTCCTCTTCCATTTGCTTGCTCCCTCCACACCAGATGTTTTCAAATGGAGGGAAACAAGTTAAAACACCACAACAAAATGCAACAAGAGAGACCCTCAGCACACGCTCAGGGGAAATAACAGTAGCTGGCAGTGGCCATTGGAAGTTGCAGCGGCAAAATAGAGGTGTTTTGTCTTTTTCTTTTCTCTTCACCCTCGGTGGCTCTGAGTGCTCTGAGCTCATTGTCATAAAAATGGAATCTGTCACCCCGCTATAAACCTCAGTCAAGGTAGAAAAGAGAACAAATACAGACGCTTGGTAGGCGCCCACCTACACAGCAACACTCGCAAGTGTACGAGCGTGGAAAGCCTGCAATTTGAAGACAAAGCTGCTTCACAGTTATTGTTTGCTTTTAGCTGTACACAAAGGGAGGAATGTCATTTTAATATGCCTTGTTTTTTTAATGTCCCAGCTCTCTTTGATTAGCCCTTTTCTTTCTAGTAAACAGTTGCCAGAAAATTTATTTAAAAAAGGTAAATTTGTTCAGCTTACGGCCGCAGAATAATTGCTGGAGAACTGTTAACAAATGTGGGAAAGGTTTTCGAGCGTTGTCATGAAGTGGACTCACAAATAGATGTTAAGGCAATAAGTCTTTTACTGATGATGATTAGTCTGACTTTACAGATATTTTTGGATGTTGTACTGAACTCTTCCTGGTGTTTCAAGCATCCTCCAGCTTCCCAAGGTTTGAGTCATGTGCCAACAACATTTCTTTAACAGAGAAACTCAAACTTAAACAAACAGAAGGAAAACATGATGTTGGAGATAACACAGCCTTTTCTTATGTTAAAAAAGTTGTGATTTGCACTTGTGAGTGTTGCGACACCGGCTCAAGGAAGACAGCACATAGCAGTCACAAACCACTTTGACATTCAAAGTAGGCAAAGAAACAAAAGTGGCAGCTGCGATGCAACTTCCAACGTGAGAGAGAAGCTTTAAAAGGCAAACCAACAGATGCCAGAGATCAGATACTGATTGCGATGGATTACCTATTTCTTATATAAAGGAAGCCTCTGCAAGCTGAATTTCTTCCTATAATGTGATTAATTCGGCTCAAGGATCAACATTTTATCAGGGTTTTACAAAAAGCATTGGTAAGATGTCCATGAATTTCAATTATCAAAGTCATACACAAGATAACTATAAGCCAGTTGCAGGGGAGGTTACAAATAACTGGGGAAAAAATGAGGAGCACATTCAAAGCAACTATGTGGTTTATGAAGGACCAGTAACCTAACAAGAGCGCTCTGATGCCAGCAAAGCTATTTATTATGTCTTAAAACCTTGTCAGTTTGGGCAAATTGACTCTGCAATTTGGTGCTTTGGGGTGTAATGAATATTGCAGCTCTTCGGGGCCACTAACAGCGCTGCAGGCTTTTGTTACTAAAAGGATCATCTATCACTTCCTCTCCCACTCTCGTTGTCCGGAGTTTATCTCAGATCTAACTGGCGTTTCCGTTTCAGGCCGCAGCGGGTGAACTGGGTGAAGGTGGACGACGACGTGCCGTCCCACGCCGTCATCACCGGCGGCGACCTTTACATCGAAAACCTCAACAAGTCCTACAATGGAACCTACCGCTGTATGGCCTCCAACTCGGTGGGGGAGTCTTTCGACGACTACATCCTCTACGTCTATGGTACGCACGTCAAACACCGACCACTTCACTGTCTCTCTTTCTATCTGTGCCTCTGGATCTTTCTTTCTCATTAGTTTTTTGTCCTTCAATATTTTTCTATTTTGGCTTAAAACAATATCAGATTCAAAACCTCCTCTTACACAAGACATGTCTTTAATCTCCCCCCCTTTATTGACTCTGGTGTAAAACTGAGAGTTTAATCTCAATTCTGTTTTTATAGACTGAGTAAAATATCCAGGTATTTTTCACAGTGTGTTTAACATAGACTGTACAGTTTTCAGAGATTGTCTCCTAACACCAGTATCATTATCATGTAGTCTGATGATTGGTGAGTTGTTGGCGCTGCTAGAACCCGCAGCATACTAACGACTGAGCTCATTAGCATAATCCCAGGTATGCAGACAGACTTTTAAACAAGGGCTGTGTTTTAATACAGGTGCCGTTTACTCTTAATCTCTCCCTGTTTCCACTGTTTGCACCGAGGATGTGGCCAATAGCAAAAGCATGTGGCTTCTCCGTGTCCACTTTGTTCGCTTGCTCCAGAAACACGGGATCCTGAGGCAGCATTAAGACACAATGGGGAAAACACTGTGGGCAAACTGTTCTGCTAAGCCTGCAAACTCATTATTACTATTACTCCAACTGGATTATATTTCACCCTCTCACCAGCGCCTGCAGCAGCAACACGCCCACACCCAAGCAGCTCCTTTAGATTTTTTTTTAAATTATTTACAAAGAGCTATATTTGCTACCAAAGAGGACGTCGAGGTCACGTCCTCAGTATCGTTTCTCTCTCTAGGTATTGTTCAGTTATTTTAATGACCTGAAGTTTATTACAATCTGCATTTACAAACATGTTTTACGCAGTGGATTTTGACGAAGTTCTGGGCCAAATTATTAAATTAAAATACAACAGAGGGATTTTTTGACAGCGTTGAAATAACATTTAGACTTGTAGGAAGATCATGTTTACCAAAAATATAAGTGACCAATTAAATGAAGTAATAAAATGAGGTAAACAATAAAACAATAAGAAAAAATCACATTGTTTTTGTGTTGACTTGTCAAGAAAAATTTGGAGCATTGGACAATTTGGGCACATGACCTCAGCATTTCTAAAAAAAAAAAAAAACCTGCTTTTGCTTTTTCTGTTTCCTCAAGATGAAGGTACAACCCTGATTCCAAAAAAGTTGGGAAGCTGTGAAAAACTTAAATGAACAGAACAGAATGCAATCATTTGCAAACAAACTGTGTTTACTGACAACAGTTTTACAAAGTGATCCTGAGTCCATGTGTTAATCTCCTTTATCCAGTCCTGTGTTTGACAAAGTGTTGAACCTCTCTCCATCCTCGCTTGTGAACGACTGAGTCTTTCCAGGATGAACCTTTCATACCCAATCATGATCCTATCACCTCTTACCAATGAACCTGTTTACCTGTGGAATGATCCAAACAGGTGTTTTCAATCAGTCCACAACTTTCACAGTCTTTTGTTGCTCCTGTCCCGACTTGTTTGAAACATGTTGCTGCCATCAAATTCAGAATAAGCAGATATTTACAAAATAGTAATGAGTATATGTCAAAAAAGATGATCCCATTCTCTTGTTTTACACAGCATCTCAACTTTATTGGAATCCAGGTTGTAGTTGAGGACTGAGTGAAAAATCACTGTGCATCAAATATAGACAGGACGTGGTTTAGTTCTGAGAGTCAGCTCCATTGAGTCGTTGGATTTCATTTTTAATATATGGATCCATGCGCCACATTATCATTTTATTACAAGCTGATGTAGTCAGTGTCGAGTCAATTTTATTTAGACGGCACAAAATTACAAATCCCAAATTTGCCTCAACGTTCTTTAGAAGCTGCACAGTCTTTATCCTTAGACCCTCGATTTGAATAAGGAAAAACCGACTGCTAACTGCTGTCAATCAACATAACCAGTTTTGTTTTTTCATTATTTTTTGCGCGGCGCTCCACAGCCAAGACCGAGCCCGGGATCAATAGATGAGTGTGGTGTGTGTGTTCTGTTGACTGCTTCCACCTCCTCCTGCCAGATTTCTTTGGCTTCCTGTCGATGTAGCATCCTTCCTCTCTTCCTCCATGTTACTCGCTCATCCTCATGAGCATTATTTTAACATGCTTTCATACTGTTGATTCCAATAACATTTTCTCCCTGAGCAGGGCATTACACTCTAATGTGCTCATTTTCCCCGGCCAAAATTACTTCACTATCACTTTTGGTAGACCCTGAGCCTGCAGAGAAATTATTTGGCTGCTATTGTCAGAGGGAATTAGCGGAGTGAAAAGACTTCTTTTTTTTATGTAGGGAGGGAAAAGGGACTCTCAATGCCTGACGGACACCAGCTGAATGGATGTTATTTACAGCAGAGAGAGCCGCTGTGCTAATGATGAGCGCAATAAAACAACAGAGAAAGCGCTGAAGATCAGGAAACAGCTTACTGCCACCTGCTATATTACAGCTGTTAGTCTATGCGAACAGTGCAGAGTCGGTCTGTGCGTGTCTATTCTGTTTGTAAGAATCAGCTTGACAGTTTTGGATTGAAGGCATTTTGCAGTCCTGACTTCTTTAAGAATTAGTCTCCAATTCAGCAGAAGGAATCAGAACCAGGATTAGTTCTAAGCTCGAGAGGATAAACAACTTAATAAACTCTTAACATCAATTTCAATTTCATGATAGTTTAGGATTTTTAAGATGGTTTGGGATCAAGAGTGTTAAAATCGGACGTGAGATTCAGGTTTGCAGTAATTGTTAAGTGAATCGTTAGAAGTTAAGACAAAGGTGCGTGTGTGTGTGTGCAAACGTGATCAGATCAACCACAGCACGCATGAAACAAAATCAATAAGAGCAACTGCACAAACGTGTTGTTGCTCACGTTTCTGATCCACAACTTTTTTCATGGAATATGAATTTTCTGGTCCTGCAGTTGTAGCAGGCTTTTTGTGCACGTCTCTCTCTCTCCCCGGGCCTAAACAACAAAACCCCATGGTGAGGGCTGCAAGTCGCCCCTCTCTCATCCGCCCACGCAACCCCCCCACGGTGAGAGAAAGACAAAGATAAACACGGTAATGCAGCACGCGGGCAACTAAAAGCCTTGCACCAAAAAAAAAAAAAAAAAAAGAACAGCCGCCATTAAGACCACAGAAGGCCTCCATCCTTTTAGAGCCAGTCTTTTGATGACTTTGATGTGTCTGTGGCCCCCACACCACTAATGTCTACTGTAATTCAACAGCAAATCATACCGAACCTTCGCCTTGCTAATGGGAAGACAGGATGTTGCGGCGGAGCTGTCAGAAACTGATTCTCATATTATGTTCCAGACCCCTTTGCACAACCACACACACACACACACACACACACACTCTCCTGCTCTTACCACCATCATGCATGCACCTCTGTAGTCGACCAGTTACTTAAACAGAAGGTGGGGAGAGGGGCGTGTATGTAGACACACACACGCACACACACACACACTCCGTAGAAGGAATCAGACAAGCAGTAGAGGTGTCAGCATGTACATATGCCCTTAGAAAGCATCTGGCTCCGGTTACAACATCGTGTTAGAATGATTAAATGAGTTCGTGCTTCAGTTTTGCACGTCTGTACTTTCACAACTAATGTTTGTGGTTTAAACTAACTCTGGTGTAGTGTGGTCCATTTGGCCTTTCCATCAAACTCCGGTGCCGACTAAACAACCGGACCAAGACAGCCTGAAAACAGAAAACAGACCGACCACAGTATCTGGGATAGATGGAGCATGTATCTGACATAATGTAGGTTAACTCCTGATACATCCACCAGCTGATCGTGATCGGTAAAGAAAGAGATCTCCAGATTGTACAAGCGATGGATAGTCTACATTTATACAACATGTACACATACATATACACATAAGAAGCAGAAGCAGTGTTGGTCTGTTGTCAGAATTACATTTCCCCATGTGGCTCCATGTAGCACTGAGGATGCAGGATGACAGTCTCCGAAACTGTCCAGTCAATGTTATGAGTCAGTCCATATGAGCCCATGATGCACCTCTTTGTTTTGTATTAAGTCAGTAACCAGACCGAAACTAGAAGGAAATAATGATTTGACAATTAGTTAGGATTTTAAATCTCCTGTAGTCTGAGACAGAAATTGAAAAAAAAAAAAAAAAAAAAACATGCTAATTTTTGTTCTCAAAAAAAACACACCACACTTGCAGACTATTTATTAAAGATGCATCTAGTTGAAATGCAGCAAGTAAAAAGAGGCCGACTCTAATCATGATAAACAGTTTGAGGGAATGTGCCATGTTTTAGATTCAGGGCGCGACAGTACCTCAAAAGCTGTCATGAAATAAACACAAATGTTTTCCACACCTCTCATGTTAACATTTAATTGTTTTAATTAAAAGTTGAAAAGCAGCCACGGCATCAACGCAAGATCCCAAACTGTACACGAGAGCTTTATAACAGAATGATAAAGTCCACCTCGCGCCTCCGCCCCCAACACTCGGCCTGCTTGACAGCCAGAACAAATGCAGCCACGGCCAACATCTCCTCTAATACATCTGATTCCCGAGTATTGTGACCCTAAGTGATGGAGAGCACTGTGAGACCGGCTGACACTAACAATGTTAACAGCGAACAGAATGCAGTCTGTACCGCTCTAACTCTCGCTGCCGCTCTTACTTCACAGGGTAAGAAAACACAGGCAGCGTGGTTTTCCTCTCGCAGCCGAGCGAGAGACCCGGCGCCGAGGGGTTTTATGTTGTTTACAGGCTGCCGCTTCCCCAATCTTCTTCCCTGCTCCTTTACCAGCTCCGGCCTTTATTGCACACGAGCAGCACGTTTAGTGACCCTGCTGCTCTCGCTCGTCCTCCTACTTACTTTACACTTCTTCTCCATTAAAGCGCACGGGAGTTTCTCTCCAAGTCGCCGGTAGCTCTTCGAGTGGCATCCGACGTGTCTTCCAGAGGTGCAAAGTGTACCAAAACATCCCATTCTCGCCGCGAGCGCTCTTAGTTTGCTGAAATTGCACTTGAGTGGAAGTGAAATTGCTGGTGTAAAATGTTATGAGGAGGAAGCGTAATTCCATCACTTCCAAAACAAATTTAGAAGGAGGTTGTGTTTTGAATCCTGTCTGGCTCTTATGAAGAAATTTTAAACTCTGGGATTATTCGGCTGATATTTTACATATTTCTCAGCCATGTGTTATTTATGATTTTACAGCCGTCCCAATTTCAAATTTATACATGGACAACACCCCAATATAATGTCAGAAAAATCAATACCAAAATACATTGACCGTCTTTTTCTATACGAAATGTCTGTTTCCGCCATGAGATTCCAAAATTGCCAAGCTTGGAGGAAACTAGCCTTCAGTTTTTTTGTCTGACAGATCACCATTGATAAAAGTTTGGTCACTTTTAACATCCTCATCCTCATAGAACATAAAAATTTCTGAGACATACATGAGGCCCAACCTTGACTTACTCTGAAAGAAACCAATTGTTCAAAATCTGAGATCAGAACTAAAGTATATTGCATTATATTTTTTACTTTTTTGGGTCTTCAGTCTTGAAAGATAAAGTCAAAGCAAGAGTTCAGAGACACAGAATAGGCCAATATCTTCTGCTCTTTCACAGCATCAGCATCCACAAATGTCACTTTGAGTCAATGTCAAGTTTATATGTAAAGCCCTGAATCACAGCGAGAGTGTCAGGTTTATACAGGGAACAAGGACGCCTCCGGAAGAGGCCAAGGAAAAAGTCAATACAGGGAAAATGGGAGGAACCTTGGGATGGATAAAATATCGGTAACTCTTGCTGAGCTAAGAGGCCCTAAATAGGAAGCATGATAAAACAGCACATCAATAATACAGTTAGACAGGTAGGTTAGAAAGGCAGCGTGAAGCAGGAAACAGAACAGAGGGAAAGAGCCAGTCTGTAAAAATCTCTAACGTTTGTGCCGCCCAGTGGTCGAACGGCAAAAAGACTCTTTAAAGTGCAGAGCAGCTCCGCCTCCCGAGCGTCAAGCAAGACCTCAATCCGAATTCTGACACCTGTCACCTGTCAAATGTGCAAAATGTTAGAAGCAAAGGGAAAATGCAGCTCAGACATGGCTTGTTATTCCTCCTCACATATCCCAATAAATATTTCATTGGCAAGGTTAAGTCGTATTTGTGCCTGAAACTCGGCAGCATTTTTTCTAATATACTGTAATAGTTTTGGAAATACACAGACTACTACAGATGTGTCGAATCAGAAAACACTCAAATGCCTATTTTACTTTTCACAATGTCTCGAATAGCTTCTCCCCTTCAAAATAAAAGCAGACCTCTCTCATTACTGCATGGTCAAAATTTGTTGCTTTTCCCACATTTTCCTGATGCCACATTACTTTTTAAAGTTTCCAGAGATGAAAGGTACTTCCAAAGTTCCTCCCACAGATTAAACACACCCTTTGATTTAACAGATTTTAAAGGACTGGCTAAAGCTCGAGTAGATTAGACTATAGCATGCCTTACTCTATTAGCTATATTACACAGCACTTTGCTATAATATAATATAATATAATATAATATAATATAATATAATAAGGCAGCCTGCAGTTCACATACAATGTAAATGAACTTTGCAGTGAGACATATTGTGTCATATATTTTCCATATTCATAGATTCTGGAATTATATTCTGAAAGGAAAAGATCTTTTAAAGTCGACTCAGTCTGGTCTGAAGCTCATCCACCCCATCGGTCCACAATACCAGTCATTGTTAGCTCGCCCGTCTTTGAATTATACTATACACTACACTATACTATACTATACTGTACTACACTATGCTTTACTATATTACACTCATTTACTATAATGTTTGTCCAAAATTGAACCATTACTTCTACTTAATGAAAATTAAGTCATTGTCATTATGTGGCACGTCTTAGCATAAAGTATCGTTGGTTTATGGGTTTAAAGTTTTTATTTATTATAAGATATACGTTTTCTTCATGTAGCATCAATTCCTCTGGAGCTCATTTTTCTTCAGGCTTCATATTGTTTGCTGTGATTACCGCCTCCGTGCAAATGTAGCCTGTGTCTCTCATACGTGCGCTCACGTGCGCCGGCTTCAGCGGGAATGATTCCTGTCAGGCTGTGTCTCGCAGCTTCCCGCGGTCCTGCTCCATTCGTTCAGACCAGAAACACTGATTCATAAGCCTCATCAGTAAACAAGGCCCGGTGACTCAGCGGGAGGAAAAACACATTCTGCCTGTCACATTTGAAAGTCAATGAGCTCCGGTGTTTCTTTGATACATTGCACCAGCTCGCCGCAAAAAAGGGAAATGTAATGTACATCCAGTCAATCTCACCAGTCTTGCTTTTAATCTTTATTTGCTTGTTTTTTCACTTTTTTTTTACTGCTAAGTTTTTAATGAGTTATTGACACTGATGATCCCAAACATCTGCTGGACCCTCGCAGTTCATCATAGGATGAAACCAATTAGACAGCACCACCCCCGAGCTCTCAGGCATTTGTGAGACTCATCAGCTCGAGCTTCGTCCGCCGGCCGACTTCCCAACAGATCGCTGCTCGCCGCCTTTGTCTGCACGTCGGTCCGCGCAGGCTTTTGTGTTGTCAAGGTTGTCTTTAAAAGAAGCGAATTGTCGATAGATTAAAAACATATCGTACATCAGCGGAGTTTGAATACTGATCCAGATCACCTTAAGGCCTTAATTTGCATTTTTAAAATTGCCTCAGGCGGAGTTCTGTGGGGCTACACGGTCCTCTCTGCCTTGTACTTGAATCACTTTTTCTTCAAGTGCAAAAAATAGATGATTTTCTAAACTAACAACCCTGAACACATTTGTGCAGTAACTATGAACAACGTGTGCCCTCAGGGAAGACTACTTTTATATGATAAACAACCTCTGCACCCTTAGGGAAGACATTACAGACGATGGGATAACTTTTATTATCTATAATAGAACTTTGGGATGTGCGCATTTTCAATTTGACACGATCTCATAGTGAAAACACCTTCGCTTGAAACAGGAATTGCTGTTGTACATTTAGTAAGACAATGTCAAAAAAAAAAAAAATGTGACGTAGAAAAGTAAGAAAGTTAGAGAACAGTCCAGAGTTCCCACGTTGCACTGCTGGTTCAATTACTGTCATTGAAACCAGTGACACTTGCAATCAAAAATCCATAAATGACACTTGCAATCAAAAATAATTGCTCCATTTTTCCTTCTTTCCTTGAACATGTTATCTACAGTTTGTCTCTTCTGGCAATCAATCATGGTGATGATGATAACTTTCAATGCCATTCGTTCATCTTTCTTTGAAACCAGGATACAAATATATAGTTTACTCTTAATAAAGGTTGAGTAATTTCCTAAAGTACTTGGTCACCGCAGACAGAAGTAAAGTATAATTGAAACTTTTTCAATAAGTAAGAATAAGCTATACAGACAATACTACAATTATACGTTAGTAGGTTTAAGTCATTGTTGGTTTTGGTCTGTTCACAATTACAAAGACACGAACAATTGCCAACACTTGATAGTTGTTATAATCTTGTAGTAATTTAGAATTAGTTAGAAATTCACCATGCAAACAAATGCATTTAATTTCATATGCACTGTCACATACTTTATTTCTTTTTATACATTAGTTACATTTTCCAACTCGTCTTTATGTAGTGAAACAAAACTGAAGCAAGAAAAGTATCAGCAGCAGCAGTTTAGAGCTGCACATCCTGACATGACGATGCACGTTGTCTACGGGGAAGAGAAATAATAACGGTTACCATTTTGTCACTTGTGCCACCAGCAAGAAATAAACGCTGCGGCTGCAGCTTGTGCCGTTTTATAGCTGTTGTGTGCGTCCAGTAAAACTGCAACATAGCTGATACAAAGTCCAACCATGCACCATCGCATAAAAGCCAATGACATTAATGACACGGTCCTTGTAACCACTAAAAAAGCCTCTTCCGTCTCCTTGACTCCCGTCTCCTCCCCCGTCTCCATCCGTACACATTTCCTTTCCCCGCCTTCCTATAACACCTCATTTCATTTAGCGTGGACGAGCCTTCCTCCTTATCAGTGGCCGCAGATTACCTTTTTTTTTTTCTCCAGCCTTTTAATAACCTTTTAATAACCACAACAGGTTTTCGGTCCATTCCCAGGCAATCAGAGCGACATGGGAGGTCTCTAACCAAGCGGCGCTGTCAGCGGCTTCATATCAGTGCAGCTCTGCCACTTCAACAAGGAAAATGTCACTTTTGATATCTCCCCCTGGTCATTGTCAGTGTGGGGAGTCGAACCCAGCTAATGAAGTAAAAAGGGAAAAGCTGTGGGAGGAAAAATGTTCTCCGGTCAGAGTCTTGTGTACTCAACAACCCTGCTTCATGCTGTTTTTATTTCTTTCTTATATTGTGTCCCTTCTTCTGTTTTTATGTTTTGTCATTGTGTTTGAGTTCACACATCAATCTTTGCTTTTTTCTTTGCCAGCGTCCTCATCAACTTTGCACCCTTTTCCTCGGAGATATTAAGAATGCACGGGCACGTTTGTTTGTCAAGATAGCTCGCCGCATAACAATGACAGCATAAGTACAACGCCAGCATGTGTTACTCATTAGACATTTAATCACTTCTAACAACCGTGCGCTCGCTAGCATTGTCAGTATATCATGTCATGGTGTGTAGCCCGTGAGTAGACATAAAAGAGAAGAGTTCCCAACAAGATCTTTGATCAAGCTCAGATGAGCGAATGTGTTGCACTGTCATCGTGGCGCGTACAGTATTTAATGCATTGCCGTCGCCAATTCATCAAAAAGTCTGCGGCAGACCTTTAACTCACACACGCGTGGTTACACACAATGAGCCGTTGGTCGTATATCAAACGGCGATACCATCGTTTCACTGTGACTTTACTTTATCCTCATGGCTTTTATACTCATTTGTTTCCCCCCCTGTGTTTGTCATGTATTTGTCCTCTCATCCAGATGCTCCCACCACTACCCCTATACCCACCACAGCCACCACCACCACCACCACCATCACCACCACCATCTCCTACCCCGAAGCCAATCAAGGTACAGTATCACCCTCACACGACCTGTTACCCGAGTGTGTATATGTGTGTGTGTGTGTGTGTGTTTTTGCACCACCTTGAATCACTCCATGTATCTCCATCATCATGCCACAGAATCAATCATATTCCTATGCATGTTCATTGACAAATAAGTTCAGTTCAGTTCCTGTCATCACCTACCAATTTGTTTTTAAAAGCTTCAGTTCATTCCAAACGCTTTTCATCATTTAACAGGTCAAAATTAATGTCTGAGGCTGCAACATGTATTCACGTGCTGTAAATTCTCAAATACAGTAAAAGCCAGTGGAAGAATAGGACAGGCTGAGTTTCACATCAAACCTGAACTGAGGGGAAGCTTGATCACCTCCTGCTTCCATTCACACATGAAGAAAGGCAGTAAATGGATCTATTGTAGAAATTATTTGGTCCCAAGGTCAAGAATGAACTCACTGAACCAGTTGAAGCTCAAGATAAGATCAACATTTTAGGAAGTGTGTTTTTTTTTTCACATAAGTGAGATGAGAAGATCAAAATAATTCTCATGTTTGCACTACATGTTTCAACTTGACGAGATATTTCCACCTGTTTTTAATCTTTATGCAAAGTTAAGGTAACCACATCCTGACTGCAGTGTCACTCTTAATCCACCGACATCGATGTTCTCATCTCATTCTGGGAAAAAAAGTGCATGAACATGTTTCTCAAAATTTTGAACTGTTCCTTTAACTATAAAACATGGCCTCTCTGCTATATAAATCTTCTGCTGTCCTTTAAAAATTGTGTCTAATAATGTGGATGTGTGCATTTTAGTTTCCGCCATGAACAACTTTGAGTAAGGTTGTAAACTTTTACATTAACATAGCACATTATGAATCACTGTGACGCCCCCTGCTGTTAGTCAGCGAGGTCGGGTTTTTCACTCTGTTTAAACATTGAACACGATGTGTCTCTATGCGTCATGTCATGGCCCGACTCCTATAAAACGGTGTTTAACGTGGAAAGATGACAGATGAAAATGGACTTTGTGAGTAATTACAGCACTCACCAGCACAAAGTGATGTGTCCCCCATGAGTTTTTCTCCTTTTCAGATGTGTGGGTGTGTTGGGTTGGGATTGAGCGGACAAACAGCGGGCCGCGGCCTTACTCGTGTTGCTTGGTTGTCAGTGCGAGCTCTCAGGGCAGCTGGGTGGCTGTCAGGACTGTTCCCCAAATCCTTTCACAGCAGGGATTCACAACAGGCCTGGTGCACAAAAACACATTCCCCAACAAACTGCTGCTCCATCACACAGGAAATACATTCATTAGAAACAGCAATGCGGTGTGATATCACCTCGAGTGGCATGATGGGAAAAGGCTAAAGCAAACAAATTGCCAAGGAGGCCATAAATCATGAAGTATGGATACTGGATCCACTGTGATAATTCTATTAGTTCGATAATTGTCCTATAACATTCTCTGGCTGCAGACTCAAGAAATGCCTTTGATATGAAACACATCTCTCATTCATAAAGTCAATTAAAGATCATACTCGAGGTGGGCTGTGGGAAGAGGGTAGCGACGGGGAGGAACAATAACTGAACATGAGCACTTGAAAATTAGGCCCTTTTGAAATAAGCAAATTTTATCTCGCTCTTTCAGAAACAGAACTGGGGGCTATTGTGAGTATAAATCTCCAAAGGGCGCAGATAGAAAACATCACTTTATGCTTCGACTCAGGAATCAGCCCGAGCTCCAAATGCAATCAAAGCCTCTCTGACAGACCGCTCAATTGGAACAAATCTCACGAGGCTGGCAGAAATCACAGGCATTGTGCTTGATTATGCCATCTGATTGGATTAAAGAGAATACCTATCTATGCAGGCTGATTGATAGCTCCTTTGCCTCCGAGTCTGGAGTCTGCACGGGCCTATTCTGATTATAGCTATCCCGACTGGCTCACACTCGGATGCTGATTATTTCTAATGTGCATGATGAGAATAAGTGTTACTTTATAGGTAAATAATAATACTTAAGACGTTTATTTTCTGAAAAAAAATGACCTGCACAAAATTGGTGAATTACACAGTGAATAAAAGAGAAGCACCATGTAACTCGGAACTTCAATGAAAAAATAACACAGCTTACAGAAGAAAAGTTTAATTCATAAGCTGTGAAATGCACTTTTGCTCAATTCAGCTCAATCATGGGTTTTGCTGCTACAGTCTTACTGGCTCCATGGCCAGTATCTTATAATGTAATCTAATGGAAGCTCATCTGATAAATTAGATTCAAGTCCTGGACTTAGTACAAAAGTACACATTTTAGGCACTTTTACTTTACTTTTTCATCAACTCAACTACATTGTAACTCACTTTTAAAAGAAGAAACATGTCAGCCTTTCAAAGTCCTCAACATTAAACTCAACATTAAACCTCTTCAAGGCAACTTTAAGTGTGAAGCCTGTAAAAACTGCCAACAAACCAAAAACCTTAAATCTTGCCTCCCAATGCAAAAACCATAAATATTAAGAACTTTATTACCTGTAAAACATATATATATATATGTAGGAGCTCAATGATGGAACCAGTCCTGTTGCATTTCATCTCTTTTCCTAGGCGTAGATGTGATCAGCCAAAGAGGTGGTAAAGAATCAGAGAGACACATTTTTGGATTTTCTTTTCCAAATGTTTATTTCCAGGAGTCATGAATGAGGACTTTACAATTAATGATTAGAGTGGTCCTTAAATATCTCTCATTTATGTGGTTTTTATGATGCATTTTTTAAGAAGTATCTTGTTGCTCTTCCTCCTTTATACGGCACTTTATAAAAAGCTTTTTAATTTAAAGTGTTTTTTTTTTTTTAAAGTACCATCAAATAGGTACAGTTTTGGGTTAAAGCCTCTATCATATAAATTTAAGTGTCACCACTTTATGGACCAAAACCTGCCTCTCTGCCAATGATTGCTCTTAAATCACATGACCATATTTCCAACTCAACTTTGCAGGTGTCCTGATACGTGGATGTATGTGATTGGTTGTCTTGTATATTTTTTTCATACCTTCCCATTAGTCAAACAATACAGTCCCATTTAAGTGATGCTGGAGTTTTGGCTTCGTTTCTCTCCCTCCTCCATGCACCTGGTGAAGTTGTGCTCATCTGCTTCTGCCGTGCCAATGTTTTCAGGTTAAAACAACCCACTTACAGTTTCTGCCAGATGTCCTCTCTTTGCTTTCAACTGTCATGGGCATTCCATTATTACTGAGTATATAGATTGAAGGCAGCAGACTCATATGGCCATAATACGCTCTGCCAGTTGATTTCATTTACCCACAGCGTGCCGCACAGATCAGAGACCCAGTGCCAAATGAATCTATCAGACTGGGATTGAGGGTTTTTTTTTATCGGTTACCCATTAGAAGGACAGAATAGAGCACTTTAAAAAATCTATTAGAGCCCCAACACATGCCTCTTAAGTGCTTGGTGGGGTTCAGAAAGTGACACGGAGAAATTACTACATTTCTATTTCCACGACTAAATAAATTTCTAAATGTCGATATCTTGCTCCTGCAATTAGGACTTATTATTATCATTTTAATGTTTCTGCAAACATGTTTCAGGAGCTGGGTTTTCTTCAGCATCCCCCGTTTCTTTCCCCGGGTTGCTCGGCTTGTCCATATTCTTTTTGTCTGCCATTTCTGTGCCAGCGAGGAAGAAAGATTTTCCTTGAAAAGCAACATTTTGTGCTCTCCTCAGGGGCAGCAGTCTATTATCTTTTTAGTGGTAGTCAGGGCCAACAGGAAGTCTTTTATGAAACGCAAGTCGACCCCGAAAGTGCAAATGCGCCGCTGTTTTTGCGAGGACTCGACATTCATCCTCCCACAAACTCTGTCTCTCTCATCGCCTCACCTCTCCCTCCTCCATCGACGCGATATGACTAATCATGCCCTAATTCAACACACCATCGAGTGAACAATGCCACTTAATCCCCGAGTGAAGAAAATAGATAATAAATGCGCACCTCGTGCAAATAAAACAATCAGGCGGCAGGCTAGCATTACTTTTAATTGATGAAAGACCATAAACGGTGCTGACAACCAATTCATTTAACCCACACTACAGACAGGACAACAAAACAGGCGAAGGGAAGGGAAGAGAAACAAATATCCATTACATTTGTCAAGGTCTTAAATTACATAAACACCATCTGGAGAAGTGACTTAAGAATTTTATTAATTTAGATGTGCCTCCACCTCACATTCTCCCCAATAACACATTCACACCGTGCGCCAGATAATGTGTGATATTGTTCCCACTTTGCTCCCTTTGAGTCCTTGTCCATTTTGAAATTGGAGCAGCCAGCTATAACTAATTTGATTAAGGTCGATAGCGGCACAATAACTGCCGTCATGTGACGTACGGCCCGGAGAGAGCATCAATGATATTATAGCGCTGAACATCACGGACAACAGCGGTCTGGAGCCCAACACATCTTGTTAATGTGGACGTAGATTTTCTTCTGGAGGTATTACTGTGGCCCTCAATGACCAAGAGGAGATGAAAGCCGTAAAGAAGGGCCAGGAGGTAATCAGCTGGCTACATAATATCTGAAAAGTACCACCAGTGAAGACGGATACGCAGCCGTTCAACTCAGTATCTACACATATACTCATATCTAGACGAGATTACAGCTCCTAGACTGCATAGTGTTTTAAATGTATTCAAATAACTGCGGAATTTATAGTATTGCAGAACTCTTTGTAGTCACATCTTAAAAAGAAGAAGATACAAATCACTCTATATTTGATATTGTCGTACAGTGTGGAAATGTGTTTTCAGCATTTTAGGGGGATTAAACAAACTAATATTGAAGAAAAGTTCGTAGTTCTGTGAGGCCTTCTGAAGCTCAGCTGTGTTTTGAGCTAAACACTAAGATCAGGATCCGAACATGCAACAATACTAACATGCTGATGGTATGACGTTTACCATGTCCACCATCTTAGTTTAGTGTGTTGCATGCTAACGTTTGCTAAATAGCAATGTGCAGCTAAGGCTGATGGGAACGTCATTAGTTTTTGCAAGTATTTGGTCAAAAAACAACGTGTTAGACAAATGACTTGATGCTACATGAAAAGTTACCCAAATTATCACAATTCATTGTGAGGTGGGCCTGAATATCTGCACCAAAATTTACTGAAAAACTGCACTAAACTTTTTTTTTTTTGACTAAATTTGACCTTGTAGACAAAAACCAACAAAAAATATGAGCCTCATGGTGACACTGTCCCTAAAGGCCTGAATATACTCTCAAACACACGAACAGCTGCAAACACCACAGACGTGTTGTAGTTCTGTTCATGCTATTTTTTATTATATAAAAATACTGCTTTAATTATTGTTTATACAACAAATTGGTGATATGTGATTGTCCACACAAATCCTACACTTACACCCTCTGATGATGAAGTTTATGTCATGCAAAGGTTTCATGTCAGCTTAAGAAATAGTTCACAGCAGGTTCTGTCATATATCTTACGTTTAAGATCCTGTTTTGTCGTTTGCCTCAGTTGAAGTTGCAAAAAACAAGTGACCAACAACTTACAACATAAATGAGAAGTCAGTATTTGCTGTTTGTTCCTCGGGCCTCAGAAATAGTTTCTTCTTAGATTCACTGTTTTTCCACCAACATTCAACAGCTCTTCCAGGCAGAAATCTATTGTCGAAGAGAAAGAGACACCAGATTATATCAACACAGCTCTGTGGGGGAGGCAAAATTCTGGAAAATGCAGGAAATCACAAACTAAAACCGAGGCAAGAGACGGCAGGTCAGAGAAAGTGGATCCAACAAAAAAGTAATCTAGCTGCCAGCGGGGACACCAAGCAGCCTGTTGGCATTTTCTCTACCACGGGGTTCCACCTAATGCATTTCTGCCAATATAATTATGATTGGCATGCAGTTATCTCTGCATGTTGAGCTGGATGTCGTGTCACGGCGAGTCACCAAAGGGCTCATGGGAAGCGTGGCGACCAGTCATGGAGCTGATGTGTCCGCATCATGTCTGTAAATGTCAGCGAGGATGCCGCCGATGTCTCAGTTGACCTGTGAGGCTGGAGATGGTGGACGAGGGGGAGGCTGCTCAAAAATGGACAGGCAATCACTCAGCGGCAGACATATTGAATGGTCCCACACGGCTGCCGCCCACGGTGTAATAAGGGTTACCGGGCCGTGCTGCCTTTCGCTTGGCCGGGGCTTGCAGGGACAGAGGCTTTCGTTTTACATTTTGATGCCAATGAACACTAGGGCATTACTGTAAGTGGTGGCAGAGACAAAAAGAGGCAATCACTTTCTTCTGAGCTCGCACTGTTTTGCCCCATAGCAAGATTGTAGATATGGTTGTTGGACTATTGGAAAAATGTTAAATCCCTTGAAAATAAAAGTCCTCCAATCAATCATATCCACATTTTCATTTCATTTTCAAATTTCATTCTTGTCTGTACCTGTGGACCCAACGACAAGTCATGGCCCAAGCACTCACCCAAGTCCTTATTTAGTCAAACTTTTTTTTCATGGCGAGAGTGTTTTATCTTTAACCCTTTAGATATTGAACAGGCGGTCGAACAGTCTTCTCTAAGCAAACCTTTGATGTCTTGCATTTAAAATCAGAAAGTATAATTCCTTAGTCAAGATCAAATTTTTGGCTCCTCATATGAACAAGTCTTGCCACAGTTAACATTAATGAAAATGAATTGAAGCAGTGTAGTTTGATATTTGATTGGTTTTATTTTACAGCGAGGACACAACCGCAGAATCTTTAAATAGTCAAATTGCTCCTCAGGGCTGCAGTGATGGAGAACAAGTATAAAACGGGCCTCAATGAGCCAATACTTGTCAAGAATCCTGTTGTGTCTGAAAGAATGTCAGCTCAATTAATATGCAGCTGCAAATATCACACATCATTGATAACCGGTCAACTGGCTTCGTGTTTGTTATATTAAAGCAACAGCAGTACAAACATTTCTTACATCTCTTGACAGTGTGATCTTTATTACTTGTCACTTGAACACATTGCTTTGGTCTGTGGTCGGATGCTGTAATCAGGATCCAGTAAGTTGATCTGCTCAGAGTTTACATGTTGTTATTGATCAGATTTGCCTTGAGGCAAAGGTTACTGAGGTTTTAAAATGTGCCTGTCGTGTGACACCATGAACCCTTTTTTAAAGCCAAACTCAACCAGCTTAACTTGTTTAAGCACAGGTGCAAACTACAATAAAAGCTTGCCTCAATAATGGAAAAATCAATTCAGTATCTCATGCTGAGGCACTAATAGTGTTTTCACTGAGGTGTACTAAATATGCTTAGAAATTGTCAGTGTAATGACTGGCCTGTGGCATTATTTAGCACTGACATGTGTCAGCTACTCAAGGACCCTGTAGAAAAATGGATCCTCAGTAATTCTGAGATGAACTCGATACGGCCTCACCTTGCGAGATTGTTCCTCGCACCACGAGCCTCTGGCAGCAGAGCTAAGATGTGGCATTGGCCTTCTGCTCCCTGAGCAATTACACATTAGCACTCAGCACCATTCTCTCTCTTACACAAACATCTGTCCGTGTCTTGATCGCTCACAGGCACTTTCTCAAGCCTCTGCCGAGACAGAACGCCAAGGAAACGAAAGCGCACCAATGTACATTTAGCCTCTCGAAATGACATTGCGGCAGTCGAAGCTGTCTCGGTCCAACATGATCTGTTTTTGTTTGTTTTTCCCGTCCATATTCCAGAGTTGACCAAATGTTGCTTTTATCATTTTAGATTAATTTCAGCACTTTGGCTGCGTTTAAAGGTTGACACTTTGATGCAGATGCACTTTGATAAACACTTAGAAAGCCGTGTTTTCGGACAAGCTCCATTTGTCAGTGGCAAGCGTCTCCCTCATAAGTGTTTTTAAAAGGCACATGTTTCCTCCAGCACCGCATTTCATTCTCAGCAAGGTGCGATCCCTGCTTCAGCCTCGCTGCGCTATAATAAGCTGGAGTGCAGTCGACTGCAGCCTCATCTGAAAGTGTTATAGTGCATCGTGGCAACATCTGCTCTGACTGAGATTCATCTCTATTCTGTACATCGGTTAGATCTGATGTAAAATCAATCTAATTAATGCAGCCAGTCTCACTGTTTGTACGTGCAGCAGGCTGATGGCTCTCAAACAGAGGCAGAGCTACAAAGGAGTGTTGTTTTAGCAAATGGCTTCATGATTTTTAATATGCAGACTTTCTTAGAAAACAACCAAACAAAAATGTCTGAATTTGCCACATAAATAATTATCTTGAAATAACTTTTGGAGCAAAACCAAAAACAACCTTGATATATCCACACATGTATTTTTACACCAGGCAGCATTCAAAGATGTGAACAGCCCCAAATACTTCACCAAATACTTCAAAACCCCCTAAACTGTTGTCTTGTTTGTTTTCCTCCTGACCAGCTGTGTTACTGACAGAACTGGTGAAGCAGTTTGAAGCTGCAGCGCTGCGGCACAGATGTCACATCTATGGAGACGTGTAGGTTTTAGACAGAAGGATGCTTCAATCCAAGTGCTTGTCAGATCTCATCCAACATCATCTGAAACCCACTTTCAGAAAGTGGAATCAATGGGGGCTGAAACTTTCTGAAAACTTTCTGAAACATGCAAACTGACAATCATGTCCGCTTTTCTAAAACGTGTCTGGTGGACAGCGGCACGCCCGCTGCACCAGATCTTCTCCAGCAGCAGCAACATTAGGGGTCACTAGTACTCAGGTCACTACCCTCAGCAAAGGCCACTACAATAACTCAGTTTGATACAGCCTGCAAGGCAATTCAGAAATCAAAGAACACGTAACTCAGAAGCACAAAAATTCATCTGTGATAAAAGAAAATCATAACTGATCCAAACTTGGAAACCCAGCTGTGAGTCATCATCATCACTTCCATCTGACATCAGACACACGGGTTCAGCCATCGCATTAGAGGTTAGTGTGACGTGTGTGTGTGTTCAATAATTTAGTACGAAAGATGTTATACAGATTGAAATGACCCCACCTCTGATGTCAAATGAAAACTACATGCTTTCATTTCATGAACCCTGTTGCTGAACGTCTCGTCCACACCGAGCCGCCGCAACACTGAACTCTTCTGTTGAAACTTTACTTGCCATACAAATCGTTCCCTTTGTAAATAGATGGCGAAGTGTTTTCCAAGTCGCTCGCTGTTACATCAGGACAGCTGCGCAATTATTTCCTCTTGATAGTCTGTCTTTTCTCTGCACCAGCTCTGCCTTCAGCACATGATAATAGTCTCTTCCATATCTCCGCAAGCAGTCGCCACACTCCCCTCTGAGTGGAGCGTCCAGTGTGTGCAGTGGAAAGTGTATCTGTGCGTATGTGTGTGTGTGTGTGTGTGTGTGTGTGTGTGTGTGTGTGTGTGTGTAACCTTATGTTTATCTCTGCACTGCCTTTGGTTCCTTTTGATTTCCCTTAAGCCTTATGTCTTTTGTCATGTTCTGGTCTTCTGAATGCTTGCTTATGGGTGTCATTTGTTTTCTCCCCCTGCCCCGCTCCCTCCCTCCCTGCCTCCTCCCCCATTTCTCCTTTATTTGCATGCTGTTCCTCCTGTTCCACACCTCCCTCCTCAACTGCCATGTCCTCTCCTTGTGTGCTCAGACACTGCGCCCAGCACTGAACCTGCAGCTCATGGTTGGTATCTTTACTTTCCTCTATATGTCTCTTTTTTTTGAACTTGTATTCTGTCTCTGCAGCATGCTCACTTTTACTGTTGCACAGTTGTTGTGCCAGGTTGCCCGGCCTGGAAATGTCAGTCGGGCGCCCGGTGTTGGTCACTCATTGATCGTACTGACCTGTTTTCTGAGGCCACAGAGCGACAACTGCCAAGGAACAGTCAGGCTGCATTCCATTTTTGTTGCATTAATTGTGCCACGAGGATGTTTATATCACTTACTGTCATTGCATTGAGCCACAGCATAAACATCCTTTTTGTCTCCTCTTCGCCTGAACTGCACTTGTGGCAAATGGTTGCACCATCTCACCAATTACAGTGTTTTTCCTGAAGGTGCCACAGAGGAATAAAACCCACTCTGAGGCCAGGACTGATTATATCAACAGCATGAGATGATTTTGTGTCGAGGCAAAAATAGACCTCATTTACTCGTTCTCATTAATTTGAATGAAAATGATATAGATCGTTTTCTCATTTTGCCTAATTTGCATCCCCCTTTTTTTTTCATTATTTTGTGGCTCCAGTTTCATAATTTGTATGAACAAATTCATGAACGTATGGTTGCAAACTTTCTATTAAGCATGAACGCAGGAAATTTTAAATTGACTTCACTCACTTGCTGTAGTGATCAAATTAAGGGCCTGCGTAGCAAAAAGAAGCTATAGGTCTTTCCCACTTTATTTAGGAATATGTGTGTCGTAAAGTTTCACACAGACAAACAAGACAAGACTAATCAAATTACCACAAACACAGAGACAGGGTTTGGGTCCCTGAGGGTCCGGGGCCCCAGGGCAAACGCCTGCTTTTCCCAGAAAGGGGATCCAGCCTTGTTTGACATAAATATTTGAATGAATTTCTTGTTTTGTTTGTTTTCACTGGAAAGTCAGATTTGAACAAAATTAAAGTCGGGGCCTGACTCGTTGAGGTGAATGAGGTCTGAGCAACTCAAGCGTCTTCAAGAAAGCACATCGAAAGCAGCCAGCTAATCTTTTTAAATGATAAATTATGATGATTCACATTTAAGGGGAACATCGATTTAGTTGTAAAAGTGGCAGAGACATTTGAGATGGAAGTTATTTTTACATTATATGATGTGAGTCATTGGACTTCCTGTGCTCAAGATTTTACAATTAAATTTAAGCTTGAATGCATGAAAGAGGGATTCTTTTTCATTTTACAGTCAGAGTTTTTCCATTATGTACCTTAAAACAAATTTGTAACCTCTGTCTCATATTGGTATTTTACTCTATAAGAAATCTTTTATTACAAACTGTTTGAATGTCATGCATATATAAATCTATCTTCAGATACATCAAAGTAACATTTAAAAATTAGTTGGTTGACGGCCAAGCTGTTTCACCTCTCCATTGCTCATGCAGGTTTTTTTTTTTTTTTTACTGGATTGTGAGTGTTAAATATGCTGGGACTGTAGGTTGGACCTGCGAGTGAAGAGCAGCGCTGTACGTGAATCCATAAGTTGATGTCAGTGATAGATCTTCCCACTTGAAGGTGCTTTACCTCGATGCTCAGTGTGGTTCTGTTTGCACACGGCATCATGGTTGGATTCAGTTTTAATTCCAAATGAATTCTCTAGTAAATATAATTAGTTGTTTAATATTATTAACTGCTCTTATTTGTTTCGAACACATTGGCCGACTTTGTTGTTTTTCCAGAATATTCAGCAGGGATGATGGTGAAAACAAAATGACATCTATAAAACAGAAATGTCCCCGAACTGGCAAGCTTTAAAAGTTTGGACTTAACCTTCACTGACGCAAACATGACTCCAAATTAAAGGTGATGTTTCTGTGTGAGTGCTGGATGTTGAAATAAGCAATCGTTGAGAAATTCATCATATGAACTTATGAAGGTGATCATGTCTAAATATGGTGTTCAGAACTTGTTTCCTTTGCCCCCGAGTGAGATGCAGGTTGCACATCAATTAGTAATTGCTTCTCGAGGTTTTCACGACCTGTGACTTGTTTCAGTCTGTTCGCATCCTCTGATTACAGTAAGTGTAAAAGGAGCAGGTGTCACATCCTGTTTGATTTGTTTAAAAAAAAAGGGGGAGGAACATTCAAAACATTGATATTCAGTTCCAGTATTTCTCTCATAAAATATTTGTAAAGGGCAAAAGAACACGGGCTAAAACCAGATGAATGGATTTTCACGGTGGATTGATGGAGATGGGATTTCATTAATATGCATACACTATTTGTTGAATGAACATTAGTGGAAGGTTCTGGTGTTTTATCGAATATTTAAATATAATTAACACTCGCTTATTCCACAAGGCTCGTGCTGATGTGAAATCAAGCTTTCAGTGGAAATGTTACGCAGTTTGTTTTTTGCACCGGTTGACAAATCATTTCGACACATGAAATGCCTTTTTCTTTTCTTAATGCATCAACCAGCCACACAACAACGGCCTTCAAACATCTCTTACCGCAGATATAACCCTAAATACAAGTTCACAACATATTGATCACATTTTCTACGTTAAAGTAATCTGGCTCATTTTTCCTTGAAGGTTAAAACTGCTTTGTTCTGAAAATAGCAAAGAGCCTTTTCCCCTCCAGAAGGTGAAGCCGTAAATCCAGCTGCTTTATAGAGATTATCAACAAGGATCTTACTGTAAGAATGAGAATAAGATGTTGACGCTGTTTACCTTAATGTAATCAAGGTCGGCATTTAAACAGAAATTTAGTTCAAATGCAGGTGAAGTGTTTGTCCCCTTAATATCAGTCTTGTTTATTGAAACACCCCAAACCAATTTTGAACCAATCTCTCTCTCTTTTCCTTTACAAAATGAAGTATATCACTCATGAAATTGTCTACTTGCACAACTTTGAACACTTTGAAGTGGCTTTCATCGATACAGTCATGTTAAGAATGAATCAAATGACCATGTGATGATGTCGCTGTTGTGATGAACCTATAGAAAATTAGCTGCCTTCGGCTTCATGGAGCACGAGTTTCAGCTCATTGTTTCGCCGTCCAGCTCTTAACTTTCCTGTTTCTGTTCACTCTGGCTGTTCTGATGTCAGTGTTTTGTTCACAACTTGTTTCCACTGCTCCCAAGTGGCCAAAAAACAAAAAAAAAAAAAATCAGTTCTTGTGGTTTCAATAGGTGTAAAACAAAGAGTCACAGATATCAATCAAGCACAGTCTGTCCACACTCCCACTCAGTCCAGAGGAGAGGTCTGATCAGACAGTCACCCATGTGGGTGTCCAGCCTGAATACAATACAGACGGTGGTTCAGTATGTAGTGAATCACTTTGTAATGACTTGGATTTCGAGCCCTGACTCAATTATTGACAGCGATGAGTCAGTGACTGGCGATGCAATGGTAATAACATCAATAACATATGTCCCCAGAGGTGCAGGGGCGCAGCAGGTAGGCTGGAGAAAGTTATGAAAATATAGAGTGAACAGAACAAGATGTGCAAGACCTGTAACTTTCATAGCTGTTAAATTTGTCTGTCAAAGGACACGTTTCAGGTCTGATGTCATGCGATCATGGCTGCAGCTAATGATAATAATGCAAGACAAGTTTGCATAAAGCTTCATCACAGGTTGCATTAACAGTAGTCAACAGTTTTGACTCTATATCGGCTCTATGTAAATGCAGCAGCTCACCAAAAAGCCCATTATGATTGTTAGCTGTAGCTACAGGGACGGACCCCTGCTTCGACCAGGACGACGTTTGCATGCAAACAAGAAAGAGGGTTGCTGGGAGAGAGGAGGGAAATCAGAGAATGCATGGACAGACAGTTACCTGGTTACTGTGAAACAAACTGCGTTTACATGCAGCCGGTGCAACGTCTCTGTTTTAAGAGGATTAAAGTTGTAAAATAGGGTCATATTCTATATTTTTGTTCTAGTTAAAAAAATCCCATTAAAAGACCAAAACGATCCTACCAACGCGTCTGTTTAGCCGAACCCTGATATAACTTCTCTGCCCCAGACCTCCTTTGTTATTTAAAACCTATTAAAAACACATAAATGAGCCACACCATCAAACAGAGCGACATGTTCCTTCATTACCATGACTTGTGAGCGATGGCAGGCCTCATTTATATTCATTCTCCCCCTGTGCATCAGAGATCGGCACATCGCACACAGAAGAAACAAACCAGATACAGAACGCTTGAGAGCGTCTTCGCAGCGAGACGCGTTCTGTGATTCTGTGCCTTCGGTGGATTCAGCTAAAGACTGCGGGGACGTTCGCCCAGTTTATTCAGTACACCTAACTAAAACTAACACAGTTTTATCTGGAATAAATCCTACTTTCATGAAGGTTATGATGTTCAGTTTTTGTTGAAATAGTTTTAGAGAGAGCTTGATTTGTCATTTTGGAGGCTGAATTGAATTATACTAACGGGTGCTTCTGTTATTCTGTCAAACCAATTTATATCAGCGAGGAGAGGCCAAATGACAGATGCACCTCTCTGTTTAATGCTATACAGTTAAACAGCACGACAAAGCACATCCTCCAGGGAGATCATACATTTAAATCAAGACCTCTCTAAAACACTCAAACACTGTAACCTTCATGAAAGTTGGATTTATTGCAGGACTGTTGTGTTGGACTGCATGAGTTTCAGCTGGGAGTCCCTAAAGTGAAAACTGGATGTACATGTATATACTGCCTCTTCGCTTTCCCCATTCCCCACAGGAATCAGGTTTATGCTGTAGGTTTCCATCGGCTGGAGTCTGAGGTTTTGTTCAACTTTAGCTCCGGTGAAAAAAACGAAACCTGAGCCTTGCGGAACTTTTGCCGCAGTTTAACATCGTCTGGCCACGTCGTGCGTCGGTCAGTCGAATATGTGCGAGCACAGATTCCTGGTAGTTTCATCTGAAACATGGACAGTGTTATCGTGCTTATGATAAAATGATTGTTCGTAATTGCTTTCCAAGGTTGTGAAATCCTTCCTCATGCTATTATGAATTACTATGCAGTGTTTTGGCATATGATAATTATTCAAAGCAGCCTTCCGGGATTGGATTTCATTATCTCACCTGTACCTGACACAACATGCCCCCATCAACCCAAGCTATTTCTGTTTTCAGTCTCAACACCTGGGGACCTGGTTGGACCCTGTGAGCACAGGTTTCTATAATTTATCAATAATTCCTATTAGATTAAATTAATTTGTGATCATAAGCCCGATTCCAAAAAAGTTGGGACACTGTGTAAAACATAAATCAACCAGAGTGTGATCATGTGCTTTTTTTCTTTTAGACATATACTCAACAATAACAGTACAAAGACAGTATCTTTAATCTTAAATATCCGCTTATTCTGAATTTGATGGCAGCAACACTGTGAAAGTTGTGGACTGATCCACCTGTTTGGATCATTCCACAGGTAAACAGGTTGATTGGTAACAGGTGATAGTATCATGATTGGGTATGAAAGGTTCATCCTGGAGAGACTCAGTCGTTCACAAGCGAGGATGGAGAGAGGTTCAACACTTTGTGAACACATGGTTGTAGAAAGGACATTAATACATGGACTCGGGAACATTTCAGTCAGTGATCACATTCTGTTTCTATCTATGCTTCACACAGCATCCCAACTTTTTTGGACTCTGGGTTGTATTTTGAGCTAAATCAATTCAGAAAGCTAAGTGCATTTAATTTAGTGCTCCCTTCAAGTGTCTATCTAAAATTCAGATTAATAATTAGGGTGTCAACAAGGCAATCTCCAGAAATCCAGCTACATTTGAAAAATGCTAATTCACGTCTGTATTTCCGTGCCCGGTGTGTGACACCAAGTCAGAGCCTGTTAGAGAAGCATCAGCACTGACCGCCTCGCCCCCCGTATCCTCTCAAATGTTGTTGCCATGGTGATGCCCCGCTTGTCGTGACTAAAAGAGAGGAAGCTGAGACACGATTGAGCTCGAAGGCTCTTCCAGAGATTGTCCATTTCCCTCTAAAATAGGCCAGGTACAGGGGAAGAGGCGTGGAGGGCAGGAGGAAACAAATTAAACATGCAGCGGAGAAAAGAAGAGGCTCGGAGATGAGCTGCCAGTAGACTGGAGAAGTGGGCGTCGAAACGTTTTGTTCTTATAAATTAAGCTTTAGCTCTGATGCTGAAACGAGAGAGAGACCCAGAAACTGGAAAAACTCCGACATAATGACTGATTTCATTATGCATGTGGATAAACACCACTGCACTCCTGGCTCTCAGAAGCTCTTGTGGTGCAAAGTCATTTTCACTGGTGAGACCCACGGAGTTAAAGGCGCTCAGTCGAAACCAAACTATAGAAAAAGAGTCGCATAAATGTTCACACAGTACAATGGCAGAGATGAATAAAGCTATACCAACTCATGGAACAAAGGAGGGAACAGTGGAGAACAAAACCAAAAAGAGTGCTGTAAAAAATACCTCTGTAAACAACACTTGAGTCCTTGTTGTTTAGGTCTGTCAAGGACGTGAGGAGGATCCTTCAATTACGCAAAAATTATAGTACAAGGTGCTTTTTGTGAGCTTGATTCAGATTTTTCTTCATTCTTAATGCTGCATTCATTTATTTTATTGGTCGAGCTAAATTAGGTTTAACAAACTATCGTCGCCTGTCCAGCAGACACAGAGCAACATTCATTTTGCAGCTCAATGTAATTCACTCTCTGTTTAGCTCTGATTTGGTCTTAACCAAACGTATCTGGCTCTCTGCTGCTAAATGCTTCACCAAATTTCAGCCTGTCCCTCACTTTGCTGTTCAGTGGCTTTGTCAGAGATTTTTTAATGAGAATAGCTGCCTGCTGTGGCCGGAAATGAGGTTGATGAGAGTGGTTGAATGAAAAAAAAAATTAAAAAAGGAATTTAGTATTTTCAACTAGAATTACATTCCTGACATTGTGGGGAAGGTTTAGACCACAGGCCATATGATATATTAAAAAATACATAGGTTGCTGTTTATGCTGTTTCAATATGTAGGATATCAGAGAGTCCCGCTGTGCAGGAAGTCAGAAATGAAGCAAACTCATCCATTTTGCATATTAACAATACAAGTGTTGGCTCCCCTAGCATAGAGATTGTGCATTAAGATAAAAAAAAAAATTAGAAAACATAATTGAAATGTGAAAGAATAAGATATTAATAAAAGTTTAGAGATGTCTTTTGGTGGCTTGTAAGACAGTTTTTAGGAGAGTGTGATTGAGCACTGACAGGTTTTACTGATTTCTAATATTCTGGCTCTGTGTCCAACCTGGTACATATACTGCAAAGTGTTTGTTAACAGTGCTGAATTTTGGCAGTAGCATTGTACAGTATAGAAATCTTAGACCAGCAGACATGAATCATTGTAACTTTGGAACAGTACAATAAAATAATAAAATGTCCAGAGGAGGCAGTAAAAAATGCTTCCACAAGACTTAATATTTCCTCTGTGTTCCTGAGCCGGAGCGAATCCACCACTGTCCACTGTTTTTGTCAGTTTTGTCCAGCTGCATTGTGGGACAAACAGTACCCTGAACACCACACTCAATCATCAGGGCTTCACCTCGTGGAGGATCTTATTTTGCTGTCATGTCACCTGCATGAGGTAAATCAACTCCCTGCAAGTATTTGCTTTCTAAAAAATGCATGAAAGTGCTCCACAGTTCAGAGCCACCATTTGGCTGTTGGATGTTCAACCAGCGTCCGCTCTTCTCATCTCACTTCCATCTCCTCACTCTTAATGAAAGGGCATGTTGGTGGAAGATGTCAGTTGCTTTAGCTGATGGCTAGGTGCACTGACTAATTTCCCATCCGTAGAGGTGAGCGCGTCTGGAAAGGACACACCTGCCAACACGGCTGTCAGCAAGTGTGTGAAAGTAGTGGGATAATTGAGCCGCGCTCAGAGATCTAATAGCGGAGAGGAATACAGCAGTATAATGGCCACTTTGCTCAGAGTGGGATTGTGGCGGGTGAAGCACAGGACTTTTCCCTTTAATCCAAGGACTAAACTGTCACATTTGGATGTCATTAAAGAGACAAGGCATTCAGTAAATGGAAAGGCCACAATGTGCCAAATCACCATCAGGTATTGATGGGCAACAAATCGAATGATTTCTCTTTAGACTCTTGATTACGGCTCTGTGTTTGTGTGTGTGTGTGCTCCACATCTGTATTTTCACATGTGGCTCCTGCGTTGAGTGTGGACACGACTGAGAAAGACGTGTTTTAAAATGTGGCCAAATTCCAAATGCTGTCCCTTTGATTTGAAAAGCGAGTCCTCGCAGACTTCAGACACAGCAGTGCACAGGTGATCGTGGGTCGTCTCGCTATCAAAGGGACAGATGGCATCGCCAACATCACTGACTGCATGACATATTGGTAGGTTAAAGGGACACAGTGGCAGGTTTTTAACAGCCACGGCGGTGGTTTGATGAACGTGTGCACAAAAGAAGAACTGGTTTGATGATGATGAGATGGTTTTGGCCCGGTTGAACCTTATATACCTCAACATGAAAACCAGATTCACAGAACTAACATTTTAAAATCTGAAAACACAGAGAGCAAAATGATGAAGTCAAGTGATAAACTGGCAGATTCTGTCATTTGAGGATAAACATCCATAAATGTGACCCATAACAATCAATTTAGACATTCTTCAGGATTAAATGTAGTTGACTGCAGTGCAAACAAAAATTGGCAGTAACTAATTCAGTTTGGCTTTTTTATGGTGCAGATTGACCAACAGGTAAAGAAATATAGGGTAAAGATCGAGCTTAGATGTGTCCCTCAATATAGGAAAAAATGTAGATAAGAAAAATATTATTTAATATTATATTATATTTGTGAGGCTCAGAATGTCCCATCCACATTTTCTTGTCTTTGCAAACACTGACACTCTCCTCTATTCATTTATAATAAGATATTTGTTGTGTATTGAAAACCTGTGGAGAAAAAAAAACAGTTGCAAAAAAGTTTTTTCTTTCCATAAAAACATGCCCAGCACTGAAAAACAAGACAGTTGATAGCATTTAAAAGTAATTCCTTCTGAAAACAGCGTGACAAGCTACGACATGTAGCGACTGTGCCATAAGCCTGTGAGTAAAGAGCTGAGTGGAAAGGGTTAATACATTTTGCAGCATTTGCACAGAAGCTGTATTTCCCGGGTCCCCGCTGGTCAACAAATGTGGAATACCTGAAAGATGTGTTTCTGAAAGGGAAAGTCACAGAATTTGATGAATTCTCTTCGGAGGGCAGGGATGTCAAACGGGCTGAGGCTCCTGGGTCACTGCCGAAATATTACAAAATGGAGTTTCCAGCTTGTTTTCCACATTCACTGCATCATGACTTTAAGTGAGTGGAAACCAGTTTAACCCTTTTAGAAAAGAAAAGAAGAGTTGGAGCTCGAGAAAGTGCTCAGATTTAGCTCTGTTGTGGAATTTAACACCAGCACCACGATGGCTTTCCTTTATTTAAGATGTGTGTGTGTGTGTGTGTGATTTCATGTGTTCACTCAGGAGGATATGTGTTTGCATTTTGCGGCTGGCGCTCGCTGGCTCGATCCTGCGTTCGGGGCTCACTTCAAATAAGGCACATATGCTGCATTAATTAGTTTCAGACTCACAACTGAGTATGACAGGAGACAAACAGGGGTCCCCCCTCCAAATCCTCTTTCTCCTCTCATAAACTCACCTCCTGCTGAAAGTTAAGTGAACCTCTAAGGTTCCGTCTGGCTTTCACATTATGGAATAAACAGGGAAGTTTAATCAGTTGTGATTTTTCTCCTCACCTGTGACATAAATCGGATGTTTTTAATCAGTCTGAGCAGCCAAAGCTGCCTGGGATTAGGATTTTTAAACAGGTCAACAGATGGCGCACAGTTTGTGTACATTGTTTAGTTGGAGAAATGACTTTTGGGCCCAAAGTTGTTCTGAACTAATGACAGTCGACCCGTCAGACAGTTGATAAAGTCATATGTTTATGTTAAGGTTGTCGACCATCCTCCATCAAAACATCATTCTCACTTTCACTTCAGTTCAGAAAATGAAAAATCAAAATAAATCAATAAATTAAGTAATGCACACAAGCCAGCAGGACAGAAAATGTCAGTCATCCTCGTCTGCTACCTGCTGACATGATCACGCCCGCTGCATCAGAGCAGGTTCTCTCCAACTGCTGTCGCATTGTCTGTCACAAACACAATATACTCATGTAATGTCAGTAGTGTGTATATCGAGAGTCGATCACAGTGCGGGAAGAAGATAAATGAAATGCTTATTAATACCAGCTGTAGATGCAGAAGTCTGTGGTCAGATGTCTTTCTCCAGATAAGAAGTCCAGATACAGAATGCATGTTAATACCAGGTAGAAATCGAGTCTTACTTTAACGTGCATGATGAATTTGTTTATTGCAACATGACGGCAGAGAATATACGGATTTTTAATTAACTTTGTGGTGAAATGTCCCTTTATAGTCTTTCACAGTGAGTTTTGTCAAAGAAAAGGGTCTGTACAATTTGCCATTTGGGTTGAGGTACACAACCGTTTAATTGTAAAAGCATTTCCCAGATAACATGTAATTTGGTTATATTCATATTAATTTATATTCTGTTTGTTTTTTACATTATAATTTTCATAATGTGGTTGATACTCTAAGCTCCGAGCAGGCAGGAAAAACAGGTGCTGAGCTCGAGGCTGACTTTATTTCTCCCAAAGCTTGTGACCCGCTTGTTCCTTGTCTTTGAATGCTCTTATTATAATTTGCATTTGGGCTCAATGTTGCCATGACAGCAACTAAGTCTTGCAACTTTCATATGAGACGGTGGTTCTGTTGTGCTGCACCGGTGCAAATGTGGCTCCTTCTTCACTCTTTCCCTCGAATTTGAACTTCCAGCTCCAGCACTTCCAGGATTTCGGTCAATCTCTTGAGCCATTTTTTCATTTTGCCATGATTGAAAATGTGCGTGTAAAAGTGGTCTGCGCTCCTATTGGTCAATTTTTGTAACGTCTTATAATTTGTCATGGAAGGCAAAACAAAAATCTAACATGCTTGTCATTTTGTTGTCACTCACTGTGACAAACTACACGGGATGCAAATGATGTTTGTTGCACCTGACGTCCGTTGTCGCTCCCGACCTGGATCAGAGTATAATCGGTCTCATGCAGTCTGAACCCGGCCTTGTGTGCGAATCAGCCTGCAGGCAAAACTGGAGTGAAACTTTTCTCAATTTGATTCCATGAAGCTACAACCAGGGATTTGTCATTGCAAAAATATTCGCTTCAAAAATCTATCAATATACAATGCCCTCAGTATTATGTGTAAATAAAACAAAGCCAGCGCTGGAGATCATCCATTGTCACTCGCTTCACTCACTTTCAGCAGCACTGATACAACTTCTGACTATAATGTGAGCTGTATATGAAATACAGCAGAATTTCTTTTCCGTTTTTTTTTTTTCTTCTTCTTCCCAGACACCATCCATGCATGTAAGCTGGTCTGAATTTCCTTTGAGGTGAGGCTTGGATTAGAGGCCGACACCATGCACTCAGCCCCGCTAAAGGATTTTATTATCACTGCAGGTTTTTGTCAGCGTTGCTACACCAGACAGAGATTGTGCCACAACACTGCTCCTCAAAGACAGCCAAAATAGCATGACAAAGCAGGCATGCGGGGACCGTGATAACGAAGAAAATATTCCGCTCGGCTTCCGTCTTTACATAATGGCTGAAGTCTGTATTTTTTTTTTTTTCTCTTGACTCTGCAACATTTGCTGTCTGTTAGCGGCCGCCGGTCTGTGCAACAAAGGTCAAACGTCACCGTGTCCTTCGATGTACTTTTGAATAAGCACCGTGTGCTGGTTCAGTAGAAATTCAGACCACGTCCTCGCTGATTTGAACACGTGGAAGCAACATACACTGATGTACTCTTATTTAAGTCGCTGTGATTAAGCAATCATGTGACTTTTCATTTATAACAGGCCTTTTGAGGCTTCGTGACTTTGTTTACATACATCCCAGTGTTCCCCGGTGGCAGCCAGTCTGTATGTACAGTACGCACAAGAGTTGTCTACAGTCCAGCTCTAACTATAGAAAGTGGCACAGCAGAATTCATCTGCATGTCGTTAGAAACAGAAGAAGTGACTTGTTTTAGGTCGTGCAGTGGTGATCGTTGGTTATGGACTAGTATTGGAGATTCCTTCGTTTTGGACTCCATAAGATGATTTGCAAAAGGTCGAGTTAAAGTTACCTTAGTTTTACTTTGACGTCGTTGGATTGAATATCTCACTCAGTGTAAACATCATATCGCTTCAGTGAAGAGCTTGTTCTGAGTGCCGTGTCTTGAAAGCTGTTGGATCGAGTGCCATCACATTCGCGCCCCCCTCGGGATGACTTCTAATAACTTCAGTGATTCCTTAACCAATTCCTCTGTCAGCATCATCAGCTCAAAATTTCAAGTCGTCGACTTCGGTTTACCTGCAAAGCTAATGACATTCCCATCAACCTCAGCAGTTCTAAGATGGTAAACACTATGCCTCAAAAACATCAGCATGTTAACATTGTGAGCACGTTAGCATTAAGCTCAAAGTCTGACAGAGCTGCTAACATTTCTTACTTCTCAGAGAATCTTAGCTGTGAGAGACTTGTTCCAACATGAAGCAACTCAAGGGGGAATTGAGGAGGAAAATTGTGATTTGAGGTATTAACCAAGTACTTTTAGGTGATAAACTTTAACCATAGTGGTGATGGATTAGAAAATCATATGCATCATACTGGTATGGTGTTGTTTCAGAAGTCTACGGAAAGAACTAAGAAAAAAGAGTGAAGCAGCAAATAGTCACAACGATTCTTTAATTTGTTGATTTATGGAAATAGGTAGAGTTTGTGTGAACAGATCATCCGTGTACGACCTTGACCGGAGAATGTACTACAGTCTGTTTACTGCGTGTGTGTAAATGGCCATTGTCTCAGGCTTCTTTTCCAGGATTAGTCCCTCATTTCCTTGGCACAGTTCCTCCACCCAGGGCCGTCTGCTGTGTACACAGATCTACACAAAGCCCCCGATGTCATTTCACTGATACTATTCTGTCTCACAACACCAGGATACACACAGTCTCCTCTGTTGTTATTATCAACGTACCAAGGGGGGCGACTCAGGACTTGACTTGAGGGAGTCAATTTAATCAACGCCTTACATTTCGGTGACTTTGACCTTGACGGGATGTTTCTCTTTGGATCCCTTTAACACAGTTTAACTTATTATTAGCGCTCCGTGTTTACTTTCTGCTTTTAGATGATAAGTAGGCTAATGTCATGTAATGTCACTCATTTCTTTAAAATGACCATATCACTGATTGTCAGTCAGCTATTTTGACCTGAAAGCCAAGAGATTACATTTTCTAACACGTGGGAATGCTCAGATCTGCGGTGTCAAAAGAAAAATCATTCACCACGAGCACACACACGCACACACACACACACACACACACACACACACACGAACCGGGCTTCTGGCCACCTCTCACAACCACGAGCATAAATCCTGGGGAGTTTTTCAGCCGCTGTTGAAATGACCGAGGCTGGAGGCAGCTCAGTGACAGCGAGATGGGAGGAGAGTGTCGGCGGAGGTGTGTGGAGGGGGTTGATAATCACGCATGAGAGAAGAAAGGGCAGTGTGGTGGATGGAGAGAAGCTCCAGTGGGCCTCTTTTTTTTTCCACGCTGTGTCCCCATTAACAGGACTGATGTGCATCTCTGCAACAACCTGCAAACTCATTTGGCCTTGGGAGCCATAGAGAGTCCTCAATGTGTTAGGATAAGTCACTCCTGAGACCACTAAAAGCCATTATTAGAAGGTGTTTATCGAGCTAGCCGTGGCCTAGATACAGAGTAATATCCTGAGAACAGTTATAGCCCATAATTATATTACATTTTGGATGAAGACCGGCCGTGATTAGATAAATGATGAATAGCTCCATCAGAAATAAAAACAAGGTTCCAGAGGAGATAATGCACAGTTGGCTTTATTTTTGCAAGGAGTTGAAACATTTGCTTTCCTTCTCGTGACCATATTGTTTGACATCACAGATAGCATTCATTGCACAGACAAAGGTTTATATTAGATGAGGGATTCCACAAAAACAAGAGTAGCAGCTTCTTTTGTATGATCCTCCTCTGTAGCAGGAACTATTCAATCTCATCTCTTTTTTATTAGCTGCATTTGAGAGTTTCTATCAGAAGTTTGTGCCAGAAAATGAGCTGAAATTGAACACTTGTGATGTATTTTTTTTCCAGCCTTCAGTTTGAATAATTAAAGAATGAAATAAGATATTAATTTACAATGAAATGAAGTTTCACTGTCCTCTTTGCTTTGTCTAATTGAATCCAACTGCTCCAGATTTAAAGAAATTAGTGGCTCATTGTTTTTTTCCACTTCACAATGATGAATCTTACATTGCTCCGATCCCTTCACATAACTAATCGAGGAATTCACCGTAATCTATATGCTAAAGGCTGCTGATTATAAATTAATTAATATATTGTTTATTTACATTATCTTTAATATGATCTTTATAATGATCCACACTAGGGAATATAATTCAGGATATATCGGTCTGTGTTCCAATTTTATGCACCTCTGAATCGTTGAAGTTCTGTTTCAGATCCTTGAGCAGAGTTGTTTTTGGTTTTTCCAGTTACTATAACAGATATCAGAAGTAATGAGGCCTTTAAATCCGAGACAACACATTTCAGAATCAGCGAGCGGGCTGCTAAAGTCAGAAATGTCTCTTAAAATCACCGCTAAAGTCAAAATGTTATGACTTTGGCATTTAATCATTCTGTTCTCAACTTTATTTGACCCCTCGGCTACTTTCCTTTTTTGGCTCGGCGTTTTTAACGGCGCCGCTGTCTTCCTAAAGTGAAACACTTTTTGACGTTTTGAAAAAGGCTCAATAAATCTCAGGCCAAGTCGCTCTGTATGTGAGCGGCGTAGCGCGCTACCCGAGAGGCAAAAGATTTAACTGACATTTTTAAATAGGTTCAATGAACAGGTTCATTGGGACTTTAATTACATTCACTCTTTAACCGAGAGTGTTGTGGGCAATGGAAGTGGATCTTGACAAGCCAATGTGCTCTTATGACACCCCACCCACATAGTGCTGCTGTATTCCTGATTGCCCCTCTATCTGCCGGCAGCACGGGCACACCAGTGAAATCACTAATGCTTAATTAGCAGATTAGAAGATCCAATTAGGAGATCTCCTCTGTCTCAAATCAAGCCTCTGTCAACATGTCCTATGAAAATGAGATACTCCACGTTCCCACTTAAGGTCGGCGTTTCTCCGCCTGCCAAAATGACCGCTCTTGATTGACTGTTGCATGCTTTGTTTAGCCCCGTGGACACTTTGTTTGAAGCCCATTTGTGATTAATCATTTATATTTCAGTTTCAAAGGGAGACTGAGCTGCGTGTCAGCGTTAAGATAAGTCCAGACAGCATGGACATAATATGAAAACATAGAGCTGGACTCTGCAGCTGTTTGCTTGTGTGTTGTATCTTCCTGGGTTTTAAAAACATATACATTAAACTCAGGAATGTGAAAATGAGTGCTCGAGAAAAGACATCGACTTTAAGCTAGCTACATTTAGCACTTAAGTAAATGATCAGCCTCATCAAGACCAAACAGGTCCATGTTGCCTTTGCACAGATTCTACAAGTGTTTTACAGAGGAACTGTTCTAGGATTCAGGCCATTTCAAGACCTTTTGTGTTGACGTCCACTAGTGTACTTGATAATTTATAAAAGCAAATAACAAGACCACACTCCAATGATATATGTTATAATCAATAACGATGCCCACGAAGATGTGAATCAAAGTTGTGATCTTTCTAGTTTTAAATTATAATGTTGGAAAAAAGCTACACTAGATTTATACGCCCCTGATATTTCACATCCCTGGTTTTTTGTGCGTAGCTTCATCATAAAATCAGAAGCGGACATCACAACTTGATTGCCAAAAAACAGCTGTCGAGACTGAAGCGAACAATCAAAAACCAAAACAAGAAGCTAAAATATGCTAAAAAGCTCCAGAGAGCTGCAGAGTTTCATGTTAAATATGTCGATTCTCCTCTGAGTCACAATCGCTCAATTAATCGACTCTTTCAAATCGTTGTGTTCGTAGCTTAGTTTTTCCTCATGTTTTGTAATTAATGCCAAGAGATTGTCACAGTTTCCTGGTTTGATGTGGATATTCGGGGCTTTTCATCTGTGACAGAAGTGACTTTTAAGGAAAAGCAATAACAAAAATTGCCTCGAATGTGCACTTTTATTTGATTGCTAAAACAATGACCCGTTGCAATTTGAGGCCTGACTCCCTATGCGAGATAATAACACAAATATACTGTATTTCAGGAGGTGACAGTAATTGTGCCTAAGTGATACTCGCTGATATGACATGCAAATTGCTTTATTTGGCGTCACTGGGACTGAGTTCAAGACCCAGCAAACAAGTTGAGCTTCGGGATCACTTCGATTTGGGGAAAGAGAGCGTGTGTGGGTGCAATGATTGAATAACACATTTATTTTTTTTTATCTAAATTTTTAAATCAAGAAAACTTTGCTGCGGTCAAACTATAGTCGGAATCACACAATCATCCTGTGAGAACAATGAATATGGATTCTTTATGCACATTAGGTGCTGTTAGGTTTTCAGGAGGTGTTTGAATTAAAGCAAAGACATTCTGTTTTTGCTGTTTTCGCTATTTCCTGTCAAGTCTGGAGAACGAGGTATTTGTTTTTGCATGCGTGTCATAGCTCAGGTTCCTGACGTGTGTTTTATGAATACATTATTTCTTAGTTGGGTACAAAGTGGCAGAAACATACATATTAACAAACTGTCAGCTCAAAGATGGGGACTGAAAGTGGAAAAAAAAAAAAGGCAGCAGGATGAAATGAATATTTAGATAAATATAAAACCAAAAATATCCTTTGGCTTCACTGTCAGGTATAATAGCTGGATATTTCTTGTTTGTTACATCTTGGGTCTTATTTTTCTTAGTTATCAGAAATGATAACCAAACAAAGTCATTCCCAGATCTCAGCGTTTAACTTTAATAAGTGAGTACAATGTTGTTATTGATGAAGGAAGGCCAAAGCTGCAAACATAAGACCCAGGTTGTAGTAACTAGAATTATCCCTGAAATTACAATTAATAATAAGATATTTCTGCACCAACTTTGTGATCATTTGGTCTGACAATCCTTACTGGCCACCATGTTGCCATGAAATGATATTCACAGTCCCCAGAAGATCATTCCTGTTGATTTTGTTGACCTTGTTTCTTTATGTGCCTCATTTCGAAACCTCCTTGTCAGATATTTCTGAAAATTAACTAACTATTTTAAATTCTAGCCGAGATCACAACATATTTCCAAAGATACCAAATATGTCAGTTTTGTCGAAATGGATAAGACATGTTCATAGTCCTCAAAATACGTGCAAGTTTTTGGTCAGAACTTTTCCTTTAGCACCACCAACAGGCCAGACTGGTTTACTGGTCAGGCTCTAAAGGGTTAACTCAGAGTTTATTATGAAGCGAAGCAACATATGATCTGATGTAAAGACGTCGATGTTCTCTTCTCCCTCCCTCTAAAATTCATTTAAACCAGGAAGGTTTGATATAAACAACCAAGAATGAATCTCTGCACCCGTCCACACCGTCCACGCCGCCTTGACCACACCACACACGCCGAACGCACGCTCCCCCACCTCCCCCAAAGCCAAAGTCCACATTAACATCGTAATAGGAAAGTGTGTTAAAGCACAGCTTTAGCAGCCTGACAAGAGCGAATTGGATGTCAGAAGGATTCCTGCTCAGTTTAATTGAATCTGCCCAGCACTAAAAAAGAAAATCTGAAGTCAAAATAACCTATTAGATCTATCAGGTAATGTTTTGTTGAGTTTGACAGATAGCACTGCTCAGCCCCCCCCCCCCACCTCCTCCCCACCTCCACCCCACCTCCACCTCTTTTATTCCTGCAGGTCGGCTGGTGCAGGAGCGTAGGGGGTGGGCGGCTGCTGATGTTATCCATGATGTTTCTCTCTCTGTTTCTGTTATTCGTTAATAAATTGTGGCCTGCTCTCTCTGTTTCCTAGAGCTCACTCAGCAAATCCCTTGAGTGTAGAAGTAGGCCGGAGACGCATGTGGAGGGGTTTTAGCCAGTTGCTGGAGCTAATGGATGGTGGGGGCCGCTCCGCATGATCTGATCGCTAAGAACTGGCTGTTTGCTCCGTCTCCTGACTTCACACTTTCTTCCGTTCCCTATCCTCTATAAAATAAGTCTTTAAAGAAGACATTAGCTGGGAGGTGAAGGTTAAGTGTATGGCGTAATGGTATCTTAATAAGCTAAAAGCAGAGAAATGCATTAGTAATGTACACATTACATTGAAGAATTAATTCTAGGTCACATCTCAATGCAACGTTTAGCCACATGAATCATCTTCTCTCCACCACCTCCACCCGTCCCACTCACTTTCCTGCAGCGTATAGTGCGTTTCTATTGATGTAAACACGCTCCTCCTTTGTGCTGCGATGGGCCAATCACATCCACAAATGGATATTAACTTTGGGTTGTCATGGATCTTTACATCTGATCAATAGCTTTCACATAGCATTACAGCTCAGAGCTTCAGGGGCTTGTTGTCCAGTGCCAGGCTTTTTTTTTTTTTTTCTTTTCTTAATGCCTTCTCGGAAAGTTAAAAACATTATCAACTAGTCCCACTTCGCTAATTTGTGAATGTTTTGTTTGGTGCACGGGTGCATTAAAGTTTCCTCCTAAAGATTTCTCCTAAGATGTTTTTCTAAGCGTTAAACTTCTGATGCGATAAACATGTCAAACAGAGGAAGGAAAAGCTAAAAAGCCAGATTTACTAAGATGCAGATGTGACACGTTCTGCCCAAAACAAGTCTTGTATTTATTGCAAGTCATTTGTGTGAGTGTCTGCGAGGTGCACCTTTCTCCTCATTGCATATGCATTTAAGGGAGGATTGTGCAAATAATAGGAGGAGACGTGTTAACAGCGGTTGATTATTCATGTCTGAAAAGGAGGCATAGATGTTATTATAAATCTCAGTGGGGTTTATAAGAGCAGCACAGAAGATTGTAGTGAGGAAGGAAACACGTATTTAATATAGGATTGTATATAACAAAGAATGGATTATTAGAATCAGAAATTCATTCATTAATAATGAATCCATTATGCTGTTATTAATTAACACATTAATTATCAACTGTAATGCAAAGGAATAGTTGTGGTTTGTGTTCATCAGATTTCAATTTGAATGTGACCAACAATTCACTTTAAACTACAGACTCTTACAGTTATGTTTCACAGTACAGACCCAAATGCAAACCCAGGACACATGGGAGAGCAGAATGAACAATAGATAGCTTTATTAAACTTTTGGAGGTGGTAACAGGAGCAGGCAGGGCAGCAAGAAATACCTAAAGGAGTCCAACAAAGAAAAATCCCAAAGAGACTAGTCCAACAAAAATAAATCCAGAAGGTCGCCAAGGTTCACGAGAAGCAAAACAGGAAGACAGAGACACCAGAAAACTGCAGGACTAGATGCAGATGACCTGACAACAGAAAGAGAGAAAACACACAGTCTAAATACACAAGATACTAAAAACTAATGAAACACAGATGACAAAGAGTACAAGCAGGAAAACGACAACAGGAAGTAAAGTCAACCAAGACACCTGTGGAAAGACTCTTTCAACATAAAACAGGAAATAACTAAACTATCAACATCTTCACCTCCACCTGCCCCATCTCTCTCTCTCTCTCTCTCTCTCTCTCTCTTTCTCTCATGCATCTTTAATTTGTTTTGCCTGATACTACATTATTAATTACATATATGCAAAAGATTATAATATCATGATTTCATGAGTAATAATAACATGTTTTTTTCTCCGGTGAAGTCGCACAAATTAATTCTTTTGTAATCACTCCGTTATCATTTCCTTCTGAGCTCAGTGATCTCATAGAAAGCTTCAGCATCAGGGTCTGACTGCTTAATGATGCTACCTAATGTTACCTTAATGAACCAGGTGCTGAAAACACACCGATTTCAGCCGCAAACTCGATAAAAACCGCACATTTGCACAACACTGTTGTCTCCGTAGCTCTGGCCCTGAGTGTTTCCTCACAGTCCAGCAGGAATATGTTAATCCTCCTCCTGCTCAGTTTAATCAATCCCTGATTGCAATCTCAACTGTTATTGTTGTGGCAATTTTGTAGAGTGGTTATTAAAATGTCAACCAGATAAAAAAAGGAGCTAAACTGGACCCAGGAGAAAAATGTCTTGTCACCTCTTGTTAGTCAAAAACAAACAAGACAAGAAGAGCATATGTTGTAAAGTATAAAACCTGTGGTATTTAAATCTGAAGCAATGCAACACAACATGATGGACAAGAGAACTCAACCTTTTAGTAAAAGCAACAACTAGTCCAGTCCAAAAACCACAAGTCTGAGCAAACAGTTGTGTTTGTTTATGTGTCCTGAGATGGTTAAGTTTAGGTACAAAGCATAAAATTAGTTCATTTAAGAGATGGTTGGTTAAAGATCTGGTGTGGATGAGTTAACATGCTGATCTGACATTGGCATAATGATGGTGGGATTCATGTGAACATGTTTGTCACCAAACATACTGAACTCTTCGTGATTAATAACCAATGAGAATCGACATATTATCCACTATCAGTTGATTCTCGTTTCAAAACAATTGTGTTCTGTTCATCAGTGAAAGATAAGACGCCATGTAAGTGAGCTCTAGACTTGGCAGCTCAGGATTTACTGCAGCTGCAGGTGCACAGTAGATTTTAGGTTTATGACCTTTTTCACTCAGCTCTTTTAATGGCAGCAACATGTTTCAGTGTGTTTGAAGCAGCAGCTCTGAGGCCCTGCAGCTCCCGAGCTCTCGCATTTAAATACAGTCTAATCTACATCTCTATCACATTTAACTGTCAGACACCTCAGGAGGGACTCGGTGGCTGACTGCTATTCCCACAATGTAACACTGAGCACCGTTATCTATCCACACTGAGTTTGTATTTTTTCTTTGCCTCCAGATTCTCGAGCTGGGGAAGGAGCGCCCAGAACGGTGGACCACGCCGTGATCGGAGGAGTGGTGGCCGTGGTCGTCTTCGCCATGCTCTGTCTACTCATCGTCCTGGGGCGCTACTTTGCAAGACACAAAGGTAGGTGACCTGAAAATACAGCTTTATAACCAACTACTAGCTAAAGCTACATTGGGCATGATCATACATAATATGCATCAAGAAAAGTCCACAGAAAACCATCCACACAAAATAAATAGCTTCCCCTTTAGTTGGACAACATAAGACAGAATGCAGAAACTGATTTGGGACAATAAATATAGAAAAGCCGGGAGGATACATTACGACTTCACAAATAAATAGAGCTGTTCCTGTTTATACAGATTAAACAAAATACAATCGCATTGGACAGAATCTGCCACTTCAGCGAACTCACTTTGTCATTCTGGGTCCATTTTGGATGAATGATCACACAATGCCAAGTGTCACAACATCCGAGGCATCGTAGTGACTCAGGATTTCTCAGAAAGCTGAAAAAAGTTCAAATAATTAAAGCATCATAAACCTATAGTATCATTAAGTCATCTGGGAGAGTCCTGCGTTTCTGAGTTGAGGATATCACTAAGAAAACATCGAAACAAGAATTTATACTTTCTGTCTGTCCGTTGACTTTATCCTCGGCGTTGTCTCTGGCTTCAGTTCACAGCAGGAGCCAAAAAATAAAACAAGACAATTGACTAAGAATGAACATCAACAAACAACATGACTTTAAAAAATGTAGATGTTGGTTTTAAAAATTACAGAGTTGGCTCGGTGCTAAACTCTGTAGGTGAAAAAGCAGCTCACAGAAAACATAGTTAAAACACGAGCAGATGTGTTTTAGGAAAACTCAAAATAGTCCTTAATCTATTTTGTAGTATTTCTATTATTTAATGCAGCGATAACATTTCTCAGCAGCGTACTGCCTCTGAAACACAAACTCCAGCAGGATACAAAGTTTATCAGGTGTTTCCTCTTTGCTTTGTTTCTGTAAAAACCTCTTTTTACATCCTCGGGTGGACGCTATTCAAATAATGGAAAGACGGTTATTAAGGCTACGGGTTACTGATGGTGAGTAAAATTACATTTTTCATGCAGTCCTGCTGAGCAGTACAACCCATCACGTCTGCTGCCCTCCTCACTAAGAAATAATTATAATCTATAACAAATTTCACACTTTGATATTTTTTATGTGGGAGGAAATGGAATCGGACACATTAAGCACTTTAGAGAGGAAATACTTTAAATGAGGCAATTTAAAGGTGGAGAAGAGACGTTTGTAACTTCCTGTCCTGAAGCTGTGTGTTCTGTTGTCTGCTGAAGGATCTCAGTGCCGAACTGAAACATGTCTGATCTGAAAAAAAAACAGCGTGATAAGGATCACGATATTTTCATCCAGCAGTCAGACCGACTCTGATGTGATTTATTAACACTGAAAGCCGAACACGCTCCATCTGGCGCGTCCACACTCAGGAGCAGTTTGAGGGTCAGCGGAGATCTGGGGCTTAACCCTCAAATCTTTGAATGAGTCTGGGCTCACATCAATCAATAAGTATTGCAATATGAATAAGCACTGTAGGAACAAACAATTATTATAATCACTATTGACGGATTATTACTTAGAGGCTGCTCATTTCCCAGCATGCACGGCAGCCTGGAGGGCGCTGCTTCACATTTCCTCCACCGGAAGTTTCCTGCTCTCACACATTTTCTTGCACATTGAGCCACCACAGAGGCACTTTTGCAGAGTTTTTATTTTTAGCACAGGAGCACAGGGCGGTGCAATCGTTCAGGTTGCTCGAGCCATTCTTTTTATTTTTTCCTACACAGCCACGATCAGAGTTTCATAAAAAAAAATTTTAAAAAGGAATTTAAAAAGCCATGCATGAAGACCAGGAACAATTTGCTTCTGATGCCCACACTGCAATGCTGCCGGGTATCTAGGCAGATTTTAAACAATAATTTTCAGCTGATTACAACTCGGATCTTATTATAATTTTAGAATAATTTTAGACTGACAGGTCAAGAAACCCTCAGGTTGCCAAACTTAGGAAACAAAGTAAGCAGTAAAATTAAAACCCAAACTGTTTGTTCTAAACCTCCATCACTGGTTCAACCTTGAGCCACCATACGGACTCCTACAGTTGTCCTGTGCAGTGAGACGACAGCATCACCTTCAAATAAAGTCATTTAGATATTACAACCTGTCTGACCGCCTCACTGCTCGTGCTTCTTCCTCCGTCTGACTTTGCTGTGGTCACGCTCCCAGATCTCAGCAATCACTCATGCGAGTATATAAAGTTATCATAAAGGCTAAAAATGATGCCAAAGCTACAAACGTGAGACGTAATAAACTGGAATTATCATTTAATGCTCACTTCTGATTCATTGCCACTTTTTCTGTTCACGTTATTTTTTTCAATATGAAAAAGCAATAACATGCAAATAAACAAATCAAATGGAGGCCACTTTGACTAATGGCATGGTGCGAGTTGTAAGCTGTTTTAAGTGCCGTGGATGCCAGATATGAATATTCATAGAAGAGCAATAATGATAGCGAAGAGACAAAAGAGAGATTTTTATTTTCTGTTTTTCTTCTCTTGGCTCCACTGATGCAGAGAAATGTTGGGATGTGAGAGTGTAGCCAGAGGAGGTCAGTGAGAAAAAGAACGAATCTAGAAATTCAGGATGTTCAGGACGACTTTTAACTACCTCTGTCAGAAATTTTCCATAATAAGGACTCAACAAAACATTTACCCGAAGTGAACCTTGAGAGCGAACATAGGTTAACGCTTGAGGTTGCACAGCCAAAAGTCAGATAATTGATCAGATATAGGATGATGGCAAGTCATAAAAACATGACGTTAAATAAAAAAACAGGACTTGGCTTTTTATCTTAAAACATCCATGTCGCCACCTTTGAGGTACAGCACCACTGATCACCTTGTTTCTATCTGATCAAGCAGCGTTTGTGCTTTTAGTTCTTCCGCATTTGACTGTGCCCTTTCTCATCCAATCCTGAATATTGCCTTCGTTATCAACCTCTGCCGCGGCGCGACGTGAATGAATCTTGTAAATTAACTTTGAAGTGGCTTGCTTTTTTGCTGAACTTCACAAGGTTAATTTGAAGGTGTCAGCCAAGCTCTTCCCCGCACTCGAGATCATTTCAAAACCCTGATTTTCATGTGCCAATCTTGAATGAAAAAAGAGAAAATTCTGTATAATCTGAATATTACAGCTTGCTGGTGTTAGGTTTGTGTAAATGGCCTCATGGAGATGGATTTGCATAATTAGGTGGCTCTGGGATGTAGAGTCACATTTTAATCTTTTGTATCATCTAAGCAGCAGGCTATTATCCGGTCCGTGACACTGTCCCTCATCCTCTCCTCCTCCTCCTCCTCCTCCTCCTCAGGTACCTACTTCACACACGAAGCCAAAGGAGCAGACGACGCAGCGGACGCAGATACAGCCATCATCAACGCGGAGGGCGGCCACACCAACTCGGACGAAAAGAAAGAGTACTACATCTAATCAAAACAGGACCCCTCACTCTTGTGTCCTCTTTGGGACACCGAGCTGTTTTTGGGTGCCGGGGCATGGGTGGGGGTGGGGGGGGAGTGGGGGTGATGGATTTGAGATGGTTCAGGAGTCGAGGGGTCGAGGAGTCGAAAGAGAGATGGGGGTTTAAAGAAAGGCCTGGTTTTAAGCCGTTGTTTAGTCTAGTCTGCAGATGTAGATGGAATGTTTTGTGTGTAAAAAAAAATTAAAAATCAAAAAAGGACAAAAAACGGGAGGGTTTTCGGTAAACTGAGACGGGGACGGGGACGGGGTCGCAGGTGGGAAGGTGCGCCAGACGTTGCCAGAAATCACTGTAGAGAGCTTCACCATTCAACACCTCCCTAACTGCTGGTACGAATTTTATTTAGTTCAACCATTTGCAGAAAATTCTGTGCCTTGTTCTATCCATATTTTGGATTTGTGTTGATCCTCATTTGCATAACCTTGTTGCTCCCCTTTTTTCCCGTTTCATCTTTCCCCCACTCGTAATTATCAATGTGCTGTTGGCTTTTGTATGAGGGTAAAATTACACAGCCACTTTATTCATTTCCCTAAATGTGTCTGCACACTCGCATCCTCTCCTGCATAACAAAAAACTCTTTCCAGTATACTGTGATTTGTCTCAAGCCATTACTCCCCTCTCTCTTTTCATTTCCCCTGAAGTTTTGACAGCTCCAAAAATGCATGGAATGCTTTACATATCATTGTACAAAGGACATAAATCAGAAACAGGTTTGATGTACTGTATGTACCCTCCCTGCCCCCTCCTCAAACACAACCACATTCAAAACCGTGTAAAAGAAGGCAGCAAAGGAAAATGATTTTATTGGGCCAATTTAGTTAAGTCGTGTTTTGCAGTCTTGGTTTGTTCCTCAGAGCAGATATACTACTGCCTCTTAAACAATTACCTTTCTTAGTAAAGAGAAGCAGTACATTATTTTTCCTCGCTGCGCTGCCATTTCATTATTTTGATTTCTTCCTCCGTTCAGAACTATTCTTCTTTTATTTGGCTGAATGGAAGCCCTGTTTTCCCACCGGCTTTTATTGAGTCGTAATGATGAGATTCAATTGATTTCCATCTGCTCTCACTCTACAATATTTTTTCTTCCAAATGGGAAAGTAAGAAAATGTAAATTGTTTTTAAAATGCTTTTTGGCAGACTCTCAGTCAAGATGCCTCAGTAATAAAAGGCTGTTAGTAAAACATTTGGTATTAATATTGGCCGACCGGCAGCCAAAAGATGCTGGCGTACTGTACATAACTTTACCGAAAAGAGACACAGCCTTAACCAAACTCCAAACTGAAACACATGCAAATTTATTTTAGGGATACATAAGCGAAACATTAAAAAAAAACAATGGCCATGGCAGTCCAGGTTCTCCCGTCAGAGGGTTCATGTTATCTCATAGACACACAATGTAAATCAAGCCAATGGAATCACAGCTGTATTGTACACTAATCCTTACTAAGAAATATTTTTTACAACTTACTAGAATTACAATGGAGTACCTTTGTGGATTTTATTGTATCACGCTCATCGTGGGTTTCGTCAAAATGTAACACAAAGCTAATGTTTGGGAGGAGTCTTCAAACTGAAATGAGAGACAGGCCAGTCTTTCCACTTCATCACACCTTCTGAATATATATTTTTGCTTCGACGCAGCAGCTTGAGTGCTTAAACATTTGATGGTTTATTGCATGTGTGTACCTGCTAAAAAAAACAAAAAAAAAAACCCCATTGTTTTTGCTTCTCTATCTTGCTTTATGTATCACCTGCCAAATCTGAATGAGGATCTGTTTTGCTGTGCCGGCTGGGGAGCGCCGAGGAATGCCAAAAGTAATTAATTGTTTGTAACTGAACTTAATACACATGTTGTGCTCCGTGGTGGTCGTCCCATGGGTTGCATTAATGCCCTGGCTTCTTAACGTGGCAGTGAGGGTCTATTTATGGCATTGTTTGTCATTATTATGTGTTCACACAGCGAGCGGCTCGCTTAATGAGTTCCTACTCTCTCTGACAGCTGTGGGTGGATTGAGGTGGAGGTCTAGGTTTGCAGCGTGCTCCTTTAAAGTTCTGAAGTCGAGAATGATTTGGAGAAACATAAACCAATTCGAATCAGTCGAGAAAAAAAGTTGCATTTAATTGCCGGATGATGGAAACTTATCTCAGCCCACAAGTTTATTGGCCACCTACATGCAATATGTTTAAGTTTACAGTGAAAGCAGATGAAGTGCAAAACTCTTTAACTGAAATATATCATGATGCAACAAACCTTTATCAAAGATTAAAGTTTAAATTTTGCATCTGTCACACTGAGTTTTATGAAAATGAAACGTTACATATCAGAAGTTGATTGGTGCCATTTTGTGTTTTCATTACATATTGATTAGGAAACAGGCAACGTGTACCATAAGAATCACTGTTTATGATGTTTGTGGTGTGATATTGATATACACCCACTAGTGTCAACTAACTAACCAACAGTTGGCAGAGTTTCTGTCTGTCTGTCAAATTGTTGAATGAGCTGAATTTGCTTGTGTTTTCTGAAGTTGCATCACATTGAGTTCTCTTCACCGCTGTACTTTTTGCTTTAGCAATAATTGCAGATTTCTTTTGAGCCTTTTGGTTTTCCATCATATTTAAATTGTTAATTAAAAAAAAAGTATTTCTCTATGAAAAAATACCAATTTCTGATATATATCGACATCAAACTTATCAAAAGATTAAACTCACTAAAAATAAAAATGTCACTAGGCGTCACTTTAACACTCTTTAGGACTCGGTTGTGCTGCTTGCTGTGTGGACACCAAATCCAAGATTCAAAACTTTATTGCCATGTTAACACATTTGATTGGAATTTGTCAATGTGCAGCTCAGATTGCGAAACATTAGCAACGTGATAGCTTTAATATATCATAGTCATGCATGAAGACAGCATTCAGTCTTTCCATATTGAGATTGTGGTTTTGGGGGTCGTTCGAAGGCAGTCGAGAAGGTTCTCGTGAAGTGCATTACGCATATTTCACTTTCCTGATCATCTGTGCATTTTTAAAGTCGTCTCAGAAGACAGCAGGTGGGCCGGGTGGGAGCTGTGGACATATTTTTAGCTTTTCCATTGGACGGGCAGTTGTAGACGTGGGCTACAGGAGCGACGTTGCAGACAAAGATCAAAGATGCTGTGTCCAACTCTCTCCAACTGTTTATTCTTCTGTGAAAACTTGAGTTAATTTAAAAGTTCTGTACTCGCAAAGGAATTACCACTAAGTTAACACTGTATGCTGATGACACTGTTTTGTGTTTGTTACGTGGACGGGTGGGGGTGGGGACGGGTTCTGATTAGGTTAGATGTTTTACGGTCTGGTGTCTGATGAAACTATTAACTGACTTGTTATCGTTGCTTTATGAATCACAGAGCAGATGTCACTTCATTTGTAAGACTGAGATTGTGTGATTTGTATTTTACAGTGAGCACTATTTCGCTTCAGTGACATGTGGCAGCTTCCATTTAAATCAGACTTCAAAATATGTACTTGCCAATAAAGGAATAGAACTGAATATTGTCTTCTCCCTTAAGGCTGATGCATTAATATTTTATTCGTGCATATTAAACCTTTTGTGGGTTGGAACGGCAGGAGTGTTTCTCCAAATATTTCATTCACAATAAGAATTTTTACTCTCCCAAAGTTCCAAAATAAAAAGGAATATGAACAAAACAACATTTGAGTAGGTTTAAATGGTGAGAAATCAACTTGAAGTAAATAGCAGAATGATATTTTAGGTTATTGTATGTATCATTTTATTTTCTATGAAATGCCCAGTAAAGTGAAAAATTGACTTTGGTCTTACAGTGTAACTGATGTAGTTTTCTCCACATTAAATTCTTTTGATATTGTCCTGTCTCTGGTTCATGCGTTGCTGACCGATGTGACTGCATCTCAGGTAGAATGCGAAGTTTAGGCCCCACCTATAAATGACATAAAAGCAAGTACAATGCATCCTCATCGAATCGAGTGCAACACGTTATTTTAGATCCAAGAGGCAAAATTGTTGATATTTTGCATATATGTTGTACATGTTTTCTGTATTTTCCTTAATATTTGGTGCACTGTAAAAGATGTGTTAAGTATTGCTTTGTGTTGGCATAGGTCATAAAGAGTACACTGTTTATTGGAATGACGCAGGATCAGAAACTTGTTGTGGCTGTACTACTGTCACTTTCAACGCACCACCGCCTTTGGAAGCTTGTTTGATTCCCGAAAATCGTTTTGATTGTTTCACCAGTCATTGTTTTTAGATTGATTCTTTTTGTCTCTCTGCTGTTCTTGGGAAATGTTAATGTGTATTAATGGAGAAAAGGAGTTCCACATTCCCATACACATTTTGTATTGGTTCATAAATAGACATTTTTACAAAACAATGAAGAGTTCTTGTCTTAATAAAAAAGAAAAGATATTAATGTCCAAAATAATCAGTGTTGGTATTATTTTTTTTTTACTCTAAATGTTAACATATTAAGGTGGTGCCGCTAATATGGACACACAGCAACACATTGTATTATTTATTTTCTTCTTCAGTAAACATGTTGAAGCCCGACTGCACAATTTTAAAGATGAGACTGTCAAACTACAATTTCTGAAGTTTTTACACCAACATCCTCTCTGAAACTTTATAAGAAAGAAAAAAAAAATCACTACTTCCTGCTTTGACACAAATGAAGACAGCGGTGATTTTATTTTATGAAATGCTGAACACATTTTTCTGGACAGGAAAATGAAACCTTTTACGCTTAAGCTTTCAACTCTCACTTTGTGATATTTTGAATATTTGTGATCGTTCTAATCAGGGTTTCTTAGTTTGTGTAGATCTCTGCCTCAAAATTAATCTTACCTAATTAACTGCTGACCTTCAGTCGGCCTGCTCTCATAATGGATTATTATTTGAACGCAGAGATGAGATGTTCAGGCTCTGACTTGGCTCCTCCCGAGGAAACGCCAGGCTCTGCACCGCGGGGATTGGGTGACCATAATAACTTCTCCTCCTTGGGGGATATAGACTCAGGTTGTGCTTATGAAATGCTTTATGGACAGCAGCAAAAGAGCAGATCGCTGACCGCTTAAGGACACCACCATAATTTAGGGGGCGATGGATAGGCTGCAGTGAGTCGAGCGCTCAGGAGAGAGAAGCAGCGGACTGGAGTTGAACGCTTCATTATTTTGTCGTGTAATGAATTTTGCCGCCTTATATGACTTCAGCCGTGTTTTGGAAGGCCTCACAAATACACTACACACGTTCAGCCTCACTGAACCTGCTGAATACCATCAGCGTATCTGGATTGAGGGAGACAAAAGATTGCAGAGAAAGTGAATGGGTATATTTATCCACTTCCACTTATTCTTCGGTGGAAGCTCTCTTTGAGTCTGAAGTGAACCCCGGCAGCCGCAGATGTCATGAATTCTTTATCACATGCATAAACCAGCGTGAACATGCGGTATAAAACAAGCGCTTCTAATTAACACAAATATAGGGTAATATCTCGAGGAGCAGCGTGAAAGCTCTTTAATAAATTCGACAAGATTTGTGCTCTGGAAATCGATCTCTGCTTCCCTGATCGATGAGCGCAGCGAACCTTTTTAACTAACATCTTAAATAAATGGAGATGGTGTTATTGATTCCAACGCAGCAGATGGAATTGACGCGAGGCAAACTATCTGTCATAGAAAAAATGTATTTCTCCATTCATATTTAATGTGCATGAGTAAGCCTTTACTTTAGTCATTAACACACCTATAATATTCAGTATTCAGTAGATGACTCCAGTAGAGGAAGATATTATCTTTTTAATTACATTTTCACCTCAGGCTCTCATTATACATCAAGTGCTGTACATAATGAGCCAACATCTTAAATAAGTAAAGGTGATACTGCTATTGATTAGAACATGAAGACCAGAGGCGAGCTATCAGTCATAGAATATGTACCTCCGGGTTCATGTTTAATGTGTGCGCCGCTTGGTCTCTCGTAGACTCATTACTCAATATCCTTGAATAACTTAAATAGAAAGAAATCCTATTCATTACACTTTAACTGACTCCATAACAGCAAATGGCTGCACTTAATAAAGCCCGAGTATAATCATTTCGCTGTATGTGTCCTTGGTGATGGTGTTTTGTCTCCGGTAATGAAAAGGTCACCGATGCAGTCTTTATGCGTTAACCTTGCGAGCTCAAAAGGTTAAAGCTGTGATATCCCGAACTCAATAATAAATTATTTATCCATTATATGTGCACGGCAACCACATCATTTTTTTTGACTCGACACAGGCCAGCGAGTCTTTTGATCCCGATCTAATGAACTCTGTTGAAGAGTGTCCTTGTTACCGCTTGCACCATTCAGGGATTAGCTATTCAGCACCTATTCAGAGGCTGTTAAGATTAGGATGCTATGAAGAGGCTCTGCAAAGCCTGACATCAACAGGTGAACCTGAACTGATTATGAATGATTTATTGATTGTGAGATTGTGAGGGGCAGGATGGAGCAGACCCATAAACTCTGGTGATGCCGTCAACCCTTAAGGGCACTCAGGAAATTAGGCCACCTGTAACAGCTCACAACAATTAAGCTCCTTGTCCTTGCTCTGCAATCAGACCAGGTCCCCATTATGCACAGAGTAATACTCTTAAGGATCACTTTTACGTGCAATCGTTAAATACAAAGCAACTAATTGGGAATTATATGTATCTGCATTCAATCACGTTTCCTAGAAATCACGTTCAAACACGACTAATTTGTTTCGCCCAATTATGTTTCGTGAGGAGTTTTAATTTGGCGGGACTTTGACACAGGAGGCCGAGGTTTGCGTCCTGAGTGAACCGTGATCTCTATCCATCCTCTCTCATGGTTTCAAGTCACATGCGACTTCATCAATACTGAACCAGGAGCGTGATTTTTCAACAAGTGAATGTAAATATAGCCACAAACAATCGTTATCATACTTCAGTGGCGTCAAGCTGATTCAATTTTGTGTCAGTGAACATTTTCTGAGAATTGGCAAATAATTAATTAACATTTCCTTATTTATGGTTGATCATTTGTCAAACATTTGCTGTTCAAAATTAGCAGCACATAAACCAAGAGATGGTTGCAGTATTTGCTGGATCATGTACACATATTGCAGTAGACCTACAGAACATGGTCTCAGCCTTCAGCCCCCCCCCCCCCAATACATCCATTCATGTGCATGTAGGTATAAGTGTTTCAACAATGAATGAATCTGTTGGTGCCACATTTAATATTTGAAGACCTGTTATACTACACATGCTTTGATCTTCTCGCAGCCATGTTCTCACCATATTTAAACGTATACTATACAGTTACTTTGATTCTTTACGATGGGGTTTTCCTGGAGAGAGAACATCACTGTTTCTCCTTCATGGCTGTTTAGTTCTTTAATAAGCCCTCGACATAAGACAAAGATGAAAAAAGAATCGATGTTCCTCTTCTGGCCTCTACACTTTAAAAATACTGGGATACATTTCATAATAAGAGACAGGTGATGTCGACATCGTCGGGGGCGTCTCACACTCTTCAGCTTTCCTCTTGCTCGTTCTGTCTTTTTAATAACAGCAGTTGCTGCAACAACAACCAAACCTAGAACTAGAATTTTTCTTTTGATGTTGACACCTTGTGTCTCAGATCACTACACAGTGTTAATAAATTAGTGTGTATTTATTGTTAAACAGTGATTCGCTCATTATCTCTGTGCTAACAAGCCCTCAGCTGAGCGGGATCGCTCCGATCACGAAGGAAGAGCTTTCCTTCTTTTTTGCTATTTTTGTTATGAGCAACTGTCAAACAGCTTTTACAAAGAAGTGGCAGCAGCTCTTATATTGACTTTCATTTTTAATTTATGGATGGACAGGTCATGTGATTAAAATCAAACTATTTTTTTCTTTAAGTTTTTCAGCTTGGAAAAGAGGTGGAAATCTCAGATTACTCTGTTGATTCGAACCATTTCATGCAGCTCAAAGATTTGTCGTCACTATTGAGCCTAGTTTGTTCACTTTCATGTTCAAATGCACTTCAGAACATACATCAGTAAATGAACACATCACTATTCAAAGGCAGGTCAGTACGTCTGTCAGTAAGTGAATGCATCACCATTCAAATGCACTTTAGTGAGTACAACAGTAAATGAATGCATCACTATTTTAAGGCACTTCCATATGTGTGAGTAAGTGAAGGCATCATTGTTCACGTTTCAGTACTGAAGTGATTTTACAGATAAATTTAAATTTTTTGCCTCTAGGCATTCTGAGGCTCATCAATATATTTGACGTGTGAAGTTACCAGAGTTTTTACCAAGTTTATCTACCAGTTTAGATGAGACTGTAATGGTTTCCAGTCTGGTCAAGCTCTGTAGTTAATGAACAGACGAGAATGTGTGATCAATGTTTTCACCTACTTTCTGCAAAAAAAAAAACCTACAAAACAAATAAAATGTTGAACTATTCCTTTAAGAAAAAAATGTATGAAAGACTAACAACTTTTCTAAACCATGTTTTTGACCTTTAGCTCCTACTGGGTCTTGTTTTTATTTTAAATCCACTGATCTGGAAATTTTCCCCTTTGGTCACTTCTGATATCAGACATTGTTTTAATCCATCTTTCCGTCAGACTTTTTTTTGTTCTTGTTGTTGTTGACTTCCATTCAGCCTCTTTGAGTCCTCGTTGTTATTTGTGAAATCGTGGCTGCAGCCACTTACCAGTTAAAACAGCACCTAGACATTTGTTTGTTTGACTCCAGCAGAAAATTGCTCTGTGCCATTCAGCATTCGCAGTGATTGTTTGTATTCAACTACAATTTGTGCTCAGTGGGTCATTCTGACATTTTTTATGTTCATTTTAAATGATTATACTTTGCAACAAATACTTTGAGAGGGCGCTGATGTTTGTGCTTGATTTCTTTGGGTTTTGTGTACGACAGAATCAGTGTGACTGTGGATGAAGGGACGTCACGGCTGTCTTGACCTTATTCACTTGACTTGACTTATATTGGACCCAAATATTCACAAAACGTCGAATAAGAAAATCAAAACAGGGGACACAGTTTCAATCCAACATGTGATCCAGACATGCAAAGGCAAACAAGACTAAGAGTTTGCAGCCACACTTGAGGCTGTGCTTCTGAGTGCTTCTGAGTCTGGACCAAATTTCACGGCAATCCAATATTTTCATTTCACTCAAAGCCACAAATTGCAGCCTGCTGCTGGTGTTACAAAAGAAAAAGTCAGCAAATCACCCAAAAGGGTTTTTTTCACCATTCAGAAACCACGAACATCTGCGGCAGTCCAGCTTGTAGAAGTCGAGATATTTAAAAGGATAAATGAAACTTTTGACGTGCAAGTGGCATTAAATGAAAGTCACAGGGTCACCAAAGTTAGCAGGATTCACCCTCTCGAGACCGTGAACAATGGCAATCCATCCAACTGTTGATGAGATATTTCAGTCTGAATCAAAGTAGTGGACCGATAACATCTAAAACTGGCAACTTGCACTAAAATGTGGTCTAACATTCACCATTAGGTCTGTACAGTTAAAAGTACTTTCCTGGGTTTGACTCCCAGCCTGATCTGAGGATGTGGTCTGGTGTGATGTCACTTCCTGGTTGTCCACAGTGCCATGCTACACCTGTTAGCTACCTGTTAGTCTCCATGAGGTGCAGTGGAGGATTTGTTGATCGGGTCAGATCACGTGTACTGTTTCCTGGAGTTTAAGGAAACTTAAACGGATGTCGGCCTCATGAGAAGCTGGTTGGGCTCTTCTACCGCTGGTGGCTCAGGTAAGGCTCCTGTCTTCAGTTATGGCATTTTCCACTCAGCTGTCCTGACTGTTCTCTCCGGCAGTACGTTGCTCTTTGTGCAGCGGGTGCTTGAGATGACATATTTAAAGCACCAAGTTTTGGCAAAGGCTTTGAAAGCTGCGGCAAGTGAAAGTAATTGTTGAGATCTGGGAACACGGTGACATTTCTGCAGTGGAGTCCCACAGAGCAAGAAGCAGGAGCAGTCACATAATCAGACAGGTTTTAAACGACAGGTTAGCCAGATTACTGAACCTGCTCTGGAGATTAAACTGAACTTTACTGCACACGAAATTTTGCACAAGGTTAATTTTACTGTTTGCCTTTGTTTTATCTGCCAAATACATTCAGATAACCCACTCCCACTTTTTTATTTTTAGCAACGCTTAGCAACACAATATTTCGCTTCTCAACATTATTTTGCTTCTGTTGATTTCTCGAGTGTTTGGCTACAAATTGGCCTGGTTGAGACTTGCTTGCCAAATCTAAGGACACCTGCTGATCACAGCAGAGCCTTCACCCTCCCTTCACTAAACATGAGACTACCATGTGCACATGAACGCCTGTGTAATGCAGTTGAATATAACTCTGCAGCAAATACTATCTTTCATTAAGCTCAATATTCTGATTCTGTGTGAAAGAGGCTGAAATTAGTTCATCTCACTGTTGAATGCAATGACTTTCTGTGCTTTGTTAAATCTTACATGCATTGACCTCCTGCAGGTCGAAACAAAGCTAAAGGGTCTCGGTCAGTGTTCAGTGAGGCTGTATTTAATCTCCACCTTCTGTATCTGAGCTGCCTTCATGGCATTCAAGGCTTCACCATGTTTAATCCATGGCTTTCTTTTGCCTGAGGGTTTAATATATCTTTGTGCCTGTCAGCGGGGCTATAAATTATATGGCCCCAGAGGCTGTGAAGGAGCTCGCGCCTCCTCGCAGGAAGTGTGTCCATTTTTGCCCCGTAAAGACCTTTGCTGATATCGGCGGCGGGCGATATGACCGAGCCGGCCAGACGTGTTAGGAGGGCTTTCGTGTTGCTGTAGGGTATGAAGAGGAAGCCCAGAGGCCATGCTTGTGATGTGGGGGTAAGAGACCTGTGGTGTCTCAACCTCAGGTCAAACTTAACCTTCAGTCCCAGAGTAAGACGGTCGTCAGGAAGTCGTCCTGAGGGCTGAAAGCTCGGCGAAGGAAAGTTGTATCTGAACTATTCTGTTGTCCATGTTAATTGAAGAGGGATCTTATTTCAGCAGATGGACACAATAGCATGATTTTGGACAACTTATTTATCCTCCAAAAAAAAGCACACATAAGCTCTGAGACCAGTTAAAGATTTATTACTGCCCTTCTGTTGAACCACACATGGATGCAGATGCAAACCCATATTTAATTTAGTTTTATGAGGATTTTCTCTTAATTGCTGTTGTTCCTGCATGAAGCTCATTTTCTTTAATTTAACTAGCTATTCAGTTTTGCTTTGTTTTGCTTCGCTTTTTTTTTGCCCTCCAGAAATATTACCATTGTGCCACCAACTAAACAGCTAAATGCGTAAATAATTCAAAGTAATAATACGCTGTAAAGATAAAATATATACTGTACGTTGTTTTAATTAAAACCAAGCACTGAGCTGTTTACATTCCTATAAGTGATTTTAAATAATATGTCATTATCAATGGGAGCTCTCGTATGTTTTCTTCTTGTATGCACACTCTCCTGCAATGTATTGATTCCTGCTGCAGATCAAATTGTACGTGTTTCTCTGATATAAGGGGAGATTCTGAAATGATTTTCTCTCGAAGTCATGGCTGTTTCTATTAGTCTGCATCAGTATAAAACTGGTTTATATTCATCTTGCTGAGCTCACATTGACCTTTTTATTGATGGGACTGGATATTTCAACTGAAGGAGAATTGCACTAATCAAATATTGTGTTAGTGTTTAAATACACTGTGCATGTCATTCTTCTGCGCTAAAAGAAAAAAAATGGTTTCAGATTTTTGGTAATTGTGCACAGACCTGGACTTACTGCAGTCTTATCTTTGAGAAATGCAAATCCAATGTTGCAACCCCACCTCTTCTGCCTGTTAGACCTCCATCTGAAGAGTCTCTCTCCCTGCAGATGAGCTCTGAAACAGGTGCCGGAGTGCCTTCTTGTGGCCAGGTTGGGAAGTGCACAATCATGGCTTATCAGTGGCAGCTCCCTCACACAAAAAAATACTGTATTTAAAGAGACATGGTGACAAAAAAATATTGAATTATATGGTGTGAGTGACAAATTAAGGCAGTATCATAATGTATGACAGTGTCCTCGGTTTCTCCTTTAAAATGCACGCCTACTCTGACATCAACAAAACCTCCAACCTGGACGTAATGAATTGATTGTCATGTGTTCAAATGTTGCATTCAGCGCTGAATTAATCTTTTGTTTATTCATTATGTGATTGATGGCTTTTACCAACGACACTCAAAAAGCAGAACCTCTATAAGATAATTACCCACTCTTGCAAATGATTGTAATTTGAGTTGAACATTACTAATTGGTGTCACTAAATGTAAAGTCTTTCAGCAGCAATGTGATTAACCGTTTTAAATGATCCGGCCTGTTTTTTATTGACGTTCAGCACAATACATGAGAATCCTGAATATCAACCTAATGGATCTTATTAGCCATGTCCTCTAGACCAAGGTGAATTAATCAAAGCAGACTTGATTTATATACCCCGCCCCTTCCTCTCTTCCTCCACCTCTCTTCCTCTCTCTCTCTCTGTTTCTTGTGCTCTCTCACACCGAGGCAGCTGGGGATTCATTTGTCTTGCTGATTAATGATGAGAACCATATCCTCCACAACACCAGTAAATTAAAAGAGATTGGGGACAGAGAGAAAGAACATCAAGGTCCATTCATCCCAATCAAATTTCACAGTAGGTCCAATTCATCCTAAGCTTTATTTGTATTGTCTGCTATACAAATACAAAAGGCTCTAGTCATTCACTTTCTCCTCCCAGACCCTCTCTGGCAGTCTGGGGATTACAACTGGCAACTTTCCAGGTGCACGCTCATTTTTCCAGCCTTCAGGATACAACCATACCCACTGCCTCACTGCTCTGAAAGCGGCATTTCTGTTTCAGACGGTAATTGTTCATCATCAGTAGCCGCGGCTCGCTGATAGCGCTGTTGTCACCGTGTGCACAGTCTTCATACTCTGTTTGTTCTGGTGTCCTTCCAGCCTAAAGAAATGCATTCAAGGTCATATACAGGAAGCTAAATAGCAAAGGTTTGTGATGTGTATATGTTGTACTGTATGTATGGAGACTATATGGACCTCTGGAGGGCTCCTGTGGTGTCTGGCACTGAGACGTTGGCAACAGATCCTTCGGGTCCTGTGGGTTGCGAGGTGAGGCCTCCGTGGATCGAGCTTGTTCCCGCAGATGCTCGATCGGATTGGGATCTGGGGAGCTTGCATCCTGAGTCAACAAGTCTTTGTCGTGTTCCTCGAGCTGTTCCTGAGCAGGTTTTGCAAGGTGTGGTAGGACTGCTGGAGGTCGCCGCCTTCGGGGGGTGCTGTTGTTATGAGGAGGTATAGTTGGTCTGCAACAGTTTTTAGATGTCAGAGTACGTCCATATGAATGCCAGGACCCAAGGTTTCCCAGCAGAACATTGCATTGTAAAGAGGTGATCAGTGTTATTCACGTCACCGGTCAGTGATTTTAATGTTGTTTAATGTTAATGTGGCTGATCATGTAAGTTCAGCAGGTGATGTTTATTCTACCCTGGACGCCATCTTGGTGGCAAATGTTCACCTGCTACGATGCCAAACAAAGTGCAAGTGTACACGCAGTGATCCATAACAACATCATTTCTGTAACACATTCCAAGTTTCAGCTGTAGTTTATTTAGACCCTCAACTGCTGATGATCTGTTTTTGTTGTTATTGTTGCCATTTTCTTTCGCGCTAATGTTTCTCGGCAGCTTTTATATCCTTTCCTTCCCTGTTGTGTCATATTACATATATTACTGTCGCTGTTCCGACAAAACATTTCCCCACATTATGAATCAATAACTGTTCATCTTATTGCGTTTGTTGGACGTACTGAATGCTCGACTCTCAACAGGACCGTGCTCTGTGTGGAAGGTGTTTATATATTGTTCAGGGACTCAATCGGGCCCTAAATTTTTCATTTATACCCACAGAGTTTGGCAGCCTCCCAACAGGCATAAGACATCTGAAGTGACGGGCGTCCTGAGGAGGAAGTAGCAGGTTTTCTGAGAAGCGCTCGGGCCACATCTCTCTAATTAACGCTGCCTCCCTCTGCAGTTTTAAAATCAACTGTAGTTTCCAGCTTCTCTCTGCGGCGCTTTCATTTCTGCTCTCTGTTTTACCTGCCACTGCCTTCAAACTCACCGGAGCCTCATCTCGGATCAAAAGATGAGGAGTAACACGGAGGAGTTGACAGTTTGAAAATGTGCACCTCTGCAGGGGCAGCAGCAGGAACCAGCATTAGATGGTCTGTGAGGTGAGCAACCCACTGGCATTCACCGATTCATTGATCTCTGGAAGAAATATGCGGTAATTAAGAGAGGCAGGGATGTGAGAAATATTAAATCAGTAGCAAACAGCCTCGTAGAAAATATTTGCGTGTGTCTTGGGCGTGTCAGTTGCACAATCTCCAACAAAAGAATCAACCATTGGGTCTTTCAGCTCCGTCTGTAGAAGTCAGACCAGGCTGCAGTTTCTACTAATGGCTACTCGATGCATCGTTTCATGAAATGACACATTTTACACTTCGAGGCATGAAAGTCTGCTTTAACTGCTCCTGATAAACAAAAATGCAAACCCTTTTATTGTTTAACTAATCCCCTTAAATGATTAAACTGGCCCCTTGTCTCTTTTGTGAAGGACAACAAACGTCTTCGTTATCAAAGATAACACATTTGTTTAATGGCCAAAATCCCTGTGACTCATTCTACGATCAAAAAAAGCTGTATTAAATTTAAGCCCTGCAGAGTGAGAGTCTTGAAAGGACAAGGTCAAATGTGACAGTGCTATTAATTAATTTAATTAGTTATAAATTCAACAGAGAGGAAACTTGATTTCGATTTTGCTTTTCTCAGATCTAGACGTGGGTGTACATGTGATGTCCTGTGCAAAGTATTTTAAGATACACAAATTGTCAAACAGCTAAAGAGCTTTATTGGTGAAGATTGTGATGCTGCTTCCTGGAGTTTTATGGTCACAGTGAAGGTTCCAGGTTTGGTACCATCGCGTCTGTGCAGAGACCAACCTGCATCCTGGAAGCGATATGTTTTTTTTTCCCAGGATGTTGACAAAGTCATCCAACCATAGTGAACCCTGTAAAGCCCCTTATCTTCAACCTGAGCTTGTAAATAAACTCCAAACTAACGTAGAAATAATCAAGAAAGCACAGCACAGTGTCGGGAGTCATAAGAGCAGCTGCGTCCTGCACGCTGCCATCTTTCATATGATGCAACAATTGTGACATGAAAAAAAATGGCGTTTCATTAAAGCTTTTTTGAAACAAGACTAAGCCGTGCCGGCGGCTGTGTTTAGGCTCAGCGCTGCTTTCAGCCAAATCCTGGTAACAGGCTCACAATGACAATGTTAACATGCTGATGTTTAGCACATATAATGTTTACAATCTTAGTTAACAGCTGTTAATTTGCACCAAGCCAAAGTAGTCGAAAAAGCAAATTGAGCAAATTTTGACCTGATGATGATGAAAAGTCACAGAAGTCAGTGGGACTCAGCTAAAAATACAGCTGATTAATTTATTCAGAACAATCACAGTCTCATAATGTAAACAGCAATGTTGTCATATGTGTTGCTGTTGCTTGACCTGTGACAACATCATCAGAGTTCAGGATGGTGGCAGTTCTGACTTTTTCATCGCAGTTGTAAATGCACCGCATTTTTATCAATATTGCTATAATTAAAAAGAAAAAAAGATTTTAATTGCTATTTATTTTGAGAGTTCCTACCTTCAATGGCTGTTTGTGCATTTAATTAGCATCTCATTCTTCGACACATATTTTTATCCATTCAGCCGCTAAACAGCCCTTGAACTTCGCTGCCACCTTTTCAGTTATGAAGACAGTTTGTTTGTGGGGAGATGCATTTCAAGGATATCAGCAAAACATTAATTGTAACGGCTCAACAAAGACACTTTTCAATCACTTTTCTTTAGTTTTGGACCCTTGTGCACTTCATGCTTTCATTTTTTGACCTCTCCTACCTCTCTATTTGGTTTTGGTGAAAGCGCTGTGCAAGATGTCAATGTGAATAAGAAGGCTGCTCTTTCAGCTGTGGCCCGAGGAATTTCTTTTAGTATGAAGGGCATCTCTGCTGCACTTCCTGCTCACCCAGAGCCATTGTGAGAAGGAAACACAAAGTTTTCACATTTTACAAATGTTCCAGTTTGGTCACCTTGCACCAAGAAATATATGGAGGCAAAATTACAACTTCTAACTAGGAAGTGACAAACATGTTGCTTGTATGTTACTTACAGGAGTTGTCATGTGCAGATGTTTTGCAGATACCTTCAACGCAGTGTCAATGCCATCAATTATATATGCCTTCACAAAAATCACACACTCAGATGCAGGATATGAAATGACAGCATTGACAAGTGAGCCATTGTTTGAATAATACTGTCCTTTGCAGAAACATTCTATTCTATATATATAACACAATAGATATGTATTGCCCACTCTCCCTGAATGTGTTGTCCACGTCCAAAGCAGCACAGAGTTTTTCTCCATCCCTGAGTCAGTGTGACATGAGTCAGCGGTCACACTGACTCGAGTCACGCTGAGTCACTGTGGGCTGCTCCAGCCGATCGTTTTGGACAAATGTATGTGGCCCGGTTGTGTTTTGTGGCGCCGGATGCTGAATGTACAGAGGCTTTAGATCCGTGTGGTCGGCAGAGGTCTCATGAATGTCATGTCATCAGAGCTATTGATTCCAACCCCCTCAAATGTCTCATGTTATTTCATAAAGTCTGGAATGTATAAAACAATCTCTTCTGGAGTCAATGTGACATAATATTTTTCCCGCTAAGTTACTTTTCAACAGGGACTTCGTAAAACTTTGGGGCACAGTGACACTAAAGCTGGGCTCACCAGAACATGCTAGTTTATTCACCAAACCTCTGTGATGTTTGGAAGAAGCTAATTTAGCTGATGGGTTTGACTTCAGAGTCCAAAAAGCTACTGTGCATGAATGGTGACAAATTAAAGCAACAGCTATTTTGTTGGGCTTCACTTCGCTGTTACTTATGATATGACTCAGCTAAGTGGACCTTCAAATATAATGGAAAATGTACAACATGCTGTTACGTCAAACAGCGAAGCTAATGTATGCTATTATGTGCAAACCAGCCAATAAATGATTTTTCTTCTTTGAATTTTCTGTTCAATATCACCTCATTATTTAATAGTTAAAAGACAACAACAGCAACAATGAAGAACCGGTTATTTTCTGACAAAGTAGTGTTAACATAAAAGCTTTTTCTGGAGAATTCAATTGCAATTTTGTTAACAGGTGGTTACATATTTCTAAAAATTGAACTGAATCTTGTTTCAGTTCAGAGATGGTCTCTGGTGTTGGATGGGAGCAGCCACCTTTTCCCCCATTTACTCATGGTCAATGACCTTTGACCTCTTCTCAGACAATGTTGTTTTGGTCTGCTGTCTGTTTCTGGTGGTCGTTCAGTCTCTTGTCCAGAGCCTTTGCTGTTTCCATGATGTGTTTACTACATCTAGAGCATGTGATGTTTCCCCGGTTTTGAGATCATGTTGTCATGATGCATCTCACCAATCATAAAAGCGAGTCCTATGTTATCATCACCACATCTCCTTGTAATAAACCAAAGCATCCTTTAAGATGAGATGAGATGAAATGGCCTTTCCTTTCCACTGCTCTGTCCTCAGATTCCTGTTTCTGGTCCCGCCGGCCGTCTGTCCTCCATCCTTTAACGATGCCATTGCGGCTTATTTCATTAAATTTCTTGGACATATTCTCAGCAGAGCAACTGGTGTGAGCAATTGGTGCCTGGCTCATGTTGCCACAGAAATATACCATCAGTTCATACCAAGAGCAGAAATGTAGTGAGTGAATCATTCATTATCAGATGTGTTCTCATTTGGTATCTGCTTCAAGCTCACGATCACAGCCAGAAACACTAATACCACAGATGATGGCGCAGCACTCAAAGCTCAGCAGTACAACAACAGGGTGTCGGGGTTGCAAGCTCTACAAACATTGGCTTCTTTCTACCCGCAGAACACACACGGAGACACACACACCCCTCCGCCGCCGCCGCTGCCTCCAGCATGTGCTATTTTGCCAACTGCAACCCTGGGCAAGATAATAAGATGGCTAGCAGACATTTTGTCAATATTTCTGTCTTGGCTCAGAGTACGCCTGGCCGGCTGCTTACTGATAGATGTGTTGACTGAATTCTTTTTTTTTTTTTTTTTTTCTTCCACAGGAGCTCTGCCCTGGTTTGCCAGACTGCGAGAGAGCAAGTAGAGGCGAGTGTACAGGGAGGAGAGAAGGGCTCACTAATGCAAAACAGTTCATTAAAATCAGGCACAAAGCATCTATCAGGGGGGAGGGATGCTGCTAATCAGTGCCTGTGGTTAGTCCAGCAATATATAAAAAGGAGATGGTGCACTCCTCAGCTGTGATCTTGTCTGGGGAGCGGCTGAGTTGGTTGATGCTAAGGAGGCTGTGCAGATGATTGATTTTCCAGAAGGATGCTTTGAGACTCCGCTCTTGGTCCGCCATCTGATTAACATACACAGCATTATTCATGTCATGAATATACAAAGAGGCAAAGGAACAAATAAATACTGACATGCATCCAGGAGCTGATAAATATTAAATGGAGCACACATGGCTTCAGATTTTACCATTTCGTAATTTGAACATTCATGCCGCGAGGCCCCTAGCCAAGGTCTAATCTTGGGTTTAAACAGGTTGAGCGACCATGTGAGGAGATGAAAAGTTCTTCACAAACATTGTATTTGTGCTTTAGTTAGGTGTCATGAATGCTGGAGCTCTGATTCAGGTGTGATCATTAGAGGTTTGCAGTTGGTTCAGACAGTAACAGAACTAAAAAACAGTCTCTCATGTGTTGCCATATGTGACTCTTTCTCACATTTTAAACAGAAGTTGCAAAACTTTAATGCAAATTTTTCATAGTAACTCTGGAAATAGTTTCTTTTGATGATTGGATCGTGATCTATTTGATTAACACTGTGTTTGCAGTTTGCATTTAAAGTTAAAGTAAGCTGGACTTTGTCTTAATGCTGATGGGAATGTCATTAGTTTGCAGGGTTTTGGTCATAAACCAAAGTTAGCATACAGTACTAACGTTTTCTAATTAGCAATAAACATGAAACACGTCACTCTTTCGTCATGAACCAAGCTATAGGACATATTCAAATTCTGGCCTAATGATGGTGATGAAAAGTTATGGGATCACCAAAGTGATGACTGTACAATACATCCTGAGGGGTCCATGAAAGTCTGGACCAAATTTTAAGACATTTTCCTAAAGACAAAAAATGACAACCTGGTGGTGGCGCTACATTCCCTATTCCCCTATTGAAAAGCTTCATTGATGACTAAACACAGGTATTTTGCATGTGCGGATGCTTGTGAAAGAGTTTATTTTCAGGGACGACACGCTAACAGGCTCACATTTCACATTCAGTTTTGTCATGTCAGGCGATGTGAATAAAAACTAATCTCACCCACAGTGAGAGTAACTGCGTGCTCTCGCTGTTTGGACATCACGTTATCTGTGCAAACACACACTCTGAGCAAACACAAGCTGCAGAGCCGTTCAGAGCCCGCGGGCAGATGATCCAGCTGTGACTCTGACATTGATTCAGATAATGATGTCTCATTCATTAAATGCGTTTCTTTAAATCCTCCTCCCACACGTCTTCGTTTGGTCCTTCTCCCTTTGGTTTCCTCCCACTTAAGACACAAGTAAGGGGGCAATAAAAAAACCAAACGAGACGCTGCCAATGTGTTATAGTTTGAAATGAGTCTTCATTGACTGAGAGCTATCAAAACAGCCTTATTAAAGGTAATCAAGGATACAAAGAATCCTACATTACATTTCAATATCGATATATCAAGCTCACATCAAACACAGTGTGCATTACACTGCAAATGTAAAATATAATTGAATGACTATGTTCTGTAAGATGAGACAAGGTATTGATCTTCCTCTGTTTAATATGTTTCAACTTCCTTTGAATCATCGCTGAGTTCGATCTGACATTTGAGGACGGTGCTTTCAGGATCTCTTGTACATTAGACACACGGTCATATTAAAGACATTACGTACAGCTACACACGCCCGCACTGGCAGCCTGTGAAACACACACACCTATTTTATGCAAGCCGTCACACACCACATCATCACAGGTTGGCGAACGTCGACGCATTAACGTTCCAGAAAAATTGTGATTGTTTGAATCATATTAGCTCTCCACGGTTTATCAAGTCCATGAGGGGCCTCAAGCAGACTTCACTCAGAAAATTATATATAATAATCCGTATATTATTATTTTTCAAAACATTTGCTTTCTTCATTTTTGTTGTGTAAGTTCGTTGATGTAATAAGTTTTGATAATGCACACAATATACATAGGCTGAATAACTTGAATTTGTTATATCCTGCAAAGCAACGCACTCCATCTATGAATATAATATTATGTTTGGCAGCTCATTTAAAGGGAAAACATTACTGCGCACACCGACCATTTATATTATGGCGACAGTGTAATGCTGCAGACCTGCACACATGCTAAAGTTTCCAGCATACCTTGTCACATCTTCTCTCTATATGGGGCATCGGCTGTGTGCTGTGAGCATCAAATGATGTGTATCAAATGACGTGATGTGCTCTGTGAGTGTTGCATTCAATAACTTGTCAGCAGGGAGAAAACTCATCCTTTAATTTCACTGCAAAGTAAAGTCGAGTCAGCATTTAAGTGAGGCCAAGTCTGAACCAAAGTTGATTGAAAAGTTCTAAGGCACCAGAAAAGTTGTGTCTCAGACCAGAACTCCTGAAACAAAAAAGTAAAAGTATTTCCTGCACTTGCCTAGGTGTCTTGTGTATGCATCACAGAGGTTATTAGCCCACAGTCTGGGGTTGTTGCCTTTGAATCATTAAGTAAAGGGTGAGTGTTTGAAGCTCCTTGATATAATGATCCTTGGCAACTCTGAGAGTTCAAAGTAAATTGGCAAGGGTAAAAAAGGCTTTTCTGCCACTGAACAAAATAGAGAAATCAGCCAGCTATGTTTAATAGAATTTTCATCAGTGCTCAACCAGTCTCTCAAATGGGTTATCTAAGATAATGGCTGCACGGGTTCATTACCTCCTTGTCAAATTAAATTTCTTTTTCTCCTGCAGGGGGATTGGATAGTGATTACAGATCTAACCAAAAGAAGGCTCTAACTTTCACTCTGTAAAACTGGGAAGAGGCCAAAATGACAGCAAAATTAGGCTGCTTCATCTCAAGACCTTTTGTTGTTCGATGACCCTCTCACATCACAGAGAGAGCAGATGTTTCATGTGGGAGCACTGACGATCGTCTTTGTTTGCCTTTTTATTTCTTTCTTTGTGTGGCTCTTGTTCCTCTTAAGTGAAAGTCTTTTGTGAAGATGGGGCGATGCATGAGGCAACAAGCAGCATGTACTTAAATAATAACAAAAAAAAAAATCAGCAGATAAGACATTGCTGTGCGGCTCAATGGATCCTTTTTCATTGTTATTAAAAAAAAAAAACTCTACAGGCTCTAAATTGAAAATATAACAGTTATAGCCCAAAGTGCCACAACAGTAATTGGACACTAATTTAAAGTTATAATCCTTAAAATTCCAATCCTGGTAGATTTGGCGACACCTGTGGTCACTGGTGGTATCAGCAAATGCATCTTAATTACAGTTCAGACTTCAGTTCTGTGAGACGTGTGCAGAAGCTGGCAGAAGCAAACAGGCCTTGAGTGGCCTGAAGAAGAGCAGCAAACAAACCGTGGGCTGAGAGTCGTCGCGTCACGTTAATTTAATAGAAAAGACCAATGAAGCTCCACTTGTCTGCATGGGAAGGGTCCTTAAACCAGAGCCACGATTGTTCCTGACGGTTAGGCCAGCGTCTTGCATCCACACACACTCAGCGCGTGGGTGAATGAGAAGGGTAAAAGAGCTATATAAATGTTCATTTACCGTTTTCCAAAGACAGGCTCCTTTTCCCACAATGGCAACGACGATACTGAGAGGCAATTAAATGAAATGGCTGTCGCAGGAAAAAATGCCTGCTGTAAGAAATATCGACAAGACTCCCTCTGCATCCTAGTGCCATCCTACTTAGGCCCTTGTGTATAGTATGTACCACACATTAGACTTTATAGAAGGGGGGGCAAGCCTTTTTCCTTTGGGGGGGCAGATGGTCAGATATGGCCAGAGTGACTTCCTGTGCAAGGTTTAACTGAACAATGCTCAGATCATGAAAATCATTTTTACCTCACAAAAATAATATAGAATTATTTATATATATATATATATATTTTGCACGAAACATCTGGCAGTTCCAAATCAAACCTCATGGTGGGCGAAACTTTTTTGTATTAAAAATGAAAAAAAGACACAACAAATGTTTATAGTTATTTTTGTTTTCTGAGGTTTTCCAGAGTTGTTTCACCACCACAAGTCGTTCAAACATTATCCAGATGTGAGCAGCTCCTTCATTTGCTTTGTGCATGCTGTGTATGAATCCACTACATATGCACAATGTATGGGATTTGATTTGAAAATCTGAGGGACTGCGGCTTTATTTCTTTGCTATTTCTTGCTAAAGGATGACAGTAACTAATGGGGACCTTTGATTCTATGCTGAGGAAAAAAAAAAGATCCCCTGCTGAGGTTGTATGACCTGAGACTCGACACGTAAGTTTTCATTTTTCAAGCAAAAACCACTGTGTTTTCATTGTTCTTTCAGCTACTTTTAATTTCAATTGGCAATAAAAAGCAATAAAAAGACTGAAGACCGAGGCATCTTTCCTGACAAAAGGAAATGGAAAGGTTTTTATTACCTCTCGAGTTCAGGTCGGAGCGAAAATAAAAGCCAACATGTTTTGGCCGCAGACTGGCCTCCGACATTGGGGGAAGCACAAAGCAGGTGTATGAAGCAAGTGAATGAAGCAGCTAAAAAAGCTGAAGAGAACCTCCTCCGAAAAGCATTTTCTTTTACCGCTCTTTGAGGAAGAATTACATCAGGCTGTAGCTCTCAGGATGTGCAGGATCTACAAATAGACGGCTTCAAAGAGACGGAGGTGCCACCTGTGTGATGAGTGAACTTTAATCATCAAAGTGGAATGGGTGGAGCATGTTGTGTCCAGAAGGCAATTTGCATTTTAATATGTTTTAAGTTGTTTGATTCATCAGTGTGTGGATTTTTTTTTTTTGAGCAGCCAAATCATCAATCATCACTGCAAATCCTGACTCACTGAAGAGTTCATAAACTGTAATAATAGTCTGCGAAATATTCCAAAACACTGATGAGGGCGGATGATGCCTTCAGGTGGGGTCGTGTTTATCCCATTTCATTGACCTTGTGATGTGGCTTTCATTGCATCATATGTGGAAATGTTCTGATCTGACAAGCTAATATTTTTTTTATATTTTAATATTCATGGATTGAAGAATAACTAATTCAATTACTATTTAAGTCCTCATTTAACTGTATTGATGAAATGACTCAAGACTTTTTTTAGTTAACCTTGTCATGAACTTGGGGTTTCAGTGTAGTTATTTCCTGTTGAGTTACTTCCTGCCTTTGCGTGTTTCCCACTTGTTTGATTGTGTATTTAGTGTGTGTTCCCTTCTCTCTTTGCTAGTTCATCATTGTACCTTGAGTCAAGTGTTCCCGCTTTCCTAGTCTTTATTCCTCATTTTCTTCTTCTTTTCTTTGCTTAGTTTCTCTGGACCTCGCCTGTTTTTGGTTTCTTGGCTGCCTTATTCAGTTTCAGCCTTTGCTTGTCCGACCATCTTTTAAGCTTTTGTACCTTTTTGTGTAAAATAAATCACTGAGCTGCACTAGTTTTACCTTTGACTCAGGATGAAAACCCTGGTCTCTGGTGAACCACCTCCTTATGGCTCCAGTGCACAAGTGGGGTGCTTCATATTTCCAAAACATTGTCTGTGAACATAATCTAGGCAGCTGTCACGTTTGCATCACAGTGTAATTAGGAAAACAATTTAGTAATATGAAAACATAATTTCTGGGAGAAAGGGTTGGTTCTATAATGACTACAGAAGTGGGTTATACCGTGTAGACGCTTTGCTCTGTCAGTCTTTGTGTCTCCAAATGTCAAACATTGCTTTTAATTCAGCTTTAAACCAAAGGTGCAGCTTGTACTAATATAGAAACTGTTATGTGAACATCTCGTACGACAACAGAAAATGGGCCTCCAATTTATTTTTTTTTCAGTCACATAAATCCATTCGTGAAAGAAGAAAATTAGGTTTGCAGTATTCATACAACATAAATTGCATTTCAGAGTTAATTCTCATTTCATGAAATTTTATGAGACTGTGTTATTTATGAGCAGATGCAGCCTCATACTGACTAAACAGCAGCAGCTGTGACTTGAACCATCCAAATCCAAAGAGGAGGTGAAGTGGTTCTCGTGACTGGCTGGCTTTATGTGCAGGATGCTCTGATCCGACCTGCGTTTTAACCCGGGAAGACCAAGAATCTGCAAGTCTTTGGTCGCAGGTCTTTTCGTAAGTGAACTGCGGACGGTGTTGTGTGTGTTTTGGCCTGGAGCTGCTGAGAAAATGTGGCACTAATGGGTCAATATGAAATATGTGGATGTCAATTAGTTTGTGCTCAGCAGCAGCCAGGTGTGCACGTGCAACACCATCAATATGAAGCTGCTGAAAAAGTCTGCTTAATTAATGTCTCTGGGTAAAATTCAGGAACAATTTCTGTTTATTCGAGCTTTGGTCTAATAAACAGGTCTTTGCAACAAGGTCCACGGCAGATGATCAGAGGTTGTAAACAAACCTGCAGTTTAGCCAGATTATCTAAATGATTTTATTTTGAGGTAAAACCATAAGTGAGCGTAAAAATGTCATTTTAGCTGCATTTCCAAATCTCAGCAATTACTTTGGTGAGTATGTTTTTATTATAGATAGTAATGATGACAATAATATATTTATGAGCAGTAACTGTGTGGTGAGGTGTGAATCATATTCTTAGTCACATCAACGCCGCGACAAGATAATCAAATATATGCTGTATGTTCAGAAAGTTGAGCCGTCGCTGTGTCTCCAGTTGTGACAAGTTCCCCCAGTTTTTGATTACATTTCCCAAAGTGACTCATCCACTGTTGTTGCCGACTGAGGAGATGATGAGCAGCAGGTTATCTGGGGCTCAGCGTGAGGGTTGCCTCTCTGCAGATACCCTGATTGGTTGATGTGTGTCTGCACACAGAGGGAGATGCCTTCACAGCCTGTTAGACAGCTCCAACTCCACTCGAAACACCAACTTTCTTCTAAAGTGGAGTCGGATCCAGTCGAGCTCCCACAAACAAATGCTCTGTTAAAAGAACAGGCTTTATTTACTCGTGCTTTCAGGATATTGAACAGCTGTTGCATTCAATGTGTGAACAAAACGATATTCTAAATGTTGATATAATCACCCAAAGCAGGTGATGACTACTGTAAAGTAAATGAAGCTTATTGCTTTACACATTTCCTCAAATATACATCTTCCTATTTATTAAAGCTGCGATTGCTTTTAGATACATAATGGAACGATTCTTTTTCTGTGGCTGAGGAAGGTTGAGCGAGTCATCCTCTAATCATAAGGTTGCAGTTTGATCCCCGGTTTCTCCAAATGGTAGTTTGCTGCCATTAGTGTGTGAATGTATGTGTGTGAATGAGAAGCATATTGTAAACCTCCCTGTATAAAAGCTCTGTTTAAGTGCAGCATTTAATCTTTATATTTATGATCGTTAAGTCGTTTGTCACATGAGGACATCAAATGTCGGCATATGCATGAACAGAAGAAGTCGTATTTATGATATAAGGCGGCCTATGGCTTTGTATCGATAAACCCAAAGTGCAGCCATCTGCTGTCCTTCCAGCACCGCGGGCAGAGCGGAGAGGAGCGTGACGCTGAAAGGGCAGCAGACGGCTGCATGTCATGCTAATGGAAGGAAAATCAGAAACATGATCACTGCCACTGACTTCAGCAGCTCATTTGTCTGAAAGTATGCGTAGCTCACTTAGACATCAAAAAAATGAGGGGGAAACAGTTCATGCATGTTGTTGCAAGTCTCTGAAATGTTGTCGAACAGGTGCTCAGTTTCCAGTTTTTGGTTGCTGCTGTTCCATAACTTTAGTGTGTGTTGCCAGCTGAGCAAAGTAGCAATGTGTGAAGAAACTTTGGAGACAAGAGCTTCAGAAAACACAAATCAGTGAAAACACAAGATACTGTATATTCTGAGACAAATGTTAGCAAAGTGAAAAAGCTGTCACCACAACCATGTTTGTTATATTTCTTCTTTATCATGTGGATAATGTGAACTTCACTTTGGCTTCCACTAGCTTATCTACCATCAATGGAAAGATGTTATTTCGGTAAAATAGCCCTTTAAATATGAAGGGCAGCATTCAATACATACATAAAATACTGGTCAAGTTGTTTAAATGAATCAGAAATTGAATTTTAGCAGAACATAGCGGCAAAAGGAGTTGACACCAACATTAGTTAAGGAAAAGTTTTTTTCATCAGTTGCACTAGGTGACATTATATATTTTAATTACAGAGCTATAGGTTATAATCTGCTGTTTACAATGACCAAAAATAGCTGAAAAAATGAAAGGACTGTAAAGCGATGGTCAGAGCTACTGCATAAAGAAGGAGTTTATTAAATTACAGCAACTTTTGCAACATCAGTTTTTTTTCCGCCGTCCAATAAAAATAAACCTGTATCTGTCCCAGGAATCTAAAATGAGAATAAATTACAATACAACAATGGCAATGGCTCCTGACATTCTCCAAGCTCTTAACTAGCATTCAGCTTCTGAATGTGAATAAAAGATCAAAACCTTTTTATTTACAAGGTTTAACATTCATTATTGGTCCCTTGTGGCATTTTAAGTGCTGTGGATGGAGAAGAGGTTTTTTATTTAGCCTCTGATCGTAATATAAATGTCATAATGAAAATTGATCAGATAGAAAATTGGCAATGGCTCCTCTTTAAAAGTGAAGAATGAAAAGAGAGAAAATGCAACTGAATAAAGAAAGAAAGCAACAAGAGAAGAAAATAAGAGCCAATCTTCAAACAATGACAAAATCACTTTCTTAAAGGAGGCTGAAATAACTGAAAAGTTCTGTTGTTCGCTCATCAACATGTAGATGAAAAAACACACCACGACTGGACAAAGCAGAGAGTATATTCTCTTTATTAGGAGGAAAACCAGGGTATGAAACTAATCTCTATCCTTACAGTGGAATTGAGCTGGTCTGTCTTCTTATAAATCCTATAAAAGAAATAAAATTACAGGCTTTATGGAAAGTTATAACTGTCCCTCTGCTGCAATATTCCCATAATATTCCTGTAGCCTAATACGTGAGGTTATAGTGAGTCTAATATTGAATATATGAATGTTTTTAATTCATTAGTCTCCACTGGGATCACTATAATATTCATGTATAACCCAGTGCCTGTAGTCAACTATATTACAGCACAAGGTCCCAAAACTGAGGTTCATCCCTCTCGTACCTTAGAGCACTGGCGACACCTTGTGGCCAGATGGGTAAAATCTGTAACTGTAAAATCCTGTAGTTAGGAGATGCAAATAACAGTTCTTTACAATAATAAATGCATGCTGGACGTGTCAAAGTCTTGTGGACATCAAACTTCATTCATAAATCTCACAAATGAAATTTTGCCATACTAATTTGCTAAAATTAACATTTCACAGAACTTAATTTAATGCTTCTATCAAGTTATATGTTTTGGAAAATTTGAATAAGAATTTGATAGGAGCTCTCGATGCTTAATGTGACCTATGAGGGGCTTTTTTTCTCAAAATGTATGTATTTGTGTAAAATAAGAGGGAATTAAAAAATGTCTATGCTATTAAAGGATGTTTGTATTATGGAGCATCACCTGGGTTTGTGGATAAATCTGGTGGTAGAACAGGGGTCAGTCTTCAGTCTGCAGCAAAGCTTCCTCTGAGCCCTGAATGCATCCAGGGGCAGGATGTGGAGCTGGTTCACTACAACAAATACTTTGGAGAGCACCTGGATGACAGGCTGGGAACACAGAGGCCCTGTACACCAGAGTCGGCTCGACTTACTGCAGAGGCTCGAACATCTGCAACACCATGCTGCAGATGTTCTCCAGGTCTGTGGTGGCCAGAGCTGCCTTTTATGCTGCTGTGGGAAAGATAGTCAGAAACTCAACAAGCAGAGAAGGTTTCTGAATGACTGGAGGAGCTGAGCTGGATCCTCTGGAGGCAACGCCTCCCACCTCCTGCACGACCTGCTGGAGCATCCTCAGACTCATACACCCAACATGCTCCGATGAGATGCCCAGGAGATCTTACCTGTCAGTTACCATCAGACTTTATAACTCACCCCCTCTCTGTCTCCATGACATCTGACGTCCTGCTGGACTCAAACTGGACTTTTCCTGCAAATGCAAAATATATCTTCTATACATCTATATCTTTTAATTTATAACATTCATTTAATCCATTTTGCACAGTGTATGCATGCACATGTTGCAAGTACTTTTACTACTTTTTAACTCTTGATGATTGTGTTTCTGATATTATTATTTTTCATTTATTATTTGTATTATTCTTTCTGCTCTGTGTTTCATTCTTCCTCTGCTGTTGTGACATTAAATTTCCCCCCGGTTATAAATAAATATTGATCTGTAACGCCATGATCAGATCCTCCAATTGGCCAATCGGCGTTCACAACAAACCTGCCGTGATGAGGAACTACGCGCTGATTGGATGCGTTTCCTGTGACGCAGAAAGTAGGTCGGTCCGGATTGGTCGCTCGGCCTCCTTTAGCTTAGTACGCACGGCTGTACCGGAACAGCAGCAACCCACACAAGGTACAGTAATATTTGAATAATTATACTTATAACTTTATATTAATAGTAAAATAGTGCAGCTGATATTATTATGGGATGCAGACGTTTGTTAAATGCATCAAATTCTTTACATTTTAATGACGCTGATGTAACGTTTACGGTCGATCAGGAAGTTCGTGTTGTAGAAAACAGACATCTGGATTATTTGTTTTTACAGATTTAGATTGTTTATCAAAGACGTCCATGTTGATTAATGTGCATCAGCTTATGGGCCATTTGACTAGATTTGTTCTGTAACTGTGGGAATTAAAATTACTGTGGTGAAATCGTACAGTCTGGATTTTTGGCCACCTGTCAGGGTCAAAAGGTCCAAATCCACAAGTCCAGTCGGGGTCCATCAAATAAAACATATAATACACACAAATCCACTGAGGGAAATGTTTGCAGTAATGTGTGAATACCTTTTGTGTACTGCTCGTACTAAACATAACAACAGCTACCAGCAAAATAAGACATTACATTAATAACTTAATTTGATTTAATAGTAAGACCAGAGTTGTTTGGTTTTTTGTCAGTAGTTTGTTCAGTTATACTTTCACATGAAAGATCTATTCGCAGTGTTAATGATTCCTTATCTTGAAGACATTTGTATAATTTGGCTAAAAAACATGTCACTTTTTAAAAAGTAAATTGCCAGATAAATTTCATGTACAGATCATTTGATACAGTCAGATTTTGAGGGAAAACAGAATTTGCTTCATGACACAAAAAGGAGTTAAACAGTTTTATTGTGAAGACAGATGGTGGATAAAGGCCTTAGAGGTTTGCTTAGGTAAATTTCTTAAGACCTTTGTTATAAAAATACACTTTAACAGTTCATAAGTATAATAGATAAAAACTAAAAATTGAGTAGTTTTTAACACACTATAATGTAGTTATTACAACACAGTATGAAATCAGTTGTAATCATATTTCATGATGTATAATTAAACATAGTGTGTTATAAAACAATAAAACATTTTACACCTGTGAACAAATCCTTTACAGGCAGATTTGAAACAATTTATGATTTGTTCAAATCTAATTAAGATGTGTTGATTTTAAAATCTTTCTCGACCTCAGCAACAGTTCTTAATTCAAGGTTCACTTACTAGATTTCCTCTGGAGCTTTCAATCTGTGTTATATCTGACTGTCAATCATTTATAACAGTTCTTCACCTGTTCTGGATACATTACAGGCTATTTAGGCTATTTTAGGCTATTTGGCTATTTTAATTGTTAATTCAGCTTATAAGTGTTCATAAAAGGGGTGGGCTATGTCAAGTGTTACCAAGGATTCATACAAGAGGTGACAGGAAACAGCAGGGCTTCTGCGAAATGCATCTTTTTTATAATGTGTCCTTACATAACGATTGAATATCAGATCGTTTTATCTCTGTGTCTCTTTTCCACACTTCACAGATTCAACCATGGATCTTGTGCTGAACGTTGCCGACTACTACGTCCTCACGCCGTATGTGTACCCCGCATCGTGGCCTGAGGATGGGGCCCTGCGGCAGATCATCAGCCTGCTGGTGCTGACCAACCTCGGGGCTGCGGTCCTGTACCTGGGCCTGGGAGCCGTCAGCTACTTCTTCATCTTCGACCACAACCTGAAGAAACACCCGCACTTCTTAGAGGTACAAAGCCTGGATCTCATTTTATGATTGTGATAAACAGAGTGTTGGCACTGCTAAACCTGAAGCAATCAATTGAACTTTGGATTTACAGCAGGTGGATAAATTTATTGGAACACCTAGAGAATAAAATGCAGTCTAGTTATGCAATGCATACAACCTTTATGAAGGTTGTATTGTGGCCTCAGAGGCTGGAACTAATGGCATGATTTTTACTTTGTATTGTGTTGTATTGTACATTTATCTATATTAATGGGTTAGTACCATTAGTGCCTAACAACCATTATTATTTTAGTTAGTGTGAAACCTTTTAAGTCGTCACTGTAGTTTTTACTCAGCAGACAGAACATAGTGGGTTTGTTAGGGACCGTTTTCAGCCACGAATTAACACATTTTGCTGCTTGTGTGTGTTTGCAGCAGCAGGATAGTGTATGTTTGCCTCAGAATAAACTAGTGTGTGTGTTCATGGTAATGAAGGATAAACTATATCACGCTGAGGATACACAGACAATAGTTGTTAGTCGGCTCATTTCATTGTTGGATTTGATCCTTTCATGGGATTGTGTATTTTTCTCAGGTGGAAAAGTAAAGAATGTCACCAGCCTGAACACTGTCAGCCAGTCATGCTAAAAGGTTGTGGATTCTGTTTGTGGCCATAACATCACAACAGTAACCAAGACACTCGATTACAGATAAATTACACCAACACAATAAAAAAACAGTCAATGCCATGTCCACAAAGCCTCCAGATTCAACTCTGACTATCACATCGATCGTCAGAAATCCTTTATATACCCTCTTTATGTTTTTATGTTCATCCATCCTGTCTTATTTATTTAATCAGCTATTTTAGATGTATATATATTTTTTTTCCGACTCAGAATCAGGTTCAGAGGGAGATCAAATATGCGATGACCTCTCTTCCCTGGATCAGCATTCCCACAGTGGCCTTGTTCTTCGCTGAAGTTAGAGGATACAGCAAACTGTACGACAACGTCAGTGAGTCTCCGCTGGGTAAGTTGAAGAATCTTCTCACCAGCTTTCAGTTGTTCCGTCACCTTATTGTTTCCACATCTTCTTCTCGGTTCTTGGTGGTGATGTGGTCTGTGTGCTTTCAGGTTGGCCTGGGCTCTTCCTGAGTATGATCTCCTTCCTGTTTTTCACCGACATGTGTATCTACTGGATTCATCGGTTCCTACATCATAAGCTTATTTACAAGGTGAGCACAAAAAAATTGGAAAAGTCATCAAGTATGAAGCTAAAAAAACTAATGTTGAGTATGTTTTTGAGCTGTCAAAGTGGTTAAAGTATAGATTAGTATATCTGTTATTTATTCCCTAACAAAATGAAACAACAGAGAAGTACTGTCAACCCACATTCACTGTATCTCTCCTTATCTGTCTTTAACAATTGGTCACCATTTGACAGTTTTGTATAATTACCCTAAATAAATGGAAATTATGCAAAAGTCACAGACATTTTCAGAGAAAGCATTAACTGTCTCTCTCTGACCTCTTTGTCGTCTTTGTCTCAAACAGCTGTTTCACAAACCACACCACTTATGGAAGATCCCCTCTCCCTTTGCCAGCCACGCCTTTCATCCTGTAGATGGCTTCATGCAGGGACTCCCATACCACATCTACCCCTTCCTGTTCCCCCTCCACAAGGTGCTCTACTTGGCCCTGTACATCTTCGTCAACATCTGGACCATCTCCATCCATGACGGTGACTACCGCGTCCCCAACGCTCTGACGAGTGTCATCAACGGCTCAGCTCACCACACTGACCACCACCTCTTCTTCGACTACAATTACGGCCAGTACTTCACCCTGTGGGACCGCGTGGGACGATCCTACAGGCACCCGTCGGCTCTGATGGGGAAGGGCCCCCACGATCTGATCAGGAAACTTCAAGCAGAGGGAAAGCTTGTCGATGAAGGAGTGAAGGGTAGAGGACAAGTGAATGGTCATGCTCAGAGAGGAGTCACATGCAAGGAGGAGTAACAATCACGATTAATTGCTGAAAGTGATAATTATTTTTGTAAAGACAATGTGCTACATTCACACAATTTAGAAAACATATCAGAGCATAATGGAGTTCCTTCACTGTTCTTGCCAAATAAGCTGTGGTGAGTGCGATTGATGTCCTCAGAGGCAAAGACTCATGTCACAAGGGTTGATTTCGACTTCATCTTAGATTCAACAAGTTCATGGTTGTACGTTCAGACTCAATCTGAAAAACATGGCAAACCATCAACTGCTTCAAGGACAAATTCTGGTATTTCTCAGACGTTTTGACCGATGTGTCATGTTAAGTTTACAGTTGCCAGCTCTATTACAGAGATATATTGATACAGAGTATATTGAGGCAAGCAGCACATTCCTTTTAAGCTTTCCAAATACACATAAATAATGTCAAATTCCCTAAGTCTGACCAAAAGTTAACACGGAAATTAGCCTCCTTGATTAACTGTTGTAGCTAACTGCGTAGAGATTTACTCACAGGGAAACCAGCTGGGTTTTGACCCACTTTGAAAATTAGCGTAATTTTCCTTTTAGGCAATAGGCAGATCTGTTCCCTGCTGCAGAAATGTTGTGCCTTCTGGTGCTATTTAGCCGTTACAAGGCCATTTTACCAGAGAAATCCACTGTAACATAAGCACAAACGACGAATAACTGAGATGAAATAGTTAATCTTCTGTCGTCATTACAGACATTAAAGAAATCAGGTTTATGGGACGAACATTGGTGCCACAGTGGTTGTTACCTTTGAAACACAGCTCCTCTGAGATGACACTGGAATAGGATGCAGTTTAACTCCCATTAGACATGTGTAGAGGAAAACCTTTGACTGCCTTATCTCAGCTGACAATCACCTGATGACACTAGCTTGATATGATGAGGCAACGAACCTCAAACCAACTAACAAATTATTCAGTTTCTTGGTTCTTTGGTTTCAACTTCTACAAGCATTGCTCATATACACTAATACAGATTATTAAGGACAAGGATTAAATGTTTTCACTTTGAAATTAAAAGTGGTTTGGTTCTTGTTTTATTCTTGACCTCGGAAAACTTTTCCGAAGCTTTTCATTGTCCTCATCAGCAGATGGAGCACGCTCAGTTGTTTTAGAACAGTTGACAGCTCTGAAGCTCTTTTCGTCAAATGCGACTTCTCATCTTTAGGGCTCAAAAGTTAACCATCAAGGTTTGTTCCTGACTTTGACAAACAATCCAAACTCAAGGTCCACTTACTATCTTTTTTTCCTGAGCTTCATCAGAGAATATAGCCTGTGAACTTGAGTCTAAATCCTGTCATTTTAGTTATAGAGCTTGTGTGTCAAGAGATTCACTTTTATGACTTGTTGTGTGCAGCCAATGATTTTAGATTATATTTTAATACATCAGTTTATTTCCTATTCCAGGCAACACATTTACAAACTACACTTGTATTAAGCTTGCGAAGTGTAAAATTCAGGCAGCAGATAAAAGAACATTCAGATACAAAATTGACTTCCCGACGTTTGCAAATGCTCATGGGTAGATTCAGTGTGTCGCACATACAAGCAGGAAGAACATATAATTACACAGCATCCTTTTCAGCTTCTTAAGTCTTATATGCAAATGTGCACACAAGACAAAAACTGAACATGATTTGGAAAGAGGTGATACAAAAGATGAGGGAAGTCGGCTTTTCTACACGTGCTGATGTCAGGCTCCAGGTGTGCGAGGACAGACTGGCTGTGTGTCAGTAATGGGAATCATCTCAGCAGAAAAAGACGGGCATCCAGAGGAAGGACCGCATGGCCGTCCCCGCCGCCATGCCTGCCAGTAATCCCACTGCGAGATGCTCCAGCACTCCATCAAATGGGTCCCTCTGAACAACCACCTGGTGGGTTCCTTCGAGAACAGACAGAGGGGAGACGCATTTCATGTTCATGTTTGGCAAATCGTAGTAGGAGAGCAGCTCAGGGTTGTTAAGTCTGAGTCTGAGGAGCAGAAAACTGATTGTAGTGTTTCTGCCTACAAACTGAAAGAGGCACATTCCTTAAGGCTTAAGGTTTAATGTTGTCAAAGCACCCACATGTAGATATTAAACTGCAGGTGGCAAAACACATTTTTATTGACCTGAGCTGCTGCTGTTGGTTTACTGAAGGCCTGTCTACCTGTGTCCATCAAAAACTACACTTAATGCACATTAGATAAGATAAGATAAGATAAGATAAACCTTTATTCGTCCCACAGTGGGGAAATTTGCAGTGCACAGCAGCAAGGTGATAGAACAAGAATGAAAATAAACAGGCTAAAAAAAAGTATTTACAAATTTACCAAATTTACAAATTTAAAAATTTAAACGGGATTATTTACAGATGTACATGAGAAGATGAATATGATATGATATATATGACCAGTACAGAAGGATAAAATATGAAATGTTAAATATCAAATATGAAATTAGTTTCTTTTTTCTTTTCTTTTTTCACACACATTGCCAAGTGTCAGTATTGTGCCATCACATAGGTAAAAAGGTGGCTTTATACTACTTTATCCATCACTGGTTTAATGCACCGCCCAGTCAGAGGTAAAGAGACCCAATCAACCACTCCTGGCTTTAATTAGACCCAGGTGTGTGCAGGTGAAACAGGTGAAGGAAGAGAAACATGGCGGATCTTCAGCAGCATTAAAAAGTATGAAAGTGGCGGTCAGACGAGGAAGAAAACACAACTGAAGCTGGAAATTTCTATGATCTCCCACTGGATTATATTTAATTATAATTACAGAATATAGACAGAAGAGGAGAAGAAGAATCATCCCAGGAGCCTCAGAGGAGAAAAGGTAAGTTGAGATTAATGCATGTGTGTTTGTTGATTTTGTGAAATAAGGAGAAAGTTTTGTGATATAAGATTATGTGCTATGAAATGTTTCTTGTAAAAACTGAATCATTTGATATCTAACAATGAAGAGAAAATATGTCATAAAACATGTCTTGAAAAAATGTGAAAAGAGTCTCTTTAGAAGAAACTGAGCAGATTTCTTTTTTCATGATGGCAGCAAAATGCTTCACTACTAAATACCATAATGTAAAATATACTCCATTACCTGTGAGCAAAATGTTTCTTAAGTTAAAGGAAGTAGATATTAACAGGAAAATATACTTAAACTGTCAAAGTAAAAACACTCATTGTGCAGAAAGGAGCCATTCAGGGTGATACATCGTGTATATTTTACTTCAGTGTTTCAGCTGGTTGTGGTGGCATCCACTTCAGTTTCTTTATTATTAGTGCTGTTTAATATCTTACAATGCCTCATTTAATAAGCTGATAAGTTTTATATGTAAAATCTGTTAAAAGTAATGAGCGACTTGAGGTGTGATTAAAAAGTACAATATTTCCCCATGAAGTAAAAGAAATCGTAGAAATATAGATTCTTCCATTGCACCAAAAACCCAACTCTAAAATATCTTTAAATATGTAGCTTTAAAATTTGACTATGTTCTTAGAACTTTTTCCCCAACTAGTAAAAACATCTGATGGAAAAACACTGACACCTTTTTTTAGGTCTAAAAGTGGCCAAACTAAATCTGTTGAGTCTGTGTTTGTCATGTCAAAGTTTCTCAGGGTCAGTTTCGTGTTAACATACCTGGTCCTGCTCCAGGTGTGATGTAGACTGTGTGGTAGCTGTTGATGGGGATGGCCTGGTAGGAGTCGTCATATGGGTCGTATGTGAACACCTGCAGGAAGAAAAACCTGCTTTTTCAGCCCTGACATGGAAACACCAAACACCGCTGAGAGTGAAAAGATCATGTTTGAGCTCCGACAGGGAACACGGATCACTCACCGGGTTTCTCCTGGTCTCGAGCAGAGTCAGTTTCCACGCTCTGACAAAGACATGAAGACGAGTGAAGGACTGATGGATGATTGTAAAGGGAGGCAGAGTGGACGAGATGAGAGTGCGGCGAGAGTACTTACATGGACTCATCCTCACTGTTGGCGCACAGGTTCACTGTTGAACCGTCTCTCAGCTGAACCACGATGCGATTCTCTCTGGGATTGCTCTCTGGAGGAGTCACATCTACAGGCCAAACATAAGTTAAAGAAGTCATTCACCTGAAAATAAGTTTGTCTTCAGTCTTCTGTCAGTCAAACCTCAGAGACAGATAGAAGTCTCTATCATACATTAAGTTTAGTTCATTTCAACCACTTGCAAGGCAATTAAATTGTACATTTTAGAGGCCGTATACTGACTCTTACATGTCTAAGAATCAGTCATTCAATTAGAGAAACATGTGGATGCTCACCTCATATGAGATTTACAAAAAAACTTCCATCAATGTTTTCTGATTGAAGTAATTTAGTTTTTCTGCCGTCACTTAACAACAGATGTGTGTACTCGCATGGTTGTGGAAAATACTCCTTGATTTTGTTGTTTTTATCATCTTTACTTAACGAATACATGGACCAAAAAAATTAAATGATATCAGTATTTCTTAAGGAGTAGGGCCATTGTAGTCATTGTGGTCCATTAAAAAGTTTAGTGATGTATGGATTTGATAACTGGGAGGCCATGAAAGGCATTTGATTTCCTATTTCATCTTTGCATGAAGGAGTATGGTGAAGGAGCAGTGTTTGAACTCTAGGGGGCGTCTGCTTCTGTAAAATGGTCTCATGCTCCTCGGCTGCTAAATGTCTTTGCAGAGCAATGGTCAAACAACAGCTGTGGGAGAGACTCATTGTATATTTTATATACAACATAGAAATCTTTATTTTGTCTTGTTTTTGCAGTTCATATAGAAGAAATCATCTTATTTAATCATTTTATACCAACAGAAAATGAAATCTGTGCTGTCAAACTTCAACTTCAGAAAGCTAATTAAACTTCATTCTCTTTGTGTGTTGCATTGTGGGAGACAGTTTGCATCAACAGCACAAAATCTGTCCCCTCTAATACACATACTGAATGATTTGGGTTTCATTTATTTTGTCACCTCTCCAGTGCGAACACACTGCAAACTCAAAACCTGCTGAGACTTATTGGGAATTATTGGGAGTGTGGGACTGGGACTCAGCTCCAGTGACACCGGTGCGGTGCCGCCTGTACGATCTGCCTGTAAGTCTTCAGCAGCTGACGAGGCACATTGTTGGTTTAAGTCTTGGCTTTCTCCACATTGAAGCCTGTTCAGTGGATCATCTAACTTTTCCAAATGGCAGCACTGTGACACTTTTCAGCTCCTGATATTCAGTTTTTGTGGAGGCTCAGTTCTGTGATAATATTGAAGCTGCACTTTCTAATATTTAGCAACTTCAGTCCCCGTCAACTCCTCCAACTCCTAATGCTCCAGTATATTCACCAACTGTTTGCTGAGCTTGTCTGTCGGCTGTTTGGTGCAGAAAGTGACCGCTTTCACATTTGATCTATTCTTAATAACAAATACAAAATACTGTTCGGTGCAGCTTTAAGACGAACGTTTGTGGGTTTGAGAAATATTTGTTGACTCAAAATACATTTTTTTTTATGGTGGACAAATGGCTCCGTGCTTTACCTCCACACTCCAGCCCAGATCTCACATCCACACACGTTGTCTTGAGGCTGATGCGATGCTCCAGCTCTCGCCTGCTGTCAGTCTTGTAGAAGCAAAGACTCCCATCGATCCAAAGGTCACACCAGTTTAACTTCCAGCGTTTGAGGACAGAAGCTAGAAACGAGACACATGTCACAGTTTAGTGTGATGGATTGTGAAGTAAGACACTCAAAAATCTCAAATGGACCATGAGCTCAAATTGAAGGTTGATAAAGTAAATGTTGAGTCAGTGCTGTAATATCAGTTCAGGTGTTAAGTGTTTTTTTTGTAGTTTTTTGGATGGAGTCTATTTTCTATCAGCGTTGACTGTCCTGTTAAGCCACTTAAAGACACGGCCAGGGACAATTAATGGGATTAAAAGTTACAAAGGCTGGAGTTTCATAACAGGTTCAGTTGTCACTTTCCAGAAAATGTCAAGCATGTTTGAAGTTCAGACAAGAAAACCTCTGAATTTATGTTCAACGTTCATTCTTCTTTACAAAAACAAAACAGAAAATATACATTTGCAGTTGAGTATTTCTCAGTTCTGATTTGCAAAAACAAATCTAGTAAATTTGAAATAGAGCATTAGTTTCATTGTATGAGATGCTGTTTTGGTTTCAGTGGCTGCTCAGGCATTTTTATCAGTTCAAGCTGCAACTAATGAGACTTTCATTCTCTGAATCCTGCAGGTGTTTGGCATTTTAATTTGAAAGATGTATTAAGATTAATAATTTGTAATAAGAATTGTTCCCAGCACTGGTTTAATAATAATTCATATCTTGTGCTCCTTATCATAACAGCCAAAGCTATAATTCACATCTCGATGGCTGTAAAAAAACAAAAGCATCATGTGTATGTACTCACTCTGTCTCCACAGCCAGCCTGACCTCAGGAGCGCCATGTGTTAATCTGAAGTCCCAGTTGTTATGATGATAATAATCCTGTAGATGCAAAATGAGAAATGTAAGTTTTGGTGATTATAAGACTAAAAGTTCCAGCAGCTTGTTTTTGGCCTCCTCCGCCTGTGTTTATGTCTCCTCCGTCCCACAGACAGTGAAGTGCTGGTAGATTAATCTGGTTCTGGCCGGGACTAAAACTGACTCACAGGATCATTCTGGATTAAGAATGACCACGCCCTCTCGTCTTGTCTCATCATCCTCGCTCTTTCTGCACTGATTTCTCCTCTTGACTCTCGCATCGTGTGCCATACCTTGTTCATTTTATTGAATACTCATGTTACAATGAACTGAACTCATATGAGCCCTGCCCCATTCACTTATGTGCACATACAGTTGATCCTTTTCCACGTTAATCCCGGCACTGAAATAACAACATGAGGATTAGCCTGATTGTAACAGTCCCCAGGTCAGTTATGAGAGTCTTCCCAAGATGTCTCATGATGTCATTTCCTTTTATAGCAAAGAGAAAACTGTGTCAGCCGATTTTATATTTAAAACGATTTCTTAATTCAGAACCAGCGTTTTCTTATTTATGGTCATAGGCTGCAATGAAATAGGGGTCTAACGTATAGATATTTGTGAAGAAGTTTCTACAGGCCTTTACTGTGTCAAGAAATAAAGGAAAAAGATCAGTGCTGAGGTGAACTGGTGAGATGAAAAGCTACAAAAGCATATAATTAAGCTGATTTTGCCTCGGCTCTCCTGTAGACACACACAGGACTTTGGCTCAGATCTGATCATTTTTTTATTAACAGGGCCCTTTAATCTTTGCTCGCCGTCCTCGGCCGTGTCATCAGCTCCCCTGGTAACATTGCTGTCAGAGAGAGCAGATGTCTTTGGATGAGACTTTCAGCACTTGTTGTTGATGAGCTTTGTTTTTCTGATCAACGTATTATATGTTAGGCCCTGGTTTCTGAGTGTGCACCGTGTGTCAAGGATCAGTCTGGTTCAACTGCAGCCTGAAGCACTGCTGCATGCCATCCTCTCTCTCTCTCTCTCTCTCTCTCTCTCTCTCTCTCTCTCTGTCCAGTTGTCTCTATTACTATTTTTACACCAGAATCAGCCCATATCTGCAGGCCATACCATTTAATACACACATTAATGCCCCCCTCTGGATGAATTCTAGTAACTGCATCGAGTGCCACCATCATGTAAAAAAAAAAAAAAAAAAAATCAATTTGTCCACTTCTTTGATTTATGACTGAACACATAACTAATGACATTCCCATCAGCCTCAGCTGTGTTTATTGCTAATTAGCAAATGTTAAACATGCCAATGGGCTGCAGCCACAGAGCTGCCAGCATGGCTCTACACTCTCAGTCTTGTCCTCACATTAAGAATTTACCAACGTTGGTTCCTGATGGCGTGATGTTATAATGAACATTTTTTTAGATGAACAGCCTCCCGAAGCTGTGACTGATGCCCTGCGAGGGTTTTTTCTTCTTTGACCTCTGACCTCCTGCAGACCCTCGGCTCCTGACCCCCCCCTCCTGTCACCGGGTTCCTGTCTGTCACCGCTGCCCTTCCTCTTGCTCCTCTTTGCCTTGCGTCATCCTGGGAGACCCTGTCAGGCTCCGTTGAGCTCTCACCTACAACTGAGGAAAGTCAATCACGACCTTGTTGAGTGCATGCAAGTTAGTTAATATTAAAATTTAAAATCTCTCAGGCGCATAACAGAAATCTTGCATCGGAAAACTAGACCTATGTCACACTAGAAAAATCGCAGGTGTAAATAATTTAAAATTAAATGAATAATGACTGAATTCCATTTAGTTGTTCAGTTTCAGGGTCACACTGTCACAGCTTACTGGGACACGCTGTCATAATGTTGTCAGTAACACCTGTGCTTTTCTTCCATCTGCTGTCCAAAAATCTGCTCAGTGGCACAGAATCTGAACCGCGCAGTGACCAGAAAAATAAACCAACCGTGGATGTAATGCAGCCCTTCAGAGAAGCCCTGTTATCAATCCTAACCTCATGACTTGTTCAATTTTTTGTTAACACAGAAGTTGACTAAACTCTATCAACAGTTTGATAGCTGTAAAAGGCTGTTTGTGCATTGATGGCATCAGTCAAAGGGGTTATTTGCACAATGAGTACTTTTGCTTTTGATACTTTAAGTACATGAATCTGATGATACTGCTGTACTTTTAAGTATAGGTTTTGAATGCAGGACTTTTACTTGTAATGGAGTATTTTAACTATTTTAATTGTTGTATTGTGTTTCTTCCACCAGAGCATTTTCGTGGAAATGTCTCAACATACAAGGTCATCTCACTTTTTTTTTTTCTGTTGTAGGAAAAGAGGCTCAACGCCATCTTTTCACTACACACGTGACATTACTGCCACCTGGTGGCAGCATATGGTACTCCCATTTCATTCTTTGGTAGCTGTTGTCAAATACTTCTGTTTTCTCATTTTGAATTAAGAAAAACCTTGTAAAGTAAAATAGATTAATACAAACTCAGCACACATATCTTAACTGTTTTTCAAATTTAAAATATTTTCTGATGCAAAAAATGACTTTAGTAGAAGGTTCATTTATTAACTCAGTACCACACTTTATTTAAGTAGAGTTACCAGAACTTTTCTATACAGAGACTTTAATATTTTTAATAGACACTTCAGAGGTTAATATTGTTCTTTTTATTTGTGCTACATTTGGGTGACAACTGTGGTGACTTTTTAAATGTATTTATTAATTCTTTACCTGCAGATAAAGATTTTACATCAATCTTAAATAAGTTATGTGATTGCCTTCCATAACTGCAATTAATGCAAACAAGCTTTAATTATTATTGTTATATGTATTAATATATCTCTTTTTATAGTATAACAATGTTGATGTGAAATCCAAAATGTTTCCAGCTTCATAAATTAGATTTTAAACCACAGCTCTTTTACCATTTACTATTTTTTTAAGTCTGCAAATCAAAAAAGTATAAGTGTATTTATACATTAATACCATAATTTAGTTAAAATTTTATTATAATTTTCTGTGTTCAGTTTTGCAAAGAGAAATTTGCAATGAAAAAAATAAGACGGAGGAAAAAAAACCCTAGACATTTAAACTACGTCATTTCCGGTGAAGTGGGCGTGTCTTAAACTGACAACTAACCGAAGAAAAACAAAAACAAACACAACACCGACGAGCTTCCGGGACGGTGAGTCTGCAAACAAACCGAAACATTTACAAAACACAACATGAGCAACAACATGTGCTTTTAGTTTGAGATGTTAATGTAAAGACTCGATTCTAGCGGCATCAGAAGCTCATTTTATTTCTCCATAAAGATAAAACGGGGCTTCGCTGCTGCACAGTCTCGTATTGAAACGCGTTCATTTGATCCAGGTTGACATTTATTGTCTTGACTTTGAAATGCATAAATGTCCAACATGCTGCTGTGATGAATGTCCATCTGCACTTTGTTATTTTGTCCTGTCGACTTGGCACGACCGACCTGAGGCGACCAGGCCTCGGTCACAAGCTGCCCCCCAAACGTGCTCTCTGCTCGAGGAATGCTCGCCGAACCCCGTTCAGAAACCTGGAAGTTCAATATTGCTTTACTTATTTGCGCATGTACATAACAGATACAGCAATACTTTTGACTTTTTATGAATCCTTGTGGGTCGCTTTTTAATTCGGCTTTAATATATTAGTTAATGCTTGTGTTACTTTGTGCAAAACTGCAAAAAATTAAGTCAGTTTTGCGTTGTTGTCACCATGGAGGGCAGAAGTGAGTCGTTTTAAAACCTGATTTTTTTTTATCAGGCTAAGTAACATACTGCTATTCTGTGGGTCGAATTGAAGAAAGGCTGAAGAAGAAACTTTTTAAACATTTTCTATGAAAAACACACCGAAAATGCAAGTGATGATCTGAGAAAGTTGATACTTGGAGGGGTTTTCAAAGGCTGTTTCTTCTCTTTATATAGTAGAGAATATGACCATAGTCTAGCATCTGTTCTTCAGGCCTTTTTGAAAGACTTCAGGTTGTTGTCAGTGTGTTGGACTGAACTATATTGTCAGTTTTTTTGACTCTGCCAGGAACCCAGCTGTCACTCCACCTTCCCTTTGTCAGCCTTGTAATGCAGGTTTCACTCCCTTTGATTTGCTGTAAATGTTCACTTCCTGTGTGGTTTTTCTTCCATTCATATACCATAACGACATTTTATATTTGCATGCATGTAAATGAGTTTTCTCCGGTTCCCAAACTCGTATCCTCATCTTCTTGTTTCACCAAATCATTTTCTCATCATCCGATTGGAGACATGTGATCTGATGTGTTGTTGAAATCAGTCTTTCCTTTGGTCTCTGCGACATCAGAGGTATGAATCAGTGGATCTGTGAAACAAGAAACTATCCATGACAGAAACATCAGACACAGTCCGGACGCGACGCTCAGTCATTCTGCAAACACACCTCCTCAGGTGGGCTGAGTTTAAGATGATCAGACCCTGTTTGTCTGAAACTGATAGGGCTGATCAGGACTGAAGAGGGACGGCGAGTCCTGGGCACCTGGCTGCTGGATGTGGACTCGCAGGGTCCAGGTTTCATGTGCTGATATGGGTGATGGCATCACAAAAACTTCTACAAATATAAATAACATTGTTGTGTATTGACGTGTATTAATGCAGCATGCATTCAAGCAGGAAAAATGACCAGCCATTAATGCAATACTGATACTAGTACTACTTATTAGTAATGATACTGCTGTACTACAACCTTGTTTCTTTACTGCTTTTATATGGTATTTCTGGCAGGTTGGTTTCTGCCTTTAAGTATTTATAGTTGAATGGATAATAGTCTTGTGTTTTAATGCCCTGTACCTCAATGGAATATTTAAACACAGAAGCTTTATATAGTTTCTGTGTCTCAAACACATTGTTGCTGCTACAACTGTCTATTTGAAATCAATTAATCGGTCAATCATTTAGACTAATTGTTCAGTTTATAAAATGATCATAAATACAGAAAATGCCAATAATAACTTCCTATAGTGCAAATGTCTGAGGTGATGTCTTTAAATTGCTTTTCGTCCAGTTAACTGTACAAAACTAAAATGTTTTCATGCTGCAATGATATAAACTAGAGAAAAGCAGCAAACCCACACATTAGAAAAGCTACATTTTGGCACTGATCGAAGTGATCATCATTATCAGAATTCATTTTTCTCTCAAATGACTACTAGTCAACTAATTGTTTCAGCTCTACACTAAATGATTTGGAGTCAGAACAGGTGGTTGAGCTTCGGTCAGAAATGGTGTGGACGGTGCACCTGCTCTTGTCAGTGCTGCTTTGCCTCTCACGTTTCTGCTTCTGTGTCTTGTAGCTTATTCTGTTGATGGGTTATTTTTAGACCTCCTTATCCAACACACAGACAGAAAAAACACTGGAGAAAAATGTCTGCAAGCAGGAGGAAGAAGAACAAGTGAAATGTCCAGACCATACATAGACATGCTTATAAACTGATGATGTGTGTTTGTGTCTGCTCAGTTGTTTTTACTCTTTATTCTTTATGCTGCTGCAGAGCAGCTCGATGTTTTGCCGACTCATGCTGGTCAAACTGGTCCCAGAGTCACTGTGGGGCTTTAAATGACCACACAAGTGGTTTTTCATGTACAGTCATTTACTCATGTCATCTCGTGTGGTTGCTGATTAATGAAGCTCCTCAAATGTTCCTATGAGCCGTTCGGGGCTGGCAACAAGTTTCTTAGTGTAGCTTTAAATCTCTAACTAGTAAACGCCCATTTCCCATAAACTGATTCCAAGCAATGTAAATTTAATATCAATTCATCCTGCGAGGTCTTGTCTGTGTAGCCAGTGTTGTAGCTGTAGTTTATTCATCCATCGTTGTCCAAAAACAATTAAAATCACCCCAGTGAGCCTCGCTGTTTTGCTGGGTGACGTGTTCCTTAATTACTACGAACACACACATCTGTAGTTGATTTTGAGCTGATCCCACATGTTGTTCCTGGTGCCTTAAATACTCAACAAATAAAGTATTTCCTGTTTCTGTAATGTTTGCCAAACTATAGTGCCCAGATCTTTTTTTTTTAATTATTGAGCCATAAAAATATAACTTTGCATTACTGGGAACATATCAGTTCAGGATCCCACAGACAGGGCAGGAAGTGGAAACGTTGGTTTTGGCCTTTTCAAAAAAACAATATACTCTATCCAAAGCTAAGAGAAGACAGGGAAGTGAACTGTGTTGTTTGCCCCCTCTGTTTCTTTGTCTCTCCCTTGGATGTCTGCTCAGGGCTGGAACCATGGAGTCGTCGTCTGATGAAGAGGAGGTGCGAACCTTCGTCCAAGTCATCAGTGAAAAGTACAACCCGGAGAATTTCCCCTACGGCCAAGGAGTCGTGGTTCTGTCCAGCCCGCCAGGATCCCCCGTCAAAGGTCAGAGATAACGCAGGAGTGATCGTTGCATGTGTCACAGAAGATGAAAGTGTAAAGCTCCTTAACTAACTGCGGTTCTTTGCAGATCGTCTGTTCCTGCCCAGCATACTGGTCCTGAATCACTGTGGAATCACTAAAGCTGGTGACAGGACAGACATTGCAGCTTTCTGTGCCCATGTGGTGGAGCTGGACCTGTCCCACAATCAGCTGAACGACTGGGAGGAGGTGGGCGTCCTTCAAAGATTTGATGCTTAGAAGTCCGACAGATCTGTGGTTGTTCTGCAGAGAAAGGAAGCAGTACTCAGATCTTTTACTTAAGTACAAGTAGAAATACCACAGTGTAGAAATACTCTGTTCCAAGTCCTGCATTCAGCTTTTTACTGAAGTATAAGTACAAAAGTATAAGCAAGTCCTAATTAGACAGAATGATTTATTTCAGAATTATGTGTATGTTTTATTATTGGTAAATTAATGTGTAAATCACTTTAATGTTGAAGGTGGGGATGATTTTGATTTACTTTATACACTGCTGGATATATTAGTCTATAATAATGCTAATGTGTTAATCTTAATCTGAAAAGTAAAGCTTTAAAATTAATGTAGTGGAGTAAAAAGTACAATATTTGTCACACAAATGTGTATTAGTTTTTATGGCTTATTACCAAATTCAGTGTATTGCATATATCTAATGTTTCTCTTTTTGTTTGTTTTTCTCTTCACACTTGGGGGTTGCCAGATCTGCACCATTGTTTCCAACGTCCCCCACTTGGATTTCCTCAATCTGAGCATGAACCCTCTGAGCGGCGTAGAGCTGGAGCCCAGCATGGCTGAGGTTTTCTCCAGGGTCCGACAACTGGTCCTCATTAACACACAAATCAGCTGGGACACCGTGCACACACTCACACGACATACGCCAGAGTAAGTGACGGAGCATGTAAATGTTGCCTGTGGTGAAACATTGTACTGTGAAGTCAGGAATGACCAGGATGTGGAACAGATGTTTGTCCTTGTTTATTAAAAAAGCTGGCTATTCTGCCAATGTGAATAAACATGGTAATACACAGTAGTTGGTTGAAACCATAGGTAGACACACGTCTTTCTCACACTAGAGGCAGGTTTTTTTTGGCTCATGAAAAGACTGTCGACTGCACTGACAAGTCTGGCAATGTTCATATTACTTACTGTCAACAAATCCAAACCAACATTGTTGTCTGTGTATTCAAAGTCTGAGAAATCTTATTCCTCTGAGCCACAGAGCTCAACTGTTGTCCAGAAACTACTGACTTTTTGAGTCAAACCCACATACAGACCTGCTGCTGACATGTGTTAATCCGGAGCTGAAAATAGTCCCTAACAAATGCACAACTCACTCCTGTTTGCTAAAACCTGCAGCGCCCAGCTATTGTAACATGTTTCTTCTAAAACTATATTTGTGACTGTTTTTAAAAGTTTGTATTTTCATGGGAGCCAATCGGCTGAGTGTCACTGACAGGACAGGAAAGTCAGAACACACTGTTGGTTTTTGTCTATGGAATAAGAGCACCATTATTCTTAATAGCAGATTCAAACACAGACCCTTAATGTGGGGATCCAAGCACAAAGAGAGGAAACATAAGGTCAAAATGAGCAAAACTAGTCTATCAGATGAGGATTTGGCCTGAAAAAATGTTTTGGCTTTTAGTTTTATATTTCTCAAAAATAGTCATGCTACATTGCAACTCCCTTGTTCACTATTTGCCTTCAAGAACAGTGTGGTCATCTGCTGCTGGTTTACTGGAGGTTCCAGTAACAGCTGGAAGAAAAACATCCATATTTTTTAACCTTATTTTTTACTATTATTATGAAGTATTTTCCATCTTATTTTGGAGTATTTATGGCATTCTCTCTCTGTTTTTATGCGTCTTTTGTTTTGCTATTATTGTCAGTTATTTTCCATCTCATTTTGTATTAATTTTCTATCCCTGTGTCTCAGTCTGTGTCTTTGTTATGTGAAGCACTTGATGTAATTTCTTTGCTGCATTTTTGTATGAAAGGTGCTATTATTATTATTATTATTATTCACTTCACCATCCAGGCTGGAGGAGCTTTTCCTGTGCCTGAATGGCTACAACAGGGTGTCAGAATCGCAGGCGTCCTGTCCGTCACTCCGCCTGCTGCAGATCACAGACAACCAGCTGCAGGAGTGGGCAGAAGTGAGGAAGTTGGGGACGATGTACCCGAGCCTGAGCACACTGGTGCTGGCCAATAACAGTGTGGACTCTGTGAGTGACACTCAGGAAACGCTGCAGTGCCTCTTCCCCAACCTGCGCAGCATCAACCTCAACAACTCAGGTCTGAGACGGATAATAGACTGTCCTCATCCATCCATGTCCAACATTCAGCGAATGGTGTAAACAAATATTCACCTCGGCCCTAAAACTCTGTGATGTTGTGTTATTCAGGGCTCAGTAAATGGGAGGACATTGAAAAGATGAATTTCTTCCCTAAGCTGGTGGAAGTCAAAGCGAAGGGGATTCCTTTATTGCAGCCTTACACCACCCATGAGAGACGGAGCCTCCTTTTAGCACAGTGAGTCTGAACTTATAGACACATAGTTCACGTCAAGTCCTTGTGCTTTGCATGCATGTGAACTTATTTAATCTTCATGCTTTACCTGCTTGCAGGCTGCCGTCTGTACAGGTGTTGAATGGCGGCGCAGTGTCTGATGGAGAGAGGGAGGATGCTGAGAGGTTTTTCATCAGGTACTACCAGGACTGCCCAGAACAGGAGCTTCCTGAGAGGTACTCACACAAACAGTATCCATGTATTATACACGTTAAACACATGTTACACTCTGTAACATAGTGTGGACCAGTACCTGGGTTAGTGATCAAGAAACACCACTGAATTGAAACTAGTTCCCAAGTGTGAAACATTTCCATCACCACTGAGTTCCACAGGCTTCAACATGATATTAAAGTGTAGTAAAATGATATAGATATACACATATACATACAGTATATGTACTGTATATATGCATAGATGAATATTTTGATTAAAACATTTAACAAAGAAATTAAAAAGTAGCAAACAAAACATTAAATAAGATAACATTAGTCAAATTAATAAATTAAACTTGCAGTAAGATTCAATAAACGGATCCAGTCTTTAGACAGATTATAAAGGTGAGTCTTAAGATGTAGAGTATAAATATTCACAGTTCGGGTTCCATCTGAGATGTTTTCAACCAGTAAACTTGTAACAATAGCAACAGCCCGCTCTTTGTCCTCAGTACATCAGTGCAATTTGTGATATAATATTTTGGAAAGCCCTCCTCGGCGGCTGACAGCGGTCAAACGATTGCCCGCGCTCCTCACCGACTGCATTCCACTTAACCTCAGCAGAATGTTGGAGAGGGATTTGTGAACGAAGGTGTAGTCCCTGACTGGGGGAAACTAACCTTTGGGAGACAATGCCACCAGTCTCTCCCTGCTCAATGACTCCTTTGTGCCGGGAATTCTCTGATTGGAAAAGTGATACACAAGGTAGCAGGTTGATTTTTTTTCCTATGTATACACATACTCTGTCAACCTCAACCCTTAAGCTGAGAGATTGATTTGTTTTCTGAATAAATAGCACAACTGGCTATGAATTGTCTTAGTGATTATGATAAAGAAAAAGTGTTATTGTGCATATGAAGATGTATCTGGTAATGATCACATGTACAATCATATCCATCATACTTTTTTTTCATTCAGCCTTTATTTAAATCTCAAAGAGTCATTGACCGCACACCTTCAGTTTGTAATTATGATTTTAAATTGACTTGTACAACTGTGTTGACATTTAATGTGTGTGAAAGTGTGTGTAGAACAAAATCTTAAAGCAGTTTTCTCAGATTCAGTGTTTGCAGGACTTCAAGCATTAACACTTCACTTGAAGACTTCACAGATAGTGACTATGGGACCAGTTTAATAAGGAAGTGATGTATGACACTGTGACATCACCACAACCAACTTTCACACATTTTTACCAAAATCCATGTTTAACTCCATGTTTCCATTTCTTTCCTCTTTCAAACGTTGTATTCATGGTCTTGGTTTGGAGCCAGGTTCTCAGCGTAGGTCTGAGGTTGGGGATCACCATGACTCCATGTGGGTGTTATGGGGGTGTCGGACACGCTCGGTAAGCAGCGAACACACCGCTATCCACTTTCCCTTCGGACAGGGCTGTGGCCTCGCTACCCCGACAGATCAGAACACTGCAGGGTGGGTCACAGCCTCTCAGGTGAACACGTCTGACACGGCCGAGCTTTGAGTAACTATAAACGCAGCTCAAACCATAAATCAGACCTGATAGAGACTGATATACCTCAGTAACCTCGAGATGCACAGAGAATTGTGGGTAATCTTGGAAAGGGGTTAGTGACTAGGAAATGTAAAGAGATAAATGTGTTGGCTGGACAGGAAGGATTAGTTGCAAGGACGGACTGAAAGAGAGGACAGGCTTGAAAAAGAAATCTGAGAGTCCGAGTATCCAGTAGAATAAGTAGAGAGGGACTGAAAGGGGACTGGACCTGGAACAGTGGATACTAGGGACCAGTCTGGGAGGCAAAGGGGGAAATCAACATTTTAACTTTTTAAGCAGGTCATCTTTCAACCAGAAGAAATGAGATAATGAGGTGGACTGAAATGCCAAAGAGAAGTAAGCTCAGATCTGGGCTCGATAGTGTCTGTGTTAGCTCCAAAAGCTGTTATTGCTGCTGCTACTTTACTGTCCATTACCGAAGAATGCAGGAAAAGACAATTGGAATGCTGACTTGTTATCACCTGCAGCATTATTTGCCCCATTATACCATGCTTACCACCTTAAATGAAGCCTTTTAGCTAAATGGCTTCTCTTAGAATGGCACTTTGTGCACCGTGGCCTTAGAGGAGAATTCCCAGGGTGGACCACAAGTTTTGGCCAGGAACCCCGGGCCAGGGGCCTGGCTTTGTGGGGGAGTTTTGGGGAGGGAAGGGAAATTGCTTTGATTGGCCCAGCTGTTACAGTAGCTTTGAAAGCAGGGGCCTTTTCTCCTGGATTTTATTTAATCGTTCCTGGGTCCTTATCTCGAACACGCATTCCCCCGAGGCGGCTGAGAGCTTTCTCACGGCACACAAGAGGCAGAGAACTCGGTGTTTCTCTGCCTCTTAAACACACACAAGCTACGTTTCCATTTACCTGTTTTTATGATCGCTCTTAATTTGCTCGTAAAACAACCTGAGTGGAAACGACAGTAACTCAAGGAATTGTAGCACAAATCATTTTTGGCTGCGGTGGAGAAGTTGGCACATTGAAAAAGAGAAGACGGCTGATGGAAAGACTTTTTCTTTAATAGAGTTTGATGCTGCCTCTGCTTCTTTTATGGTGGACAAAACATGTTGCTCTTCCAATCACTCCTACACTCCATCAAAAAGACCAGAAAGAATAAGAGACAGTGCTGCCACGTCCCTGTGCTGAATGAGTCCAGACAGTGGCTCTTGTTGCATCTGACCCCCCTCTGTATAACCACCGCAGCTGATAAGCCACAGGGTACATGTGGCACAGGCGTCACAAGTCACATTTTATTTAGCCAAAATTTCAGAAATTCAGTTTAAAGAAGAGGTCAGAATTTTGAGAATTCCTTAAGTACAACCCTGATTCCAATTTTTTGTTTGTTAATATGCTTATTCTGAATTTGATGCCAGCAACAAGTTTCAAACAGTTCAACAAACAACTTGCTCAACATTTGAATGCAAACCACACACCCTCTTCACTCAAATGAACAGATATCGAGCTCTTATTGCTCTTATTTCTCTTTGACAGATGATGTGAATGCAGGTGATTTGTCTGCTGCACACTGAGTGTAGCTCCGGTTTGTGCCTCTCACATGCAGCCTGATAAGTGAAGGCCAAGAGATAATGTTTTCCATGAATGAGATTTATTCCTCTTCAGCGGCAGTAACCACAACACGTGCCTGCAGATAACTGTGCTATATTCAGAACTTAACAAGATATACATGTATGGAGAGCTCTGACGACCAGAGCAGTGGCCAGTCAGTCACTTTGTAAATATAAAACCTTTCAGTGACACGAGCTCTGTTTTCCCCCAGGTACCACATCCTCGTTTCAAAGTACGGTCACCTGGCCCCGCTGGCAGAGGTGGACCTGAGCCCCCGCAGCACCATGGTGGATGTTCGCTGGGGCGAGAGGGTGGAGCCCGTCAGCCTCCGTCTGGAACAGACCGTGGGCGACCTGAAGAAACACCTGAAAGCTCTGCTGCAGCTGCCAACCAACGGGATCCGGCTCTTCTACATCAACCGGGAGATGTGCTCGGTGTTGGGACCTGAGGAGTTGAAATGCGGCAGCCGGGCCCTTCACTCCTACAGCATTCGAGATGGGGATGAGATTCTCGTTGTGCCCAAAGTCAAAAGCCGCTGCAGCTCCTCTGATCTTTGAGTTGGTGGCTCTTTGGATGAATGGGACAGGAATTTTAAGTGATGAACACTGACTGGATACTAAGCTTTGACTTGAGCCTTTTTTTAGATTTAAAAAAAAGGGGGGAGTTATTTTTCAGCCATGAATGTAAAGATGTTTGCTGTCCACCATGTTGAACAAATTTATACAATAGTATATTTGCACATAGGAGTTCCACATTCACAAAGATTGTATCTTGAGTCGCACGTTTCTGTGCTTCAGTAGCTCGAGCTAAGACTGCAGTTCACATCTCATTGATGGAAAATGTTATGCAAATCCAGACCTGGTGCACATAGTCCTCTGAAAGATAAAAAAAACCTGCCATAATTAGCAATTTAATGCACAAATTGCACATTGATTTAAAAACTAAAACCCTTTTATAATTGGAGTGTTTGATTAGAGATTTTGGTGTGAAAAACTTCCCCTTGCTTGCCTGACATGCTGCTGACGCTGCTGCACCATGCATGGCACTTATTTATTTTAGTCGTGAAAAATTAGGTGACTTTAAAATGACACAAGTTCAGTTGGAAACTAGATTTCAAAAACGCCAGCTGCTGTTCATAGGTTCTGTAGTTTGTTGTGTTTTTAAAATGCCTTGGCTGGCCGTCATCAGCAGCTCTTTAATAACTTTTCCTTCTGTTCACTTTCTGCTAATCTGTGAATAGTGTCCTCTGGGCAGCAGTGAACAGTGCAGCTTTTTATGCCTGGGAGTAAACAGTTTGAGTGAAAATCATTCTAAACCAGTCTGCTCCTTAAAAGCCAACAAAATGGCAAACAATGAACCTTAATCATGCAGCGATTGTTGCAGCCAAGCTGACTGAAGTCTTCACTTGACCTTTTAATATTCTGCATGTTGGTGGGGTGTATTAACTGGGTGCAGTCTACATTTTTATTGCATACAATTATGTGGGCAAAAAAAGATGAATGGTTTACATTTTATTAACATTTTCATGATCATGACAGGCTCAAAGAGGCTTTGTTTTATCTAACCTTTATTTAAGCAGAGCAGATTTGCTGATGAGAATGTTCTTTCACGGGAACATGAGCGTGTGCATAAGTAACCCAAATCTTTCCCTGCTTCTTCAGATCACGCTCTTTCCACATGACTCTTGATAGCAGTGAAATATCCTGGGATAACCCCCGAGCTGAAATCACAAATGCGCTGTGTCGGGGATAACGTAGAGCACATGGCTGCTGCTCAGTCAGGACGCCCTGGCAGAAAGACGAGACAAGTCTGAGGTGAGCTCGGGTCTGGGACGGAGAAAAGAAGGAGTGTTGGTGCTCGAGTTACTGCTGGTCTTCTGGCCGTCCAGCCCATGAATGGAGCAGCTCTCTCTCCCTGCAGAGGCAGCTGAGAAACGTTGAGGCCCAGTCTGTATGGTAACCACACACCAGCCGCTGTGTCATGGACACTTCCGCTGCATTTAGGTTAGAATGGGTTCGCGCAACAGACTCACCCTCACCCTTTACCTCAATCTCTCCTTTACATCCGTCTTACAAACCTGACACTTGTGGTGTCTGCTCTTTCACAGGACGCGGGGTCGTGAACTTTTCCTGTGGCTCACATTGATCGTTTTCAAAAACAAAAGCTAGAACAACACATTCCCACCTACTAGTAGTTGACAGCATTTTCCACTGCAGGCATTTAACAGCCCATAACCTGAACTTTGAAGGAGCCTTGTGAGGTTTTTTCCCCCTTCTTTTCTAAATGTGTTGGAAGTGACGGGCATGTTACAGTCAAGTCTGTGCAGTTAAAGATGAAACTGCCACAGGAAGGTTTCCTTAATGACCCCCATTCAAGTTTGGTTTCATGAGGCCCAGAGAAGTATAGTACAACCTTACGCAGCTGTGGGACGGACAAAAATAGAAGAGGATGGAGAATTAGATTCAAGTCTATCTTCTGGTCGACCTTTTCATCTCTAACCACTGACTCACGCTCTCTCTCTCTCTCTGAAAGGTCTTCTCTCCACAAATGCTAATGAGGGCCTGAAAATCCACATTTGTCCAACAGGTGTTCTTCAGTATCTGTTAACCTGGTCAGTGCACACACAGTGTTGAAGTGCTTGTTACTGCTGTTGTGTTTGTTGTGGTCGCTGTCGTACTGTGATGACGCATCTATTTGACCATTAGTGAGCAGCAACTTCTGAAAGTACCTGGAACTTTCCCTTCTCTGCAGTGCTGAAACTGATTTCCAGCAGCTCATACCTGAAGCGGGTAGAGAACAGTACTGGAAAAAAAACAAGCAACCCGAGACCATGGCTGCACTTTACGTTATGTTTCATTAAGTCCTGCAGTGGAAAAGAGATGTTAGAGTTTTCAATTAACTGACCTGCTTGTCTTTAGACTATGGGAGGACAGACATGGGGAGAACTTTGAAACTTCACTCACAAACAACCTCACTAACCACTGGATTTGGACCAGGATCTCCTTGCTGAGTGCTGCACTTAGGAAAAGTTGCAGACATGAATTTGCCAACAGTGAACTCTCATGTAAAGCATCACAAACCAGCTAGGTTGCTAAACATGGGCACTGTTTGGTGGCCAAGAAATTGTGAATATTCACTAACTTTTCGAGAGGTTTATAAAGCATCATACAAAGAATCACTTGAGCTTCCTCCTGTAGTCCAAACACAGACAGGTCAGGTTGATCAGAGACCCTGATTGAAATATGCGTTGTTGATGTTTCCCGGCCATTTGCTCAATGCATGCTGGGACATGTTCCAAGTCAAGTGCATTTGTTGATAACAAAGAATTACTAAAAGGTCTTGTGCTCGCCATTTCTTTCAAATATTGTAGTGTTGGGAATGAAAAAGAGTTTGTTCGATGTTGGGTTAAGTGAGCTGCCAGGATAAAATGTTTATCTTGAACATGTTTGTACCAAATGAAGTTAACCTCGTGTTACTGAAAGAGCAAAACTGTGTTGAGGTGCCGTCGTCTTGTGGCAGCCTCACGATGCCGTGTGGATCGCTCCTCTGCAACAAACCTACTTTGTGTAGTAGATAACTGGAGATGTCTTCTGGTTTGTTTGTTTTTTCACATACACTATATTATAATTGAGTGCTTATATGAGAAGCATTTTTTTCTGGTGTGGATCGTGGTAAGTTGGTGATTTGCATGTTCTGATATTTCTTGACATGTTTGATTTAAAATGTGTATGAGATGTGTCATTTCAGGGAAACAATGTTGTTTATGGGCATTTGTAATTTTTGACACTTATAAAATATCTGTGCTCCCGTCACCCTCACCTTTAACCTCCAGTAATACCAAATACAAAGATTATTTACAGATTTAAAAATATAAAAGATAGTTGCTCATCTGTGCTACAGTTTGCCTCGTGCTGGTTAGTGTATGGTGTTTAATTTATATCATGTTTGCTTTCTGTAGATTCTTAAATGTATCTTGATATTTTCAATGGTAAATTCTTCTTTTCTTTCTCGACATCATAATGCCATTTCTCCACCTGTACTGTATAATGGTGCATTCACTTCTCATAAAGAAATAAATTCTAATTATTTCAGATTATTCCTGTGTTGCAAATATATACATAAAGTGAAACCTGAGCTCTAGTTCAGACTGTGCTATGTACTACAGCCATGTCCTCTGTTATAGCTGATACTCGCTGCTGCTGCTTTTCATATAACATTTCATAAACAACCTCGTCTGCCAAGTCAGATGTGTCACTTCAGGACACATCATTTTGGAAGACATAATCGTTTGTGGTACGTTCTCCGCTTCTGGATTTACCACTATGTTTTGTGGCTGTTTGTGTTTGTGTCACATCAGCCACAATCCATCAAGGCAAATTTTAAGGGAGAAGCCAGACTTTTCCCGTCTGTGTTGTTTAAGTTTATCCTTCACTTGGAGGCCAGGAGTCTCTGCTGCACTTCTTCATGCGAGGTTTTTGTTGATGTGCTCACATGAATATGGTGTGTCACTGATTTGGTTTTGTTCAGTTGTTGCATGTGTGCTGAAAACATCAGTATGTTTCAAACAAAGTGCTTACCGGATGTTCAAACAGCGCCTGAAACACCTTCCGCTGACCATAATTTTCCAACAGTGGAAGGGGAGGTGAGAAGGTAGATCAGAGATTAGAAAGATTAAAACTTCTCTCAAGCTCTGCTCTTTCTATCATTCTTCACACGTGTCTCTATAAACGTGCAAGATCATGAATGCTTTAAAAAAAAAACATTGTGTGAAACTGTACATCATTATCCGCTATTTGAACGATTATCATCCCGCCTTCGATTGTGGCTTTTCAGAACAGCTATAAATACTTCTGTCTTCAAATGTGGTTTCACAGCATGATGTGCAGCCTGTAGGAACATCAGAGTGAAGATCATCAAGTAATAAGGCGGCTGTCTGTATATCTGGGTGATATCATGCTGACTGACAAGTTCTTCTAATGGCTGAGCCCATTTTCTTCTGTACATTATAATGTTTTCACGCTGTTGGATGTTGTGGTGAAATACAAATTCTCATGTTGGAGTATTAGAAGTGTTTGTGTGGTGCCTGAATCGGTTTTGTTGCATATTTCCTGCTGTGTTGATTTTAGCTGGTGCCTCTACTGTCTCAATGCAATTTCAGTTTCTGGGGAAAGGGGAAATGTCTCATTTCACATTGCTAGTTCGATTCTTGTGGTGGCCAATAAAAATGCAGAAAAAATATATTTTAAATAGCATGTAGACCTCACACAGCCCATTCACATAAGTATTCCCCTGTATCTTGCTCTGGACCAAAGTGTTCGTCACGCTAATGTACCAACCTATATGTTTATCCATATTTGTCGCAGGAAAATAAGCACTTAAAAAACAAAACTTAGAGTAAGTGAGTACAACAATAAAGCAGAATTGGTTTGCTTACCACTTACCTGCTGGAGACCATTTCAAAGTCCTGACTGAAAGGTATGGAGCGGGGCATCACTCATGTTACAGGCACAACGTACACGTGCTCAGTCTGCACGGCTCCATTTCACCGGCTGAATACTTGGCCGTGGAGAAGATGGGATTCTGCAGATCTTCTCTCTTTCTGGCAGGCGTGTTTTGGTCAAGTGGCAAAGAGTCCATTCCATACGTGTCAGGCGGTGTTGTGTTTCTGGGGCATTCCCTCTATTTTCCCCCTCCTCCTCTTCCAACAGCGTGGCTCTAATCCTGTGTGGGATATCCATGCCACCCACCACCACCCACCTTCAACACACCGTCACCAGCAGGACCCCCTTCTCAAGGTTTGGGAGCTAAGGAGGCAGCAGCCCATTCAGTCACAAAGGTGCTCTTTACATTTTATAGAATCGTATCAAGGATCAGCTGCTGAACACTGACGCTGATAGTTCAGTTCAGAAATCTAGAATAAGCTTCATCATACCTTGGTGAGGTCCTTGGTGGAATAATGAAAATCCATTTCGAGTTAAGTCTGTATTTCAGAAGTTTTAAATGAACTTTTTTAAATTTGTATTTCAATATTTGTGACTGTTTTTTACTGTCACTGATAAAATGAGTGAATCTTCACTTCCTGTTTCTTCCTTATTTTTTTTTTATGCTGATTCCCTGACATCGAGTGCTGCTCTGGGGTTTGACACTTTTGGGTTTTACTGAAATGTCTCAACAACTCTTAAATGGACTGACATGGAAATTGATTCATATGTTCATGAGGAGTGATTCTTGTGACACAAGTGCTCCTATGATTTTTCATCGAGATCCAACAGCAGGTCGCAGTTTTTACTTATCCCGTGAAATATCTCAACGTCTATTGGAAGGATCGGGATCCAATTTTGTGCAGTTATTCAAGATCCCCGGAAGATGAATCCCAATGACTTTGGCGATCCCCTGACCAAATTGATTATTTGTTAAGAATGAAATATTTTGACTATTGCATAGATCACCAGGAAATTTGGTACATGCATTCATGTTCCCCACAGAATGGTCGTCCCCTGAATTTTCATTTAGCAACATCAGCTAATGCGTTAAGAGCTAAGATGTTGAATATAGTAAACATTATTCCTGTTAGACATCAGCATGTTAACTGTAATTGTTAGCGCCATAACCAACCTGCTGTCATTGAGCTTCGAGATGCTCACTAATGCAAGGTCAGACTAAGGTTGGAAGATGGATGCGGTTGCATTGTATCGCACCTTGCACCTTGTGGTGTAAACAGGACCTGGCAGCGCAGTTGGTATTCTGATCTGCCCCTGATCTGCCCCATTGCATTATGAAGTGGGATTGAGGGCAGGAGGGCTGAACAGGGCCTATTGTGTGCTGAGGTGAAGGAGTCATTGGGGTAAGAAGGTTTGGGTTACTGGAAGGAGGTTCACCATTGTGAATGGAAAGGAAGGAGAGGAGGGCAGGGCAGAGCCAACCGCTGGGCATAAGGGTTGAATTAGAGTGGCCCACTCCACGGATTAGGTGACCGCCGAACAGAGCTCAGCGGGTATCCAGTCCAGGACCTTCTTTGTGAAGGTCAGGCTTGATGGATTCTCCAGAAAATTGTGATGCTGGATACTTTGACCCTGTTCCCACACAGTACCCTCCTGTTTCATAGAACCCTTTGATGTAGTTTCAGCTCCATCTCTTGCAAATAACTTTGAAGGTGGTATGAATGAATTTGATGGCCTGTTACAGATGTTGATCAACAACGAGTCAATATTGATTCCTGGCTTCAAAAACACTTGAAGACAGAGCTACACTTGCCAAAGGCATTTCAAGCCACATTGATACTTTCAGCTACTTCCATTTCTAAGGAGGATTGTGCTATTAAATATCAGTACTGCAGTACTTTTATTTACTTAACTATTTGGTTATGACTGGTCCTGCTGTTGCTTCTTCTCAGTTGCCTCTTCTCCTGGGATCAAACTCCTTGGGACAATTCGGTTTGGAGGTGAGTTCTTGAAAAGCTGCAGCATCACCGACATCCCTCTGCATCTTCTTTAAGTAGAGTTTCCGGATGTTGAACTCTTGTTTCTGCTTGATGAGTCTTTCAGCGTCAACAGTGACACTACTTGGTCTTGGTACAAGCCGTTTGCATCGTTCCAGCGAACAACTGGTCCAAAGTTCAGCATTAATAAAGAAAGTGGATGTGAGTGAATGATTGAGGGCCTCAGTATGCTTCAAATGAATCAACTTATACAGCAAGTCACCTGACCATGTCCAAAGGCAAAGGTGTTTAGATTGGCCACATACAAAGGTGGGGTCAAAGCCCTGTCCTCACTACATAAAACAGGCACGATTGTCGAATTGTCCATCAAACAAAAACAAAGTCAGTTATTGTCCCACAATGCAGTGAACGACAGAAAGGGAGTCACAAGAAACACAAAAAATGAAAATCACAATATCAAATTGTTGTTCTTCTTCTGTCCATCAGTGCACATCATTTATTTTTACCTGTTACCACAAAACAGTACAGTATGTTCATATTTACTGACTGATAAAACAGTTTACTGTGCAATTTAGTCAGATTACTTTGGGCAGCGTAACAATATCTAAATGTAACACTGTCCCTCCCAGCAAAAGCATTAGCAAACAATGGCTTCCTCACACATCTGGCTGACGTGATGCTAGATTAGCAGTAATTCGGAGTAATATTTAGTCCACTACGTCATTATGAGCAACCTCTTTTATGTTACACATAATCATTCAGTGTTTTGTTAACGAGCAAATGAAAGTTATCCACCAAAGTGTGGAGAAGAAAGAAGGAGCGTTATCATTTCCTGTCATGTGTTCTGTTCCTAATGAGTTGTAAGTGCAGGAAATCAGGTCTATCGGCCCATCTCGATCTTTCCCGCTTCCCCATCTTCGACATTTCACAAAACACGAACCCTAGAACAGGAAGCTCCCTCGGCCGGCCCAGTCGGTCATCTGCAACTGTTGATTTTTTTTGTCCGTCTTTGTGCGACGCTATCTTTCACGGGTTGGTTAAGAGTATGTGTCCATTCACACAACAAGACGTGGGAGGTATAAAAGAAGGCTCCGCAGAGAGCCTCGGTGCTGCTTAATGGGAGCCCGGGGCCTGCCCTCAGTCCTGGAGCCTTTCACACATCTTGCTCCCTGCCTCTCCAATTACTTCCACTGTCCTCCTGCAACAAAGACCCAACTGACTGCCCTCTCCTTCCCAGACCCTATCAGTGTGGATCCACCTGAGATTTACCCTCGCTATCTCTCCAGCATCTATGGAAATGAAGTGTCTTGTATAACCTTGTAAATGAGGCTGTTCCTAATTAAAAAAGGGGGTACACAGAGTATCCAAAGTGACTCATGTTAATTCTGTAACTCGACCTACCACACAGCTTGAAAAGCAAGGTTTCAGACTGTGTGTTGGTTTCTGGTTTTTGTCCATAAATGCCCCAGAGTGAGACTGTACTACTGTGGTGAGTTTGTGTGCTCAGGTGCCCTGAGCTTTAACTGTACTGAGTGAACCCTGGCAACGTCTTTTTACCACAAGTGAGGCCTAATCCAACAGCAGAGCCTACAGTCGACCTTATCTTACACCTGCCAAGGACTTTTTCGACAAATAATTTTCTATCGACAAATATTTTTAAATGCTGAGTGAAACATTAATAAGACTTTGGTATTCAAATGTCATTGTTCCAAAAAGATAAAGGTCACAGTGTTTCCTCCAAATTGTCCACCACAGACATATTTTATCATCATTTGGCACTTTGCAGGTGTTAATGACAGATCCTGCCCAAAAGCCTTGACACTCATCCTGCATGAGAGCCTCTCTTTGTCCAACACATTCCTTCTCTCCTGCATTTAAAACATGTCTGGAAGCAGTAATTCTCTTTGGCTTTTCCACTTCCCTCCATCATTTACAGATCTCTGACCTCCCCTCTCCCCTTCTTACATATTGCTCTGTTTCTACTCCCTCTCTTCCTCAGATTCCTATGCTGTCCCTCCCCTAAACTTCCCTCTCCTCCCCACCTACCCCCTTCCCCAAACACTGATCTCAGATTAAGTTGAACACTATCCCAGGTAAAGTTTGCACCTGCTTCTTTAGGCAAAGCTCTTTGCACAGCTTCAACGGGTGCTTTTCATTCTCCTCTGAGGACATCAGCATTTAAACACCCAGCACGAACCTTTGGATTGTTGTTGCTTCTGCTGGGGATCCTGTGGAGCTGGAATTGGATGAGAGGAGCTCTTCTATCTGGACATCCAGCTCCTCTACATACACTCATCTCTTTTCATCACTTCAGCAACTATCCACTGCCTCATTTTACTGCCTCCATCACCACCATCACTCTCTGGATGCTCCTCTGCTGGATGAGACACTGCTGTGTGGAGGTTAGACTACTGAGGTGCTAGATGTCCATCTTCTGAAGGCAGGTGAGTGCATCATTTCCTCTTCTACTCCATTTCATTACCAGTTTCTTTATTTTTGACCTTTGTCTCAAAAGTAACCTGAACTTTCCTCATGAGGCTTTTTGATGCTGCAAACACGAACTGTCAGAAGGAAATATTGGGGTATCTTTAGGAAACATTATCAACAGTTTTTCTGCTATATAGGTTGAAGTTCGTGTCACTATATGGTCTCATACAATCGCTGATATGTTCTCAACCTTTTTTTTTTGCTTCATCTTAAGGGTTTTGTGACTCCTCAACAGAGGTTATGACACAGGTTATGGTCAAAGTGTCAATATGATCTATAAACAGCTCAACCAAATGATGATTGTTCCTTTTCACATATTTCATTCAAATGATTTTAGTAAATATATCCAGTATTCCACAAAATGCAAAACGGTTTTTAGAAAAGTGATAAGAATAAACATAACTTTGTGTAACCAACATATGTTAGCTTGTCTCTTTCACCTTTAATTATCTTGTCACCCCTCAGGTTTATCTTAGGACCAAACACAAAGTCAGCCAGCAGGTACGTCTTCAGTAATGTTAGTATAAGACTGTAAAATGTATGTCATTTCTCAGCTTTTAACATTGTGGTTGTAATTATTTCACCACAGAGTAATTTTGAATTCACAACTCGCCTAATTTTCAAGCCTCAAATGCAAAAAAAAAAGGAAATTAATTAAATGTGCTTCAGGGAGTGAATTAAGTTTTAATAAAGCATGTGTCTTACCTGATACAGCTTCTCCTTAAGTGTGACCCCAGAGATAAACATGTTGAAGTGTCTTGTTCATCATTTAAGTCCTGGAGGCTTTATCTTAATCGCTTTGCTAAAAGGCACAGAGTTAACGCCAGTCAGATAAGATGCTGAGCTACAAGAGTCAAAAGAGCAATTGTGGTAATCCTTCTGTTGACGATGTATGATGAGAGGCCGATGACACGAGGGCAGACCTCTCTCAGCAGGGCTCACTAACCTTGGCACACCTGAACACAATTTACCATCAAGCTGAAGAGAATTCACACATTAGAGAGATTAGAGAGAAGTGGCCTCACATACCTCAAGTATCAACAGATCCAGATCAACAGTATCGTCTTCAGGACAGTAAAAGTTTAGACAGAGGGTGTTTACACATAGATCCATAAATCATACCGAGTCATGTCACACCAAAGTCCAGTTTCAAACTATAAAAAACTTTACAGAATTTTATTTGGTCAATTTGTTCATTCAACCACACGACTACTGTGTGAGAAACTCAAAGGTTCACTAGCTTTTATACAACTTACACTGCCATCAAACACAACGTGAGGGAACACCCGTTATCCTCATTGTCACGTGTAGCGATAATAAAAAGAAAAATAACATCATGCACCAAACTGCCTCTGCTCATTTTAATTTAAAATTATGAATGGTTTCATTATTTTTTTCTTATGTAAGTGTTGCATTACGTGTAGATACAAGGAGTCAAAACTACACACAGATAGCACTTTTACACAACAAAAACAGCTCAATAAAAACGTGAACCATAGCTTTACCTTCGCTGAAACCAGCTTCACCAGCAACAAATATTTGATTTTGACCCTGAAACTAAAGTGTATCTCCCAAAAGGAATAATGTCTTATGCTTAAAACAATGCAGAGTTGTCAGTGCTTCTGGTACATTTACCAAAGGGCTTGTTGAGGTAACGCTGGTTGGTTGGTAGCTAGCAGGCCAGCTAGCTGGCACAAATTTCAAAGTAGGCGTTTAATGAATCAACCATGAATAATAATGTTTCTTTAAACGATAATTTCTCACCTGAAAATGGCCAAACTAAATCTGGTGACTAGTCAAAAGTTGTAATACAAAGGTTCTAAAAGTTGTCGGTCTGATTCATGTCCCATGGCCATTACTGCTAGTTGATGTGAAATGCATGTTGGGATACTGGTGCTGACTTCCATTTGTCCAACTTAATGCAATAACAGATGAGAATGTTGAGAACAGTGAAGTTGGCAGTGATGTTATAGGTCCATTAATATTTAAATTCACTGAATGTGCAAACAAAACCTTTTGAAGTTTCATTCTGTTTCATTAAACAATTAAGCTTAAATGCTATATGGTGATCAGAAAACCTGCCAACTTGGCTGTACACTCTACTTTGCCAGTGGGAAACATGCCAAGCCAGGCACTGAACAGCCCCAAAGGGCCACTGCAAAGACCTTGGCAATTCAAACCTACTCACTTAAAGCCATTAGTGCCCCAGTGTTTATGCTCCTCTCCCTTTAGCCAACAAGGCATGGATTGCTCCCAAACAGAAGTGGTAATGAGGTCCTAAGCAGCCTCGCGGCTTCAGACACAGAGACGCTGGAGCAGAGAGGGCCAGTTTGGTCGGCTGCAGGGAACCGAGGCACAGAGAGGCCCGTAGTCCACTGTTGCCGGCTCACATGGGACTGTAAGGCAAATGTGATCCTGACACATTGTTCTGGCATGCATAATGGGGCCTTTTCAGGGCCCCTCAGGGGAGACCTGGGAGCCTGATCTTAAAGAAGTAACGTGACGTTGGTTTGATGGTTCTCCTCCTCTCTACTTTTGTCTAATGGCCTTGTTTATGGGAAGTTGTCCTATGACTCATGTCTGCCTGAAAGACAGGTAATGTAACGGCTCAGACAGGGTTTCTCAATTCGTAAGGAGATGGTAATGTAATGAGAAAATTAATCACACTGCTGATATGATCTCTCATCTCATTATCTCTGTTTTTTTTTTAGAATGGTCAGGCCAGGCTGTCCAGTCATTCTGCTCCACCTCTTCAGCATCTTTGTACAGACTGGAGGTACGACACACATAAATATATTAAAGTCATCCTCTGCATCAGTCCCTTCATGTTTTGAGGGTTAGTCAATGTAATGAGCTCTTATGCATTATTCTCCTTTTAGCTAGTACTCAGGACATCCTGTATCCATATGGACCCAGCCATAGGGATCTAGAGACCCCGAAGATGGATGATGGGAGTTCTCCTGAAATAATTTTGCTCATTAATTTCATTTTCTTCAATGTCCCCTACCGCTCCATCTATGTAAGCCTTCTTTAAATCTCTCACATTCTCATTATTGCCCAGTAATCTATCAATCTTAAAATAATTTATTGCAATGTATAAAGTATAATGTTTACAGTTCATGATGCTGACATACAACCCTGTCTGTTCTGTTCACAGGTCAACAACAATGGTGTGGTCTCCTTCAACGTGCAGGTTAGCCAGTTCACACCAGAGGCTTTTCCCCTGAGTGACAGCAGATCATTCATTGCTCCACTTTGGGCAGATGTTCACAACGGCATCCGCGGAGATGTGTACTACCGAGAGTCCATTGAACCGGAAATACTGGAAAGGGCAACACAAGATGTCCGGAAATACTTCAAAAACATGCCCACCTTCACAGCCACCTGGGTCTTTATCTCAACGTGGCACCAAGTCACCTTCTACGGAGGAAGTCAGACGACCCCGGTATAATCCAAATTATAAAAGAAACACTCTTCACTCTTGAGGAACAGTTTTACATACATTTGTATTTCAATTCAAGCATTTCAATTACTAGATTCCAAGTGGGCTTTAAAATTTTGTCATTGAAAGACTGGAAACAGCAGTTGTATCATTAAAAACCACAACCACATGTTGCCTTGACTAAGGAGATAAAAATTGACGTCACTTTGATCTGATGCAATGTTTCCCATCAATGACCAGATCTACAGAATATAATTTAGTCAGACATTTACCCTGTGCCATTTTTAATTCCACATATTCATTTTTTACAATACATGGGGCGTTTGTTAAATAATTAAATGATTCTTCTCTATCATAGTTTTCTTCTGTTCTTGTTTATGTCTTATTTACATGTCTGTTTTTCTTGTTGTAAAACTATTTTAATCCTCTTGTTGGATTGACAGGTGAACACATTCCAGACTGTTCTAATCTCAGATGGTGTGGCGTGCTTCAGTATGTTCAACTACGGAGAGATCACATGGAGCACAGGAACAGCCAGTGGTGGAGATCCTTTAACAGGACTTGGTGGGACAACAGCTCAGGTATTCTCACAATGTCCCCGAGATCCAATCACACACATGATAATCCTTTTCTATTATATGACTGATATGATAAACACTTCACCTCACGTCCCTCACACCTTTCCCCTTTTCAGTCAGGTTTTAATGGTGGAGACATTGGTCACTTCTTCAACCTGCCAGGATCACGGTCAAATGATGTCGTCAACATTGAACAGACGACCAATGTAAATGTCCCTGGTCGCTGGTTCTTCCGTGTAGACACTGAACTGATAGATCCTGCCAATGGCTGCAGCTACAATGGCAAGTTCAAATGTCTACATGTTCTCTCATGCTAAGTAGTTTCAGCATCTTTATATCAGTAAACACGAAGAGCAGTCAATGACATTTTTGAATCAAATCCTTCAGCTGTTTGCAGAACTGTATTTGTAAATACCTCCTCTGTCTTTCCTGCATCCTCTCCAGGACGTTATTACAGACGAGGGGAAATCTTTTGGTTGTCTGACCAGTGTTCACAACGATGCCGCTGCCTTGACGTTGACAACGAGGTGCATTGTCAAGAGGCTCCATGCGGGCAGCTGGAGACCTGTGAGCAGCAGGAAGGAGCCTTTTACTGTCAGCCGACACGCACCAGCACCTGTGTGGTGTTTGGCGACCCTCATTACCACACCTTTGATGGCTTCCTCTATCACTTCCAAGGAACTTGCTCCTACCTGCTGGCTCGGCCCTGCTGGGAGGTTGCAGGGTTGCCATTCTTTAGTGTGGAGGCCAAAAATGAGAATCGTGGGGTCGCCTCTGTCTCTTGGCTTAGAGATGTCACAGTGGAGGTGTATGGTCACAGAGTCATGTTACCCAAAGGCAGTTTGGGGACAGTCCAGGTGAGAATCTGTGAACCCTTTTATATTAGGAATTACCATAATATTTGTCCTTCTTGGCACACATTTGGGCAGTAAACAGATCGTTATTTACCTCCTGGATGTATGTTTTTCTTTATATTCATTGCTGGTTAATGATCCAAGATACTTATTTTGAGAGTTTTGTCACAATTGACAGATAGAAGAAATTGACAGTATTCTAAATTGGCATATATTGACAATTGATTAAGTTTTCCGTCCTTTTCTGATTTGCCCTTTGTTCCTCTCTCTAGGTGGATGGCTTGATGAAGACTTTACCAGTCCAGCTCCAGCTTGGTGCTGTCAAGGTTTATCAGTCTGGGGTTGCCGTGGCTTTAGAAACAGACTTTGGACTTTTGGTAACCTATGATGGCCAACACTATGCATCCATCTCCCTACCCAGCTCCTACTTCAACAACACCTGTGGCCTTTGTGGTAACTATAATGATGACCCAGCTGATGATCCCGTGCTTCCTGACGGCTCTCTAGCAGAAAGTGTTGTGGAGTTAGGGGGCAGCTGGAGAGCTGAGGATGCGGACTGGAGATGTACCGATGGCTGCGCCCAGAACTGCAGCGTGTGTGACCCTCTAACAGAAGCCTTCTACTTTCGCTCAGATTACTGTGGGCTCATCAACAAAACCGATGGACCTTTTAGGGACTGCAGAGCTGTAGTGGACCCTACAGCCTTTGTATATAGCTGTGTATATGACATGTGCAGCAACAGGGATAATATCACCACACTCTGTCAGGCCATCCAGGCCTATGCTCTGGCCTGCCAGGCCCTTGGTGTCACGATACGATCCTGGAGATCTCGGACCTTCTGCGGTGAGATTCAGTTTGATTCAGTTTACGCAGATTCTTCATCTTTCTTTAATTTAATTGTTTCTCCTAACATCGTTTCCTCTTTTTTACTGCTTTTCAGCTTTGACATGTCCAGAGTTCAGCCAGTACCAAGTGTGCACTAGTGCCTGCCCAGCCTCCTGCTCAGACCTCACCGCCCCCCTGTATTGTGCTCACCCTTGCACCGAGGGCTGTCAGTGTAACCAAGGTTATGTTCTCAGCGGCAGCCGATGTGTACAGCGTGAAGACTGTGGCTGTGAGCATAACGGCCTCTATTACCCCCTAAATAATACTTTTTGGGCAGGCCCCAGCGGTGAAGAAGGTGAATGTACCCTCCGTTGCAACTGTGGGCCTGCTGGGGAAGTCTCCTGTTTCAACGAGTCCTGTAAGGAGGGTGAGGTGTGTGTGGCAGAGGTGGGCTTGCTGGGCTGCTACCCTCGGAGGGAGGGAGTGTGCTCAATCACCCAGAACTCAGTGACATCCTCCTTTGATGGCACCTTCCTGCCGTTCCCAGATGACAGCTCCTACTACCTGCTGAAACTGTGTGCTCCAGTGCCAGTTAATGGGTCAATGGTGGAGGTGAAGATGGGTCGGCGGCTGATGAACAAAGGCCCGTCCTGGAAAAGACCTGTGGTAGTTACAGTGGCTAATCTGGAAGCTCAGATGGGAGGGACTGATTTTGATATAGTAAAGGTTTGTATTTTCTCTGCAGGACAAAAACCTTTTTGTCATCTAGTTTCAGCAGATGAATGAGTTTGACGCCTTTTGTGTTCCAGGTGAATGGTGAACCAGTGCGGCTCCCATATGTCCATCCGATGGAGACAATGATGATCTACAGAGCACCAGGCAATGCCACAGTGGTGGAGTCCCGTGGTTTGCTTCGCGTCCACTACACACGCCAGGGATTCCTCAACATCTCCCTCTCCACCCTCTTCTACAATGTTACTTGTGGTCTATGTGGCGTCTTCAATAGCAATGCCACTGATGACCTTCGCCTTCCAAATGGACGCCTGGCGGAGTCTACTGAACAGTTCACAGAGGGCTGGCGGTCCATTGCCGATGACCTCACCTGTAATGGTGACTGCGAGGACCTGTACCGAATGTGCACAGACTTGCGTCTCTACCAGAGTCCTTGGATGTGTGGCAACATCAACGACCCGGGGAATAGTTCATTTCTGGCTTGTCATGCAGTGGTCAACCCCTCACCATTCTTCAGGAACTGCTTGTATAACATGTGTGTAAAGGAAGGCAATCGCTCAGCCCTGTGTTCTTCACTGCAGGCTTATGCCACCGCCTGTCAGGATGCTCAAGTAGGCCTCGCTTCTTGGAGGAGTGCTACCAACTGCCGTAAGTAGATATATGTTTAATTTACAGGAACAAGCTGATATTTTGGTTGTTTGGCTTCAAACCCAGAATAAGATGAAAAGATCATCTCTGTGTCCAGAACAGAGAACAGGTTTACAAGACAGGTTAACAAAAAAACGTTTCAAACTCCAAATCTGTCTCACTTCATTGTAACTTTTTAGTGAGGAAACTTGTCTAGAACAAGTCAAAAAGTTTTTTTTTTTTTTTTATTAAACAAGTGAAATACAGTTACAACAAGACTTTGTTGAATTTGGTGGGAGGTACATTTTCATATAAGGGTCTGACAAAGGGTACAAAGAAAAGTATTTTCTTCTTTGTATTTAGTCTTTTTAAAAAAAATATAAGATACATGAGGTATAAAAACATACAAGATATATATATAAGGACACTCAAGTGGTGGATTATGCTCCACTTTTTTTGCCATTAACTTGGTCACCAGTGGAGTCCATTGTAATTGTGGTAAGTCCAAGCCATCCTAATTCAATCCTACAGAAATTCAGTATTTAATACATAAAATCATTTTTGGTTGGGTATTCTTGGAATATGGATTTGACCATTGTCTTTGCTTCTCACTTGCTGCTTCTTGCCTCGTTCCTCTGTCTCAGCTCTTCCTTGTCCAGAGAACAGCCATTTTGATGAGTGCACCAGCGCCTGCCCTCTGACCTGTGCCAACCTGGATGAACCTGAAGAGCCGTGCCCCCTGCCGTGCCAGGAGGGCTGTCAGTGCGAGGAAGGCTTTGCACTTCGCGATGGCCTGTGTGTGGCACGCAGTGATTGTGGCTGCATGAGCCACGGGCGCCAGCTGGCCACTAATCAGACTTTCTGGACAGACTGGGAGTGCCAGGAGCGCTGCTACTGCAATGGCTCTGACAACAGCGTATACTGTCAGCTCGCACCCTGTCACCTTGAGGAGTACTGCCAGGAGAACGACGGCCTGTATTTCTGCCAGCCGCGCACGGAGGCCCTGTGTGTGGCGGCTGGTTATGGACATTTTCTGCCATTTGGTGGCGTACCATTTGAGCTGCAGAGCTCTTGTACTCTTCGGATGGCCACCACCAGCTGTGGGAGAGGAGGCAGGGACCATGCAACCATCAGTGGAACTTTTCCTCAGTTTAAACTGGCAGCTCGTAATGAGGAAAGGGACACAGGCCAGTCAATCTGGGTGAGAGGGTTTGTACTGGAGGTGTACGAGTATGAGATTGAAGTGTCTCGAAGCTACAAAAACACTGTGACGGTGAGTGCATGAACAGAAACGGCAGTAAATGAATCAAGAGCCATGATTATGTATTATGTTTTTATTAGGAAATATAAGGCTCATAAAATGCATATTTATATCTTAACACTATTTTTATGCCTGACCCGTGAAGGTCATAGTTGTTGTATTTGTGAGGACATGTTATTTCTAATCAAGCCGATAGAATAACCAGGCAGAGGGTGAATTCCTTTTGATTGGCTTAAGGTGGATCTAATTTCAATGGGCATCTTTTATCAGGCTGGATTTGGCTCAGACAAAACCCGACCCTGAGCGACATTTGGACCGGGTTCACAAACCGACTAAAAGATCTGAGGAGGAATAGAAATGACACACATAACCCAACACGCCCACGCACACACACACGTGAACTCACACAGACACACATGCACACACATTTTTTCTCATTCTCTCTGTTTCTGTCTCTCTTATGCAATTAGATTATATGAGAAACACATAGAAGCTCTTTCAGTGAGTCTTAATGTTATCCATTCATCACCTGGGTTTTCCCACATACTTTGAGAACATGCAGGTCAGTTGGATTAGAAACTATGACTTGGTGTTAAAAATGCTTCTGTAGGAATGTGTGTTAGCTGATGGTGATCCTATAATAAGAGTTAAACCTGTTCAAACTAGAAGCAGTTTTATTGAATGTCTCTTCACTCAGGTGAATAAGGAGCGGTTGTACCTTCCTCTGAAGCTGGGCCCAGGGAAGGTCAACATCTTCACATTGGGCATGCAGCTCATTCTGGAGACAGATTTTGGCCTGAAGGTGGCCTTTGACTGGAACACGCTCCTCCTGTTGACTTTGCCCCGTGACCTCTACAATGCCTCCTGCGGCCTCTGCCAGGGCATGCCCTTATCCCCACCCACCCTGACCACCACCGACTGGGGCATGGCCTGGGCAGAGAGGGACACCTTCTGCCAGGTGGGCTGTGGAGACTCGTGCCCACGCTGTGGCCTGGGAGAGAAAAGCTCGCTAAATGACGGCCCCCTCATGGTGGCTGACGGCAACGCGAACATCGGCAATGACGACGGAGCAAACGAAGTCAACACAGGCATACGTTTCCACATTGGAGATGGACTGTATGTGTTCGTGGAGCCTGAGGCCGTGAGGCTGTGTGGGCTGATTGTGGATCGAGGAGGTGTGTTTGCTCGTTGTCACAGTAAGGTGGCGCCAATGTTCTTTTATCAAAGCTGCCTGCAGGACACCTGTTTGGACCTGGGAGCTCAGGATACAATCTGTAACTGGCTGCAGATATATGCCAGCACATGTCAGACCCAAGGGGTGCCTGTTACCGGCTGGAGGAGTGACACACCGTGTGGTGAGTGCAAGTCTGGACTCACCTTTATTTCACCATGTACTTTATGTGTGTGTGATCAAAGGTCTCCCCTTGTTGAACACATTTTATAACCTCTCATTGCATCTGCTCATGCGGATAACTTTCGTTTTATTTGTCTGTGTTTTGACATGTCTGTCTCTGCGATCTCTGCCTCCATCCCAAAACAATGGAGCTGAATGGAATTTCATTTGTGGTGCTCACAGTGTTGAACAATTACTTTTAAAATCATCAGCAATATGTTGCAATGTTACTGTTAATGATCCACAAAACACACTGTCAACAGCTTTAATTGGGACTATATTTTTTGATAGAAAGTAGTTCCAGTGAAAACTGTTGACAGTCAGGTTCGTGGATTATTCATAGGATATTGTTTACTGTTGAAATTAGTAGTAATAGCACCACAAACCCAAACCCAGTATTCTACTTCTTTTCACTCTATTGGCAATGTAAGGGAACATATCTTCAGAAAGAGCAGGAGGGGCTTTCGAGTAACAACAAAGGCAGCTGAGTTGTGTTAGAGTATAAAGTTTCACATAAAGCAACATGAAAAACAGTTACCCACATCCAACCTACCAGTCCGGTTATTTAATTGGCTTCAAATGAGAATTAACGTTCACACAATTTCTCCTGGTTGGCCCTCAATATTAAAAACAGCATTTCTTCTAGACCTACAACAGAAACATTAGCTGTGGAACATGCTAACACCAAATTCAACAGGCTAACCTGCAAAATAAACAGGAAAGCAACATAAAACATGGTAAAACTTAAAAGTTACAAGTTTGAAGTCTGTATCAATTCATCTTTGAGCTTCCGTTTTGAAGCGTACTTGCTTTGAGGAAGCAGTTCGAAGTAAAATGGTTTGTGCACATGTTGTAAGAGTTTTCCAGTTGTTGCAGAGACATTTCAAATCAAAACTAAAGTTAGTCCACTGGGTTTTCACTTCCTTGATGGTGGAAGTAGATGAAGACTTTGGTGTTGGTTCTTACTGCTGATAATAGAGAAGTTGGCGTGCTTCTGTCTTATCTTCCACATCTTCCTGTTGCCAAAGTAGCGTCAGTGAGAAAACTAATAGCTATGCCTAAAGACAAAAGTATCAGCATGGTTAGATACTACTAGAAGTAAGAGGACGTGTCATATTATTATTTAGGTTAACTGGGTGAAACAGGAGTATAACCACCCCATATAACCACAAATTCTAGTTTTTCATTTCTGTTTATGTATGAATTAATTTAAAGAAATGAGATACAGTTTATTAATTAGTGAGCTTTCAAGGTGTTGGTGGGGTTTTCTTCTTCCAGTCTTTATTCTAAGCTAGACTAACCACGCCCTGACTCCATTTCGATACTTAACAGGCAAGTATTGGATTGATATTGATGCTCTGGCCAACATGTTGAACTGTTCCTTTAAACACCTGCCGTAGAGCCACATAAGCTCTACACACGACTGACCAGTCAACACTTGTCCGCAAATATTTTCTCCTGAAAAATCAACACATGTTTGTACTGGAATATGTCCTATTTGAACAATGTTGTCAGCACAATCATTTGCTAATACCTTTGCCAACCTGCCTGCTCCCAGTCCAGAGCTGTCCACCTAACAGCCATTACTCCAGTTGCATGTCGGTCTGCCCGCCTCAGTGCGCCCCCGCCCGCGGCCAGAGGGACTGCAGCCAGGACTGCGTGGAGGGCTGCCAGTGCGACCAGGGCTACGTGCTCAACGGCAAGAGCTGCATCCTGCCTCAGAACTGTGGCTGCTACACTGATGGCAAGTACTACGAGGTCAGTCTCACATCCAGACATATTACAGATCCAGCCACAACTGGCTTCTTATTAAAGGTCCTCGTTGGCCTGTGAATATCTTAAACATCTGACAGTGATTACAACGTTTTTTAAGCACTAAATCAGGCTGCTATTACAAACCCGTAATGAAAGTCTTTCCAGAAACTTAGGATTTTTCAGGTTAACGTTAATTGGGAAATATTTTGCATGAAATTGCCAGGCTGGAAATATTTTTAAATCAGTTTCATCCAAACTTGCTGACTCATTTGTGTGCAATTTACTAACAATGAAGTATAAAAATGAGATGGAAGATCAAAAACAAAAGTTTTCTGATTCAATCTATAAAGGCAATCCTTCACACCAATATCATATTTTGCAAAGTTCTGTCAGAATCATTGGATTTTTGTATAATAGTTCATTATAGATCAGTCTGTTGTTTTTTTTTAATTCATCTATTTATTATTTTAGCTATAGAATGTTGGAAAGTATAGAACACTCCTCACTACAATTTCTTAAAGCCCAAAATGAAATCATTGCTTGTTTTCCTTGCCTCAATTTACTATTGAAAAAATCAGATATTAATCCTCACAAGTGAAAAACTGGAACTTGGGAAGGTTTGATCCAGTTTTTTACTTAAAGAAAAGTCACTCTGAGTATCAAAATAGTTAGAATACATTTCTGTCATTCAACTCATCAATGAATAGAACTGAAATGAAATGATAATGTTGAATTGTTTCAGCTCTAATTTTAACAGAAACGTTTCTTTATTTCAGCCCAAACAGCTGTTTTGGAACAGTGACTGCACCAAACGCTGCCAGTGCATCGGACGAAACCTGATCCAGTGCGACCCGAGGCGCTGTAAGGCCGAGGAGGAGTGCACCCTGCGGTACGGCGTGCGGGGCTGCTTCGCCCGGCGCTCGCAGCACTGCGTGGCGTCCGGCGGTGGAGTCTTCAGGACCTTCGATGGGGCGTCGCTCCGGCTCCCGGCCTCCTGCTCCTTCGTCTTGTCCACGAACTGTCACAAGCTGCCCGACCTCTCCTTCCAGCTCATCGCTAACTTTGATAAATGGAGCACACCCAACCTCACCACCATCTCTCATGTCTACCTTTACATCAATGAGGAGAACATTCTCATCTCTGGCAGCACAGTCAAGGTGAGAGAAGCACTGGACCTTGTTGTGACTTCTACTTTGCTGTTTGATTACATTACATCGATTCTGAAATTGGTTATCTCTACTTTACAAACAACAACACCTGAACAGCTTAGATTGTTCACTAACACCTGAAATATCTTTTTATTCCCTTTTACAGTTTTGCTCAATCTCATTTAAATTCATCTATGATATAGTTTGTTCCTCCAAAGCAAACAAACATATTTAAAGCATTAATCAATATTTCATATTAACAATAGATCAGTTAACTACATGTAATGTGAAAAGTGTTGCTGATAGTGAGGAATCCACAAGGAATTATCACCTGACTCGATAGATCCTTTTAGTGTCTTTCAGCTCATTGTTTTGGTTCTCTGGTCCACAACTTTACTGTCAAACGTGTCTGTTTTTTAGCTTTTTGTGGAGTTCTGCCCCCAAGTAGCCAAAAACAAACACAAAAGATTAATGCAGCTTTAAAGCAGGCTTATGTAACTTTTGCTGAACCTGTGGACACAGGTGGTAATGGTGCAACGGTAAATACTTGAGCATAGTTTAAGAGTGTAGAAAGTAAAGATGAGTCATAGAGTAAACAAACTGACTCATTCAGCTCAATAAAAACTAGCATATAAAAATGTAGAAGTGAGAAAGTGATGTTGCCTTTGTAAGAGGAAATCTGTGTTGTTTCTTATTTCAAGTGCTACATAATCTAACTAATAGAACTATTATCTCTATTAGGAGATTTTTTTGTTCATATTATCAACTTACTTTCTTCTGGCTCTTTGCCGTCTGTCCTCAACGATTCCTTTATCAAGCCTCTCCTCAAGAAACTAAACAAACCGATCCAGTTCAAATCTTTCTTTTCTTGCCAGAAGACTTGAAAGAGTTCTCACAGTCCAATTTACCAATTACCACTAATAGCCTGGTAGAGCTCCTCCAATTCAAGCTTTAGGCCATTTCATTCCACTGAAAGCGCCCTCACAGAGGTAGTTAATGACTTACTGATTGAATTTAACTTTGGCTCTCAATGAGTCTTAATCATGCTTGATTAGAATGAGCCATTTTTCTGAACTGCCTAAATAACTATGTCGGTATCTGTGGTAATGCAAGTGACTCGGGTCATATTCACCAGAACCCAGAAGAATTACAGCACCAACTCAGATTGTCACAATCTCTCCTTTCTTTTCTGTTATATGCTACACTTTTTTGAATATGAAATCATTTTATGCAGATGATACCCAAATCTACATTCTTGTCCCAGGTTGCATGTTTAAGCTCTAACACCACATTCCCATTCATCCAGAAGAAAAAACACTGAAATCTCAGTCTAAATATATCTCTTTGTACCACCTTTTACTTTGGGACAGTAAGTGCACAAGCTTGCAAATCCCATGGTTGGATTTCATGTTTGGTTCCCTCCTCGCTGCCACATGTCTTAGCCCCTATTTATACATTTATATACTTAAGCTCACACTAGAGTAATGTCTTGTTCTTCATCACATTGCGTTAAAGATCATCACCTGCAGTCAAAAGAGGACTCAAAATCTCACAGTGGTCAAACCTTATGAGAGACCAGAGACAAAAATGTTATTCTGGTCAGTGAAAATTCCTGGAATAAAAATGACTGTGTCCTGTCTCAAATATGTAAAGTTGTCCGTCTCTTGTGTCTTCACAGGTCAATGGTACACCAGTATCAGTACCGTTTCTAACCGGGCTGATGACGCGTCTGTCCACATCCGAAGGTTTCATTGTCATCGACACACAGCAGGACATCCAGGTTCGATACAACCACTTTAACACCCTGAGCATCACGATGGGCCAGCGGCTTCAGAACAAGGTGTGTGGCCTCTGTGGGAATTTCAACGGAGATCCCAGTGACGACTACATCACCTCCAGGGGCAAACCGGCCGTCAGCGCCCTGGAACTGGCCCAGAGCTGGAAGACCAACGGTATGCAGAACAGGTGGGTGAGGCTGGTGGAATATGTTGTTCACGATTTACTCTTCAGGTATATAATTGTACAATTTTTGTGAAACCTTTTGAGATCACACCTGAAACATAAAATTCACTAATCAACATTTTTATATTAATATTGACTACATGTATTGTGAAAGGGATCGGACATGTTTTTCTGTACAGGCAAAATTTGTGGACATATACTCAAATCAGCTAACTTCATTACCAACTTACTGATTATGATGAATAAAATAAAACAATAACTTTGACCGATGAATGTTGGTCTTCCCCCTCCAGCTGTGATGAAACCCAGTACGTGGCTCTGGCTCAGTCCTGTGACAACACGGCGGTGGTGGCGCTGCAAGGTGAAGACGCCTGTCAGAAGCTCACCCAGCTGAAGGGTTTCTTCCAGCCCTGCCACGGCCTTCTGGACCCCCGGCCCTTCTACCAGTCCTGCTACCTGGACGGCTGCTATAATCACCGCAAGGCTCAGGTCTGTGGTTCTCTGGCGGCCTACGCAGAGGCCTGCCGCTCGCTGGGAACCCTCACCACCAAGTGGATCACCCAGGAGAACTGCTGTAAGGGCACCGCGAGGCCCCAGCCTCAACCACAAACATGTCTCTGTGCCATCATTTTTAAAAGCTACAAGAAGAGTGAATATTGGATCAGGTGGACAGAAACACAGACAAATGAATGATGATGTGGCTCAGTATCTGCTGACATTGTGTGTGACAGCTAACATTGTGTGTGGACCTGTCTTTAGCAGAATGGATCTACGACCCCTGTGCAGGAGAGATCTGCACAAACTTCACCTGTGAGCTGGAGAACGGAGGTGACCTGTGTGGCTGTCCGGAGTTACCCACCACCACTGGAGGTGAGTGCTTCATAGGGCGATAAGATGATATCATCCATCCTCAGTTTTAATCCCTGTCCCACTATGCTGGAAATGATAGTATGATATAAACAGACTAAAGCTGTATTCCAGATTGCATATGTTTTCCTTTTACCTTTGCTACGTACTGCAGTTACTTACATTTATGTAACGTGTGTAACTGCTGCTTTACCAAGCTTCAAGGTGAATCTTTTTAGTTTTTAATGTTCTAAACATGTATATTTATAGTCTTAAAAGCTTATAATTAATATGGTTTGACTGTGTTTTTAGTAACTGCTCAGTATTCCTGTTTTAAAATTGGGCACCTAAGCACTGTTTCACTTGTTTGGCATAAGGAGAATGTAGGTTTTTATTGTTTAAAGTCCATATTAAAATGTTTTAAATCAAACTGTCTTACAGTATAATATTCTAAGTTGTCAAATATAGTAGTCAGGATCAGTAAGAATTTTTTGTCACTCATCAGCTGACATGTACATCAATACCAGTATATCTGTGATAAGCTAAAATCAACCACTAATATTAGTTAAGTGTTATTATGTAGAAGCTCAACATGTATATTAATAAATTTGACATTTTTTATGTTAGAAACATACAGAAACATATTTTCCTCTGATGAATGTTGGAACAGTATTTACAGCGTCACACTTTCCAGGATTAATCATATCGATGTATCGGCAGGTGATGATGACATCATCCAGGCGGAGGTGACCTGCAAACACGCTCAGATGGAGGTTTCCATCTCCAAGTGTAAACTCTTCCAGCTGGGCTTCGAACGGGAGGACGTGAGGATCAACGACGAGCACTGCGCCGGCATCGAGGGAGAGGACTTCATCTCCTTCCACATCAACAACACCAAGGGACACTGCGGCTCCATCGTACAGGTCAGATTACATTTACTTCTGTTTTTACTTGCCTTTAATGACAACCTCCCAAACTTTACTTATTTCAACCATTTTCATTTTAAGAATGTCACTCAAATGTCTGGTTTAACTTTAGTACAGTCCAGCATATCTTTCCACCAAATATGTTACTTACACATCAACATATTGTTGCCACATTAATTTTGAGATGTTTGCATATTTACAGTCATGCTGTTGCAGAGAAAATTGTCAGGCTCTTTTTTGTCTCTCCTGCTTTTATCCCTTCAACTCCATCTCCACTCTAAACTGAGAAAAATACTGTGGGTCCTGACCTTGTAGTGGGCGCTTATCAGATAGGAGTAGATAATAATCTTCTCATCTCCATCTCCAAAAGAAAGCAAAATGTTCAACTCCCTTTAACACAGAAGATAATTGTGTTCCCAAAATGTCAAACTGTTCTTTAACTGTTAACAGTGAAAGATTCAATTATTATTACGCAACCAAATTGACGTATCAGCTGTTTTCAAGCATCTTTGCATCTCTGTTTCTGTTCTGACAGTCCAACGGGACCCACATCATGTATAAGAACACTGTGTGGATCGAGAGTGTGAACAACACGGGGAACGTCATCACCAGAGACAAGACCATCAATGTGGAGTTTTCCTGCGCCTACGAACTGGACCTGAAGATCTCGCTGGAGACCGTCCTCAAGCCCATGCTCAGGTCAGAAAGATGGCGGTGGAAGAAGTATTCAGACCCTTCACTTAAAAAAAGTACTAATACCACAGTAGAAATATGCAAGGAAAAGTCCTGCATTGAAGAAGAAATAGAAAATGGCATGAAAAGAAAAATCTAGATTAAAAGTCAAGTAAAGTACAAGTACCTCAAATTTGTACTGAAGTACAATACACAAGTAAATGTACTTGGTTGTATTCCACCATGAGTGTATGTAGACGCAGGGATTAGCTGTAGAATAATATATCTTCTCCTCTTCTCTCCATCCCTCAGTGTCATCAACCTGACCTTACCGACCCAGGAGGGAAACTTCATCACCAAGATGGCTCTTTATAAGAACTCCTCGTACCGCCACCCGTACAGGGAGGGGGAGGTGGTGCTCAGCACGCGGGACATCCTCTTCGTGGGCGTCTTCGTGGAAGGAGCAGATGAAAACCAGCTCATCCTCATAGTCAACATGTGCTGGGCCACGCCGTCACGCTACAGCAGCGACCGACTCCGATATATCATCATAGAGAGAGGGTGGGCTGGAACACACACACACACACACCGATTTTTATATTGCTGCAACTAACGGTAACTGCCATCACTAATTAATCTGTTAATATTTTTAGGTTAATTGTATAGCCTATTAAATGTCAAAAAATAGTACATCAAAATTTCACATAGGTCAAGATGGTGTCGTCAAATTGCTTTTGTCCAAAAGCCAAATTTATTTGATTTACAATGAGACAAAGCAGCAAATCCCAACACATAAGAAGATAGAATCAGTTAATGTTTGGGATTTTTGCTTGATAAATGACAATTATAAATGACAAACAATTATCAGTTAGCAGATATGTTGTTGATTCAAACAAGGCTAAAATAAATGATGTCGTTTTTCTTTGCACATCACAGGAATCACACGTGAAAAGAATTGAAATCTGATTGATTGAAATATTTAAATCAGTTCAGCTTTTCTGTTAGTTTTCCAATTAGGCAGTAAGACAATAATCATTATTAATTAATAAATCAATTAATCCCATGGCTTTGCCAAAATGTTTGAAAATGAGAACATTTAGCAGCTGTAAAGCTAAATTATAATGATATACAGCCAAACCTGGATGTAGCAGCGACTCAAGGCCAATCTGGATAACGGCCAATCTTCCTTTGGAGAACAACATAAACACAGTCTGTTCCTTTAATATGTCTCTCTGTAGGTGTCCAAACATCAAGGACAACACCATCGGCATGGCGGAGAACGGTGTGTCGCTCACCTGTCGCTTCCACGTCACCGTCTTCAAGTTCATCGGGGATTACGATGAGGTCCATCTTCACTGCGACGTTTCCCTGTGCGACTCCGAAACAAACGCCTGCAAAGTGGTGAGAAAACTCTCCATCTCTAATAAGACCGGTGATGAGAGGATGTCTGCTGTGTTAATGCTGTGTACTGTGCACCCAGAACTGTCCACACAAGAGAAGAATGTACTCGGAGGACAGTGAACATAAGGAGCACATACTGAGTGTGGGACCCATAAGAAGAAGAGGTGAGTCAGGTCTCAGCTTTTGTTGGATTATAAATGTGTGATAACAGAAATTCCACCCAGTCGCTTCATCCATCCAGTCCATTTGTGATGTGATGACATAAATGATGTCGTCCGAGTTCACTGGAAACAGAAATGATTCTCCGATTCTCTCACCTGTGACGTCTCCTCAGAATCAGACTGGTGTGAGGACAACAACGGCGGCTGTGAGCAGATCTGCACCAGTAAGATGACTGGACCCGTCTGCAGCTGTGTGACTGGGATGCTGCAACGAGACGGGAAAAGCTGCCGGAGTAAGAACCAGACACACACACAAAACACACACAGGCCAGAATCTCCATATTAATAATAATGTTGCTCTATAACTGCCGGAAGTGTAAATAAGCCACTGTTTGCGAAAAAGTTCATCTTGTTTCTGCTGCCCCCAAGTGGCCAAAATAAACAGTTATTGCAGATTTAAATAAAGCTAATAAATCACAAATTGGCTGAAGATGACAACCTGACGGTGAAAGCAACATTTTGAATTTGATGTACGTAAATTAAGACTTATTTATTACTTATTATTGAACGTAAAAGAAGGTCAGAACACCAGGCTGAGGTTTTATTTAATCTCCACCAACTGAACTTTAGTTTCTGGATCACATTACTCAAGTTATGTCAAAGTTGTTTAATGTCATGTTGCTTCTTAACACAAATGATACCGAGTTACAATTCACATTCATGCTGGACTTGAACCCAACAGTCCTGAATCCATCTGTGCTTGTGTTAAAGTCTGTACAAACCGATTCTCTTCACCTTTTGTTTATGTCGGTGGTTTTGCCCATTTTTGCTTCACTATTTTCATTTAATATATTCCTCATCCACATGTTGTTTAATATGTGCTGCTTGTTTGTCTCAGCCTCATTATGAAACTCTGCCCTGGTCATTTCACAGAAGCAGGATGTAACTGACAACCTGATATTTGTTGATTAATGAGTAACACAAGCTGACATTTGATACATTAAGGAGGCATTAAGAACAAACCACCTGCGTCACCACACGCTACCTGAACAGTGAGCTTAACTCTGCTTTGATGGAGATATGATAAAGAAATTAAATGATAAAATAAATAAATAGCCTTTATCGTATTCACACCAGGCTTGCTATTGTGTACGCAACCTTTTGTTCAGTTTAGGTTTGATTGCATTAGGGGAATTCATTTACATGCTACCTGCTGCCGGAGTTTAAATTAAACACAGAGGCCGATATTCTGCACAACCACACTGTTCAAAAAGGGAATAGATACATAAACCTCTCATTATATTGTAGTTCCAGTGAGCATTCCAGCATTACCTGTACCAGTACTTGTACTTTACTTGAGTATTTTCTATTTTATGCAGCTTTGCACTTCCACTCCACCAAATCTCAGATACTGTACTTCTTACCCGACTACATTTGTCAGACACCTTTAGTTACAAGTTACTTTACTTTTCAGATTACAATTTTTCATATCTTTCCTGTTCAGCCCACGAAACTTGATATGAGATACGTGGTTCTCACAGGACAGTGCTAATACAAACACATGATGATGAGAAAAAAAATGATGCATTGCATTCAACAGAATATAACGTAAAACATCTACAGCAGTAAAATACAACGTACACATTAATGCAGCAGTAATGTTAATCCAAAGTAAGTAAAATATAGTAAAACATAGTAAAACACTGACAGGGGACATAAAGGGAATAAAATTAGAAATAAAACACATGATATTTCTGAGTTTCGACCTTCATCAGATTGTTTTTGCGTTGCTTAGAATTCATCAGCAAAAAAGAAAAATATCTACAACAGAATAATAAACATAATTACAACTTAAAGATTTTGCATCTTATTAAACAAAAAAAACATCCAAACATTACTATACAATACAATAATAGCAAACACAAATTTAATAGATAACTTAGCCAGAATATAAAAAACTGTAAACAAAATAAAGGATAAATCAATATTTAGCAGATTGTGTAACAGAAGGAAAAGTGCCACAGAACTTCCTATATAATTCATGTTTTCTTCTTTTCCCAGCTGTGAGCTCGAGCTGTAACCTCACACCTGTGGTTCCTGTGCTGAGCGTCGGCGCTGTGATCGCCCTGCTCCTGCCTCGTACTCACTCTCTCTCCTAACAGCCTGCGAGCAGCACGGGAGGCAACACATGAAACCGATAAAACACAGAAAAGACTTGAAGATGCACAAAGTGTCAGCGTTGATTAGCCAGTAGATCAGCTGTGAAAACCTAGAACAGAATACACTGTACATTCACAAATCTGAGTCCAGATATTACTGATGCAACCGAAGGTACGTAACTAAACAAGAAAAGTAAGTCAGCTTTCTAGACATGTGGACAATCGATCCTGACCGAACTCTAAAGTTTCACCCTCCACCTCTCATTGTGTAATTCTTCACCTTCGCCTCCTCCATTATTCACATTTATCAGGACGCCTCATTGTGTCAGTCACTTAAAGCCACTTATGTGATTATAACGACTTTCAAATTATTCTGATGGTTTTTGCTGGTAGAAAATTTCATGCATTCACTTGCCACAGTGTCTTCTTTTCATACTGCCACAAGATGGAGCCACAGTGAGAAATTTTCTTATTATGTAAGTATCGCGTTTATGGTAGATTTAATGTAAATTACATATACAACCCCGATTCCAAATAATGTTGGGACGCTGTGTAAAACGTAAATAAAAACAGAACTAAATGTTCACGTATTAATCTCCTTTCTACAATCATGTGTTCACAAATTGTTGAACCTCTCTCGATTCTCACTTCTGAACGACTGAGCCTTTCCAGGATGAACCTTTCATACCCAATCATGATCCTATCACCTGTTACCAATGAACCTGTTTACCTGTGGACTGATCCAAACAGGTGTTTTTGGATCAGTCCACAACTTTCACAGTCTTTTGTTGCTCCTGTCCCAATTTGTTAGAAACATGTTGCCGCCATCAAATTCAGAATAAGTGGATATTTATAAAAACCAATGAAGTTGATGAAGATATAAATATTAAATATATTGTCTATGTACATTTTTCAGTTGAGTCCATGTCAAAAAGATTAGCAAATTATCACATTCTGTTTTATTTATGTTTTACACAGGGTCTCAACTTTTTTGGAATCGGGGTTATATTCTGCATTGGAACTGAACAGTGAATGTAAATTGCAAATGAATAGTTGCATAACAAACATAATTGCACGGAGTCAAGGTGACATTATCTGAATACTGATATGTGGTCACAGGCCTTTGCATTTACACTTGATACTGATAAGCGTTGTCTTTATCTCGATTCTGCCGTCATTGTTATCAAATATACAGAACCAGGTAGGCCGAGCTGGCAGACTTGCCAACAAACGTCCATGAGCGTCCAGGTCTGTGCAAATCCACATTTCAAGTCCGCAAGAGGCCTCAAGTGGACTTTATCTCTGGTAGAAAACAGCAAGAGCAAAAACAAGTAATTGTTAAATTTGCTGAATTAATCAGCAGCTTTTTTGGTAATTAGTGTAATTTTTGAAGGAAAAGGGTCAAACATTCTCTAGTTCCAGCTTCTCAGTTATGATGATTTTGTGACAGTAAACTGAATATCTTTGGATGTGAGGTCAATTAGACAAAAATCATAATTTCCTGAAGCCCAATGAGACATCTAAAATAATCAGCAAATTAATGCATAATGAAAATAACGATTACACTAAGCCCTACAAGACCTTCACATATCCCTCTTGAATTACTTTTGTCAATACTGTTAAAAACATTTAAAAATATCAATTAATCTAATTCAAACAAGTGACGTCTCAGTACATTTCACTGTCAAGTCATGGCAATAATTTCCAAGTACAATCGTCCAATCTGACAGAGTGACCATCATAACAGACATAAACATTGTGTTGTCTGAACCTTGCTGCTGTTTGGGCTCCACTCACTCTTCTTTTGACACTTTCTTGAGAAAGTCCTCAAACACACAGATTGCATCGACATCTGGCTGATAGCATCCCGATTGCAACATGTTGCGTTTACTTTGAAATAAAACATCCTCTTCCTTATCCAGATAAGATAACCAGATTCAGGTCACAAGTAAATACCAGGTGTTCATGGGCTCCAGGGGTCCTGCTCCTTATAGTGTTTGAATACAAATTCCCCTACTGTTCGTGGATCTACTGGCCAGACAAACATTGACAAAACCAGCTTGTGGCAGCAAAAAGCCGAAGGATCATGTAAGAAGAAAGCTGATATATTTCATTATGCAAACAGTGGGAGAGCAAATTGTTAATGATCAAACTGGAGTTAAGGAATTAAGGGAGTATTGATGTGTGAGGAAAGCACCTTGTTAAATGAGTACTCGTATACTTTTAACTCACATTTTGGTGTCGTAGATTAGTGCCCAGGTTGTGTTTCGGCTTTGCAATCACTTGTGCCATTATTAATATTTCATTTCTATCATTTCTGTCTTAATCAGTTATATCATTGTAACAGTCCTGCCATGAATACTGACTGATTATTGATTTTAAACAACAATTGTGTGAGGACGTACTGTTAATAGAATAAGGTTCTCCAAGTGTGGTCCCTGGTCAAGTTTTCTATTTGGCACCTTATAAATGTCGATATATGTCACCACACATCTTCTGTAATCCTTCAGTGTTCTTTGCTGAAGCCAACTGAAATTCTCAGTTTCGGATTAGTTATGCATTAAGAAGCAGTTTTTCATAGGTAGACTTGTTTTGCTACCTTCTGTGTACAAATGTACAGTCCTCGTCAGTTTGGTGGTGTATGTCATGACTTTTTTTTTTTTAATAATCAGTTTCTTTATGATGTTTAAAAACATGACCAAAAGATGTTTTATTCTTTGAGAGCAGCGCCACCACGACCTTTAATAAATGAAGAAGTTCTCAGAGTCAGTGTGGGTCAAGTTTATTTGATGCAAAGCTCGCAGCCATTCAAGAGCGTGTCAGTGGTTTCACCAGCCACGACAGAAAAACCTCACAGTCTTTACAGTTTCTTTATTTCACTTGGAAAATATATTTTATTAGCAGCAGCTTCATAAAACCATGTGTTCACAAAGTGTTGAACCTCTCTCCATCCTCGCTTGTGAACGACTGAGTCTCTCCAGGATGAACCTTTCATACCCAATCATGATACTATCACCTGTTACCAATGAACCTGTTTACCTGTGGAATGATCCAAACAGGTGTTTTTGGATCAGTCCACAACTTTCACAGTCTTTTGCTGCTCCTGTCCCAACATGTTTGAAATGTGTTGCTGCCATCAAACTCAGAATAAGCAAATATTTACAGAAAGTCAATGAAGTTGATGAGGTTAAACATAAAATATATTGTCTTTGTGCTGTTTTCAATCGAGTAAATGTCAAAAAGTTAATCAGTTTCTATTTTATTTATGTTTTACACAGCGTCCCAATTTTTTTGGAATCTGGGTTAAAGTTCTAATCGAATGATCTGTCGTATTCACGCCACCTTGCGATTGATCGTAGCTGAATGTGGAAAAAAGGGCTAGAAAGTAGGTTAAGCTAACAAGGTGGACAGAGTAAATACATAATGACTTATTATTACAATGTCATTTATTACCATTGTTTTGTACTTGGTAAACTTCCTTGATACGTCTTCTGCCCTCAATATGCACGTGTATAAGTACAGGTGAACAGCAGCAGAATGCAGCAGCGAGCTAAATACCCCACCAGAAATAAAGGTTGAAGACAGGAGGTGGCTTTTGAGCTTTTTACTCAGAGCACAACTGCAAATATTGTACAACAAATTTGACGATGGTCGACCAATATTTTTAAAAGGAACGAGTTAGTACAGTAATAATGAAGCCCTGCAGTCATTAATTTTGTTCCAGCTTCTGCTCAGACTGGATTCTTAAATGTATTTCCTGTACTGGCCAGTAGATGTGAAATGAGGCATACTGGCTGTTTTAAAAACACGTTATGGATCCTCCTGAGTGGACTGAGTTGCAAGTGGATTGAACTTTCATATGTTACAGTGGCAATGACGACTGCGCCTTGTGCTTGGAATGATCCGGTTCCACTTTTTTTTTTGTACTTTACTTTAAACAATAATAACTAGCGTAGTATTGATGTTCATTAGCTATGATGAATGAATACTGGTATGAAACGTTGTTTGTTTGATTTTTTTACAAATTGAGACTGGGCGGCAATAGTTTAGGAGGTAGAGCGGTTGTCCACCAATCAGAAGGTTGGTGGTTCGATCCCCGGCCTCTGCAGTCTATGTGTCGACGTGTCCTTGGGCAAGATATTGAACCTCAGATCGCCCCCCCATGGCTGTTCCATCGGTATGTGACTGTACGTCGCTTTGGAAAATGAAATTGAAGAATTGTAGATTGACATAACAATGTGATTTAAATTGCAATTCTGCAAGCAACAAACTCTTCAAAAGATGTTATATGTTAAGTCATTTTCAAACTTCTCAAACATTTCCCACTTGCATAGTGTCTTAAATCAAGTTGTAAAGAGGCTTCAAGTCCAGAGAAGATAGAGATGCAAAGTTTAACATATAAGATAACAAAATGTATTTTAAGTTATCATGTTATCACAGAATTGAAACATTCACAATGTTTTTAAGGATTTGAAACAAGGAAAACCAAAATGCAAATATAAACAGACAAAGACAATTGAATTCATAACTCTGACTTTTCCAACAAAACTTGAGGCAAAGGCTTTGTACTGTGTACTGTTTAACACAACACATGCACTGTAATATAAAAGTTTAAGTTAAGCAAATGATCACAATTAAGGTGAATATATTATAGGTTCAGCTGCAGACACTCACTGCAACAACATACAGTTTCAGTTTAAGGTAACTATGTTCTCACACAAGTAGTCAGCAGTATGTTCTCCCATCAAACTCAAGAATCAGTTTAGGCATCATCCAAAAGCTATTATTATACCTGTATCTAATCAGACATGTATTATTATACTGCAGTTTATAGCAGCTTATGAAAGCTCGTTGCTGTCTCAACATAAAATACAAATACAGGTGCCTGCACAGGGCGAGTTGACCTAGTAAACGCTGAAAATAACTCGTTTTACTGATAACATTTCATAGCACAAATCAATGTCGTGAAAGATGATTTGAATATTCAAATATTGCAGCTAGTTGTATCCTGCAACAGGTTTTACTGTAGTATTGTTGCTGAAGACACACACATATGCTTGAATATGTTTGACAATACAGTTAAAACTATTATTAACTATTTCAACCCATCCAGTCACATTCTGTCATTTAAAAACCCTTCAGTTGTAATCTGCATTGAAAACACAGGTCAAGTGTGAAGCTGCCCCATGACCTCATTTATCCTCCATTGTGGTGAACGTTGAGTATGCTGTGCGTCTATGGTTACATAAGTTTATAGGTGTGTTTATTTATGGGTGTGTATGTGTAACTATGTGTGTTTCAGTCTCTCTTTTACATGACTGTTGGTTATTGTGACTTATTACACATCTTTGTTGCACTAAAACAATTATTGTTGGATGAGTCTTGTCATAGTTTCCTACTGACATAATTTCACTTCTGAAGTTATTACCTAAGACAATTGTTTCGTCTAAAAGTAACTCAAGTAAAGGCAGAATGTATTTTTTATAAGTTAGTTAAATAAATCAAAAGATCATCTGCAAATAAGTTTACATCAATGTTCACTTATATCATTCAGCTTTTGTCTGATTCTTTTTTGTGTTTCTTTTGTGAGTGGGTTTATTGCTAGTGCAAAAAACAAATCCCCCAGATAATTAATTATTAATATGAGCCCTACCTGTAGGGCATTTCTGTTCAGTCGTTTTTAGAAACCTGTCAGTCAGTGAGAACTGAATATTATATAATCGCTTTTAAAAAATACAGAATAGCTACCAAAACATGTTTTCATAATAAAACCACTACAATTACGTATTGAAGTTCATAGAAATTATTACTTTAATAAGCTGCTCTGCTCAGACCTTCTCTAAAGTCGTTCCCATGGATCTGTTAGGTATTTTGTCCTGTTGTTCATTTATGACTCACTGCCCTTTGCAAAGTGAGTTACTCAGTATAAAGTTAAGGCAACGACATTTAAGTTTAGGTAACAGGATTAGAAAAGGATTCTCTGGGTTTGCTCAAACATGAGTACTGCCTCAGGTATTCCCTCTTTGGCATGCACACAGGATGTACAGCATGCCTGAAGCTGGAGGAGTGGAAGTGTATGTTTGCATGTTTGAATTTAGGGATTGGCTTTCTTAGAACGGAGCGTGTTTGAGGTTGTAATTGTCCTAATTATACTGGAGAGCGTTTTCACTGCGCTTCTCTCTCTTGCTGAAACAGTAGCAACTTAAAACCTGTGCATCTGTGATATAATTCATTTGTACTTTGTGCATGTACTTTGTCTTCTTGCATAACATTCACAGGTGATTATTAACAATTGTTCTTAACACAGTGTGCAGCATATGGCTCTTATCGGAATCATATCATGTTCAATGCCTAATTTAGCAAGTCCATAAATTTAGGTAAATGACAATTGTGCCACATTTTATTAATATCAAATGTTAATGAGTCAGTAAAGTTGGTCTTCAGAGCAGAGTTCAAACAGAAGGCTATGGTGGAAATTTACAGCCTTTCATTCTCAGTAGGGTCAGTATGTATTTCTGTCTGCTGCCCTGTTGTTTATTTTTTTATTTCACCACTGTAGAGCACTAAAGTTGGACATTTTCACATCGTACACTTAGTTCTCGTAATATGTCGTGTGAAAACGTACAAATCTGGGCCTGATTTCTTAAATATTTTTGGATCCAGTGAGACGGTGAGAAGGTCAAAGTTATTATAGATTAGGAAAGCTCATTTAGTGTCCAAAACAGAACTGGTTCACCCTGTGGGGAGGATGAATATTCAAAATAAATCTAGCTTTAATCCAGCCAATAGTCACTTGGTCCGACCACTGTGGTCCAGACTGAAATATCTGAACAACTCTTAGATAGTTATTCATGAAATTTTGCACTAAGGACATTCATGGTCCCCAGATGATGAAACCAAGTCATCCACTGACGTCCTCTGGCATCATCATGAGGTTGGCAGTTGTAGTTTCGATTGAAACATCTCAAAAACAATTGGACGGACTGCTGTGAAGTCTGGTAGACACATTCATGTCCCCCTCAGGATGAAGTCTTAAGAACTTTTGTGATCCCTGAACCTACCAGCAATGCTTTGGTTTATGACCAAACGCCTACAACTGATGACATTTGTGATGGTCTCAGCTGTACTTTGTGTAAAGTACACTTAGATTGTGACGTTGGTAAACATTTCCCCTGCTAACTGAGTGTTAGCACGCTTACATTAATATTATTTAGTCAGTTACCCGTAGTTGTTGTATGGAACTAACTCCTGAATGATCATCCTTCACTCTGCTGCTAGTTATCGCTTATATGGTTCAAGCCTCTTTGGCAGCTCAATATAAAATCACTGTGTGCTTGTAAACAAGCCAAAATAGCTACTGAAGTGATGATCCTGGAATGTGATCTTGTTAAAAGCTTGTACTCTTGAACCTGCAGTGAGGATCGCCCGTGACTGGAGTGTGTTGGTTGCTGAGTCTCGTTCATTTTCTGTACATGTGGGTGGTTAATTACAAGGTGTATACAAAAGGAATCCCTCGCTCGGTGTTCCTGTTGGTTGAACCTGAATATTAGTACTGCTGGAGGTGTTCGCTGACACACTGTGCATAATCATTATTTCCATGGTGTGGCACTCAGGTGTGAATGGGATTACATGTTTAAATGCGCCACTCCCTACTGCTTAGATTGACGTAAAATTTGATGTTAAAAGTCACGATCTCCAGAGGATAGATCTTTATATCACTGGTGACCCCCCGACCTTTCTTATGGAGCCACAGCCAAGCCAAAATTTCCCTTTGGACCAAGAAATATCAAAATGTGATCAGTAAGTTTAAACAAGGTAATATTCCCCTTGATTTTAATATATTTGCAATTTTAGCTTCATTGCTTTGAGGCTCAAAACAGCAAAAACATCAGACTGTTATTGAGTCCGTCCAACAGACTCTAGAACATCTTGTTTTCTTCCACTAAGACACATGTTAAGTGGTGTCACCCATCACCTCATACTGTACCTCTTTATAAAACCTGATTCATTCGTCAGCTGAGGGCGGTGTATTACGTGACATGGAAGCAATGCCCTCCATGGTTTCACTGTTCTCTCCATTACAGATCAAAGTGAATGCAGAGGGTTGAAGGGCCTGTAAAGGTTAACAAGGCAGCTATTAAGCTTCTTATCAGACTCAAAGTCATTTCTGTGTTAAGTCAGAAGCACAGTCCAAAGATCAGAGTCAAGGTCAGCTCGCCTCTGTGTAAAGGGTTGAGGTTTTGGACGGCGTAGTAACAGTGCTGTTCGAGCTTTTATTTTCTGCCAACACATGTTTCTTTTTCTACCTTTTGTTTAACCACATATTCAATTTTAACTTGAGAATATTTCAGAGAAGAACAGGCAACTCTGTTTAAACATGTCTTTGCTCTAATAGCTCAAACTCCAGAGGCTTACCGTACTTTGTTTTTAGCTCCATCTTGTCAGTGAAATGTGAATATTTTTGAATGTTGAGTAAAATGATAATCATTGATCGAATATATACTTTGAATATTGATATAGTCATTGATCATATGGTTCCTCAGCTAAAGTGCTTCTTATACTGTTTCTCCATTATCATCACTTATATCCTGACCGAAGAAGTGAGTAAACACAAAACCTACACTTGTGCTTGATACTGAACTTTAAAGCTCTTTCTTCTGTCTGGGTTGTTAAAGAAAACTTTTTTCACTGTAAACAACAAGAGAAACTTTCAGAGTAAAAGTACTTAAAAACTAGTATCTTACAGTTACGATCGATAGATAGATAGATAGATAGACAGATAGTCTCATTAATATTGTACTTTTTTTTGTCAGTTTTAGTTACTAGTTACTTTGTAGATTCAGATTATGAATATAAAACCAATAAATATATCTTAACAGTCATATTAAGTGATTGAAGTTATCCACCTTTAACAGCTACTATATCAATAATTATAATCCAATAATGTAATATATGTTATTTTGAATTGGACCATTCTGCATAATGAGTACTTTTGCTTTCAGTATATTAAGTATAGTCGAATGTTAATACTTGTTTACTTTTCATGTAAAGTTTTGAATGCATGCCTATTACTTGCATCAGAGTACTTCTATTTTTTAGCTAAGTAAAGAATCTGAGTAGCACCATTGCACTTTCACGGCTTCTTTCTTTCTCCTAATGCACAAAAAGCGAATGTTGTTGTTACAGTGTTGTTATTTCCTACAGCACCCGAAGGCAGCGTCAGTGTTCACAGGGTGGGAGGGGCGTTTAAGGCACGCAGTAAAACTCCGACACACGTCTTCAGCTCAGGAAGGTTGAGTCCAGGTGCGGGACAGGAGACACACACAGACAGACTGTAGACACATCAAGACCCGACTGATCTACACCTGAGCACCGACCCCAGCCTCAGCACAGACCCCCTGTCCTCCACCCAGCACAGAACAGCGCCACCATGCCGACGCTGCGACACTCGTATGATGTGACGGTGTCTGTACCGGGGGAACCGGGCCCCCTCCCCTCAGACGACCTGCGGAGAAAGGGTTCGTCCTTGTCCGGGTCCAAGCTGGTGTCCACGTTCATGGGTCTGATCATCAACCAGGCCAAGGTGAGTCCAGCACCTGTCTCACCTGTCTCACCTGTGCAACGTTCACTCTGTCTGTGCTCAGTGGTGCAAGAAATATTCAGCTATTACTGAAGTCAAAGTAGTTATACCACATTGTAAAAGTCCTGCATTTATTATCTCATTTAAGTGCATATGTGCATGAAAAAATACTTAAAGTAAAAGTACTCATCTGCAAAATGCATCATTTCAGAATAATTACTGGTCTAATTACTGATGCATCAATGAGTCAGTGTCACTAATGTTGCAGCTGGTTAAGCTGGAGCTACTTTCACACCCTGTTTCTGGCTTAATCTGTGTCATTATGTCATTTATATTTTATATTAATAATCTTAGTTCCTAGTTATTTTTGCAGATTGCAAAGTAACTAGTAACTTAAGCTGCCAATAAATGTAGTGGAGTACCTCAAAATTGTACTTCAGTGCAGTACTTGAGTAAATGTACTTAGTTACATTCCACTACAGGCACTCACTCTCTCACAGACTTTTTGAAGTTCAAATGTACTTGCATGTATTAAACTGTTTTTGTGGTAGTTCAAAAAGTCAAATTATTTAGCTTTGCTGTTTTTTTCATGAGGAGGAAGTACGTTAACAAAGTTAAATTTTAATATGGGAAGTTTGGATGTTTTACTGTCACAAAGGTGAAAACCACTTCTTTTCTTAAATTAGTTTATTATATCATAAAACGTGGCTGCAAAAATATATTTCACTCAAATTTATTATAAACCTGTCTAAAGGTTGTGCATGTTTGTTTCTTAGTAACTGGGTAAATCTGTATTTTAAAGTTCGTTCAGAGTTCATTTGAGTTTGGTTTTAGGCCTGTAGATCAAGTATACTGACAATAACAATTATTATTTCTGCTCATTTATCAGGGTTAAACTATAAACAGCTGTTCATATCTGTAAAAAAATATCATGGTGACACTTAAGCAGAGAGAAAATAGACACCATGAAGGTCACTATTTGAATGAAAACTAGTTGAATGAGTGAGTTTTTGCATGAATTTTAAAATCTCAGCCATCTTTAAATCACTTCAGCATTCAGCTTTGACTGTATATGGAAATCCACAGAGAGCTTTCTCTGAGTCCAGATCTGACCTTTAGGCCCTTATCAGCTCTGAAGTGAAGGTCTGGCCTGGTCAGCACACACACACACACACACACACAGAAAACCAGCAGGATCTCAACACAGCTGCGTGCTTTAAAGGAATAGTTCGAGTGTGACGTTGGTTGCATAATAGGAAAAGCTGCTGCTGATAAGGAATGTGTTCAGGCTGTCACCTTATCATTTGCACAGTACATTTTGTTGAGCTTGATATCTGTGTCCATGCGGGTTTGACGTGTTTACGGCAGAGTGCAGGAGTTAGTAAGTCTTGGTCCTTGTTAATACTGAAGATAATATTATCAGTCTCTCTCAGTGGGATGCACGTGTTTACATACAGAGTCCAATTGCACGAACTTTTATGAGTGAAATTGAGTTTTTTATTTAGTTTTTAGTACTTTCACAATCAGCACTTTTGCTTTTGCTAACTGCTCTGATGATGGTGATTGGTCACTCAGTCCACCTCTTTGTTGTGGACTGAAATATTTCTACAACAATACGATGGATTGCCATAATATTAGACGTTAGACATTCATGGTGTCCAGAGGATTAATCCTAATGACTTTGGTGATCCTCTGACTTTTCATCTAGCACCATCATCAGGTCAAGATGTCAGTTTAGTGCTGCCCTGTATTTTCCCAACATTTTCTCTAATGGTTTGATCTAAAGACAGTCAAAAAAAATAGTAAAAAAATGTCCGTCACAAGTCTCCAAAACCAAAGACGATGTTGTCAAGATGCTTGTCTCGTACAACCAACAGTCCTACAATCAAAGATGTTCAGTTTGTCGTCACATAAGACCAAGTAAAGCAGCAACTCCTCACATTTGAATGCTGGCATTGGGGAAATTTGGCATTTTTGCTTGTCTAGTACTTTTTTTGTTACCAAACTTGCAAATTAATGAGCTTCCCATCAGCCTCAGCTGCACTTGGTCTTTAGTGTTAGTTAGCAAATGCAAGCACACAATACTGAGATGGTGAAACAAACCATAGCCGTCTAAAAACATCAGCATACAAGCATTTCTATTCTGAATGTGTTTGCATGCTGACGTTCGCACTCAGCTTCACGTCTTACGTTCAGCCTCACAGAGCTGCTTGCATGGAAACTTTCGTCATCTCAAGCTGAGAAAAGAACATTTCTGTGCCTTTAAACTTCTGTGCATTTTAAATAAGTTGGATGAGTCAGTATTAATTTCTCAGTCCTGGTGTTGTGTGGCGGGGATTTGTGTTCATACTGTGAGTGGCAGAGCTGCACCATGTGTGTGCAGGAGTGTTTCCTCCTTCGTCACGTTATATGTCCTTGACCAGGAACGCATGGTCGTGTTTAGGACATGACATTCTCAAGCCCTCTCTCCTTCTCTCTGAAGTCCTGCCAACCGGCCGAGAGCCTTCTTCCTCTTGTTGGGAGTGCAGAGATTACCTGAACGCATCACTTCCTCCTTCCGCTTTTTGGACGGGTCTTTTAAATCACGAGCCGCCTGCTGAGCGTGCCGAGCCCCGCTGGTCAGTATTCACAGCAGCGCAGCAGATTGGGACTCGCACCATATGGTCACCTTCAAATGCTGCAGAGAAGAAGAGAAACACAAAAGGGAAAGAATAAGTGAGATTTCAGCCAAGAGGGCTGTTGGTCGCTTGTACAGTCTCAGATCTATTTTCAGAGCTGGAAAGCTTTTGGAACAACATGACGACCATCATCGAAACGTGAAAGTCTTGATAAGCATAACAGCACGTCAGGATATACTAACCTGTTTGTATTTACTTAAGATTCCTTATGTGAAGTATAAGCACATTGTTATCAACATACATACATCCTGCTCTGTGCACCAACTCACGCCTCGTATCTCAAAGTGTGACCACTGTACCACAGATATAAACTACAATAGATTAACATGAAGTGCAGGTCGCTGACGTTTGCATGCGTCCATGTTTGTGATGTCACGTGTGCTGCCGTCAATGTGTTGGCTGTTCTTTCCACACGCAGCTCCTCGGCCGTCAGCAGAGGCTCTGACGCATGACGGCGCTGACTTGCTCCGAGTCATCATGTTACTCTGTTACTATGTTCCCTCATTCAGGATGAGCTACAGGTCAATATGTCACCTGTTAACACTCGGTTACTGGCAGCGCGACAGGAAAAACAAAAGCAGAGTATTTACCTGTTTATGACAATTATAAAGCTCAATGTTCAAGGATGAGCTTGTTTAGGCCAATGAAACTTAGATGGACCTTTTTCCTACTTTGTTTTAATCATCTGCAGTGCGAAGGCCTGAAACTCAGACCTGAACTCGGCCCATAACTTGAACCTGGCTTATGCTGCCAAGCTTGAGAGCCAAACCCGACCCGATGTTTGAAACGATTTTTGCTTTATGCATCACACGGAGAGAGATAACCTGAACACAGACCGAGTCTGAAGCTTTACACAAGAAAATGGCCAAAACCTGACCTGAAACATTTGATCAGGAAATGTCTGGTATAGCTTTGGTAGCTGAACTGTACGCTGCTATTTATTTGTATTTTACCTTCACTGGGTTCCATTTCTAACAAGAAACACGGTTCTTTGTTGTGACTAGATATCAAATGGCCTGATTTGATTTATTAACTTATATAGTAGCTTTTTAATAATAAGCTATTGGCCCATGTTAAAAGTTCTGGTAGCAATGATTTGTGGCCTGCAGGTTAAAAGTTGGTAGACTGTATTTCAGTGTGAAGCCGTCACAATGATTCATTTTAACCTTGATGTCTAAACTTTTGATCAGCACATTGAGTCTGCTATCAAAAAATTCTTTGTCCCCCTTGTCCACTGCAAATCCAGCACCTAGTCAGCAGACACCGGCTTGATGTATATGACTGAGTTGATTTAAATCTGGTTTCAAGTCATTTCCACGCTGTAATAAAAGGCCAGGTGCTTGTGGTTGCTCTGGAACTTCTGAGTCACACATACATCAGCAGCCTCGGCCTAAAAGCGCCACTATCAGCAGATGTGCGGCAGCTTTCAGGACCCTGCCTCCGTCCGACCTACAGATGATTAACACCGGGCTACCGATGACACCAGATATGTCAAGATCTAAACTAGCTGATCCTTGACTCGGGCAGTGATGTGAAACTGGTCACGCAAACAACTCGACGGCACATTGTGTCCTGCAGATTCTCAGTAGAGCTTTTCTCTTCGCTCGGCATCACATGCTTGTGTTGATGTCACCGTGGGGTGAGCGGTGTCTGGTGGGCTCATCAGTGCAGGAGGAGGTCAGGACACACTGTGGTATTTCATCAAAGCATGTGGAGCAGTAGCTGATAACCACGGCGCTACTATGCTGCCAACAATGTGACCATCGGATGGTATGTGTTGAATAGATGCCACGCAGTCCTCTGAGGCTCATTCACACTCGAAGAATGTTGCAGGGTTGCTGTCATACAGTGGTTTCATCATACTGAGTTGAGAGCGAGTGCAAGTTGAGCTGCTGGGATGCACAGGAGGCGGCACCGAGGGAAAGAACAGTACATATCTGTAGTCTGCACTTTCATTCATATGCAAACTTTTAGAAAATTGTTGCTCATCTCTCTTTATCAACACATCTTAGCATATTAATTTCACGATAATTCACATAAGCTCAAATGACTAATGGCCTCTATTAATTCAGTTATGGTTCAAATTGGCCTTTAAATCATTTTAAACTCACATGAAAACTACACATTTCCCATATAGGTCCCCGTTTGGTCCATAATCACCCCGGCTCTAACTCATCTTGGCTCAAACGTCAGCTCACATATTGAATCAAGCGGACCGAAAAAGGGCCTAAAAATGATTCATTTCATGGTTCCCACGTCGATCCAATCATGATGTGCCCAACGAATCACACATCAAAAACAAACTCATCTTGGCCCCGTCGATGACTGAAATTTGCACATATTGGGCCAAGGTGAAGCCATTTTTTATGATTCATTCCCATTTAGGGCTCCATGACCATGTTTGCAGTGTTCACAAATCTAAACTTTAATCCTTGAATAAATCCATGATACTATGTTGGCCACTTGTCACCGACAAACACACAAGTAACCCAAAATTTCCTCTCTTTCTGTTTGAATAGAACAAGAGTCCTCAAGGCCTGGTGGGACTGAGGAACTTGGGCAACACAGTAAGTGCTTCTGCTTCACTTTGTGCTCTAATGTGCGACACTCAGTTTGAGGTCTGGATTTTTATTTTTGTGTTGTTTTTCTGTAATTCGCAGTGTTTCATGAACTCGATCCTGCAATGTCTGAGTAACACTCACGAGCTGAGAGATTACTGCCTGAGAAACGTCCATCGCACAGACCTCAACAACAACTGCAGGACTAATGCTGCTCTCATGGAAGGTAGGACGAGGCTCCACATGTAATGAGGAACATTGTAGACCTGTGTACTTTGTCAGTGTTAAGTAACTTAGGTCAACAATAGGTCACATATTGTCAGTTTGTACTGTATTTACTTTAGACTGTAGATTTGTATGTTCTTGTGCTGCACTCACTCTAAGATCTGACAACTTTTATACCCTGGTGACTAAAAGGCTCACTTTAACTGGGACCACATCAAACTGCACCCAGATCACATGCCTAACTAAACCTGTCTAACTGCAATCAGCAGCCAGCAAATCACGTAATACTGTAACGCAAAATGAAATTTGTACTTGCATGAAATGAAAGGGACCATTTGACAGCTTTTCAGAGGAGAGGGTGTGTTTGCACAGCAAGTTCTCACAGGTCGTGAACTCCACTGTGCATATCCTAAGAAAAACATGTCTTTTCCCAGCGTTTAGTTCAAAAGGACAAAAAGTTGCCTCACCCAGTTTTTTTCTGTTTTCAGTTCAGATTTATAAGATCAAATTATGCAACAAAATATTCTCAACTCGTGGTCCACTTCATCGCTGTTCCACAGCTTTCAGTCACATCTCACTTCAGAGAAATGGCTCTTCATCAGTGCGTGGAACTGGCTCAGGTGTCATCATGTTATCCGCGTTAAGTATGTCAGTTCACTGCTACATGATGACACATGATGAGCCAGTTCAAGGTCTTTCCCTGACAAAGACCTTGAAATGCAGTTGAAGCCAAGTGGACATTGAGCTCAGATTCGTTTGTCATACATTCTGATGATAACGCCTAGAATGACCTTTGATTACTTTCCTATAAAAAGCCACGCTGTCTGCTTGTTTTCATACACATCAAGCTTAAAACATGATATTTATTTGCTTTGCATTCTTAGCTCAGGCAAGCTGAAGCATGTAGAATGTAGATTACTCTCAAAATGTTGTTACTGTGTCTTTGGAAATACGAGCCTAAGAGGATCCAACTTGTTATTTTATCAATTAAAAGTCAAAGTTAAGGAGTTCTCTTTTATAAGTAGCATACGTTGAACGTTGTGTTGATTACTCTAATAACTGGGCTAATTTTCTGTCATTGTTTGTCTTTCCTTCGCCTGTGGCCTCAGAGTTTGCAAAGCTGACTCAGAGCCTGTGGACTTCCGTGAACAACGAGGCCATCAGCCCCTCTGACTTCAGGAACCAGATCCAGAGATACGCTCCCAAATATGTGGGCTGCAAGTAAGTCTTCCCTCCTTTTCACTCAATGCAGTTCAAAAATTATACCTGATTTCAGAAACTCTGATAAGTGATGGAATAAAGTAACAAGTTCTCTTTGTGTCTCTCTGCAGGCAACAGGACGCTCAGGAGTTTCTGCGCTTCTTATTGGACGGTCTCCACAATGAAGTGAACAGAGTGACCGTCTGTCCAAAAGTGTCCAACGAGGACTTTGACCACCTCACGTAAGTCAGCAACCCCCCCTCCTCTCTCTTCTGCTCCCAATGAGTCACTCATAACCTGCCTTGTCTCTGTGTAATTATTTATAATTACTATGTAATTGATTACCTTCAAGATTTAGTAGTAGTTCAGTAATTATGTGACCATTTCTGAACTTCATTCCTTACAAGAAATGATATCTCAAATATGTTAAATGACATTAGCTATTTATACTTATCAGTACCTGGAATTCCAGATCTGAATCATTACAATGTCTTTAGAGGACACACATGTCAGGATTCAGTCAGAAAGTATATACGCTGGTTTGACCTGCTGGTTTCATTTACAGGGACGATGAAAAAGGCAGGCGGATGTGGAATATGTACTTGGAGAGGGAGGACAGCAAAGTAGTGGGTAAGTAATAACTGCATTATTACTTTAAACCATCCTTGAATTTATACACATATTAAATGTAATTCTTCATCTCTTGTCTCTGTCTTCAGATCTGTTTGTTGGGCAGCTGAAAAGCTCTGTGACCTGCACCGTCTGTGGCTTCCGCTCCACCGTCTTTGATCCGTTCTGGGACCTGTCGATACCTGTTGCACAGGTCAGAACACACGCTATTTTGTAAAATAGTGTTGGCTGCATTAGAAAATAAGTCGTAACTTGTCTGTAATTGTCATATTTTGATCATAAACAGACAAACTGGCCCCGCTTCCTCGTGTTGTACTGTTTCATATATATCATAAATATAATATACTGTCAGGTAAATTTCAGGTGTGAAGGAGTTTTCATGTAACTGTTTTCTGATTGGATGTGCTCTGTGTCTCCACAGAAGAGCTCAGGTGAAGTGACTCTCAAAGACTGCATGAGGCTCTTTACGAAAGAGGATGTGTTGGATGGAGAAGAGAGGCCGGTAAGAAGCCTCACACACAACACACCACCCTCCTCATTCCTTTGTTAAGATGATATATGGCTCATACGGCAGCAGTATCTCACTGCCTTCTCTGTGTTTATCTCTCTCTCTCAGACATGCAACAGATGCAGAGCCAGGAGGAAATGCACCAAAAGATTCAGCATTCAGAAGTTCCCTCAGATCCTTGTGCTTCGTATCCTTTCCTCACATGTCTGCACCGTTTGTTTAATGGTCAAAGCTTATAGATGCATTTGAATTATAGCAGCCTCTTTTAGCCCAGTGTTTTGTTTCTCTGGCCCATGATCTCAGCTCTTATCAATTGATTCCAGGAGAAAGCTCTGAAACACACTGACACTGAATTTGTGGAGAATGAATATTGGACTTACATTCACCAGATGACCAGAAACATGTCTCTAAAAGAAGGCTCATCTAAGTCTGTTGGATGTGTAAACAACAACAACTTTGCAAGGTATATATCACATGTTGCAGTTTAGCTTGTTCTGCTGCCCCCAAGTGGCCATAAGGAAGTAAAGCAATGCAGAATCAGAATCAGCTGTATTGGCAAAGCATGCTTACACTTATGAGGAATTAGTTTTTTTGCTCAATGTACTAACACAGGAATAGACATAAAGTAAAGAACAAGGACAACTAATAATGAACAGTTAAAGGTAAAGAACGTTAGAGAAGAAAGAATGTTCAGGACTGTAGTGTGCGCCAGTATGTGAAAAAGATATATATCATAAGGTATATATCATTATAATAAATAAGATATAAATATACGATAATAAGTAAATCACAAAACAGAAATATTCATAATTGCACTTAAAGCACAGAGTGATCTGAACCAATGTCGGCTCCTTGACTCGGCGTCGCTCTCAGATCTGAAACGTTTCTCAGACTCAAACATCCGAGCCAGCAAACTGTCCACTTATGTCAACTTCCCTCTCAAAGAGCTGGACCTGCGGGAGTTCGCCTCCGAGAGCAGCGGTAAGTATCAGCCGAAGAAGACGCTCTGTCACCAGAGGAGAGGGGGGGGTCACACACTTTGCAAGGTCAGCTGGATTTGATGAGTAAAGACTGACAGTGTTGGTGTCTCCCTGCAGAGCGTGTTGTGTATAACCTGTATGCAGTGTCCAACCACTCTGGAAACGCTTTGGGAGGCCATTACACAGCCTACTGCAGGAACCCGGCGTTGGGGGAGTGGTACAGCTACAACGACGCCAGGTATCATCACATTACCTCACAGATCATGTTATCAGGTTGGCAGAAAGCTGTGTAGTCTAATTATACTGTATGCACCTGCTGTGAAAATGAAAATGACCTCATTCTGGCTGTACAAAGGTGCGTCAGCTTGTTGGCAGATTAAATGTGTACTGGTTGCATCTGAGTGCCTGTGGTTGGAGTTGACTGCTGTGTATTGTAATTTCTGCGCCCACGTTTAATTAAAGAAATATGTTCGCAGTTTAAAATTCCACCTGCGAGCGTGTGTTCTCAAAGAAAGAAATCCTCTGTGGTATTCAGTGTAATAAGTACAGTGTGTGCTGTGTGTTGTGTGCAGGGTGAGCCCGGTGTCCTCCAGCCAAGTTCGCAGCAGCAACGCCTACGTCCTCTTCTACGAACTGGCCCCCTCCTCACACAGCAAATATCAGACGTGTCGGCTTTAGGCGCTGCGGAGGAGTGATAAGCTGTAAACTGGATCTAAAAATGGAGTCAGACACCGCCTGCTGTGAGAGAGCTCCGCCTGGTGGAGAGAGCGCCGCCATTACAGGCTGTGAATCACAAAGACTTGTCGCTGTGAAAGAACAAGCTCTGACCTCCCTCTCAATGTGTTGTTGAGGGAAAAGCGTGGACGTGAAAGCACATTCGCACTCTCAGGATTCCAAGCTGAGCTGAGAAGTTGGGTGGAAATGAAGTGACTCTGAGAAAATACTGCTTCCATTGTCCAAAAAGTGTAGAAATTCAGCTCCAGGCACAGCTGAGAAGAAAAAGAACCCTCTTCTACTTTTATTTTCACTCCAAACAAAGACATTTACGTCTTTAAGGACATTATTATGTGAGGACATTACAGAAACTTGAAAAATGCTTCACACACCAACTGCAAGCTATATCATATTTAACATAATGCAAGTAACTGAAAGTGCATACTGTATGTGTCATTTAATGAAGCCTTATAGTTTCCTCTTAGAACTGTAGAAGAGGATGTTTTATGTCAAAGCTGATTTTATTTTTGTACAGTATTTATGGACAGCGCAGTGAATGTGACTGTACTGTGGAGAAGCCGGACAAACCAAAGCAGCTGTGTAAAAATGCATCAACAATACTTCTCCTAGCAATAATGTTGCTGACTTCGCATCTTAAGTCAGTTCAGAGGCTATGAATGATTAAAATTCAATGTTAACTTGCACTGACTCACGTGTTTATTTTTTTTATGTAACCCTTTTTTATCCAGCCAGACAAATGGAAGGTGAGGAATAGTTCATGAGGGTAAAAGCACTAATACAATGCTGTATTTTTTTATGCATTGTTTTCCATCCAGCTCATCCTGACCCTGATCAACACCCTTCAACAGAAATCACAAACCACAGATCAAAGCAAAACCATGTCGTGTTTCTGGCCTCATGATGGACTTTATACCTATTTTCTCTCTCTTTTTCCTGAGGGGAAATATGTGACTCTTTAGTGGCCTAATGCTCCATTATGTTAACTTTGTTATTTGGTGCCTCCTGTGGCTGGAAAATTGTTTTGGCTTGAAATCTAAAACAATGAGCTGAAAGAGGCTAAAAAGCCCCATAGAGCTGAGGGGAAATACAGAGTTCATTGTATAATTTTCTGTGGATTTGTCACAGTGACACCTTTAACATCACACACAGTCATTTTAATATCAAAAATATTAATTAGTGCAGCTTTAAGTTGTAGTGTGGTAAGGTTTCATAAGGAACGTAGCAAAGTTTAATGTAGAAATTATTAGTTTAATTATTAGATTCTCTAACTCATGCAACCTGACATTGGATGATGTAATAAACAAAATGCATCTTCATTAAAGGAACTTTACTGATTATGTAATATTATTGTTCACTTAAAATAAACAACACTCAAATATGCAATATACAAGTTAAAAACGTCATTTCCGTCAGCAGCATTATGTGTAGGAAGTTCATCAGTGTTACACAACAAGCAGAGGTCAGTGGGTCTGCGGCGCCCGCCGTGAACTTCCAGGCTAAAAGAGCAGATTATGGTCAGAGAGGATTTATGTCACAAACACCTTGACCCACATGAAACAAGGCCATTTGACAGAGGTGCCTGCTTCACGCTGAGCCCACCAGAGGGCGCTGTGCACAGTGCTCATGAAGTTTGTGTATATTTGTGTTTAGACAGATGAGGTGTGTGTTTTTGTGTGTCGACTGATGGTGATATTTGTAAAAGCGAGATCAGAAAGTTTATCATGTCAGGTAGAAAAGAGCAACCGGCTCCCTGATGTTTAAAAATCACTCCTGCTGGTTCCATATATCATCAAACCAATAATCAGTGTAATCCAGAACAAAAGGTTCTCTGAGGACAACACTCCCATCGCTGCTCTGTCTTCCCACTGAGGAAACTCTTATCCTTGAGCCACTGAGCTTGTTAACGCCAGAGGGAAAAGAAATGAATGTGTGTGTGTGAGTGTGTGTGTGTGTGTGATTAGGTTTCTGAGGCTTAGACAGATGATCTGTTTGTGAGGAGACCAATTTGTGAGGAGAAAAGATAAAGTTATCGGAGCCGGGCCGAGTGTTGTTGTAGCTGTAACACAAACTGAGTCTCTCCTACAACATGAGGATAGTTTAGATGCACACAGTCGGTGGGATCAGGGCCATGTCAGCCTGGCACACCGGAGCTGTGGGTACACAGAGCTGGTGTTGATCAACTTATTACAAATCACACAAGGTCCATTTGATTAAGTATGATGCAGTTTGATTTTTTTTTTTTTTTTTTTTTTTTGGAATTTGTTGATTTGCAAAAGTTTGAACAGACGTTCTTTGTTCCCAGAGGATGAATCCTGCTGACGTTGGTGATACCCCGACTTTTCCTCCAGCACCATCCTGACATTTTTGATTAGTGGTTAAGGCCTATGTTGTAAAAGTACATTATTTTGGAGTCAATGTACAAGAAATTAATGTATTTTGCTATTTTTTACTGACAGGAAATGACCAGTCAGTGACAGCCTGTGACTTCTGAACATTAAGCACAAGTTAAAATTTGAAAGCTTCAAAAAAGTAAGTAAATGTTTATTATTATTTCTTATTTATATTTTTTAATCGAAAACTGTAAAACCACTGTCCACTACTGTTTCACCACGTTCTGTGTCTCATGATCATTCTTCTTTAAAGTCAAACTCTGAAATATGTTTTGTGTTAAAAGTTACTGGAGGACTTTTACTATAATATGAAATTATATAAACTCTATTTCAGTATAATTTTCATTTCATTTTCATGCTCGCAGATACACACAGACAGGAATCTCCCCTCCCCCAACACATGCACACACACACACACACACACACACACACACAGGCCCTCTGGCTCCCATGCACACCATATGGGCCGATCACACGGCTCAGGGTATTAACAGCCATTTGCCTGCATGGGAGCAGTGTTGTTTTCAGTCTCTCCCCATGTTGACACTTCCATAGCTAATGACCGAACCATAAAACCACGAAGGCATCATGAGGACTAAAGTCCACGTTAATTGTCACATAATGGGAGTTCGGCCTGATGGTCAGCTCACTTGAAGGAATGGCTCTAAAATCACATCTTTGTCTTTAATGCGTAGATGTTATGTAATACAAAATAGTGGGTTTGTTTGTCTACAAGCCACAGATCAAACGCCAATATCAGTTAGAGCTGTAGAGTTTATCTGCTGTAAATAATGGACCTGCCTTGTAGTTATGTGACTCTTTCTTTTAAGTAACCCGGTTCATACTGACTCATGATTGACTCTTTTGCTTCTGTATTTTTCAATTAACTTACTAACTGTGTTACAAGAGGTTGTGTTCACATCATAAAGGCTAGTCTGAAGGTGCTGGCTAGATCTGCTAGATCACAAAAGAAGGGCTGGCCAGGAATATGGAGTCCCTCAGGACTCTGTTCCTGGCCCTCTGCTTTTTGCTCTTTATACTGTAATAACTATTAGAGGTGAAATACTATAGCTGTATTAATGTGCAGTCAGATCAGAAGCCTGCACGTCTGCTGTGTCACGTATTTTTCTGCTCCTAAACTCTGATGAAACTGAAATGCTGCTCAGTGTTTGTTTCGTTTCTTCCTCTCTCTCGATTTGAATGATACACTTGATCTTTGCCTCTTGTGTGTTTGTTCAATCTGTCATCTTTCCATATCTCCATGGTGGAGAGGTCATGTGACTCAGGTCTTATCTGTTTGGCAGCACCTAGAAGTTGCTCAACATCCTCCCGGATCCATGTTGTTTGCAATCTACCTCTAATTTTGTCATCCTGATTGTCGACACTAAAATTTTCCTCTCTTGTTCTCTGCTGTATGTTCAGAGAGGGATCTCTCCTCTGTTGATCACCCTGAGGTGTCTTACATTATCTCCCTTATAGAGGGTTTTTTGAATCTGGATCGAGCGTCTAAGGGTAGAGGATGTGATGTGCCGTGCAGATTGTGAAGCCCCTTGAGGCAAATTTGTGATTTGTGATATTGGGCTACATAAATAAAATCAGGCATTGCCTACAATTACCTTAAACTATAGCACTGAATCGATGTCACTTGTCTTCTGTACTAGCATGTTACACCCAAAATGTCTGACAAGTTATACTTCACCTGGTTCCTTACAAATTATATCTTACCAATCCCCTAATTATAAACCCGTGCACATTGAATATTAACTCACTATTGATTATTAGAAGTAGCTACCACTGTTTTCTAATGTCAGTTAAGAATTACTTTGAGCTCCCTGAGCCCACAGAGACGTCCTGGCCAGCTCTGATCTATTCAGTGTTTTAGCTTCTTATATCTCATAAGTTTGGTTTTACAAGGTCAGTCTGGCTTTGTCTTGAGCTGTTTTCATTAACAAAGCTGGGATAAGCTCTCTGTATCTGCTCTGAATCAAACTGGAGGCAACGTTACTGATTAACTCATGAGAATATTGAGTTTTTATTGAGTTTGGATAAATTTAGTGGAGACCAACACTGAGCCAGAAGAGTGAATCTGTCTTTATAAGTGGGCAGACACAGTAAACAGTGCTACTGCTTCTGGATGTGAAAAAGGCAATCGTCTTGTTATTGCTTCAAACATGGCAGTGAGCAGTTGCCATATAACCTTTGGAGAGTCCTGAAAGTTCCTGGTCTCAGCCAATAAATCGTCTGGCACTGAACACCACCCACTTTTATTTTTTGTATCGTTAAACAAATAAAACAGTCAAGTGGTGATTATATACAAGAACTCCATCCGTGAGGTGCATCTGAAAGTTTAGGAAAAGCTAGTAAGTGGTCCTTGAGTTAGGATTATTATCTCAAACCTCTATTTCCAATATCAAGAATGACCTCTCACGCTCAAGCTTGACCATCATTTATTTTTATGTTTATTTTATTTAAGAAGGGACGATGCACATGAATTAACATGGGAACTTGGGTCCATCATGTAAATGTGTCAGATTTTGTCATACGGGCTAATTTTCATCTGCTAGCAGGTTGATGGCGTATGAAAAACCTCCAACAAAAACATACAAAAGCAAGAGAAAATGATAAAAAAAAAGAAATTACATACCCACTACTCCACATTGCAGCATTGAACTGAAGCACTTACCTGAGAATTAAATTACTGGGAGTTTCCTCATCATATCCTGCAACCACTAATTTAAGTTATCTTGACTCCTTTCTTGAGACTTGTGCAAATATTATACTGGAACCTCATTAGACTCATAAAGTGAACAAACAAGTCAGGTTTACAGGAAGCACTTATATAATCCACACCTGGACTTTACCAAGACGGCTCGAGCTACAGGTTCATTATAAAGATTTAACAACACGTCACAGAAGTCAATTAGGAGAAAGAGGGGAAACAGTTTTATACAACATTTATTAAATGTACAGAGTGATTTCAAAGCCAGTTCTGTCAGTGAATACGTTTCACTTCAAAAACCCATGATAATAATGTGATGTCATCAACAAACAACTAAAATTACTCAGCTTTAAAAGAAGGTGCATTAACTTATAAAGGTGTTTTTACAAAGAAGGTGAAGACAGTGGAGCTTATTGTATTGCTTATATGTATGTGTATGTAATGAAACTAAGGTCTGATGACCATTTAGTTTTTTCAGAAATCTCAGGGGCTCTACATGCTACACATACACACACACACACACACACACATCATAGACTTCTTTAAATACCTATTACAAAATCTGGCTCATTACTTTCAACTGAATCTCCCCGACATACTGAAATCCAAAAGACTAAAGGACACAGAACATTTTTTTTGATCAACTGAAGAATTTTTCCTCAAAAACAGCCAGACAATTAAAAACAGAGAAGTAGTCAAATTCACTGTTATGTCTTCCTCTTGGCTCATGACATTATCATCGTATCATGTATCAACACCAAAGCGTGTAATTGACCTGCTGACCCATGAGATGACAGCGTGTCAGTGTCAGGTTTTACCTCACCTGGAGGAGGAGGAGGAGTTTGGGGTGGAGGATGGGTCAAACACAGGACTTTCAAACAGAAACAAGATCACAGAATTTTTTTTGTTTTATTTTGAAAGTTTTATTTTGAAAGTTTTGTATTTGACACTGACACAGTGGACCTGTGGGTCTATTACACGCTTTGGCTTGATACAAGGTTGCATATCTAGTTTAATCTGATTTGAGCCTTTCAGACTATACAGTAGGACTTTAGGATGGCAAATGTTTGTGCTCACAATGCGCATCTGGCAGTAAGAATATTTGGCCGTAACTGCTCTCAAATCTTCCCCGTGTACTTCAGTGCACCAAAGATACCACCACCTGCAAAAAGACAGATGCTTTTCAATATTCATCATCCTAAACAGGAGATTGAAGCAGTGACAGTTTGGACTGTTTGACAGCCAACACAGTTTTACCACCCGCAAGTAACTCCTTCATTTCCGTTGTTTGTTGTGTCCATATCCATTTGTGATTGGACTGCGCACTTAAAATATGATTAGACTGAATTAGCCATGATTTATGATTATGCAAGTCTCTTATTTTATTTTGTTTTGCCAAATTTTTGTCAAGTTTTGGTTGCATTGTTGTTTGGCGCTGCAGGTCTTCATATGTTTGCTTGCAACTTGACAGCAATGTCCATTGTACAGATGGACAGCCAATTATATGGAAGCCCATCATTGCCAGGATAAAAATGATTTTAAAAAATACTGTACTAATACTAAGATTAATGCATACTGAATCATTAGGGTAGCAGGTACAAGTTTTGACTTATTATTATCCAATTTCTGCAATAGTCAAACATTATGAGATAAGTCGATATTACACAACAGTAGGAAGACAAAATTTCAGTTTTGACGTACTGTCTCATAATTAGGTTTTGTTTTCTTAAAATTTTGGTTTAGAGAGTCAAAATTTTGACTTGGAGTCATAATTCTAGCTATTTTTATTGTTATCATTTGTAACTTTCCTTTCATTTTTTCTTGTCTTGGCGAGAATGGGCTTCCACATAACAAACTTGCCGTCCCACTGCTCCTGCTATAACCCCAGTGACAGTACATCTCTTAATAGGTTGATATCGGTCAAATCCTTGTTAATGGATGGCAGGATGATATGTTACTGAGGAAGCAAAAATGAGATATTGCGTACAGGGTGTGCTTGTATTGTACTCACCGATAGCAGCCACTCCAGCGATAGAGCCAATGGCAATACCGGCTATAGCACCATCTGAAAGTCCTGATGACACTGGCTCCTCACCCTCTGTGACAGGGGTGCCAGTGCCTTGAGTTGAGCCGGTGTCAGATGGATCAGTTGGGTTAGTGTCAGATGAATCAGTTGGGTTAGTGTCGGATGAATCAGTTGGGTTAGTGTCAGACGAATCAGTTGGGTTAGTGTCAGATGAATCAGTTGGGTTAGTGTCAGATGAATCAGTTGGCTTAGTGCCAGCTGGACTTTGCCCGATACCTGGTGGAGTTGAAGGTTCGGGGGTCTCTGGGTTTGGCGTTGATGCTGCACACAGGAGTCCTGAAGACAAAAAAAGATTGCAGGAGAATAATTTAAATGTTGCCTATAGATTATGATAAGACATTTAAAATGGAGATCAAACTTTATTTAAAACAATATTTAGACCTAGATTCCACAAATGCAGGTACCAACTATAGACATGTACTTGCGCCATCTCAATTTTTATTTGGTAAAATCTTACCATAGATTTTTAGTGCTGCTTTAGGTCATTTTATCAACATCTATAAGATGTCTAAATGTGATTTCAAAGGAAAGTTTGTTGGGGAAGTCTTTTAGTTAATCATAATCAGCAGTATTTATGGAGCAATTTAGTGATCAAGACTAAAGATAGTGGTCTTCAATGCACGTGTAAGAACGACATGTTTTATATTAATAATGGGGGCAAAGTCAAAGATAATAAGCTTTGTTTTTAATTTTTAATATTTGACCTAATAGATCCATAAAAAAAAAAAAAACTAACAGTGACTGGGACTAACCGTTACAACAAACACCATCAACATTTACGACTCTCAAGCTGTGACTTCTGTCCATCAATCTTCACTTTCTGTCAACAACCTTTCTCAAGAAACAAAAGTAAGATTGTTTCCTGAAATTTCTCACCTTTCAAATTAAATGAAAGGTTTTTTGTTATAACATGCAATAGGAGTTAATGCCGAGTTTGATGATGGTTCCTGTCCAATTTTCCTCAACTCAACCTTCACACAGTTATTTTCCACTTCCTCCTCACAGTTTATTGCACAGCATATGTTCACTTTAGGATTCTCACATGCTGTTTTTTATGACATTTGAGAGCAACATTTCTTAACTACAACTAAAGAAGTTAGGATTTTTAGGGCCTTGTATTCAGAGATCACAATAATCTCACTCGTGCTCTCTTAAATTACCAATTTTTTGTTGTCTGAACCTACTGACGTAATCTCCACAGTTAAAATAATTCAGTACTAGTGATTTTATAAGGCACCTTTTATAAAGGGGTTATTTGTAACTAATACTTTAAAGTGGTTATAAGCAATAATAAAAGCAACTTTTGAAAAATGACCATTCGCCCACCCACCTTTTATAAGTCTGGTCCAAATTCCATTTCACTGATTAACACTTACAGAAACAACTTTAATGATTAAAACCCTTTATAAAATACTTTTTAATATGCCTACATTATTAGAAAGTCAGAAATCCATGAAAATGTATTAATGAATTAATGGACGACTTGTAACAGATATAAACCATTAGTAACTCATAAACTCTTTGTGAAGGAAACCTTATTAAAAAGTGGTACTAAGAAATCTTTTGAGAGTTTGTACAGTGAATATAGACGTTATTTTTACCTGCGCCAAGAAGGCAAAGAGTCAGTAGAGGAAGATTAATTTGCATTGTCCCAGAGTGAAGTGTCAGTGCCGCAAAAACAGGGAATAATTCAGTGCCTTGAAAGATGCTCTTCGGTATGTGAGCAGTGCTGCTGGAAACACAAAAGCACAAACATACAGACTGTTACTTTCTGTCTAAGCTCACACGTAATATGTCTTGGTTACTATCTGCGACATTAGACCTCATCTAACCTTTGTGGGTCAGATACAAGATATGTATTTTTAACCCGCAAACCACATTAATCATATTCACTGCACTGTGCACTGTCATGTTCAAAAAAAAAAACTTCGTAATAAGTAAAGTCCACCTCAACTTGTCTTGTCCACTGTTTTGCTACGTGAAATTGGTTCACGTCATTTTTGGCATTTTCAAGAACTGTATGGTTCTTCAGAGTTGGTAGCATTGAATTAACCTAAATGGGATGTGGAAGTAATCTTTTAAGAGAGAAATAAATGCTATTCTCAGTTGCTGTTTGATGATCTTGTACTTTTTGTTTCTGAGAAATAAAAGAAACCAGAGACATTGATTTATAAGTATCAAAAAGTACAAAATAACATCTTGAAGTTAGATTTTTGTGGTTATATCTGAAAATAATTACAAGACTGATTCCTTGAACTGACACTACAACCCTTCATGATTTCACATTAAAGATTTTTGCTGTTCACACTTAATTAAAATGGTACAAAGATACTTGTGTTGGTAAGATAGAGAGATCTTTGCTGAATGCAGATGTTTGCGTCCAACTCCAAATCTTAAGATAAACCTTCATTCGTCCCACAGTGGGGAAATTCACAATTCTTCTGTAACAGATCGAAGAAAACTTCATTAGGAAAGCTGCGTTACTTACCTTAGAGGCTGTCAGTGATGACTCTCCTCTTTTCCTGTAAGACCAGAGAATATTCTCAGGCACCTGCTTTTATGATCCCTTTATAGTGCCATCCCATCATCTCTAGCCCTCCCATATTTATGGGTACGTGTGTAGATGCTGTAATATATCACCACACCTCAACCAGGAAGACAATGCATGTATTGATTTGATGGGTTTATTAATGCTTACCACAGGGCTATATTTGGGTTTTATTGCCCACTTACTGCTGCACACCCAATAGACATTGGTCAGGGAGTATCTTATCATCAACTGCAGATAGTTGGGTTTGAGCAGACGAGGAAGGACTAGTAGCCTGATGGGAAGTTAAATGCGAGTGAAATTGTGTCACATGAGGAATTGGACTCAACTTCTTCAACTTCAATGTCACGTCTTGGTGGCAGCTGGTCTCGAGCAACATTTAGGAGATGTATCACACACAAACATCAAAACTGAGACCGGCCTCACAAGAAAAATGACAGTATTGCCCAAAATGAACAGGGTTTTTTTTACCGGACATGTACCTCTTGGCCATTTGAAGTATGACTTTTTGTCTAATAAGCAAAAGCAGAAGCAGCATGATATTATATGTAAACTCCTTTAAATAGAGTTGGGTACGATGGTTGGGTCAGCAAAGGTTGTGATTGTGAGAGGGAAGAACACTGTTTGCATTCTGTTTTCCATCGACGGTCAACACTAGTTTCATTTAACAATGACCACAGTCTTTGTCCAACTTTAACCAAATAGTTTTTGTGCCTTGACTGAACCAAACCTTTATCATAATGGCAACAGATCAGAAAACAGTCCTGTGAATCATGAAAAATGTTGTCCCAAAGGTTCGTATGGGCCATTTTGGAGGGTAAAGACAAATGATCTGTTTCATTGGATTTGCCAATTCTCATGTTTCTGCTTTCACCTTCAGCCTCACGCTGCCCCAACCATTCTTGCACCAAAGCACTTCGACAGCAACAACGATGAACAGGCAAATGTATTAAAATCAAAGTCTTTCTGGTTATACCAAGCAACCGAGTTGCATAACATAAGCCCAGAATCTATGAGTATAGACTCTTAAATTACTCTGATTGGTGTGTCACCAACCTTGAATTTCAATCAACTTTACAATTATAAGATAAGATAAGATAAGATAAACCTTTATTGGTCCCTCAGTGGGGAAATCTACAATGGGCATTAGTCAGATTTTATGAATGTGTCTGAGTGAATGAGTTTTTGCTCAGTATTAAGGTTTGTGGCAAGTAGCGTTGCGCCAAACCTGCCCTGATTTGGCCGCCCTGATTTTATAGTTTAATAGTTTTTTGGTGCTCCATCAAGTTTGCTTGGAAATACTACTACTACTACTAAAAATGCTTAGAAAAACTTAACTTGTTTACATGTGTGACAGAATTGTACTTGTTAGAATAGTGTACTGGGTTGTATAAACACTTACAGAGTGAACTGCTCTCTTCTTGCACAGGTTTCCTTTAGCTTGTCCTTGGGTCAACAGCACTAGCTAAACTATCCAGCGAGCATCAGTGGATGGAACAATGAAGTCTGATCCAACGGGCCACAGAGCTGAGCAAAACAAGGCTACCGTCTGAACGTCCTTCAGTTTGTTCTGCTTGGTGAGCTGTGCAGCAGAAACACACGGTCACCATAGCACAGCAGCATGTCATTTACTTGGATACAGTGTGGAAGATCTGCCAATTTTTCCCAGTGACCAACAACAACAATCCCCTGCAGCCCAGAAAGAATTTCCCCTTGATGGCCAGTATACAAGAGACTGTTGACATGAAGCTTTACCTGTAAACCTCTCGGCCGTAATTATAATATGTATTGGGGAGAAACATCCCTAATATTCAAAATGTACTCAAAATATTGTTCCCAATATGTTGATAAATTTAAAAAATGCTATAGATTGTTTTCATATATTATAGATTGCAGCTATAATATGAAATGGATACAACAAATATCGCATTAATAACACAACAACATCAAATACCACACTGTGCAAAATGCTTTTTTGGAAAATGAGCACCATAAAAACCTTCAATGACTATAGCTATGCTGCTACAGGCAGCTATGTATCACCATCAGAAATAATCAAATGTAATCATAATCCTAACTAAACATTATTATTACTACCATTTATAGTATTACACTGTGCTTCTGTTCTACGTGTGCTTTCTCAGTTTGCAGAAAATATTTAGCTAAAAAAAAAAGTGTCAGTAATAAACAAATGTTTTTGGTGAAAGTACTCAGTCATCCCTGACATCATCTATCAGCCAAGTTACCTGGAAAGTTAATTTCAGATTCATCGGAGCACAGAGACACTATCCCATTGTTATATATTGTTTCACAGTCTGCTGTTGCTGGACCTCGTCGCTGAAAAAAAGTCCAGAGGGCAAAGACAGGGTAAAGAAACATAAAAGCACAAAGGGCGCCATTTTATGTAAGTTCCATTTTGTTTTATGTTTTATTTGTCAGAAAGTCCGTGTGAAGTCTGAGTAAAATGTCTTTTATTTTGTGCTGGGTGTATAACTTATGTAAACACTAGTACAACTGGCTTTTAATAAGAAAAAACTTTTTTTCCCCTCCAATTAAAGCAGTAAACAGACTACAAGCAAACCCTTCAGACCATGACAAGTATACAATACAGCTATGCTTGCTTATGATAAACAGCATTTTAAGTGTTTGTTTGATTAAAGTGCAAGCAGTTTTATTTGTCAGCTTTCACTCACAGTCTGTGTCATCATGAAAAAGAGGTGGCGGTGACATTCATTAGCTTTTTGGGGAAGCTCCAGAAAGTAAGTTAAGAGTAATGAGAAGATGAGCAGCCACATTATATAATAATCATTACCAGTCAGATCAGAGACAATTAGTTGTCCATTTCTGAAAAACATGGCAAGAAACACCACTTGCTTACTGATAATATTTCTTTCATGTTCACTTTGTTAAGTTCATTCTCTTATAATAGGATCAAATTTTGATATTGATTATTGATAATGATTGATATTCAGTAAGTGCTTCAATCAAGAACTGACATTCAATTTCAGTTCAAATCAATATTATCAGTTTGGATATGGACCACAAGTTTTGTCTGAAAGTCTCATTTACATCACACACAGGGTGAATGAGTGATAGTGAAGTGGGATTAAGTGTCCCCACAGCAAGCGGCCATAACCAGTCTAGCTTACTGCGCAGTTGTTTCTTTTGAATATTGTTAACACGAATGCGTGGAGTCATGATCATATAACCACACCTAACCACAAGTTCCTGTTCAAACTGAAGCACTCGAAGAAGATCTTATAGACGCCTCTGTGGTATTATGAGCAAATGACATCAACGTCCAATCCTGATCTACAATAAAAAAATTTTGTGCTTGTAAAATTGTGATTGATATGAGTTGAGTTAGCATGCAGCTGGTTAGTTCATCTTTGGTCAAAGACTGTAAACGGATGGAAATAGCAGGCCTGGCTCTCAATAAGAGGCCATTTTATTGTTTGGGCTTGGTTGGTTGTAGCAAGAGATTGTAAAGAGCAGTTGCTTCTCTCAGAAAAGGATGATTGTGCCAAGGCAGGAAACGTAATACTTTACACTGTATACAAGTGTATTCAAACAGCTAACATGTCTATCAAAAATAAAATACAAGAACATGAAATAAAGTCAACATAGTTTTAAACAGGAACACAGTTGTGATAGAATAGGACCAAAGTAGCCAAAAGCTCCCACACACGATCTGAACATTCATTTGGAAAAACCACTGAATGATGATCTGTCATGATTGGATTGGCTTGTATTCATTGAGCAGGTCAGAGCCAAACCATTAAGTGCTTTATTGACTATTAGTAGAATTTGTAAGTTGCTTCAGTATTGCATTGGGAGCCACTGAAGTGATTTAAGTACTGAGGTAATGCAGAATATTCGCTTGAGCTGAAGCCTAGTGATTGTTTATTTCCAGCAAACAGTCCAGTAAAAGAGTATTACAGTTGTCTAAACTGTTAAGGAGATAAATCCACTTACCACTTTTTTCAGAATCATTTTGACATACAGTATGAATCCTCTTTGGATGTACTTTTCAAATTAAATTGTGCCTTTCTTCTTCACGTTAATTCATTCAATTTTACAACCGTGTTTATTGGACTGATATAAAGAATAATTTAAATTGTGTGTCATGAAAATCAATAAGATAAGAAGCATTATCTTTGCCTGTACTGTTGCCAAGCAGAGTTATGTATGAATAAACACCAAAGGTCCAGTGATTGACCCTTGTGGGACCTCTGACAAAAATTTGTTTAAGTTTCAGCAACAGATGCTTGCAGATCAACACCAGTCATGAACACCCTGATCTTTGTGAATTGAAACACTATGATCAGTTGTGTCAACAGCAGCAGTGAGGCAAAGAAAAACATTTACTTACTTATTTACTTAGTACTGTACTTTTACTGTACAATTTTGATTTGAGAACTTGTATTTTTTTTTTCATTTTATGCTACTTAATACTTCTACTTCACTACATTTCAGAGGAAAACATTGTACTTTTTTTTACTTAACAGCCTTCTAACAGCCATTGTAATTATGATCAAAGAGTGAAGGAAGAAGTCAGGTGATGTTGTTATGAAGAAACAAGGCCTGTTAGAAAGAAGTAACCCTCACCTCATTTCTGCTCGAAGCTACTGGCTTCACCCAAATGTCTGACTGACTGGCCATCGAATTGCTTTGTGGGTAATGTCCAGGATTTAACAGGATGAAAGAATACATACAGTAAAAATGATCATATCTCTGGTTCTGCTGTTTCATTTTTTCTAGTTTTTTAAAACTGTCCATTGGGAGTTCAACAACTTTACTCTTTTACGAACATACTTCTTCCAACACTGGTGTCCAGAGTCCTACACGTGGTTGGGTTTCCACAACCAAAGCACTTAAGTTAAGGTTGTGGTTTTTGTTAAATAAATGTATTATTAGTTGTGTTTTATGCTTCAAATCACTTTCTGAAACACTTTTTCAATATTTAACCAAAACCACCATCTTTTCCTAAACTAAACCAAGTGCTTTGGGGGCCTAAACATGTGTAACTATAAAAAAACATTAAACGAAAGTCGTTTTCAGTGAATTTTTCACAGATACTTTCAGTATGAACTTTTTGCCACTTGGCAGAATCTTCATGTTGATTGAAAAATGTAATTGGGGCAGCATCAGTTCCAAATGTTCTAAACATACTTGCTGTTGTTAAGTCACAGTATATAAACCAAATTTCCAGGAATTAGGTTTGATGTAGGGGTCACTGATTGCTGTGATAAGAACTTTGGTTAGCTCTCAACCTGACTAGTACACATCATTCACACTGTGTACTCTTATAGACTGTGAGGCAGCCATCTTGATATTTGTGCAGTGTGTTTTAGAACAGAAAGTTTACACTGTGACAGGATATATATAGATATTTGAGGGGCTGTTGCTCTAACCTGAAATAATAACCCTAAACCTGCTGCCTATATTTTTTCAACTAAATGTTCGACTTGGAAAGACTCACCTGGATCCCTGACACAAGGGCATCAACACCAAGTTCAGATGCTACAATGTTATATGGCAGGGGGCAAAGAGCATCGCTTTGCATCACTTCTTTTTTTTTTTTTTGTATACAGCTTAGGCCTTGCCTGCTCGACAGACTGAAATATGGCTTTTTATTAGACTGTATACTGCATACTTGACTCTTGCTTCTAGTACAATAAAAGTAGCAATGATCATTCGGGTGTGTGTGTGAATAAAAACTGATATCACACTACATTTATCAATGTAGTGACATGGCATTAGGTTTTGTTTTGGTACACTGTTCTGTGTTTCATGGTATTGCACATGGCCAAGTGTCTAGATATGTGTACCTGGCTCACTTTGGTAAAATGGTGTATCAGTGATTGAATAATGTGATGTATGTGGTCTGAAATGGGTTTATTATTACCTGGCCTGTGTAGTGATGATATGGATTGAATGAATCATACAGAACTGCAGTTGAAAAACCTATAAAAGTTCTGAGGACAGTTTACTGTAGCAGAGTGTGTGTTAAAGAACCAAATAGACCATGATGTTAAAAGAAACTCAACTGAGCTTATCAGAAGTCACAGATGCACTAATCTGTATAGTTATTATCTATGAGTCATGGAAAATTCCAGCACTTCAAACAATATACTTTTGACGTGATGTGAAACTTTGGACTTTGATACTGACTGCTGGAAAACTTAACTTCAGTTTTTAACTCAAAATCTCAGCAACAAAGGCAGCGCTTACAAAATATCTATCCAAATTAAAAATACTGGTTTAAGGCCTGCATGGCTGATGAGAAAAGTGGGAACAGGTGTATGGGTGGGAGTCAGGTTACTGCAGGGCAGGAAGAGGTGGCGTCAAAGAGCATCTGCTGGATGGCAGGTCTGGAGAGATAGAGTGAAGTTCATGACCTGGGAGAAGTGAGGTGAGCTGGTGAGCTGCCCGTCCAGTGGACAAAATGTGTTACGGCGCCATAAAGGCTTCTCTCTTTGCCAGAAAACTGTTTCACCATAAATGCATCACAAGCTTTTGTGCACTGGAGCTTTTCATTTTTTTGGTCCCTCAGACAGCTCAAGTCAACCACTGATGTTTAGATATGTTTTTCTGTATGTTCATGTTCCTGATAGGACAAACAGCTTGTGTCTGAGACGTAAATTCAGACAACGCAGTGGCGTTTTGCCTAGAATCACGCGCATGGTTAACTCACCTGTTTTTGCATATCTATGCAAATTTCCCCACTGTGGGACGAATAAAGGTTTATCTTATCTTATATTCATACTGTGGTTGATATCGTACACGTGAGGCAGCCCTCGATGATGCCTTTTAGCTTAATGACAGCAGTAAATATGATGCGATAACTAGAAATAAATAATGAGGCTATAAAACTAACAAAAGAGTAGAGTGAAAAAATAGAAACTATGCAAAGGCATTTGGAGACAGTAAATACAAAGTAAAGTGACAGTCGCGTGATTAATAGCAGCACGTTTTCACTAGACTAATATATACTAGTAGCTTTAATAAGCCACTGTACAAATATAGATATAATATAAATATATATACGTGTGTGTGTGTGTGTGTGTGTACAATGAATACAATGTAAAATATGATGCAAAAATCAATGTAACATATTTCCATAATATACTATAAAGTGAAAGGTAATATAATATAACAATATATACAGTAAAGCAGCATCACATAGAATAGAAAACCAAATATAACAGACTATAATATGTATAGAGGATAAGTAATGTATAATATTATAGTATAAAGTGTAGTATAATATAAAATATAATAGATACAAAGTAAAGATAAGATATTCCTTTATTTGTCCCAGAATGGGGAAATTTCCAACAACAGGGAAATTTCCAAATATAATAAACAACAGAACACATCAGCATAACAATATGAACATGTGTCATTTTGGGGTATTTGCTGAATCTATCAATTTTGCTGCTTTTCTTTGGAGGACAGTCTCAAATACCTTTATATCTGTTCCATATACAGTGTCAGTTTAACCTAAATAATGACATATTGTATATCATGTAATAAAGTTGATAGGTCTAAAATATAGCATCAATTTACAAAATAACATGAAATCATTTTACATCCTGTCAAAATGACACAGTGATAATTACACAAGAGCAAACTGTGAAATTATAAATCAAACACCTTTGCTTTTTACAAGATATCTTATCTCAACAAAACAAACCAACAAAAAGAGTGAACTTTATCTCTGTGTGCTCGGTGACCTGGTTCAAACAGAGAGTTTAAATCTGATGTTCAGAGCTGTAATATGTAGGATATTAGTCGAACCCAGATGTCAGGTACAGCTACAGTATGGAAGCTTACTTTGATCACGGTGAATCCTGATGCCAGACACTCTTTAACAAGTGGCCATCAGACACTACCCAACCAGGCCAGTGAAGCCAGGTCAATTGACTTTAAAGTGAGCGTTTACTTGACAGCTGATAGCACCATCTGATGGCTGATAGCCTCAGCTTAGCAATGATGAACTGCAGATACAGAGGTGTTGATTCAACTGTGGTATTCTTTAGCTTTATGGCACTGTTTAGCCTCTTTTAGCTCATTCGTATGGCTCTGACAAGCTCAGATAAACTCATTGTACACAACCTGCCCAGCACCGAACAGCAAACAAACTAAGGAAGTGACCAGCTGGTGAACATAAAGGAACATTTAGCAACTAAAGAGACAGATTTTTTTTCTCATTGCCAAATCATAAATACACAGAGAGAGAATATTGGACATGATTCAAAATAACTGATATTGTAGGTTTGTGTTTGCTGCATGTGTAAATAAACTGCTTGCTGACACATTAGCTGTAAGAGCTTTATTAGGTGATAATATGTAAATGTTGTGTTCATAGCATGTTGCACGTAAATATGTTTGTGAGTGTAATCAGGAAATTGTACTTAAAATATTATAAATAAAAGTACTCAAAGCAGAAAAATGTCCACTGGGACTGACACTGACACTATTGGTAGATTATATCATTTGGTTACTGTTGAGCATGCATTCAGGTGGTTGACGTGGAGCTAATTCATAACTATAGTTATTTTCATTATAGATTAATCTGCTAATCATTTTCTTAGTGAATCAACTGATCCTTTGGTTTGTAAAAATTCAGAAAATAAAAAAGTGACAACTTCACAATGCTTGTTTTGTCCAACCAACCAAAAAGACATTGAAGTTATTAAAATAATTAAACAGGAAGCAGCAAACCTTCATATCTGTGAAGCTTGAACCAAAATGTTTTTGCATGAAAAATGACTAAAGTGACTAATTGATTAATCAAGGAATAGTTTCAGTACCCAACAGTACTGTTGGGTAGCTTAATTTCTAACAAAGCATCTTGATTTATAAGCACTTCATGATTTGTACACAAAAAACTTAACTTGATTTATTGGCTTATTTTAGATAGATAGATAGATAGATAGATAGATTTTATTGTCAATTTCTTATGTATGCTACCAACTATTAGTTTCTCATCTTTCTATATACTTTTCTACTTATTTGTTTATTAAATCCCTCACATGTGAAAACATACCTGGCAATAAAACTGATTGTGCTGTGCTTCATTTAAATAACATCTTGTACATTATACTATAATTTTCATGATAATTTACATTTATTATTGTCTATTTTGTGTTTTCTATTCTATTTCATTCTGTTTCATTTTCTCTAAATATACATTTTTTTTTTAACTTATTTATTGTAAGAAACCAAAACAAGTCAACTTCCTTGCATGTATCCATTTGGCAATAAAAACTGATTGTGCTGTGCCTCATTAAATAAAATCCTGTAGCTATTTCAATTATAATTTTCTTTTTATGCTCCTACTGCTCGATTCTTATCTTTTCCTATTTTTTTTAACTTGTTTATTTATAATTATTAGAAACCAAAACAAATCTACTTGATCTAAAATCTGTTTAAAATTCTGATTTAATGTTGTTAAAAAATCACCATGAAAAACTGCAATGCAACACCGTCATTAATGTTTATTGATTGACTATCAGTATTAATATGTTCAGAAATAGTTTAACCACAAAATAAAACGCATCACGTCAAACAACGCAAATTAATTTCCCCCGCTTCGTATCACCGGAAGTGCCACCGTCATTCCGGCGCCGGGTCAAGACTTTTATTCTGACAGTCGCGCACGAAGGTTCCGTGTGTTTCCTGGACTTTAGCTCGGCTGTGGTGCTGCTGCTGACTCTCAGCCGTGTGTGTGAGAGAGTGCGTGTGCGTGCGTGTGTGTGTGTGTGTGTGTGTGGATGGTGGACTGTTCCCGGTGAAAAACACCGAGCCCCGGCCTCACGAAAAATGCCTCACCGCCGCGTGTAACCGGGCCAAAGTCGCGGGGGGAGAGAGTCAAGTGTCCGGGCAGGTTTGGAGGAAATCACCGGCAGGATGTTGCAGGTTTTAGCTTGTGGCGCCGTAGTTTTCCCCGGTCTGTTCTTCGCCTTCAGGAGGGTCCTGCCGTGTGTGTTCAAACACTGGAGCGATGCCGACGTGGTCCTGGTCAGCGAGAGGTAAAACAGCTAATTACAACATAGCCTGATAAATAACACTGAGCCTGTGGGAAGGATCTGAGCCTGTTGGCAGCAGCTAGCTTGATGTTAGCTTACTTTTGGAATGTGTTGCAAACGTTATTCTTTCTATTGCATTACCAGTACTTATATATTCTCTAATTGATATTTTGCTGTTTTGAATTTTGCATTTATCAGGACAAAATGGTCACAGCAACCTCCCAAATATCCTTACAAGGATCATTTGCAAGTATCACAGCAGAACTATGGGTCTCTGCAGGATTATAGAAATGCAAGTGATGCCAAAAAAGACAGAAAAATACAGGAGCATAAATGCGAACTGACTCTTAATAGACTTGCTATCAGACTTTTAAGTTCTATCTCTGTGCATATGCTTGAAATTGTATATTTTTGAAAGACGTATAATGTATGTACGAGTGCTGAAAAGTTGCTGTAGCATGCATGTTTTCATCATGGTTCACCTCCTGTAACATAATCTGGGAGTTTGCCTCACATCATTCGAACCCTGCATCCACCAAAGGTTTTGTAACTGGTAACCCTCAGCTTGATCCATGTGTTTTTATGAATTTGAGAACAAACAAAGAAAATCCTGACATCTGCAGCCTCCTCGGTAACTCGTCATCTCGTGGGTGCTGAGGTGCAAAGTAGTAATAATTAATACAGTTTGTGCATGCGTGTGGGTCACTGTGACTTGCTCACATGTGCACAGTTCAGTTCAATGCTCATTTGTACGCTGTCACTCTTGCTAATCCTCCTCTGAGCTCCAGTCAGGGCCGACTGCTGAGTTAGCTATGCACTGGAAAACACTGAACTCTACTCCTGAATAACGCTTCCACTAATTTACTAATGCTCATCTGACGGAAAATGTTGCTCTTACAAGCGTCCCTGCCTCAGGGGATGTGACACAGCCTCTAAATTCTGCTTTATCTACTCTGCCACGCAGGCCACAGACTTGTATCATGCTAAAGTCCTTGATTTTGGTGGAACAGTTTCAGCAGATTTGCCAGGTTTCATGCTATTAATGTTTCAGTGTAATTGTTGAAATGTCCTGTATCTATATCAGTTAATAGATATATTTCATCCTGTCCTACTGTGCTCTGCAAATCTCATCTTGTGTTAGTTTGTTTTGTCCATGAACATATAATAGTAATAACTCAAATCATTGATTGGCTCTTGATTAGTTTTGCACGCCCCTCTGCCTCCATTTCAATACATGTGGTGAACCTTGACAGACGATACATGTCAGTAACTTGGAGCTTATATATGTACTATAATGCAATGTTACACACCGTCCATATTAATTTTTAAAGTAATAATTGAGGTTGCTGTAGTTAGTGAGGTAGCAAACATTTACACAACTGTGACATGTCCATTTAATCACTTGGCATGTGGCTTGTTTGTGAGTTAAAGCGATACTGATGTAATGTAACACTTACATAATGTTGAGGGACTTGCAAGAGACAGAATAGCAAAAAAAACAAAACAATGGATCCTACAGTTCCCCCAATGCAACATGATAGCATTAAATCCCTCATTATACCTCTCTGCAGGGTCAGTGCCCATGTTTTTTAATACTCCACATCCGTCCAGTTTGTAACACAGGCTTTCTGCTAAAGAATTTTACTGTTTGAATTTATTCAAACTATTTATATGTAAGTTAGGTAGTGACAGATGCACCGATCTTGTCCCTGTCATAGTTTTTAGGCAAAGTGATGGAGGGGTGGGAGGAGTGAGGGACGTACACAGGCTCCTCTTGTTTTTGTTTGAGTTTATCATCAGCTAGGGTTGAGCTGACATGCAGTGTCATGGTGGGCCGTGTCAGTGCTGTAACTTTTTAATGGAGGGAAGTGGAGATTATTTGATCAGTATTACAAACAACATTAAACATTTTTTAATCCTTCAACAATTGTTGAAGAGGAAGTGAGAATAATCCTCAGTCAGCACAGAAAAAGATAATCCACGCGCAAACAGTAGCTGAGAGACTGTAATGCTCAGAACAGAATTATGAAATGATGAAAAATAGGGAGACTATTTAACTATTCTTAAATAACAAATATAAATTTTGGTGTGAGGGTGGCACTAAAGGAAATGCCAACTAGTAATTATTTGCTAGTTTACTGATTAAACTGACTGTTATTTTTTCAATTAAACATTTGTTCTTTTAGAAACATTCAGTTTACTATCGGATAAAATAAAGAAAAGCAGTAAATGATAAATTTTGAGAAGTTGGAAGTAGGTAACAGTTTTATGAAATGACTTAAACAATGAATCAAATGTCAAAGTAGTTGCTTATTAAGTTTTGGCTAATCAAGTGTTTGTTTCAGCTCAAACCATCCAGTGGCCATTTTAGGACATGTCATCATCATCAGCCTAAGCTCTGGCTTTATCCACAAAAAGACAGCCCTCAGTATCAGTCTTCCTTATATGTGCCCAGTCTGTCTGGAAAAGAGAGAAGTGGGTAAGAAGTGTCAGCAGAGATAACCATCATGGCTGAACTGACTAAAAGTACGAGCCCTGGCAACGTTACTTGATTGACAGGTGATATCTAAGAAGCAGGGCAGTGTCGAAACACAACAGCAACCAGAGCTAAGCTAAAAAATGCAAATATAAAATCAGCTGAAAGGATCTCATATAGTACCAGGTGCAACCTTAACCTACTTTGAAGAAAAACACTTGACTTCACGAGGGATTATAATGCTCAACATCAGCCGGCACACACTAAGCCTAAGAGTCTCATGGCTAAAGTTACCATATGCCTTTGAGGTTTCATACAGCAGCAGTGCTTTTAATGTAAGGACTTATATGTAGATGGCTATGGATGCTTTCTGCCTTTCTGTACGTGCTACCTCTGCTACACATTTTACTTGAACACCATCCGCACACCAGAAGTTGACATAAATATTACTTCAAGAATGCAGTAAATGAGATGTTTACTCTTCATTATAACTCAGTAAATCTATGTGATGTGTACTCACCATGTTCCTGCTACATTAAAGGGGGTGGACAAAGTCTTCTGTACACCTAAGTCTAGGGTGGAGTTCAATATGATGACATTATAATCTCAATCATTAAAAATTACCACAGAGTTGAATCAACACTTTAAACAGAAGGTTTCTCAGATGTAATATTTGTCATAGGGAAATTATATTATGCTGTAAGATACATGACAGAAATGCATTTTAATTGATTTAAAAGTACCGATGCCTTTTTGACAATATGTTCATTTTTCCTTCTATTGATGGTTGTTTGCCTCATGATGATGACTGACAAGAGGCCGTAGTTCACCCACCTTTCGGGCTGTTACCAATGATTGGAAAATCTATTGATTTTGATTAAATTGTAAAAGAATCACCATCATAATTTCTCTTTTAGTGATGTAAAACAAATTTAGAAAGGTGTCATATTTGGGAAGCTGGAACCTGTCCAAATTCCAGCATTAATATCAGGATACCTTTCTGTTGTCTAATTGATTAACTGTTTAAGTGGTTAAGGAACAATGCATTTAGTGATGTAGCTGCATCCATTTGTGAGATTGAGGGATTGCGATAAGGAGGAACGGAAGGTTCCTTCTCGCCATGAAATGCACTTTATCCTGCTTTTTTTTTTGCCTCTGCTGTCACTTTTTCTTTTGCTCTGCTGCAGTGCCAATGGAACCACAGATTACGTAGGGCCATTTACTGAAGGAGCAAAAAAAAAAAAAAAAAAAAAAAACACCTCTCCTGACCGTCAGACGTGACAGAACATGAACGAGCAAGTGGTCCGTGTATAACGAAACAGTCAGTAGGAAGACTTGTTTGTAGTGAAAGGGAAGCCGAGGTTGCTCACTGGCCTGACACGGCAGGAAAAGAAAAGACAACATTGCCGAACAAGGCAGCAAGGCATTCTTCCCTTTTTCCCCTCTGCACGCTCCTCACCCCGTCAACCTCAACCTTTCATCAGCAGAGAGAGAGAGAGGGGGTTATTGCCGGACACACAATGAATGGGCTGTGTAAAATCTGGGTCTTGTGATAGAGTATGCGACCATACAGCCCTAGAAGGCAGCGAGGCGTGGGGGTAAAATGTGTGCGTTCGGTGGGGGTAGAGTTTGTAGGGGAATGAGACAGAGAGAGAGGCCAGTTAGTCTTTTCCAGCTCAGGCCTGTCGTTTTGTAGTTGCCGGTCATGTGGCCTTCGTTGCTTTGCCGATGCCGGTGTCATGGCCGCATTCCCATGGAGATTGGTGTGAGGTGGCAGCAGGTTCAAGCAGGAAACCACACAAATACGCTCTTTGTTTCTCAATCTTGCCATTTGCAACACACTATAACTCGTTAAAAAGAGAAAGAAAGCGGTCTTTATTGGCTTTGTTAAACTAGCCATTATTTACAACAGGACTAAAGGTCTTTAGATTTTCTTGTGCTCGGGGGAACACACAGGTCCTCTCGGTTACTTCGAGCTGAGATCTGATCCAAGACCTGAGTTGAACTGGATCTGAATGATATTCACTCTAATGAGATTGGGTCAGGGTCCAATTTTTTTGGCTAGGGTCTTGGACTTTGTGACAGTATGTTCAGTACCCAAGAGGATCCATGAGGATTTGCTGTCAGCTCCAATCACATGGTGCAACAGTGTCATCACAGAGGAAAGATGTGTTTTTTAAAACGGATCTCTACCTATTTCAGTCTGTTTGAGACGACTGTATTTCAGATCAGGTCTAATTGTCCTCGGGTCTGTTTTGGATCTTTTCGGCCCAAAATTTTTGATCCCTGAACCCCACATGAGGAAATGACTGGACTAGCAAACTGACAATTTTGCTATTTTCAGATCCTAGCATTGGAGGAGATAGAAATGTAAGATTTGTCCTTAGGGTTGTCCTAGAAGAAAAACCACATGGCCAAAGGGATTTATCCTGGGGGAGCATGAATGTGCTCTGTGTATTTCATTGCAATCTGTTACATTATGAGAGATCATGTGCGCACAGCTAACCTGAACTATAGCAAAGATTTTGGAGTGCACCAAATAGAAATGGTTCATCCTCTAGGGAGCATAAACTGGGCAACCTGGACATTAGATTTTGATGCTTTTTGTGAAAAGATAATTTGACAATTCAAGGAAATTCGGTCATTCATTCATTTTTGAGATGCAGTGTCAGGGACAAGTGTTTGTCAAAGTTAAATTCTGGCTTGATTAAGACTGAAGAAGAAAAGTGATCATCTTATGAATCATGCACTCAAATTTCACATCAGTCCGACCTGTAGTTTTTGAGATATCTTATCAACAAGCTGGATAAACAGATCGCCTGACAGCGTCTTGCTACCAGATTCATTTTTAAAAATAATACTGTAGAAGTTTATATTTTTGACTTTCGACTTATTGGCTCGATCTAGACCTTCAAACCCCATTATTCCTTCCGTAATCCTTTTTCTATTTGGAAAGTGTCGCTCCAGGACTGCAGTGGTATTTATGCAAATCTGATTCATTTCTGGTGGTAAAATGAATTGATGGTCCTCAGCTCAAATCTGTTTAGTGCTGTCCTAGTGCAGTATTAATCCTAAACAAGGCCTACAAAGCACAAGAAAATATATAAATTCAAAATTAGTTTTCTACCCAGCCCACACAAGCCTCTCATCTGTAACGAGCAGGGCTGAGTAATTGTCGCACTAGATGCAATTTCACAAGGTAAACTGTGTTGTAGGTGGTGATGAGTAGGCGGTGATGTAAACCAGACCCACAAGGCACACAGAAAAGTTGAACCATTTAAACGCAGTGTTGTGTTAAAGGGGCGACTGTCTCTTATGGCTGCAGTGAGTGTCAGGGAATGAATTACATGTTTTCTGATTTCAAAGCAGCTTACTGTCAGTGCTGCCAAGTTGGAGGACAGCCAGGGAGAGAGCTTGCCTGAGCAAAAGCGGCCATTCATAGTTTGAACAAATTGGTGATATAATCCAACGTCCTGTTTAAAATGGCCAAAAATTAACTCTGTTGAACCATTAGGGGAAAAAACATCTGCATCTCTCTGACTGCAAACTGAACATTCATCAACTTTCTTTTCCACTACAGCAACAAAACATCAGTCATTAAGGTCATAAATTCATGACTTGTGACTATACTCTCAAGATGCAATGCCTATGAATGTTATGCATGCCTTATTCCACTTCACACAGTGACACTTCAAATAGAGATGGTCCAAGTTCTCCTATGTCACAGGTCTGTTTATAGACGAGGAAAGTCGAGGCCAAGCACTGCTAATCCCACGATGGTACAGTGGACTTGTAGATCTGACTGCTGTGGTAGTTCACCTGAGGGGACACTTTTTAATAACCAGGATTCAGGTTATTATTCAGGTTCTGTCTCGCTCATAGTGCTTTTAATCACATCAGTAAGCCAACAGATCAAATGTAATTACATGGGTTAGACCAGTTTGGCAGGTTTTCCAAATAATTTCCATTTCATGCTAACCTGTTTTCCTTTGTACAGTTCACTGAATTGTTGTATCCCAGAGTTAACCATGTCACAAACTCTTTATTAGTCTTACAATGGGCTGATGAATACAGAAGATATACCCAACATTTACTCTCATGGCAAGAAGAAAACCAAAAGGTATATCCTGCATTCTGTTTTCATCGTGGTCGAAAGAAAAGGTTTGTGTACAGGGCTGAACCGGTTACAGTTCTTGGCGTCATCCTCAGAGAGTCTGTGCAAAATTTCATTGCAATAGTTGTTGAGATATTTCAATGTAGATCAAAGTGGTGGACTGACAGTCTGACATTGCTGTGACTAGCATGGCTAAAAGACATAAAACATAAATGTCCTGGTTTTATATTGGATTCTGTAATCGCCCACAGTGTGATTAATGAACGTTCATGAATGTCTTGGCTCAGTCACTTTATATGATCTTTCTCAATGTTTTTATGTGTCCATCTCTTTCTCAGACTGGTGTCCTCCATCCATGCCATCATGGCAACCACGGCAGGAGTCATCGTCGTGTCATCCTGCCGGGGCAACGTCATTAACGACAGGTCAGACTTTATGTCATTAATCCCCTTCATGAAACGGTGGTTACGAGTGAACCCATACACCTCTGATTCCACTTATGTTCCTCAGAGTCATTACACTTTCTTACCTGCACACATCAAGACCTTGTCGGAAGGTTATAGGCTAGAACTGGAGCGTGACTTCCTCTCTGTCTGTAACTACAGTGGGATCCATAAGATAAAAAACCTGCGCCACACACTGAAGACACAACAGGATACTGCTCACTGAGGTGGGACGGTTGGGAAAGGCTCAATTTAATGCAGATGTCCTCTGACGCATGGTAGCAATATCTGGACAACAACCAAATCATATTTGCTGTCATTACTTCTTGAAACAGAAAGCTAATGTTGTTTTCCACTCCACTCAGCTACTTAAAGATACATAAAACAAAATGGAATTAAAGTGGTCAATGTCTTCTCAGTTCTCTATGATAAACTGTAGTTTTAACAAGCTACCAGGACTTGGATACAAAAGTATGCATGAGAGCACATCACCCTGAAAGTGAACTACTTTGTTGGGCTCCAGAATTATGGCAACGTGAGAAAATAATCCAATCAAAGTAGATAAAATACACGCTCAACACACACAAACTTCAGGCTCATAAGAGACAAGAAACAGCCTTCCTCTTTGTGTCTGTATGTGTGAACGCACTTTTAACATTGTGCTGCATCTTCCATCCCGTCCTCATCACACTTCAGTGTTTCTTTTTTAAAGCCTATCTGCTGCCTTTTTCCTCTTAGAGAACCAATTACAGATGGTGAAGTTCACAAGTTCCAGCACACCCACACTACACAGGTTTATTACTGTGTATGCTACTGCACTTTCTGGTGTGAATTTGAATAAAAAAGATGTTAAGACACCAGTTTTCTTGTTTGCAAGTATTTCTAGCATCCTGGTCTCTGCAGTATAATGACTGCACTTAGGTGGAAACAAGGGTTACCTGAGTACCTACACCAGGATGGTCCAAGGATTAGGCTGCTGTGAGTATCCTGGAAGAACAAACAGTTTCACCGCCCTGCTTTAACTGTACAAACATGTTCGCTATCACGCAGTTTTGAGCCAGCAATTTGACTGTACTGCTTTCTGTTATAGATATGTTTTAGACTTCATGAGACCAGCTTGATGTATGTTGACAAGGTGATTCCTCAAGCAGCTGTTATGTCTTGTACAATTTTTTATGTCTTGTGCAAATCTTTTCCTTCATTTCCACAAAAATACCATTTTCAAGGACAGTCCACCCTACCCCTATTTGTCTAGCCTCTTTCATCCAAGCCCCGCCCCCGTACCCGCCACCTGGCAGCAAGCTAGTGTTAGCATAGCACCATTGCAGTTTAGGAAAGTGTGACGCTAAGCTAATGCTAACCCTATTAATCCTACTGAGTCAGCGGCCAGTCCCGGGCAGGCCCAGTTTCTGGCTGCTAATCTCCGCCGACCCCCCCCCTTCACCCACAGGGCTTAATTCCTCCACAACGCTGCTCAGTTCTGCTGTCCTGTGACGTGCACAAGGCCTGGAGCTTATCAGACACATGCTCCAGAGTCAGACCCATGAATACTCTAATACTCCATCACAATCTGTCACTTCATTTAGCCTTCATTGCCTCTGTAACTTAAGCAAGGTTTTGCAATGGAAAAACCTCCAATACTGAAGAACCAGTATTGTTTAAAAGTCTGTCTGATCATCTGACTGCTCGAGTTTCTTGCCCCATCTGCCTCATTTTAACGATGTCTTCATGTTTCCAGTTATTAGCAATTAAATTTGTTCAGTACAGTGTCATTTCTACCAATACAAATGATGCCTAAAGCTACAAAAACAAGGCCAAAGTTGTAATAAACTAGAATTATCTTTTCAAAATTGCAACCTGACAAAACCTGGAGTGCTATAAAAGTGCTATAAAAAGAGAATGGTTTACAGAACTTCTGTATAGTACAAAACAAAATTACACATGCTGTGTCTTAAAACATACAATCATGCAAAACTGTATATACCCAAATATAGACATGGTTTTACTGTTCATCTGTGTTTTCCATTGCTCGTAGTACAGCAAATATATATATCTACCCTGAGCTGTTTGTTGTGCCTTACTGCTCTTAATCCCCATTCACTCACCTGAAGAGCTAAAGAACTCGGTCAGGGGTCGGAGGTCAGTAGCTCAGCTCTGCCCTGCAGCTTTACTCCATTCTGTCTACATAATTAACCCCACTGTAATCGGTGCTCATTAGCGTGCTGCAGCCATCTACGTTCTTTATTATAGTGTACTTACATAAGCCTGCCTTAAAGCCTTTACATGCTTATGTTAGAGAGAAAAGGCATAAAGGTTAAATGAGTGTCTGTATATGTGTCTATGTGTGTTTACGTCTACTGAAAATAAAGGTCATTCAGTTCACCGTCTACTGGCACTGAATACTGTGATAATACGTAATCATTAGCCTCGTCGTGACCTGTGAGATGGCCTGTTTGGCCTGCTTATCTTATGTAAGACTGATTCATCTTTGCAGAGCTGCATGATTCAGGTCAAAATGAGAATCAAAAACTAAAATGCAACATCATGGAAAGCTAAATCTAAGAATAACTGTCTGGTCTTCAGAGAACCTTTGAACAAATATTTCCTGTGTGTGATCAAAAATAGAAACTCACCTATAGCCAGATGAGGCCTAGTCCAGTTATGAAGGGAGATTTGTTTCATAATAGATGATCCCTTTTAATGCAAATCATTTTTTTCCATCTCCAAGCTGCAGTAGGTTAGTGCCTGATTCATTTCTGTGTGTAACCACAGATAACAAGTGAGAAACTGATAAAACGAGACTGTCAGGTGTGGTAGATTTCATAGTTCAGTTTCACATATACTTTCTGTCTCAACTGCTGCTCTACATGTATCGTTAATGTGTAACATTAGAGCAAGTAGCACAATGTTAAAACAGCTACCGGAGGGAATTGAGTAGCATTTGTTACACTTAGCTTAGCGTCTGTGGCTGATTTATGTAATAAATCATCATTAGCCTTTATTTTAACTTGGAATTATGTTGAAGTAGAGATTTCATTTACAATATAGCTGAGTGAAAAAACATAAATGAAAGATCCTAAACACCAAGAAATACAGATGGACAACTTGGCGATTAAAGAAATTATAGAGTGGTCAGCGACAGTTATTTTCCAACAAAGTTTCCTGGTCTGAAAAACTTCATCACCTTGAATTTCTTTGTGCCATTTGAGGTATTGGTATAAATTTGCAATGTTACTTATGCTGGCAAAGTAATGTTGGTGCTTTTCCTCATTTTCTTTGAGTTTGGTTCCTCAGAGCGGCTTCATATTTCTATGCTAACAACTACACTGTTTTTGTCAGAATCCATCGCTGGATTTCCACATGTCTGACATGTTTTTTTTTTTTCAAGACACATTACTCTTATTTACATCAGTATGAACTCTTCTTGTGCACAGTTTGTCATTTGTTTCCTACAGCTTCTGGAGCATTTGGTAATGCTTCGTTTGATACAAGGGATCTACTCACTAATGCAAACACAGCAAAATCACTGTCGCATGAAAATGAGACAGCCGCATCAAATTGAGAAAGCAATCTTATAATGATTAATCAGAGTACAGATGTAGAGTATTTACATGTATTTTGTTTGTCTTTTTCAGGCACTGGCTGGCCACCTACTTTGTCATCTGGTACGGTGTGCCCTACATGACGTACGACATCTTCGCCATGTACCTCAGTCACTACTACCGCTTCCGCGTCAAAGGGCACGAGGACTACAAGCAGCATTCGTTGAGGACCGTAAACTCCTTCGTCCGCAGAGAGTTCCTGCTGGTGTTGCATCACATCGCCCTGCTCACTATCCTGCTGCCGGTCACGCTGGTGAGGAGGGGAGGGAGCGGGTGGAGAGAAGACTGAGGGAGGGACTGAGGCAGCATCGATGAAGTGTTGTTGTCAGTAGTCAAGGCCAGTGATTGAAAAACTGAATGCAATGCAGGCAGCACTGGTCGTGATGGATCACTTGCTTGCTGCATTGGCTGCTGGTCGGAATCTCTGTCCTGCAGCGCTGGCGCTAACACGATTAGCATCCCAACAGATCACAGTCTTCATCAGCACAGTGGGATTACTGGCTGTTTACTACAACTGTCATGGATCTGATGGGGTCATTCAGTGTGTGACAGTGACACCAGTTTGCTTCTTTTTTATGTTGTTATTGACAAATATATTTGAGATAGATTTTGATGTTTAAAGCTACTGTAAAGATCATTACTGGTGCTCATACTGATGTTTTTTCAGAAACAAAAGCAGAAATAATGAGTTGATTAATGAATTAGTCGATCAACAGAAAACTAATTTTGATAATGGTTCATTGTTAAGTTAGTGTTGGTTGGACTAAAGAAGCAATGTGAAGACATCACTTCGGCCTGATGAGCATTTTTCCCAATTTTTTGACATTGACTAAATGATTGATTGATTACTCATGAAAATAATAGGCAGATTAATTGACAATTAAAATAAGGGTTAATTGCAGTCCTAGACCAAACAAGGACTTTTTATGCCAACCTTTGGAAATTGTAATGGTTCACACCTTCTGAATTTAGCTGTGCACGTGTGAGCTAAAAGGATTAAACTGGTGTTACAATTATACATCACTTTACCCCTGACAATATTTGAAGACACATTTTGCTTAGTTTCCGTTATTTTAGTATGGAACAAAAATCAACTCAAAGAAAGTTGAGACTCACTTCTGATCAGTACAGTCATGTGTTCTTTTAGAGATGTCCACTGCCAGTAATGCGTTATGAGTGTGTTCTGTAATGTAGAGCATTGTTTTCAAATCAATCCTTCCTTTAAGCTGCATTATCTCCTAACGATTATTTAAGTGGCAACATAAAGATAGACATGATGCTCAATGTCATGGATTAACTCTCAAGTGATTTGCAAGTCAGGTTTCAAACTGTACTGATATAAATAGATCGTGAGGCAGGGAAAAGACCATGTGTTTCAATTTTTAAAAGTTATGCTTTAGAAAGTGGTTGGCAGTAATATCAAATATGCATAATATAAAGTACATTACTGCAAACATGCTAATCTGCCTGGTCCTGTAAACAACCATTATTTCACTGCATTATTATGGGGTATTCAGTACATGTACCAACTTGTCTTTAACACTGAATCGTTGAACTGAACTCTGAGTCATGATTGTCACTGACTGAATCAGAGGCTTTTTGATTTGGATTTCCCCTCACTGGCAGCTGAAAGCATCAGGTCAGCTGAGATTCACAGTTACTTCCTGTTTAGAAGCCTGAAAGGCCACGAAAGCCACAGAAACAATCACGATGGGATAATTGTTACCAACGAGCAGCTGCTGAGCTATTAACCATTTAAACAGTGGTTGTATAGGCCGAGCTTTGAACAAGAGCTGTTTGATCCAGGAATGGACTGATCAGTTAGGAAAAAAGTCAACAAAATACATAGTGACTATGAATCTTTATAGTGAGCATTTCTGCCATGATGGGAAATACTTTAAGACAGAATTTAAACCATCAAGTGACACTAAAACTGTCTGAATTAGATTAGTTTGTGGGTCCTGAGGGTGAAGACAACATTTGATGCCCCCTAGAAGTCGGAGTTCCAGTTTTCGTAGCTTTCAAAAAACAACAATCCAACAATCATGACAGCTTCTCTCAACAATTGGCCAGCTATGCAGAGGTGTGAAAGAAAGAGGGGTTTGAACAGGGCTGGTCATCATTCAAAAGTATTTCGATACCATTTCCAAGTCCATTTAAACAAAAAAGTAAGGCGCATAAATAACTGTTAAAAAGAAGATTAATAACAAACATTATGGCAGCATTATGCCATTGTAGTCTCTAGTCTGTCTCATCTGAAAAAGAAGTAGTAGAAGAAGGAGTGAATGACTGTGTGGGTGACGTTTGTGGTACTTGGAAATAGTGGCAGAGGGAGACCTCTTATTTTCTCTGTGCTAAAGAGCAGCTAGCTCGGGTCCGAAAACCACCAGGTGTATTTCTCTACTTTTACCGGTCAATTTAAAACAGTGAGCCCCATCACTGGGTGTAGCAGCGTTTTCCCTGCGTGCCTCGACAACATGTAAGTGTTCAGGCTTCAAGGAAGGAAATGGCAGGAAATGAAAGAGAACAGTAAGCCCGTAATTATTGATTACTTTCTTTGAACAAATGGCAGCAAATGATTCTTAATTGTTTTCTTTTACGTCCTTGAATTGTAAGTGTTGCAAATGGAAAGATGCAATAAGAATGAACAGGAAGAGAGACTGAAAGGTGCAGGTTGTTTTCTGCTGTAGTACGAGTGTTTGAGGAAAAATGGAATCAAAGATCTCAATGTGCATAAAAACATCAAAGCAGCGGTTTGAATGCATGAATATACAGTCAGATGTTAAGTGGGGAGAAAGAGAGGAAGCAGGCAATAAAAGAGGAGTGGATCATGAGGACTTTTAGTGCAGGTATGACAAATTGAAAACCTACTGAACTGTTAAACCTGAGTTTAATGTGAACACTATAAAGTAAATTCTTCAAAAATATGCGAAGACGTTTATAATCGTGCAGAGTTTATAAAAGTTTATAATAGTCATGTTCTTCACCCTGCTGATAGTGTTTATATCCCGCAGAGTTTACAGAAGCATGTAGTATAGCCACTCTCCTCTCCAGGTAGGATCCCAGGTCAGCAGGCCAGGTGCAGTGGAAACCCGGCCCTTTGTTTGCAGTGGCAGTCGGTGGCAATATGAGATCACATTACCCTACATTATTCAGCTCCAGCTGCAGTCATCCTCTCTTTTCTTTTAACTCACCACCCCTCCCTCTGTTCCTGCTCTTCTCCTCCCTCACTCATCAGCTCCATGCCACTCCGACTTGCCTGGGTAATACATGAGCTGGGCCAGTTATCCGGCAAGCCATTAAAGGACGTCGACATCCAGGAGGGGGAAATGACCGAAGCTTTACCTGTTGATGATGTCGATTAAATACTCGTAACAACAGGCTTTTTCTCAGCAGATACTTACTAACCCTATACTGACATGAGAGTGTAGGAAAGCACAGCTATAATTGATAACATTAATTAATACCCAGATTCAATTTAAGGGTCCAGGTGTGGTGCATGCTCACCAGCATTAAAAAGCAGATGATAATAATATGGGAAGTTAGCAAATGAGCCTGAAGTTAACGCTTTTAATTTAACAGTTGAGCTTGACACAAACCCCTAAATTATGGTGCACCGACTTAATCCGGCCCCTGATGCTGACCTTATTTTACATAACATGTTTTCGTCAGTTTAATTACAAAATTCACTTTGTCTGCTATGATTTACATTCACTGGGTCATGCTCAATTTTTCGATTATCAATTTGTGAAAAATAGACCACTGGTTTTGAATTGGTCCTCTGTATTGTCAGAAACCCTGAGCTAAAGTATTGACAGCCAGAAAGAAAGAGTTGAATCCTGAGTCATAAGTTTTGGTCGTGACCAAGCAAATGCAATTGTGGTCAAAGCATGTGTTATTCACAAGGTTTTTGGACTTTAAAGATAGGACGAGGAGCTCAGATCCTGACTCCTCCTTGTGCAGGTATTCTGGGCAAGTCCGACCAGGCCGAGGCCGTGAGGCAGACTGAGAGGACACTGACCTGGGAATGCCTCTGAATACCCCAGCAGGAGTCGGGGGAGAATTGGATTATGATTGTAGAGAAGCATGTTTGGACTATAGCAGTTAATTTCCTGCCACCACAACCTGCTCATTATATTATAGCCCTATATTTAGACAGGTTTTTAATAATGGTGCAATGTGTTGCATCAACATCTAGTCGAGATTGCTGCAGTTTGACAGCGTGCAGTGATACACGATTGAGTTTATGTTTAACCTTTTATCTAGTGGCCAACCACAATTCTCATGTCGTCAGTGCATCTAATTTGCAAACAGGCTGATGTATGTAGTAGAAAATTCAAATAAATCCTTGGACAGATGGTGAGCTAGCGACCACAAATGTACCTATTGTTTCCACTGGCTGCAGGCAAACTAGAGGATTGAGCGGTGCAGCAGAATAGTGTGTTGTGGCTCACAACTCAGGACAGTTTTAGCACTTTTACAGAGAATGTAGAGACATTTTTAATCAGATTTGTCTCACGTTACGATTAAGAATGGAAAAGAAAGTTTTTAATATGTATCTGAGAGGTAAAATGATTGCCAGTTTAAGTTTAAATCCTGCCTCATCCAGCGTCTCAATCATACACAGATGGAGGTAACACACGCCTGTGGCAGGTGGGGGTGGGGTGAGGTAGCCAGGTAGATTGTTAGACCTGGTGTTAAGTTCCCTACTGTGGTCTCTGTCATTCTTTCATGGCCAGATGGCAAGGCCACGTCTGGAGCCACTCATGCTTTATTCATCATCGGCACACAGCAAGCTAGGCTACCAGACAGAGCATGTCTTTTGTCTGGAGTCTCTTTATCCATCTAGACTGACTCACCTATTCTAGGATGGCCTCTCTAACTGCACAGCACTGTGCCGCTGGTCAATATTTGAAAGCTTCATTCATTACTTATGTACAGGACATCTCTCCCTCCTCTGCCCCTGCCCGCCGCTGTCTCACCATCTTGAAGTTGTGGTTGAATAAGATATCTGCCTTTGTGGTTGTGGCATTGTAGAAAAACGATTACCTTACAAATACCAGCTAAAAGATTTTACTGAACAGCCTCTGGGTGTCAATCTTAATCCACCTAAATCTAATTTAGGATTGAAACATGCTCAGTACATCTGTACTTGTGGAGTAGAATACAGTACTTGATTGTTGTGAGATTGGTGTTGAGTCAATGCAGCCTTCTTTTGTATTTGTTTGGAGGACACAACTGGAGTCTCAATTGTGAACTGGTCTCTTATTAATTGGAGTTTTCAGGAGGCTCTTAAAGTTGGGAAATATCACACGACTGCGTCAGGTTCACCAGTTATTTTAGTGGTTACCATTGACAAGTAAGTGTATCACTTAAACTGGACCAATAACAAAGCCAGTGCAGACTGTAATGTAGAGGATATTCAGTTCAATCAGCAAAACATTCTTGGTTCTTGTTGGCCGCCTGGAAATGTTGCATTAAATAAATAAACACATGTATACATGTACCATTAACCTGGCACATTATAGGCTTGCTTTTCATCTTGTGTGAAACAAAAAAGCTCATACTGTGAACTTGGGTGTCATGAATGTTTCCCCAGCTTATTATTGGAGTGTAGTATTGACTGTTAAAGGGAAACTCCCTGGTGATAAATGTGGTGAGAACTCTCCTGAATGCACCACATGTTTTGTTCTCTGTGAGGTTACATGGTGTCATTTTGTGAGGAAGAGCGGGTTCAGTCAAGTCAGTCAAACATCTGCATGATATGTTGACTAACACCTTTATTCCAATTGTATCCAAATCAGCCTTTTTCAACCATGTGTTGAAAACCTCATATTTCACGATGTCTTTTGAAACCTCTTTGTTACACAGATACTGTATTTCCAGTGAGACGGTTCCAGAACTTGACTGTCAGCTGTGTTTTTTTTCCATGCTTATGTTTGTTTGCTCACTCTGTGTGTGCTCTGTTTGTCTGTTCCACAGTTCTTCAGGAGGGACCAGGGGGATTTCTTCATCGGCTGCCTGTTTCTAACAGAGCTCAGCACACCCTTCGTCTCCCTGGGGAAGATACTTATTCAGGTGAGACGACATGTACACATGTGCATTCGCCAGACACAGACAGGAAGTCATACATACATCTGTCATGTACTGTGTGCTGTCCCTTTTTATCTAAAGTTCTCAAAGCCAAAGGTTTTCAGACTGTCTCGAGTGTGACCACCGTTGCTTTGTCAGACAGGTCAGCTGCCATACGGCCTAATCATTTATCTAAGAACTATAAAGCAATGGATTTCTCCAAAACTTAAGACATAGTGACCTTAATAAGAGTGATACTTAAAGAGTAGTTTAAAGAGTCTTTTCCCTCTCTTTCTAAAACCAAAAACACAAGAGCAAAAGTGTAAGGAATAGATTTAACTGTGTGTTTGTTGTTCGTGATCTGCAAACATTCTAATGTCAGGCTAACTAGCATCCACAGAATCATATCATATAGGTTAAGCTAAAGAAGCTCCATTCACAGCTAGCACATCCAAGGTGGAGCATGTCCCCACTCTGTGGAAGCCGGTCCTGCATGCTAATATATCAGAATTCAGGATAATGTTAGGGGTTCTTTCCTGCTGCTTTTGGGGAAGTTGACACTCCAGCAACCACAGCCAAACTTGTTATCCTAGATAGCAATTACATTAACACATTTGTTAGTCCTCAACCTAAAAGCCCTTTCTCTTGTTAAAAGTGAGACATGAAGGTATGAACCACAGAGCATAAATCCAACCTCTGTCTTGTTTTTGCTTAAATCTGATCTTAAATCTTTCCTTATAATATTTAAAGGACTAAGTCGTTCTGCACTGTAATACGAGAACAATGTTGTTTATTTATGTCCTCGTCTTCTACGCCATCAGAATGCTGTTGGTTTGCCTCTGACGTACCAATCGATCCTCAGTCTTGTTATATCATGTATGTAAATATTTAAGAACGTTTACAGGGTTATTGTTTTACGACGAGTCACTGAGACGCATTATAAAGTCAGACTACATTTTCAGCAAACTCATGGAGGGAGATAACATTAGCTTAATTAGCCAGCAGCTACAGCTGAAAAAAATCTGCATTTTCAGCCAACAACCAACTGCTTTTGTCTTCCTCTGTCTGAAATCAAGGACTGATTGTTTCAGTCCTTGAGAGAAGAAAAAGAGAGAAAGTGTTGTAAATCTGCCGCCTATATCACTGTGTGTCCTGTCAGAATGGAAAGCTTGACAGGTGTGTGATACTGGCTTGCTTTCCATGCATGTTGGCAGCACTGTTATTCAAGCAGGGCAGAAAACATGTCCATGTGGACATGTTTTCCATGTGGATATGTGTTCTGGGCCAACTGTATATGCTGTTAGAATTGAAATGGAAAATAAATACTGATATTGTGCCATGAAGAGCAACCTGCACAAAATATACTTTGGTCCAAAAAAAACATCTCAGATAAGGGATAAATGCAAAATTTCCAAATTCCAAATTGCTTGTGGGTTTAACACGTTAGAAATTAGAGAAACACAAGTGTCACTTAAACCATAACTCTCATATAGTATATGTCTATATGATATGACCTAAAGTATCTATCAGCTATGACTCTCTGCCAGAAAGTCATTCATCCTCTTTCTTTCGCAGTTCCCTCTCAGGTGATGTGCAGTGTCTTGCATCATCACAAAACTGAGTATCTCCATTTCATTTGGGATGTAGCTTGTCACTGTAGCATCAATTATTAAGGTGCACGGCTCACCAAAATAAAACATCAGTCAGTCAGTAGCGTTCAGCTTAGAAGCTACGACGCTGTTCGCTCTCTTTGCCTCTTAAACCATCCACAGTGGCTCATGCCTTCATTAGTTCCACCCGTGCAGCTGGCGTCACATCCCACTGTACACTTTGACAAGCACGTATCTGCTGTATAGTCAGAGGCTGTGTGTTTTAGAAAAGCCTTAATCTAAGAATAGACCCGTCTTACTGTGTATCCCAGTGAATCAGTGGACCGTGGGATTTCAGGTCTTTGCTGACATCTGGTGTCAGCAGAGAAAAAGAGCAAAGCAAAGCTCCACTGCTGCTCTCTGTCTTTAAAAATGCTGCCCTCCTTTGGACTAGATCAGCACTAACAGAGACTCTGCCAGACATTTTCACTGCTCTCATTTAATTCCTATTGATTTCTGTTGTGTAGACCAGGGGTTCCCACAGTCTTTTGCAGCAAAGATCAGAAGAAGATCAACGAATCACATATGATTGTTGCTGTTTGGCATGACTTTGTGAAGACTGGAGAAGAAGTATTAACGGTTGAAATCACAGTCACATTCTCTGAGAAAAAATAAGTGTGTGGTGTTTACTGCATTATTCAAAAATAAATATATATAAATATATAGTATTTGTTAAAATGTAATCTAATACATTTGAGCTGCTGAAAATGAAGAATTTAGTAAACCATTTTATAATATCATCAGGTACTTTGTTTCAGCTGTACTTAAGCTCAGCCTTAGCTAACATGCTAACATGCTAAAGGTATGTGCATGTTTACAGTAAGCATGCTCACGTTAAAGCCCAGTCACACCAGACAGTCGAGCAGCAAAATGATTCTTCCCCTCAAAGGTATGAATTGGTTGCTTGCTGTTGATCAACGGTGCAAATATACATGTCAGAGTTGGCTAAAGTTTAACTAGACACTTTTTATCCCTTCCTGTTTTTTGTGTCCCCCACCAGCTCAGCCTCCAGGACTGCTGGCTGCACAAGGCCAATGGCGGTATGGTACTGCTCACCTTCTTTATGTGCCGCATCGCCCTCTTCCCCTACATGTACTGGGTGTACGGCCAGCACTACGGCATCCCGCTCTACAGCGTTCCCTTCCACCTGCCGCTGTCCACCAACCTGGGCAACTCGTGCATCCTGGCGCCGCAGGTCTACTGGTTCGTCCTGCTTTGCCGAAAGGGCTACCGTCTGTACCGCCGTAGCCGTAGCCGTACGCCGGACTCGCCTCCTGCGGCTACCGTCACTGACAATTCAAAGGATGATTGATGTCCAGTTCACGATTGCTCGCTCAAGCCGCACACTCAGCTACTAACGCAACTACTTCTGCAGAGGCACTAGTCTGACTTAACACATTTCAAACCCCACCATTGTACTGTAGTACACCAGGACTGCCTGCTCTCTCACAACTCCTGGGCATTTTCCGCACACTTTAACTCCTCTGTTACAAATCTGCTGCCTAAGTGGACCTCTCCACCGATCCGATTCTACTACTGAAGTTTGATGATTTGGGGTTTTTTTCTTTTTTTGGATTTGGCTCTTGCCTGGATCTCGTTGAAGTGCTACACTGCGTCTTTTAAGATTTTCGACACTGAAGAAAGATCACGTTTGCTTGGAGTAAAAGCACTAGAAACTGAAGAAGAGCCTCCGTGGAGAGACATTATCTTATCTCTTACTCCTACTGTGTTTACAGCCTCTGCTGATTTGGAAGGTCTGTTACAGTGTGTGCGAGAGTTGCTGTTACAACAGGTTGTATTTATTTTTATGGTTTTACTGCAATGTGTCAGATAGTTGCATTTCCTCTCCCATGCATTCACTAATCACACTGATAAGAAGGATTAGGAAGAGCGGTGGGTGGAATGCAAATCCAGGCATTATTAGCAGGAATAACTGTGAGGAATACAGGTCACCTCAACCACACTCGAGAGCTAAAACAACTACGTTTGCTAAAACCCCATTAATGTGATAGATTCTGACTTTTCACCCCTGTTTGTTTTGTTTCTAGTTTGTCACAACGACATCAGTTTCCTCTCTGTAACACCCAGCACACTTTTATGGCCCCGGCTCATATGTTTCCAGAAACCATCTCCTTCAACAGGGTGCTAGCTCTGTATGCGCAGTGCATCCCCAGGAATTAACGCTGCACTCATGTTCTTGGGAAACTTCTTTTAACAAAGTTTAACATTTTCAGGAATTCAGTCTGGCAATATGTTCCAATGACAGAGTTGGATAACAGTGGCACCAACACGGCATTACCTCAGCTGTAGGAATCGTTCGTCATTTTCACAAAATTAAGTCATTTCTCATGAACTGCATGGCATAAAACAGCTCCATGTTTTTTTTTTAATTATAGATTCAAGACCTCAAATTAATCACTTTAAGAAAATTAAAGAGCAGATTCCTCTCAATGTCTAAATAATAATGTAAAGCCATGATAGGCAAGATGTGGCCTCCTTTGCAAAATATCATGTATTTGGACTAACCTACACCCAAGTGCAAGGACAGGTGGAGCTTTTGAATTTCTGGTGTGAGGGGTTTGACCCGCTTTTACAGAACAGAGGGAAAGTTAGGTTTGTTGCCACTGACAGATTCACCTTTTGAATCCACAGTCTCTGTTTAGACGACACTGGAGCATTGCAGCTGTGGGGGAAACTTATGGTCAGGAGTTGAGGCTGTTGGAGATTTGTTTTCTCCTGTAAAACGAGAACAGGGACAAACTCAGGGCTGAGGTCAGAGCAATAAGGTGAGAAGTGGCTCATCAAGGCAAACTGAAACAGATTGAAATTTCTGAGCCACAAAACATCAAAGGTATCAGGAGATTATTCCTGTAACAGATCTATAACAATTTAAGAGAAGACATCCAGTAACAGTTTAGTTTCCCTGAGGCTCCAGAAATTTATATGCACTTGTGTATCAGCTGTTGCATTGAGCACTTCACACAGGGCTGTACATACTTCATGTTTTTAGAGATTTACATCATGTTTTAGTTTCATCGCAAAAAAAAATAGTTTTAAAACTGATATCAAGACATGGCAGAGCTGAGAGGACCATTTTTTATCATGCATTATTTTTTTTGTTGGATTCACGGCTGCATAAAGACGTTTATCTTAAAGGCATTTATGAGAGAAAATCAATGCTTCACTTTTGATCTTGAGAATATTATTCCTTCATATCAAAGAGTAAATAGAGGATATTATTTTTCAAATAATTCTGCAGGGTTAGTTTCATACACAATCTAGACCCTGAGGTTAATTTAACTCCTCAGATAATATTCTTGGTCATTCAAGCTTTATAGTGAACTAACTGATTAAATATGCGTTAATGGCCTTTTTTATGTCCTGCAAATTCAATCTATGCAAAAAGAGGCTGCTGCGGTGCATGTATACAACACTAATGTCATATCGAGCTGATCCACGCCTCAGTTTTTCTCTTCATTTTTTGGGACCATTCATTTATTTCTACTGTGCATTTCTACAGGGACTCCACAAATATTTGGTCTCACGATGCATTTTACTTGATTTGGAAGCTGAAAATATTTTGTCCATCTCTCAAATTTACCTCACCGTTGTTTTGATTAACTGAAGTTCATGTCTTGCTGAAAAAAGTGTATATTGCTAATTTAACAATTGCTCTTTAGCATACACAGACAAGTTTACAACTGCAGCTCAGTTTACAAATAGAGTTTTCCTGTTTGGATACTGACTTGACAGGGCTGTCACTTTTTACACTCAGCTAATACTTTTGAATCAATATGAATGAAACTCACTCAGCTTAATCCTTGATTAGGCAAAATTTAAAAAGGCAGCAAACAGTCTTTCTTATGAGTTTTTTTTATGTGTGGTTTTGAATCCAAAATGTATCCACACATTAATTCCTCACATGGTTTTGTGTCATGATCGCTGGTTTCTTCCATTTTGCGTTAAAGCAAGCTGATATTTGCCGAACAGCAGCCACTGAATCAAGTGACAGTTGTGGGATCATTGTAAATGCAAAAACAATGTGTAACAGTAGTGCAAGTCGAGAAAGGTTATAGCAAGACTGCTGAAAAGACCAGTGTGCTGCTGTTGCATTATGGGTTCTGTAGTGTTACTGTGGGGTGGTCTTGCAGTAAGTTTCTGTACTCCACTATGGCAAACACAGTGGTATCTGGTTGGAGGAGCAGTGCAGGGAAGAGGTGATGAGTATTCTTGTCTGTAGACAGACTGTTTCCTGACGAGCAGCGTGAGGATGAGGCAGTCAGGAGAGCGGAGCTGCTGAATGATGGGTTTGTTCGTCTGGTTTGGCTGCGGCCCAGCAGAGTGCAGGCCTCTTTTGTCCAGTGCTGACCAGGCCACTCTCACTGGAAACATCCCAGGCTTTTTGTCCTGCTTTCAGCCAAACTCCCCCACTCTTTTACTGTCCTGTTCACCCTCAGACTCTTGCATCCACTTGTCTCTAGATATTTAATCGTGGTTTTGCATCATAAGTTAATCAGTTTTATTCTTACACTTAACAGCTTCGTCATCAAAAGCAATGGATGGTCACTTAAGTAAACCATTTTTATTTTTGCAGGTCATTCCTTTAAATTGCATATCACCACCTTCTTATCACCTCCCTTCCAGCCTCCATCCTCACATCATTTCTGCTCATGTCTCTCGTTTAACTCAGTCTCTCGGCTGATGTGCTCTGCAGTGATAGAAGAGCAGAGCGAGCCCTCCCTCCTCTCTGCTGCCATCTGTCGTCAGGATTATCTGCTTGTCCACTCAGCAGTTCACAGTTGGGATTAGCAGAACCGGGCGAGCATTTCCTATTAAAACCTTGCATGTGTCCTACGTAGTCGGCCGCCTTCAGATACATATATCTCAGTTTTCAGGCACCATGACCTCAGCCTCCATGAAATACACTGAAACTGACATACAGTGTTGTTTTTTTTAGATTAGATTAATGGTTGAAACAACATTTTTAGTGTCATGCCACAAAACTTTTTGAGGTGAAGTAGTAGTTCCTTAAACTTAAATCAAGCCTGTTTGTGCTTTGCAGAAAATTCCCCCTCTTGACTTTTGCTACAATCACATTTTAGATGTTCTGAAAGTCAGTTTCTGATTTTGACAGGTCTGTTTGACAGTTGAAGAAACTGTCAAATTTGACAGTTCTGTAAATAGCTGTCACATTTGACAGAGAGACGTGGGAACTGTTAGATGGACAAATAGAGGAGATGAGATTTGACTATTAAGATATGAACAGCCGTCTCTGGACTCTGAAATCACGGAATAAACATAGAAAATATGACATTCCTCAATAGATCATAATCATCAAAAGTTCTGCAAATTGCAGCAGCTTGTTACTTAAACAATTTGTTTTTTCCTTTTCATTTGTCCCTTTGGTTATAAAGAAAGGAAAACTGATATATTTGTTTAATTAAACTGTAATTTCTAACTTTAGACAGATGCTAATACCCATTGAATTGACCTGAAGTTCGCCCAGAGCCTGCTACACTGACCCGATTACAGTGTTTAGTTCTTTGCCAAGGGAAGACAAGCCACATTATTTCCATTGCTAGCAGTCAGGATCACTGCGTCATGCAGTTATGTTGCACATAAACAGCATCTGATCCAAAACCTGAGAATCCCTCAGAGAGAATTATAAAAGGTTCGAGGCATGCAGAGTACACATATCTTAACAGGTATTCTTTATCACATGATAGATTCTTAATGTAGAAAGTCTTAAGTTCATCCTCTTTGCTCAGGGTTTGATGAAGTTTGATGAAGATAACGTGTGTGTATAGAGGTTTATTGTAAGATGATGAAGCTGTGAGATTCTGAAGATGATCACATCTAGAATGGTTTCTTTTCTATATGATGTTTTTTTTTTTTCCTTATAGATTTTTCTTCTAACTGCTTTCTGACATGGGTTGTGATACTTTAACTTCTAAGGGTTGGTAAACCAAAGAATGTCCGGCACTTCAGTTCAACACAGTGACTGTAGTGATATAAAGAGAGATCCATTTGACTTTCAGTATTTCAGACATGCTGTCGATGTTGTGACCCACCTTTCATTTAAAAACAGAGCTACCCTCCAGTCTTATCTTCTTTCTTTGGGGCCCAGAGAGTGACCAACTTGTTGGGTTTATGATGGATGTGGTGGACATGTTCAGATTTACCTGCTCTTTAGTTGATTATCCACTAACACGCACCCTACACATTTACGTCTCCTGTATGGGGAAGTGACATTTTAATCCATAATTTTGGCTCATGGGTTGTGAAACTACATAATTATCTTGATAAACTCTTTGCTTTACCCATAACACAAACATTAAAAACCCACCTGCTTTGTATTCCTTGTAGTTTTATGTAATGGATGGAAGTGAATTGTGTGATTTCTGTTACATGGGAACATGGACACCAAAATTAGCTTCTGCTGCACCGTGCTAACGCTGATTAGCATACGCCAACACTATCTGGAGCCATGGGCTGCTTCTCGGTGTAAAGGTTGTAAAGTTCATCCTAACTCGCTATCTAAATTTGTCATATCAAGCTCTAAGCTAACACTAATTTATCTTGACATTTGATATCAAACACACTTATCACACACTTTAAATGATAGTAGGCCCCACGCTAATACTTCAGCACAGAGCGACACTTCATTGAGGCTGCTGCCACTGATCTGTTAGTGTTACTGAAACCAATGACATGGGACTAGTTCCACTTTTTTTCCTCTGTAGATTTCTCAGTTTCTTTATTCTGCATTTTTAAGCTCAAATATGTTCCCAGATATTCTGTTATATTCTAAGATGAATGTGTGTCTGCTGCTCTGAGCATCTGCTGGTAAAACTTGTCAACTTTAAACCATAATAGAACAATGATTGATGTGTTAGCTTTCATTAAGTTCAGCTCCCAGGAGGTTTTGACAGCCCTTCTGTGTCAATGAAAGATGGGAGATGTTGTTGGAGGTTAACACCTTGTCAGACATGCAGATTAAAGAAACTGTCTATGAGGAGAAACATTTAGGAACAGGAGGACATTATAAATGGGACAGGACTTTTACTCCCTCACTGTTAGAGCAAGACACTACTTTTACATTAACATTTTAGTCTAAAATGATGTGAGACATATCATCTGACAGTAAATGGCATGGCAAACAACCATGGCAAATTTTGGTGTCTATGTTCCCATCATTCGTTGTGCTAAACGATGAAGCTGAAGCATATTTAGGTCATACTCATGTTTGGAGTTTCTGTGGATTGTTGAGATGTGAATGCGAATGATAACTTGCATGTGGGATCTCTTCTGCCCCCATGACACTTTTTTTTTTAAATAATTTTGCTGCTTTGTATTCACATATCGGTTCAGGGTTGGTCCCTCTTTCCTGGGCAGTCCAGGATTTGGGCTGGGGGTGGGTTTGGTGATGGGTATCAGGCATTCCCACTGACTTGCTTGACAGTAAATGAAGATTTGTTGAAGGTTTTAAAGTTTGAACAGGAACTAAAAGTTGTGGTCTAATGCCACGTTCATGTCATGTTGGACGTAAATAGGAGCTGATGGATGGAGAGTAACTTTAACTTCATCTTATTCTGGGATTAGACGACACAGTGTCGCCCCTCGGGAACAGAAATGAGCTGTTTTGCCATGTATAGAAAAATCTATGAATCTTTAAACTCCTAATCTCAAAAATAATATGTATGATCCCAGAGTTAATAATAATTACAAGTGGAGTATGTAATGTTTTGCTCAATTGGTGTCAATTACCAAACAGCAGATAATACAGATTGTTAGTAAAAATAATCAAACACATATAATCAGCTCTAACATCTAAAGTGACATCTTCAAACATGTGGCAACAATATTCAGTTTTTCACTTTCTGATATGATGTGAATGCGGCATTAGGCTGATGAAGTGCACAAAAATGACCTTGAAACATACAGATTTTGGATGAGTTCGGGTTTTAAGACGCTGCAAAAAAACAAAACGTGTTGCTGGGACTGATTTTGATCCGTGGACAGTGAACCAAATTTGGTCTCCAGTGCCTTGTGAAAAAATCTATTTGTGATACCCACAAAACTCGGTATGAAAGAGCTAAGCTGGCAGGCAGTGTTTACAGGTTGTGGCTGTATTTATCCTGTTTATTATCATCAGCGTATCTTTAAGGAGAATTACTGTTTCAGTCGTTTTGGTGTTCACAGCAACCATCAAGAAAAGTCTCTTTGTTTTAAAAATCATATTCATATTTTAACTGGTTAAAGCTATTTGAAACAAACTGCTATGCATTTACTGCTAGTTAGAATAAAAGTCGTCCTTTGATTCTGTTGAAATTAAGGCCTTTATATTAATATTTTGTAGTATTTCATATTTTGTAGCATTTAATCTATATTTTCAAATTATCGAGCAAATCCCATAATGTTGTTTTTTTTCTAAATGGATGTGCATCATTTGAGGTTGAAACCCTTTAAAGAGTAGATTTATCGTAGTCTTGAATTTGTTTGCTGTGTTTCTGTTGTTTTAGACCTTTCATCTGTCAGTTTGGTGCATGTGTATGTTTCTGAGATTTGGATTTTAATTCTGACCTGCTGTCCATATCACTCACTGTTCCGCCATCGGTGTGTAACTGACTCAAATGCAGCACCTTCACAACCTTTAACACTTCCTGCCCCACATTATTTTTGATAGCATTCTAATTTTTCATACATATATATCAGATTTGATGCATCTGTCCTTTTTTGTAGCGTGACCTTTTTCGAGGAAATTTCCTATCTGAGAAGAGACTGGACTGTTTTACGAAATAGCTTAAAAGTATTGATATAAGAGGAATTATGTACTGTAGCTGCAACTTGTGAATTCAGAGCACCCCTTTAAAATTCAATAAATATGATTTGATAGACTATTTTGAACAAGCGTCTGTTTTGTTTTCCTTGTTTTGTTATCAGCGTCATCAACGTCCATTAGAAGAAAGTTTTGAGACTCTGAGGAAAATTTGAAGAAACTTAGAAAGAAGACCACCGTCATCATCTGTATCTGCTTTAAATGATCTACATTTTCTTCTCACATGCTTTATATTTCCTCTTTTTTATTTAGTGTGAACAATGACAGAGCACAGAGTCTGTCTGATCATGGTGCCTTCAGGTCATCTTTCAGCTGTAATGTGAGGTCATGGCCACCTGGAGGCGCTGCTGGCTCAAACTGTCAGCTGCTGGAGTGAAGACAATCTTCTGAAGAGAGACATGAATGGTGGTGTGGTGAAGATCATGTGTTTGTCTGAGACTCTTGTTGAAGCTTAAATTTGTTGGATTTTCTAAATTACATATATAATCTCAACTAATGCACCGATGTCTGTGCAAGATTTTTTACAGGAATCATTTAAAACAGAGGCTGCTTCTGACATCCTGAAAGTCAGTCCAAACACAGTAATATTTTATGACTGTGGCAAATACATCAGTGAGGTTGAGACTCTGGACATTAACGCTGGTGGGAATAATCTGACCTGTTCTTTATCAGCCTCTATAAGAAGATGAAGCACAATCATAATCCGTCATTCCAGGTGACTGATGAGGGTTTCTTAAATTTAACAGAAATGGACAAAACACAATAAAATAAGGACATTACAGTTAAAGAAAAAATGCTACAAATATATAAAAGTACATTAAGACATTTGACAATGTGAAGTTTATCAAAGTGGTGAAGGTCTTTTTTTTTTCTTAACTTGATGTTTTAAGTATTGGCAAAGAGTATCCAAGATCAAAGGGTCTTCAGATTTTTAGGTGGTATGTAGGTGGTAAGTTTAGTTCTCACAGCTAAAATCACAGCCTTGATGTGTCTTTAATCAAGAGACTGGAGTAAATGTTTAGACTACATGAAATATTCTTCCCCCCCCCTTGTTTGTGATTTGGTCTTCCTCTTATTTCAGAATGAAATTGGTCAGAGTGTCTTGAAATTGACCCCTAGCAAACTGCAGTCACACTATCAAGTACCACAGTTTTACAAGCAGCAAAGAGGGACAAAAATATTTGAATAATCCAGGCCCCTCCTCCCCATTAGATCTTTTCCCGCCCCCTTTATGTCCCAAAATACAGAGGCGAACCTGTTGCTCCCAAGCTTAGGAGACGCAGACAGCTCAGACAACACTGGGCAGCAGGGGTGAACATTTAGGAAACACATGGTAGACGAACCACCAAAGAGGAAGACGGAACAAAATCGCCTCCCACTTCAACTGGATCCCTTGTAAAGGTTAGTTTGATCATTCCTCAGCTCATGCATCTGAACCTGATCTGCCCGTGCAGTGCGTAATCTCTTTTCCCAAGATGACATTGTGCATGAGTTTTCCATGGTTTATAAATAACAACTGCTCTTACTTTGACCAGATGAGAGGGGAGAGTAAGAGAATACGCACATTGAGAGAAGTCCTCCATGGAGCTTGATGGGACTTTAATGAGTTGCTGCCAAGGAAGGAATCTTCCTGCAACCCCAGTCATCCTTTAAAACCCTTTTGCATCTCCAACTTTGCTGGAAACGGGACATGGAACACTGCAGATATCCTTGAAAGTTGTTCAGAAGGAAAAGATCAGTAGAAAAATTGTTTGGTCAAGAACTCAAACAATTCATTTCATTTTAAGGACGTGAATTGGAAGACAAACTGAAAAAGACAAGAAAGGTAGGAGGTTTGGTTTCTGAGCTCCACACTGACCACCCCATTACTCATTTGACTTGAATCTCAGGGGTGGTGAGGGTCCCTAAAGAAGCCATGGATGTATCCACAGAGAGTGCTCAGGAGGCAATGGTAAGCGAGGCTCTGGTTCAGTTCAAGGCAACGTTGCAAGCTGCCGTCAGGGAGGTGCACGTGGACGTAAGTGCTTTCAAACAGCGCATAGAGCAGAGGATCGAGGAGCTGTACATTTCCAACGGACCCCTGGCCGGGGCGGTGACCAGGCTTCAAGAGGAGAACCTGCAGCTCAGGGCAAAGCTGGAGGCCCTCAGCCGCCTGGTGGAGGGCCTCGCTGGGGTACAGATCGAGAGGAGTCCAGCTGAAGCGAAGGGGGGGAACGTGGAGGACAGTGTAGAGAATGGACATGCACAGATACAGTCCAAGACCCAGGAAGACCAGAGGGGTCTGGTTAACTCCAGAAGATCAGAGAGCAGCCAGTCCAGTCAGTCCACTTCCACATGCTCTGATCCTTCAGGGTCAAGTGGAGGATCAAGCCATGCTGCTGCTGCTCCCAGCAGCTCCCCGGCCCCTCCTCCATGGAGAGCGAAGAGACACGCTGAAATTAACGTGAGTACTCTTTCAACTTAAAAGAATAGTGCAACAAAAGATGGATTCAACATGAACTACATCACTGAATATGTTTGGCTCTAATAGAATTCATGTGTATGAAGGGATGAACAAGAGGTGTAGCTTGCTGTAAAGCTGTGCACAAATCAAAACAAGCCAAAAAATAATGCACCTGGTGTCAACTGTAAAGGACCTTCCTCTAATTTCCACCTACCAACTTGTCACTTGGATCAGGTGATGCTCTACTTTACACAATAATATAAATAATGGAAAGATAATCATTCGATAACATATGTGGGCGGAGTATCAGCTCTTTACAATGCACCACGTTTTGAGTTTCTAATAGAACTACAGGTTTCATTTTACTGAGTAATGTACCAGGAATGTACACTTGCTTGCGTTTTCTCCAAATTTTAGTAACCCTAAACTTTTTTGACAGACAACCATGTGTGTGTTTGTCTGCCCACAGTGTTGGCACCCTCACATCTCATTGCCTTTGTGAAAGATGTAGTTGTGTTTCTCGCTCTGTGCTTCTGTTTGCAAACAACCTCATGTTACTGTACCGCTTGTTCAGCAGACCTACGCTACCATGCCAAGAAACCTCAGCAGCTCTGTCTTTGTGTTTGGAGGAGGGCACTGTTCAGTGTTTGGCTCTGGCACACCTGACGCTGTCCAACCTCCTTTCCTCGGTTAGTTTAGCTTAGCTCTCATTCACAAAGTTGTGTCTATGTCTGGTGTTCGAACGTGTGAATGCACTCTATGATCCCTCCAAATGTCGCTGCATCATCCAACCAGGACTCACCCTGTTCACTGGAACACAGCGGTACATTCAAAAGATCAACCATGCTTATGAACTGAGCTTTCGTGATCACAGAAACCTCCATGTGAGGTGGATAAGAGCATTTGACTTTGTGTGAGGTGCCCAACTAGAATTTGAAGGATCTGCAGTTTGTCAAATATATATTTCTACATCTACTCCTTTCGACATCACCTGCCATTAGTAGATAATATCATATCTAATTTCAATTGCAGACCAATGATGATACCATCTAGAATTATTAACCATGAATATTCAAATCATTACCATCACAGGGATTTTATCCTTAATGCTCCACCACACACACCCACGCTTACACACTCACACCCTTCCCTGCCCCCCCATCTCAGCCCTCTCCTGCTCATGACCCTCCAAAGGGCACATGTATTTTTGGGGTTTGAGATTTGGGACTGAGCTGCAGCTCTTTGGAGCCTCTGCATGCTCAGCGCCACGACTTCCTTCCTTATGTTAAACACACACCGTCTGCACACATGAATGGAGACAGGTACAGATGCAAGGAAGAAAGTCTGAGTGATCAGTTCCCAATCAATATCTGCTGAGATAATGAAGTCCTAAAAGGGATGTATTCTACACTACGTGCCTCTAACAGCCTGCAGTGCACATACTGTGTTGCACTTTCATGATGTAAGTCACACGCACACTCTGAAGACAGAAATATAGACAGATATATAAATAAATCTCTGTCCCCTAATCGCTCAGGAATCTTGCTTCCCAGCCAATTTTGAGTCTCAAATCTCCTAATGGAAAGTTGAATTGCATCTATGTCCCTGTCAATAACACCCCCCGGCCTGAGAGGGACAGCCAGCTGTCCTGTCAAAACGCACACCCTGCCAACATTCCTCCTCTCTGAAATCACCTGGTCTTTTCCCACCCAACTCTGACGTACCACAGTCCGACCCCCCAGGACTAAGATAGCCTTCTGATTCATCAGTTAATCCTCCGCTCCATCATCTCAGTTGACATCATCTTTCCTCAGTATTCTTGAGTTCATCATTTTCCTCGTAACTTTTTCCGATGTAACTTTAGAAATGAAAAGATGACTATTGCGTCTCGTCTCATGTTGCTACCAAGCTAAAGCCGATGCCAAGTACCTGAATATAAGATAAGATATTCCTTTAATCGTCACCTCAGTGGTGAAATTCACATTTCCATTCAAATATGTAGCCTACTGCAGTGCCACGAATGACCACTAGATGCTTGATCCAGAAAATCTCTCATTTTAGTTGTGTTTCTGTCTTCACCAACACCGAGTGAAATATGTGGCTCTTTAGCTGTTAAAGCCTTTGCTATGTTCACCAGCTAGTTGATAACATTGAGTTCTGAGCTGAAAGATGCTAAAACGCTTTGTAGAGCCGAGGGAAATGCAGAGTCAGATCATTCTCTGTGGGTTTGTCACCTTTTATATGACACATTGTAATTTGATCCAATGATACTATAAAAATATTTCTTAGTGCAGCTTGGTCCAAGTGTGTTTGCTTGATAGACAGGCGTCTCCTCCAATCATCTGGTGGCTTTACAGTATGTGTCTACTTTTTAGCTTTGAAGTGAATGGATTTTCAAATCTGAAAAATAAACACTGGTAGAATGTTATTAAAAAAAACCCTCAATACCGTAATACATTATTTTGCTGTGGCTTCTAACAATCAGAATAACTCCTCAGTGGTGATAATCCTTTGGCCAGATTTGTTTTTCTCACCTCTGAAATAATGGACATGCCTGTGTTTGTGTGTTCGTCTCCAACCAAATTATGTTTGCATGTTTCTAAGACAGAGGCAAAGTGATGCGGAGGTAAACCCAGCCAGAGGTTGAAGGGATTAACAGGGTCAGACAGAGTCAGACTGTGAGATCCTACAGGAGCTACCGTGGAGCCCACGGATCACGGCGGTGCTAATCTCCCTCCTGACGACGAGTTGACGGACTGGCTGAAATGGCTTTATTGTGTGGCTGCCAGACCGCTGCGTGTCTCTGGAAAGCAAAAGGCTTGGGGGTGGGAGGCCAAGCTCGAGGCTGAACAGCTCCGGCTAACTCCCTGATTTCCAAAGCATCCATTTGGGGCTATATTGGGACGTAAGAAGAGTGGAGCGGAAACTCTTGCAAAGGGGCTGATTGCAAAATCCAAAATAGCCTCTCGGTGGGAACATGGGTTTGTCAGCCACAGCTGTCATTAAAGGAGATGTTTTCAGCTGTTAACAGCTGAAGATCACACATTCAGTCAGCACACACACAGACAGATTTATCACAGATGATAAAGGCCCAAAATTAATTTTAGCTCCACAGCAGGCTGCAGTCTGAAAGACAAAAGAACCACCTTTGTTTGTTGAGAGCAAATGAATGTTGAACCCAGTGAGTGATGTTGCTGAGGCAAATGTACAAACAGACACAGTTGACTGCATGTCTTACATAGCTCATATACCTTCCTGGGGTGACGGCAAATAGGATTCATTGTACAATTCTTCATTCAGGTTTCTTGTGTTTTAAGATTATTCTTAAAACTAATAAAAACAGTTTGGGGTAGATAAGTAGCCCTCATCCCACCCCTCGGCTTCTTATTGTAAAAGCACCTAAATCGTTGTTCAAGAACTTGAATCACTTAAATAATCTATATAAAACCCACCCTCACTGAACTATTGTTTTCCCACAATAGTCTCTCTTTAAAAGTGAGTCGAGCCAGCGAGCATCATTCCTATCAGAACCATCACAGAGACTATTGTGGAGGAGGAAATGACTTCCTGTGGATCAATGATACTGCTCTAATTGACTGTAATTCAAATTACTATGACATTAACTTGCCAGGAATATGTCATAAGTATCGATCTCTATGAGGTTGTGTGCACACCAAGAAGGTGGATTATATTGTCGCTTTATCACATCAACCCTCGATTAACTTGGTGCATTCCTTCAAAGTTTTGAATGACTCTACCACTGTGTGAATGTCATAGTTTTATTCATGAAAGGACACTAAATAATAAGAATTGCATGTTTTGTCTTTACTGAACAGGGCACTGATGCAAAAGGAGAGAAAAGTGTTGCCCATGTGGCCACGATCGCACAAGAGAATGGGAACCAAGGTAGGCAGATACTCTGAGAAGTTTCCACGCAGGTAACCTGACAGGCTGGACTCACCTTTGGTTGTGTTTGGTTGTGTCTCCTCAGAAAGCTCATCAGTGGATTCTGATGCAGCCCAAACTGCTGAAGCTGGTCCTCAGTCCCACCAGCCGCTCACCGCCACCATGAAACCAAGCCCAGAGTCTTCAGCCTTAACTAACTCTCTTCAGTCCACTGTGGAAACCTCCAACACACCTGGTCAGTTCTTATCATTTTGTTTTAGAATATGTTTTACAATAACGACTGTTGATCAGCGATGCTTAGAAATCTACTGCCATCATCAATTATGGTTTTAGGAGTGTTTTTATTGAGTTTATCTTTTTTCCTTCCAGACCAGGAAGAATCAGGTCTTCTGACCAAACCCCATCATCCCCTCACTGCAATGAAGAAAGCCAGCTCTGAAGCTCCTCAGTCTCCTGCGTTGGCACCCAAAGCAGCAAAAGAAGCTCCAGTAAAATCAGTGGAATCTCCTGCTAAATGTGGTGAGTAGAAAATATGTTTAAATCTGGATCTGAAAATCTCAACTGCTCCTTAATTCTGCTGTTTCTGTTGTGTGATTTTTCAGGTGAGGGAATGTACATGGAGATTTAGACAAAGCTCAAACACAAAGTCTCTTAATTCTATTTGACTTCATTTTATTCAGATTCTCCCTCTTTCAGATGCCGATGAACCTCAACCCCATCTTCCCGTCACTGCCATGATGAGCAAACCTGGTCCAGACGCTCTGATCGCCACCAAGTCTGTCCAGTCTCCTGCATCGGTGCCTAAAGCAGCTGGTCAGTCTCCAGCAGAAGCTCCAGCTGGGGAAGCAGCTTTTATTAGAGGTTCATCTTTTACTTGATGTTATTGTGTACAAACAGGAAGATACTTTTTATTTGTTTATGGTCCTTTCTGGATTTATTCTATTCCATCTTTGCCTGCGCAGGTTCGTCTGGAGTAAAAGAGCTGATTTCCCAGGAGCAGTCAGGTTCTGCATCTCAGGCTTTGCCCCATCTTCCTCTCACAGCTGTGACCAGAAACAGCTCTGAGACTTCGGCTGCATCCAAATTTGATCAGAGTCCTGCTCCTGCACTGAATCCTTCAATACCCGAATCCCCGACCGTAAAGAGAGGCGAATATCCGTTTAGACGCGGTGAGGACGATTTATCTGCTCAAAAGGATCAAAATGAGTGTGACTGGTTAGTTCATGTATGAACAATGACTTTTAGTAAACATGTTGAGAAATAGAGTTTCATGTGCTTTATCTTCATCAGATCAACCCAAACCACACTTGTCTCTCTCTGCCATGAACACATCCAACACAGAGTCTTCATCATCTGCTGTAACAGCTCAGTCTCAAAGTCTTTCAGCATCACAGGACACTGCAGTAAAACCTGGGGAATATCCATTTAAGAGGGGTGAGTTCATCCAGGAACTGTCTCTAAAATAAAGGTCATGACATCAAGGTTTCTTCACTTTTAAAGGCTTTTTTCCTTATTTTTGATTTTCTGTTTCTCAACATTCTCCCCTTTTGCCTCATCTCATCATTTCAGTACCAGTTCTCAAGACACCCAGTCCCAGTCTGAAGAGAAGTGTGAGCTTTCCACAGCCTGCAGGTAAAATAAAGTAAACCCTCATTAGGCCTGTGTGTTCACAAATCTGCTCTATGTACAAAGCAGCTTTTCTTCATGTTTGTTCTTGTCTCTTTTTTAATCTATCTCATGTCTCTTCTTTTTGTGTTTCTGCAGAAAAATTACTTCCCTCCAAATCAATCATAAAATCTGGTTTCTCACCTAATCTGGAGAAGTAAGTCATCATGAATCATGTTTTATAGCAGAGTTAACTCACTTACTGTGAGATTGATGTGGTGTTTTGTCCATTTGCAGCCTTTTGGCAGCTTTGCTCCAAATGTATTTCTGACTTTTGTTCACTGTTTTCTCCACAGGAAGGTGAACAAGACCGGGGGAGTTGAGTTTAAGCAAGATTTGATGAAATCACAAACGCTTCCACGCTCCAATGGGGCTCAGGCCAAACGGGCCCTTTTTGAGAGGATGAACTCAGAGCCCACAAAGTAAGTGCATTTAAAACATTTTCCATTTCATCCTAATCCATATCTGTGGTCCCAGATATCAATGAGTCATATTTCTCTTGAATAGACCAAAGGACTCCAAGCCTAAACTGAAGCGCTCTCAGAGTTTTGGGGTGTCCAGTGCCAGCGGTATAAAACAGATCCTCTTGGAGTGGTGCCGCTCAAAAACCATCGGCTATCAGGTATCTGTCATATGATATTATACTGTGTGCATATTCACTCAATAACACTCTTTGAAGCAGTTGTTGACGTATTTTTTCAGAAAAATCAGAAGAATCTCTCCAACCACTAGGTCCATTCAGGAGCTGTTTTATAGCATTTCATCGTCTCTGATAATCGTCATCAGCAGATGGAGATGTCAGAGACTTGTATATTGTTTTCTGAGCACTTCACCTCTCGTCCATATTGGCTTCAAAGCTGACGTTCAACAGTTTGACTTTTGAAAACATACGTTTTTACTAGTCATCCTGGAGCTTTTGATCATATCACACGATCCTCATCAGTGGATGAACTTTGCCCAGTTGTCATTGTGAGAATAAATGGAAATTTGAACATCTTAACTTTTCTGACAGCCAGCAACAGTGTGAACAAGAATACTTTATTCAGTGTTTGAAATACTGTCATTGTCAAAAAGATTTAACATGTTTCCATTAACATCTCTCTCCCAGAACATAGACATCCAGAACTTCTCGTCCAGCTGGAGCGATGGGATGGCTTTTTGTGCTCTGGTCCACTCTTTCTTCCCTCTGGAGTTTGATTACAACACACTGGACTCTGCAAACCGCAAACACAACCTCCAGCTGGCCTTCACCACCGCAGAGTAAGCTGGCTAGAACAGACTGAGTGAGTGAGCAAGCGAGCAAGTGAGTGAGTGAGTGAGCGAGTGAGTGAATGTGAACGTGTGAGTGTGTGTACTTGTATACTAAAATTAGAGGTATTCTAACCAAGGTGATATTTTTAGAAGGTACCACAGTTTGGTTGGAGGGAGGGACAATGATAAATAGAAATATGGGTTTGTACAACACAGGCAGAATTTACAATAAAGCAAGACAACTTCACTTTTGCTGAATGGGCGCTGTCAGAAAAATTGTAAATGCCAAGTAGGAAATAAAGTAAATAAAGTCAAATGAGGAGAGAGAGGGGAATTTACATGGAACAAAGGTCTCTGGACAGGATCTGAACTGGGGACTTGCCATCACAGTATGTTGCAACAACCTCAAAGACACCAGGGCTCAACTAAACATCTGGCTCAAAGCGGCTGACGACAGCTATAGCCAACATCATGCTATCATGTCAGGTGAAGTAAAGCTGTATCCACACAAACCCTGAACTGAATGAAGCGAAGCTGTTTTAGTGCTTTTATTGCTAGTGAATTAATTTTCATTTGTTGTGCTGTAGAGGTGCTGGTAGTGACTGGAGTCTTGACTTGGAGTCTAGTCGGGATCTTCAGAGACAGAGAGACATTCAGACTAGTGTTCAAACTGCAGGTCTGCGGGAGGCAGCACGTGTTTGGATGTGTTTTGAATGATTGTACCTTTATGTCAGCATTTCTTTTTTCTGTCAGTGGAAATACACGGATCCCTTAGTTGCACTACTTTAAATATTATTCATCTTTACTGTAATTGTACTTTTGTGTTTCAGGAAGCAGGCTGACTGTCTCCGTCTGATCGAGGTGGAGGACATGATGGAGATGGGGGACAAGCCTGACCCCATGTGCGTGTTTACATACGTCCAGTCCCTCTACAACCACCTGAAGCAGTTTGAATAACTCTGTATCAGAGTAGATCACAAAACCTAGATGTTGTTAACCACAGTTTGTCATGAACACTTTGAATGAGTGAACTAATGTGGAGGCCAGAATCAGTCAATAGGAAACCACTGTTTGAATCACATAATGTTTTTCTCATAAATATATTGATCAGTTTTTCTGATCTACTGATCTATGCTGTATATCTATATTCACCAGTTTACCATGTTCTTGAGAATTTATAGTGCACTGACACAGATTCTTAAAATGCAGCTTCTTGTGACTTTTTTTTGACGTGTGTTGCTATAATGTTGCTGTATTTACCAAAGGGAGGTTGGTTTTTGTGTAGTTCTCAAATCAGTAACAATGCTGTAATCACAGATGGGAAGATCACCTCACCAAGAAATAAAAATAGTTTGAAATAGCTGCTGTTGCTCCGTCAGTGTTTGGGAACATGAGCAAACCAAAGAGGTAAGAACCAGTGCAGAGATGCTCCAGTAACAATAAACTGGAGTCCTGCCTGAGTTGAGTCTTGTAATGTGACAAAATAAAGCAATTTTCTAATATTTTTCATTTTTAATGTGAATGTTTTACATGTTAATGGTAAATTCAGGTCAGTCAGACGAGATGGTCGTGATACTAGTTTGTGTGACACAAGCTGAGATTGCAGGTACTTCTAAATGCAGTTTTTATACTATTAGAAAATTCAGTATTGATTATAAATCTGAATGTAATTCAGTGTAAGGAAAACAAAAACATCCATTCTTTGGTCATGTTAGGACATTTGAGCAAACTCCATCTGCTGAGGAAGCCATGAGATGTGGTTGAAAGCTCAGAAAAAAGCAGTTATCGGACCTCAGTGGTGGAATGAAACTAAGTTTGAGTTTACTAAATTTGAGTTAAAATGCCACTTTGTACTTACAACTTTAGTTGTTTACAAATTAATTTTCTTGCAAACAATACATAGGAAGAGCTTATGAAATGTTTTGTTACAAATTAAGCCACCCAGCAGTTTATACAAGTACAGCTGAACCAATTAATTAATTAGTCGATTGACAGAAAATTAATTGGCAATCTCAAAAATTGATCTAAATCTACTGAAAACCCAATGTGAGTAATGCAAAATGAGAGATGCTGACATGTTTATGATGATGTGATTTTAGATATGACAACAAAGGGGATGATGTGGGAAACCAGATTATGTATCGTCTGTGACTGACCAATAATCAATTTGCTAAGTCCTTGAAGGGCCCACACACACTCAGGTGGAGAACCCAACCCAAAATATGTGGATGGATGGATTGGTTGATATTTTATGTTGCTTTTTGGTTGCAGTGGCAAAAAACACTTTTGAAAAATGTAGGTTTTCTTGCAAACTGTATCAGATATGGGTTCATTAAATGGAGTGTACATTGCCATCTGCTGGCGGAATATATGTAGTGCAAAAGTCCACTGAACTAAACTACGCTTTTTAAATTATTTCTTAAATTATTTTCTTTATCTTTACTATTATAAAACCCACGTGTTTTCTTAGATAATGCAATACGTTAGTCTAAGAGAGAGATTAAATTTTGAGGGCTCATATTCATCTTTGAGAGAAGTTTAAAAGCAGATTAGAGCAAAAAAAAAAAATCTGCAGAAAAGTTTAATTATGGTGCGTTTACGGCACCAAAGTAGTTAGACATAAACTGGGAGAAAATCACCTGGTTGCTTTGAGCTATCACATTGTTCTAAGTCATTTCTTATTATTTAAATATTTTCTGTTAAAGGACAAATAAAAAAAACTCGATAAACAAAAGACGGCAGCTGAATAAAGTTTTGTCATCTAAAAGAAAATAGAAGGGTTGTTAACTCGGATTTACGATATTTTTTCAGGGTCATGAACGCAGCGCTTCCATTGACCAGCATCTCTTCCGGTAGATGAGGTCAACTTTTCCCCAGATCCGCCATTTCAGTCCCGGAGTTTCTTGTTGCACATTAGTTTGGATTTATTTTTATTTGTGTCATTTTAACGCTCGAGCTGTCGACTGTCGGGTTTTGTGGGTCAACAGAAGTTCCTTCAACTCAAACGCCGTAAATTTACCGGAGGAAGTTGTTTTATTATTGTGTTTTTTTCAAGGGGGGCGGCGTTAGTCAACCAAAGTTTTGTATGAGTTGCGGATAAGAAGAGGCCTCAAGCCTCGGACAGGATTTCACAACCATGGCCGGTAATTTTGATGCCGAAGACCGGGCTAGCTGGTACTGGGGGCGGCTGAGTCGTCAGGAGGCGGTTTCTCTCCTACAGGGACAGAGACACGGTGTTTTCCTGGTGAGAGACTCGATCACCAGCCCGGGGGACTACGTGCTGTCCGTGTCAGAAAACTCCAAAGTGTCCCATTATATAATCAACAGCATCAGTAACAACCGGCAGTCCGGCACAGGTGAGCTTGACCTGGTTAACACCTGAGACTGTGACACACGTTCACCTGGTACTAACGTGATTATATTTCATTTTATCCCTGCTTTGCTAGGATTTAGTCCCTCTCTCTGCTTCAGCCACGCCAAACCCCCATTACGAATCGTCCAATTTAACTTAAAACCATACATCTGAACATATACCCGCCCTTTGTCACAGAAGTTTAAGTATTTCTTGTGTTTTAGGAAGGGTTTCTCAAAATCCGCAAACCGTTTTTAAAATAATATTAACGCTTTTATACAGAAACGAGAACTTTTACTTGTGGTTTAACGTTAACGCTGCTCGCTTCCGCCCAGTATTTTGGAGCATGTAGCATTAGCTAACTGCTAAGCTAACTGCTTAGCTAATGTGGGCAGAAGAGAAGAGTCTGTTGCTTTATTGCGGCTAATCCTCGGGTATCAGCTGAACCTGATTATTTAAAGGAAATCATAAGTAAGTTAACGCCAATGTACAAATTGTGTGCTTTCTGAAGGGGTAACGTGAAGTTAAGTTGGCTACTTTTTGAATGGAGTTTGGTGATTAGCTAGCTAGCCACCAACAACCAGACTTTATCCATTCAGCCAGTACTTGGGATCATGTAATCTTTCCCGGCTGAGGGTTGAGGTGGTGTTTTGTCCCTGTGGAGGCAGCAGGTAGATCAGCAGCAGTGAAGGTGGCAGAGCTGCTCCTGCAGGGATTGAATGGGACTGAATGGGTTTGAATGGGACTGGCCAGGCTGGGCTGTCACTACTGGAGGATGACTGGCCAGATTGGCGTTTCAGGAATGTCTGTGATCCTGCCCTGTTGCTCATACATAGCCCTGCTCACAGGTCTGCCGCTGTGCCTGGAGCTCTTTGTCCTTTCTGGGCTTCCTTTGCATTGGGTCATTTTTATCTGTCTCCTTACAATGAATCCTAAATTGTTGGGCCATTATGGCAGCTATATTATCCCAATCTGTTAGAGAAAGCATGAAAGATGTTTTAAGGAACAGTGGTCACATTTCTTTTAAAATCGCAAGCCAGTAAAAATTGACTTATTGCATGAACATATAAAATGATGTGTGCTAGTGCCAAGCCATTTTGTTCTACATTTTTATAAGATCAGATAATACGATAGTATAGATTTATCGATCTGTGGAGATTTTGCAGTTTGGTTGACTGTCTTTTTAATATCTCTGGTTGTGTTTGGCCTTTGTGGACACTGCTGCAAATCAACAAGTAGGATTACTTTATGCAATATTGGATTCACAGGATACATGACTGTCATTATCTTTGGTTTTCATGCATTTAAATTGGCTGAATAATCAATCGAAATATTATCAATATTGCATGAGCTGCAGTTTTTAGATAAAGGTAAAATGGGTCACATTTTAAATGAAGCATTGTGGTCCTACAGAGACCTGCAATTCATATCCTCCAGACATAAACTTATTTGGTACAGACCTCAGCAAAAATCACATATTATTTAGTTGTTTGTTTGTGAAAATTAAATGCAAATATTACATTCCCACTAGAATTATGATTCATATTTCATTCACAATATCTGTCAAAATAGTCACAATATGATTTTTCTTTTTCGCTGAATTTGCTCAAACCGAACACTGAGCATTATAAATGGTTTCTCATTCAATTCCATAAAGATTTAATATATGGTGGTTTACATCAGCCTCATTAGGGACTGTATGCTGGAGCCTCAACATCCCCTTAAATGTCTTGTCTGCTGTGTGAATACAAAGTTGGAACAGCCAGTAACTGTGGCTGTTGTTGATCTGTCCAAAGACACTGGTCTTTATTTAGTTGTGGATTTGATTGTTTGTGTTATGTTTTACCTTCGCCCAACTAACAAAGTCGCCTTTCCTCTGCCAGGTTTGGCTCCTCCTCGGTTTCGGATTGGGGATCAGGAGTTTGAGGCTCTGCCGGCCCTGCTAGAGTTTTATAAGATCCACTACCTGGACACCACCACACTCATAGAGCCCATAAGCAAGGCCAAGCACACGGGATTCATCAGCTCCTCTGCTGGCGTCCCACAGCAGCCCGAGGAGGCCGAGTTCGTACGGGCGCTTTTTGACTTCCCTGGAAACGATGAGGAGGACCTCCCCTTCCGCAAGGGGGACATCCTGCGTGTGCTGGAGAAGCCGGAGGAGCAATGGTGGAATGCTGCTAACCAGGAGGGCAGAGCTGGAATGATCCCTGTGCCCTACGTGGAGAAGTACCGGCCTGCCTCGCCCACTGCTGCCGGCCTGGGTCCCCCTGTTGTGGGGACTGGACAGGGGGGGCATGTTGGAGGGGTCGCGGGCAGCACCGACGGAACGGGGGTCCCTCAGCCTAACCCTCTGGGGGACCCAGGCCAGTACGCTCAGCCTGTGGTCAACGCCCAGCTCCCTAACCTACAGAATGGGCCCGTCTATGCCCGAGCCATTCAGAAGAGGGTGCCCAACGCCTACGACAAGACGGCGCTCGCTCTGGAGGTAACATGCCCACCCACCACTCATTTTCTCCAAGGCTGTTCTTCTATTCACTGCCAACCTCTTTTGCCTCTCTCTGTTTTCTTCTTTTGGGTCTCAGCTGAGGCTGTGTAGATTGTCCTCATTGTTAATGGCTTACTCATGCATGTGAGCATGCACACAAAGTATCTTTACAAATGCTAGCTGACAGTGCACATGAAGACACTCACAGCGGAGATGGCTCTATAGAGAAAGACGGAAACAGATCCTTTACAGTGGCCTCTCTTTATGTTCACGATGTGGCCCACTGGATTAATGGGAGTGTTACATTGTACATTCATCACCGCTGAAGCCCAATGAAACAAGCACGTTGTTTTTACTTGTTTACTTGGAACATATAAATAAACAGTGTTCAGATTAGTAAATAAAATGCAGACAATATCGGAGGTTAATAAAGACAGTTTGACATCCGACAAGCCGAGCCTGATAACTCACAGCTCAAAGACTTTATAGGTTCACGTTTGCAAAAAAATGTTGATGCATTTTGTCCTTAGTGGCCAAAAGCAGCTCGTCATTAGTTGTCACACTGAAACATTTTTGCATGTGAATATCTGCTGATATGCTCGCTTGTGGTAGCTTCTTTATAGGACACCACTTTATTATATTGGTGGTGGTGGTGGGTTTTTTTTTCCAACGCCTCCTTCTCCCAACTTGTTTCCATCCGTGATATGACAGTGATTCTGTATTAACCTGGAAGGCTCAGGAAATAAAATAAAGTAGAATAATTGATCAATCTATACAGTCTACCTTTGGGAAAGTGCTGATTTGGTACCAACTTTCAGCACAGCCAGCTCTTAAATTCCCCAGCTGTCAGTTGTGGGGCTCATGTGTTCTCTGTGCAGTCCAGTTTATTTGAGTCTTCTCAAGAAACACAGGCGCCACCATTTTGTTTGAAATAACAAGAGTGGGAGAAGGTGTGTGTGTGTGAGCTTCTGTGTGAGATAAAGCAGACTAGATGACACTTCAGTGTTTACAAACCTCTGCTGCTGTTAAAATAGGTCACAATATATTGGTGCAGCCTGCCAAAGTATGAACTGTAGGAAAATGAGTGCAGTCAAGATTCACAGCGCTGTACACAATGCTCTCACTGTAGATAAGGACTAGCAATTATTCTGCAATTTCCAGCTGGCAGTGTTATTTTGAAATCAAATCCTATTTAAAGTGCATTGTTTGCAGAACAGTTTAAAACCTGGAATTACAACATCCGGTGAGCTCTATTTGCCGTAATTTACTTCTTCTTTACATCTACCTCACAACATAGAAAAAAATGCTGTTGTATAGATTGTTCTCAGTCAATTTACAACTCTTCAGTGTGTGTGTGTCTTTGATTGTAATGAAAAATGGCACTTGCTCCGAGCTACCACAGCTTGCATTTTGACTGAACATGATGTTGAGATGGATGTGTCACTCAGAATTGATTAACCAGAACAAAACAAAAAAGTCTCTCCTCCGTAAACAAAAACTGACACTGTTCCTGTATATCAGTCAAACTAGGGTGTCTGTTTGTGGGTTTGCTGTTGTAATGATGAAGATGGGTCACTCAATTTTATGTCAATACAGTTTTTTCTGTGGGCTTTATAGAATTTTAGTCCGACACTGTGCTTGCATTGATTGATTCTACTTGCATGAACAGATCCTCCCAGTTTAAATGGAGCTTAGAGAGAAAAAGTGTGTTTGTTTTTTGTTGTATTCTCGCATTTATCTTTTTTTTTTGTCATTTGACAGGTGGGAGACATGGTAAAAGTGACCAAGATCAACGTGAACGGCCAGTGGGAGGGTGAGTGTAAGGGCAAACGCGGCCACTTTCCCTTCACCCACGTCCGACTGTTGGAACAACATCATCCTGATGACGAGAGCTGAGAAACACACGCACTCCCATCACCTCGACAGTGTCCAGCACATCCCTTCTCCTTCGGTCATTTTGTCATGCTCGGAAAGAAAAAGATTTATACAAGCACACAGTATATGAACCTTTGAGCTAAACTGGTCAAGCACTCCCGACCCTGCAAATGCAACATGTGTTGGGTGATTTTACCTAATGTCATTTTGAAGAGTTTACACTAAGGTCAGACTGATATCGGTTAGCTGCCACTGTCGGCTTCCTCAGAATACAAATTCTCTCAGATAGATGGCAGCATTCATTGGCTTGATATTTATTAATTCTACAATTTAAAGGAACACACTTGTGTTGTCTTACCCGAATCACATGGGAAGATCATCAGTTTCATCTCTGTGCATCCAGTACAGAGATGAGTGTGGTAGCTTCATTTACTTTTTGTATAATGTTCATTGTAGGGCTGTAGCGAATAGTTCAAAGCTTTATTCAGAACTTTTACATTCAGACTCTAAGTCAACATTCAAAAGAGCATATGATTGTGATGTTTATTGCAACTTCAGCTGCTCACTCAACAGATTGAACAAGACGAGTTATATTCATTAAAGAAAGTTGATTCAATAACAGAAAGACAAACTAATTTAATCCGATGAATCACATGATGACAGACTTTTGAGGCTTCATTCAAAAACCTCAGTAGAAGCTTTGGTTGTTAAAAAAATGACTTTCAGTACAGCCCTAGTTTACTGAACATCTATAGAAACAAGATGCTGTTTTAGGGTGTTTTCACACCTAACAGGTTCGGTTCAGACAAGCTCTGGTGCGTTCCCTTGTTCGGTTCGGTTCATTTTGGCTGGTGTGAAGCTGTTAATCAAACACTTTCAAGAGACTCCTTGAAAAACAGGACTCTAGTCGGTTTCCAAGCCAACTGTGATACAGTTTGTTTGTGGTGTGAAAACAAAGCAGACAAACAACAGGATTTTGTGATAGTAGGTGTGAATTTTATCATGAATTCAAAGCTAAACTAATATTAAATCCATCTGCTGACTGGGAACTGTGAAGATGGTCTAAGTGAAAAAATAATTACACAAGATAATCTGATAAACGTGGTAACACTTGAATCCTCTGTGTGTTTTAGCACGTCTTCATTACAAAGTGATGAAACATAACAGCCACACAGTCAACATCCCGCTGTAATGTTACAGCACATGATGTCTCTTTGTCATGCTGCTTCTACCTATCAGGCATTATGTCTAACACATATGGTCCATAATGATTCTTACGGACATTTATTTCTTCGGTCCAGACCGAATGAACTAAACTAAAGGTGTGAACGTTTCCTTCAGCACAGTTGGAGTTGTTTCTTGATCAACAACCAATAAATGCAGTGATCGCAGGCGGCATCTTAGTAGAAGCTACTAACCTTAAAAGTTTAAAATTTAATCAGTTTTGAATGGAATAAATAGTTCTGGGAATTGTCATGTTTAAATATTATTGGCAAAATGTCAGTTTCAGACGGTTTTGATCCACAATCAGCCCTATCAGGCGCCAGTAACCGATATCAGTCGAGCCCTAGTTTACACACCTCCAGTCCAGTATTGAAGTCTGCACCACACACACACACACACACACAGCAGAGTCAACCTACTCTTCCCTTCCTGCAGCGTCTGTGTATCCCCACCCACTACATTTTATTCATACACAGAAGGGGAAAAAATCGATTGCACACAGGAGACAAAACACTCAGCTTCTGAATCACTGAGTTCTTGTCGTGCTAGACTGTGAACCTCGGAGTGAAATGAGCAAAGACGTTTCCTCATGACTCTGTCTTGTGGAGAAGGACGGTCCTCCTCGCCAAGACGACTTCACCAACTTATTACATCCCACACTACAAACCAAGTCCTCTTTTTTTGTACTAAAAGTGGAAAATATTATGATAGAATTGACTATATATATACACACCTTACATGCTAAATACTGTAAACATTTTTTTCCTTCTTTATATTTGATCTTCTTTTACTTTGTTACCAGAGACTGTATGCCTATTACTTTATGTTCCTCTTTTGAAACACTATTCAGCGCCAACATGGACGACTTCTAATGCAGCAGTGTGAAAGAACAAAATAAGCACCCTTTCAAGGAGGAGGAAGAAGAGCTCCCCTGAGGCTGTTTTAGAAGATGAGAGGAGAAAGGTTGAGGGATTTTATTTTTGTCTTCCAGCAGGCTTTTTATGACATTGTCATCCAAAGATGCTTTTTGGATAAAATCCACTCTAAAACACTAATGCCATTGCATTTTCATGTATAACTGGTAAAACAGACATTGTGTCACTTTAATGTGCTGTGATGGCCATTTTCTGCAGGTTTTTTGTTTATCATCAGCTTGTTCCACATTCGATACACATGCTATTATGACACATAAAGCTTTTATAAACACATAGACCCACTGAGCATTATGTGAATATAAAAAAAATAAAAAGTCTCTTACTGTAGGAACTTTGTTCTCCTAAGCTAAATGTCACTTTCAGACATCCTGTCTCAGAATGCACCCTTCGATCGTTTCCTCAAAAGCAGGCAGATCACCAATTGAGATGTCCCCCCAAAAAATTACCCCCGTTGTTACTCTGGGTAACATAATGAACACTAATTAGGTGGCTTGCAAATGGTTTTAAAATGCAGTAAACAGTGATGAGTAACACTGTTACAACACTGTTTTCTAAGACAAAAATCATCATTGTGGTCATTGTTGTGTGTTCATGTATTATAGCAAACTAAGATTGGGTTGTACCTTTTATTTATCTATTTTCTCCTGATACATGAATGCAATAGATGCGTCTTCTGTGCTACCAGTGCTAAACTACAGCAGGAACATGGCGAGTGACAAACCCCAGCTGCACACTGAAGTAGTTTGTTGTCAGTCACCAGGGAGGGTCTGCAGAGTTGCATCCTCTCTACCTCATGTCTGCTGTTGGAGAAGGTGAGGCGTGTTAGTAGGAACTTACAGGCCTGAAGCTGAAGCCTCCATCACTCAGTCAGTATTGTTTGATATTTTAAAATGAACAGCACACAGCAATACATTTTGTCTTTGTGCTTTTCCAAATCACGAGTTTAACCATGTCCTGGGGTCAGACGTGTAAACAGTGCCTATGCATAAAAATCATTAATGCATCACTTCCTATAGTATTTATAATAAAGGCTGTATGGTGAGATGATGTACATCTAGCACATCAATCAAAATAACATGGTCTTCTGAGGGAGGATATGGTAAGTGGAAAGTGGTAGATGGAAAAATAATCTTTGGCCTAAGCAACTTCTGTATCTATATTATAGATGCAATTATATTTAATTCCTTTGGTGTTGTCCATGTGCTTCAAATGATTCCAGCTGTGTGGTGTTGGAGAACTTTGCAAATGTAACTGAAATTTGGTGAAATTGTTCTATTCTGCTGGGTTTTTTTCAATGTCTTAAGACAGATGGAGCAAATAAGAGGTGTTGATTTGCAAATATTGACAGATGGGTCTGTCGTGTCCAGTTAGAGTGAACTGTGGGAGCACAAAATCTAAAAGAGTGCAGATGCATATTTCTGCATTTGTATGAACACAGTTTGTTTTTAACCTCTACAGAATTTTTATGCATCTGGCCCCTGATATCCTGAAATGTAGTCTTGAGTTTACAGTGTGTTTATAAATTGTGAAATTTTCCCTCCATTTTTTTGTTATTGACACTCAAATTTAATGAAAATTATTTTTTGTATGCCACATTATTGCCATATTTTTATTACCATAATGTGTTTATTAAGAATTTTGAGCCACACTTGTGGGTCATATACAGCTCTGTGTATATTAATAAACACATGCAATAGTTCTAAGCCCCCATATTTTATGTTTCTTTAAGGTGAAATATTTGTGCACAGCAAAGCACATTTCATTTTTATGTGGGTATATAGGTGACCAATCAACACTGAATGTTTGTGACAACAGTCCAATTATATTATCTGTTGTATAATTTGTAATGACAAACATACAAATCTCTAAACTGAAAATGCAAAATGTGATCAAGTGTAGTTATTTTTGCATAATTTTACATCAATTGGATATTAAAAAGATGAAGTTTTAATGGTGGTTGTTGCTTCTGCCACATTTCTTTGAATAGAAAAGTGATTGTGTTTCACAGACTGGTTTGTCCATTCTCATGTTTTTTAGTGTGTTTTAATCCCACTTTTCCTATTTGTTGTAATGCCTTTATGCAAAGTGTTAATTGGGTATTGCATTCAGATTCATGACACTGAACTCCCACTGATTGTTGCCTCTGAGAGAACATATTCTCATCATGGCATTATTGTAACCCAGCTGTGCCACAGCAGTTAAAGACCAATGAATAAAATGGTTTTTTTAGAAGATACCACTGATGTTCCTATAATGTGCACCTTATCTCCTCTACAGCTCAAGAAAAAAAAAACATTCATGTCTCTTCATGCCAAATAATGTTTAATTTTTGTTTTAGTTGCAATGATCATATATTTTTTACTTTTGTGCCATTTCACCCTGACTTTGAAGAGGACTGGATCAGGCAAAAATAGGATTTTTTTTAAAGAGTACAAAGTGTCAAAGTGTTATGAAAATATATTATTTGAAGTTCAAATAGACCTTTTTTATTTTCTGTAGCATGTAATGTGTTAATATACCTAGTCAATAAAAATGTACCAGGCTGTCACTTTGGGCTTTACATTATGTCTCCATATGGTGTGAAGTTATTCCATTTAATTAAATTCAGTGTTTGTTGTCAATGTTGAATTGGTTTAGTTTGCAATGAGTCTCAGTCTGCTTCCATCAAATACAGAACATTTGTCTCATGAACTCCCAGAACAGATTAGTGGTCTAACAATCTAGTAAACCATTATAACATTGCAGTTAAATACAAAAATGAAGAAATTGAAAGAAGTGATTTGCAGCCTCAGGTTAAATGAAGGTATGATCCTGATCTATATTGTGGTTTTCATTTTATACTGAATATTACTATGATACAATAGATAGTACATACTACATGATTAGTATGTATAATGTATATATTATAGTTAAGTAGGTTTTTATCAGTTAGAAAATGATCGGGAGCTTACAAGACAGCCTTATATTTGATACTTGTAATCTACATTTTAATTATATTTACTTCAAAGTAAATAATATTGAGCAACTTTAACAGTAAAAAAAATACCCTTTTTAAAAAAAAACCCAACAACAACTACATTTTAAAATATTTCTATTTCAACTAAACTAAGAAGAAATTATTCAGGCATCACATCAGGGGTTGATTTCAACCTAATTCCGGTTATTGATGTCGCATTTTTAGTAAGACGAAGTTCCCAAATACAATGAGACAGTGCGACTATGGCCATAATAATAAGTTAAAATATTAAAATAAATGCGTATTTGTGGTTTTAGTATATATGCCGAATTGAAGAGTTACTATAACTGAATAAAAATAAATAATCATCGGGATGTTAAATGCACTGAGAAGTCACTTTACACTGGATGTTTGAATTGAGTTTAACGGGATAATCTTGGCAGGAGGGTGGAGGCGTCGATGAAGACTCGCTGCGTCGGTTCCCCGGATGGAGTCTGGACGCCATCTTTACGCCAGCGCTACCGGTGGGTCTTCGGTTCAGCGGAGCGTCGGTGCTGTTGCTGATCCACCGCCAGGAATCGCCGATAATCCTCCCTTCGCACCGGGACGCCACGAAGAGTCCCCAACACCCGAGCACCATGGCGGATCGAGAGAACCTGGTGTACCAGGCGAAACTGGCCGAACAGGCGGAGAGATATGACGGTAAGTGCCCCCTCAGGCTCCCGGCGCAGGGGGGGTTGGAGACGCAGGTGAAGCCGTTCACATGGATCTGTTGGGTGAGAGACAAAATGGCGGAGATTTCTTTTAGCAGAATGAATCAGTAAATGTTTAAATTAATCGTTTTGGGGCCACGTAAAAAGCACGATTTTGCTAAATGAGCTCTGGTCGAGAATTAGCTCTTGTTAAGCGTTGAGCTAAGCTAAGCGATAGTTAGCTAACACTGTCTAAATTGCTAACTAGCTGGTTAGCCTTTCTTTAGCCTGGACACGCGTCACGCCAAACTCCATTCAAAAAACACAGCAAACATCCGCACCGCATCAAACACGACTTGTGCCCCCATTTGAATCTTCAGAGTCTGATCCCACAAGCAACAGCGTCGGTTTTAAAATTATATATAAAATGCGGCACTGTTCATGCTAACGATCCGCCCCCAGCGAGTGTTTTGGATGGAGAAGCCTGGTCCAGCCTGGCAAAGCAGTTAAAGCCAATGGGAAAGTTAAATTTGATTAAGTTCTTTATATCATGTTTCTTGTAAGCCGAATTGAAGAGTGACATTAGTCGTTTACAGTAATGTGTTTGTGCTGAATGGATGAATTATTTAAATGTAGTTAAAGCGACATTAAAGTTAAAAAACTCTAAAGCGTGAAGAAGTTGCTGCTTTAATGAGGCCTGTGTATTGATTGATAGATGTTGCGCCAATGGCGTATAAGAATAGGCGGGGCAGAGAGTAATGCTGCAATGTGATTGGTGGCTGAGCAACAATCTCAGTCAGAAGTTTAGCTTGAGCCAACTTTTCTTTGCAGTCAATCAGCTGGAAGTTACCAAAGCAAAGATTACTCAGCTCTTCATTAGCAGATGCACAGTGTAGTTAGTTTACCTCTATAATAAATACAAATCTTGCTCACTGAGACTTTATCAGTGTGGTTTAACATGCTCTATTTCTTTGGCGCTTACTTGAGTTATCTTCTCAACAGACAGTGCTGAAATGCTCCTATTTTGCCAATAGAAAAGCAAATGGAGTGAGATGAGACACTGCACCATAGCATGATCAAATATTTGAGTAATAAAATTCATGTATTGCAAATTGCAGGCATGTTGCATCAACTGCTCCTGTGAGCCCGGCATTTGTGTTAAAAGAGCCATTTTATAGAGGGGTCAAGTGTTCACAGCTGCTCACAACAGCAGATCCTTTATTGTTTAACGCGACACAGCAAGACACTGACTGCACATTGTGTTGCATCATTTTATGCCCATTAGACATCTACATGAGTAGGCTACTGGCGGAGTATTGGGGAACAGTATCTTTAGTAGGAAAAACACACTGCAGGTGTGATAACAACAAGAAGCCAATGAAAGTCTGAAGCCAAGTCTTAATATCAGAGCGATCTCTCTCTCTCTCAGCTCAAGTTGTTTAACTCAAAGCAGCCTTTCTTTCTCTCTCTCTGTCAGTGCCACATATGCTAAAAACATGTTCAACATGTAGAATAAGGAATGTGATTGTTTTCACTGTTGATTAATCTGTAGTTTTTTTATGAAGTAATCATTTAGTCTGATACTTTTGTGAAATGATAAGTAGCCATCATAAGTCACCAGAGCCCAAGGTGTTATGGTTCCTGAGATCTCATTCTCAGTCTAATCAGCAGCCAAATTATTAAACTGTTTTTTCAGGGATTATTTTATATTTTTTTTGTCACAATTTACTAAAATGATGTTGGTGACAGTTTGTGAGCTAAAAATGTAACTTTAGTCAGCTTAGAGCAGGTTCTGTTCTGTCTGGAGAGTCAGTCTGTCGTGAATTATGGGATAGTATCTTTGTCTCAGTGCCTGCTCTCTGTTTGCCTTGCAGCCTCTCCCCACTTATATTGACGTAATAAAGACACTGACAGTTAAAAAATAGTAGTATAGTCTACATAGTGTGTTAACCTGCCACCCCGCACTTCTCACAGCTCCACCTTTCTGACCAAATATCAGTTAAATTATTGTTATTGATCAACAGCCCTGTTCGGCGCCAGTCTGGTGCCATTGTACTATGGAGCTATACAACCCTAACCCCTCGTGTGTGCTGGACATTGCTGCATTGTGTTTTGGTGGTGCTGTGGCTGTTGGTGTCGATTTCAACCGTTCTTTTCATGTGTCAGGCCTGACTCTTTTCTGTGCTGTTGTTTCTATATGCAGCTGATCTATTTTTAATGTATAAAGACCTACATTTCTATAAAACTAATATACAGTTAACTTATGTACTAATGAATTTTATGGATTAGCAAATGTATAAATTAAAACAAACCAGTTGGTGCTTTTTCCAGGGAGGTTTCTCTTTCTGTGCTTTTACGTAATACAAGGTTTGCAGTTGAAGAGAGAAAAAGAGAAACGCACTATTCATTTGCAGTTGTACCTAACAGAGACCCCATAACCGGGAAAAATCTACAAAAAGACACAAACTGTTTGCTGAAGAACAAGCTGCCTGAAGTCGTGTCATTTTGTCGGCTTTCAGACGGGCTGCTGGAACCACAGGCTGTGTTCAGACCAATTTGCAAGGCTGCACATGCATCAGAGACAGACAGTTTAATCTTTACAATAACACAAATGGTGTCTTTGCTCTGAGCAGCAATTATGTCACAGTTACTGCCGCTCATTTAATACGCAATAATGTCTCGTAGAAGAAGGATGCTTTTTATAGCATGGACTGCACAAAGTACTGCTTTGAAGATTGACTGTAATGTCCTCTTGTAGCAACCCTAGAAGCTGGTGTCCAAATGAGGCTGAGAGTTGCGAAGTGGGAGGATATTTTGGGCGCCCCTGGTTCTGGAAGTTGAAGTCCCATTCATTTTTTTTTTCCATAGACCTTGTTACGTGACTCATAGTTGAAGCACTTCTACAGCTCTAAACTCTTACATGTGGCACTAACAGTGGGTTGATGCTAAAGATAATGGTGACTTTAAAGTCACTTCTAAATTCTGGATCTATTCTAACAACAAAGTATTTTGAGTTTGCTACCACACTGAGTCGCTGAGACTCATGGGTATTGAAGTATTTAGAGCTGTCTGATGCAAAAATTACAGACAAAACATGATTTCTCAGAGGAAGTTGAAATAATTAAAATGGTCATAACCTAAACCTATATGACTGTTGCATCATCTGAGAGAGTCCCCTGTTTTTATGTTAAAAACATTGAAATGCGAACACAGAATCGGGGAAATATACCTCTGGAACCATCTGCCCCTCCCAGTTTGCTTCACCTAGTGGCCGTCGATCTGTTGAGCTTGTAATGCTGAGAAAACGTTTAAAAAGCGCAGGGAGGTCATGCAGTTTATTTGAGTGCTGGCTGAGCTGGAGGGTAAAGTGATCAAAGCAGCATAGTGCTCCTCCTGGCTTGCAACCATCGTGTATCAGGTTTCTCCAGCATGCTGCACAGAGCCCTGCTATTGGCTTCTGCAGATAACACCATGTCTGTGAAGTTAAAAGCCAAATGATTGACAAGCTGCTCTTACCCCCAGGCTAGCATGTTTAGCATGGGAGGTGTGACGAGTCTGCAGCTTTTGCATTTTCACATTGAACATAATAGTGCAATATATAGTTTAATGTATTCTCAGGGTTTTCCAGGAATGCCACAAAATATATTACTGACAATTGCAATTGAACCAATTTAATTTATTGAGGTGTTTATATTCCTGCAAGTCCTCGCTGAACAGCTTCCTGTTAGTTGATTGAGGGCTCCCATATTGTGTCTGTTTTATGTTAATCCCCAGGGAAACAGCTTGTTGTGCTGATTAGTCACTGCTTCAAAGCGGAGTGTCAAATTGCTTTCATTGGCATTTCATCCCTGGATCCTATATTCATTTTTCACGCCACACCCCACTGAATCACCTTGAAGATGTGAAATGCAAAAGCACAAGGAAGACATCACATTTGATCTAGCACAACCCTCTGGTTCATTGTCCTGGCTCAGCTCCCACAGTAGGTGTCCATAGGTGGTGAATCTCTGCATTAGAGGAGTTTATACTTGGGCAGCATCCCAGGCACTCCATTAATGAAATACTGAGGTTGACAGAAACCTTTCAAGGCTCTGCACTGTGGTTTAAAGTCTTTGTTAATGGAAGGAAGATGTGCTTATTTTCGATTAAGAAAATCAATGTATGTACCTCTTTCCCCCAAAATGTTAATGATTATAATGGAGGAGACAGTTTTAGATCTTAACCCAAATTACAAAAACAGACTTTTAGAATTACCCCTGGTGGTGTTGAGCTGTGTAGATAGTTTTGCTTTTTCATTTTCCAGGTTTGAGTGATCTGTCTCTGAGATCTGCCCAGAGGTAAACATAAATGGAATTTTCTGTACGATCAAAGCATTAGAAAGTAGACTGAAACAGTGTCCCTGTTACTCTGGATAATCCACAGAATACACTGTCAGCAGTTTTAATAGGGACAATTTCTTCAGTAGAAATTAGTCAGCACTTAAAAACTATAGCCATTGTTTCATTTTCAATCTAATGAGCTGCAGTAAAGCCGAAGCTTCTCTAATGCATTTATGCAAATAGTCTTGATTTGTGATTCATCAAACACACCAGATCATCTTTCAGTAGATTCTGATAATGCGACACGATGATAATGTGACAGTGGAATGACAGGTGGTGAATATTTACAATGTAATGTGGTGATGCAAAGATTACTGCAGATCAGTGGAACCATTGACACACGAATGTACTAAACTTTAAAAAGATTAAAAACTCTGCTGGGTACATTTTTTAAATTTGGTTATTAAAGAATTGTATCCAACATATTTACTATGTGGAACTTTTAACATTGAAAAGATAAATTTGTCAATACTCTAATTAAAGTTGCAAGTCCAATGAGCTCCTAGTTAGGAACCAGGTAGTGATGGTGGCTGGACTATTGAACAGGCCATGGATAAAACTACCTATCAAGTGGGACCAGTCAGAGTATTTTAGCCAAAACAGATTAAAATGTACATACTGGGCCCAGTCAACCTGTCAAATGCTCTTTGCCCCAGCGAGGGTAGGATTCAAAGGTGGCTGAAAGGTACGTTAGGTCAGGGGTGAAAGAATGGCGTCACCTGTCTGAGGGCTCAGTATATTTATGACGGCACAGTCTGACTATAGGAACTGATGAGAGGTCAAATTGTTATTTAACACTAGCACTGGGCTGCCATAGGAATGCTCAGCCAACATTTGACACACTTCACCATGTGTATTGATAAATGAACTGAGTTTAAAAATAAACTCAGTGCTCTCTGGCAGAGGTCTTCGATATTTTGGACCTGCTCCACCTTCAGTATGAGTGCACAAAAAATACAGTTTGCCAGTCACTTTTTAGCCGGGCCCATTGCTTATGTCATTTGTTTCCCTGTGTCTCAGAAATGGTGGAGTCGATGAAGAAGGTGGCCAGTATGGACGTGGAGCTGACGGTGGAGGAGAGGAACCTGCTGTCAGTAGCATATAAGAACGTGATCGGAGCCAGAAGAGCCTCCTGGAGGATAATCAGCAGCCTCGAACAGAAAGAAGAAAACAAAGGCGGAGAAGACAAACTAAAGATGATCCGAGAATACAGGAAAACGGTGAGATACTGTTATAAACCCAAATATACCAACTGGTTGATTTTACCCTTTGCAAGCCATCTTCGATTGTTTCACTATAGGTTTCTCAGCTACAAGGTTTTGATCATGACAATTCTGATTTTGACATGTTTCTTTCATTGAAAACAGTCTAAAGAAACTACTTTAGAGTCAAACTTTGATCCAAACGATACATAAACAAAGACGAAATGTACGTTATCAGCAAGCATTATTTATGAGATCTTTATTCCTTCCTTTCTGAAAAATTGTTGAGAACCGGAAAGCTTTAAATGACAGTGGTTCTTCTGCCTGTTTTGCACTTGCCAGGCAGAATTTATATATATATATATGTATATATATATATATAAAAAATAGTGGTCAAACACAATCACATAGCTGCTGTACTCTGAGTTGATGTCTGCAACAGATTCCAACAAAACACGAACAGCCTTCTGTGACTTCTGCTGCAATGTACTGGCTTGGTTTCAGGAGCAAACGGAGTCACAGATTATCTCCCACTAGTTCATTGAAGCAAATATAACTGGTTTTTAATGCTCACAAAGTCCTGAATTGGACCCAATAATGAAAATACAAACCCAGTGGATTGAAACAGAACTGATGTGAAGTTGCTGCCTACCTTTGTTGTTGTCTGGGAGATAAGTCGGTCGTCAGTGCATTCTCAGGTAATCTCATTTCCATATCCAGTAGGCAAGATGCCAGAGATGCTTTACTCTTTTTGGCAGGACTTTTTAATCTCTCCTCCACTGGCCTCTCCACTTTGAGAGGAAGTGGTGTGATTTCACAGCCCAACAACACTTGTCTGAGTGAAATAATGAGGCAGGTAGCAACCATGAATCAACTTTAATTCAGAGAACCTCCCAGTCACCACTGAGGGCAATGCAGCACCGCAACCTTCCAGTCATTTAGTGAGGGAGATATTTTATATGACTTGAAGTAAAGTTATGTTTTTGTCATTGTACGTACACCATCATCATTAGTATCATTAGATTGGATTTCTGCTTACGCCTGGTTCTTTTATTCCAAGATTCAGCAGATATGAGACTCTGAGAATTAAATACCAAACTGGAGAAACTCACGAGGGCTCATGGCTGTTAACATTTGATGGCACTGTCTTTGTCATAACTTTGTCTCTGCTTGTATACGTTGCATTTCTTCAGTTGTTGAATCGATTCAGATTCACTCACCACCAACCAAAGAAGAGCTGTTGTATTTGCAAACGCATGTCTCCCTATAGTGATGTTAAAAATGTCAGATTTTGATGGCTGACACTGACCCTTGAACTGAGTCACACCCAGTCGGCTCGTCTGTGACAAATGCTTCCACAGGGACTGGCCCAAGAGCTGCCCTGTGTATCTCTGCCCCTTTTTAACTATTGCTGGTTTGGTGGTAGACAGAATCTTCATTCATTTTAATCCAGCACCTGTAAGGTTTTGTGTGACTGCAAAGATTATTGACAGCGATGTTTGTGTGTGTTTCGGTTTGCAGGTTGAGAAGGAGCTGAAATCAATCTGCAATGACATTCTGGATGTACTGGACAAGCACCTCATCTTAGCTGCAACCACGGGAGAGTCTAAGGTTTTCTACTACAAAATGTATGTATCCAGTAAATGTGTGTATATTGCTAACACGCAGGACGCATGCATTCAATTTATATTTTGAGTTCAGACACATCTAGTTTGATATGACGAGACATTCCATTGGTTCTCCACTTGATGTAGACTGGAATGAACGTGATTTTCCTGATTATTCACTGGGATATGCAATAGAATGTTTCTCCTTGTTTCATCAGAGTGTAGATTTCTGCACACCTCTATTCCTCCTGCCAGTTAATTATTATATGTGTCTGTCTGAGCCACTTCCTGTTAGATTTATAGTGCAGTGGATCCAAAGTTGATCCCTCACCAAGTAATTAAATGTTCTTGTTTACTCAGTAACCTGGCTGTTGGGCATTAAATAAAAAGCATAGTTGCTAGGTGGAGATTTCCCGTCATTGCATTGTTTGACTGGTGTGTAGTTATGTCCTGCATACACAGAGGTATTCAAATAAAGGTCAAAAATATCTTGCTCATTTTTAATCACAGTTTTGCACAGCTATTTTGAGTAACCCAGAGCCTTTTCCCATTTTAAAAGTTAGATGAAACAAGAAAAGATCAGTGAAGTTTAGGTCTTGATGCTGAGGAGGGAAAGTCAGCACTCGTTGCTCGAGTCTCATTGTCCTCCTGGAAAATGAATCTCTTGAAGCCATAAAAGATGATATACATTTGCAAGAAACAGTTCTTTTCTTAAATAGATAAGTCAATGATTTAACTCAAGTTGCATTTGAAAAGATTAAACATCATCACACAAGAATATTTGAGCCACCATTTTCTGCCTTGCCTTCCATGTGGCTGTCAGCTAACAGAAGCTCTGTGATCACATGAAGATCAAACTTTAAATTCAGTTGTTAATAAGGCCGCCTCACCTTCTGTCTGTGATACTCAAATGCTAATTGGCTAATTATTCAGACTTGATTTACCTTCAAGAATGCAGTAATTTTTTATTGCATTTCTACTAACCACATTAAGGGTCTTTATTCACTTTGCTTAATACTATCTGGGCTGTATATGCTAATCTGTCTCTTAAAGTTGTTAGCTTGATGTACGGTGCTGCTCTCTAGCTTAGTCTTTCTTCAGTTGAAAAAGGCTCCTGTATTATTCGGCTGCCTGAAAAACATCTTAATTCAGTCCTACTGTTTTGTTAATACACTGGTCAAATGTGATTTTAAGAAATCACTGCTCTGGACACTGTTGTTATAATAATAATGTGTCTGTAACTCTCATGTGAAATCTGACTGTGTTGTTCCCTCTGCTCAGGAAGGGAGATTACCACAGGTACCTGGCAGAGTTTGCCACAGGCAACGACAGGAAGGAGGCAGCAGAGAACAGTTTGGTTGCCTACAAAGCTGCTAGCGACATCGCCATGATCGAACTCCCTCCAACGCACCCCATTCGTCTGGGATTGGCCCTTAACTTTTCAGTTTTCTATTATGAAATCCTCAACTCGCCAGACCGTGCTTGCAGGTAGGTGCGATCACAAATATGAGAAATCTAAGCAAAATCGCAGTCATCACAACTGGAAAAAGTGTGGTGTTTGCAGTGTGGCCCAAAAGTGTGGCTTTTTTTGGTTCTTCAGGGTGTTTTGTTTGTACCAGAAGCACAGAAGTGTCACATTGGCTCGGGTCTTTGACTGTATCGTATCATCAGAATGAAACCACAGCATGTAATATTAAAGGGGTTGCTCATAGTGCCAGAATCATAGAGAGTTATTTCTCAACTCTGCTGCTCTACTGAACTTTTTAGCCTCTTTGTTTTGTTTTTTTTTGTCCTGCAAATTTTTTTATCGTGAACACCTGCTGGGAGCTGTTAAGCATAAAAGATCTGATGGTGCCACTGTACACAACAGCAAACAGGACAAGACATTTTTCAAAAGGATGAAGAATATTGGATTTATGTTTTTTTTCTACCCACCAGAGGCCAAAAAGCCATAAACAGCCCTTTTTAGTGTATCAGAAAAAGTCCTCTGGAATTATTGCACTTTGTCTTTTTTGTCCAGTTTGGTAAATTACATCCACATGTTTAATAAAAACTTGTCCATTTAGATGTGGCTCAAATCCCACATGAAAAGAAACTGCGTTCCTGCTGTTGGCTGAAGCTGCTTCAGGATGTTGGCTAAAGGATTCTCAGGAACCTGCAACTTGAAAACAGACCTGAAAGGGAACAGATTGTTAATTTCCATTCTGGCACAACCACACTGCCTCTGCAGCGGAGCTATTAACAGAATCAGAAACAGAACGCCAGTGGACAAAAACAAAACAAACTGTCCAGATAGTACCTGTGTTTTGCCAGCTGGTTACTGTACCTGTGTGTAACTGTGTTGCCTCGTGTCCTCTCTGCTGACAGGTTGGCGAAGGAAGCGTTTGACAATGCCATTGCAGAACTGGATACGCTGAGCGAGGAAAGCTATAAGGACTCAACACTTATCATGCAGTTGCTACGTGACAACTTGACACTATGGACCTCAGACGTGCAGGGAGATGGTGAGAGAGCTCTTCCTTTGTTCTCAGGACTTCAGCTGTTGTCGCTTGAATAGACAGTATCCACTAGTATTATCTCTGATATCAGCTTGGTCATTTCTGGGGGATGGTGACTGATGATTGGTTCCTTATTGTCCACATCATTACTTACCTTGTGACAGATTTTAAAGTTGATTTGTTCCTTGGTCGCAGCTTCTTTTAAGCTCAGGACAGAAACGAAAAGTGAGAAATGATTGATTGCCTTTGTTTGCCAAGAAGGTTTTTGAAATATTCTTTGGCTGATACCATTAAAACACCCCTACTTGGAAGAACTAACTTTTCTCTCCCTCCCCCTCAGCACAGTGGTTTCCCTCCCTGCTTTCTCTCTGACTCAGTACTCACACACACCTCTAATGATCTCTCATCTCTCCATCTTCTGTAGAGTCTTAAGGACAGCCCTCTTCCTTCACTCTTCCTCCATTATAGAAGTGTATTTTGTAAGTCCTCCTGTCTTCGGCTTTTTCACCTCAAGCTGTCACTCCTGTCTCACATCCCTCACTAACCTCGTCACATTACAAAGTCCAGCCTTGTTGAATGTTTTGGGGTTGAGAGGAGATGATGGCCTCTCCTGTCTGAAGGATTACAGAGCTGCAATTATCTGAAATGTGTGTGTATGTATATAATCTTTTCTTTTTCACCTGTTCTTCACCTTTTTCTGCACGACTGGAACTCAAGTGTGTTTTAGTGTCTTCAGGGTGTCCGCAAGTCAGTAAAAGTCTAAATCGTGCTCAGCTGTGTTTGTCAGACTGGGACAATAGATTATACAATCCTGTCCAGGCAAGAATTGACTTCACTTCGTCTCTCTATTAAAAAGGTCACATTTACAGCACCAGTTCAAAGTTGGTTTGGACTGGTATGGTATGGTTTATTTTTTACAATTTTTCACATTGCAAATTAATTCTGAAGACACCAACACTGTGACATAGCTCATACAGAATTCTCGAAACCTGGTTTGACTGACCTTCATGCATTAAAGTAATGATGGACTGTCACATCTCTTTACTTAGTTGAGCAGTTCTTGCCATAATATCAATTACTACAGAAGTTGAATAGGGCCATTTACTGTATACCAACACCACCTCTACACAACAGTCTCAAAATGCATTGAGAATGAAAGAAATTTCAATTTCAAGGTTTACCTGTTAATTGAAAACCATTGCAGGTGACTACCTCAGTGAAGCTGGTTGAAGAATCTAAAATATAAAACATATTTTGCTTTATTTACACTTTATTTACCACATCATTCTAGATGTGATATGTCATAGTTTTGATGTCTTCAGTATTAATCTGCAGTTGTAGAACCATTGTATTAGAAGGTATGTCCAGATATCTGTACTTGGGAGAAACAGAGCAGAAACATGAGTTAACTTTTCCACTGTGACGGACACAGACTTGAATCCAGGAACGATTCCAGCCTCATAGACTGAAAGAACTTGCGGACACCCTGCTCTCCTTCACCGTGCATGACGTTGGCACCACTGAACACAGCCCACTGGGGCGTTACAGCAGAGTTTGGAAACTTGTGAACGCAGCTTATTGAAGTGTGATATAACGGACAAACTGCAGTAACAGCATGTGAGGCTGCCGCTCCGTCTCCTGTGGCTTTCTCACATCCCAGTTAGCTGTGGTGCTAATGAGCACTGTTACGGTTTCTATTTTAATCATGATGGATTCTCGAGCCTTTGTTATTTGTGCCTCTTAATTCTTCATTACACGGATGGCTGTGCTGTCTCTATAGTAACCTTTCTAAGCAACCAGTCGGACAGGCTCACAAGGCATTTTACCCCCTCAGTAAATCTGACCAGGGCTCGATCTGAAGGCTGTGGATTAACCTTTGCTCACCGGACTGCACGTTGACCCAACCAGTTATAAACACTGAAGCATACTTGTAAATGTTGGGTTTATTTGTAGCATGATTGACTGATCTGTCATTTCTGAGCTGATCCCAATCAATTCTAAAAGAAATATGTGATGTTAACTCACCAGATTTTCAGTTGAACTATATGACAATGTTGCATTATTTTGTCAGTTGATGTCCTTTACAGTTTTGTGGTGACAAAATATAAAAGACTGTAGATCAAACTAAATTTGGAACACCTCACGAAATGGTGCCACAGTTTACATGTTTCTATTTCCTTGAGCAGAAATCATGGGGAACATTGGCCTTTTTGAGTACATTTTATTATGTTCTGAAAACATGGTTGGGATCAGAATGTCGTATGAAATAACACATGGACACAGTCTCACAAACTTTGTTATCACAGTCTTTAAAACAAACAAACTGCATGTTCTGGAAAAGTTAACATGTTAAACATTCTCTAGTTTCAGCTTCTTAATGATGAGGATTGCTTGTGATAGTAAACTATTACTACTATTAGAACAATACAAGAAATTTCAGGATATTGTGATTGTGTATTTTTCACATTTTACAGATCAAACAACTCATTGATTCATTAAGAAAATAATTGGAAAATAATCATTAGTTGCCACTAGCTGCCACCACAAATACAAATCAGACACATTATGTTACAGAGAAAAGATGAGTTGCAGGAGAAAAAACATTAGGATTAAAGTTGAGTTGGTTTTGAGAAAAGAAGCTTTCACTAAAAATATAAAGTTTGTTCTCGCAAAGTGGAAGTTTGTGATCAACCAGTTTGTTTTTTTACAGCTGAAATCTTTCCGTTGTTCTACAGTTCTGCAGTATTTGACTCACCAACATTATTTCTGCAGTAACACACTCAGAGAGCTCCACAACAGAGTCTGTTAGAGCCACAGGAGCCAGACAGGTTTTAAACAGACCTCCGATTATAATTCACTTATTTAAACCACTAAAAGCAGCTCAGTTCTTTAGTCACATTTTAATTTGATCTTTACACTAAACACTGATAACTAAGCTTTTAAGCAGTTTTATTGAAAATTCACTCATGTTTGTATTGATGCAATGACTTTGCATTATCTTGTTAGTGGTTTGTTATTGGCTGTCTCTTAGCTTGTAGATTAAGCTTATTAGCAACAATATGTTCTTATGTTGAATATTGTCACTGGAAAAAAAATGAGGGACTCTTGCAAGTTAAAAAAAACAGTTTTCTGAGGACATGTCTGGTTGCTCTATTGGACTCTGTTGCAAAGCTGCGTTTACAGTTTCTCCCTGTAATTCAGGCACTGATTTAGTGAGTTAATGTTTCTGATAATGAGATGATAATAATAATAAGAGTGAGAGAAATGCATTGTGCTTATCTGAAATTGGGAACCAGGCTCATCCCCTGATGGAAGCTCCCACCCAGCAGCTTCTACTGCCTGATCTGTTCGTCCTAAGGGCCACATTTAACAGCCTTTTTGAAAATGTCTTATCGAGCGTGCAGAGATAACCACAACCTCCATGATTAATCCATGTTTCTGTCGTTTTCTCAGGTGAAGAACAGAACAAAGAAGCACTGCAAGATGCGGAGGAAGAGACCCAGTGAGACTGAACAACACAAGACAAGCCCTCCTCCTCTTCTTCCTCTTCCTCCTCCTCCCTTATTTCTCTCCTCCCAGCACTAGCTCCTGTCCCCAGCCACAGTTTTCCGCTGGGTTTATACTGCAGCCCACACTCTTTCTCTACCTTTTCGTCCATTTCTACCCATCTGTCTCACCCTTTCTCCTCGTATGCACGTCATCTCGCACCCCCCTCAGGGCCTGCTCGGGTCTTCATTTCCACTCCCCAGGGGTTTTATCTGATTTTTGATGACTCATTTTGCAAGCCTGTACCCTTTACGGTTCATGTCCTCTTTTACTGTTTTTATTTTGCTTTACTTTGCTGTATCATCTGTTGCCAAGTACGCTTGCCTGTATTTGTAACACACACATATGCAAGAGTTTATTTAAAGACGATACTTTGCTGTTCAACTTTTTCCTGTGTATGTGTGTCGACGAACAATATATTGTCCATGCTTCTGTCAGTCAGTTCGGAAACATTTCAGTTTGCAAATTGAGGAAACATAGCAGTGTTGGAAGGTTTAAAAGGGATGCGTTAAAGCTTTTAGGAAGAACTAAGTGCCCTCTTTACTTTGTGGTTACCAAACCTGCTCCTTCAACACATCAATAGGTCTGTTTTTTTAAATGACAAACAGCCGAATGTCCCCCTTCTCCGAGCATCACTCTGACCTCTATTCTTGTCCACTCTCGGACCAAGTATTGTGCTGCGAGGCTGTAGCGCTTTTGCTAATGGCAGATAGTTAGGTAATGGCTTTTTAGCAGACAAACTGTGCGTATGTGTGTGCGTGGGAGGGAAATGCTCAACACTCTTGATTGTAATGTAATGCAGTTTTGCATTGGCACTATATTAAAAAAAAAAAGTTTGGGAAATAGAGGCCTGCTGTATCTTTACTCCCCTGACTCTTTCAGGTTTTTCCTCATCTCGACTCTGTCTCTTTCCTCTCATTTCCTCTCTTCCTTCTGTTCAGTATGTGTAACGTGAATCTGATTTGTACTACTGGATGTTCTCACCGGAGCCACAAGTACCATCTGTATTCTTACTGAAACACAGCATGGAATTAACATTAAACTTCAAATTGAAAAATGTTAAATTAAAATGTGTGAGATGCTTTCTTTTCCTGTTGGAAGTTTCTTACTCTACATTTTATTAATCTGACTTTTAACCACTAGAGGGCAGTGCAGGCTAGCAGCAAAAGAAAGATTTCAACTTGTAGAGAGATTGGATTTTGAGATCTTTTGCTTAAACATTACACTTTTTATAATTGATATACTAGGCTGACATCAGTTGATTGTTGACACTTGAACCAGTGTTCAACACAAGAAGTTCAAGTTTCACCTTAAAACTGTTGAACGATGTGCAGTAGACATCCTAAACTGCAAAGGATACACATATTATTAGTAATCAGCAACAAATAGTGACATCTAAGTTTAAAAAGAGGAAGAGCAGATTATAACAGTTACAATACTTGAACACTTCAACTGGAATATAAGAAAATAACATGAACACTGGTCCAAACAACTGCTGTCTTAGGTGGTTTTCTACCAATTACTGGGTAAAGTTTAAAGATTTGATTGGAAGGTTTCATCATTTTCATGTGACACTGGGGCAAATATATCTACCAACTTACAATACTAGTTAAAATAATGTTAACTTGACAGAATAAACAATAAAATATGCTTAAATAACAACACTCCCAAAAAAAATTTGGAACAGAACACAAAATTTGATTTAAGGCAGTTTAAAGAGTCTTAGAACTGATTTAAAAGACGTTACAGATTTGGATCGTCTGAGATGTTTGGGAGGGGAGTTTCAAAGCTGAAGGACACAGTTTTATTAACTTATCTGTAATATATATTCTTTTTGTGTTTTCATCTGTGCTGTAACACGTCAATCTGAACTGTGTTAGCAGACCTCAGGAAGCCTTAAAACTTTTTTCTTAATTGTGGGAATAAGAACAAAATTTTACTCTTGAGTGGCTCTTCCTCCCCAGCATGTGCACCCTGTGGTTTGACCTCATGAAGGTGAAAGTGAAGGTGGAACATGAGCCGGGCTTTGTTACGATCATGGTTATTAAAGACCACATGGTGCTACACTGCAGTGTTTAACATCTGTCAAGGTGAAAGCAGACTGCTGATTTTCTATGTCTTCCAGCACTTTAATTAATTTATCACTAATTCTCCTCAAGAATGCTCTGATAAATATAAGTCCTGCCTTCAAAATATACTTAAAATATGTGCTTATTAGGCCTCTTTAAAAATATTATGTATTTCCATACATACATACATGTACTTACATATATACATACTAACACACACACACATACATACACATAGGTTTCGTAAAGTCGTACGTACAAATACGTGTACGACCTGTAAAGTGTACGTACGTGGTTTTGTACGTACGCAAGATAGACCACCTGGCCCGTGCATGGTTTGCATGCGGTAAGGCGCGTACTGACGTACGTACAGACGCATTGTACGTACGCATTGCGTACAGACGCGCGTGGCTCGTACGTACGTACGGTCCACGTAGATGTGTGCTGGGACGCAGCCGTACGTACGTATGACATGCGTGCTAACGCACGTGTACGTGCTAGGACGCGTATGTACGTACTTCAAGCACGTGTATGCGTACGTACTGGCGATCCGTTCAGACGTACGTACGTACACGTGGCTCCAGATGTGCGTACGTACGTACGTACGTACTGACACGTGTATATGCGTGCGTGCTTACGCACGTGTACATTGCGTACGCATGTGTGCTAGGACGCATGGGTGTACGTACGTACGTACGGTGCGTGCAGACGCACGTGCTCGTACGTACGTACGTAATATGCGGTACGTACGTACGTACGTATGAACAGACGCGTGTACGTACGCGTGTACGTGCGTACTACGCACGTGGCTCGTACGTACGCTGCGTACGTACGTACAGATGAGCACGTGTGTTTGGCACGTAATCGTCGTACAAACCCAATAGGATGCTGCTAAACGCCGTTGTACGTACTAACCTGCACAAAACGTACGTGCTCGTAAGCCTGTTGGCTCGTACGTACGTACGTTGCTAGTGCTGTACGTACGTCGACGTACGATGCCGTACTTTCGTACGTGCAACAGCACGGGTAACGTAGCATTGCGTACCGTGCTCAGACGCGTGGCTCGTGCGTACGTAGTGCTGGCCCGTACGTGCAGTACATGCCTTGCGTGTACGTACTCGTAACGTCAGCGCACGTGGCGTGGCTGTAGCTGTACGCATCATCGTATTGCCTTTACGTACATGCAACTGAACATCGTTAACGAGTACGTTTAGGACGGAAATCACGTACTAACAGTCCTTGTATCTAAACGCTTCAAAGTGGCGTACATCTACGTACGTTAACGTGTTAATGCAGACTACATCTTAATCCCGGACAGCTGATGCAATCGTACATCCCATTGGCCTGGCATCGTGTACGTACGCTTCCGGAACTACATGCGTGAATAGTACCGGGGGTACGTAAGCACATGCGTATACGTGTAGACGGCCTAAAACGGGGTCGTACGTACGTATTGCGTACAAACCGGCTGCGTACGTACGTGCTAAAAAACGTACTTACTGGTATAAGCATGCCGTATGCATGCGTACGTCTTTAACATGAGTGCGTACTCTACGGATGCCACGTGTACGTAGTACCGTGGACCACGTGTGGTCTACGTACGTACGTCCCTACTGCGTTTTTCAAGCGCATGGTGCTGTAGACGTCATGCAGTACCGCACGTGGCTCGTACTCGTGCGTACTAACGACGTGCGTACTACAGTACAGACGTACGTACATGCATTAATCGTGTACGTCGTGAAAACAGCGTGGTACGTACGTACGTACGGTCAGCGTAGTACGTAGCGTACGTGACCGACGTGTCGTACGTGCATGCGTACGTACGCGTGTACGTACGTGCGTACGTCGTAGACCTGCGTTGCTCGTACGTACTGCTAACGTGATCGTCGTCACTGCAGTATTAGTAATGCGTCGTCTAACGCACGTGGCTCGTACGTACGTACGTACGTACTGCGTGCTGCCATTACGTACGTGACGCACGTGGCTCGTACGTACGTACGTACGTGCTACGTCATGCTGTGCAGGTCGTGCGTACGTACGTACATGCGTACTAACGACACGTGGCTCGTACGTACGTAGACATGCACGTCACGTAGTACGTACTGTACGCATGTAATACGTTTACGCGTGCTCGTACGTACGTACGTCGTGCTCATCGGTACTGTACGTGACGTAGACGCACGTACATGCATGCGTACGCAGTGCACGTGCTACGTACCGTACAATGCAGACGCACGTGGCTGTACGTACGTACGTACTATGCTGGCTTTGTACGATACTGCGTGAAGCTGCGTGGCAGTATGCATGCTAACGTCGTACACGTGCGTACGTCACGTCTGGCTCTACGTACATCGTACAAGACTGCGTTGCTCGTACGTCTACATGCATGCTGACGCATGAGTGCGTACGTTCGTACATGCTAATAGCAGTCGTATGACGTCGTGCAAAGACGCATGTGCTCATGTACGTACGCTGCATGCTAACCGCTGGTCGTACGAGCTACGTACGTACGATGCTAGCTAACGCACCGTGGCTCGTACGTACGTGCGTACTGGCTCGTCTCGATGTACAGACTACCTGGCTGACATGCGTCATACTGCGTGCTACAGTGCCGTACAATGTAGACCTGGCAATACGTACATGCGTACGTAGACTTGCACGTGGCTCGTCGTACGTACGTACGTGCGTGCTGCGCACGCATGGCGTGCGTACGTACGTTTACGTGCGTGCATGCGAAACGCACGTGGCTCGTCATGCGTGCGTACTAACGCACGATGTACGTACATGCAATGGGCAATATACGTGCCCGCACATCATTAACAAACATGCAGCTGCTAAGACGCGTGTACGTACGTACTAACAAGGCGTGTACGTACGTACGTACGTACATGCATTACTGCGTGCTAAACGCGTGGCTCGTGCGTGCATGCGTACGTACGTACAGATGAATAGACGTAATACGTACACATTACTTCAACGCACGTGGCTCGTACGTACGTACGTACGTACGTACGTACGTGCGTGCTATTACGTGTACATGCGTACGTGCGATCAGACCGCACGATGGCTCGTACGTACGTACGTACGTGCAATGCGTTAACGAACGCACGCATGGGTGCGTACATGCGTACGTACCGTGCAGCTGCTAACTTACGCGGTGGCTCGTACGTACATGCGTAGTACATGCTCATGCTATACACATACATACATACATACATACATACATACATACATACATACAAACCTACATACTTTCATACATACATATATACATACATACATACTTTCATACATACATACTTACATACATACAAACATACATATTTTCATACATACATGCTTTCATACATGAGCTAAATAGATAGATAGATTGATACATACATACATACATACAAACCTACATACTTTCATTCATACTTACATACATACATATAAACATACATACTTTCATACATACATACATGCTTACATACATACATACAAACATACATATTTTCATACATACATACTTGCATACATACAAACATACATACAAACATACATACAAACATACATACATACATACATAGCTAAATAGATAGATAGATCGATACATACATACATATACATACATACATACAAACACGATTTTTAGTTTTGGTTTTAATCCATGTGGCATTTGCTTCACATCCTGGGCCACATATACAGTATATATACATACATACAAACATACATATATGATTTTTAGTTTTGGTTCTTAGTTACAGAACAACATTGTCATTAGTTTGGAGTCATGTTTGTCCACCTGATGAATGTAACTCCAATATTCACTCTCGTTTACCTCTGATTTGGTCTTCACCACCTGTTGAGTGACATCAGTTCACTCTTCATATTCTGTCGTCTCTTGCAGGTATTATCATCACCTGTACACCAACTACTTACCCACCAGTCTGAAGAGCATGGTGGACCAGCTGGCCAACTGCGAGGACATCTTGATGAACTTCCTGGTCTCTGCTGTCACCAAGCTGCCGCCCATCAAGGTGACACAGAAGAAACAGTATAAGGAGACCATGATGGGACAGGTAAGAGTGGACTGAAACCCTTCTCATGGATCTATGTCATTTATTTATTAAAGCAGGACAGCTGCCAGTCGAGAGAACTGGTTTTCATTAGAGGAAATCTAATCACAGGATATGATTGAACCAATAACAATCTTACAACCTTGGACTTGGAACAGGCTTATTATACTATCCCCTTGGATTTGTCCTCATTTTTTTTTATAAGTGTCAGCCAGTGTTGTTTTCTTCCCAACATGTGTGTCTCGTGGCCTTTCAGCTGGAGCGAACTCTCGCTGCTTCATGAACAGCATGAATTATTCTCTTACAATTCTTTACGGGAGTAAACAGCACAAGTCACTTACAGCAGAGAGATGAAAGCACAGAAAGGACTAGAAACTACGTCATAGTTTCTAGTCTCAATCTCCCAAATATAGAACACGATCCAGCTTATGATTTATTGAGAAACATTAATGTCAGTCGTTGTTCAGTAATGGTTTTCTTTTGTCACAGAGTCTAAAGTCGTTACTATGATTGACTGAAATTGTTTTTATTAGTCTTCTTCATGTAATGAGATCATCTCTTCCTCTCCAATAATCTAAACCAGTTTTTATCCTGTGTACCCCGACTTCCATACTAGATAAGCTCAAGTATCATCATCACCAAATGTCAAGTTCCAAATATGTTCATTACAATTTCTTTTTTAAGTGGAATTAGTACAACATCCTGAACAGTGTTACAATATTTTAAAAATATCAGTGTTTACATTGATTTTTAGGTGATTTACTTATTACTCTTAGCTAATTATTCCAAGTGTTTATCAACCACTTTTTAGTAAATAATTTTGACTATTTATTCATTACTTATAGCCAGTGGCATCAACTGTTTATCCATCAGTTTTAGCTAATTATTTCAACTGTTTATTCATTACTCTTTGCTAATTATTTTAAATGTTGAGCTTTCTGGTTATTGTGACAAACATTTTCTAAATGTCAGTACCAATTTGTAATCCAATTGGGATGTTTATTTTCCTCCCAAACACAAATTAGTGGATATATAAAATCAGAATTTCTATTTCTAATTAAGCTGCTCCACAATCTTTCTATTGCCCCCAAGCAATAGCAGAAGTTTCCCCTGTGGTTGGGAATCACTGATCTAAAGCAATAATTATTCATAACACTGAATCAAAGTGATTAATAACACTGATAATATGACTCTAAAGTTGTTTTTCTTGTCTCCCCTCCTCCTTCACTCCCACCAGTCATCGAGGGCCTCTCGCTGGGCCGATCCGGACCACTTTGCTCAGCGGCAAACCTGCATGAACAAGTTCGCCAGCTGGTTTGGCGCCATGCCGCTGGTCCACTCCCAGATGAGACTGGACCCCGTCCTGTTCAAGGACCAGGTCTCCATCCTCCGCAAGAAATACAGGGACATCGAGAGGCTCTGACAGGACCGGCGCCCCCTCGGGGGAGAGCCCACGCAGGGGGAGGCGCGAGAGAGAGACTCTGTGGAGAGAAGGAGTAGTCGGACTACAGCAGGATGGACGGGGAGCGACACAGCTCTGTCTTCCACTCAGCACATTGCCAATGACCACAGCGCCGCGGCTGCCAGGACTTGACGCGGGAAGGGATGAATAGGAAACAAGCAGATGGCGTTTGGATATGAAAAACACAAACAAAAAACGCAAACACAGACAGACAAAGAGGAGTACACAAACTGAGGGACATGCCAAACAGTACTGTATGTTTTGCAAATGTGCAAACACACAGCACGCACTACTGACGACGAGAACTCTTGGATAGAATATTTTTTTGTACAACACGAACAAGGACGACATTGACTTTCCTGCTCCCTCGTGCACACGTGCAGGACGGTAGAAGAGGGAAGGTGTCCGTGATCGCAAACCTGGCAACTCCAGCCACCATGAATCCCGGCCCTTAGCAAGTCTCCCCAGTCTGCATCAGGACGTAATACTGGACTCACTACCAAACCCCTGCTCTATAGCCCGGGAAACCCTGTTCTTCTGTTGATTTGATTTCTGTACAAATCAGCACTCTGGTATCACTGTTGACCCTTTCTCCTCTCTAGAGGTTTCGAAATCAGAACGTCATCAGTTCAATATTTCCATTCTCAAGGCAGGAAAGGTAAACAGCAGAGTCCAACCTGTTATTACAGCGGCCTGACAAGGTTTTTATAGCAAAGCAGCCATTATTTCCTGAAATTCTCGGCTATCAACACACATCCTCGAGCCTTGAAGTCTGAAACATCCTGTCTGTCCTATCCTTGGCTCGTTCCTTGATGTGCTGATAGGGCTTTTATAATGGCCTATCTGCTTCCCTGTTATCACTAAGATAACTTAGAAAAACACTGCGTTTCGTATCCCATTTTCCTCTCATACTCGCCAAGGCAGTTGTACTTTTCTCATCCTTTTTTTTTTTTCCACTTACTTTCATCATCTTTTATTTCCCCCTTCAAACTCTCCGTACTTTCACTCTTCTGCGTGTGTGTGTTTATGTGTGCGTGTGTGTACAGAGCCTTGAAAAGTTGGCTCATCCAACCATAAGCTCGAGCGGAGTACATTTTCCCTCCGTTGGAATGAGCGAAATGAACATTTCTGGATGAAATGGAGCAGAACGTTGCATTCTAACCCAAACTCGTCTCGCCCATTTATTCCTCCCTGCGCGGCCTCAGAGCAGTACCCTTACAGGGAGAATTGGAATAAGGTTTCAGACCATAGCGGGTCTTTAGTGACCAGCATCATTTCACAGGAGTGCTTGTAGAGAGATTTTTAACGCTGAGCGCATCAGTGCCATTCTGACATCAGGGTCTGCCTTTAAAATTGTTTATTGCACATCACGTTGCCTACATCAGTTTGAGATGCCTAGATGCTCGCGTGTTGAAATATTCTAGTCATAAGTCCAATGGCTCTCCTGCCATCGTTTTTTTTTTTTTAACCGTGACATATCAGAGGACCTTGGAGCCGTTAAATTGACAAAAGGTTTTCTCCCCCATTTGTCAGGCAGAGACACGTTTGGGCTCCAATTAGGTAAAGCTATTTCATGTGGCGTGCTGTTTTATTCCCAGGGGACAAGCTGTTGATGAAACACTCTAACATTATGGACCTTTGTGTTGTGAAAGCAGTGACCCACACACATGACCTGCTGGCTAATGCTAGCACGCCCTCCCCCCTGCGTGACTTTTATCAGCTGTTGTATCCACATCAAACCGCCTGACATTTTGCACCTTAAATTACCTTATTGGCATTGGACAACCAGATCAAAATGCTAAAATGACTAGCTATCTCGCCCTTAATTGATCGGTTCAAAGAGGGAAAGGGCTGTCTCGTAGCGGAGCTGCTACACGCTGTCATTAGGCAGCACAGAGGCAGTCCACTCTCACATATAGCTCCCAAACACTTGAATGAAAGCAGCATGCTTTTAGTGGCCTTTCTGTCAGGCAGGCATTCAGCATAATATCTCAGCCAAAGCCGTTCAGTGTGTGTTAATCAGTAGCTGTCATCAGCCAGCGTCGTCAATATCAATCACAAATCCAATTACTGTTTTACTTTGAGGTTTTTTTCATTGATTTGTTTTCATTATTTTTCTATGTAATATGTATTGTAAAGCCTTTACAGTGTCAACTAAGGTTGCATTTATGTTATTAAGCATCATATACAAATGCTACCACAGCAAAGCTACTCTGGTTCAGTATCTCATATCACACCCAGCAGGACTTTTTTTTTGTTTTCCTCACATCATTGTTTAGAATATCATGTTTGTATTTACATTCTGGGGCTTAAAGTTTGGAGTGCTATTTGTTTGCCAGGAGAGATTTATGATCTGTTTAACGTTCGCTCATCTACAGGACGTGAATCTGGGAAAAACATACTCGTCACTTGGTCTGCATCTGATCCAGATTTCATCTTCAGAGAACCACATTGTTTGAATCCATATCATGCCTTCAATGTCTGATCATTTGAATCACCGTTGTTGAGCATCTCTAGCGAACCGCGTCCCCCAGCTTTGCAGATATTTCACCCAAAAAAAACAAAAAAAAAACCCACCATCCATTTCAGATCCCGCGACTCTCAGCACTGTACATAGGCATATATTTATTTTTTTGGGAAAAAAAAAAAAGGCTGTGTACGATTTGAGATGACGTGGCGAGAACACAAGACTGATCCTGCATCGCTGAGGGGAGTTAATGGTATTTATTTTCTTCACGTGGTGCACATTAATCCGCAAAGATGCCAATAGACGGCTCGTATTATGTTTCACTCTGCACTGGTTTTCCAGGGACACATATCACGCTCTGTCTCCTACAGAACTCCCCGAGAGAGAGAGAGAGAGAGAACATTTTCAGAGTCGTAGTAGTAGAGTTTTAACTCTAAGAGATTGCATACACCAGTGATCTAGAATTGGATTGGGCCGCACCATCTTGGCTCTCCGCGGGACTCAAATTGCAAAGTCCCAATAAAGACTACGCCAACTGAAACATGGAAAATAATAAGCAGCTGGGTCCCCTGTACCAGATGGAAACATTTTCAGATTCTGCTGTAACATCTTCCCCCCATGCATTACAATAATGGGTCTGAGGCTGCGACACAGTTGAGTTTAAATTGACTATTTCAAAGCTTGAATTCAGGTCAGATAACTTGGCAACAGAAACTCCATCTTTCAGCTGGCGTGCCGCACAGTCTATCGTCGAGTCCAGAGCTCAGTTGAGAGCGTGATGGATGCGATTTAGGCCACCAGGAAAACCTGCATCTGCTAAAACGCCTCTGTCACGTCTGTCATTTGATCAGTTGGGAACGTTATGCAAGTTATCATTGTGTGCTTCGAAACAGATGGAGGAAGGTTTACCCAAAATGTGCCAGGCAGTTGGTGTTTATAGTGGCGGCTGCAGCGGCGGCAGCAGCGGCGTGTGCTGGAAACTAGTCTGTTCTTGATTTGTGCCTTTTTATCAACATGTGAGTTCTTGACATGCCGAGCACTGTCTGTCCTAGACTTGTTATTTCCAGTAGACGGGCAGCAATAGCACCACATGCAGGGTCCCAACCACCCTGCCTTCATACACTGGATGAGTCACAGCTTCCATTCTCTTATTATAAACGCCCCGTTTTCATCTTTGTGTTTGGACACTGTTGCCTAGGCGACAACGTATGACCACTTCCTGTTTGGGATTATTTATCAGTGATTGGCTGTATCACGTCACCAATCAGCAGTGGTATCTGTTGATGTTTAAGGACTCGGTCAAGCCCAGCTGTCCCGATGCCTTCTCCTCCCTCCTACCTTGTAATTAACAGAAGACTTTTATAGAGGTCACAACTGAAACAGATAAATGCCAATTTTGTAAGAATGATTTATAAAAAATAAACTCATATTTGATGATAACTGCATCTCCTCGTGTCGTTTTGTTTTGACAGGCTGTGTTTAAATGTTTGCTTTTACGACAACTTGCCAATGACTTGCCTCTCTTTTTTGTTTTCTGGTATACCATCATGTTGAACTAGTCTTGAATGTGCTCATACTACTTTGGCTGGGCATCAGTCCTCCAGTCAGAATCTGTAAAGAATAAGTAATCAGATAATCTTGTTTAATTATGCGTCATTCAAAGCCGAACCAGTGAGGCTAATACTAATCTATATTTGAGACATCAAGAGATAGTCCAGATTAGAATATAAATATTGTTAAAGAGATTGTTTCTTCCTACTTATCAGTCAGGATATGCTGATACTGCTGGACCCCAGGGAAAATAGCTGTTTCACTGCTGTTTCACCGGCATCTGAAACAAACTAGACGAAACATCATAAGCACAGATTCATGCCAATTTGAGGTTTTTGTCTCCGATCTTAAAAATTTGTCAGATTCAAGCACCAGTTTTGTACAATTGGCGCAAATCACCATACAAGCTTTTCCTAAATGCCATCTCACCACGGACATTAACCTCACAAACCAGGACGCAATGCAGTCATAACATATGTTGCCAAGTCCTGACAAACTACCTTGTCAACGTCAGTCTCTTTGCCTGCAATCCTGATTCCAAAAAGTTGGGACAATGTAAAACATCAAAAAATGTATAGTACCTGTATGGGAGACCGCCTGGGAATACCAGGTGCTGTGTTTTTTTGCAAATTTCCCCACTGTGGGACGAATAAAGGTTTATCTTATCTTATCTTATCTAAAATATCAGAATGTGATAAATTGCTTATCTCTTTTGACATATACTCGATTGAAAACAGTACAAATACAATATATTTAATGTTTAAAGTTGGGACAGGAGCAACAAAAGACTGTGAAAGTTGTGGACTGATCCAAAAACACCTGTTTGGATCAGTCCACAGGTAAACAGGTTCATTGGTAACAGGTGATAGTATCATGATTGGGTATGAAAGGTTCATCCTGGAAAGACTCAGTCGTTCACAAGCGAGAACGGAGAGAGGTTCAACACTTTGTAGGAGGAACACTTTGTAAAACTGTTGTCAGTAAACGCTGTAAATGACTGCATTCTGTTTATGTTTTACAGAGCGTCCCAACTTTTCTGGAATCAGGGTTATACATGCACCAAGTTAAAGTATAAGAGACAGATTAAGAAAGTGTAAGTAAACTAAAAAATTAGATTAAAACACTCCCAAAAAATTAGGAAGGAAATTACATGATATTGCGTGTAACAATGTTTGAGGGTTCAATTTGTCCTGGACGACACTGTAGGGACATGATAAGAGGATATGCCGACACGAGGACTGATGTTTTGTGTTTGTTTGCGCTCGCCTTTGTGCGCAGGTTGTAAACATCAGAGTGTAACCCTGCATGTTTGTATTCACTTCATCATTTGCGACAGAGCGTGCATGGACAACTACTCAGCCCCTGACCTCTGCCTCAGCTCAATGAGAATACACTCCATTTGTACAGTAATAATAGTCCCTCAATGCTGCATTGCCCCCGGAGATATAACCACCCCTGTATTAGACCACTGAGGAGGGGTTTATTAGTCACTACTCCGAGCATTGATTTTTTTTTTTTTTTTTTTCCTCTGCTGAAAGCCTTCTCGCTGCATCCAATGCTGCATCTGTCCTTCTGCGTCTCCCTGAGGACAATAGCCTCATAACACATCGTAGATATGACCCCGGCTTTGCTCTGAATTATTAAACGCGCCCATATCAGACACCGATATTCTCATGCGTATCTGTGACCTGACAGTGGTGCCATATGAGTGTGTGCTTGTGTGCGCACATGTGCTCAGATTTTAGCTCACGTTTCATGTTTGTATTGAATGGGGTCCTTTGTGAATTCTTCTGTCTCTGCCTCGCTCTGCTACAACCTGCAATCGCTCCTTTTTTATGGTTTTGGCATCATATTCTTGTGTTTATATCCCAGATGCCTATTGCATTTAACAAACACATAAAAAGTTTTGTGCATTTCAAATGTTACCACTGTTAAATATCTCAAACTGTCGGAACAACAGTGTTAGTGTTACAGTGTCATAAAACTATTCTTGGGAGTGATTTTAAGATGCTTGATAAATACCAACTAGATACTCAAAAATCACAGCACAAAACAGCGTTGACTTTTTAAAAAAAAATCACAGCAAGCTTTATAGTTCAGCAGAATCCGTAACAAGGCATCATAATGACATGTCAAGTCCAATCAGAGCAGAACATTGATTTGTTTACATATTCCATCAAATAAAAAAGCTGATCAATATAGTAAGAATGCGACTTGCAATTTGGCCACAGTGTACGTCTTTCTTATTAAAATTTGAAGGGGCCATATAAAAACTTTTTAAATTTAGGACCTCACACATTTCTAATACTATGAACGGCAAGTAACTGGAGGATTAAATAGAATATATTGATGTGTCTCTACAGGCATAACCCCTCTATCGAGCTGGTACCTACAAATAGATATATAACATAATATATCAACTCTTCAGATTAAGTCTTAATGCTGATTGAAATGTAGAATATCGAGGTAGACAGAATATCTTCTGCCATCGCCCACGCTGATGTCACCGGCACCCTCTCTCTCCCCGTGTCTCCTCACCTCTCTTTCTCCGTGGCATCTTCATTTGTCTCCTTGTTTTTCCTCCTACTCTCTCACGTCTTTTTCAGGGTTGATATTGCCAAAGTCCCCATTTCTTGTGTAAAGTGCAGCCTCAGCCAGTCTGTGGTACCCTGTCACACGTCCAGTTAACGACTGTGTCCTCTTGTCCATTACTTGTATTAAATGTGTGTGTGTGTGTGTGTGTGTGTGTTCGAGTGTGTGTGGCTCAGCTCCTGACAGCCAGCATGGAGTTGATCTCCCAGATGAGGTTGCGGAGTTGGTCCATAATCTGCTTCAGCTGCTGATTCTTCTGCTTGAGCTTCTGCAGGGAAAATGACAAAAAGAGAAGAAATGACAGATTTTTTTAGATGCAAGAAAACAACAAAAAAACCTGTCTGCTGAAACAATTAAACTACAGGTTTGCGAAAGATTAAAAGGTCAAACAACTGACAGAACACACAACAAAGCAATTACATCTTCAGCAGAAAACAAATATTTCATGGCTTACGGGATATTAAAGTTGCACTGGTATTGAAAAGTCCCATGGAGCCAGATATGAGCTGCTACACTGTACTACTAAACAAGTTTTTCCCATCAGCACTTCTTAAGCATCCTCCTATCAACACAGCATAAACTTCACACTTCCCATACCACTGTAAGTCCTTGTAAAATGTAATTTACTTCACCATATTACTGAGAAAAACTGGTTCCAGATGTAATCTTGCTCGTAATGACTGTGCTGTTTTGCTGCTGGCATGAGAAAATGAACGGGGAGGTTCTGCCCAGCAGGGAGTCCTGTGAGAAACAAGATTCTGTTTCTCTTCTTCAAATTTAGTTTGAGTCCTGAAAGCAATCTAAACCAAAGGTAAAATATTTGCTGTAGTCAAGCAAAATACAGATAATTTTAGTGTTAAAGGTTGTGATATTGTTTTTTTTGTTTGTTTTAGGACTGTTTGAAAATGGAGACTTCCGATTCCTAGGCGACGATCACAACTAATCCCAAACCTGACTGTGGCCCAAAAAAACTTTCCTATTGTCAACAAATGCCATAAAAAAATAAAACCTGAAACTAAAAACCTACAATCAACTGATCTTACTAAGAAGTTGTCAGTGTAGCCAAAGCCTGCTATTCCTCTGAGCTCCACTGTCCACACATCAATGTGTTCCTTCATTACGATGAACATGACCACTGTTGTTTATTTGGGACACCATCCTGCTGTCATAAATACTCTCTAGAACATCAAATACATATCAATCCGCTGCTGAAAATAGTCCAATAGATTCACTATTTACTCCTGTTTGAGTGGCATCTGCTAAAAACTACGCTGTCCATCTGTTTTAGGAAATTACTGAGTTTTTTTATTTATTTTTTTAATATAATTTTTTAGATTAAGAGGCTGAGTTGGTGCATGTACAGACAAGAGTTTACAAATCTGGAAAGTTATCACAGTGGCAACTATTTTACCTTTCAGGACGCCTATCACAATGTAAACAGTAGCAATACAGCGTTGACATTACAAACTAATCTACCAGGAATGTACACTTGCATGTATTTGATTTCATCTTTTTTTGTAGGTCAACTCAGTGTTGTTTTGCCCCTGGGGGCTCAAGTTGGTCTGTAGGCAGCCTTGGACACAGCTGTGCTATTATCTAAATGCTAATGTCAGCATGCGCACAGTGACAATGCTAATATGCTGAGATTTATCAGGTATAATGTTCACTATGTTCTTTTTCGTCGAACATGCTAACATTTGCCAATTAGCATTAAAGTACTAAGAGAAAACCTGATCTAAAAAAAACTAAAACGGATCTGCTGATGGTACCAGATGAAGTCAGAGGAAGGATTCATCATCTAAAAAACATGAATGTCTGTACAATGTATGACAACTCATCCAATAGTTGATGAGATATTTCAGTCTGGACCAAAGTGGTGGATCAACAGAACAAACATGGGCACACCCACACCCTGATGTATTGTTCTTTTCAAGGGATTTGTTGAAGAAGAAGAAAAATATAAAATAACACCTGCCTTATCCTTCAACAGCATGTTAAAATATTTATGGGACAAGGACTAATGAAAGTTTGAAAGACATGTTTAACTACAGGTATTTCTCCTCCAACATACAATAGACAAAGTTTTCCCACCTGCCCATTGACCTCTCCCCAAATACTGAGTGCTTCAGTCGACTTCATCGACACTAACCTCTGCTAATCGCTAAGCTAACACATCTGGCCTGCTTCAGGGGTGTACAGGTACACAACAGAGGAGCAAACAGCCCAATCTCCCTGTCAGTAAGTAGGCTTTGTCTGCTGATCGCCTCTGAATGCTCCATCAAGATCTCTAAGTCAACAGCTGCCGTGGACTGAAGTACCTCATTGCACAAGCTTCATGCATATACAAATAATGGCTGCTGCTGCTGCTGAGGAGTCAGAATAAAAACAGCCACCAAATGTGTGCTACCTTTGAACAAGTAACTCGAGCAAAACATCTACATTTGAAGGTTCGGGCAAATTTAGCAACAGCGGTACATCACAGCTACTTACTCAGCTGCTTTTCTTCTGATGGATAGCCAGAGAGAGAGAGAGAGAGAGAGAGAGAGAGAGAGAGAGAGAGAGAGAGAGAGAGGAGGAGAGCTCTTTCACTCAGGAGCTACTGTATCTGCACTGCAGTGAAATCTATTAAGATTAAATCCATCTCACTCTCTTGGTAACACTCCTTTAGCCATGACTAATTACCAGCCATTTTTGCAGCGCAGATAACACCTTGAGCAATCGATTTCACACAGCTCTCTTAATATCAACTGTTTAGCTGATTGTCCTTGAAGATATTCCAGAGTGGAACATTTGGAAGTCTTCCAGTCCTCTCTCTCTCTCTGGGGGCTCTCGCTGCTTCTTGAGCTCTCTCGCTCTTTTCTCTCCCGCTTTCCGTCTCTCTCTCTCTTCACTTTCACTTTGATTGTGTGTGTGCGGATGTGTGTGCATTACATGGGATATGCCTCATTACTCTGACGAGCAAGTCTTGAAATAACTCGGTCATCTACTCCGTATTAATGAGACGATACCACGAGCCTTTGTAATTTCAGTCAAACACTTTTTTAAATAAAGAATACAACCCTGGTCCTATTTTTTTCTACATGAAGCGTTTATAAAAAAGAGCTGCATCACAGATGTATTTTTCATCTCTGTGTTCAAGCGTAAACGGGCAGATTTGGCTTCAAAGACAAAAAATTTGCTACTTTTGAATCCAGATTCTTCCACAAAAATCTCTGCTTTCTTTGAAACCAGACATGAAATTCCACATTTTGCACAGTGGAAATAAGACGATGGAGGCAGCGAAGCCTTCACGGCACATTCATTATAAAAGGCTGGCTGGCATATCTTGATATATGAATAACAAGACTGCTATTATCACAAAAATGATTCTTCAACCTCAGGGAGACATAATTCCATTCATAACCTCATAATTAGCGTAGCACTAATCCTTCACACCTATAATACGTTGTTTGGAAAAAGGGTATACTACAGAGAACAAACCAGAGAAAAGGAGCTCTAAACCATCTATTTTTTTGTCTGAAGTGTGAAGCATTTACACACACACACACACACACACACACAAAAACACCTCTACAGGAATCCGGTGGATGCACTCCCTCATTTCTTGGCCTGCCACTCAACAGCCGGGCCCCACAATAATGTTTTGATGCCTTTTCAATCCGCAGTAGGCCTCCTCTGACACGCTCTGACACTGCATCAGCCGCGGCAGGGTGGCCAGTCAACAACTCATGAAAGTAAACAAGGAAGCGCTGTCTGAGCTCCCGTCTCCGAAGGCCTCCTGCAGACTGGCAGACTGCCTGCCTGCTTCATATAATCTGGAAATACTGGCAGACGTTGGCCGATTGGCGGAGGAGAGAGTGGAAAAGCACAGTGACCCGAGATGGGGTGGAAATGGAGATTGGCACACATAGAGGAGGTGCGGCAAGATGCGGCGAGCTGAAATGTGTGTGTATGAGTGTGTGCAGCTGTGCAAGTGTTTACGAGCTGATGTGCAGCTCTGTGTATGAAAGTGTGAGTGTGAGGGTGTGGCTGCACAAAAGAGTGTGTGTGTGTGTGTGAGTTAGGGATGCACGATTCAATCTGTTGGATATGTGTTGGTGCTGATTCTGACCTAAGCTGAACAGGCGACGGAAGCACAGTTTTCTATTTTGCTCAGTTCAATTTGCTGCAATGAGCTTCAAGTTACAGTCGACTAGGGTGGCAACGAATGACAATTTGTCTGCTGATGACTTTTACAAATAATCATTTAGTCTATACACTATTGGAAAACTGTGACCATCATAATTTCCTAAAATTTATGTCTCCACAAAACTTGTTTAGTCTGACCTACAGTTCAAAATTTAAAAATATCAAGTTTACAGTAATAGAAAGCGGAAAAAAGCATCTAATCACTTTTGAGAACAAGAACTAGTGAATGTTTAACATTTTTCCTTGATTACTTTTCCATTGATTGAGCTGTGCCACGTCCTGCATGTCATTCACAATACAATAAATTTGCAGAAGTTTGAAGAGGCATAAACGTGCATGAACATGTTGTGAACGTATAGTTAAGACATGATGCAGTTGACGCTACAACCTCATCCTCAACCTTTTATGTTATCTAACACATAAAAAAATCTTAATCAGTCCCACACAGTGGAAACATGTGTACAGGTGTGTGTGTGTATAATCAGAGATGATCATGTAAATTAAGTGTCCACCTGCAGGAAGCTCTCAGGTGCTCTTACAGCACATCTGGGCAGACGACTTGCAAGCAAAGCAAGATCATGTAAACAAAAGTCACATGGGCTCATAAGTAGTTTGTTTATTGGACAGAGTTTTGGCAACCTGTCATCTCAAGAGATTAAACATTTTGGCAGTTGGGGGCAAAAACAAATCGGATTCCAGTCCCTGTAACTTCAGCTAAGCCTGATGGACGTGTCAGAGGAGCTGTCTTCTCTGTAATTTATGTCTGATTCATATCCAGTAAGAACAGATATTTTCAAAGTTGCTTATGAACTTAGTGTAACTGACTCATACTGCAGTTTGACCTAAATGTATTTAGTTTTCCAGGCTTGTGAAACCGTGGGTTATCAGATGTCATCATTCCTAGTTTATGTAAAGCAAAACATTATGATCTTCTTAATAATGAGGATTTCCTGTTTTTCTTGGTCTTATGTTATACTCTATACGATAACACCTTGACTGTGGTTAATGTGAATACGACTATAGAGTAGAATGAAGTTCATACACTAAAATTATATGGTGCATGAATCTGCTGAAGCAAAAAGTCAGTCGACTGATTAGTCATCAATTTTTAGAACTGATTAATCATTTGAACGAAGCTTAAATGCCAAATATTTATTGATCCTACCTTCTCAAAAGTGAAGATTTGCTGCTTTTCAGTCTTTTATATTATTTCAAATTGAAGATATATTTAGACGAAGAAGATAGACTTCTGAAGACGGCACCTTTGGCTCTTAGAACTTGGCATTTTTCACTATTTTTATGAGGTTTTACAGACATAAAAATAATATATTAATCAATGATAAAAATAGCTGTTAGTTTCAGCCAGTCATCTATATATACAATACTTGTGAAGGAGCTAACAGTCATTCACCTCAACAACTATAACATTTTGTCTGTCAGTTATTTTACTGATGTGTTTGTAATTACTTACTTGCATTTGAAACTTCTCTGTAAAGCACTTGACATTCAGTAACACAAACTATCTTTCAGGGATTAACTTCTACATTTCACATCTCACTTGTTTTGTTTATTAATAGCCTGTGAAATTGTAGGATTATCCACCATCGTTCACTTTGTTTTCCTGTACTGACAATGTAAATGTCTCCTTTCTTCCTGTCCTCTGCTGTCCCTTAAAAAAATATGTCCTCTTACGTCCTCCGAATCACAGGCTGAGGAGTAAATCTCATTAGTATCTGCAGCTTTTATCCTGACAATATGTGATGCTTCTCCGCCATCAAATTAAAAACAACCTTATCAGTTTGGATCTCTGTGATAAAATAACCAAAGTATACCCAGAGATGGGTTCTGAGAAGTGACTTAATGTACAAGTGGAGGACAGCTCCATGATTAGCTGATGCTTATAAAAACAGAACAATGGGAGAGGGGATGGAGGTCTCAGCGATGTGGACGGATGATGGTTTGTTTAAATGACACTGACGAAGGCTGTTACTCCGTCTCTTCCCTCCTTCCCTGTCTGCACGCTCTTGTTCTCCCTTTCGTCCAAATCAGATCAAAGAAGTTGTCCTCAGCAGAAGGGTGAAAGACAGAAGAGATAGGAGGAGAAAAAAGGCTGAATTTTTCATCGCTTCATTAAAATTCTGCTCCAGTGAAACTTTGCCACAAGAGAAGCTGTAACTATAGTATCTCTGTGAGTCACGTCAAGACGGATCCTGGCTCAGGCCACCAACAGACGCTCCCCGACCTGAAACCCACGAGTCACCAAATATATTCATGCATTAACATTACAGCTTTTTAATTGCTTTGACATAAAAGTGAATGGATTTTTGGAATTTCAACACATCACTGCTCGACAGTTGTTCAGTGACACGTCGCATGCTACAACTCAGCACAACATAGTAATCTGTAAACACTTGGGATTTATCAAATGTAGGCCATCAAACAACGGGGCGTCTCCAGGCTTATCAAGCTTGATAATTGACATCTCTATATTAATTAATTCTGTTGCATTATCTCCGCATTAAAGCCGATTGGGGAGGGGTTTTTTGATCCATTAAACATTATATTAAAAAAAAAAATCAAGCTAATCTTGCAATTATACTATTATATGAATAAGATGAGGTATTCATCTGCTTTTTAGCCATTTAACCCGTTTTCATCTACGATTAAAAACATGACCGCCGTGATCTCCAAGCACATTAAGAACCCTAGCGTTGCTTTTTGATGAGGGGCTTTTAGATAATGGTGAGGAAGAAACGACATGGATTATAATACACACACATATACACACACACAAGCAGGAGGAGAGACGGGGAATATAGGAAGTGGAGCGAAAACGTGCCTTCACTCAGGATTCCTCCTGCTAATCCGCCCTGTCGCTGGCGACTCAAATCGCAGCTTTGACTCCGACGGATCTGGCTGGGAATTACAAGTGTAAGTGTCTGTGAGTGAGGAGAAGGGATTAGGAGGAGGAGAGGAGAGGAGAGGAGAGGAGAGGAGAGGAGATGGAGATGGAGATGGAGATGGAGATGGAGATGGAGGAGATGGAGAGGGGAGGAGAGGAGATGAAAAGGAAACTGATTCAAGACAGGGCTAATTACTGCCACAGATCAGTGACACACTTTGATCACAGCAGGATCTCTGAGGTTCAGGTATGATACTGAGATGTACAACATGGTGATCAGTACCAAACAAAGCACCTAAAAAAGACTGTCAAAAGATTCTGATTCGATTAAATGCTATAAAGCCCATTCATGTAGGCGTGGAAGTCATGTGACTGCACCTATATCATCACTGCCAGAGATGAGGTGGGTCGAAACCTTTCACCATCCATACTCATTTTAAATTACATTACCACCAAAAAAAAAAACAGTTTCTGTCTTTTCACATGGTTCACAGAGGCTGAAGCTGAACCCCTTGCTGTCCTCAGACAGGGAGATAGAGTGTCTTGGCAGAAACGCAAGTCAAATTTAATTAAATTCTATGGTTTATAATAAGTGTGACAAAAACTTGGAGAGGAGCCTCAGCTATGTGGAAAGGTGCTTTTCCAGAAACCAGCCATCCCCTAAATTATGCAAGAATGATAAATGTCCTCAAGGAAATGCAACTCCCTATTAGGCAGAAGAATTAGGACGAACCAAACTCCTGGGGCCAACAGTTTTAGTAACGAGCGTGTCTACAGTAGTTCAGTGCTCAATAAACTAACCTGTCAAACTACTGTATCCTTGTCAATGAAATCCACATACAGGTCTGCACGAGGACCAAATCACCCCTCCCTTAATCACTGTTTAAAAGCACACACACTGATTGAAGTTTAGGGAAACAGATCCACAAACTGGCTTCAAGCTCGAGTCTTCTAGTCCTTCACGGTGGTGTTGTATTATATGTCACTGTGGGCTGACAGACAGAGCAGCAATGATAACAAGACTAAAAGACGTAAGGCTACTTAAAAATAACGAGCTGAGTGAGATGTCCTCACGAACCACATCACAGTTTCACAGACGTTCACCACTGAGATCCATCAGCTGCAAGAAAAAAAACATTTTTACATCCAGCTCCTGGCAGACATCTGAGCTCTACTTCACTTTCTTTATCATGTCAGTCCTCGTACAACAATCCTATAATATCATAACAAACATACTTTACATTCATTTATTGTTATTTATACTTGTTCTCTTACAACCCTGATTCCAAAAAAGTTGGGATGCTGTGTAAAACAAATATGCAGAATGTGATAATTTGCTAATCCTTTTTGACATGCACTCAATTGAAAACAGTACAAAAATAATATATTCATTGATTTTTGTAAATATCTGCTTATTCTGAATTTGATGGCAGCAACACCAGTTTCAAACAAGTTGTGACAGGAGCAACAAAAGACTGTGAAAGTTGTGGACTGATCCAAAAACACCTGTTTGGATCACTCCACAGGTAAACAGGTTCATTGGTAACAGATGATCGTATCATGATTGGGTATGAAGGGTTCATCCTGGAAAGACTCAGTCGTTCACAAGCGAGGATGCAGAGAGGTTCAACACTTTGTGAACACATGATTGTATAAAGGAGATTAATACATGGGCTCAGGAACACTTTTCAAAACTGCTGTCAGTAAACACAGTTTGTTTGCAAATGATTGTATTCTGTTGTTATTTAAGTTTTACACAGTGTCCCAACTTTTTCGGAATCAGGGTTGTATATCGTGATTATAAGGACCTGTACAACTGCACTTCCTATCCAGAGACTCTCCTGATAATGAGGGAGAACAGGCAGAATATATATAATACAACTCTATCAGGAACTACAAACCCAGTCCAGCAGTGTGTGCCAGCACAAACACGACATACAATAAACCCCACAGTTTATACATATTGCAAAATTGGTAAAGTCAGGTGTGAGCTATTTTAAATAACCTATTATCTCCACTCAATCCCACTTTCACATAACGCTGTATAAATAAATCTGAGAAAAACATTCAGGCTCTAAGTAGTGATTATATACGCTCGTGTAATGCCTGACTGATCTTAGTCAAACATGTTTAAATACTGGCAGCAAACATGGGAGCAAATCTACTGATTTCAGCTGTCCACTGTAATACAACATCACATTCATCTGTTCACACTACGTAATATCTGCCGCAGTTCATTCACAGTCAATTTTAAATGAATAAAAATGATTTTGAAAGTAGCCAAGTTAATCAATCATGAGAGCTCCCAGATTGCACTCCAGCAAGACGTGGGTGCATGTGTGCTAAAAATGTTCCACCAAAGTGAAATGTCACTTGAAGGAAAACACAGTGGACACTCTGAGGAAACTTGTAAAAAGCACAAGTGAGTTGGGGGTAAGTAAGCTGCTTACTGCTCTGTGCCCTGCCTGGGGAACCCTGTGACGCTAAGTGGGCCCTGGTTTACCATCTGACAGTATACCCACAGGGAGCAGGGCCAAGCTGCTTTAATTTGCCTGACATCAGTTAAAAAGGCCTTAATTGACTTTATAAACTTTATGGCTTTTTCTCAACGGGAAGGTTTAAGTGCCAGTGCGTTCCGTGTTTGGCATGGGCTTTCCCAGGGGAATGAAGCCCTTTAAAGGGATTTTGAAGGCAGATAAAAGCTTCCTCTTCCAGGGGTGGCAGAAATACAATAGCCATGTTGTCATCCTTGCATACACCTACCAACGGGGTTCTTTCAATACGTCCTCAGCATTGAGGTGGAAAGCCTGCTGTGTCAGCCGACTGTTGCAGAACGGTTGCAATCGATTTGGCCCTTTAGAGGTATCTGAGGCTAGGCGCCCCCTCGCTCTCTCCTAAGCACTTGAGTCTCTGCCAGGTAGCCCCATCGATTGCGCTTTCCTTTGTGATTTGGTTCCCAGTGATAATAAATGAGGGGCAAGAAGGTTGGAGTGCTGTTGCTTTAAAACCAATGATGGGCAGCCATGCAAGCGACTTAAGCATCAGCAAAATTGCACATCAGAGCAAAATCCAAGGAATACAGCGATGTTTACTGGGCAGGTGACATAGAGTATTAAACCAAGAAAACATATTTTTCACTGCATTAGTCACATATTACAGTCATTACCACTTTTTGCAGAGCTGAGAACAAACAATAAGCTCTTGTGCCTGGGCGCATATCTAAGTTCATACTTAGTTCAGGAGAGCAAAAGGGTTAATTTGTACACAGCAGCAGATTAGCTACAGCAGCCTGAGAGAAGTGATAAGGTGACTGAAATTCAAATCACATCCTCCTGGGTTTCAAAATGCAGTGACTGCTTATGTACTATTTACAGATAGAGCCCAATAATAATAATAATAATTAAAAACTGTATTTGTATAGCACATTTTATAAAAGAAATGCAGCTTCAAAACAAAGAAATTACATACAGCAAGTGCTTCACATAAAAAGAGACATAGAATGCACATAAAAACAGGGACAGATAATTAATACAAAATAAGATGGAGAATAAAACCCAATTGATACTAGCAGTAAAAATAAGATAAAAACTAGGATGGAATTAGAAGACAAAGAGTGCATAACATCAGATGGAAAACTAAACCTAGTGAGTAATAAGAGGAAGAGTAAAGTTAAAAATTAGAGCATAAAATCAACTAAAATACAACAAATACAAAGATGTGCAGAAGTATGGGGCCAAAACTAGAGTTTCAGGACTGTAACAGGAAAGTTATAGCAACTTAAAGGCTAAAGTGCTTAGCTTTCTTTTAAAAATATTGAGCGAGCTTGCTTCCCTGATATCTATAGGTACTGTGTCCTATTGCTTTGACAAAGCCTGAATCCCCGATTTGCTTTTGGCTGTAACCTCGGACAAACCAGCATCTGATCGCAGTGTTCCTGAGGGCAAAAAGTAAACAAGCAACTTAGCAATGTAGCTTGGTCCTAGCCCATTAAGGACTTTGTATACAAGGAGGAGGACTTTAAAATCAATTCTAAATGTTAGAGGAAGCAGTGCAGGGCAGCTAAAACTGGACTAATGTGCTCTCTGCTCTTGGTTCTGGTTAACAGCCGAGCTGCAGAGTTTTGGATGAGCTGAAGTCTCTCAGTGTTTTTTAAGAGACCAGTAAATAGTGTGCTACAGTCATCGAGTTGGCTTGAAATGAAGGCATGAGTCAGTTTTTCAGCATCTTTTTGATTAATAAATGGTCGTACTTGAGCTATGTAAGGTGGAAAACTTTCCTAGTAATAAAACCATTACAGTCAGTATAAATAGAAAGTTAAAAAAAGTTCAAAGTAGTCCTGAAAACTTTTTTTCCTGAAATCTAATGGGAGACTTTAAGTGGATAATGGGAGAAATGGATTGTTGTATATGTAATAAGGTTACCAGTTTTGGTTGGTAAAATATCTTTAAACTGTTACAAATAAAAAGAGAAAAATGGCTAAAAAAAAATGCAGCCATGCTCTGATTTTATATTTGCACATCTCACAGCATGTACAAAAACATCAAATATCATCTGAAGTTGATATCGACCAACATCAAGCTGCAGATGCATCGCTCAGCTCTAGTTCCAGGTTCAACTCCACATCAGTCAGCATTAAACAGTGTCAAACAGCTGAAGCTTCCTGCTCACTCTGTTTAATTAGAGGTCTTCCCCTCTTTGACATCTGCACCGCTAACTAGCGAGCTTATGGCAGGGACTGAAGAGGAAAGCAGAGCTCAGTCTGAAAGTAGCTGCCGCTTGAAGGCTCGCTCGGAGGGCTGATTTGTAGACTGGAGCAGATGATGTGTGAGCGTGCATGTATTTGTTTCTGTGTGCATGTCCTGTGCGCTTGTACATGCGAGCTCGCGTGTGAGTGTTGAGAGTTTGAAGCCAGCATTTGCAGAGTGATACCCCGCTGTCTCAATCTCAGAGCAGACAGGACGTCTTTCTTTCATCTCTCTCAGATGTCTGTCAGGAGCTTAAATCATCTGAGGCCGAGCGGTACACCTCTTCTCACACTCTAAGTAAACATGATACTTCAAGGGTTTTTAATGGGCAGTGGAGGGTTCCTATGAGGTTGCGAAAACCTTTGATTCAAATGTTCTTCAGGTGCCAACAACAGTTCTTGAGACGTCAAAAGCATCTTGTGACTCACCGATGTGTTAAATTGGTACAATCACTCACACACACTTAAAATCAGCTCCCCCATGGCATCTCTCCAACGAAGTAATATTGGATCTAATTACCTCCATCGTTTTAAGAGTGAAGGCAGCGGTGGGGGACAGGCGTGCAGATTTCTGGAAAGATTACAGAGAGGTAACTCCAATTTAAAGCCTCCAATCGAGAGAATAGAGAAAAAGAACGAGCGTGTTACTCGTGCTTCGTCCTTGTCAAAACTCTAATAGACTCTTCACACACACAAAGCAGTTCGTCAACTTCAAATGTAAACATTTCTGCCAGATCCTGACCAAGCAGTTTTCTCTTTGCTACATAAAAAAAAGGCAGAATGAAAAGTGATGACAGGCTTTGAGGCAAAAAAATAAAACAAAAAAAAAACAGAGCAGGCTTACGGGTGATGTAAAATGCCCTTTGGCAGTCACAGCGCAGATCCTCAATCAGCTTTTGACAACAAACTCTGACCGCAGCTAAATCTGGAAACAAATGCACCTTATGAGACCATTCACATCCCTTACACAGCAGAGCAGAAAGCTAGTTGTTTGTTTTACTCTTTTCATAGATCTGATATTAGTCATATTTTGCTACAAAATCTGTACATGTTTGTATGATTTCGGCACCTAATACTCCTGTATATAACCAAACATGTAGATCGCAAAGTATCTATAAAAGACCTGTTAGCTACACTGTCCAGCCAGTCCTGTGCTTTTTACAAAGTCAGCAAACAGACTTTTCTTCTATCTATCTATCTTTTCCATCTATCGAAACTAAAATGCTTTGTCAAATTACTGCTCAGACTGGTTTGGTGTAGAGCTGCGACATTTATATGATTAATCAATTAGTCGATTGAGAGAAAATTGGTGGCCAACTACTTTGAGAATCAATTAATCATTTCGGTCATTTTTCGAGCATTTGCTGCTTTTCTTTGTCATTTATGATAGTAAATGAAGACTCATTAGGTTTTGGACTGTTGGAATCTGAAGACGTCACTTTGGGCAGACAGTGGATGGTTTGTTTTTAGGCTGACATTATTCTGCACCAAAGCTGAGTGTTACAGAACTGCAACCAAAAGCAACGTGAGAGAAAGCAAAAGATGCAGACAAGACATAATAAATGATGGCAATGGTTTTCCTCAGTAGACAAAGACAGAGAGAAGATTTTGCACCAATTCAGAGGTGGCATTGTTTTCACTGTACTAGCGAGTCATAAGGCTTTGCAACATGTTTGTTATAACCACCATGTGTTTCAGTGAGAATCATTCAACTTGAACAAAAGTAAGTATGTTTCCACTGAAAACTCCACAGGACACATTTGAATTGAAAACAATTCCTCGGTTGAGCACCACTGTAGATATGGTCGGTTTGCTTTCTCCAGTTTTGCTTTCGTCAGATGGATGTTACCCTTATGCACTTCATTCACAACAGAGTCATACTGCCATTTCCCTGAAATGTTACGAGGTGTCGAGATAGGAAATTGGTGGTACTGATATCCCTGAATATCATTCCGTGTTCCCATATACACATGACCCCTTGCAGGAATTGTCCCTGAACATTTCAGGGACAGGCTGCATGTGTGAAAGTGGCTTTGGAGTGAAGCCAGAGACCCCGATCTCCTCCACAGAGACTTGGACTCCAGATTGTGTTAGAATGCGAGGAGGAAGCCGGGGTCACTCGACAATCCCATCTCAATATGTTTCAGCCATCATTTGCCACATAGGAAGTGTATATCCTTGTCTTGCTTTGTCTTCAGTAAATCCTTTGTGCTGCATATTTGCAATTGCACATTTTACTTTTTTACATACTATGTTTATAATCATTATCTGGAATTTTAATCCTTTTTGTTTCAATTTTCTAATCCTTATTTTTCGCACTAATCTTTTAGCACAACCACATTGCATTTCATGGGAACAGCAACTTACAGTAGCTGCTGTCAATTAATCTGTCAATCATCATCTGGACTAATCTTTTAGACTTAAGACTGCTAGAAAATAGTTTCAAAATGCTCCTCTCAAACTTCCCAAAACCTGACATATTCAATTTGCTAGTTTTGCATGACCAACAGTCCAAAGACAAAAACAAAGAAACATTTGAGAACAAGGAAATGTTTGGCATTTCTGCTTGAAAAATAACTTGTTGGACAATTATCAAGTTGTTAGTTAAAAGTTCTTTTTCTGCTTTTCAGCTACTAAACTGTATTATAACTACAAATATTTTTTGTGTAAGAAATGAACCTTGGAATCCTTTCAGAAATGAAAAATGTTAAGAACAGTGAAGGATTCTAGAGAAATGTACAGACAGTGGCTTATTTTTCCTCTTTCTTTCTTTCTTTTCGTTCATGTTCCCAGAGGCCTGACCTGAGAAGGCTCGAGGTCCAGGCTCCTTTAAAACTAAATTAAAAACATCTCTCTTTACCGGAACCTTTGGTCTTTTACGTGAACTTACCTCTGTTTGATGTGTATACAAGTCTGCATCCTACATTTCTTCTCCTCTTTAAAGCGGTCTCAAAGGAATCAGGAAAATATAAAGCCTGCCTTGATGTGTGCCTTTTACTTATGTTACACAAGTGACCTACCTACCCCACACCTGGCGAATTATGTGCACAATACAGCCTGAGCAAGAATAAAAAGGCTTTGCGACTTCCATCACGCCTTCCTTTCATGTAAACAATAGTCCTAAACATGACAGCACAGTCAGACATTAGTTGTTTTTTTTTTTTAAAACTCTGCAACTCTAATTGCTTACATAGCCTTTAAACACTGTAACATGAAGCAGAAATAATTGGGGTTGCACTTGACACTAAATAGAACAAAATACCAGGAAAACAAGTCTTCTCGAAAAGCAGCTCTGATTCCTCCTCCGCAAGAGCTTTGCGGCTACACTGCCCCTCTGACCCCTGCAAAACAATTAAAAAGCCCTTGGCATACAGAGAGCCTCTAATGGGCCACATATGAGGCTGCTAATAAGACAGAGGTACGGGCACCTGCTGTGCACAGCCTACTAATTCTGGAGCCTGAACATAGAGGTGGAGAAGAGGAAGGGAGCGATGGAAGAGAGGTAGAAGGAGGAAGGGAGACAGAGCACAGCAGGGGGGTAACGACAAACTGAGAGAAGAGAGAGAGAGAGAGAGAGGAGGAGGAGGAGGGTGGCAGGGAATCAAGAGAGCAAAGTGAGAGAGATGGAAAGAGACCGAGAGAGAGAGAGAGAGAGAGAGAGAGAGAGAGAGAGAGAGAGAGCATCTGCCAACCAAGCTGCATCCCTTTCTCCCGGTCCTTTTACAGTTAGGAGGTTGCGTTTGTTTATCATCAGGCCTCTGCAGACTCCCCGCCTGCTCTTCAGATAAAACTAACCGCCAGTGCCACTGGAATTCATTATACACGGCGAGTCGGCAGCGAGCTCGCGCACAAGTCTGGAGAGGAGAGGAGAGCAGAGCCAGACAGTGGATGACTCTTCTATTTGAAATTACAAACATCCCCCTGCTTTTAATTTCTCCCTTTCTCATTTGAATAAAGAGGACAGACGCGGTAATTAACGGGGTATTAAAAAAGCAAGGCAGTGTGAGCGGAGGAGGAGGAGGAGGAGGGTGAGGGTGCATGGAGACAGAAGCAGCAGCACCAGAGTGGGAGAGATAGCAACTAAAAGAGGGGAGAGGAAGAGAGGAGCTGTGGAGAATTAATAACAGGCCAGATCTCTCCAAGGCCTCCTTAATGGGCTGTGACAGGAATTTATTCACACTTAGGCTGGTATTAAATCAAACGCGAGGCGAGTGGCAGTGGCAGGCTGCAGCAGAGGGGTGGGGCAAGAGGAGGGGGGGTACAGGTGCAGCAGAGAAAACGGCGGGGGTCTGCCATGTCGCAGGTCCAGCATTACAACCAGCCCTCCAGGGCGGAGGGTCGTCTCCAAGGCTCTCAGGATGGATAGAAGGATGGAGAGATGGAGCGAGCGAGGGATGTATGAAGAGAACAAACGATGAGTGATGTGCCAGTGACAAGACAGCCTGTCCCACGCCCCAGATGGAATGATTATCAAGGAGTCCGGAGAGCCGCTGTGAATCATGCTTCCTCCATTCTGCAAAATGCACCATCACACAGCCAGACAGCCAGCCGCTCAATCAGTCAGTCAGGCAGGCAGAAAGGAGACTGATTCCCACAGACTTGGACAGCACTCGCTACAGACAGCTGGCGAAAATGGAAGATGCTCAAAACACAAAGCTCCGTCCAAATTAGCACTCGGTGAAAAATTCTGCCGGCGAATTTATTTGTCATATTCTTTGTTTTCCTTCATTAACTGGCGTGTGACCAGTAATGTAAGATATTTATTAAGGCTGTAATTTGTGGTCACTTGGGTGCCACAGAACTCAGGTCTATGTTATTGGAGCAGAAACAGTGTGGATGGCTGGGGACCCTGAATTGATATGCACAATCACATTCTACGGCACCAGAGGTCTGCAGCACAGAGATTGAGCAATCGCAATCCATTAGGTACCAATGAATTATGGCTAATGCATCTTAACCATTTATGCAAACGCTGCTGACTTTCACACATGCTCAAAGAAACTCCTCGCACACACACTCACATCTGCAGCAGCTGCAACTTGATACGTGCGAGCATGAGAGGGGGCATTGAGACATACAGCACAAGAGTGTTGCAGAGAGTCAACAAGGACAAAAAGGCACATTTACATTCAGGCACAAGCACGCCGAGGGAATATACACATTCAAACACACTTACATTCAAATACATACTGTCATACACAGCGTGATTCCTAGCGGAGACACTTGTGGAGAGTGATGAGAGCGATGCCTCCCCCTTCCTCCCCCTCCAACGCTGGGCAGATTGCATCACCATCCGTCAGCCAGACTCCGACAAACAGCAATTACCCCAATCGACAGATAACGAGAGCAAGGCTATCACTCACAGCCAGGACACCCCATAAAGCAGCCAGACATTACCATGGAGGAGTCATTTATCTGCCTCTCCCTTAACCATCCCCCTTCCTCCACCACCACTCCACCTTATTCTGATCTTTACTTCTGCTACCTGCTCAATGCCATAAGCTTGGGGGTGGGCTGCAGGCTTCAACTGGAAATGGGTAGGATAAAGACCCGGGGTGATGGGTGAGTGGGATGAAGCTGAAGTGACAGCAACCACAAGGGTCAGGGTCACTTCCTTTCTGGTTTAAGATGCAGTTAATTTAAAGGCAGCTAGATGGTGTCTCAGTGTAAACTACAACTGTAGAACAATAGGAGGTCGATATGAGTTTCCATCCACCTTGTGCATAAAAAACCTGGGTGGAAAATGCAAAAAAAAAAATATTGCGATAAAGTTTTTGGCTGAGGTGGGAAAAGGTGATGTTTCAATTAAGATAGAAACAGAAGCGTTGATAAATCATTAAGTATGTGACATGAAACAAACATAGATGTCATACAGCATCCTGTTCTTTTACATCGTTCTGTTAGCTTCAGCTTTGACTGGCCCACTTTTAATTACATCATCTTGTTGCGGCCTCTTCTTCTGTATGAATGGAAACATGTATTATTTCATATGCTAGAAATAGATTAGATTAGATTTAGATTAGAATTAGATGAAGATCTGCTTTAGAGCTGAAATGAAAAGCTCATTAAGTGTCGAGTCAATCGGTAAAAATTACTCTGCATCAACAAAGTTATTTTTTGCAATCTGAAGAAGTCGGCTCAGGCTCTGGGACATTTTGATATTTTTCACTATTTATTGACCAAACAGTTAATCGAGAAAAGAATCAGCAGATTAATCTATAATGACAATAATACCTAGTGGCAACTCTAATGGCAATAGGAAGACCCCAGTTTACTCTGCAGCAATCAATAGTGTGTTTCCACAACAAGTTAGAGTCTCAGAGGTAATTTCACTAGTTCTAATGAGACTCTTGGTAACAAGATTATTGTTTTATTGAGAGGATGTTAACGCTTAAAGAGATGCATGTTTGCTTTAACTGTGTTGGTGGTGATTCACACTTACTGCACCACATTTCAACTTCACTCCACCCTGCTTGCCAAATTTGAATTAATTTATGGCCGTGATAGCAAACAGTAAAGCAAATATCAGGCTTCAAAATATCCCTCAATGACGTCACAGATGCTATGTCAATATTTTTCTGCAGTCCATAGCGGAAGCAGGGCTCAGGACAGGGCTGTGGAAAGGATTAAGTAGGGATTGGACAGCATGCACATTTAGGTCTGAGCCAACACTTCTACTTTACATTATTCCCTCTTGTGGAGCACAGAACACACACTTCAATGGCTCTCTTCAGATTACTCTCTTCTGTCAAATGGTAACAAGGGTGGTGTCTGTTCCAAGGTTATTTCACTCAGAACAGAGTGTACTAAAATCTCCATCCATGGATTTAGAATCCTATTACCCTGCCGTCCTATCACTCTGCCTATCACCCCTTCCCATGAAGATGCATTATATCACTGTTCATTATTTACAGCAGTGAGTGAATTTAAATTTTGATAGAAGTCATCTTTTCAAAAAAAAAAAAAACCTACTTTCAGCTTTTCTAAGGGGAACTATGAGGCCAGCAATCCTAAACCAGTGTGACATATCAGCTGGAGCGTTTGAAGCATGCTTGGACTTATCTTTTCACTTATGCATCAATCTTCTGTCTCTCTCTCTCAGCGTCCCGTTACAGAAGACACACTATTTTCCCAGCCGCAGCTGAATTTCATCAGTCTTCTGTTATTCCTTTTGAAGACCCTATCTGAATGGGAGCGGCTTAACTCTGACAATCCACAGCTGTCGACACATCTATCAATCCATTCTTTCATCAATCTTTTACCTGTCTGTACATCAAGAGGCCCCCTGACTCTCTGCTACCGATGTACACAGTTTCATTCGTTTCAAAAGTGCCACACAAAATGGGTTTTTACTTGCATTTTGCTACCTGTTTGTTTCTCTCCGTGTCCCTTCGTCCTTCACCCTCCACCTCACACATCCACTCTCTCTGACAACACAGCTATCTGTCTGGTCATCCATCCATCTTCAAACACCTTTCCCCACCTGAACAGTCCATTTCCCTCTCTCCTTTTACTCAACAGAAGCTTTCTTTCCGTGTTTACGCTCTTCCTTTTCCCCCCTCCATCACAAATCTTTCATCTACTACTCCATCAACCTTTTCAAGCTAACATCTCTCTGCCTCCTACCCTTTATCTCTCATCCTCTTTCCTGCCACCTCGCCCTCCTCCCAGTCCTCCCTCTCTCATCCACAACTACCCTATCTGGCTGGAGTGACTGCAGCAGATGTAGCCGGGCCACAAACATCTGCTTCCCCTGTCCCGCTGCATTTCTACTCTGCTGATCAGACTAACCGCTTTAACTCCCCAAAGCTTGCTGTCCTTACTGCCGCCTTAATGTGCAGCTGGGCAGCCTGGGCAAAAAATCACAGCTAAATATGCTGCAAACACATGAGGCACACACTGGATATCCGAGAGATAAATTAAAAAGCTGTGTTGCTGATAAAGTCAAGTTTTAGCCTCTGGGTAAGAACAAAATAAACACTGATCGTGATTGAAAATGTCCTCAATAAGAAAAGATGCTGTTGATAAGTTACTTTGCTTAATAACTTCCCAAAAGAGGTACAGAGGAGGTTGGCTGGTTAATGTTTTGGTATCAAAAGTCAAACTGGAGAGAGCTCAAGTGTTTCAACTACATTAAATATAAAGAGCTGTTGTGGATTATAAAATGTCAGTGGTGCCGGTAATTTGGCTACTGAAAGCCCCATTTGGCCACAACGTGAATGAGACAATCCCAAATGGGTATTAATTTCTTAAAGTCAGACTCAAAATAAATAGATGATGTATACTGCTAACTAAGCCAAAAAACCTGTGCCAACAAAAGACCGGGATATACCACAAACTAGTGAGAGTACAGAGTCTAAAAACCACTAATTAGACGAATGAGCAGCAAGGAGAGAAACTTCGCTGTTACAGTAAAGGGTGACTGGGACCGTAACATTGCACCAATGGGCACTGGTGAAAATGAGGGATTTAAACTTATGAACATTTATTATTTATTTACTTAATATTTGATTTTTTTATATCATTCATTCATTTAGCTCATACAAGTCTTTATTTTCAGGTTCCAAATCTGATCTTAAAAATGTAGCTTCTGAACACTAGTAACAATTCTTGTGCACGCCTGTGACACATGATTCACGTTCTTGCCAACTGTTTCACATTTTTCCAAAGAACCACGGGCGCCGGTAATGCGGCAAGAAATGCAGCACCGCGCCGACGAAGGCAGGGGAGAAGGAGGCTGCGAGCTACTAAACATGCATATAAATAATGCAGCTTTCAAACTTTTAAGAAAAATCAGCTTTGCAAATGTGTTCGGAGAAAGAAAATGCATTCAACACTTTTGCGAGGCCTCGAGGATACACACAGTGTGTTTTGGTGTTTGGTGTTTACTGAATGTAAACATCACTTTTGTTTATTTGCAAGAAAACACCACAAGGCACCTTTAAGGGAACAGAAAGTGAAATTGTCCCTTAATGAGGCCCCTTATTAAATCAAGACTAATAATAAGGATGTAGAAGAAAAGCAGACGACTTAAAGAAAAATGTTTCTGGGAGAAAACTGACATGCGGCTAAAAATCAATACCAACACATTCTGCATATTTCCTGCATTGAGTGTTTGGTATATTTCACTTCAAAATAAGTGAAATATATCTATCTGCTGCATACACTGTTCAGTATAATGAGCCATTTTTATATATGTATTGTATAAAAAGGTGCCAGGATAGGTTGCTATCTGTTAAGGATTGCAGAATGCGTGGAAAGCTTGCCCTGAGCCTGTCTTTTAAATCTCTATATACTTGGATCATTTGACAGAACTCAATTTGCATGCTAATGCTTTGCATAGGGGGAAGGCCGGATCATAAACAAGGTTATTTATCACATCCATACACAGGTCTCTAATAGGACTAAATTACTCTCACTTTCAAGTCCAGTATTTTATGGACTGTCACTGAAAGACTAATTTCCGTATTTCAGTCTAGTATTGCATTCAAAGATTTGGTCTAAGCACTTGGTTATTTATCTATGACAATCTCAGCAGGCTTTCACCATGCTCTTTGCGGGTATGGAGGCTTTGTGTGAAAAGGAGATGCTGTTTGTTTTGGATGGGGCTGAGTGCAGTTGAGCGCAGGGTTCACCGCAATGTTTCACTGTAGTGTTAACATTTAAAAGCAGCCAGGGGAGCTGTGCTGAGCTCTTAAAAATAACCAATTCTCATCTCTACCGCTGACACTCCTGACCTTGGACCATTATCATTGCAGCGCACTCAGACGGCTTGGCATGCACAATCTGTAGAGCGCCAGCACAATGCACGTACAAAGAGAAGAAACGGAGAGGGGCTTCAGCCAGCATGCGCACACGCTGAAAGCATGTGTGAAAGCAAATGCAAACACAATCTTGTCTCTCTTAAGAAAGAACAAAAGCTCTCTCTCACTCACTCACTCTCACTCGACAGACACACACACATACTGTATATACAAACAAAACAAATCCATGACAGACGAGGCAAACTAAAAAGGCCTCCTAAATAATGCATGACGTGTTTTACCTGAACCTTTGCCACGCTCCACTGTCCATAACTACTGTATTCAGGTGAGATATGGGAGCTGCTGGGAGGCATTGTGTGCGTGTGTGTGTGACTGCTGGCTGTTTACCTGCATCTATACAGGATCTAAGTTTCATCGACCCAAGGCTGATATTTGCACACAGCGCTTTAATGTCATCTTGATGTGCCTGTTTCCCAGGGAGAGATTAAACCTAATCCTGGACTCAAAAATAATCTATGACGGCAAATGCCAAAACATCAAGGGGCAGGGTTTGTCATTGTTAAAAGGACCTGTGTCACGTCCTTGCGGTCAATTCAGCAGAAATGTATTTTTGCATTTTTGCATGGAGATTTTATTCAACATGTAAATCAACATATTATATATTCTGCCTTTGTCAATTTAACACTGTACCTCCAGTGTAATAGGAAGTAAAATAAATGCACTTGCAGAAATATTTTAACCCTTTTCGTAAACACATTTTTACTCATAATCCTTAAGGTTTTCATGAAATCACACCCTATTTTTTATAGCATTCATTGGCTGCAATTTTCTGCAATAGCCCCTCAATGCATCTACGTTCAGCAAATAACACTCGCTATTGCAGTTTTAACTGTAAGTGGCGTGGTCCACCATTATCATGATGGATTCAAATTGCCTGCCTGCGCACAAGGGATGAGAAATGATGCATGCATGTAATACAGTATTACTGTTTGTAATTGTGTATGTATATACAGCCATATTGGTGCCGTGTTAGGCTACGAATGCAAATCAAACATTTCCTACTGCTGCTGCTTCACATTAAAAGCATTCAAAACAGCAGGTGGCTTTAGCTGTGAAACACAGGAAATGCAATGTATTTGTCCCCAAGGTTAGCTTTGTTATTACATTATATACAATCTATAATATTACATTAATATACTTGAAATTTCTTGCAGTGTGAGGATTTGTTTCTTTGAGTCTCATCCACTAGAAGAATTTTATTACTATTATTTTCTATTTCTGAATAATGTTTAATTAATATCAGAGATACCATCTGTCTATATATCGCCATGCTTAAGGTTACCTTGTTTATCTGTGAGTCTTGCCGTATTTTATTTATACAGCCCAATATCACAAATTTGCCTCAAGGGGCTTTACAGCATTTGACACCCTCTATCCTTAGACCCTCATCTGTAGCCTGTACTGTAACTAAGCCATGACTCAGGATTAAATCTTTCTCCAACAAACTTTCAGGCTTTGACTGACAACATGGCGTGTCAGTCTGAAGAAAAGCTCTCTGCTCTGCACTTCAGAGTGTCATAAAACAGCCTCTCTATCAGAGCTGGGCAAAAACATATCTGACAGTGAATACATTTGAAAAAGCTCTTAGGTGTGTTTGATGTCCAACACTTGAAACCAATCCAAAAGTGAGCACCTCACTCGCACGATATGAAGAAAAGCCATCTCTTCTTTTCTTCTCTTAATACTGAAAACACCAACAGTTTGATCAAGTCAGCTCTTTGTAGCCAGTGGTCAGTTTATTCTCGTCAATATTTGCATTATATTTATATACTATAAAGGTAACTCATTTGCTGACTTACACTAGTATTTTAATATTTTTGCATACTGGTGACACAAAGTTATTCATTCTTAACATTTTATGATCTGTGGTCAGTGATGTAAACTAGATATATTACAACTATCTAAGCTATGACTTCTATGACATCCTGAGCTCATGACCATACGTGAGGCCTGGGACATGGTATGAACAGTTCAAGTGGGAGCTTCAGCTTGATTTTACCCTCACTTGTGAACAAGACACAGAGATACTTGAAATCCCTCAATCAGGGCAGCAACTCAGGCCCAACCTGACGGGGACAATCCACAGCTTTATAGTAACGTTCCCAAATGTTTTTAGGTGATGACTCTGCTGCAAAACCATGTGCTGGAGATTGTGGTTCAATGAAGCCTACAGAACTTCATCATCATCAAACCATACATGTCCTCAGCCAGAATCATTGACAATGTAAATAAGGATGTTTGACTATTATGGTCAAACTTTGACTGAAGTCACAGCCTCAGCCTCCATAGTTCATTCACAGCTACCACAAGAAACAGCCTCAAGCTATTTAAGTCCCATCACCCCTCCACTATCCCCAGGTAATTGCTGTGTGGACACAGTTACTGTACTTAATGACAGTTTAGATACTAGATGACAGTTTAAACAATCGCTTCATTCATTAGATGTCTGGCCTTTCCTGTGTGATGTAGCACCTGTTTGTTTTCCCTGACGCCTAATTAGCCTTTTAATAAAAACGTAGTAACTTTTATTTATAACCTTTAATTCAGGGCGACACACCTCCACTATGAAACGCTCCAAGCAACCCTCTGGTCCACTGTTCCATTACCAGGTCTCACTCTGAGGTTCAACCATCAATAGGAGGTAGACAGGTGTAAGAAGGTTGAGCAGAGTGATGCACTGATAACAGGAGCACATTCTCCAACCTCTTTTAAAACGGGGAACCACCACCCTTGTCAGCCAGTCCGTAAGTACTGCGCCCAATCTCCACGTGATACTGAAGAGATGCTTTGAATAAGATAGTCCGACAATATCTGGAGCCTTCAGCTTCCAGGAACGAATCTCATCCTCCACCTGGTGCCATGTCACTCTGGAGCTTTCTCACTACCTCAGTGACCTCTGTTGGACAGATGTCCTTGGATTACAAATAAGGACTTGTTATTCCCTGTCACGCCACCACAGAATCTACATGTATATACATCCAAATACGTTCAAAGTACTCAGGATATTAAGGGGAGTTTAAATAGAGCATGAAACTCCACGAATGTAGTCTTGAAATGCAATACTTGTTAATAGCATTTCCCATCAGCACTTTGCTCCCTTTAAACACACAAACTCTATCAGCAGACAATAAAGTTTATCAAGTGTAGCCTCTTAATTTTGTTTTGTGCAAACCTCGTCTTTACAACCCGGATGGTTGCTATCCAAATAATGGAAAGTGGGCTATTAAGACTTCAGGTTAATGATGTGAGTTAAATTATTAATCTGTAATGAATTCCTAATTATTATTTCCTATCTTTAAGACGATACTGTTTCCCTCTAGTTCAGGTTGATTCGAAATGTCTGGAGGCTCCAGGGTCTGAAACTTTACTGGACTGAAATAACATCACGTTAAGCAGTGGTAAAATTTCATGATATCAGTTTGTGAACCTTTTTTTTCAATTTTTCTATTACTAGCCTCACCTGTGGCCCAAACAGCGTGGTGCTATCGAAATACAGAACACAATACCTTGTTGACCTCCAGGATCTCTCTCCTCTCCTCGGTGGCAGGGCGGCTCTGGGCAGCCGAGCGATCCTCGTGTTTTGAGCTGTCATCCTCCACAAAGGGTATCAGTTGCTGGAAGGGAAAGCAAACAAAAAATAGGCTATATCATTTACTGTAAGAAAACTACTGTAGGAGGATCACTGCCAAAACATATTCAGCTGATTTGTAATAAATCATTTCAGCACACACAGAATCTACAGTGTTAAAGCATCACAACAGTTTTACTTTTGTGGCATTCCACTGTTTCAAGCCTAGTTCTGGAATAAAACTCACTCCCAGATGCATTTTTATCTTGTTCCTCTACCTCTTATTCTCTCCATGATTCAAATACATTAAAAGCACAGTGCTGCATGTTCACATGTTTCCTATCTACCTGCTGAGTGCTGTTATAGGTCAGAATTATGTGCGTATGGGCAATCTCAACCTATGAGTGCTATCCCATACTCAAGATATCCCCCGTGCTGTCTCATAATCTTGTTCCCATGAAGTGGTGAAAATGGGGATTCTGTGTAAGCTCTCAAACACCGGCTGAGTCTCGCCCGTCTCTCTTCAACGTACAGAGAGAGACGGGACAGAGAGAGAGAGAGAGAGAGAGAGAGAGAGAGAGAGAGAGAGAGAGAGAGAGAGACGGAAAGCGAGTGGGAGATTAATTCATTTTTCAACGCTCTGTGTGCTTGACCTTGTCTGCTTGACACTACAGTGAGGCTGATGTGCAAGAGCCTTCAGGCGAGGCAGCGTTCCTGAGAGCCCAGACAGGGTCACTGCCTGCTGCTTTACATCACACTGCCCCCTAGCGGTCACCTCTAGTCGAAGGAGAGCAGGAGGCTTACTGCAGTGGCAATGTTCCTGGTACAACGCACAGCAGGGGCATAAAGGGTCTTATACTGACAACGTGTGATTGATGACATGGTTGATGATCTTTCAAGCTGGATGGAATTGGATTTTGCCAAAAACAAGAGTGACTGTAATGCACACACAGTGTAAATGTAGTCAAATATCTGTTCTATTGTACATAAGTCCCAGAAAATATATCCTATCAGTTATGTTGACATAGTAGTTTCACACTCTCAAAAATCAACGTACCAAGATTGGGGCACAATTTTCAGACACATGACACCACTTTTAATGGGTTTCAATTAAAGCTGCAAAAATAATCTGCAGTAGTTTATTACACTGGAAGCAATGATTTCCTGCTGCAAGAAAGAAACCGTAAGTCTCATACCAGACAAGATCACAAACACAGATTAGGTAGGAGACTCTACAAACAACTCGGAGCCAATAAAAACTGTCATACTGTGGGAAAACACACCTTGGTCCAATAACGACTTGGCAGGATGCTAATCTAAATCATGCAAACTTCTTTACATTATTCAGTTTGACTACACTGTTTGACCTGAGGTTGTGCAGCTGGAGTTGAGGCCCTGCGGATGCTAGACAATGATTGGAGCAAGCTGCTTCTTCTGGAAGCAGTGACTGACCGGTGTTTGAGTACAGCTGGAGCCAGCCGACGTCAAGACTAACATGAAAGAAACAACAAAAAAGAAAGAAGGCAGACAGAGAGAAATGTAGACAAACAGATGAAGAGAGAGGAGGAGACGGCAAGACGATGGGCAAAATGTCAGAGAGTCAGAGAGAAGAAAGCTTGGGTTGAAGATGGCAGGGTGACGAGTGGGGAAAAGAGCAAGAAATAAAGAAAACAAATTCAGAAAAAAAGGGGAGAGAGAATACAAGAAACACAAAGAGGCAGAGAGGGGAAAAAGAGTGACACAGAGATGTGAAAATCTGGCTAACTTTCTGTGCTCCCGTCAGTTTCCAAGCCGAGCTGAGCGCCAAAATGTAACCTCCGACTGTTGGAGGGAGAAGAGACAGCAAGGACATGTGCAGGATATTATATCAAGCAAACTATGAGCTTGTCTCTGGCTCAAGAAAACTTTAAGTAGGAAAAGAGGAAAGTTTTTTCATTAGATAATTTCAGAGCGAAGCCAATGACATATCGAATTTTAAAAGCAGTGGGCAGATTTTGGCAGCTTCTGGGGGGAAAATGAAATGTGCTGAGTAGGGTGGGAAAGATGGATGGAGAATGTATTATGTGTGTGTGTGTGTGTAGCCATGCAAGCTTGTGTGTGAGTGTGCCTGTGTGAGTCATAACCTCTGCCTCTTCCACAGAAAGATGGATGTGGTTTCCTGCCTGACAGAGAAGAATGGGCTAATGAAGTTCTCCAGGTTGCCTCGCTGAGACAAAAAGAAAAAGGGTAGAAAAGACAAACCAAAAAAATAACAAAATAATAAGAAAATAGTGTAAGAGGAGAGGGAAATTAAATAGCATGGCTGTTCAGTGCAGGAAATGACAGAAGGGAGGAAGAATTGCACAACAGACATTAGACTTAGAGGAACAGAGGAAAAGCAGAGGAGAAGGAGAGTGAAACAAAGCCAGGCTGAAATAATAGATTTAAAGAAAGAGAGAGAGGCAGAAAGTAATGGAGAAGGAGCCAATATTGAGCAGGCATCAGAGAGAGAAAGAAGACGAAAGGTGGAAAAAGAGGGAGAGGAGGAAAAGAAAATAAATACGGAAAGGAGAAAGTGTGAGAGTTAAGGAAAAAGCTGCAACGGGGCAGCAAAGAATGACAGCTGGAAAGGAAAAGAGCAAAGCGCTGACGTGTGCATTTGGTCCAGCTGTTCATTAAACGGGTCTGTTGCTAATTAGGCTGCGATGAGGTCACGCTGCCCGAGTCATTGATTCCACTTCCTGTTTCAGGCAGCCAATAGTCAGCGGCTGTCAGGCGGGCACCTGAATTCTCCGAGATGATAAATGGCATGCACACTGAGGCCAAAATCAACAACCCTCAGCCCCAGACAAACATGGTGAGCGGAGCTATTGGCTGGTCAGCACTGGACTGCGTCTCAGCCTCAAGGGGAAACGAATAAACATTTAAATAAGGTGGAAATAACAGGGAGAAAAATAGCTAGCTGGCATAATGACTCAATGAGGGTTTACACCATTACAGCAAAGGAAAATGTCAAAGTGAGTCCCTCATAGACTTTGATTTAGGGGCGGAACTGCAGATGAGAATCATTTTGAACAGCCAGTGCATAGACCATTCGAAATGCTTCTGAGCAACTGTATTATTCAATGCGGAAAATGTACACGATGGCAGCCATCACAAATTTGTTCCAATTTAAGACTGGTCTCCTCCCACATCCTCCTTTATCCTCAGTAGGAGTCTGGTGAGAGAGATTAGCTCCGAGCCAATCTGTAGAAATTGGGAAGGGACTGCCGCAGTCATAAATCCAATCAAACAGTGGTGGATAGCCTAGCTGTGGCCCAGCATGGAGCCTCAAACAGTGCATGCCCACTGAGCCAGTGTGTGTGTGTATGTGTAAGTGTGTGTGCTGAAAAAATGCCTTTGTGACACGCTGCAGTGCTCCACATGCATGTCTATGTTGTATATATTTAGTGTGTGGGACACAAGAGTGCACATGCATGTGTATTTCTGTGTGTCTGTGCAGGCAGGCAGGGATGGAGTGAGGCTGAGCTGAGGTGCTGTTGTTCCTGAAGGTGGATGGTGACCGTAACCAGCGGTAAAGAGACTCTGGAGACTCACCTGAAGCGACCAATGAATCTGCTGCAAGTGAAGGAAAGACAGACCTAGAGGGAGCAAGTGAGATAAGAGTCCCCCGGGGTAAAGATGTGTGTTTGTGTGTGCAGCTGTGTGAGTGTGTGTGTGTGTGTGTGTGTGCATGAGCAAGGGGGTGTGGTAGTAACAATGGCCTACTTCCTTTAAACTAACAGCTTCCTAATTTAGCAGGCAGTTTGTGTGAAAAGCTGGGCTATATGAGGCAGTGGCTAAGAGCACAAAAAAATCACGACAAGCATTTACAGCACGTGTTCGTCTATGTAGGATTCAATAAATCATTGTCAAATTAAAAGCAGCAGTTAAAACAACATCATGTAATAGCTAATTGCAGAGATTGCTGTACAGTATATGTATTAATGTGATTTGAGGTCGGGTGAGCTAGTATAACATCTCAGTAGCAAAAGAGAGTGTAGCAATCAGAACCATAAGAAAACCAGAGAGCACATCCTTCTATTGTAAATAGATCTCAAATGAAGTAAATCTTGTTAATGTAATAGAACCACTGTATAACAATGCTCTCTGCATGCCTGTGATTGTTTTCACTGAGCTTGTATCTCATTTACTGTCAGGTTTATCCTTTATTTATTGATGTTGTCTGTTCTTGTTATTTTGTTTCTATTATTATGCTCAACTGTCAACAGGACGTTGATGTAAAAGAGGGTGTATGCTCAGCTAACCTATGCTGTTGAAGTAAAGATTAAATAAATAAAACACAGTTACATTAAAAGCCTTTATGTTTCCATGTGGGGAGAAAATATTTTGAATGAAGTGAATGATGTAAAAAATAATAATAAAATCATCATTCCTTTTTGATATTAATCAATAGCCAATATAAGCATGAGATTCTTTTGTTTCATTGCATTTCATTTCACTTCAAGCTTATTGATCTTGATGAGCATTTTTGACATTTTTGACATTTTATAGACAAACAATTAATTGTGAAAATAATCGCAGATTGCTAAAAATAATCATTAGCTACAGCCCTAACCAGGATACGCCACTGTCCTATTTTCCAACATCACTGTAGCAATTTTATCACATTCATTCCCCCAGATTGGCACAATCCAGCTACCGTACCCTGTCTTACAACTTCAGTCTGTCTGTCATGTCCTGTGTGTGCTACAGCAAAAACACAAAATGGCCCAAACGACTGATAACATTTCACTCATAACCGCACCCATGTATACATACACTTCCAATCACATTAATAAGAGAAAATGTTGTCAAATCTTCTTAGTGTCACCATGTCTCACCTCTGGAGGGATGGGGTCCATCCCGGCGCAGTTTTCATTGCATTTGTCGTAGACGAGTCGCAGCTTGCGGAACAGCACAGAAAGCATCCGTAGGTGCTCCTGGAGTTTTCCCAGCCTGTCCTGGTGGGTGGTGGGGTGGTAAGTGACTCCATTAGGCAGCTGAGAAGCACCACATAGGAAACACTGTGTTAAGCAAAGTACAGGCCAACAATTTTGCTGGTGCTAATAAAAAGCAACAGCCATTGATCCCCATTGACTGTTGAAAACACTACAAACCTTCTGTTGCTTCCTAACTACTAATGCACACTCATTTACACCAATAACAAAGCGATGGTTTCCTTTTTCTTAAGCATGAAAGCAACCAGGCCATAGGGAAACCTTAAAAATGTGTTTAACATGTTTGTGTTCATGCAACAATATCGCAACTGTCCTTGATAATGTAACAAAATCACAGTTTAAACTACGAAGCACAAACTCGGCAGCATCAAAGGTGAACTGCTTCAGCTGCTGCACTTTCAATGTTTTCACTCTCAGACTGAGGCAGCTTCACTGGCTTTTAACTACAATGGGTGTTGAAGAGTAAAAAGACGTTTTTTTGTATTTAGAGGATCGACAAGCCTCTGGGGCAGCGCTGTCTGATTATAAACATCCTACATAACATGAAACAAGCCTGCCTTCAGGGCAGGCAAAGTGAAGGGGGAGACACAGAGAAACAGAGAAGCGGGGGGGAGACAGACAGTCAGACAGAGAGAGGGAGGGCAGAGAAGATAAATGAAGAATTTTTATGAGCATGAAGACAGCCTGTGATCTAAAAAACAAGTCACAACAATGCTGTTTGTGCATTCTGTGGCTGATGCGTGCTTGTTTGGCCCGTCTCTGGCTGTGATTTTAACAAGGTGCAGGAGAAGCGTCTCGGAGGAGCAGGCAGGCATCCATGATAAACTCATGCTGACCTCATCTCCAGGACACTGTCAGGGCTGAACTACATGTGAACTGCAGAGCAAGCTGATCTAAAGACTCCTGATATCCTGAATAAAATAATTCAAAAATCCACAAGCGTATTGTTTAAAGTATCTAATTGCACTAATGTACCATGCAAATATTAGAGGTATCAGTAAACTCATAAGGACTTTATATAATATTTCAGACTATAACTGAATATTACTGAGGGTGATGCAGTCTCCAAACAAAAGGACTGAACAAAAAGTTAGTCATTGCTCTATATCTAAAATAGCTCCTTCTACATTCTGATAGCAAGAGAGAGAGAAAGTAGTGCCCCTTCAACACAGAGAAATCACTGGAAACTCGTGAGAGCCAAACCCTTGTTTAGCTAGTGTTGGATTTCTTATCATAAACACTTTGACAACACTTGTCATACAACAACAAAACAACTTTTGAGAAATATGCATTATTCATCATGATAACGTTTTGTTTTCATTGGTAGGTGGACAAAACACAATTATGTCTATTCGGCCAAAAACATTAAATTCAACAATCTGGCCACACTAAAAAGCTGTTTAGCAAATGTGACAGATTGGATGTTGCTGTTGAAATCTGAAAAAGAGGCCATATTTATCAGCCTCTCTAAACAAAAACCCTTTTTTGGCCTCCTTACTCCTAACATCTGAGTGTTTTTGTGAGATCTGTGCTGTTATTTGCAACAGCGCCTAAACTTTGAGTCACACAAAAATATTCAAGTCATGTTTTTACCAACTCAGGAATATTCAAGATGTGAGTAATTTAATTTTCTCCTTTATACTGAGAACATTAGACCTGCTTTTGTATCCTTACACCGATACACATTCTATACCTGCCTTAATGTTCATGCAATTTGTGAGCAGATTTCTGCAGACCACATTTTTTTTCCTACATTACCCACAATTTTTACTTCTTGGCACTTGTTGTTGTTGTTGTTGTAGAATCTTTTTAAGTCCCTTCATGGTCACCAGGATACACAAACTTTAAACTCTCTACTATCCATAAACACCTCTGCTGTAAACTCTTGAGCTGATCCTGAGTTGAAGTTAAAACTTATGTGTTGATCAAGCTTTTGGCTCTCTCGACTGATGGCTCGGCTTTGGAACAGCCTTCAGTTTAGTACTCAGTCTGCTTGCATTGTCTTATTTTTAAATCCTGCATCAAAACACATTTTTAAAGAACTGCCTTCCTGAATGACAGCTGCTTTGTTGTTTGCATAATAGTGTTCTGTCATGTTACCAGAAGACCTATTATTACTATTTTAATGTATTTTTCTATATTTTTTTATATTTTGTCTTTTGCTGATTATTTTGATGATTATTGATTGATTATATTCTGCTCTTTTATTGTCTGTATGGCTCTGTTCAATGATGGTGTGTTTTTACTCCTCTCATACCATTGTTGTTATAGTGTTAAGTGTCTCGTAAGGATGTTAGGGCTGTGAGAAAATAGGCAAAAACATGAAATACGATAAGACAGAAAACTAAAGGGGGGTGTGTAAACATTTGACAGGCGTGTGGGCTGAGTGAGACGGACCTGCATGTTCCTGAGGAGCTGGAAGATCTCCATGGTCCTGAGGACAATGTCTTGGACCGTCTCCTGGCCAATGCGACACAGCGAGGCCGTGTTGACATCCCGTGCTGCCTGGGCCTGCTGCTGCTGTTGCTGCTGTGGCGGTGGAGGCTGCCCACCAAAAGGCGACACGAGCGGAGGGGTTGTCATGAAGATGGTAGGTGAAGATGCTGGTGGAGGAGGTCAGGGTCCAGGTGAGGTTACCTGTCAGGCTGTTTCACACCAGCACACCTTACATGCCTGAATGAAGTGGTTTCGAGGAAAATATAGAGATGAGGGGGAAGAAAGTAGAACAAGTTGACAGCTAATGGAAGTCACTGCATTTCTTTTGAGATTAAGGTCTAAAAAGAAAAAGGTAGTCACATTTATGTATAAAGATAATGGCATAACATTTAGCTTGCAGTCAAAGTAGCATGGTTAATACAATACAATATCATTTATAGACTCAGGAAATGTAAGAAAGCTCCATAAAAGCTTCACAGCTGTCACAAATCAACTAAAACGAAAAGCTATCAAGCTAAAAAGATTCAACACTGATAAACTCTAAGCTAACGTTATAGCCTTTAATAGAAGTTCTCTACCGGAGTTTCATTGATAGTTAAACGTATCTTTACATCAGTACATGTCTGTTAGCCACTATCCTGGACTTTTAACATCACATCCACATGCTATCAGAGTGATAACCGGTTAATTAGCTAAACATGTGGAGCGGCTGTCACCACAAGCTAAGAGGACGACACTTCAACTGACTCTCGTTTCTTTATTCTTTTTATTCTGTGCCGTTTTCCAACTCTACGTGAAAGTTAACATCGCAGTGAGTGTTCATATTTATTCAACAGCGCATTAAACAACGTGTAATGTTACCTGTGTGGTGATAATTTATCTGTTTGTTGACATATTAAGTTTCCTGCTCTGCTCCCGGGATCTCAGTCGCCGCAAGTATCGCGAGAATTGGTCTAGACACCGCGACTGGCGGCCGTAAATGATGACGTAGAGGCGCCGCTTGAAGATGTTACTTTTTAGGGTTTTTAATGTGATTTTTACACGAGAAAGATATTATAATCTACATGAACTGAAATTTTATATACCTTAAGTTTAAATCAACCCATATTTATCTTTTTATTGACACCATCCTCACAAATGTTTCGAAATTAATGGCAACATTACGGTAAAACAAGGCGCATTGTAAACTTGTTTATGCTTCTTAGGGTAACAGCGCCTTCTGGTGGTTTATTCTAGTATAACAGCCAAGTCACACATCTGAGTTCATCAGCCCCTCAGGCCAATTTACACCAGACGATTGCTTCTCATGGGTCATTATAACTTTTTTTAGTAAGCATAATTCAGATTCATCCCATAAATGAGTATGTTGTGTTAAGTCAAATCCTTCTTTGCATCCATCCATCCGTTACTTCACTGTACAGCTGCGCTTGGATTATTTTGTGAGCCATCAGAATTCAAATTAATTTAAAATACAAAAGGTATCAGAAAGACAGACAGAAGGCAATGCAAAGCTGCTTCTTCAGCATGTGCTCTGTCATGCTGCAGAATTACTGCTCCGACTGGAAATAAGAGCTTTATTGAAAAAAAGAAAAGCTTTGCCTTCAGGCTTGAGTGAGGCTGAAAAAGTAGATTAGGATGCCTATTACTTAATTTACATTATTCGTTCAAATTTGGGGGTTACAGGCTGGATTTCAATTTGCTTTTATCTAGAATACATTTTTGTGTAATAATAACCTGGAGTCATTTCTTTTTCACTTATTCTCCTCCTCTAAAAAAAACATCCTATATGCAATGGACTGATATGAAAAACACTGTGTCAAGTTCACTCCACTGCCCACAACTTCTTAATTGCAGACGGAGTGCTGGTTAGCTTGCCTGGATGAATGAGTGTTACTCTTACAATCCCCATCTGCCATAGCGCCAGACCAACTGAGGCATGCCATTTGGAAATGAGTTTCTCCATAATCATCCAGCCTGTCTTCCTCGTGTGTTTAATTGGGACGAGAGAGCAGTGATGGCGAGTGGGCGGAGGCAGGTAGTGAAGTGCTTCCTCTGCTCTGTTGCTGAATTCTACATTTGGCATTATAAGAAAGAATTTCAAAAATAGCACTCACACATCATATGAAAAAGGTTGGAGTACGTGTGTGTGTGGTAAATGTGTGTGTTTACTCTTGGGGGCAGGGCTGAGAAGGCAGCTGTCTACAGGCCCTTTAGCCACATGAGAGATCATCTGTCATCAGTGGTCAAAGTGAACAGGGAAACAACAGGATGTATTGATCACATCAAGGCGAGCTGATGAAAAATGCTTTGATTTCAAATGGCTTTCTCATGTTAATGCAATCAAACCTCACTGAGACAAAACACTCTTGCGAAGCCAAACACTCAAAGTCAAAGACCCTCGTTCATCAAGGTAATGCCATCACAAATCTCAGTTTCTTATCATTTTCAGTTTGCAAAGCTTTATGTGGTTGCCACAGTCATAAACTTTACTGGAGAGCAGCGAGATGAAGATTCGAATAAAATATTGAAACAAAGAGGCAGTGGAGCATCTCATTACCTCTGTGTATCTGGTGCAGCATATTGTACATCGTGTGCATGTAATTGAGGTCTCTTGCATAAAAAAAGAGGCAACACAGATTACCTTGAAACTGACGGCAGGAATATAGCACTGCATCACCTGGTCAGTGCTGCAGGGACTTGAACCTTGAACATAGACAGCAAGATTGAGACACACAGAGAGAGAGGGATGAAGTGGTGGTGAATGGAGAAGGAGAATCAGGGAGGAAAACCAGGAGGAAGAGTTGGAAAGGGAGGCAGAGCGAGCACCCCTTGTGAGGAAACACAAACCGTGTAATAATTATTAGCTGAGGGAGGTATCAGGACTGAAACGGATTATCTAGCCACCTAGTGCATTACTCGTGCTTTAATTAAATACGCACTGATCTGGTTCCTCCAGGGCTAAGTTCAGACGGAGAGAGGAGGGAGTACAATGGTCTGCTCTGAAGGCAACAGCATGTAAAGTCCATTCAACATGCTCACAGCAAATGTCACCTCCACAAGCCTCTGGACACAAGAATGACACTGATACACTTCATTGTGTAATATACAGTATGTACATGAACTTACTGTATACTTAGGAGGTAGAGTGTGTGCTAAATACTTCCATCACACGTTCTCACTACTGACCCATGCAATTTGAATGAAGGATATACAGTACATATACAGTATGTAGAGTATGATGATTTTTGTTTGCTCAGTTTCTTTTTGTTATTTTATTTCTTATCAACTAAATAAGTTTAGTTATACAGAAGTAAAAATTTACACTAAAAGAAAGCAAAGCAACAAATAGAAGAAGAGTAAAGAAACAGAAAAAAAATAGAATTAATCTGTCGTTCAAAATGAATAGGCAGGTGGTATCGAAATTAAAGGACACAAATGTCACATTGATCTTTATGCCGTCAACCACACTAAAATAATTTATGTGTTCATTCTACATGTAGCTGCTACAGTATGTCTAAAATCCCTTTAGAAGCATTGGTCACTAGTGGATCATAAACCCCTGTTGTGCAACCAAACATTGTTCAAACCCACAGAATGTTTTTATATTCTAATGAAGGTCCCAAAAATACCAAATATGCCAGGATGAATTTGAGGAAAATGTGCATAAAATGATTGAATTTCCATTTGATTGACAGCCATAAAACACACGAGGTCTAGGAACTGTGAAAAAAGATGATTAAACAAGAAGAAGCAAAGATGGAACATTGTGCATTATGAAGTTAAATACAACTAATACCTCATAGGCTAATGTTGGTGATTATAGAAATTTTCATTTATGAAATTAAAATATGTGCCCTAAGATATTTTCAAAATAAAAGACAAAGTGAGCACCAGCCAGCTGTATGTCAGTTCTTATTAATGACGCCCTTGACTGTGCTACAGTAGCTCAGGACTCCCATAGCTCTTCCTGCAGGAAACCGCAGGGTGGACGAAGGTCAAACTCAACAGGCCATAAACACTTAAGTGTCAGTAACATATCAGAGGCCCCTGGTACATTTAAAAAAAATAATCACAACCTGGTTTAAGGTCAACGAGGTGGGGGACTGGGTCAACATGACCCTTGTGACGAAGGATCCACTTGTGAGCAGCAGAGGAGCCGGTGTTGGCAGTAAGGGGTTAAACGGATGCAGCGCTTTGTCATGAAGGATTTTACGACATTGTAAATCAGACTCTGAAGGCAAGAGAGTTCTTCAAAAAGGAGTATTTTATTGAATAATTCATTTCAGCTGGTACCTTATAACTGTCCAAGGGCAGCGGAACGACACTCTCATCATGTATTAAAATACATTAGCTGCTCTCCATATACACCACTTATGAAGTTGCATAGAGATATTTATTGGTCTATATTTACATACAGTACCAGACAAAATGCCTGTGTTTGATCCAGGAGGTTAATTTTAAAACAAACAGTACTTTATGCTTCACATACAATCAAAAATCACAGTTAAAATGTGGGTTTAGGATAATGAATAGAAGTATAAATTAAAAAACAGTTACTCAACACATTGAATCAAATAACGTATAGATTCAGACGAACTTTATAGTGTGCATTGTAACTTTTATTTTAACATGAATACTGAGCAATAACAACTCTTAAAATTTAAGTTTTAGAAAACTTCACATATGAGGACGAGCTTTTCTTCTAAAATCTTGTCAATCATGAGGAAGTTCGTTTTTCCATTCAGGCACATGTTATGTCAGTGTCAGCCTTTCTTTGGAAATGTCAGCACAAAGGCATTTTGACTTTGGCATTAATGTCACAGTAGGTCACAGGTTACAGCAGCTCGGCCGTATCCTGCTGGGATCGTGTAAAGAATTAAGGCAGGGTCCTACATCTTGGGGTCTTCACACAGGGTGCACCCAGGCTTCAGGTCGGCCTGTCGCTCCATCTGAATGGTCACAGAGTGGAAGTTGTAGGAGGAGAAACAAGCCTGTGTCATTTCTCTGAGGACGGTCTGAGCATCCACTGAGTCATCTGCGGAGGAGGGAAGAAGACAAAGAAAATGGAAATGCACAAGCGTTAGTCAAGTTGTTGTGTTTAAACTGTAAATTCATGTGCCTCAAAATCTGTTTCAGCACTCGGCAGCCCCTTGAGACTGAAATGCTGATTAACAGACTGTATAGAAAGAGAGTATGTGCTCATCATACATTAGAAAGCAAAATGTTGGATGAGTAAAAAAAATCTAACAAAACTGCCTGCTAGAGGAAAAGTGTTTTCTCTGTAAACTGACCATTTCAGGACGTCGGGTTCAGCTTTACAATGTTAGACTTGGCACAATTTTTATAAATCTAAACTGGACTTCATCTTGTCTCGAGCTGAATGTCGACATTACTCTGCAAACGTTAGCTTTCTAATGTGTTAATGCCACAGGAAAATGTCGCTAATGAGATGTAAAACTAGATATGAGACGGTGACTGATCAGATGACGTTCTTCACCAAAAAATATGGCATCAGTATGATGTAAAAGAGAGTTGCAAAACTACACAGAGGGACTTCAATATAAATAAAATGTGATTAACATTACTTGAACTTTTTTGTTTGCATTATATAATTTGGATGAAAAGGTTGTTCTGCACTGTCACAAGTGTTTTAGCCTGAATTTAGTGTCAAAGAATTTCTTGCAAATTCCCATGAATGTTAGCCAGAGATTTATAAAAAAAAAAAAAAAGGAATAGTTGATATGCCCACTGACTGTTTTGATTGATTCATTATGTATGTTTGCAAGTGGCATCAATTGCAAAAGTAAAATATGGCTAAAATGTGCAGACAGCTCATAGTTACACATTTTTCATATTTGCATTCCAACATGGTTGTTTCTTCCCACCTATGGCTACGTGCGCAGACAGTACAGCCTGGTTCATGGTGAGCGCCCAGATGTGAAGGTTGTGGACGGCCGTGACCCCCTTCACCGCCAGCAGACCGTCCCGCACCTCGCCGTATCTCACCCCTGCCGGAGTACCTGAGACACAGGTGAAGCAGAGGAACGGGCGGAGTGTAAATGTCAGATAAGGAGGCAGAAAGAGCGAGACAGAGATCTGTGGAAAAACCCTGTGCGTTGTCACTCACCTTCCATCAGGACAACGAGAATATCCCTCATGATGGTGATGGTGGTGCACAAGACAAACATGGAGAAGAGGAAGGTGCAGATGGGGTCAGCGATCTTATATTCTGGCTGGAAGAAACAAATAACACAGATAAAGAATAAAGAAAACTAACTGCACAAAACTGACACAGTGACAATTAATTTAGTATTTCTTATGTAAGAGAGGCTCATCATGTTACAGTACGATGATGATCTGCAGGACGCCGAGACCATTGAGCTTTCTGCAGACGCCAGGTGACAAAACAGCACGTGGGCAGAAAACATCACCACCTTTCCTGCTGCAAACAGCCACCGCCTCGCGCTGTTCGACATTCCTTGAGGGTGAGCGCGTTTTTAGCACCGAGAGCACAGAGTGACGCAGAGTTGGAGGCTAAAAATAATGCAGGGATGAATAAATGAGAGCTACAGTGGTGAAGGCTGCAAGTAGCCTCAAAGCAACAGAAGCCAAATTCAAGCCAATAATTTAAAAAAAAAATAGCCAATTGAGGGAGAATTTCAACATAATGTAAAAACTTAAAAACATAATATTGAGAACAGATTGGTTTAATCTAAGTAGACTTCTTGGGTTACCTGTATTGGGAAGGAAATGGTAACATAAAATCATCCAAAAATCAAAAAACGAATTTTGGAAATAATCGAGGAAAGCCATTGATCATCTTGTCATCAGCCCGTCTTGGATACAAGATTACGGGTTTAGTTTTTACCATGCAGGATGTCACACACTTTGTGCACATCCAGAGAGACCCTCACCTTGAAGAAGATAATGATGGCGCTGATGAGCACGCTAATGCTCTGGAGGAGATCTCCCACCACGTGGACAAAAGCTGCTCGTACACTGGCGTTGGCCTGCTGAGCCCTCCGTCCTGAAAGAGAGCACTTCAGTAAGATCCCTGCTGTAAATATAATTATACATTGGATTATAATTCATTACATGTTCCGTTGTAATGTTATTATAATGGATTGTAATGCCCCCCCACAGGGCATAATCAGTCTACAGTGAAAAAGGGGATTAAACAGTTAAGATTTCATTGTTTCATATATTCAACACAATGACTTGCACAGTAGGAACACACCTTGATCAGCCTTGTTTTGCTCCAGGTCACCATTGGAGTGGGCGTGGTTTGATGTCTGATTGTCTCTCTTTCCTTTCTTGTGACTGTGGCCGTGCCCGTGTGAGCTGAGACCCCCGTGACTGTGGCCGTGGCCGGACTGGTGGAGGGTGAGGGCCATGCTTTAGAGAGAGGGGACAATTTTCAAAGTATGAAACTAATCAGCTCTGACAACACGCCGCATCACAAACTTCTCCACGAGTCCCTGAAACTGGATTTAGCATCGCCCTCCTCCGCGTATCAGCTTTAAGTAACTCATGAATATTCAAAGAGTCGCTGTGAGCTGATAAAAGCTGCATAAATGAGATTAAGTGTGTATCTCACTCACATAATATTAGCCAGCACAGCACAACCGGAGGTAATGAGCATGACAGTGCCCTCGATGGTGTAGTCATCGCTGATGAGACGCTCCACGGCCAGATAAACCAACACTCCTGTTACCAGCCAGATGGTGAAAACTGACAGCAGCGCACCCAGGATCTCTGCACGGGCGAAGATATGAGGAGAAGAGTAAATCAGGGGAAACACAACAAGAACTGTGGTCAAACACCGACAGGAAGTTGCTCGAGATAACTCAAATTTTCTCCAACTCCAAATATCTCAAAGAACGTGAAAATTATTGAATTCCAGTTGGACTTATTGCCCCGCTGTAATAATCAGACGAAACAGATGTTCTAGTGAAAATAATGGCCAATTAGGCATTTATATACTTAACATACAGAAAATAATTTATTTTGCACTGAAGGGTCTGAAGTCTTCTCTAATTTTAGATTTTACCAACGAACACAAAAACGATCTGCTGGTAAGTCTCAAAAAAATGAACCTATGTGGTTTTACTGTCAAAATTGCAAAGTGCAAAATTATCGTAGCGTGCAAATTTAAAAAGGAAAAGTTAACCTCATAAAAAAATATACTTTATAAAGATACTTTCACTAAATATAAGAATCATCTTCCTATTTGGTTTGACCTACAATTAGCCATTAATTTAGTGACAGTAAAGACTCAGAAATTTTAAATAACAAATCTAAAATCAGAACATTAATGATAACCAATGAACAGTGTGTACATAAAATCACAACAAAATCTGATTTAAATAAACACTAGATTGAAATTGACCTTTACTTTAAGACTACAATATCATTAATATGAAAAGTCTTGGAAAAAACTTGACAATATGAGCTTTTACAATCAAAAAATCATACTGTAATTTCTATTAATTGTTAATGTAAACCGTGATATTATACATGTCACTAAAGCACTCTTCTTGCCTGAAAATGTCAATCCTATCCTAAACACTACAAAAAGAGTAAATGCTTAAATGTTCATTGTTTCTAGCGTCAAGATAAGGCATCGTCATCTACACTCCACCTGAGCGATGCCAGCCATAACTGAGCGTGTGCGTGGCAGGTCTGGAGGAGAGCCAGAGGGATAACAGGCTGATGATGAAGCTGGTGAAGTCGACCAGCAGGTGGGCAGCGTCTGTCATCACCGCGAGACTGCCTGCAAAATACCCACCTGCAGAAAGACGGTTCATATTAGACCGTTATGCTGCGGAAATGCTTTACTCGTGTGGGATGTAATGAAAAACAAATTACAAAAAGATAAGCAAAGAGAGACCGGAGGAAAGTTGGAAGACGTGAACAGATGATGCGTCTCGGGTTTCTCCTCAACTTTTTTTCTTGTTTTGTTATTTGTGTTTTGTCTCTTTCACAATGTGTCACGATCGTGCAACATGATGGAGAACAACTTTTGCACGTCAGCTCAATGGGGGACTTTTTCATCACAGTCGACAAACAATAAGGAACGAAGGTCAACAGGGTCATGAGAGACCCCGATCACCCCGAACCACAAAGTGTTCTGCCAACTGCAATCTGGCATCCAGGAGTATTAAGATTTTAAAGGTACTACTACTCCTACTGATACTGCTCATCTTTTCACTTTTTAAGAGAAAAAAAAACAAAACAAATTAAGACCAGAATTGGCATAGCTATATTCTACGTCTGTACTACATGTTGGCTGAAAAAACAGGAAGTGTATGGAAGAGAGGAGGAGCAGAGGAAGCGAAAGGAGACGAAGGCAAAGGTCACGAGAAGGAGAGAAGGTGGCAAAGGGAGCTGTAAGATGGAGAAGTATGTAAATGAGTGAATACATGAAACAGAGAGACAGATTAGATTAAAACACCAAACTAGACTAAAGACTAAATCTTCCTGAATCGATGATATCAAGTTTTATTGCATTCGTTCATTCACGCTGGTGAAAAAAAGAATTTGTGCAAAGACACGTGTTTTGTTTCATTGATTGATTTTAAGACAAAGCTCTCTGTTTTCAAAAAGTAGATTCATCCTGTTTTTTTTGAAAGCTTGACCCATTGTCTCATTTAACTGTGGGGAACTGACATCATTATGACTAGATTAGATTCAACTTTATTGTCATTGCACAAGTACTGGGACAAAGAAATGCAGTTTCACATCTGACCAGAGGTTCAAGTGCACATGTAGAGATCTAAAACTAAAAGGGAGGACTATATGTGAGCATGCTGGGATGAATGTAATATGAAGAGGCTGAAATGAATCTACTAAGATCTATTCATCATGTGCTGTGAATCATTTCGAGAGGACTTAAAGATTAGAGAAAGTGAGAGAAACAGGACAACTCACCAAGGATTTCACCGATCATGAAAACCAGGCAGATGACAGAGACGACATACAGCCTCTTCCTGGCGACTTTCTTCTCTCGTTCCCGATCCTCCTGAGCACGGCTGTTATCGTGGCAATGCTTGATCCCGTCAGTGCTGTGTACCTGTGAGGTCTCTGTGAGGCTGGGGAGGCTGGATGCACATTAACATCAGCAGAAAAACACTTATGTGTAAATCATAAAAGAAACATAATGAGATAACTTGTTAATTTTTTTTTACATACACTCAATTGAAAACAGAACAAAGACAATATATTTTTCATCAACTTCATTGATTTTTGTAAATATCTGCTTATTCTGAATTTGATGGCAGCAACATGTTTCAAACAAGTTGGGACAGGAGCAACAAAAGACTGTGAAAATTGTGGACTGATTGAAAACACCTGTTTGGATCATTCCACAGGTAAACAGGTTGATTGGTAACAGGTGATAGTATCATGATCGGGTATGAAAGGTTCATCCTGGAAAGACTCAGTCCTTCACAAGCGAGGATGGGGTGATGTTCACCACCTTCATCTCCTACGGTTAAGTCAACAATAAACATTGTCATATTTGTTCTGCTTCACTCTCCAGTGAAATCCAGCGTTTAAACAAATAACCTGCAGCTGTTCTTATACTATTTGTCAACTGGCAGCTTTCAAAAACAGTACAGCTGCAGGTTAAGAGGAGGAACAACACATTTTACCTGCTATATTATTGGTTATATAGTCATATGGTGAAACTTGATTTATCATAGGATAGAAATAAACTATGTTAAGTTGTTTAAAGGTCACTGAGGAGGAATGTTTAAGTGGCAAATTAGATTCTAATAAAGCGCCAACACCAACTACAACCAGCTACATGATCATCTCAACACAGTTTGAGGAGGAAGCAGGAGACAACAGCACAAAGAAATAGCAGATCAACCAGTAGAAGATGGTCAGAGCTTCACCAGAAGATAGTTTGACTTCCTTACAGGTATTTTCCCCCTGAACAGGATGCACATATTTATTTTCCTTATCAACATCTCGCAGTTACTGAGCATCACAGACAGAAGTAACAGGACAGGAAATAACCTGGAAATACTTGAATTACTGAACTGTGAATGATGAGGTCACCATGTGTGCACACCTCCCTGTGTTCATAAGTGTGACTGGATAAGAAGCAGTAAAACCCTTTCGATGATCTGCACAGTTTGCACACTGCTAATCCCAGCTGACCACAACTGTATGGCAAAAACCACCAGTTCACAAACGAGGAACCGTGAGCAAAAACCACTGCACACATCTTTTTTTTTTTTCAATCAACTTTGCAGGCTTTAAAACTCACTGAATAAATTGCACATAAACAAACACATATACACAATAAAACACGTGATTAACAGCTAATTCTTGTCTATTAATTTGGAAATATAAGAATAAAAGTTTACCTCCTCACAGCGTTATATGAGTTCAGCTCTTCTGACACCAGGTTAAACCTCTCTGGATTCTTACTTTTTAACATGATTGCAGATGTAAAAAAAAAAAAAAAAAAAAATCCTCAAAGTAATTTAAAATTTAAAATTTTCTCAGACAGCTTTAGTTGTGAATATCCAAGCTCTCTGGTTGGGATCTCCTTCAGATTGCCTTGTGTTTTTAAAGGGCAGCTCAACATCCTATGAACACACAGCCAAAGGGCAAACTGCAAAAATATGTGATGCAGCCTTGTGACTCCCAGTTTGCACCGTGTGCAAACGCACAGCCGCCTGCACCGCCTGTCAGGCCGGCTGATGAGGAGGAGAGAGGGGGTCCATCCAGATCCACATCCAGATCCAGAACCAGAACCAGATCCAGAGAGGACATCAAACATCTCAGCTGCAGGTTCTTGGGGAAGGGGTGCATCAGTCAGGCTCACAACCAAGCTGTCAGTGTCATCATTTACTCATTACAGCCCCTAAGAGATGAAGATGCATTTATTTGGTGGAAGTGATTTGAGGACCCGCCCACCTCCTCTTCACCAGCCGGCACTTTCTGATTATACAATCAAACGGAGTGCCGTGCGCTCCTCATCACATGGCCTCTCAGGTCCAGCCTCCTTCATCTGGGTTTAAAGAAAAAATTATAATGTTTAAAAGTTTTTTTTTTTTACAATGCACAATTTTGCCCAAAGCTGTTCTCGTGTGTCTAAAGTTGATTTTATTAGTATCTCATGTGAATTTTTGCCTATGTGAGTCAGAAACAGCTTCTTTAGAATTAATTGAATTAAAGTCAACTCAAAAAAATGTGTCTTTCTTATTTTTACCCACTGCTGAAGTTTCTCTGTAAATCTGACTTCACAGCACAATATGCAACTTGCACATGTGTGGTGGAAATTTGAAACTAGAGAACTGAAAATAATTGTAGGGTTTTTTTAAAGGATTTTTAAAGACACAAATCTGTCTTTAACAAGGTTTGTAAGTATTAAAGTAATTGTTTTTCAAGCTAAGGCTACAGGGAAATCCTCTCAAAGAGTATATGTAAGAATGGTTCTTATGTACTGTGCAGATGGATCAGCTGTGCCAGAAAACAGCAGTTCCAAAATGGACCACAAGGTGTCGACAAAGAAAGTGTTTGACAAAAGGAACTGAAATATTTGTCTGTTGTTCACAGAGAAAGACTTTAAAATTCAGGATTCTAACGATGCAGATTAATATATTATTATTTCTCATGTACAGTATTTATTTGTCTGATTGTTTGGGTGCAACATGTTTCTCTATGTTTCTGGCTTTGTATTCTAGTTTGGCCTCCTAAACATCATAACTACAACACTTTTGTGAGGCCTGTTTTGTGTTTTAAATTTAACACAAAACTCAAACTGTGCAAGCTTTTATGAGACATACTGCCACAATATGTCCAGACCCTTTTTTATTTAATAACAGTGATGATATGATATGATATGATGATCCTGAGGTGTCATCTCAGGTCACCTACCTTGAAAGACCTACATTACAAAGTCCATAAATTTACCTGATGAATGAGTTTATCATCGTCAAATTTATTCTGATTGATTCTGTATTTACTCAAGTTATGTTTAAAGCACTAGCCTGTAGCCCTGTTTTATACTTTCTGAGTCAGACTGCTTTCAGATAGTCTATAGCTGCAGGTTCAAAGGAGAAACGACGCAGTTGAGTTTTACCTGCTGCATATGAAAAATAAATTGCCAGATATTGGAAAACAAAACCAAACTTTCAGAGTGGAATCATAAGTGAAATTTGTTAACAATGTCCCTTTTGCACAAATATAGTTGTCAATTATGCAAATTCACTCACAAAGCAACTGGTGACATTACAGCTCCTACAACTCACATCAGCGCTCTTCAGTCTCTTTGAATTCAGCGTTAAGAGCATGACATAATCGCGCAATGAGACTTAAGGGCAGCTTTCTTTATCCCCACTGAGAGTTGTGACGTTTGTTTTCTTGAAAAGCTCTAAAAGTGGACTTTGACTCTAAAAATAGCTTCCAATGTGTCGGTGGCTATTTTGGTCGATACCGTCTGTGGGCTCCTCAGAAAGTGGGCCTGTGTTTGCTTTGCCAAGGCGTCGTGCGGGTGAATAGATGGAGGAGCGAGGTTGCCAGGGGCTGCACAGTGAGGGGAAAATGGCACGAGAAGGGTTATTTACCCATGGCTGTTCACACTGTTCTTAAGAGCCTGATCTTGCAACAGGCCGAATCACCAGATCATGGGAGCTCTGTTTGTACTGTCAGGCTGCAAGTGCATGTTTGTGTATCTGCAAGTGCAACAGTACAACAGAGAAGCATTGCAAGTTGTAGTAAGTATTTTTAAAGATCAGCGTGCATCCTAATGATTGCTCTGTGTGTGTGTGTGTGTGTGTGTGTGTGTGGGCATCTAATGAAAAGCCCCCCAAAGTGGTAAACAAGTCCAGGTCAGGCATCTGGACAATGCACTGACGTCAGACCTGCTCCGTCACATTCACACTCCTGTGATGCTGGTTCACCAGGGAACTGGGGGTGTAATGTTTGAGAGACAGACAACAAGAAAAGAGGAGGGGGGGGGTTGAAAGAGAGAAAGAGAGAGTGAGTCCACATAAGTCGTCAGAACTGAGGGGGATCATCTCAAAACAGAGGAGACAGAGAGAGATCAGACGAGGCTGGATCTGCACTACAGCTGAGAACGACACAAGGCAAGTTTACTCACCTGACATGATGGAAGTGGTCCTGACCAGACTGCGGGACTTCTCCTGCAAGACCTCCACCTTTGATGACTGTAAGCCAGCAGGACAGACTGCGTGCAGGGACCCTCGGAGCAGGACCGAGTGCCTGAGCGGAGGGTGCACAGCTGGAGAGGAAGGCAGGAAACTGGACATAGAGAGTGCACTGGCCTGGCTGAGGAGAGAACTGGTACGACTATATGAAGCCTCACTTCATACTTCAACTTTTTACTTCAGTACATTTATTTAACAGCTATAGTCAGTAGTTTGATTTTACATACAAAACATGTGATTGATTATTAAACATGATGCGTTATTATAGACCCACACAGACGTATTGTGGCTGATTAGATGTACTCATGTTGGAGTTCTGCAAAGCTGCGTATGCTTGCATTTACATGAGGTCACGTGTACTGATAAGAATGATGAAGCTGTAAAGTACACAAGATGATGAATAACTTGTGTGCAGTAATTATCTTGTGCACAAAAGATTAATAAAATATCAGGACCTTGAGGCCTTCATAATTTAAAGAAAGTGGGCATTTTGCATAATGAGTACTTTTACTTTTTATACTTTAAAGTGAGACTGAAAGAAGAAATAGACAACTACTTCTTTCGCAAATGAAAAGTTGAATTCACGAGCTTGATATTGCTACCTAATGAATATATTAGGATATAATATAATTAGGATATAATAATGAATATTCTCCACTTGTGCTACTGTTATATTATTTATCTTTTAGCTTCGAGCATTATCTCCTTCCACCACTTCTGTGTGTGAAAATAAATAATAGTAAAAAAATAATAGTATCACAAAGGCATTTTATTGCGCTGATGGTCAAGTCATTTGTCAGCCCAACAAAATGACCTCCCGGGTCACTGTGAATGTTTGTGTGTGGGAAGCTCAAGTTATTGCCTTTTTGTTCCTAAGATGCATGTAGGTCATGTTGTTACAATGTCAACCCCTTTAAAACCGTCCTCTCCAGTCAAAGAGGCTAATATATCACCGGCCATTTAGTGCATTCACCCGGACAGCTCATCGTGGAAACCGAGCGTCCTGAGCACACAGAGAAGGAGAAAGCATGTGTCTGAGTCACAGCTGGACAAAACAGCCAGTAAAACCTGAGACCTCCTGCTTGGTTTGATAAGAACTGTCTGTGTGAAAGCAATGAACGACAACACCTGAACTCTACTTGTCTTAATCAGTTATTATGAACGTCAGCTTCAGTTTTCAGAACATTTCACAACAATAATTTAGACTTTTAAAATCAATGATTAAGCTCAAGGTTCATTTTGTACTTGTTCACGAGCTTTTGAGTCACATCACATGATCTTCATCAATCCCCAATCCCCAAAAACAATTATTTCCATTTCCCACTGACCAATATTTAACCTGCTGAGCTTTGAGTCACTTGACTGAGAGACTCAACTTCTCTGTTCACAATTAAACTGCAATTCAGCACAGACACCATCACCTCTAATCACACCCCAAGTCAAGTAAGAGCAAGAAAGATGGTGTGTTGTTATCCACACAAAACCTCTTGATTTAGACATTTCAGTCGGGGCAGTTTGCGGGAACAGTACAGAAAAGGGCCACAGATGCACAGCGTCCAGCGCATTATTTGAAAAGAGCTGGTGTTTGGCATGAGGAGGTGGAGCGCAGCATGGCCACATCTCCAACTCCCTCAAAGGAAAAAAAAAAAAAGGTCACGTTTCTTTTCTCGTTCCTCCGAGTGTCGACAAAGGCGGCAAAAACCAGCATCTTTCAGCCAGAGCCCAGTCGCAGCCTGGTGCTGTAATTAACAGAGAAAAGAAATGCAGATCGGCCCCAGAAGGTTTTTTTGTTTGGGACATTCCTCAATCCTTAGGACAAACTTGGACTCTGGAGTTGGTGGATTTCTGAATATCTTATTTTACAATGCAGGGCAATTAGACAGCCTCTCATAAAAAGAGGAAGAAAGAGGAGGGCAGAAAGATGCATTTGCATTTGAAAGAAGGCAACGCTCAAATGAAATGGCTGCGGTTTCACACTGAGCATGAAGCCGCTCAGCTTGATCAGGAAGGAAACTCTGTGAAGCTCACTTTCATCACATGTTATTCATTGATGATTTCTTTCCATCGTCACATGACATTTGGGCCTAAAATGTATAAAACTGAAACATGTTTTTCTAATGTGCATAGATGGAGATGAGATCCCAGGACCAAGCCTTGATCCGGCAGCTGATGGAGCTTCACTCCGGCATCCAGGAGCTGAAGCAGGAGTTGTCCGAAGAGGAGCAAGAGTCCGACGAGGAGGAAGGGGAGGGAAGCTACTGGGACTCTGAGAGCGAACGGGGAAGCGGCAGCGTCTACTGCAGCTCAGGGGAGGTGGGCCTTTCTCCTCTGAAGATGCCCTCACCTCTTTACTCCAGGGTCTTATCGAAGAGGGCGTTCAGCAGGAGAAGCTCCGTGCCTTGAAATTCAAACTTCAACTTTCAGAGTCTGCCTGCAGCTTCCTCACATCCTCTAAGACAGTCAGCCAAGACAAGGTGGAGCATTACGTTTGCAGTTTCCCACCGTAAATTCACTTCCCTGTCTGAATCTTTTTTCCAGAGAGAAGCCAGACAAGATGATGATGATGAGTGGAGTTGAGGCAAAAAAAAGGAGAGTGCGCTTATAGTGACTTTACAATGTTGATGCAAAAGTAATTTTTCATTTAAACTCTCTCACAAAATACAATATATCACACTAACAGCTTTCAATTTATATCCTTTGTTAATTTTTATTTTCATATCAAAAATATGATATTGTAAATGAAACTACAACTATTTTTGACTCATTTGAATTTAAAGGAACTGTCAGATTTTTGGAAATACACTTATTCACTTTTTTGCTTTGCTTGCCATAAAGACCGGAAACAGAGGAAACAGCTTAAAACAAAAACAATTTTTTTTAAAATGATTGATTTTAAACCTCAGTTTTGGACAGATAGACCAAACTAGATGAACCAGTTAATCATTGAGCTTTAGAATTGATGGTAGGAAGATTTTGTTGCCTTTGGAGTCAGATATCAATCTTCTCATCGAACTCTCAGCAAGAAAGTGAATACGCTTTCTCCAAAACTAGTGTATAAATGATGTGACAGAGGACAATATGAGTCCCGTATTAAAGACTGACCTGAAGGCAGCCATTGTTGTCTTTGTGTACAGTTTGTGCCAGAGAGCGAGAACTTTTCTTCTCTGTATAGACACATAGTGAAGTTAACAGCAGCTCAAATTGAGTTGATTTTTCAAACACTGTACAAATGTTGAGGTTCCTGATCCTCACAAAGCTGTGTGTGTGCATATATGTGTGTGTGTTGGATGCTCACTGACCTTTTATGATTGCATTCAAAATGGATTCAATGCAGCAGCAGGACGGCCGGGAGTTCATTTGAGCACATGCAGTAATAAAGTGTTCTGAGTTACTGAGACCATGTATTCTTAAATGTCTGTTTGAGAAAGTAATATTAGTTAGTACAGTGAACCAACATGTAAATCCATGTTTATAAAGATAGCTTTAGAAAGTAAACTGAATAAGCTAGATTGGTTTGGGAGTGAGACGTGGATGTATTTATTAACATACCTGAACTTCTAGCTGTGTTTCAAACAGGTGCTGTGCTGCACTCGTACAGCATGCCAGAACAATAAAGACATGAAATCGCTGATCGTGCACATTTTTATTTTTGTCAAATCACAAAACATGTCAACATAAAATTGTGACAAAACTTATTTCCTTTTTATTTTTTTTACATTCATAATGTCTTGTTTCATGACTTAGCAAAGAAGCAAAACATATACAAACAGGTTTCTTTAGCACAAATCTGCTTAAGTGCAAAATATCTAAAAATCCATGCCAGCATCACACAAAGCCACCTTTTCCCTCTTCTCGGGTCAATTTACATGCAACTGTTGTCTTTTTCTTACCATGACACATTTTATTACAATGAGCCATTAATACAAGCGAATACATTCAATCTCTTCAGTTGCATGAGAGCGTTTCCTTCCACAGCTTCCAGCAACCTGCCCTCCCTCTTCATCTTCCCCAGAGACGGGGCTCTCATCTGGGGTCGGCTACTGCTGATCATCCCCCTCCACTTCCACCCCTCCGAAACTCTCCCTCCTCAGTCTTTGGATCTCTGTGTTGAGCCCCAGTAGAGTCTGAGCCAGCTGGAGGTCTTGTGAGCGCATCTCCAGCTGTGTGACAACAATGAAAGACCTGAATCAGCAGGTTGGAAGCTATAATGTACACGCAGGTATATCAACAAGAGACAAATCAGGGATGTTTCTAGACACGACAACTGATAGAAACTGCAGAGAAAAGGCACAAATCTGCCATTGAACTCACCAGCTCAGACCTCAGCCAGGTTATGGCCCCATCTATCTGCGCCCTCCGCAGCTCTTCGTTGGCCTGGAAGCTCCTGCCGATGCTGGCCGGTCTGACGGTGGAGCCGGACTCCTGAGGATCTTCTCTGGACTCTCCCGTCGCCCTGAAGGCGTGAATGAGTTTGTTCTTGATGTTCTCCAGAACCATGGTGGACAAAGTGTCCTCGCTGTGGCTGTCCCGGTCCATGCTGGGAGGGTGTGGGTGCCCTCACGTGTTGCCTCACTTTCTCATAAAACTTTGTGAATCTTGTCTGTTTCTTCTTGCGTTTCCACTCCACTTTACGGATCCTCTCTGAGCTGCTCTTCCTTCCTTCCTCTCCCTATGTGAACAGGACTCGGCAGCACCAGTCTGTGTGCTTCTGTCCAGCAGCTGCATTCATCCCTTTTGCCTGCCTGGTGTTGAACTGGCTTGTTTTGTCATTGTTACTATGGAGAAACTGCCCCATCTCCTCCTCCTCCTCCTCCTCCTCCTTTCGGTAACCTTAATAAGAATGGTTGAAGATCTCGGACAAAGACTATTGTTGCCTCCAAAAAGAACTGAAAAGACCCCTCCAACCACCGCCACCACACCCTCCCCCCTTTTTTCTTCCCCTTTTCTCTCTTTCTTTCCCTCACTCAATCCCGCCCCCATACAATTCCACTGTGAGAAATGTGTTGTGAGCGAGCTCTCATTTGGACAAACCTGTGTGTGTGTGCCTGCATGTACAGCGCACACAAAATCCATCAACCCCCCCCAAGAGGACTTTTTCAGTGCTTCTCCCTAAATAAGACCTGCTTGTCAGCTTAGGAGACAGACAGGTTGGGCGAGGAGGGAGACACAGCCTCAGTGTTGGCCGATTCAGAGGCACAAAAGGCCGACCCACGGTGAAATATAACCAGGCCCTTTGTGCCCAAGTTAAGTCCGTTCCCTGTGGGGTTCGTAGGATGGTTTTTGGCAGCTGTGAGCAGTTTTTTCTCTGACTTCTGTGCAGAGATGAGACAGGGGTCTAGTGTATTTTCCTGCCTGACTTATGAGCCTGGCTGTGAGGAGTGAGACGGTACATTTGAAGGGGGACACTCAGTCAACGCTTTCAGGCTTCTTTCCCAAGGTGATTTTTCACTTTGAGGAAATGTGTTGCTCGAAACAAAGTGAGGTGTGTATGTGTTGGTGTGTGTGAGACCTTGTGATGTCCAACACACTATTAAAAAACTCTCAGCTAAGATCTGCTCCACACATTGGCCTTTAAATAAACAGCTTTGATTTGCACTCCTGTCATACAGTAATGCACAAAGATGGATGGACATGGTCACAGCTCGTAGGATGTGAGCTATGACTCCATTTGTGCAGACGATCTGTGGAGCGTGAGAAGAAGTTGGAGCGGTTAAGCATTGAAGGGCAAGAAAGCAGGTCGACACCAGACGACAGTGACAAGGACAAACCAGCAGTCACCCTGAGCCTCAGGTGGTGGGATGGTCTTACGTGACTAAACTCTGTCTCCTAGAAATTGTGTTTTACTAAAATCACTTTCCCAGTTATGCGTTATGGCTGGATTATAGTCAAAGGCAACATATTTTTTGAGTGAATGTACACTGGCGTTGCAGGGATGTGGTCAGAGACCCAGAGGACTCGGAGTGCCGACTGTGGTTTGGTTTTGGCAACAAAAGTGCTTTGTTAAGGGAAATATGGTGGTTTTGGTTAAATGTTCTAAACCACGTTGTGATTCAAGTCCCTGCAGGCGTTTTCTTTATTAAACCAAAACCAAGATTTTAACCAAGTGCTGCCAGTGAAGGAATACTCAGAAAAGTTGAAATACAATAAAAATACTCAATTACAAGTAGAGGTCCTGCAATCGAAATGTTACTTAAGTAAAAGTACAGAAGTATTATCAGCAAAATGTACTTTAAAGTATCAAAAGTAAAAGTACTCATCGTACAGAATGAGCCCTTTCACAGCATCATATTATATCATATCATAGAAAATGATATGATCCTGTTTTTATCACTAATGAAGAAAGAGCATTTTAATGTTATAGTTTGTCAATGTGGAACCAGTTTTAGATACTTTGCATACTGCTGGGTAGATTAGTGGTATAGTACTCCATCATATAAAAAGTAACTGGTAACTAGAAATGTGGTGGAGTAAAAAGTATTTCCCGCTAAAATGTATAAAGTGGCACAGAATGGAAATACTCCAATAAAAGTATGTCAAAGTTGTACTTAAGCTACTTTCCACCACTCACCTACGTGTGCGTGAGGAAAACAACAAGAGAACTCACAGAACAGTGGAACAGCACATTTTAATGGAAGTGAATCATCTCGTCTCTTCTGGCACATAAATGGGCACTGTGGCAGTATTTTTATCAAAGTGCCTCTGGAGAGGGAGGAACTCCAAATTTATTTCCAAATTTACACTTTAGGCTAAAGGAGTAAATTAACAAACAGACTTGAAGCCATTTCTGTACTTACTGGAGTATATTTGTCCTCAAATATTAAAAAAAAAAAAATAGGGGTCATGGAAGGATGTTTTAGGTTCTAATGCAGATGCACACATCATTTGGTCTTGTGTGAATGGTGTGTCACCTTTCAGCCAACTCTGCTGCCCCCTGCCGGTACTTTCTGCTCTTTGCAGAATCTCACAAGAACAGTTTTACAGGTTCTTGCTTTTTAACATGTAACATACAAACTGTTGATATAATATGATTGTGTGTTTGTGCGTGTTACTGACATCCAAGTAGACACGTTTTTATTTAATAGCATAAGCTGGTTCTCTGGAGGAGATGATCAAGCAAAAATGAAATGAAATGAAAATGAAAAAGCGTCAATTCAGTCCATTCACTTTTAACATTTTAACTTTACCAGAGTAATTTCCCTTTCATGCCACTTTATACTTCGACTTTACTACAATTTAGAGAGAAATATATAATAACAACAACAACAACAACAATAATAATGATGATAAGAAGAAGAAGAAGAAGAAGAGGCCTGGAAACCTTACTGAAGTAAAAGTATATAAGCATTATCAGCAAAATTTACTTAAAGTATCAAAATATAATTTGAAATGTAACTAGTAACTAAAAATACCAAACAAATGTAGTGAAGTAAAAACAATATTCATCTTTGAGATGTAGTGAACTAGAAGTATAAAGTTGCACAAAATGGAAATACTCAAGTAAAGCAGCCTTCAAAGTACTTCAAATTTGTACTCAAGTGCAGTACTTGAGTAAATGTCCCGTTACTTTCCACCACTGTACACAGGTAAAGAGGTGAGGTCAGGTGCAAAGTTCAGCATCCCTCCTTCTCTCTTCCCCACATCCTCATCCCTCCTTCTCTCTCCCTCATCACCCCCTTTCTCTTTCCCCCACATCAGCATCCCTCCCTCTCTCTCCCTCATCTGTCTCTCCCTCTCTCTTTCCCCCACATCAGCATCCCTCCCTCTCTCTCCCCACATCCTCATTCCTTCCTCTTTCTCATCAGCATCCCTCCCTCTCTCACCCCACATCCTCATCCCTAGCTCCCTCTCTCATCAGCATCCCTCCCTCTTTCCCCCACACATCCTCATCCCTCCCTCTCTCTCCCTCATCCCTCTCTCCCTCTCTCTCCCCCTCATCCTCATCCCTCCCTCTCTCTCATCAGCACCACTCTGCATCCTGCTGGGGGGGGACGCCATCTTGTTTGTTTTAGTCGGAGGAGGGGCGGGTCAGCAGCAGCCACCAGCAGCAGCGACACCACGGGAAAAAGCGAGGAAAGCCCAAACAGGTGAGTCATTTCAGGTCGATGTATGATGAGGAGGTGAAAGTGTGTGAAGTAAATGTGTCGGTGTCAGAAACAGGAAACGCTCCATCCAGGCGGTGTTTTTTTTTTTTTTTTTTTGAATGGATGCTAACGCGGCTAATGCTAGCTGGACTGCTGCATCACCTGTTGTGATACAGAAGATCATCAACGGTTCAATGTGACTGTGAATGATGTTGATGTTTAAAATAACCTGCCTGCTTTTTCACAAAATACCCAACACTTATCTATTTATAATGATTCATTATGTTTTTGTAGTGATGACAGTTCTAATATCTGTGTTTGCTTTAGCAGCTGCAGCTACATTAATGTTAGCAGCTAAAGCTAGTATTTATATTAATTAACTGATGAAGGATTAAAACATGTTCATTCACAGTGTAATTAAATACTGTACTTTGCTACAAACTTGAGTTACTTGTACTTGACTTATTTTCCTCTCAAGCCACTTTAATATATTGCTAATTCATGCAAAAAACATTTTCCAGTTTCACAAATTTGAAGATTTACTGCTTTTACTTTTAATCATTTTTGTTTAAGTAATTTTGAGACTTCTACTATTAAGTTTGTACTAAAACAAACATGATGGTATCATTTTGGGCTCCAGGTGATTGTGCATTTATCACTATTTTTTAAAATTTTATCAATTGAGAAAATGCTTAGTTGCAGTCCTATACAGAATAGTTAAAGTACAACAATAAAATCCTGCCTTCATGTTAATACATGAATAATAATCTAATGATATAATAGAGTCTCAGGGGACATTTTTCTGCCAGTGGTCTTGGAGCAATGCAAACTAAAGAAAAAGTTGTTAACTAAACAATCTTATTTCAAGGTTTTCCTATTCTTCTTACCTTCTGGGTTTCTTAAACCCTTTATTTTGCAGGTACATCATTTTGGAATTCTGTGTTGGGTTTCTTTCTCTCCAGGCCTGACGCCTCCCCTTTCCCCTTTCCCTTGTGGTGAGACGGCGCCGAGACGATGTTTTATGCCCACTTTGTCCTCAGCAAACGTGGGCCACTGGCTAAAATCTGGCTGGCGGCCCACTGGGACAAGAAGCTGACCAAGGCACATGTGTTTGAGTGCAATCTGGAGAGCAGCGTGGAGAGCATCATCTCACCCAAGGTCATTTGTCTTCACTTTCACAGCACATTATGATTTTACAGGTTCTGCTTATGTATATATGACCTGATTGGCATTTCAGATTCAACACTCAAAACCTAATAAAGTTCTAGCCACCTCATGATATTAGTTGATGCATTTACAAAACTGATCATGTATTTTAAAACAACACAACACTGAGTCCTGAGTGTTCTGTCAGACTGAGCTGCAGAGTTATACAGACTTGTTGGTGTTGGAGGGAAAGATTTTCTGTATCCGTTCCTGGACATCGGAGCTGAATCAGCCTGTTGGAGAACAAGCTGGAGAGGATGGTCGTGGTTATCCAGAATAGACAACAGTTTGTCCAGTGTCCTTCTCTCCAACACAACCTCAAAATTGTCCAGTTTGCAGCCGATAACTGATCCAGCCTTTTTAATCAGTTTAAGTCTGTAGGCGTTTCCCGCTGCAATTCTGGCAGAGCTAGTGCAGTTCAGTCATTTATTTTACACTAAAAAGTATAAAAGCTTATGGGGCGGTCAGGCAGACAAGGGTCAGAACCAGAGATGGCAGTCCAAACAAGTGGACGAATCCAAATGGGAGCAAGCAAGAACCACAAACAGGCAAGGTCCAGGAAAACTAAGCAAAAATCCAAATCACAAGCAGCACATGAGGAATAAACACTAGGAAAGGCTGGACCACTTGATACTTGGTACAAGAGCAAACTGGCAGAGAGAGATGGGAACGCTGGCTAAATACACAAGGAGGGCAGGATAACAGGTGAAATCAATCAGCAATCCCAAAAGCGGGAAACACAAGGGCAGGAAGTAAAGTAAACCAACACACCTGAGGACATAGTCTTTCAACATAAAACAAGAAATAACTAAACTAATACCGAAAGCCGTGACATTAATTTACTTCAAGTTCATATCTGCAGATTTAATTAACAGTATCATTACTGGTCATTTCTTTTTTATCATTATTTTTACAGGTGAAAATGGCTTTACGAACATCAGGGCACCTGCTGCTGGGGGTGGTGAGGATCTACCACAGGAAGGCCAAGTACCTGCTGGCAGATTGCAATGAGGCCTTCATCAAGATCAAGATGGCGTTTAGACCAGGTCAGGTACAAAATGTAACGTAGAAGTGACTTGTGTATAACATTTTGACTCCTTTACCTTCTCCCTCATATGCAAAAAAATCTTCCAATTGCATTCAGTTGAATTTATGATGTTATTTATTGTTAAATTGTTCTTACCAATGTGTCCATCTGTTCTCGGAATTCTGTATTTTTCCACTGCTGTAGGATCTTTCTAAAAACTGCAAATATGTATCTACATATCCAACTGAGCGTGGTTCATCCCTGATGTTTTGAGTTATGTCACATGCTTCCTACGTTGTTGTCTTTCAGGTGTGGTGGATCTTCCGGAGGAGAACAGAGAAGCAGCTTACAACGCTATCACGCTGCCTGAGGAGTTCCACGATTTTGATCAGCCACTACCAGATCTAGAGTGAGTCATCTGACGGTCTGGGACATGTAATTACTAATCAAATCACTAATGAATGTAAAAAAGGGACAAGACAGGTAAACTGACAAGCACTTCACAAAATAACAGCTGGAAGGCACTGAGTAAGCATTGAAGCGCAGATGTATTTTAGCAGTGTTTGGGGGAAAAAATGACATTTAAAGAGAAGTGCTGTAAATACAAGATAGATAATTGACTTGTGTGGTGTGTTTTGTGCAGTGATATAGATGTTGCTCAGCAGTTTAACTTGAACCAGAGCAGAGTGGAGGAGATCACCATGAGAGAGGAGGTGGGCAACCTCAACCTGCTGCAGGACAACGACTTCGGTGGGCATCTTTCTTCTGAGTCTGCATGTTTTTTGTTCAGTAATATGATGCTTCACAGTCACATTTTTAAACATCTTGTCACACATGATGTACTTTCCGTTGCCCACATTCCTCACTACATATATACTTTAAAGATGCATTTCTGTTGTGCAGCTGACTTTGGTATGGATGACCGGGAGATGATGCGGGAGGAGAGTGCGTTCGAGGTGGACATCATGGGAGCGTCAGCTTCCAACCTGCTGCTGGAGGCCGAGGGGGGAACTAACCAGATGGCTGACAAGTCCAACCATCTGGAGTATGATGACCAGTACAAGGACGACTTTGGAGACAACCCGATGGAGAGCAATGAGGGAGGCATGCTGGGTAGGATCCTGCCAATATATAGGCCACTGTTAGTTTTATACATGAAAAAGATTCTTCAGCGAAATAATTGAACAACCTTATCTCTCTGTGTAGTGGACAAGCTGCTAAGTAACGAGGATGGAGGCGGCATCTTTGATGACCCTCCTGCCATCACAGAGAGTGTGATGATGCCTCAGGACCACGGAGACGATGACGACGACTTTGATGCTCTCTCAGGTCAGTTCCACAGATATACTCAGCAGTAGACCTTAAGTGATAGAAATGTTTTATGTTGTGTTGCAATAGCTTTGGTTATGTATTATTTAAATTACAGCACAGTTACCTCCATATCATGAAGTATATATCCAACATGGTGTTTTTGGATTGTGTGTTGTTAGCGGGAGCCCCAGATAGTCCAGACTCAGGCCCGACAGAGCCCCTACCAGCCATGGCAGACCAGACAGAACAGACCACCCTGGTTCACAATGAGGAAGAAACCTTTGCGCTGGAGCCTATTGACATCACAGGTAATGCATCTGGTTTCAAGAGACAACTTCAACATTCCTGTAATTTCCTTTTTTCTCCAGAAAATTCTTTCTGGATTTTCCAGTTCCACTTCATTTTTATTGGGTTTCCTTTGCTTTCCATGAACAGTACAATTACAGAATTTGACATTTTGGTCTATGCAGGAACAGTGTGTTCATATAGAAATGCTGTTTTTCTCCAAATATCAGAGCTATTTTGGTTTACTGAGATGATTCTTCACTTTGGTCTGTGCAGTAAAGGAGACCAAGGCGAAGCGTAAGAGGAAGCTGATTGTGGACAGCGTGAAGGAGTTGGACAGTAAAACCATCCGTGCACAGCTTTCTGATTACTCTGACATTGTCACCACGCTGGACCTGGCACCTCCCACCAAGAAGCTGATGATGTGGAAGGAGACTGGTGGAGTCGAGAAGCTTTTCTCTCTCCCTGCTCAGCCTCTCTGGAACGCCAGGCTGCTTAAAGTAAAGTAACCTCAGAGATGCACAGTTATTCAGGGACGATTGTACAAAGTAGCACTGAGATAAGAATTAAACTACTGTACCTTCCTGCATGTTCTCTCTATGTCGGTTTCTCTCCCTTGTAGATGTTTACAAGGTGTCTGACACCACTGGTACCAGATGAGCTGAGGAAGAGGAGGAAAGGTGGAGAGGCTGACAGTCTGGATGAATTCCTCAAGGATCTGGAGAACCCCGAGGTGCCCAGAGAGGAAACAACAGGGCACCAGCAGAGAGACATCATGGGTAATTAATGAGTGTTTGTGTACATGTATGCTTGATTGATTTGTGGGAATTCAGTATAGTATCACAATAGTATTTCCCCTACCATTATACTGGGGAGTGCAAGGGTTTTTTTTTTTTTTGTGTAGGATGGCAACAGAAATTAAAATGTATGCCGTGTATCCCATCTGTCAGCAACACATTTTGTCCATGTGAGTGTTTCTAACAGTATGTCCACTTCCCCTCCAGACCAGACCATCATGGAAGAGGCCAGTGTCCTGCAGACTTCAGCTGTGGAAGGCAGCAGGACGACGCTGGACGAGTCGGTCATGCCCCCTCCATCCTCCCAACACAGCCTCAAACGCAAAGCCCAGGACACGGAACCAGCCCTGCCTGTGAGTGCACATGTCCCCCTTAGCACAGTCTGTATATATTGACATCCACTCGATCTCTCTATCCTCTTACATTCTTTTCTCTAGATGGGAGCTTTGGACCAGCAACAACAGCCACAACAGCCACAGGGCTCCAGAGCCTCTAATGTGCCTCAGCAGTTGGAGCCATCCAATGTGGATCTTCCCCCAGAGGAAACCACCAACATCAGCCAGCTGATAGAGTTGGACCTGCTCGGTGAAAGGACAAGAAGAAGAATGATGATGACTCTGACGAAGAGGTGAGATAAAGAGCCACAAAACTTGTACAATGCATTTTTGTTCATGTGATTTTGTTTATATTATTTTATAGTGTTTTTCACATCTGTTTTCATGTATTCGTTTGGAGGAAACTAACAGAGCATGGACTCATTTTATCGCAGACTTTGCAGTGGGTAGCCTTAATTAGTATTTGTAACTGTGTTTTTCTGTGTCAGGAGGAGGAGGCACAGGGAGGAGACCAGGACCAGGAGGAGAGGAGGTGGAACAAAAGAACCCAGCAGATGCTCCATGGCCTCCAGGTGTGTATATGTTCATGTGTATATGAAGACCAGAAGAACAGGATGATATCTTACTGCTACAACATTTTTATGATTCAAGTTAAAGCCACAAACAAACTGCAACACCTTATAATATGTGTACGAAAGGTTGACTGTGCATGCCTCTATTAAATCAGTACAATCAGCACAGAGGACACAGCCACTGTCAGTAGATGAACTAAAACACACATATGCATGAGTTTAAAATACATTTTTGCCATGTAAAATGCCAGAGGCTTCACTTCCTGACTCTGTCCCTCACGTTGCCACAGAGGGTGATGGCCAAAACAGGTGCCCAGTCCGTCAGCCTGCTGGATCTGTGCAGGAACAACAACAAGAAGCAGGCAGCTGCTAAGTTCTACAGTTTCCTGGTTCTGAAGAAGCAGCAGGCGGTGGAGCTGGTCCAGGAGGAGCCGTACAGTGACATCATAGCTACGCCCGGACCTCGCTTCCACATCATCTAGAAAAGACAACTGTAAGGGGGGAAAAAAAACTCTCTGCAACACAACATTGTCTGTTAATTTAACAGACTTTTTTATAGTTTATTTTGAGTTTGTTGACTTTGTTTTGTGTAATGTGGAGTTTTATCTTCTGTCTATTTTAATGTGAAGCAGTAGTGGGAGGAAAGAGTCTTAATAACATGGTTGGATTATTAGAGTTTCTTCCTTGAAAAATCCACAAAGTGAGAAGAAAGATTACAACTCCAAACAATGGACACTTCTTTATTTACTATTAATTCAATTATTTATTATTAGTTTTTGTATTTTTTATTATTAAGACTTGCTTTACAGTTAAGTTTGTATTGAGTAAGTTAAAGTGAGCACTGTGTGTTCCCTTGTTGTTTGGAGTTGCCGTCTACTTGATTTTTTTTTTTCAAGCAGATGTCAATAACTTTGACAAGCACTACTTCCATCAAGAAGCTGTTGTGTTGCACTGGCACCAAAGTAAACTTGAAGACATGTTCACAGTGGGGGAGAACTGTATTTTTACACAGTGATAACTCAATCAACCATGTTACTCTGAGACTCGTCAGTCCCACAACTGCAAGAAAAAAATTCTCATCTGAGGGTTCTCGTGTACACTGACTTTAGTCAAAAGGAGCATGCACTATATCCCGTCTCTGCAAGAGTACGTTTAAACAGTTACTACAGTAGTGATTTGCAGCCTGAACCAGCAATTAATCATTATACGACTGTAGTGTAGCACTTTAAGCATTACCAACTCCAAACGTGTTGTTTTTGCAAATGTTTTGCTCGCATTGACTGTTTGTGCCTCACAAGTCAGCAAAAATAGAGTTGTGTCCCAAATCCATACTAGATATTAATCCTTTATCTGAACTGCAGTTAAATTTCAATGGCAATTACATAATACATAGAACACTTTTAACCAGTCCTTGACAGAGGACTTTTCTTTCTTTTAAACTTTATTACAGTGCCACCTTGAGGTCAAAACTATTATATTTCCGGACAAACATTCTTATCTTTAAGTTTAATAGATAGTAGCACTGAAAATCTGCAGTTTGATTAATGTACAACAACACACATATTTGTATGATTTCTCAAATACAATCTGTAAAAACTATACAAGATTAGTATATAGTACATGCTGTACATGATTCGTATGTACTATGGAATTGGGACACAGTTTATAAAAAGAGTTTAAACTTCTTGATGATGTAAACATCAGTGGTTGGCCATATTTGCATGATCTGTCCTGAGATATTTTATATGGGTGGACTTGCTTCAGAAACCAATTTTATTCCTGTGTTGTTTTTTTATTCTTAAAATGACATTGTGTCATTTTATATATGGATGATCATTCAGTTACAACTGAGAGGCATAAAGTCATGTTTTGTCTTGATAATTATGATCTTCCAGTTGTGTTCCAACAGCATTACTTCCACAGTAACTTCTGACAGTGTAAATCAAGTAGACGTGCTGATCAATATTCATGTAATATAGAAGAATTTTTAATTAAAAATTGATTTTTAATCTAAAGAATGACTTGATAAGATGATGAAGCCTGAATGCACGCTTGTTATGGACATTGTTGTTTGGATTCTCAAAACATTAAATGAGAAAATGAATTTATCAGACATCAAAAATCGTACAGTAAAAACAAGCAGACCACCTAGTTATTGTGACCCCACTTCTTCCTTATGCTACTGCAAAGACGGCTAAACACATCATTTTTATATGCACTTTCATATAAACTGTATATCATGTCATGTCTGAGTACATTTTAAATTTTAAACTGTGTGCCTGTAAACCTGCTTTTTTATTTTGTATAAAAGCCAAGACAAATCTGCTTAATCTCAAAGATATTGGTATGTTTCTGAACAGTTTCAGTCCCTTGCCTGGAAGTCTTGAGTCCCAGCAACTGTTGCAGAATTTTTCAAAATAAAACATGACCAGTATTTTAAAATGTCATTTTGTGTAAAAGTCATTGATTTATTCTATGCAGCAACATTGGGAAAACAGACCAGAAGTAAATGTGCACAGTGTAATTATTTTAAATTGAGATTATATTAGTTGTCAACATCTTTGATATCTTCAAATAATATTTATCCAAGAAACAAAATGGCTGAAGTCTCTGTCTTCCTGCTGTATTATGTATTTTCAACCACAGGAGCAGTCGTGTTGTCTTTCCGTTTCTTGTGTCGACTTCTTTTCCTCTTCTCCCCCTCCTCCGGCTTCTTCAGCGGCTGTGTCGGGACGCCTTTCTTCTTCTTCTTCAGGCAGCTCAGAGGGTTAGGATTGCTCTGTTTCCTCTTCCTCTTCTTCCCCCGCCTCTCTCCGTCCTTCAGGGAGATGCCCTGCTCCTCTTTCAGGCTGCGGATGCTCTGCTGCTGGGCCGGGCTGACCAGCTCTCCCAGCTGGACGGCCTGGACGTGGTCGAGGGACGTCTGGCAGGGCTTGTCCAGCACGATGGTGTTGAGGATGATGTAGAGCAGAGGGACGCCTGGAATCTTCTTCAGACCTGTGGTGACTGTGTGGTCCTGGAGAACACAGATAAGAGCAGTTGATTTATAAACTCCTGTTCCACATGAAAAGAACCACAAAAAGCAGCAGCATCTGTCGGTCCTGAGGGCAAAACAAAGCTCTAAATCAATTATTCTCCTTGACTTAATGTTGATTGTCATGCTCATCTGGCACTTCTATATCACCTATTTGGCTCAGTGTGTGCATACGGCCCTTTGTCAGGTTGTGACCATATTAACCAAATACTGATTTTCTCCTCTAAACCTCTCAGACTGTATCATTTGAATAAATCTTAAGAGGCCTGAAGAGGTAAAACTATTCACAAGACAAAAAAACAAAGATCAGAGGAACAGCAGCAGAACATTATTTCTCTTCTTTCCTCTTTCCTTCCGCCTAAAATACAATTTATTATAAACCAACAAGTTGTAGATTCACAGATATGGACCAGTCACATTACACAGTCCCTGTTTTTAAACTTAATATCTCTCTAAATGGCATCACTGTGATGTTATTGTCTTCTCTGTGTTTTCACATTTTGCCTTGGACTTTGAAAACAGATGCCTCAAAGTACCACAAGAATCATTTAGTTCATTTCTTACCAGACTGTGTTGCAAGTGCGATCAGGCACTTGAGAATTTATTTCATAACCTCTAAAATAATTACAGAACTCTTAATTAACACTTTGTTAAGGAACATATGCTGCACAGGTTAACAAGTTAAGCTTATATACAGTCATTTACCAGTGTAATACAAAACTCCACCTTCATGAAGGTTATAATATTAAGTTTTTGTCTGTAGTTTGTGGTGCTGTTGAACTGCCCCCCTCTAAAACAATTAAACAAATAATCTTCATGAAGGCAGCCTTTATTGCACAGTTAGTATTAGACTCCATTAGAGTTTAGCTAAAAGTTTAGTTAAAACTGAAAGACAATGCTGAGCTAACATCTATTTCCCAGTTATGATCTGATCCATTTCCAGTTTGTCATCTCATATTTCCTCTGGCTGATGTGTGATGACTCTGTGTGTGTGTGTGTGAGATCTCCTTGCATTTACCTGTGTGGCCACAAAGTAGTGGTGTGGGTTGGTCTCCTCCAGCATGGACAGCAGACACTCTGAAGCAGGGACAGGACTCTTGAAGTGTGGACATTTCCTCACCTGAAACCTCTGCAGGATGATTTTGGCTCCATACAGCTCTTTTCCCAGAGTCTCCAGCTCTTTCAGTGCACAGCTGAAAATAAACACAGGTGAATAAAAGAATATTAGATACTATATTTGTATTTAACTTGGGCCTTCAGTGGGTGGATGTACTCACTTTGTGGTGCACAGCTGCACCTCCCCCATCAGGTATTTGGGCATCTGCTCCTTGATCTGGATTTTGTTTTTCAGAGCCGCCTGACAAAAAGTCCCATCGATGAGGATCTGAAAAGGTTCCCTGAAGCCGAAGTTGTATTTGTAGAAACTTATGGTTTTCTTGGCTTGTTTCTGTCGCTTGATCTTCATGGTGGCTGGTTGGTAAAGTTAGAAAAAATGTCTCGTTTTATCCTCCTCAGAAAAGACGAACAAAAGTTAGTGACTCACGTTAAAATGTCCGTTAAAATTGATGTTTCCTCTTAGAACATTTATTTGTTTTGTGGTTGTCTTTCATACAAATGTTCTAATTCTCACTATCAGATATTTCAGCATGGATATTTCCAGTGTACACAACACGCTTGCGGGTCCTGCTTCTTATGACTCCGTGCGGAAACAAAATATGCGACGAAGGTTCCGGCTGTTGAAGCGATTGTGGATCTTTTTTAAAAATATTAAATAGTTTTTATTTTTTGTGTTTATGTGTGTAGTTTTTTATCAACTTGATCTATGGCACATACTTAAATAACTATTAACACTATATTCTAATATATGAAGCCACTGGAGTCTATTTTCAGGAAAAGAAAACACTGAAAGAAAAAAGAAAAATTATGAGATACCTAATATTCAAAATTAAAACCTAGTAGATCAAAATTACAAGTTACTAAGTGCAGTTTGCATGCCAAGTAAAATTTTATAATTTTGGTTTTGTACGTCACATTTTTGAGTTATTATCTCATAACTTTGACTTACTGTGATATGTCATAATTTTGACTTCAATATTTTGATGTAATTGTACACAACAATACAACACAACAGAAATAAACACACCCTGAACATTTTGTATGACCATATGAATGAAACAAGGTTTGTTTGCTGTAATCATTTATTCTGTTAATACTGGCTCTTGAAAGAGTCATGGAACAAGAAACTCCAGTACCTGATATGTGCAAAAATACTTTCCACAGTTTATCTTTTAAACATGAGGCTTAAGCAGCATGAGATAATGACATTAAGTGGATATCTTCCAAATGACTGTGTTTTTACTGTGTATTAGAAATTGACTTGGGAACTGATCCCTTAAGGAATGATTACAGCAAGAAAAACCTGTTTTAATGTCCATATGGGGACCTGATTATTGAATTAAGACATATCATCCTCCTCCTTCTTCTTCTTCTTCATTATTATTATTATTATTATTATTATGTTGTCTTTGTTATTGTAGTGGCATAATATAGTAGTAGTGGTACCATATTGTCATAACAAACGTTATAATGTAATCATAATCATTCTTCTTCTTTTTCTTCTTCTTATCATCATCATCATTCTTCTTTTTCGTCTGCTTCTTCTATTATTATTATTATTGGTAGTAGTAGTAGTAGTAGTAGTAATAGTAGTAGTAGTAGTCGTGGTAGTAGTAGTATCATCGTCATCATTCTTCTATTTTCATCATTCTTCTTCTTATTCTTGTCCTTATTATTATTATTATTATTATTGTTGTTGTTGTTACTGTTATTGGAGTAGTATAATATAGTAATAGTAGTGGTACTATATTGTCATGATAATTTTTCATCATCATTCCTCATTGTTATTATTGTTATTATTATGATTATTGTTGTTGTCGTTATCGGGGTTGGTGGTGTCGATATTAGCCCCGCCCCCTGGCCTCTGTTTTTCCCGGAAACGGAAGTCGTCCTCCAGGTGGAGCGACAGCCGCAGAAGCAGCTTCGGCTCCGGTGACACTTGTCGTCGCCTCGGACTCTCAGATCACGTCAACTCGGCTCGGTCCGTTCACGTCCCTTCAGTTGTGCGGTAAACATCATGGCGGCCGCGGATCCCCGGTGCTCGAGTGACGGCGGGCCGGCCAGCAGGGGAGGATTCCCGGCCGGGGAGAGCAGCGACGGGCCGGGCGGCGGCAGCAGCGGCAGCAGCGGCGGCGGCGGAGGGGAGGGCGACCGGGACCGAGCCACCTTCGAGTGCAACATATGTTTGGACACTGCCAGGGACGCTGTCATCAGCATGTGCGGCCACTTGTTCTGGTACGAGGCGGGGAGAGGAGGGTGGGGAGGCGGGGAGCTGGCTGTGTTTGTGGCCTCCTCTTACCGACGGTGTGAGCTGTTTGACGGCCGAAACACGGGAGGTGACAGCGGCCAAGATGGCTCTGCTGGATGTCGGTGAAGAGGGTGTTGGTTTGCTGCCAGGTTGTGTTTATCAGTGAACTTCAGCCCTCGTTGTTATGATCATATGTTATCACCACATTTCTGCTCGGATCCTATGAGGATTTGAGTGACCCAGGTTCATCTGATCATATGGGCTGATGTAGGTCAGAGGTCACACACACTGGTGTCACACATTAACTTTGCTGCTGTTCATCATTTGCAGCTCTGAGATCAGCTCACTGATTCACAGCAACACCCTCTGTCAGGTTTACGTTAGTTGATTAATTGATTAGTGGAAAAATATTCTCTGATTCCAGCTTCTCAAATGTGAGAACTTCCTGCGCGTCTCTATTTAAAACCATTATAAAATAAACATAACAATGACAATACAGGTCATTTAAAGACGTCAACTTGGGCTCTGAGAACTTCTGAAGGACATTGTTCACAATTTTCTCACATTGCACACAACTAAACAATCAATTACTGGAGAATGTAATTATCAGATTATGAGACACAAACAAAACCTTTAGATCAGTAAATCGTCTGTATATTTGCTGCAGTTGTATTGGTGTCTATAGGTGTATGTCAGCCAATATAAAGATATGTTTGAGCTAATTTACACAGTTGTTCTACCTGATAAACTTTTACTATTCAACTGTAAAATATCCATTAATATCATTAGTTTAATACCTAAAGTAATCTTGAAAGTCAGCTGTAACCCTGGGCTGAACTTCAGCTGTGATTCTAGTCGCTTCTATCTCGCTTTTAATCAAGACTTGCGCAAGGCCTTCAAACCGCTCTGTGTTGAAATCCCACACATTCACACAGTGACGTGTGAGGCTCATTCATGTGTTGTGAGTGTTGACTGACGGCCGCAGGTCCAGGCCGGTGTGAGATCAGAGCCAAGAGTGCGGCATTGAGGTCAAACCTGAGGGCGTGATCAGTATTTACTACTGAAGAGCACAGAAGAAAATGTAACTTCTCTTTACCTGTGTTTGTAGTTTTGATCTGTGTGCGTGTGCATGTGTGTTTTGGCTGCAGGTACAGAGTTGGAGTTTAAGGAAGTAAGGGATGCTCCTGCAGCCCAAAAGTGAAGTTGGTAAACAGTGATTACGGATGTTGTCTCCTTTTCAATGGTCAAGTTCTTCCAGAGAAAAGCACACTGAAGAGGAAGCCGACAAAATGTTTTGAGCTGCATTAGACCGACATATACAACAGGGGCGGGGATCCTTTTCCCTAATAGTTCACTTTTCTACATAATTCGAGGGCCATACTGAGTTACTGAGCACATATATATCACACTATACAAGGACTGGGACTGCTTCTCTTTAGTGATGATGATGATGATGCTACTCGCAGCTGGTTTTCCAGGTTTAGGTGAGTCAGTTTTGACTCCTCAGACATAATGTACATACAGCTTATAGGACTTGAGCAGAGGGAGGTTGTTGTACGTTGCTTTGCAGCTTTGTGATTTTGTGTTGTAGGTTGTCACATCAGCGGGTTCCACATGAAGTTCGGTTCCCGGCTGGGGTTCCATGTGTGGCAGGGCCAGCAACTTTTTAAATGGTAGTCCAACTTCTCCAGTTGTTTTGACACACCTGTAAACACTTTATCATCCCATCCAACAAGTGCATAAGACCACTGAGCCTGAAAACTTATTTTATTAGGAAATAGTGCAGGAATCTATGTTAATAAAAATGTTTTGCTGTTAATTTATTTACTATTAGATGAGAGGGAAATTCACCTTACAGTTACACATGCAGTTGCCAGTGTGCATTGAAATCCCGTGTTATGATTCTGATGTAACTCAGTTGCCATGTTACCTGTGTCCCACCTCGTCTCTCATCTTCTGTGTAACGTGATGAAACCGTGATGATGAAATTGTCAGCAAGGATGAAACGATCATCTGCTGCAACATCACATTAAAATTGCATATTTATTGCTTTATTTCTATTAGATTTTTTAAAAACCAGTTTGGCACATACATTTTATTGTTTCATTATTTTCTACACAGTGTCCCAACTTTTTTTGGAATCAGGGTTGTAGTTTGAAAGACTCAAAAGGAGAAAGCAGCCCTACTAGTATAATGTGCAGAATCCAGAGGGACGATTTATGTGAAAAAGACATTAACATCACTTAAATACTTTGGGGTTAATTAGCGTGTGACATCTTTACAATCCACTTGAATCAACTTGTCTCAGTTGTCGTTAGAGTTTGTGGCCACAGAGGCTGCAGCACGAGTGAATGTTCTCCACCGAGACCGAATGAAAGCTCATCACGTTAGAATTAGAAATGCAGAAAAGTAATGTCAAAGGAAAGAGCCCAGGTTAAAGTCTAGGTTTGTTCAGGGAAAGAGTTTGTGTATGTAAAACCTGTAAGATACACAGTAATCTTAATAAGTTAGACTTCACAAATAGCACGTGTCAGTCACTCGTGAGCAGTGATTTTGTTTTCTTAAACTATTTTAAGAGCTAAAACTATTTGATATCCCACAAGAAAGAAATCATCACTGGGGAAAGTCCTCCAAGTTGGGGAAAAACAGCATCATACATTTTCAAAGTCATACTGCTTTGGTCGTCATTTTAACATCTTGGCCAGACATGATAAACTTCTAAAGATCAGTGTGTGTGACAGAATAGTCTCAGCTCAAAGTCTACTCACTAGCTCTTGTAGAGCTTCAACTGAAGATCATCTGTCAGTGTGTTCTCGATTAAGTTTATAAAATATCAGAAAATGGTGAAAAACGCCTATAACAGTGTGGTTAAATTGCTTGTTTTCCCACCAACAGTTTTAAAATGTTAAATATTCAGTTTACTGTCACACAAGACAAAAAAGAGCAGCAAATCCTCCCAAATAAGAGGCTGGAACTAGCTGGATCTTTATGCTTAAAAAAATGACAAATTGCAACACAATACATAGACGACTTTGACAAAACATCAAATGTGTTATTTCTTCACTGTCTGTTGCTAATTTTATTTGATTTTTGAATGTTTTTTACGTATAGCTCCTCTAAAGGCCCTGGTGGGGTCACATGGAGTCTGTACCAACACTCTTTAGTCCAGCTTCATTAAATGGTTGCTGAGCCTCTTATTGGAAGTGAGGCAGTTAATTTCAGGTCACGAGGGCTCGGCTATATGTGTGGCCACATGTTAAATCGGAGCTGAATGGCCTGTTATGTTAACTTAGGCCTTTCACTTTGTTCGGCCATTTGTATTCACAGGAATGCCATTCTCAGCAGCAATCTGATAGCTGCTATTACACTAATACTGTTCACACTGAGCCGCGCTGTCAACCCTGAACTGTGTGTTTAGAAAAATTGCAGATTGACACGAGGTCATGTTTTGCTTTATGGTTTCTTTGGCTCGTTTTCGTTCATGTTGATGCATTTGGTTAGGCGCACCTGAGGCAATGAGGTTTTGAATGTTTTGTGCTTCTGAAGTGGGGAAAACAAGTCCTGCCTGTTCCTCTGCATGATCCGAGTTACTTTGCTGTTGAAGTTCCTCTCTCAAGGAATCTCTGGCAGAAGCATATAGAGAAATTAAGAACATGTTGAAGTCAGAAATGATGCATTTATACAAAACACGTTAAAGAAATAGAAAAAATATGTTGCTACATACTTTACTGTTAAAACACGCTGGCTGTATTTGATGCATCCACATGTGCCTTAAACAATCTTCTCACTCAAAAATACCTTCAGGACAGAAGCTTATGAAACGGGCTCTGCTTACCTCATGGAAACTTTCAGAAATTTCCTGTAGTGGATGAACTGCTGTATCTGCACTGTGCTTTAATTAACTGAGGTCTTAGGGCAAAACTAAGCCCAGAAAACATTTTTACATTTAATATCTAATGCACTATAGACTCCGGTGCAGGATTAAGTTATTGAGAGCTTTCGTGCTCACAGATTAGTTTGGTCAAATTAAAAAGCACAAGAAAAGCATCATATAAACTGACCTGAATCTCTTTCACTCAACTTTTCCTGGAGGTAATTTGAACTAATGTGTCATCTTTTTGTGTTTCAGTTGGAGTTGTAATCTGCATTTTAGTTTAGTCACTATTTTTAAAAACGGTACACCGTCTCAGATAAAGGTTTACTGCAGGTAGTTTAGTCTATTAGAGAACAGCCATCACTGCTTTAAAGTCATATTTCTCTGTTCACCATTTGAGGAGAAAGTTCATGACCTTCACACTGGCTGAATCTGCTGATAACACCAACAGTAGCAGAGGAGTGGATGAAGCTCGTGGTCTTATCAGGGTCGAAGGAGGGGACTTGTGGAAGGCTTTGTTGACAGAAAACATTTCATTGCACGGTTTGATTTTCTTGGGCAGTCTAGAGCTATAAGAGGAAGAAATATTCACCACCGTGTCGTCGTCAGTTTCCTGATAAAGCCTGAGAGTTTGGCACAAACCGATGTGGCGTTCCCCCCCTCCCCAAAACCTGCATCCGGCTCTCCCACAATGCAGCAGCAGGTCGGCAGCTACACAGGCAAGACTCTGCTGGCGACAGATGGAGCCAATTAATACTAACAATGGGGAGCAGGGATGAGTTTAATCAGCCGTCTTGGTCCAAACAGGTTGTTTTAAGAAATTTGACCAGTTTCACAGCAGTAGTTACCAAAAACAAACTTTTACATTGACCCTGTCCATCGAGATTGATTTGCTACATATAATAAATTGTCTCCAGGAACGCTGGTGCTGTTATCGAAGCAGGCTGACACTGTAAGAGAAAGGAGCTGTTGTGAGAATGCAAATTAACATTTTGTTTCTGTCTCCACAGCTGGCCCTGTCTTCATCAAGTGAGTATTTCCTCTGTCATGTCTTTGCTTTGTAATACTCGTTAAAGGTGCAGGTGTTTTCAATAATCTGATAGATTAGACTACTGAGGTTGAAGTTGGGGAATTGTGAGGTCAACAAATTAAGAACATAAATTGACAACAATTTTAGAAAAGGCCAAACATTCCCTGGTTCCATGTTTTCTCTGCTCTGTACTATTGTAGTTTATTGAACTGTTGAACAGTCGATTGGCAGGAAATTCATCTGCAAATATTTGGATAATGAATCAGTCACTTTCCAAACAAAAACGCTGAACTTGTTTCTAGGTTCTAAAATGTGAAGATTTTTTTTTGTCCTGTGTTTTATGACTAAAAATCTGTGGGTTTTTGTTGTTCAGGCAAATTTTGAATTTCACTTGTGTCTCTGGAATTATGCTAATTTTAAAAATATTTTCTGGCATTGTTTTGAGAAAACAATTAATGAAAGAACCTAGAAAATATCTGCAGTTAAATCAATGACAGTTATCATTAATTGCAGCCCCAAAAAGATCAAAGACATCAAATTTATTTCTGGGAAACTGGTGTGCATTTTACTATTTTCTGACTTTGAAATGATAATTAAAAACTGATTGAAGGATTAACCAATAATGAAAATAATTGTCAGTCCAGCTCAAATAGGTTCATATCTCAAAACTTACCTGTTGAACTGTCAATATGCACAAACAGAAACACAGTTGATGCATTAAGTTGTGGTTGATCATTTCTTGAGGCGTTATCCCATCAACTAATTTTCACCAGTCTGCAGCAAAGCTCTGCCTGTGTTTCATTGCACAGTGCTGGTCTGTGTGGTCTGTCCGAACTTTAACAGCACACTGATCTGTGCACAGTCTGTTCATGCTCACACAGTCCTGAGGTCTTCAATCAGACACAGTGATTGAAAACACTTGTGTGAGTGGGCCTTTAACGTTGGCACTCAGCAAGTTCACCTAATCAGCATGATGTAACCTCAGCGTGGAAACTACACCTGTCAGTTGACTTAGTGCAGCTTAAACATGCTAATGCACTTAATGCCTCTGTTTACTGCAGCTTTCTCTCTGCCGCTCACTTCTTTGACACACAGAGCTGTACATTGCTCTCAGCAGAGCAGCATAAACACTGTGTAGATTCAACTAGACATTGTTGCAATCACAAAAAGAAGAGACGACTTCTTCCTCATTGCCAGCAGATGAGTTTGCAGCATGGAGGCCAGTGATGATGTTATGGCGGTTGCTTTTTTCTATCTTTTGTTTCAGTCTCTTTCAAACTCAAATCACTGTTGCGTGTTGCTCCCACACTATAAAAACAATAATCATGTTCAACAAGCATCGTAGCATTACGCCAGAAAAGGGGCAAAAATTTGTGGGTGCCATGTTTCCATCGCTGTCGATCAGAGCCGGCGCTGATAAATCCCTGTGACTTCTGCAGAGTCATTTGACCCGGGAATGAATGCCGATCGTACCCTTTCACACTGACGACAAAAGCCAGATGTTAGTGGGTTTTTATCTGCTGTAAAAGGGGTTTTAGAAAACTTTAGCTGTTACTTGGCACTGAACCCAGTATTTAGACAGTCAGGCTTTGCTTCAGATAAACCCCTCTCTGCTGTGTTATAAACAGTCTCTCTCCCTCCTCTCAGTGGTTGGAGACGCGGCCCAGCAGGCAGCAGTGTCCCGTCTGTAAAGCGGGCATCAGCAGAGAGAAAGTCATCCCACTGTACGGCAGAGGGAGCTCCAGCCAAGAGGACCCCAGGTACCACGTTGACATCTGTGTGTGAATTTAGTGCCATAGCCTTGTGGTCTCCTTCTGACCGACCGTTTCTATCCAGGTTGAAAACTCCTCCTCGGCCTCAGGGACAGAGAACAGAGCCGGAGAGTAGAGGCGGGGTGAGTGAGTCAAGCCGTTGTTTCAGATTTTTCTTTTTCTTGTTTGTCTTATTTTTAAACTCGATCTCTGTTTTTCGGCCCGTGCACAGATGTTCCAGGGTTTCGGAGACACCGGCTTTCACATGTCTTTCGGCATCGGCGCTTTCCCCTTCGGCTTCTTCACCACAGTCTTCAACACCAATGACCCCTTTCACAGAGCAGGTAAACACACAAACACTGTTTTCTCACTGAATAAAATCAGTCTGAAGATCTAAATATGTTAGAAATAGTCTGCCTTCATTTTATAGTAAAAGTAGATGATTTGAAACCAAACTCCTGCAGATCAGATTCTGTGGTTTCACTTACATGACGGGGTCTTTTGTTTGCTGGTTTTGTAATCAATCAAACTGATGAGACACAATTTGTAACCAGGCCTGAACAAATCGTGTCTCCTTAGAATACAAAACCTTTGAGGACCATATGCACCATTAAAGCACAGTTTAAAACTAAGGTGTGTCCTGCATGTTTGAGGACTGGTCATGTGGAGGGTTGTGGTGTCAAAATCTAGTTTGACTATATGAAAAAGTAGGATTACTAGCAATAAGAAGAGAACATTTATGCAAACTCACTGTTCCCTGAGACACCGGTGTAATAATCTTTCCCATCCATCTCCCCCCCTGTCAGACCAGTATGCCGGCGATCACCAAGGCACTGGCAACCTCAACAATGGCAATAACTGGCAAGATTCCCTCTTCCTGTTTGTGGCCATCTTCTTCTTCTTCTGGCTGCTGAGCGTGTGATGGAGATTAGGTCGGGACGGATGGATGGACGGATGTATAGACGAGTGGATCGTTGACCGGGAGGGAGGAGCGCAAAAAAAAAACAAAAACAAAAAAAAACTTCTCACACACTTAACTTGAGCCACAGACACACACTCATATTACATTTCCAAGCGTACTAACTTGGGAGAGAAAGCGGCGCGTTTGTGTTCAATTCGATAACCAGAAATACAGGAATTTGTTTTTTTGGCCTCCTGGCAAAAGCAGATTCACTTTAGGATACTCAGCCCCACCCACCTGCTTTGTTGATTTTCATTTATGCAAGAAACGCTCACTGGAAAATAGTGTTGTGTGAATCCCAAAAGAGGTCACGTTAGCCCTCCCTCTCTACATGCACCTGTAGATATATGCACACAGAAAAATAAAGGTTCACAGTTGGAGTTCAGAGACAGTATTATGAGATCAGGGTGTGTTTTATAAAGGATCTTTATTTTTTTTTGTGTCAGGCTGCAGAAAAAAAACAGGTGGGCGGAGAATAATTCGGGGGAGTGACTAACTATGTTTTGGTTTTTCACATTCCTCTTGAAGGAGTCACTGATATATTCTTTAAATAGAGAGACAGAGGCACATTGTGGAAAGTGAAAGTGGGGTTAAAACAGGGGAGAGAAGGACGGGTGTGAGATAACGTAATGGTTGCTGTTGCAACTCTTTCTTACTCCAAAAGGCCAAAGAGTAGTGGATCAGTCATGTAAGATGGGGGGTGGGGGGTGAAAAGTGTGATTGAGTTATGTTCCTGTTTACAGTTTCCTCGTGAAATGAACAAGTACTCCTAGAATTTGACTCTTGAAAACAGACGGATAGCACAGATGGATGCATTTTTTTACATACATTTGTCTTAACAAAAAACTGCCATTGCACTGTGAAGTCATTTGTAGACGGAGCTGTCCTAAAGATCGGTGTGTGTGTGTGTGTGTGTGTGTGCTGGTGTTGAACCACTTTGTTGCGTCCTTCCCTGCAAAGCTGTACAAACGTGGATGGGTGTACCGTTTTTAAAGGGCCAGTTTGGGAGATTTTTGCGTCGACGTGAGTGACTTGAGAGTAAAAAAAACAAAAAAACAGTCTGCTCTGTAATTAAACTATGTGTCAAATTGCCAAGAAGTTGGAAAGTTGGCTAATAAAGCAGCTCGATCAGATGCTGCTCGATGACAGCGAGTAGAGTCGATGTGGTTTAACAAGTCGGAGGAATCCTTTCAAGCAGTCGTGGAGGTCAAAAGGTCAGCGCAGTAAGAATTTACAGGAATGGCGAGCAACAGTTCAGTGAACTTTCTGTTTAGTTTTTCCTGACTGTATGTGTCTGTTTGTCTGAGTGAGTGTGTGTACATTATATATTTGTATATATGAATATTGTAAATGCTGTTTTTAGTGTTTTCTGAGTGGATGTCCAGCCGTGGAGAGCGAGAGAGGACGAGATGGTCTCGAGATGCTTTTGTAAAGCGAGATCTGGTTCCTGGTTTTCAGAAATTCCTTCCCTTTTACTCGAGAACAACGCTTGCAGCCCACGTTCATAACTCTTCTGCCAACCTCTCCCATTAATTTAAATAAATGTTATGAGTGCAAAAAAAGTTTGTCCTTCCCTGCTTATGTGAAGTGATATGAGGATATGTATGATTTAGCTCCTCGGCACACTGAGGATCTCCCTTTTACTGTACAACTAAAGTAACATTCATTTTAACGTGACAACTGTGAAGCAAAAATAGACCCAGATTCGCAGTTTATCAGATTTCGCACAGCTTGTTTTTCACATATTCACTACTCCCCAACACCTGTAAAGACTTTAATGTGTAAAGTCAACCCTTTAACCTGTGTTCATCTGAACTAGCATAGATCTAATAATTCAGGTGTTTGGCACTTAAAAGATTCACACCGGGGTCGGAGACGGAACTCGAGTCCTCTGTGGGACGGACAAGATGGCTGCCGGGGCTCGTCATTTTCTTGCATACCTGTCTGTTCAAGCTACACTTTGTATTACAAGGCTTATGTGACACTAAAACAAGCGATGGAAGTCACGACTTGTGAGTCTTTTGACAGACTAAACCTGGAGACATTGTGCAAAACCAAATGGTCTAGGAGATTAAAACTTGATTCAAACGTTGACTTGTTTGTGTCGTCATTATGTACAGTTTATCAAAGGGCTTGATTGGTCAATGTCAATTAGCCGATCGACAGAATGTTAATTGGCAACTACTGGGACGATCGATTGTTTGTCATTTTTAGCAAAAAATGCCAGAATGTTTAATATTATATATAAAAAGGAATTTTTAGTTTGAGGACTAACTTGCGGGTTTGGGGATGCCGTAAGTCGTAAAAGACATAATCACTGAAAATAACCTTGTGATCAAACATTAATGAAGTAAACATTTAGAATCAGTAGTATAGATGACTTTTGATCTCCAGTTCAGATTAGAAAGTGATCATATCAGCCATGTCTGTTTACATGTACTGGACTTTATATAAGGATGAAAAACTGAATCCAAACCAACAGTTGACCGGGAAAACCCTCGATCATGTACAGTCAATACTTACAACTTTATTACAGTATTTTAAATATAATGAGTAACATTGTGGTCATAGAAATGTTTGTATTTATAAAACAATTTTTTTTTCACAAATATCTAAAAATATACGACGTATATGTTTTTTTTTTTTGCAATTGTTGCAAAAGTTTTTGTTCCATCTGAAGACATCACGTGATATGAGTCCTCTATAAAAGATTCTCAGAGCAGAAATTAAAAAAATATATCTTTAAGTTGCATAAAATTCAAATGAACTGGATTAATGATGCACGTTAATCAGTCTAAAACGTCTGCCGCAGAAATGTTGTGCAGCGTCAATGTTGAGCCATATGAACAGAAACAAATATACAATAAGAGAAGAAATATTTTGGGACTTTCACTCATTATGAGCCCAAAATTATTTTAACAAATGCAGAAATATGCAGGATGCAAATTTAAATTTTATATTACCTGCATTCACATGCTCAGTCCTTTCATGTGTGCACTCAATACTACATATTCACAATAAAATAAAAAAGAATTAAAAAGTGCAAAAACGGCAAATGATGGTAAACCTTATTGGAAAAGATGGAGCATGATAGGGTAAAAAAAAAAAAGATGCAAAGAAAGATATCCTGAAAATCTGTGACTCAGTAATTGTGTGTTTTCATGAACTCAGAAACTAAAATGATCTTCAGTACTTCCTTTACTCTTTTTTGGTGCTTTGTTGGATTTGTTGAGGATCTTCATGAGGTTTTTGGACATATAATATGGCTTCTGTAGAGATCCATCGTTACGCTCCAGGTCCTCCACTGTGAGGGCGAAGGACAAATTGAGCAAAGCGATGAAAAGACGTGTGGATTGTGGTATCATTCAGTTTCTAGCCTCTTTGCATTTTGCAAAATCTTTCCCCACAAAAATAAAGATTCTGTATGTTGGTAGTGTCCATGCAAAGAGGTGCGTTTTGCTCATATGGGGAAAGAAGTTTTCCATATTATAAACATGAATACAACAAACACATCATCTACTCACGGAAGCAGAGGAAGAGCGTGTCGACACACATGTTGTACACGCTGAAGAATCCATGAGCGATGAGGTAGCTGCCAAACACCACCGTCTGCAAAGGCGACACCGAGATAAGATTTAGAATAAACTTCAGTTAGTCTGATGTATCTGAACGAGTTCAATCAAAAAACGGAGAAAGACTATTTATAACTTACAATAATTGGCATCCAGTAGTAGTTGAGGGTTTCGGAGCGGAAGGTGTTGCCTGGTAGCAATATTCGACCAGAGAAGAAAAAGAAGGACAGTATACCTGCAAAAGATATTTGTCTGATGATTCAAGTTCTCACTATTGCAGCTGTGGCTACAAATGCTGAATTGGGGGATACAAACTTAATATGAACATAATTAATGAACTGAGTTAATATCAAGAAAGTATATTTTTGAAAAAGAGATCATTTCTGCTATATCTTAAATTATGCTGTTGGAGGGAGAGAAGAGTACTTTTTGATAACACTATCATTACCTTCTAAAAATTTAATATTGGCCAATATTTTTCAGGATGAAGTCTGTTTCATTGTTGAGTTTCAGTATTTCACATAGTTGTGTTAAATCCCTGCTACATAGTAAAATTCTGGTTGAAACATGTCAATGTTTTCAGTATGTTCATACAAATGTTCAAATCTGAACCTGCACTGATCAATATTTTCATACTAATGACAGATTACCAATAGATCAAATATGATCAAAAAAGGGTCCTCAGCTCTTTCTGCCCAGTCCTGAAACCTTAAACACTGTTTCAACACATTTCTCTGAGTCTTCTTTTTCTTCCAAGTCACTTTTCTAATGTGCTGGTGTCGTCCTTACCGACTCCTCCGACCACCAGGAGCTTCCCAAAGAACAACAGCAGGTCTGTCACTTTATCCAGCACCACGACTCTGAGGGAAACACAGTCACAGAAACACGACAGTGTTCACTAAGTCTCTCAAACACATGTCACATTATGGACAGGTCAGACAACATGTTGCCAGCAAGCATTGAAAGACCTTTAGAATAGGAAAAATAGATTCAGTACAAACCTTATTATGTTTCTCATGAGCAGCTTGAAAGCATTTTTGGCTGAGACGCAGAAGTTCTTCCCATAAACGGCGATCTGTCGAGAAGGAAATCAACTCATTTTAGAAAAATAAAATGAGCTGCTCAAATGTTAATTATCACTGCAACAATAGTAACTGTGCATAATAAGCTGCGCTCACCATGATGTACGCGTTCCTGTTGAGGAACTTGATGAACTTCTCCAGACACCAGAAGCAGCACTTCAAGCAGCACAATAAGAAACGAGCACATGGATTCTGCGCCGCTGGGGACGAGAAGCCAAAACACGTATAAGTAGCCTGTCATTTATTTGATGCCATTAAACTTTTAAAACCGGTTCTTTTCTGAAGACGTGTTTCCACATGTAAAGAAAAGCCTGCTCATCTTTTGTATTCATGGAAAATATAGCTGGAGGTAAAGTAAGAGACAGAGAAAAGTCGTGGCTGGAGTCAATCTCAAGTCTGTAGAGTCAAACATCTTTGCTGTGAAAAAAAAAACATGCAACTCCAAAATGATGAGTTTTTATGAGCTGAGAGAAAAACAGCTCTGCTTTTTTGACAAAGCATTTTTAAATTCAGGTTGACTAAATGTCCTGGGATTCATCATATCATACCTTTAAAACTAAAAGTGCACTTAGGTTCATTGTCAAGTCTCCAGTTGTTTCCACTGAAGCACAAAATGAACCAAGCAGATAAAAAACACCCTGAAAATCATTTTAGGGCAACAGATATACGTCGGCCTCACCTCTCGTTTTGTGGTCGATGTACTCCAGAATGATCCTCACGAGCTGCACCAGGGTCAGGATCAAAGCACCGAATGCCAAGGAGCCCACGTGATACCTGAAACGATAACATCTCATATTTAACTTTCTAAAAATGACTAAGGAGCGAGTGAACCCAAACCTTGCAACAGTGCAAAAGTCAAATGAAAAAAGTCTTTTATTGTCAATGTGGCTGCTACAACCTTTGTAGCTGCAGTTTGTATTATTTAACAGGTGAGGTCAGCAAACTGTCATAAATAGGTCTACTACGCCCTCTAGGAGCCAGAGGGGGAACTGCCAGTCTTTCCTGTGATTTTCTCAGTCAACAGTTTATCAAAACTACTCTTAATGACAAGGTATAAAAGTAGGACATAATGTAATTATATCACTGGAAAGACTGGACAAGAGAAATCAAAAATGGACTGTAGGCATTCAGTACTTTGACACTTCTGATGGATTTGTTGTTGCACATTTGACCAACCTGAGTGAGCGTATAAAGCTGGCAAACAGGGGGAACATGGGGATATCGCCCGGTTTGGTGAAGGCCCAGTAGTAGGAGGCGAAGGCCCCGGCCAGCGTGCACTGCCCCAGGGCGAGGACGAAGTTGACGCACCAGAGAAAAGCTATGACGTTGTAGATCTGCAGGTTGAAGAGGTTCCTCTGGAAGAGACCCTCGTCGTTGTATTTGATGAAGATGCACCTGGCCGAGGGGCAGGTTGGGTAATCTGATGAGTTGAAGTTCTGAGAGGAGGAGAGTGAACAAGTGTGCAGCTGCCATCAGAGCCAGTTATACAGTTCATTTTTAATACAAGATTATGTTTTCTTCATTTACATATATATAATTAAGAACATAACGATATAAGTCTAAAATGACCTGTCTCTCCATAGTGGAGCTTGGGAGACATTTGTTTTAATGGTTATTCTCTATGCGACTGCTCTGTTTTCCACCAGATTGATTTTATGATTTGTGTATTTTACAAATTTTACGAGAGGGCGTGACGAGTCTCTGACTTTTTATCCCACTCATCATGTCAGTCATTGTCTACGGTGATTGGACATCTTACATTTACTGTTTCTAGATGGCCGGTAAGTCAGTTTTACAAGAGGAACATTTTCAATTTTATTACTAAATTACAGCTGTGTTGAGGCGATTTGACAGCTGACAGTCAAATTCCTTCCATTGGCTAATGTGCTAAAAAGTGTTTGACTGTAAGTCATAAGATTTACCTCAGGGTCACAGTCCACAGTGCCATTGATCCCACCACAATCACTAGTGGAGTTGAAAGCCACCACTCTGTAGATTGGGTCTCCTGAAGTGGCCAAATATCTATAAACATCTGTTTAAGAGAAGAACTGATGCTCTGGACCGAAATGACATTAACGATACCTGCATATGTTAACTGCCTGCATACAAACATATACGCACATGCATATGTAAAATGAAAGGATACAAAGCAGTGGCACCCCAGTAAGCAACACACACCAGCAGGAGAACAAAGGTGACCAGAGGGTACAGCAGAGACGACATCATGTGACCGATTGCCCTGTGGAATATGCACATCAGGTTAGTTCTCCTCACAGTCAGATACAAACCGCTTTGAAGGCTCACTACGCTCATTGTACTAAAATTTGGTTTCATATAAAAAAAATGCCCTAAAAATCTAATAAACCCTTTGAACAATGTTTTATTGTGTAACACCAGGACTCACTTGCTGGACTCCTGGATGAGGGCGACGGCTATGAGGATTCTGGTCCGCAGGAAGATGACAGTCAGGAGAATGATGGCCTCCACCACAGATATGATTATCACTGAGGGAGGAGGAGGAGGAGGAGTGTGAAGAGGAGGCTCGTATGCATCTACATGCCTATATCATATATAACATTACACAGCGTACTCTTCCCATAAACAACACACACTACTCCACACACTGCTAACTTCTATACAAACAAATTAGTAGTTCTTACTCTTTATTCTATATCTTTTTTCTCTCTCTCCTTTATGTGTTTCTGTTGTACAATTTGTGCAGAAAGTTAAAGGGAAAAAAATCATCTGCTACCTAAGCATAACTTAAAAATGTGAATTCAGAAAGAGGAAGCCATGACACTTGAATCTGGGTCATCTTTTATCAGAACTAGTTTACAGTGTCATGAATCACGTGACTCGTGTGCATACCAACACCGGGTTTATTGCATTTGTTTGTGAATGCCAATGTTTCAACACATGGCTGTGATTTGTTATTTATGACACCATTGGTTATTTCCATTTTATAGCCCTCGTTTCCACTGTGCTTGGTTGAAACATTGCCAGTCAGGTCTGAAGTCTTATGTACACACAACTATCTCTGCAAAATCTTAATAAGCCGCTGGGCCAAGCTGAATGTGTCCCTGCGCTGTGAGAAATATTTGACGAGGGTGAAAGAGCGCATGGTTTTGATCGGACTCACAGAAAGCCAGCCAGGTCTCTTGGACTTGCAGGTAAACCTTGAAGTCGGTGGTGAAACCGATGTCTGATATGGTAGCAGAGTTTTGCTTGTGGTTATCATACTCCCAGTAGCAGTGCCATATCCCTGCAAGAGAAACAACTCAGAGGCCACGAGGAACTGATGATGTTGTCATAACAAACAAAATGCACTTATGCAGGAAAGTTATTATCATTTATAACTACAACTTTCTGTTTCGCGTGTTCAAGTTAGAGAGGAATGCAAGAAATAATGAACAAATACTACAAATGAAAAACACTGTTTGCCTTAAAAACAACTCCAGGTGAGTGTTTACCATATGCCCCAGTGGCAAGGACTCCTAAGATGAGCACCCACACCATGACCGGAGCCGTGAATCTCAGCAGCAGCAGGAACAGCATGCTGACCGCCATGGCTATTAACAGACCACTGAGAGAGGAGGGAGGTGGGAAGGAGCAGGGTGAACCAAAAAGAGGAGAGGATAAAAATGAAATATCAATATTACATTGTGATTCAGATGCACTAAAATCCTAAATATTCTGAGCTTAATTGATGTAACCCGTTCTGCACATTCAACCCTGACATCAAGCAACTGAGATGGGATTCGATTCTTCATTCAATCTCGAGAGTCATTTCTATTTGTGGGCCCACGAGTGGCAGTATGTGTGTGTGTGTGGCGTAGTTCTGCGAGGCGACTCACATGAGGATCCATGGCCATGCCGACGCGAAATCCTCAAAGATGCGGACGCCGACATCTCTGGCATTGAAGCTGTTCATAATGTCCCTAATGAGGACAGAAGCAAGGAGCTGCGTTAGTTCTCCTTTCAGACGGTGAGAGCGGAAAGCAAAGGGTGGGGTACAACAAATACACAGAAACAAAGAAAAACGAACACGCTGCTAAAGGTAATGTGGTGAAGAAGAGTCGGATACCACTTTCAACCGATGGTCATCTACTACTACTACTACTACTACTACTACTACTACTACAGCAACCACTGCATGACTTTTTTCTCTCTACTCCACCTCTGATGCCACATGAAGACGTGATGACAAATGAAGCAAGACAGGCTAAAAAGACAGAGACAAACCCAGACGCTCAGCAGCTTGTAAGAAACCTAAATGCTCTAACTCCCAAGTCCCAAGAGAGCGTTTGACATGACACCTAGGGCCGCTGTGTCTACATAGAAAACAGGAGCATCTACAAGCGGCTGCTACACTAAGCACCAACACAAGAACTCACGAAGCCACCGACCCTGTGCTGGTGACAAGGAGGAGACAGAAACAGGGTTATTCAGCTGTGTGTCTTCATATGTGAAGGTATTTTATATATTTATATATCTATGGCGAATCAATCTTACCCAGTGCTGTTCTTGATTATGCTGAGGGGGTCACCGGCTGAGGAGGGTAGGCCAGCAGCGGATAGGTTGGAGGGTTAGCCGTCAGTGCTGTGATATCAGGCAAACATCTCCCGAGCACTAAGAGTGGAGAACATAATCAAATCAATTCAGCTTGAAATGGATTGAATTATAATAACAACTTTATTTGTATAGCACTTTTCAAAACAGAGTTACAAAGTGCTTTACATTAAAAACAACAATAATGAATGGCAAATACAGAGCATAAAAAATATATATATAAACAGATAAGATAAGTAGATAAATAAAAAGAATAAAAACTACAGAACATCAGCTAAGAAAAGCCAAATGACAAAAGTGAGTTTTAAGAGGATATAATTTTATTACGAGATCGCTAATTTACTTTGCATCACAAACCATCATTCATTTAATATATGTACATGGAAATAAACAAAAAGTGGCAAATAGTTCCTGTTCAGTAGCAGCATTAATGTATCATCAGATCAAAATGAAAATGAGTATAATAAAGTGTATGGTTCCACTCACCAGACGTCGTGGGCACGGTGAATAAAGGACACAGCTCCTTGTCCAAAATTTCTCGAACAGTCTGAAGAAACAAATTATCATGTGGTTCAAAAATAAGTTATATGTGAGTGGAACTTACAAGGAGACACAAAATGGAACTTACGAGCAGAGTTGTTTTCAGGTTTATGGACGGAACACAGAGGCTTTGATTGAAAAAATCTTTTGGTTTGGCACCAATATTCCAGTGGATTCACAAACCAGACATCTGTGGGACAGTTTTTCACGCACACCTACAGGTAGTGGAAAAAGATGATTATTTCCAGGACACTGGGAGAGAGTAAACCGTCCAGTATGACCAGAAACAACCAAATGGAGCGGCCTTCTCTACCTGTGTGGTCGGACACTGTAGGCCGTTCAGAGCAGCTGCCATAACATTAACAGACGTGGCGCATTTGAGAATGTCAAGGTAAAACACGTTGGGTAGGTCTCTGAGAGAGGGGAGACAGAAAGAAAGAGTCGCTTCGATTTGAGTCAAATGCATGTTTGGAACATCTAGAACATAATATGAGAGAGAGAGAGATTCAATTACTTATTTGGTCCAAAGCCACAGAACCATCCAGTCGAGTTTCTTGAGTAAAGAACATGTCTGGGATCTCCATAGAGCCAAGCTACCAGGAAAGAAAAACACAATGAAACAGAGATAAGAAAAGTTAATGACGTAAAAGATAAGGAGAAGTTAGTCACACTCCATTATGTTCATTTCAGTTTGGAGATATGAGTGTGATTCTGGTTTTAAACAAAATCAGATTGTGTGAAATGATTATGACATTTTAACCACCAAATATTATTTATCATTTTATCAACACATTAAGCAAAAACAGTCTAATGATCAGACTGGGTCACAATTTAGGATACTTACATATGTTATTAGTGTTGATAGAAAAAGTAGCACTGGCAATATTTGGTCAAATGTCAGTAATTAATGGATTATTCAAGTAAAAATCAGACGAGGGCACAAACTATCTGAGAGGATGAGATGTAGAATATTTTGTGAATGGGGGTTAAATAAATCCAGTCCTTTATGTATCAACACTGTCCAGCAGATTCCTCCACTTCTCCACCTCAGCCAAGCAAACTGAACTGCCTCCATTGAAGTAAATAGCTGGTTATTTGGGACACACATGAGGCGACTGCGCTACATGTCAGGACTCTGTTGACTCTAGATAACACAGCCGACCCACAGCGATGGAATGAGTTTGATGGCACGGCAATAAAGAACCTCTGACTCTGGATGTACACGTGGGAAGAGGCTGTTTGTAACACATTGATGATAATATTCAACATAGAAAATGTAGGGGTTTTTTTTTTAAATGATGAATCAAAGTAATAGATGAATTCAGAAAAAGGGAGGAGAGAAAAAAACTCATAAATGTGAACTTGAGGGATTTGGGCTAGTGACTCAGAACAAGCACGGAGGGATAAAGCCAGTCACAGTGGGAGGTCAAAGAAACATGAACCGCCGTTATCTCAGGTGGTAATGGAGCGACCTCATTTTGAAAATCACAGTTGCAACAGCTTTGTCACTTTGTCGGGATCGTAACAAGCTGCTTGCTCATGATTTTGATCGTCTGATGGGACCTTAACTTTGGCTAATGCAAGAGTTATAACAACAGCTAGCATGGCTCAAAATCCACCTACCAGCACCTCTAAAGCTCACAATCGTCATAGGACCATGAATTGTCGTTTTCACATTTCAGTTTTTGCACGCATCATTGCATTGACTTTTTTACCTTTAGTTTCCCACTATTATTCATTTTAATGGACAGATATGAGAGTGGTATCAAGCTTCTTATCTAACTGTGTTTCCTTGTTCCTTTGGGATAAGCAGCGGAGAGAAAGAGCGGAGTAACAAAAACATGTATTTAGAGGAACAAAGAAGGACAACAAGAGGCTGGGTATGACATCAGTGACAGATTCAAAGGCCTGTGTGTGTGTGTCTCACCTAAAATCCCAACTGCTAAGTAGCCGAGGACGACGGCAATGAACAGGACACAGCAGATTATATCAGTGCACCCTCTGATGAAGAAAAGACACACAGTTTAAAGTGAGCAGGCTGAGCTTTGCATTGAAATTTGCCTCGAGGGTGACGAATGTGATTCCGACAGTCAACAGAAACTCAGCAAACAAAATGTCAGGAAACAGCCGGCGGCCAGCGAGACAGATTCACCTTTTCTTGATGGGCCCATTGAACGTTGGATCAAACTGAGCAGGTTCTCCTGAGAAAAGAAAATATTAACACAACAAATGAGTTCACGAGTTTGTCGAATAAAGAAGAAGATAATAGACAAAAAAACCACAAAAAATATTAATCAGGAACTTCCTTGTTTGGCATCGTATCAAGGACACTGTTGCTTATCACTCGCACGTGTTATGGCACTTAACTTAATTCCACTTCAAGGAAATACACTGCTATAAAACCAGGACGTGTTGTTTTTAAGCAATGACTGTGTCCTTTTCTTAGAGTCAATGAATTATGATGCAAGTGAATTAGGGAAGAAGGTCAAAGACGAGAAGGAAGGGACGACAGAGAATCTCATATTTTTATGGGTTAGTTGCTCACACGTGCTCTAACGCCCGAATAGACGTGGCTGGATAACAGGAGAGAAATGTGTCATTGTTTCCTGGAACAGAGAGAACGACTGCCAGCAAGAACAAAACGATATGATAATGTTTAGTGGGTGTATCACACAACAAGCTGCTTTTTCTTACTGACAAACAAGTCATTAGTTCCTGGCAGTCGCTTCATGTGAAATGAGAGCGGAGAGAATGAAGAGAAAAGGGTCCGAGCTGAGGCGAAGCACTGGCTCCGGCTTGTTTGAATGCGATTTGAATTCAGAGTAAGACTTTGGGAGAAGGGAGAGTCACAGGTGATCAATCATCTTAATGGTCAAAATTAACAATTGAGACCTGTGTTTTTTTGAGGAGATCGCAAATGAACACATTCCTATCATGAGAGTCAGATCTGCGGCTGCTTTAACCTGTCGGCCTGGAAAAACACACCAAACCGCTTTGAGTACGGCATCGAAAGACGCACCTGACTTCACACCTTTTGGTAGGTGTCGGGTTTAAATTGCGCCAAGCCACATTTCTGTGCTCCAACCCTTATTTACATGAAAAGTCACAGGGGTAAAAGGTTGTGATGAAGAGCCTGAACGGCCTGATGGATCTTTAGTAGGACATGATGAATAGTCTACAGGTGTTTTTTTTTTTTTTTTTTTTTTTGCTGTGCTAATTTGACTGGTCCCCAGGTTTGGACATTTAGCCAGAAAGCTCATCATAATATCATATCAGCTATAGCAAAATGAGCTCCACTGACTGTAATTTGAATAGGAGTGAATGGAGACTGTGTCAACACTGTGAGCACGTCAGGACGGCCGACCAGGATGCAAATCTTCAAACAGGATGCAGGAGGTCAGGAGCTATTTATTCTGCTTTAAGACTGGCGCAGTTCAAGATTCAGTCTAGTAAAGAAAATGCCAAAAAACTCATGCATTCACAGAGACTGAGAAAATATTAATAATTTCCAATGTAGAATCGTTCAAATAAGGTAGAGAAATGTGAACACATCGCTAAATGCTGCAACAGAAATAAACTCTAAAAGTCCTCTTAGATGAGAATGAATGACTCTCAAACAATCTGCTATGATATCTGATATGGGTCATGTGTGAATAACAAGTGTGTGAATGTCGGCCACACAAAGGAACATGAATCTGACCACATATCAGTGTCAATGCCTCTGTGCTCATCAGCTGCTTCCTAAAGCTTCATTTGTGGAATTAAAAAAATGCCTCGAGCAGCGATATGTAATTTTCACAACAAAGGAACCTGTTCACCGGCCCGAGTGTCAGATTTCAGCTCTGTGTGTGTGAGACACTGCTGTGTGTTTGCTGTGACTCTGAGTGACACACAGAAACGGACTTTTCAGTTTTTATGCCCTTGTAAAAAGCTGGAGGACATTTTGAACCAATAAACCTCGAACCCCAGACAACAAAACCTTTGTTTTATAGCTCAGATTTGCAAAAATCCACAACGGTGACGTGAGGGTTCATCGTTTGACCTTGGCTGAAGAGGAGTGGTGCAAAAGAGGGACGGGCCTCTAATTTAACTTCACTTTGGCAACATTTGGTAACATAATTCATCAAAGAAACTGATTCCATATGTAATAATATTGTAAAGACTGTGACTGTGTGAGGAAAAGATCTCATTATAAGAGGAAGAGATGTAATTGTTTGAAACTGTTACGTTTCTCCAGAACTGAGAAATGAATGAGAAAATTGAGAGTCGGGGAGAATCTAATGATTATTTTCATTATTGATGCATACAAATATTCATAGCCAATAAAATAGAAAATAGATGGCGTCTTCATACGGCTTGTTTTTTTCCACCTGTCTGTTCATTCATTCAATTGAGTTCCTGGTTCCAAAGCAAGTTTAAAATACGAGAATCCACGGACATCAGAAAGCTTGTAAAGATTTCATTGCTGGAATATTGTGTTTCCGTGTGATGCACTTTAAACCTCTTTAAAATATAGTTAGACAAGGCTTTTCGACATTAAACCAGTCAGTGGTTTCCTTGTTGTATACAATAGCTATATTACCCAAGCTCTTTCCCTGTTGCCTCAAGCAGCTTTAACAAATTATCTGGTCAATGATTTGCAGCAACAAACCCAAAGCAAGTCACTTATTTCCCAACGCTGAGTGTCTGCAGATTCTTAACAGGAAAAAAATGTTGCAAGAAGAACAAACCAAAAAAACATATTGTCCAACAAAATGACCAAACTTAATTGGGCAACAACAGTCTGAATCAGGAATCCTTGTCATGTTCAACACCAGAAAAAAAATCTACTTCCTCATGAAGGTTAATACAACAATAGGGTCCCATTAGAAAACATGGTGATGAGTTCAAGAGGAACATACGAAGGTTCAGGTGTGACAGCGACACCGCGGTTTGGAAACTGTCACCTCTGACACTTGCAGTCGCTTCTTCTGTCGTCGTCTTATTCTCCGATGTTATTTGAGGAGACATTAAATCCATTTGGATATTTACCTCCAGGGAGGGTTTGTTTACTGTGGCCTTGCAAAAACCTCCCAGACTGTCAATAGACTCCATCAATATATCAAATACGCTAAAGAGTAAACAGGGATGGAGGAGACAGATCTGCTGAGCACATGACACAAGATGAGATGAATCGTTCAACATGATGATTCTCGTTTGCAGTAGAAAGCTTAAACTCAATATATATTTTCTGGACTGTTTGTCAGACAAAACGAGACGACTGAAGACATCACCTTCCACTCTGGGAAACTCTGAGCGACAGTTTCTGACATTTTATAGACTAAATTATAAATTAATTAATCAAGAAAATAATTCACCAATTAACAGCTAATCAAAATAATCATTAGCTGGAGTCCTGATGAAAGATGATTACACTAAGAGACCTATGCAACAAATCAACTTTCATCATCTTGTGTCACCTTCATTGTCTCATGGTTGTTTATCATAAATCTGAATCTGCAAAGTAACTAAAGTTGTCAGATAAATGTAGTGGAGTAAAAAGTACAATATTTCCCTCTGAAATGCAGAGGAGAAGAAGAAGAAGAAGAAGAATACTTAAGGAATTGAGGAATACTTAAGTGCACTACTTGAGTAAATGTACTTAGTTACTTTCCAGAAAAAGACAGAAAAAAGAAATAAACTAAAATAGATCTACAAGTCCCTCAGAACTGTACTTAAGTAGGCCTAGAGTAATTGAGTGAAAATGTTTATATAATCAGATTACAAGTGATTCCTCTTAAATGTGGAGCCTTCAGGCCCCCTGAGGGTTTGAGGAAGTGATGGAACAAGATTGAAGATCTTATACGTTAGTCCTGCTTTCAAAGTATTAAAAGTACATATTATGCAGAATGGACCATTTCAGAATCATAAATATTATATTACTGGATTATAATATTTGATGCATTAATGTGTAATGGGCACATTAATGTTTCAGCTGGTAAAAGTGTGGCTAATTTTAATGACTTTACATACTGCACAGTAACTTATAATAACATGCCATCAGTTTGTATTAATAATATAAATCTGCAAAGTAATTAGTACTTAAATAAATGTAGTGGAGTAAAAAGTACAATATTTCCCCTTAAATGCAGAGAAGTATAACATAGCAGAAAATGGGAATACTTGAGTACATCACTGTACTTCAGTGCAGTACTTCAGTCTTCTGTAACATTTATTTTTCATCCTTGCATCATGTGTTGACCGCTCAGATTTATCTTACAGGATCCCAATTCTCACAAATATTAAAATATTAGACTCATTTTTATATTCATTTGTAAGCAACTCAAAGCTCCCTGTTTATTCTGCAGGTCTGTTGTCTGGGATAAAAAACTATGACATCATTTGATAAGTTATTTCTGCATCATTAAACCAGGTTTACTGTTGTCACCTACAAACACAACATCAGATGAGTCAGTATTTGGCCTTGAAAGATTTTTCTCTCTGGTAATATTTTACACATCAAATGCAAAAGCTGCATAAATAAATATGACATTTAATTATGACTGAGTTTAATGTAAAAATCAATATTACAAACTTCTTGCAACACAAACTTAATCATCATTAAGAGACATGATGATTAAATATGATTTTCCAAAAGTATCTGTAGTTAAAGTTAGTTTATTCATAATTATATTTTAACTGCGATCTACTTCTGAGTTAACGGATGATGTGAACTCACCATACTGAGAATCCGAATCTGTCTCCTGTTTTTTACCCATGTTCCTCCTTTAATCTCCACCTTTTTCTTCCTTCACTTGTCAAACTCTTCTTCCTTCACTGGAAATAATCTACAATCTGCACAAACAAGCAGCTGAGATCCGCTTAAATCGAGCTCAATCCGTCGGGTCTGAGAGCAACACGGTCACCGGAGTCAGAAAAATCTTTTTCTGCTTCCTGCCTGTTGTTACCAGGCAGTGACGTCACGAGCGCACCTGCCGAGGGATGCACACCTGCGCGCTTTTATTGAAGATCGTTTATTGGACAGAGCAATCATTGTAACCTGATTACAGAAACGTTTTTACTCAATCACTACTTAAGTACAACTTTGAGGTACTCGTAGGCCTACTTTACTTTCTCAAGTACTAGTTAAGTACAATGATGAACTTTACTTGAGTATTTCCATTATATGCTACTTTATACTTTACTCCACTACATTTTGGAGGCAAGTATTGTATTTTTCACTTCACTACATTCATTTGAGTACTAGTTACTTTGCAGATTCAGATTACTAATAAACTAATAACAAGCGAAGGGATGTTATTGTAAGTCACCCTGCAGTATTTAAAGTAATTAAAATTTTCCACACTTTTACCTGCTGAAACATTACACATGAATGCATCAATAGTTATAATCAAGATTTAAAATAAAAAAATACGAATAATAATACATTTACTCAAATACTGTTTCTTTCTTGTTGTACCCTTTCCTTTACTAGTCCTTTCTTTCTTTAACTAGTACATTTACTCAAGTACTGCACTTAAGTACAATGATGTACTTTCCTCAAGTATGTCCATTTCGGCTACACTCCACATATTCTCCCCTACATTTATTTGAGTACTAGGCACTTACTAGTTAAGGTAGGTTAACCTAGGTACTAGGTTAAGTTACCCTGCAGTGGAGAAAGCCACATCTTTGCCAGCTGAAAATGACACACCAGGATTCTGAAATGGGCCCTTCTGCAAAATGAGTACTTTTGTTTCGGGGACTTTAAGTATTTTGATAATAATTCTTAAGTAAGAAAGAAGAAAGAAACAAACTGTATGCGTCACTAAACACACAATATAAACTGAAATGATGGAGGCTTTAAGGTGACGCCACCGTTATGATCCTCAGGTCCCGCCTTGCAGGGGGAGTAAAAATCTAGTTTTAGCACTTTTATTATTTTAGTTTATCTTGTTAACTGACACACACAATATGCAGAGAGTGGTGTAAAGTGATTTAGGTTTTCAAGACATGGCTTTGTCCTTCCTGAAAGTGGCACCTCTTCAATGTTAATGAGCCAGTTTTACTCTTCAGACTTGGGGAATGTTATGTTATAAAAAGCTATTCATTGACCCGGCAGTTTGGTTGGGTTAACCATTACAGTACATCACATCCCTTTTTTGTCCAACCCTCGATTAAACATTTTTTCCAGTAAGCTTTTCCCTACGTTCCACAATTTTAATTTGAATCATGAACTGGGAATTATTGGCAAAGTGAGACATCATCCTTTTCATTTCATCTCTGACTAGGCCCAGTGCAGCATCCCATCCCATCTCTTGCTTTGCACTGTGGCCTGTAAATGCCCCCTGCTGACAACACAATAACACCAGCAGGCAACAGTGTGGATGAGAGCGGCCTCGAATCCACAAGAAGTCACATCACTCTAAAAGCTTGATAATCCAAATATTGTACCTACATACACAATTACATAGGATGAGGTAACTTTAAAAGGCATAAAATATGTTTGGCTTTGTTAGGAAGAAGAACATCTGTGTGTCACATCATGTTGTGAACCAGTGACCACAGATTTAAAAAGAGATGACACAATTAATACATCTCATGAGCTAATTTATTACACTGAACATGATAAAGAAAACAACAAGTACAAAAATAAAGAAAATAAAGCTAACACAATCATCTGAAAACTATGGAAGCCGAGAACGGCCGAGCTTGAGTTTTTTTTAATACAGTTACCTCGAGATCGCGAGTTAATTATTTCTTGGTCGAGATGACAAGCTTGGTTCTCTCGTGATAACGGGATCATTTCCGTTTATCTTGAGGAAGCAAAAGGACGATTTATAACTGAACACTACAGTTGCACTTCGGCAATCACCAGGATCACTGAAGCACGCTCGGCTGTGAAAATGTAGCTGGGTTAGTCTTCTCCTCAGATGATGAGGACTGATCTGATCTGAACGTTATCGCTAACAGAAAAATACAATGCAGTTTCTGCCTGTGTCAGACCTTGATTGAAGCACAGCCTGATCTACTGATCAATAATGAGTCTTCCTTAATCTTTTTTTTTTCATCTTAAATCAGTTGCTGCTATGCTCCTGATCTCTGATAAACATAAGAGGAAACAACATTGTTTTCTTGTGATAACAGGTTTATCATCTCATCATCTCAAGATAAAAGCTCATTTTCTTGAGACAACAAAATAAATTGTGATCTTGAGAAAACATGATTTTTTTTAAAAATGCAAGCACGCCGGTGACGGCTATCCCTCAGGTCCTTATTGGGTCCAGTACGGGCTAATGGTTGGCCCATTACTGTACTGTGTAAAAATGCATTGTGTTTGTTGGCACAACAGAAAACACATATGTATGACAGTTACATGATGGCAGGCTCCTAATGTACAAACTTCATGTGTCAAGGCAACAGGACGTCTTGATATACAGCAAACATACTGTTTGTACTCCTGTTTTTTTTTTCCAACATAATACCAACAGAGTTTTAAAAAATGTTAAGGTCCATGTCCTCTACCGTAGGAAATGATCAACTTTAAGGTGGCAAGTTTTCAAAGATGGCATTTCAAGTAGGAAAAAACAGCACCATGCATTAAACACAGAATTTTTTAACATGAAAAAAGTGTGTTTCCGTTGCAAATGTGCACGTGTGAAATGGATGAGGTTAATCCAAAGGCCCCGTGGGTGAATGTTTTAAGAATTTCCCAGCATGGTCATCCCACAGTCGGCTCCCGGTTCTGGACAAACCTCCAGTCGAGCCAGTCTGCTCTGCTCCAAGGCGATGGCCTCGGCCGAGTGCTTGCATTTCTCCGAGCCACACTGACAGGTGAAATACTTGCTCTTAATGTCCCAAAAGCGGTCTCCATAGTCGAACCTAATGAAACAAACAAGGCTAGTCAAGCATTTGTATAGTTCTTAATGGATGAGATATAGAAATAAAAACCTTACATGCTCAGTGAGAACTAAGAAAAACTCCCCAGATCAAGATGATTCGATGCAAAAAGTTTACAAGATTAGCAAAAGAAAGAAAGGACATGAAGAAGAAGTGAAAGAAAGTAAGATGGGAGGATGTAAAGGAGAAAAAGCTCTGAGCAGGTGATTATGAAAGTGCAGGTGAACGTCTCACCCCAGCTCTTGTCCACTGAGGATGTCTCTGGAGCTGAAGAAGGCAATGCGAGGGAATCTCAGGTCCTGGTGCAGCATGAACACACGTACTGGGATGAGGTTCGGGTCACACAGGTGGTTGATGAAGCGGCTGATGTTGCCATAATAGCGGGCGTCGATGCAATACACCTCCCCATCCTTTGGAGACAACACAAGAGGAAAAAGATGCATCATGTTAGAAACCCATTGATATTCACACAAATTGCGCAAATAAACAGATTCCCATATCTGACACGTTGCATTTCACAAACACTGTCAGATTTGTTGTAATACATTAGTTTTATTCATTACTAATTACTGCTTTAAGTTGTTTTCTGCTTTCACTGCGAGTTGTACTGTCCTCAAATGTAAAATAAATTCACATATTTATCTTAATGTTTGGCTTATTCCGTCTTTTCTTGATTGATTGATACTATGATTGTTTTAATTGATTCTCTTTCAGAATAATGATCTGAAAAATGATCTAAATGATGATCCATTAACTTTCCCTCTAGCACCATCATCAGGTCAAACAGGTTCATTATGCCAATACTTTGGTTGAAAGTCAAAGTCATTTTCTTAATTTTTATATCAGCAGAAGCAGAAAAACACATTTTAAAAAAGGGGTCACCTTGTTGTCCAGGTCAAACAGGTAGGAGTCATCTTCTCGAACATCTGCCTCTGCGTCAGAGATCAGCTCCCCGACGTATCTGTGTGGACAGAGGAAAGAGGCTTGATTTCTAACCTCTGACTTTCATATGAAAGCAACCTGTTGTGTGCACGATGGACCGGCGTCTCTTACTCGCAGATGAAGCTTCCTTGGGGAATATCCTGCAGAGCTCGAACTCCCCAGCCCATCTTCTCTGTCCTGTAGAGCTGAAGACGAACTCTGAGGGGAAAGAGAAGAAATTATGAGAGCTCAGACTCATTTATCATTAGTGTTTTGCCGGTGGTGAGTTAGCCAGATTCCTTCCAGCCAATAAGTTTATAAGGTAATTTAATTCATAAGTTTGCTAATCAGTGAAATGTGTTATAATAATTTTTTTTTTTAAAAAGTTGCATGTGGTCGAGAAATATTGTGTTGGATGAGTTATACTTAATATTCTTACTTGATGCCGGCCTGTACCACCCTGTTCTTGCATGTTCGGTAACATGAGCACGCCATGTTGCATTCAAATATAAGTGGAGGCTCAATTTTGTTAAACTCCTGGAGCAGCCGCTGGTCCTGGAAAAAATCATAGAACAAGTGGATATTACTTTCACTCCTTCAGTCTCTCTTGTAACTAATGAATCCTCATGGATCTTGCTAACTTTCAAACCAAACCTCAATAAAATCACCACTAATTATTACAGATTACTTATTAAAGTAGAATTGAAGAAGTTGATTGAGTTCCTTCCTTCACTGAAATCCTACAGGTTTTTCTGAGCAGATTACTTTGATGATGTGATTTCCATTTACCTTGTCATACCAGCAGCGGATACTGAGCTGTCCACAGAGGCAGTTACTAGATGAGCAGTCATCAGTGCAGCTACAGTGCTGAAGTAAAGACAATTACAGGCATGAGATGAGTTTTTCATTGCAGATAATATAGGTGTGTATGTGTTAGTGTGTCACAGAAATGATTAATATTTTACCTGTAAGTGTGTAATATTGCGATCTATGTTCATTGCTGAAGTTTCACAGTTTTCTGAAACATATTTGTAATCTGAGGGACAGCCCTCATCATCCACTGCATTCACACAGGGGATCGGTACATTCTCATAGCCCTGCGCAACGTCACTGGAACAGAGAGTTACACATTAGAAAAAACAGGAAATGAATAAGAGGAAAAAAAGTTTCATTTGAAGACAAGGCTCAGTTAAAATAACACAGCAGCTACCTGCAGATGATTCTTTCAGTCCGAAGCATGCGATTAGTTATTCCCCTTCTCAGTTTCCTGTTGATCTGGAGAGCCACCCACACCGGCGTGTCGGGCCGAGCCAAGGTGAGAGGCGTGTCTCCTTCCCTGTTCATGATGTCAATGTCTGCACCTCTGGACAGGAACAACCTGCAGAGCATAGAGAAAAATCCCCCACTCTTCTTAGATTGTATTTCTTTACATTTTGGCAAACCATTAAAAGTCTGCAGAATTTGCTGTTTGCAATGTAGATGCACAGACAACCATCACTGGATAACTCTGATACTGCAGAGAAGTTAAAAATGTGTGTATTAATGGAAAAAGGTATCACACATGTGACTAATTAAATGTGGACACCGCTTGTGATTGACTCACGTAACACATTCCAAGTATCCCTCTCTGGCGGCGATGTGGAGCGGCGTGTCTCCGTGCATGTTAACTGAGGCGAGGGAGCAGCCAGAGTTCAACACCAGCTCTGCGATGTCCACATTCCCTGCATACGCCGCCCAGTGGAGACACACGTTCAGCTCCTGAAGGGAGAGACGGGACTGTTTGAAATAATAGAAATATGTAACGCAATTGCATCCATTATGTTTCTGTCATCACTAAATTTTAACTTTAAATTATAGCTTCAATGTTAAAGAACACAGTAACACAGGACTCTTCAGGATGATGTAATAATCTTATAGGTTTATGTTAGAGCCGACAATCATCAACACTGCCACTGAGAGGAGGACAGACAGAGGTGCAAATCAGAGTTGTGGTCAATTCTAGGTCTGTTCAATATTCTGTTCAGAAAACTTGAGTCCAGCTAAATGATTATGACGAGCTGGTGGCAAAAAGAAACATTCTTCTACAAACTTCTGTGTTCACCTGTAGAAACTTACTTTATCATTAATGGTGACATCAGCTCCTCTGTTCAGCAGCGCTTTGATCACGTCTACGTGTTTGTGCTCTGCAGCCCAGATGATCGGCGTCCAGCCGCCACTGTCCTGAAACGGATCAACAGGAAGAATCAGAGTTAGGCCACACTGACCTCATCAATCACTGTGATCCACCTCCACTAAGACATATTGTGTAAATGATGCACTTTGCTTGAATAATCACATATCTATTGCATAAATATTGGAAAATGGAACAGTGGTTAATAATGAGGACCTAAAGAAATATAAGTATCTCTTTTAACCTTAAAAATAAATCCCTATCAGTTAAACTCTTGTCAGTCAAAAGTAGTAGAAAGGAATTAATTGAAGAAAACTGATATTAATAATAAAACAACAGTTTGATGGCTCTATAATCCTGACATTTTGGCTCTTCTTTTACCTGTGCGTTTACGTCAACCTGCCCCGTTTCCAGAAGCATGTTCACAATTTCCAGATTTCCTAGCTTGGCTGCGTGGTGAAGGCCAGTATATCCATCCTCCTCCTAAAGTACAAAAACCCAAATAAAGACTGAAAATCCATATCAACCTAACCTCTGAAAGTTCACATTCATGTTGTTGTTTCAGACACTAACAGACACTTACAATATGATAGACGCAGGCACCGTTCTGGACCAAGTAGCGAGCCACCTCGATGTGGTTGTTGATGATGGCTTCCAACAGAGGGGTCCTCAGGTCTTTGTCCTGGGCGTCAACTTGAGCACCAGCCTGTTCAGTGCACAATCAAATATAATCTTTCATCTCAGGCACAAGACTTGGAAAGATTCTGAAAGCCAGGAATGAATTCACAGAATAAGAGCTGTGTTTAAAGGTGAATTTTTGCTGCACACTTTGTTCACGATGTTCAACAGCAACAACAAGTGACCCCTTGATACAGATACATTTTTATTTTAGAAATATTGATTATAGCCAGAGAAAAGAAACCAACAATGCAGATGCTAATCATGGACTGAGTGTCTCACCTGTACGAGCATGTAGCAGACTTCCAGCAGACCTCTCTGAGCTGCAGCGTGTAGAGCTGAACGCCTGTTCTGAGAGTCAGGCTGGTATGTTGGATCTATGCCCTCCACTGTGATATACACACACACACACACACACACACACACACACACACACACACACACACACACACACACACACACACACACACACACACACACTTTTAATACACAACTCAAATTTACCATGATCTCATAGGTTCAGCAGCCAAGAGGAAGTGCACAAACACTTCTCATAAAAACATACATTAAAACTGTTAATGTGTGATCAAGCCCAGACAGCACTTGTAAATGAAGCTTTATTATATCTTTATAGACAACACTAGGTCACAAATGAGAACGTGCCAAGGCATTTTTGCCACTCACTCAGCATGAGCAGAACTCTCTGCACCTCTCCTTGCTTGGCAGCAGGATAAAGCTGACGGGGGTGGAACCGCAATTTCTTCTTCCTGGCAAATCAAAAACAGCAATTTGATCTAAACTTGTCTGATGTCCTATTCTCTCCGCTCAAAGCTATGTAATTTCCCTTGGAAGAGCTAAAGCAAACAAAACTGGAAACTATTTTGTCTTGCTCAGTGACATTCATCTCAACATGCAATTTTGCTGTGGCTGCAAAAGAACTGAGAGTTTGCAATAAACTGTTCCAACGGCAGATTTCTGCTGATACAGTGCAATGCTCAAAGTGGCATTTCGTGAACAGATGCTGATTTGATTTGTAAACTGTCCCCTGCTGCAGATCAGACTTTTTACATATAGCAAGTTTCTGAACTGCTAGAACAAAAACATGTATCAAAAGAGTCAAATGCAATTCTATTTTTTTGCAACACAAAAATGACTATACACTTACTCTTTGCATATACTGTAAGGAAACAAATGAGACTTTGAATTGAAAGTTCATTTTCAAACTAAACATTACACAGAAGATCCAAAACAACATGATTTAGGAAATACTCATATCTCTCAACAGGATGTATCCAGTCCACTGCTTATTGCTTTAACCTACTGTGACTGAAAATAGTAAAATCTAAATCTGAACTCCAACCTCTCAGTGTCCTGCGTGAGAATGGCCTTCTGCAGTGCCGCTCTGCTGGGCCCAGGTGGTAGTGCGCTGGGGCTGATGGGTTTCCCATTTGGCATACAGAGGGAGGGCCCCACGCTGTCCACTCCTTCCTCTGCTGGGGGGACGGTGGCCACAGCCACTGCAGAAGCTACAGGCTGCGGCGGCTGCTGCTGCTGCTGCTGCTCCACTGCCGGTGTTCCCAAGCCATGACTACGCATACGTGCGCTGGAAGAGGCAGTGAATAAAAGTACAGGTAAGATAAAATTAAGAGAGTCCATAATTCTCTCACACATCATCCAGTCTTACCTGACAGGTCTCTCAGGCATCTTCCCATCCTTCATTCCTCCTGTTGAGGCTGTGAGGGAGGGTGCCGTGGGAGTGGATGGTGGTAGAGACGGGGTGGTGGTGGAGGAGGCCGACATGGTGACAACGGTGGTCGCGGAGGCTGTGGCTGAGCTGAAGGAGGGGATGGTGACCTCCTGGGCCTCAGAGGCATCTTCGCCACAGTGGGGACAGAAAAGCATACCGCCGTCATTTGTTCTGCTGCGCCCGCCCCCCAGCACTGTCACACAACCCCGGTGGAAACGGTGAGCGATACGCTGATCTGGACAGCACTCAAGAAACGTTCCCTGAAAGAGGAGAAGATGGTAGGATGAAAAGAAAGTTGGATGAAGAGAAGAAGAAAGTATGTTATCAAAGAGGAGAGAGGAAAAGAAAGTAGTATATCAAGGAGAAGAATGAGGAGAAGGAAAGACATGAAGGCAGAAAAAGAAGAAGACATAGTATAAGAAGTAGAGTATTGAGGAGGAGAACGAGGAGAAGAATGCAAGGTACAGATGAGGGGAAAGGAAGAGAAGGTAGGATATTGAGGAGAAAGAAAATCAAACCCTCACCGCTATGCAGAAGTATCCACACCCAGGACAGCAGTGGTGTTTGACCATGTGTGAGCGATGGACATCACAAAGCACCATGAGGGGCACCCGACTGGACGGCCGCATGGTCTCCCCTTTTATGGTCCGATTGGTACAAGCCCTCAGCTGACAAACAGAGCAGGAGAGACAAGAGTTAGAGATGTAGCTTAAAGGAAAGTTTTCGGTGAGCTTTATGAACTATCACAGACTTCACAAGATGATGCGTATTTCATATGACCACATGTACAGTGAGCACCTGCAGAGTCAACATAAACACAAGGCAGAGACAAACCTCTCCGTTGATGCTCTCGGTGGCCATACACTGTCTGCTGACACGCTGGCTGGTGCTGTCGACTCGAGGAGCCTCCATCCTGCAGCTGCACAGAGGAAGCTCCTCCAGCCGCTCTGTGTCTCCTGCATCGCTGCCTTCTGCAGAGGAGAGGAAGATTTGATTGTTTATAATGTTAGTTTAAGGAAAGCTCTTAAGGAAACTATCCATTTCACATTGAAGGAGATGAAGAAAAGACTTTTGATTGTATTGATGGTCGCCAGCCCAGAATGTGTAAAGTGACAAAGTATCATAAATCTACCATGATGAGGAGATAGTGTCAGACTGTCAGCAGCAGCGATATCCAGAGCACCCAAGGGAACCTCTGTGTACTCAGTGGTCCTTCCTGCTAAGGACAGATGATTATAATGAGGTACAAATGCTTAAATACAATACAATACCAACAACTGATCAAAAGAAAAAATAAAGTATAAGAGAAAAAATCTCTATAAATAAATAAATGAATGCATGAGTATTCACCCCCCTTCAAATCAATGTTTACCTTTGACAGCAGTTGCAGTTCTGAGTGTTTGTGAACAGGTCTGTATCAGTTTTACACATCTGGACACTGTGTTTTGTCTCCAGTCTGCTTTGCAAAACTGTTCAAGCTCTGTTGTGTTGCAAAGAGAATGAGTAGAACACTATTCCCATCTTTCCACAAATTCTTGATTCTCCAACTCCGTATCTCCTCCACAGTTCCCACGGGCCTCGTGGTACTTACCTAGTTTTTGACAACAGCCTGTTCTTTGCAGATTTACAGCCAGACCATATTCTTACTATACTCAAAGTGTGTCTTTTGCTTCATGATGTTGTTTTGTTTTGGCAGGAAATAGGCAGAGCAGAAGAGGATTTAAGTCACACCCTGATTAGACACAGGTGATCTTCATTCAGCTTATTATGTGACTTGAACAATCTGACCTCAACTCACCACTGATGATTTATGTGGGTCATAGTAAAGGTGGTGAACACTTGCACAATGTATTTTACACTGTACTGAATTTAAACTAACTTGTTTTCACCTTAACATTAAAAGAGATCTGTCAATCAACAGTTCATTCAGTGTTAATCATTATATGAGACAGTTTAGAAAACCCACCAGGTAATGTGACTCACCTCCAACTGTCTCCACCACATCAACTGTGTTTCTCTCTTTCTCCTGGTCTGACTGTGGCCATGAAGACTCCTCGCTCTCATTTCTACTCTGGGCGGCTCTCTGTGTTTCAGACTCTGAACTCTACAAGGAAGAAATGCTGGAATTTAAATATTTTTTCCTTATACAATATATGTTTAGGCTAGCAGCCATGAAAAGCCAGACTACGCTTCATAAGGTACGTTTCTGTTATGAGCACTTATACTGATGCTGATGATGATACTACAATTGTGGGCTGGTATTGTAAGGCTAATAAGCTAGTTAACTACAGTGACATCTACAGGTGTAAAGTAAGAGGTTACTGTAGCTATAAGTACATAAGAATGTAATAATAAAAACTAGTAAGATCAATAGAATCACTCACATGATCTGACATGTTCACTGACCCCTCTATGTCTTTAGTGTTCTGCCTTGCTCTTACCCCAGCATCTTCAAACTAGAAAAGAATCAAAAGGAAAGCAAAGTTAACAACAGAAAAATTACATGCAGAACATGAGCATTATGTCTAATAATACGTTCAGCATTTGTTGACAGTGAGTAATTAAATCTAAATCTCACACCTTTTCTGAATCTCGCACGGATGGACTGGAAATCTGATTTTTTTCCTCCTCTGACTTCCCCACACTGCTGTTGTTTTTCTCTGGTGCAGTCTTGGTAACAGGCTCCACCTTTTTATGTAATAACGTTTCTTCCTGCGTTTTGAAAGAAATTAGAAAAGACATTGGCAATAGACAACATTAACAACTGAAACCTAATTAGATTAGTAAAGTGAAAATTACAGACCTGCAAAAAACATAATCTTACCCCAGTGTGAGGATTGTCTGGAGTGTTCTCAGACTTTGCATGTGTGCTGTCGGATAAATGACCCAGTTTTCTCCTTTTTACAACTATTGGAAACATGACAGTGCAACATAAAACACAATATAAAATGCACTCAAACTTATTTTTATTAATAGCAATCTGATTATTTTGCTCAGGAGAACATTCGTTTTTGTGAGTGTTGTACAGCCACTAACCAGTTTCAGAGTCAGAGGAAAGGCAGGCAGAGGATCCTGAAGGTGTCACAGGTGCCTCAACGTGGCTCATCTATGACATAAAGACAGTCAGTGACTCAATTGGTCATAACAAGGCTGCAAGAAAGAACTGGACCGCTGCTATACTGTATGTGATCTGTCAGTGGCTGGAAGATTTTTGACATTTCACAATGCACTTTCAAGAGTGTTACATATTTGCTTTGATTCATGGAAACACTAACTACTTCCTGGAGATGATATAGGCTAACCTGTGCTGGTGGAGGCCTGTTCATGGTCTTACGGGCCCGGTGGATCTTGGGTGGGGCAGCAGAGACGGAAGGAGATGAGGAAGCCGTGGCAGAGGAAGCAGAAGAAGAGGAGGAGGAAGAGGATGAGGAAGCAGCAGGTGCCGGGATGGATTTACTGCTACCCGGCCCAGAAACACTCATCTTTGCTCGGCCAGGGGATAACGTTGACGACGTAGAAGGAGAGGAGGGCAACGAAGAGGAGGATGTCGATGGAAGGGACTTTGCTGCATGTCCTGCAGGTTTGTTTGGGGAGGAGGCAGGTGACCATTTCTCTCCCTCCTCTCCATCTCTGGAAACGTCCTTTCCAGGCTGCTGAGACGACAGCATCGATGGCATACCACCCATAGGCTCTGTCTTCTTGCCAAGAGCAGCTGAAGTGGAGGCTGCATTATCTGGAAGTTTAGAATTCACCATGAGTTTTTAACAAGTAGTACTGATATAATCACACACTAATTCTCTTCATTTGTGAACCTAAAATGCACAGATCTCCCTAATACATCATCAGTACAGTACCTTCCTTTACTTTACTCGGTCCAGCTAATGACTCTGGTGTTTCTGAGTCATTTCCTTCAGGAGGCTCCTGGCAAAGAAACAACACATTGCAGGAAATATGTCAGATCAGAAATATGAATCTGTGCTTTTAAAAAGCAACTGATATTCAGGACTAGAGACAACTAGATCTGTTGATTTACTGCAGTTCATGTCAATTGAAGCAGCCACAAAATTGCAACTTAGCTATAGTTGGAGTTGTGTAATGATAAACTTGCAAACTGTAATCTTCTGTGTTTCTGAGAATGAAATCACCAAAAAACAAAAAACTAGTACATGTCACACCCTCCCAACATCTACCTATGAAAGCCTGCACTTCTTGTGCCAAAATGTGTATTCCCTAAGTGTGTAGTACCCCAGGCTTTGGATTGATTTTGTGTTTGTCTTATACCATTTCTGGTATCGACTGGCCGGTCAAGTAGTAATGCAACATTTTACCAAACTTATTACAAGTATTACAATAGATAACTACCATGTAATAAGGACAGATAACTGTGTGTGGGGTTTTTTTTTTTAAATCTCAAACCACAGCTGTCCAGTGATTCCACAACACAGCCATGTGGTTGTAGATTACAATGTATATGTATTTTACATATTTTGCAGGAGACAAAGTTAATACTTAGTGACTCAGGTTTTAGTTTTGGGTGTCATTACAAGTGAATGTCATCACTGGACAAAGTTGTCATTTGTTTTTCCACTGACTGACAACATGCTTAAGACCTAATTAACTGTGTAGGCTTGCATCTAAATGATATTATGTCCAGTCACCAGACACATGCACTGAATAATTTTGTGTTAATAAACGAGCATCACTATTGTTACATCTGTTAATGTGTTTATAACTGCTCAAATTCTGCGTTTAGTGCGCTAACTTGACTAATTTCCGCGTTTTCCATCCAAAATAAACATTTCAGCCAATGGCTGAACTTCTCTGATGCTACGTCCCTACGTCAAGACGTTACGTTCATCAATCAGCCCATTCATGCTTTTGCACAAACCAAAGCAAGATGCTTTTTGCCAACAAAAGTCCCAAAATTAAAGAGCAATGTGGATTAAAACATTGACTGCTTAAAATCCTCCCTCCTCACTGCGATTACCTTCCTATTACCACAGTGTGCAAAAGCATAGTTTCTGTTTTTGCTTTGAAAACCGTTTAACTCAGTGAACAGTACATAAAAATCTATAAGGTGATAAAAGCAACGCAAAACGATGGCTATACAGTGATATATGTAAATTAGGAATCGTAAAATAGCCAAAACACTAATAACATTAGAGCAATCTAGTTAATTATCACAAAACTGTTGCAGGCTAACGTGGCTAACAATGTTAGCACATCTTGCAACAAAGAGCTCTTATAATCGACAAATAAAGACATTTTGCATTGTGGCAGACTGCAGCTTTAGTGGCATTGTCTTGCTTCATAGGCTAATGTGTTTAGAAGTGCTTAAAATCTGCTAGTGTGAGTGTTTTGCGCTGCAATGGGTTTGTTACCTTTGTCGTTGTCTCAGATGCCGACATGTTTCCCGATGACCACCAACGCACATGAACGTGCCGCGTCACGACCGGAGCCCCGCCCCCCGCGCCCATTGATTTGCAAAGCGCTGATCAGAAGTCAGTGTGCGTCCTCCGATTTAAGAGCTAACAGCGCGGAGAAGCCTCCCACGAAAACCGATTCAAAGTCAGTTTGGTGGCGGAAGGACCAGCGGTTTGTGTTTGTTGTCGCTTCCTCCGGGAAGAGGCCAAAAAGTAAACAGAAAATCGAGGCAGCAGCTAGCAGGGATGAGGAAACACTGGCGGCTAGCTAGCGTCGCTTTAATCAACGATTGTCCTGTCGAAACAAACACGGATCTGTTATTTTAGAAAACGAAGAGGAGCTTTAACTAAACCGAAAGGAGGAAGGTGAGTGGCAGCAAAGTTTGAGGGTTGCTGGGGAGGTTTTGTTTGTTTCTGTGGTTGGTCACTAGAAGATGCCAGAAAGCTAACTCGTAGCTAACATTAGCGATCGTCCAGACGAGTGGGTAACGTGACATGAGGCCACAACATAACAATCAAACGTAATAATCGTGTTATGATCCATGTCAGCCTCTTAGCATTTGACTAAATAGCCTCATTTTATTATTGTCTCTATTCCTCTTAAAATGTGACCTGATATAGTACATTACTATAGCATGTAGTAAGTAATGCAGAGAAAATTGTGTCTCTTTAAACTACTTTAGTTTACTTTGTTGTTATACCTAAATTAAATGGCCAATAATTGTTTCTTTCTGTTTTGCCATCACATCAACATGCTTTTTCTCATAGGCCACATTACTTACACATATATTACTGTACTGGTAAAAAAATCAGCATATAACTGTAAACTATCAGATTGTTGTTATTTTTAATATTATTGAGATATTGACTCAGTGAGTTTATGATATTTGACTTGCTAGTTTTGCCTACCCCAACCTTAATCCACACATTGGGATATTTACGTGAGCCACTGAGATGATTTATCTGTATTCAGGGTGTGTTTTGCTATTCTTGAAGTGTAGGAAGGATGCTCCAGCAAGAATTATATTTTCATTATAGATTAATCTGCCAGCCATTTTCACAATTAACAAATTTCAGGAAATATTGAAAACTATTCATCACACTTTCAAAGAGCCCAACTCTTAAAAAAGAAGAATTTTTTTTAAATTACACAATATATTTGTGATACAGTTCAAATGGTGTCTCCTCTTGGTCTTAAAGCTGCATTAAAAGTGATTAAATCCTCTGGAACTTCTTAGGACACAAAACTGCGTTAGTTTCAACCCCATTTGGCTCCATTCCAAGTTCTGCTACATCACAATCTTGAGTTCATGTGGCACTGGAGAGGAGCACAAACCTCAATCTCAGATACCTGTTTGTCTTGGATCAGGTCACCGCGCTGTATCAGATATTTAACACACTGTTTGAGTGACTTTGCAAATTTCCCCACTGAGGGGAATTATCTTATCTTACTTTGATTTGTCACATCATTTTGCATTGTGTGTCTGCTTTTTCATGATCTAATTTATAAATCACCTCACTGAGTTTTTTTTTTTTCTTTCAATGAATACTTCCCTGTTTCTCTTCAGACAAGATGGAGATGCTGTGTTTCCGCTTACCGGGCCACGGGGACACGACCCTGAAGCACATGAATTCACTGAGGTCCCGCCAGCATTTCTGTGACATCACCATTGTGGCCAGCAACAACCAGACATTCAGGGGACATAAGGTGGTGCTGGCTGCCTGCTCGCCCTTCTTGCGAGACCAGTTCCTCCTCAACCCTTCCCCCAAGCTTCAGGTAGGCAGATGTCAACACACACAGTGTCACACATTCAGCGTGTCTCTCTGCTGAGGAAAACCAGAGCTTCTTAATGTTATTGCTTTCACATTTTTTATCCAGGTGTCGATGCTTTACAGCTCCACAGTGATGTGTGATCTGCTTCAGTCTTGTTACACTGGCATTCTGCAGTTTAACCCAGAGGAGATTGTTAATTACCTGACCGCTGCCAGCTACCTGCAGATGGACTATATTGTGGAGCGCTGCAGAGGAGCACTGAAGAAGTATATGCAGCTAAAGAACCCCAGTCCACCAAAGGTCAGTATTCAATCCAAAACAGTCATTTTCATGCATTTTTTAGAATTAATCCAATCATAATCTATAGATTGCATCTGGGAAAAAAGAGAGTCAGCTTTGTCTTTCATTTTTCCATTAACATGTAAATCTATCAAAGTCTTCATTGTGAAAAACGAGAACTTTGTTCTACATTTTGTACATAAAGTAACATGTTCTGATTTTTTTTAATTAATCTCACAATCTACTTTTCCTGTTTCGTCCTCTAGACAACTTCAGAGGAGAGTCAGTCTCGACCAGTGATTGTCAGCGGAAGCATTCATTCTATTGCACCTACATCTCCTCCGATGGACAGACCCTCCCCTGTGCACACACAGAGTCCTGTATTACGCTCAGTGGAGGAGAACAACAGTGATATGTCTGCTCAGGGCAGCGGTCAACACCACGATGACAGTCCCATGCTGGACGAGCCATGTATTAAGGTAAAATAATTAGATTACAATAAGAAATACAGAGAATAAAACAATTAGCAACATACAAAAAGTAAATGATATACTAATGATAGATTTTTTTGTGGAGTGTCCCATTAACCAGCTTTTGGTTGGTCATTGGTGTAAATTGCCACACTGGTGTTCTGTCTGTCCTGTTGAGATTTATTGAAAGCTGCAAAGGTTACTAGTGTAAAGTGTTTCCCATCCTGAATAATGTCTGACCACATACAAGGAAGAAAGAGCTCTCTTCTCTCTCTTAAGACAATAGTGCATAATATTTGCTGCTTTTAGCTTCTCAAATGTGAGGATGTTTTGTTTTTCTCAGTTTTATATCACTGTAAATTTAATGTCTTTGGGTTTAGGACTCAAAGTTAGACAGATGAAGGAATTTTGGTGAAGTCTGGGAAATTTTGATGGGACACAGTTTTAAACTTTACTGATTCTTCATTTCTGTTACAGGTTAGTGCATCAGATGAGGAAGAAGAGACCAGACAGGAAGACTATGACGTGTTCAAAGTGTACATCTCTGAGGGAGAGCAGATGGCCAGAGACAGAAAGGAGGAGAGAGGAGCTCCCTCTGATGTACCTCAAGATATGTGTTACCCAGAGGCAGAAGGTGTCGTGATTGGAGGAGAAGGCGGCGAATATGACTTGAATCAGACAGAAGAAGATCTCAGCACTGGTGGACTTTCAGTGGAGGGGCTCCGCGCTTTCAGGCGCAGGCTGACTGACCCTAAAATTGGCCAGGGCCGAGGGAGAGGCAAGGGGCGGGGTTTTAAGAGGAGACGGTGGGTGTCATCACAGGAGAAAAGACCTTCAGGCATGGATCACCAGGATTTGTGGTATCTGGCAGCTGCAGGGATGGGAGGGAGTTTCGGATTGGACTACAGCCAAGACGGGTTTAAGACAGGAGGTTACGTCTCAGTTGAAGTCCCACATTTGGACTTCGGCATGGGTGACACTCAGGGAGAAAAGGTCTCACCAGTGGCTGCCAACAGTTTAACCCAGTACGCCCTGGAGGAGTCTAGCTGTGGTGCTGGTGAGGGGAGTTCAGGGTTGACAAGTGTTGGAACAAACGAAGGAGGGGATGAGTCCGTTGCAGTGGTGGGATCCACTTCAAGCGTAGCCGGGCCCGTAATCTGCGAGCACTGCGGCATGACATTCCCCTCCGCCCACTCCCTAGCCATCCACTCCCGCTCCACTCACCTGCTGTACGCCTGCCCCTGCTGTGGCAAACACTTCCACCACTCCGTCAACCTCACCCGACACATGGCCGTGCACCGAGGAGCCGGCAAAACCCACCAGTGCCCCCTGTGCTATAAGACTTTCACCCAAAAATCCACACTGATAGATCACATGAACCTCCACAGTGGCGAGCGGCCGCACCGCTGCGCATACTGCCACGCTCGCTTCGCCCACAAGCCCGCCTTACGACGCCACCTGAAGGAGCAGCACGGAAAAACCACGGGACAGAACTCCCTACATGAGCAGGAGGAGAGGGAAAGGGCGAGAGGAGCCGCTGGAGGGATACGAGAGGAGGAACAAGAATGTCTGGTGACTGAGCAAGTTTCATAGTTTAAAGCATTAAAGACAGTAAAGTGTCGAAACATCTAAAGCTCATCAGCTTGCTGAGATCAGTCTGTGGGGTGCAGTCCTAGTGTGGATGTTAAGCAAGTACTGGAAGCTGACTACGAGGCCTTTAAATCTTAGACTGTGAAAATAAATGTCCTTTCACATCAAATATGAGTCAAATTTGCATAAAAATATGCAGACAAAGTAATGGATATGGGTAAAAATGACAGAGACTGCACAGTCTCTTGCTCCCAGGAAAGAGGCCTGTTCAACAACAGACATTATAACTTGTTATTGTAGGAAAAGCACAGGTTTTATTAATAAGATTAACAGTGACTCTGCTCTATTCAAGTGTCCCAGTAAGCCGTAACATTGAGCCAACATGAGCATTACCAGGACCCTGAAACTGAAGCTGCTACATTGAATTCAGCCTTAATTAACTTTATGATTTCCACCTGTGCTTCTCCTACTCTGACATATCAAAGTGTCCTCAGTGACACTGGCCTGTTGATTTTCATGTCTCTTAGAATAGTTTGACTCGGAAATTGAATCTGAAACTTGAATATATGTAATACATGCTCAGTACTATGACTGGCCACTGTTAAAAAAAGGCTGATGTGTAAATAAAATGATTGGAGAGTGTCTTTCTGTACATTAGTCAGTTGTATAATATTTGGCCCATACAGGTGTTTTTATGTATGTATGTGTGTTTATCTGTTACCATTATTCCCTACATATCTCCACCCAGCTTCAACTTGACTAAAGATCTAATCTGCCAGAATAATTTAAAAACACCTGAGTAGGTGTGCAGGGTCCTTAATACACCACAAAGCAACCGTTTGATTAAAAATGTGAAAAGCACTAGAAGAGCTACCATGTCTTGTTCCTCCGTTGTAAACGTTGCCTGACTCTCACTTTTATGTGATCAACTGCCCTTCCAGTGTTGGAAAATTACATCTTAGGTCATCCATGTTTTTCTGTTAATACACATTTAAGAACATACGCACACATCTTATGGAACAGTCTCTTAGATCTTCTTTGTTGTTCAAGGTTTCTCCAGGTCCCAGGTGATTCATGCAGCATACAAAGAAGCAGTTTTATCTTATTTCTATGAAAAGAGGATGATATAATGATAGCAACTCTTCCACCCAATCTGTAACTGTATAGTCTGTAGAAATAGTAGTAGTTACAATAGTTGTGAATATCTGAATCCTACAAGGTGCCTGTAGATGCACTATTGGGGCTTTGACTATAATGTATTTCTACTTATCTACTCCATGTTTGACTTGCCACATTGTGTCTTGTCGGATATAAAAATCACACTCAGGGTAACAACATATGGATACTATTTATTGTGCTGCACAAAACAGTATCTCTAGTTTCATGAGAAAAGCTGCCACACACAGCATCACATACAAAAGACAACAGGTAATTTAATATTTATCCTGCAACACAGACACTTAAAGCAGGTGGCTAACAGGTCATCATTAAAGCAAAAACATGAAACACTATATGCCAAAATAAAAAAAAAACTTTTTTTAAATCACAAGAAATCTTCACTGTATACAACTTGGTTCCTCTTGTCCCTGTAGGAGCCTTTTGTGCTGTTCTGCACAGCTGTGAAAGAACAGAGACATGGGTCAAGGTTAATCCAGGCTGTGCAGACATACAGAGAGTCTGAATGTCTGAAACTGACAAGAAGAGTGCTGTGTTTACCCAGTGACGCCCACACAGATTTGCCAGTGGCAGCATCCAGCATGGGCTGCTTCCTGGCGATGCTGACTTTGATGTGAACATCTCCCACCGTGCTTCCGTTCAGCTGGGAGAGACAAAAATAGTGAGGTGAGAGGTACTCTGCTTCGTATACAGTTTATATAAGCAGGGCTTCCCCACAACTTCAGGGTGTCTTCTAGTAAACTAAAAGAACAATCTTAGAATAGAGTCAGCCTATAGACGACCACCTGTTATCACAAAGTCCTTACTTTAGTAAAAACTGAGTAATAAATGTCTATTCATAACTGAGTAAATTCCTTCCACACGGTGCAGTTGCCAAACTAAAGATTCATTACTAAATCATCAACTTTTATTCATTCATTTCTACTTTTTAAATGTATACTCTGCTTTAAATTTCTTTACTGGATCCTGTATTGTTTGTTGCTGTGTTCTGGAAGTTGCAGCAGGAAGAAGATTGTGTGTATAAGTGTCAGTTTTTTCTCATACAGGATTATACCAACCTCAGCTACAGCCTGGTCTGCAGACTCCATCTTCTCAAATGTGATAAATGCGCAACTAGAAAGAGAAACGGGAAACACAAATCACAACATAAACATAAAATAAAACAGAACCAGGAGAAGGCAACAACACATTCATAACAGTAGGCAGACCACTATGTGCACACACAGTTGTTTAATGGTTCCATACTTGCGTGGGTTGTCCATGGAGAGGTCGATGATGTTTCCGTGTTGAGAGAAGGCAGAGCGCAGGCTGTCCTCGGCGAGTCCAGAGCCGTAAACATACACTGTATTCCCCTTTCGTACCCCTCTCCGCTCTGGGTATGAATCTGAACCTGAGAATGACCACATGGGAGACAGAGGAAAATTTATATTATATGTCCCAGCATGCCATTTGACAACCACCACCACGCTATGTCCACATTACAAATGGGCTCCGCACCCCATTCTTGTCAACTAGTAATAACATTTCTAGAGATATCTGTATCTCTGCTTTTCCTATGATGATTTTTTTCTTGTATAATCTCCTTTTCTAAACACCAGAAATGTGTTACTCACGTCTGAATGGTCCATCTCTGTCTCTGTCCCGTTCCCTGTCGCGATCTCGATCTCTCTCCCTGCTTCGGTCTCTGTCTCTCTCTCTGTCCCGTTCCCTGTCTCTGTCTCTGTCTCTGTCCCTGCCTCTATCTCTCTCTCTCTCTCTATCTCTATCCCTGTCCCTGTCCCTGTCCCGGTCTCTCTCTCTGTCTCTGTCCCTGTCTCTGTCCCGCTCTCTATCCAGCTCTCTGTCACGGTCTCGCTCTCTGTCTCTGTCCATTTCACGACTGGATGACATGCCGCCTCCGTCGTCCTCGTCCCGGTATCGGTCGCTTGAGCTGACGAAGCTGCGGGGGCACACAGAAATTATGTTACACCCACAAATACTCATTGTCAGTGTGTTATATGGGTTGTTTGGCTTATTCATTATGGTATTTGGGCATTACCTCTCATACAGAGATTTCCTGTGGGCTCTTTTCCCAGACTAGGAGAAGCAGAAATACAATAACATCAGAATAAGCTGTTCCTTGTGTTTTCTGTGCCTCTTGATATGCGTCTTTTAAAACACTAGAAGTCACCATTGACATAAATTATACAAAAGGGCATTTAACTCTGAATAGAAAACACATAGTGACACATTCAACACATAGCTTGAATGTGTCACAACACAATCAGCCGCCACAGCAAAACATTTCATTACATTACATTAGTATCACATTTGCAGCTGTTTTATCAGATTTTATATCCACTATACCTCAGGTTGTTCTTCATCTGTAGAGACACTTCTTTGGAATGGTAAGAAAGCAGGAACTGGGCCTTTCTCAGGGTCCTGTGGCAAAATAAAGACCAACAATTAAAAAAAAGCAAGAAAACAGCTGAACATCAGCCAAAACAACACAGTCTGAAGAATAAAGGCTCACCTTGAGTTTGATTTCCAGCATTCGAGAGCGTTTAAAGCCCGAGTTCTTGTTCTCTGATTTGATGGCACTGATGGCACCCGATTTGATCAGCATCTTTGCCTGCTCTGTCGCCGTTGCCGTGTCAACGACGGGCTGGTCCGACAAAGCTGTTGAAGGAAAGTACAAAGTAAATAAAAGTATACCCAAGTTTAGGTAGGTTCAGATAGTTTGAGGAAAAAAATACATGCTGCTTTTTCAGAAATAAAAGGAGGCTAATTAAACTCAACTTGAGGGAGTGCAAGTATACAAATATGCAGAGAAGTCATAAGTATATTGTGCAATTATTTCTTAGCATTTATAGTCAGAATATTGATGATTTACATTCATTTATTATTTTATTTACTCATGTCAATGTGTTTTTATTTGCACTTTAAATTCTTGTGAACAAGACATTTGTAGATAAGATCAGAGTCTCAACAGGTGTCATTGCATACATCCAAGTGATTGAGTAAATGAATGACATACACCCTGTGGATGCTATAACACACAGTAAACAAAAGGTGTATTTTTGTAAATACGGGTAAAGACACTGGATGCTAAAGCAAATGCAGTCAAATTCACTCACTCCGTTTTAAACCACTCTGGCTTGTCTGGTTGGTTGAACTCTGCTTCTTCAAGGCAAGCAAAGCCTTTTTCTGAAAAGACAGTAAAAAAAAAAAAAAGTTTAGTAGTAAAATAATAATAAAAACAAGACTTACTTACTAACCCTAACACTCCATAACTGGGGAATACATTCAGCACTTGCCATTAAATCAAATACGATGCTGTCACACATTCACGTCTTTATTCAAATTGCAAAAGTCTTCTATTTTATACATCAAGTTATTAGTGGATGTGAAAACAAGCTTCCGGTTACTTACCTTTTTCTTCAGTTTAGCATATTTCTTTTGCAGAGCCTCCTCTTCCTCCGTTAGTGAACTTGGAAACACCACCATGATTGTAACAGCTACAATACAAATACCTGAATTAGCAGCTGGTAACAAATACGGGTGTAGCAACACAAAATAAGTAATAACAAATTTACACTAAACCCGTTAACCGCTGCTAGCCTAAGTAAGCTAATAAAGTGGCTAGCCAGAACCAAAAACACAACTTCCTTCCGACAGAGTACAAATGTAGCTAATTTAGACCACGGCGAAAAGTAAACTACCAGCCTACCAGAATAATAATACATGTATGATCTCTTAACACTACTTTATATATCAGTTATTAGCTTTCTTAATTCATTCACTCACAAATTCAAACGGTGGCGTACACAAAAACACCGACGCGGAAATATGACGTAACAGCGGCCGCATTTCTGGCGTTTCTGCTTTTTTGCAATAAAACTATTTACAAAAATATTCAGTAAAGCGCACAATATAATATCTCTCTGGAATATAACAATTTTGGACAGCTTTGTGAAAATGGGTGCCACGTTTATAGTTTAGTTTTTATTTGTTTCTTTTGTCGCTAGCTTAGCTCTGTAGCCACTTCCGCTTTGGCAACTTCCGAAGCGACAGCAGCGACTAGTTGGTGGCAACTTCTAGTTTCGCTTACGAGTGGGGACATGGACAGAATAAGTAAGTTGTGGCTTATTAAAAGTCAAATCAGCTTATTTATGTGTGGTTTAAACGCGTTTCATGTTATTAGCATGTCTCGCTGTTGTAGCTCATGTGATGATGTGGCTAATAGTGTGGCCAGCTTGCTGTCAATCAGTGCTCACTCAGCAGCTTCCTAGGTCAGAGATTTAACATTTAGCTATTCATTCAATGGCTTTAATAATGTTTAGTCAGTCTTTCTTGAACACATACAGATAATTAAAGAGTTAGCATCAGCGTTCATAGTGTGTATCTTCCTGGTTGCACCCAGCCTGGATGTGGACTAACAGTTAGCCTTATTGTGCTTCTTCAGTCCATTCATGCTCTTCATGTGTGTTTGGCCCTCCTCTCTGCAGATGTGCCCCCTGCGGGCCCCATGGACCTGCCGCTGTCCCTGCTGGAGATGGGAAGCTCTGGCAGGTTTGAGCTCATCACACACCCCCTGCCTGGCCAGCCTTTACCTCCACAGAGCACGGTCAGTGTGATGATGACTGTGTACATTTACTCCTGTCCTCTACAGTTTAGATGTGCTACTTTATACTTCTACTCCACTACATGTACTTTTTACTACATTTATCTGACAGCTGACATTCCCAAACATATAATTAGCTCATAAAACATGATGCTTTGTTATAGATCTGTCTGTGAAGGTTCTCAGTCATCCAGGTCATGGTATTCAAATAAGGGTTGAATCGACAGTGACTGGTCTTGATTGTAGATGTTCGAAGACATTCCACTTCTCATCCAAGAAGCTTCTTCAGTTCAGAACCAAAGAAGCTTCTTGCTGTCAATTCAACCTTTATTTGAAGTTATTATAAATTCAACTATCCAACAGCAGGCAGCTAAATAACGAAGTAGCTAAAATTGCTGCATTAGGACCAACAACATTAAAATGCTGCTTCCTCATTAAAACATCTGTATTAATGATCCAGTAATATAACACAACTTTCACAGAGGCTTTTTTTCTATACAAGTACTTTTACTTTGATAATACTTCTGTACTTTTAGATGATTATAAAATTCATACCTATTGGCATATTTATGTTAGATAACTACCTTTGTAGATAGTTGTGGGAGAAAAGTGACTGGAATTGATGTGTGATATAGGAATCAAACCTTGGATTTAGTAGTTACATGATATACATCTGCTGACTCACTAAATCATTTCCAGTTACTGAATATTTGATCTTATCTTTCCCTCCACAGCTCCCCCATGGGCTTCCTCCCACCAGCCTGAGCCTGGAGACAGAAGTAGAGAAACAATTTTTACAGGACCCCTCCTGGCTTCCTATCCACGACACAGACTTTGCCTTCCAGAAGTTCCTCAAGTATGTATTCCTGTAAACTTATCCTTCCTAGATACCTTATAAACAGTATTTTGAGAATTGGCACCGTTAAGTGCTTTGGGGTCGGGGCAGGTTTCTATAACAAATGATAGAATAGAAACATAAAATAACAAGTGTATGAAATAAAAATTAGGCGTAAAGAAGAATACTTTTTTTTAACTTTAGATCTTTAATGTTTTATGTTTCCTCATTGAATCAATTTGATTATGAAAATAGAGGAACAATATAAAAAGTTATGAGCTGCAAGACTTATACAACAGAGGATTTAATTAACATACAGTATCTGTAAAAGATGTAACAATGTTGTTGTGGTCTTCACCAGGGTGACTCAGAGAGAAGTTAATGTTGACTCTCTCCTCAACTGCACTCCGTCTCCACTTCACTCTGGTCTGTCAGTTGTCAGAGATCCAACCACAGGGATGCTGCTGGACTTCACAGAGGTAGCTCACGAACACACTGGCCTACTTTTCCCACTGTACTGTTATTATTTTTATGTTTATAAAGAATAATCAAGCTCATCAAGAGCTGAAATGATTAACTGAACAACAGAACATTTTTGATAATCGAGTAACTGTTGACATTTTATAGAGAATATTTTATAGATTTTTATAGACTAATTGACTTACTGATAAGTTAATCAGTATATTAATTGAAATAAGATAAGATATAAATAAAAGTTAAAATTAAAAACAAAATCTCTTTCAGTCCTCAGGTCCTATTTAATTCAGATTAATTCAGCTGCTTTTGGGCCTGTACTGTCTTTAATTCACCTTCAGGTGTTACTGGAGAACACTGGGCTGTCAGCAAAGAATTCGCTTTCATTTCAACGCCAACCCGGACCTCCTTCAGAGAGCCTTCGAGGAAGCAACACCAACTACCCCTTCCTCCCAGGTGACATATATATTAATTTAAAAGATTTTGTCCTCCATAATTTACATAGTCTTCCTTTGAGATGTTTGTAGGTGAGGTGTTTTCACTTTGTCCTCATTATCTTCAAATATATTTGTTCACAGGAGGAATGGAGGAGCTTAGTCTGGACCAAATCAAGAAGAAATCTAAGCTGGAGGAGGATGTAGACTTTGAGAATGGTGATTTTTAAATTTTGACTTTTTGTAAAATATTGACATTTCTATTGTTTTTTCTGCTCTTTATAGATACATTTATAATTTTTTACTCAGATTTGCTCAGAGTGCCACCTGGACTTGAAACTGGGATGGACTTCACTGACAAAGGTTAGCTATCATGCTTTCATATTCAAATAATCATATTATCAGCATATAAGAAAATGAATTAATAATATTCTTTTTGAATTTGTATCCTGAAGATGCCAAAATAGCAAAAGCAGAGGTCAACCTCATGACCCTCTTGTCCACACTGGATGATATCACTGATTTGCAACTTGAGGCAGAGGACAAGGAGGAAGGCAACAAAACTGAAGTAGCTCCCAAACTACCAAGAACAAATAGCCTTGAAGACCTGGGCATCAAGGTACTGCAGATTATTTCACTTTGTGTTCACTGTAGAAATGTAGGGGAATTTAGTTTCAGTTATGTGTTATATTATTTAAATTGAACAGTTTTGAAAAGAGATCTGGATACATGGAAGATTTGGAGCGATGACTTTTGTGGTCATTACATGCATGTTGTCTCAAACTAACTGTGTGATGAGAGTGCAAAAGTGACATTAGGCCATAAATGCACCAAATGTCCATAAGAGACTGAATATAAAACATTGTATGTCTCCATTATATTAATAAAGAGTATTGACTAGAAACCGTGTAGATTCATTTAGATTTAAAGATGTTTGCAGTTTACAGACACATTTTTAGTCCAGGGCTTGATCATGCATGCAAAGGGTAAATGATTAAATTAAACAGGATGTGTACAGTTGATGTCTATTATTGAATGTTTGCATAATGTGATCCACAGATGCAAGTGTTATGCAAAAATATTCATATTCATATTCATGGTAGTCTCTTTTTTTAATTTTCAATCACTGCAGTGTGGTTAATTTTGCAGACTGAAATCAATCACAGCATAATGCAGTCCTACCTTTTCCAAACCACAGTGGTGCTGTAATAGATACAACCTAAACTCCAACTCTGCCTCTGGCTAAACAGTCACAGCACTGAAATCTGGTTCTCCTCCTCTGTCTTCAGGATGCTGTGTCATCCTCTTCTACCTCAGAGAAAGGAAAAGATGGGGAATCAAAGCCAAAAGAGAACCCAGAGGAAAATAAGAAATGGGCCATCCCTGTCAACATAACTGCACCCTGTGATGATTTCTATAAACGTATCCCCAACCCAGCTTTCAAGGTGAGTATTCTAGTAATCATTCAGTTAGTCTAAAATATGATATAATGTCTGTTTGCGTCTTTGTATATGTGCAATCTTCACACTTCCCTCTCTATTTATTTCTTACCTCTGTGTTTCTCTGGATGATGAATCATCACATGAAAATCACTTTGCGTACTGGCTGAGCATCCTGTGATAACGGATCTGTTTCTCCGCCCTCCTCTTCTCCAGTGGCCGTTTGAGCTGGACGTTTTCCAGAAACAGGCTGTGCTGAGGCTGGAAGCTCACGACTCTGTGTTTGTAGCCGCGCACACATCAGCTGGCAAAACAGTGGTGGCCGAATATGCCATCGCGCTCTCACAGAAACACATGACAAGGTGTGTATTTGTTGGTACAAATCAATTTTTCCACCCTCACTATGTTTCCAGGTGCAGCGAGCTAAACACATTTGCAGTAAAGGTTGAAGACAGCAGTTTGTCTTTTGAAGTTTTTACGAGAAGCAGCTGTGAAAACAGTGTTGGATTAAACGCAACTAATTCAATAAGAATTGAGGTTGATTTAGTTTGTATTTGAATATGTCAATCGTTTTTAAGAATGATGGCAATGCATTTGTTTGGCATAAACCAGTAAGTTTAGAAAGGGAGAGCTTGGAGAATTTCCTCAGCTCACAGAGGAGCGGGTAATCATCCAACATGTCCAAAAACATGAAAATGAACTAATTAGAGATTTGATGTGAGGCTCATTTGCTCAAACCTGTCAAGGCATCTTAAACTTTTGCAACAGCTTGCTTTCTTTCAAGCTCTGGTGAAAACCTCAGCTCATTAAAATAAAGTCTGTGCTGCGTATCTGTCATCCTGAAGAGCTTCTGCTCCCTCTGCATGTTGTTATACTTGTTTTCTGCATATACATGAGGATTGTAGCTTATTTGAAGTAGGATTCCTTACCAGTATCAATATTTCCTTCCTTCTGTGATTCTCTTTTATATTTATGTATTTTCTGAATATGAAAATAATATTCTGACTCTAATCTGGTGTTTTAACAGGACCATCTACACCTCTCCAATCAAAGCCCTGTCCAATCAGAAGTTCAGAGACTTTAAGAACACCTTTGGAGATGTTGGACTCCTGACGGGCGACGTCCAGATCAGTCCCGAATCTTCATGTCTCATCATGACCACCGAGATCCTCAGGTACTCGCTGTTTGTTATGAATATTAAATTATTTTTTAAAGAAATTGGAAGAGCTTTTCAATGTCTTGCTCTTGTGCTTCGTCAGGTCAATGCTTTACAATGGGTCAGAGGTCATCAGAGACTTGGAGTGGGTGATCTTTGACGAGGTTCACTACATCAACGACGCCGAGGTCAGAAACAGCTTTCTTTATCTTTCATTTATCTAATTTGCTGTTGAAAGTTTTTCCTGACCTCTTTTACCTTCCCCCTGTTTTTCCTCAGAGAGGGGTTGTGTGGGAGGAGGTTTTGATTATGCTTCCCGATCACGTCAGTATCATTCTCCTTAGCGCCACAGTGCCAAATGCTCTGGAGTTTAGCGAGTGGATCGGGTAAGTGCATCACATCTGCTGAATATTAGAGAGCCTCCTGTGGAAGCATTTGACAAAATAAGACATGAGCTTTTAATATTAATTGCATTTTTTAGTATCTTTTGAACATTTCCCACTCTCCCCCATCAATTTTTTATCCCTAGTCGTATAAAGAAGAGGCATATTTACGTGATCAGCACAATGAAGAGACCTGTGCCTTTGGAGCATTATCTGTACACTGGAAACAGCACCAAGACTCAGAAAGAGATGTTCCTGCTGGTGGATGCTCCAGGCAACTTCCTCACTAAAGGGTACAACTTTTTTCTGATCTTCAGCTGTGTGGTGCATGTGCACATGGGTGTTATTTTAGTCACAGAGAAAGATATTAAAGCTGTCTCTCATAAAGGAAGTTTGTTGTTCAGGTACTATGCAGCTGTTGATACCAAGAAGGAGCGCACCAGCAAACACGCCCAGTCATTTGGAACCAAAAATACTTCTCACAACACCACAGCTAGTCAGGTAATTCCCTTCCTTCCTCTTCTATCACCTCACTGCTTTTTGATTTTCCTCTTAACAACATCCTCATGGTTCATGTTCTCATCCCTCCCGGCCTTTTTGCCTCCAGGACCGAGCGGTGTGGCTCACTCTTCTACACTTCCTGTCCCAGCGGCAGCAGACGCCGGTGGTAGCGTTCACCTTCTCTCGGACGCGCTGTGACGAGAATGCCCGCTCGCTGGGCTCCATGGACCTGACCACCTCCATAGAGAAGGCCGAGATTCACTCATTTTTCCAGAAGAGTCTGAGTCGCCTCAGAGGAGGAGACCGACAGCTGCCTCAGGTAACGCCTTTATATTTTCTAGCCTGAGGCTTTTATTATAGGCAGCAGAGACAGAAAGCTCCCCCAGGTACAATATATTGATCACAAGGCAGCTAATGTGTTGTTGACTGTGAATCAAATCTGAACAGAATTATTCATTGACTCTGCAGTTCCCCTCAGAGCATTTTAGTCTCCTTCAGCTCCTTGCGACTTTTTTTTTCCAGATAACGAGCTCTAATAACTGACTGCACATTACCTGCTCAGCACCAAATGTCACACAGACAAATTTGGCAACTAGTCTAATTTACACAGGAAGCATTAGTAAAACAACAGATAATACAATACGATACTGAATTCACTTTAAAATCTACCAAAATATGTGATGCTGACTTCCAAATGCCATATTCAGATCTTGCTCATGAGGGACCTGTTGAAGAGGGGAATAGCAGTCCATCATAGCGGGATCCTGCCGATACTGAAGGAGGTCACTGAGATGCTCTTCTCACGAGGTCTTGTAAAGGTGAGTCACACAAGAGGAGATATCAAACACCAGCACTTTTTTAAAAGTGTTGCCTCTATCACAAATCAAATATATGCTAAAAGATATCAAAGCAAAGACATGTTGGCTCATAGATGGTTTAAACAATACTCTTGTATCTTCCCTCCATCTCCCAGGTGCTGTTTGCCACAGAGACATTTGCAATGGGAGTGAACATGCCTGCCAGGACCGTGGTGTTCGACAGCATCAGGAAACACGACGGGACCGGCTTCAGAAATCTGCTGCCAGGTTTGGCGCTCTGTGTTTTCTCTCTTTCATCTGAAGCAACATTTATTATGCTCTTTCATCTCTGAGGATGAATTGGAGTTGAGGAAAACGGCAGGATTTTGATATCTCTTTTATGTTTTGAACCGCACTTTCAGGTGAGTACATTCAGATGGCGGGCAGAGCGGGCAGGAGAGGCCTGGACGCCACGGGCACGGTCATCATTCTGTGTAAAGCCGGAGTTCACGAGATGGCGGATCTGCACGCCATGATGCTGGTGAGGCCTCAGAGCAACGCCTGCCACAATATCATTTAGTGTTAAATCTCCGTCTGCAGGTTTCTGGTCAGCATCGCAAGATGTGTGCGGTCTCTTAAAGCCGAGCTCGGCCTCCTGTTTATTTTGGCTGTGTTTCAAGGAAGGTGTTGCTGGGTTATTCATTTAACATTTAATTACACAGCTGAGTGGGTTTTTTTAACTCACTTTCCATCTGTGCCAGTTTGGAGAGGCGTGTTCCGATGTTCTTTTCAGCTTTGTCTCTGATAGGAACTTTATCTTCCTGACTAAATGTATAAACAATTTGTCAATCAACAGAAAAAATAATCGGCATTCAGTTTTATGTCATTATAAAGTGAATATTTTGGAGTTTGGATTGCTGGTTGGACAAAACAAAACATCTGAAGACATCACCTTGGACTTTTTTGCTATTCTTTATCTTTTTGACAATTAAAATTACATCAGATTAATTGATAATAAATAATAATTGTTCAGCACTATCAGCCATAAAAGAAATATACTGTATCAACCCCTCTTCACATTAATCACGATTGGTTTTCTTTATTGATGTTTAGTTCTGCATTAAACTCATGTTTTACACTAGTAAATCCAGAATTCTTTCATTGACATCGTCCTCTTGGTGTGGCTCAGGGTAAACCCACCATCCTCCAGTCTCAGTTCAGACTCACCTACACTATGATCCTCAACCTGCTGCGAGTTGAAGCCCTCCGTGTGACCGACATGATGAGGAGGAGCTTTTCTGAAAACCACAGGGACACTCAGGTACAAGGACAATTTTGATTGTACACGTTCTGTACAGCTTTATTTCACATTCCTTCCTCTGTAATCGCTCTTCCTGTCCTCTTCCTTGTCGCTCTTCTCTCTCACACCCTGAATCATGGCAACTGACAAATATGTTATAAAAGCCCTCTAATTCCTCTCTTCTTCTCTTCCTCCTCCTCTTCCTCCTGCTGTAGGCCCATGAGAAGAGGATCAGCCAGCTCAAGCAGACGTTGTCCTCTCTGCCTCCTCTGGACACAGAAGGCCAGCTGTCCGACCTGCTGCCTTACTATCACACCATGGCGGAGCTGCGAACCACCACCGAAGCCCTCCAGGTATAAAACACCCACAGATACGCAACAAGGATCAAACTCATACAGCTTCAATCCTGCTACATTTCCTCCCTCCTCTCTGGTTTCAGCACGCTATTCTGGAGTCTGTCAACGGGTTGAAAGCTCTGTCTGTGGGTCGAGTTGTGGTTGTAAACAACAAACAACATCTCAATGCGTTGGGAGTAATCCTACAGGTAGGTGTGTGTGTGTGTGTGTGTGTGTGTCTCTTAATTGTAACTCTTGGTGGTGTTGAGCTGACTCAGGTCTGAAGCTAAACACAAATGTGAATATGTTTTCTATATTTTATTAATGAAATTATAATTTCTATTTCCTCCAATTTGTTGAGCTACTCCACACTCTTTACATTACCCCCTGGGGTACAAGTGCCTCGGCTGAGAATCACTGCTTCTAATGCATGAGTTGCTGAATCACAATAAATGAAATAAATTAATCAACCTGAATTTAATTTTAAGTGGAAGTCCATTGTGTGGCTTTGTTAGCAAATTCCTAAGTGGTCGTTGCTGCTTTTCTGAGAGATCACTCTTAGCACTTAGATTAGATTAGATGAATCTTTATTGTCTCCCTTAGGAGTTATTTGTCTTGTGCATTCAAGAGCACAGTCGATGTAGCAGCGCACATGTACAATCAAACTCCAGTTAACATGCAGCATCACACCCAGATCTATAAACACCAGAACATACACATGAGAGTATTGCACAGATTCCAGACAGTACAGCTTGAAAGTGGCATCTGTGATATTTGTTTTTAAAGAAACTCTTTATTAAAGTAGAGCAAATATATAAGAGACATATAAGCAAAGGTCAAAATAAGGTCAAATAATCAGACATTGATACAGAATCATAAAGTGCTCATGATCGTGTGGGTCAGGAATCTATCCCAGCATGTAATGGGCAAAAGGTGACATTAATGCTAGACAAGTCCCCAGTGTTTTGCAGGGCTAACACACCGAGACAAACACTCACACATGCAGGCAGTTTGGAGTTTCAGTATCATCCAACCTGCATGTCATTGGACTGTGGAGGAAAACATGCAAACCCCACACAGAAATGTCAGGTTGGGGTAGAACCCAGAACTATCTTGCTTTGAGGATTCCCAGTTCCTACATCTGTCTTCTCTCCTTGTCAGGTGTCCAATGAATCTGTGAATCGCACCTTCACAACTCTCATCATCTGTGAGAAGGGCAACGAGGAAGGGGAAGGAAAAGGCAACAACAGTGACACTTTTGCTCACCTCTACAACACAGCTCTCTTCATACCTGAAGGTTGGTTGACGGACAAGTGAACAAACAGACTGATACAGACACACATAGTCCGTTTTTTATCATTATTTCTACCCTGAGACCTAAAACCACTCACACACGTTTACATTTCAGTAATTTGGTTGAGGCTTTCACAAAGCAAAGTTTAAGTGTGTATGATGTTTCCCTGTATTTTGTCAGGCCCGTGCAGCCACACGGTGCAGAAGTTGAAGCTTGCCAACATCTCAGCCATCACAGTGAAAACCCTCAAAGTGATTCCAGACAGGATCATCGACAACTACAACAAGAGGCAACAGCCTCGATTCAGGTGTGTGCGAGCGAGCTTGGTTGATGTCAAAATAAAAGCCCTCATGCAAACAAAAAAGACCTCACTGCCGCCCTTTGAAACATCACAAAGGACATGATGCCATTTCAAATGCATTTTAATGTTTATGCAAACCAACTATTTAATTATGTCTTTATTTTGGACTTGATCTTCCTGGCTTTGCTCTTTTCCATTGTCTCCTTCATGCTCTCGTCTTTCAGGCTTGACCCTCCCGGCCAAGCGATCTCCACGGCGACCCAGGAGCTCCTGCGATTGGCCGAGGCCAGCCCCAGCGGCATAGCAAGCCTTGACCCCGTGAACGACCTCCAGCTTAAGAGCGTGGATGTGGTCGAAGACTCCATGAGGCTTCGTGTGCTGCAAGACAGCCTCCGAGAGTTCAACTGCATCCACTCGCCCACTTTCGCAGAGCAGGTGTGTGTGTGTGTGTGTGTGTGTGTGTGTGTGTGTGTGTGTGTGTGTGTGTGTGTGTGTGTGTGTGTGTGTGTGTGTGTGTTTAATCACTGAAGCAATCCTTGAAGAAAGCGCTCCACTTAAGCTCTTTATGGGAGTTATTTATATTTTTTGAGATGATGCAGATGAATGATGAGGCAAGTGTTTTATTTCACTGTTTGCTAATAAAGACATCAAATTCTTTTGTGCAGCAATTGCATATTTACGCAGCTAATTAACATCATACCCTTCCATTAGACATTTTGCAATTGGCCCCATTTTGATGCCTCCTCTCATTTCTTTCTTTTCACTCCAGCATCAGTTTCCTTTTATCCCTTCATCATTTCTCCTCTACTTCCACAATAATAACATCAAACTCCGCCACAAGATTTCTGCTTTTGTGTCGCGTATCCTGCCTTCCCGGCAGCCTCGCCAAGGAGATAAGATGTGAGAATCGGAGCCGGCTGTTTCTATAATTACCCATATAGGCTCATAGCCGCAGCTCATCACTGTCTCACAGACACAGCGTGTCATTCGAGCCACCTCACGCACGTTCACACACACAAGCTTTCTTATTACTTTGCGAGATCACAAGCTCTTACTTGCAGTATCACTGTCTCCTCTCGTCACTGTAGGTTCACACTTCCCTGTGTCTTTATGCAGCATTGTGGGTATTATAAAGCAACGGTTAATACGGTATGCTGTAAGTAGAATAGCTGTTAGTGTACAGTAATTGGCCTCGGTGGATTTATGTAACATATTCAGAAAAAGAATCCTCTGTGCTGTCAATGAGAGTACAATAGGCAACATTTTCCTCTCCGCTACAATGCAGTGCTGCTTTTTTTTTGATGCACTGAAATCAGGTCAAGTGCTGCAGCACTGCCACTGTATACTCAAGCTAAATAACCACAGTGTGTGATTGTGTGTGTTTCAGTTTGCTCGGGTTAAGGAGAGGATGAGTGTGCAGGAGGAGCTGGACAGGCTGCTGTTCCTGGTGTCGGACCAGTCTCTGTCTCTGCTGCCTGAATACCACCAGAGGATCAAGGTTTGGATCAGACGTTTGACTCGTTGTTCTGACCCGTTTCTGTCAGGACGACTTTATTTTTCAGAATAAGGTCACTTCAGTCCTGCACAGTTAGGTTTATTTGTTAATAAAACTGCAGGTGGCAGGTAGGTCTGCACATAGTGTTTTTTTTCATTGATTACTCTAATATCAGAAATAGTGAAACATCCCCATCACAACTTCCCACAGCCCAATGTGATGTCTTTAAATTGCTTGTTTTGTTGGATCAGCACTCCAAAACCAGCGGCAGCCCTGTGGCTTAGGGAGTGAGACGCCACACATCAACCACAACATCCGCAGTTTGAATCCAGCTGGTGACATTTGTTGCATCTCTCTTTATCATCTATGTACTGTGTCTAATAAAGGGGTTAAAAATCCTAAAAAATAATAAGGATAAGAGTCCAAAATGCATAGATATTCAATTTGCAATGATTGAAAGCAGCATATCCTCACATTTGAGAAGCTGGAACTCGTGAATATTTAGCATTTTTGATTTCTGATTTTCAAAGTGGTTGTTAATTATTAAAAGTAGTAGTTGCTGGAGATTTAAGACAAATGTTAAGATATTTATTTAATATGAGAGAGTCTGCAGCCATGTTAGCAGCCATGCTAATATGCTAATGTTTAGATACTTGTTAGCACAAAGTACAGTTGAGGCTGATGGGGATCTCATTGAGTTTTGATTTGATTATAAAAAGTATTGGACAAATTTTGACATGATGGCACTAGATGAAAAATTAAAGGATCACTAAAATTACTGCAATTACTTTAATGTGGACATAAATGTTTGCACCAAATTTCATGGCAATATATCCATAATCAAGATATTTCACTAAAAAACAAAAATGTCAGCCTGCTGGTGGCGCTACAGGAAAAGCCAAAGGATCACCAAAGTCATTAGGGTTTATTCTCTCAGAACCATTAATGGTTGTAAAAAATTTCATTCCAATCCATTTAATATTTGTCGAATATTATTATTATGTAATAATATTAATATTATTATCATCATATAATGTTTCAGTCTGGACCAAAGTGGTGGACCGACCATCACTAGAGCCTGATAGCATGGCTTAAAACTAATTTATCTATTTCTGGTATTATAAGAATTTTAGGGACCAAAAATTGAGTCACAAGCCGCAATATTGAGAAATCCTACCCTAGATCATCAGTATTACTAGAAACCTGTAAAATTGATTGTTGTTTGTGAGCATGAGTGAATTTGAGCAAATAGATCTGCCAAAAGGAACTTTAGCCTATAAACCTTTTTATAAGTTTTTTTATAGTATTTTACTTGAGTGCAGCCCATATTGATGGTGAACAAACACACTCAGGTTGGTTTGTTTCCCTGCTGCTCTGCCTCAGGTGCTGCAGTCCCTCCAGTACGTCGACAGCAGCGGGGCGGTGCAGCTGAAAGGCCGCGTCGCTTGTCAGATCAGCAGCCACGAGCTGCTGCTGACCGAGCTGCTGTTCGAGAACGTCCTGAGCCCGCTGGCGCCCGAGGAGAGCGCCGCCCTGCTGTCCTGTTTGGTCTTCACGCAGAACACGCAGGTGGAGCCGCACATTACCAACACGCTGCAGGAGGTAAGGAGGTTCACTCTTACTTCTATCTCATGAAACGCCCAGATATTAAAGCGACAGTGGGTGCGTGTGTGTTCTGACATACTTTACAGCCTCCTACATGGGTGACTCACACACACTCACTCTCACGTTATATGACATTGTATTTGTGCAGATTTAATGCCTAACCATCCTCGCCCTGCAGAAGGATAACAAGGACCCTTCACCTGACTCACCCCAGTCACTCACTCACTTATTAATTCACTCGTGTGGTCTGTCTCTGTCAAACACTCCTCGCTGTGTCACTGTGTGTTGTGAACCGCCCCTGATACATGAATGTGCTTTATGAGCGTCTGAATTAGTGATGACCCAAACTCTGTAGACCTGCAGAAGGAGAGCAGACATGCCACAGTGCGATTGGTGAAATGACAAGGTCACCCTGTTAACACCAAGTGGGGAAGGAGCGATGCATTTAAGGGTCGCTTGTAAAACGAAAATGTCTGTCTTCCAGACTTAACTTACTCTTTCCCATCTGTTCTCACGCCTCTCTCGCTCTCTCTTTCTCTCTCTCTCTCTGTCTCCCTTTCGTTTCCTTTCAGGGCATCGATCGGGTGCTGTCAGTGGCTCAGCGTATCGGAGAGCTGCAGAGGGATTGTGGGATACCACAGACAGCTGAGGAGTTTGTTGGCCAGTTTAAGTTTGGCCTGACTGAAGTGGTGTACTGCTGGGCCAGAGGCATGGTGAGGTTGAACTCCTTTATTGTTGCACTTCATTCTGATCCCATTTGTGCCTTGTATTAACATGCAAATCTGAGAAACTTCATTGATTTTACATAATAAGGTCAGTTTGCTCATTATGGGGTCTAAAAAAATCTTTCCAGCTTGGGCTTGGAGACGTCAAGAGAAAGCCTGTGTTCCAAACTGGTGGCAGGAGTTTAAAAGACGTATGCATTTACCACACAGGGGCAGTCTAACTAACAATGCTATTAAGCATTATGGGAATTGTAGGATCCAGCTTATTTGGTGCTTCAGGACATCTCAGCTTCTGCTGCATCGATTCAGCAACAAAAAGAAGACAAGTTTAACAGCATCAATAGTCGTATTAAAGGAGTCAATACAATGACATGTGTCTCTTAAATCACTTGTACGTGCCACTCAAGAATGAATCTGCTCGTACAACATGGTGCCCTTCGTTTTAAGTAGCAGAAGCATTTGTCTTTTTCTTTCCTGATCCTCATCTTGAGACCTGCCGGGTTTATCTTGTGGCCAGGTTGGGATTCACTGGACTGGTGTATCTCACAGTATTCAGTCCTCGTGTATCAAACCATATGAGATCTCAAAGCTTGAATTGAGTCTTATTATTTATTCATTATTAGCTTAACTGGTTTTATGACAGAATTTGTTTTTCCTCTTGGGTGTATGCTGCTGAACTTTCCCTCCTCGTCTGCACAACCCTTTTCCTGCCTGTGTTGCATCACCCGCCACCTCACCCTCTCACCTCCTCTGGTCCCATCCTTCCCCCGTCTCACTCCTGTCCCACCACAGCCGTTCTCAGAGATCGCCCAGCTGACAGACGTCCAGGAGGGCACGGTGGTGCGCTGCATCCAGCGCCTGGACGAGGTGCTGAAGGAGGTGAGACAGGCCGCCCGCATCGTGGGAGACTCCGTCCTGGGGAGCAAGATGGAGAAGGCCTCCCTGGCCATCCGCAGGGACATCGTCTTCACCGCCTCCCTCTACACCCACTGAGAAGACGGAGGGCGAATGATGCCTGCAGTGTGTTTCTTTGTGTGGAAGATGGAGATGTATCAGAGATGTTGTATGTGCCTAAAAAACATGTTGATGTTTACATGAAAATTCCTGCCTGGGAATGATTTTAACCAACAGACCAAAACAGAGACTGTGGGGTTGAACATCTGGATTATGTAATTTATTGTACAGTAATAAAATCTGTATTCCAGAAAACATAATGTCTTATTTCTTCTCAGATATTTGCAGAAATTAAAACAATAGGAGATAAAAGAAAATGTCTTGTTGCATGCATCATGAACAGTCTCTTGGCTTCCTGCAATCTTGAATCTTGAATCTTGGGAAACTCTTCAAGAGAAACAGCAAAGCAGGACAACATGCATGAGAGGAAACACTGAGGTGGTGAAATGTCATGCAAGGGAGGAGATGCATGTCTCTTTGTTGAGCTGTTATGGGATGTTCCAGCTCAGTGCATGTGCATTTTCCCCAGCCTGGACTGTCGCTTTAAGACAACGATAGCTTTGTGTCTGATTAATTCAATGTACGGCGACGCGTTAGTGGAGAAACCTGATTAGACTCCAGCTGCACAGAGAGACGGAGGAGAGGAGCCAGAGCTGCTCACAGCAAGACTTTAGAATAGGAAAAAAAAACAACACCTCAAGTCGTTTTTATAACAGCAATAAATGGGTGCATTTAAAGATGAAGACATCTTGAGGATGGGTTGCGCACATTTGGAGTAAAAGTCCGCATCATTGCGCACGACAGGAGCGATTTTTCACCATCAGCTGGAGTTAAAATCCATCCGAGGACAGAAGACAGGAAAGCATGTCGTCTGAAAAACACGGTGAGACGCTTTTAATCCTCTTCGATCTGAATCTTAATCAGCTCTAATTTGCAGCCTAATTGATTGGTTTAAATTTTTTTTTTATTATTATTCCGGCTGTTTCTAATCTGCGGATTCATCTGCGGAGCTTTTTTTTTTTTTTTTTTTCCTCCTGCATCTTCATCCTCAGTTTGTCCAGGATGAAGCTCAGATATGTGGGTGCAGCCTGCAGGGACAAACACCACAGGGCCTCATGTTACAGCCAGAAATAGTTTAAAGTGACATTATGAGACTTTGTGTGATTATATTTTTTATTCTAAGGTGCTTTTTTTTTCAAATCATGATTTTAATTATTACCTGCTTGAAAACTGGAGGATTTTTTTGTGATATGTGCACAAAAAGACTACTTGACTCTTTTCTCATGGGGTTATTGTTATTTTTCTGTCTCTGTGTGTCTCATAATCATCATTACGCACAGGCCTACGTACATGTCTCCTGACTGTGGAGTGGGTGTCCTCTGCGCGTTCACGACACCAATTACGCGCATGCTTAACAGCCTTAATTAATAATCCTATAAAAAAAAAAAAATCTCCTTTTATGATATTGAATCTCCAGCTGCTGATTGAGCTCAAACACTGAGAGATCTGCAGCTTCACACTCCAAAATGAATCAAAGAATAAAGGTCATGATGAGATATGAAGTTGGTACTGGTGCTAATATAAGAACATTAGACCTTCAATCTTATTTATGATTGTTTATTATTCTTTATTATATTGTTGACCAGTTGATTTATTATCATTGTAGAGATAAATACAAACACTCATCAGTTTGTCATCATGTCTGTTCTGCCAGGAAAAACATAAATATTATATATGCAACATTTCTACTAGTTCCATCAACTAAATGTCTATAATCGTGTTCTTTATAATGCAATTGCAATTAATAATTAGGGAACTATTATACACATTTAAAATCTTGCTTAGGTATCTAAGTATTATCAGCATAATTTACAAAAGTATCAAAAGTGAAAGTACTCATCCTGCAGAAAAATGGTACCTGTCAGTGTTTTGCTATTATATATCTGATGTTTTTGGATTAATATTAGTGCTGTATTAATGTTTATGTTGCATTTTCCTGTTTTTCTCATTTTAGCTTCTTTATATACTGTTAGTTTAATCTACAGTAATGTATCCTATTCTGTAAGATCATCATGTTTGTGGTGTTGCCGTCCTGTAAAAACTTAAATAGATTATGAAGTTGAATTTTCTCAACCCATAAAAGAACACGTCATCCTTCAGTGTATCAGAAACAGTCACATTCAAAACCATCAAATCTGGAGATATGTGGTTTTCACTGGACAGGAAGGGTATGGAAAAAATGTGATCTGAAAAGTAACTAGTAACTAAAGTGGTCAGATAAATGTAGTGGAGTAAAATATTTGCCTCTGAGATGTAGTGGAGCAGAAGTATAAAACTGGATAAAATGGAAATAATTAAAATACAGGTGCATTGAATTTACACTGAAGTATAGTAGTTGAGTAAATGTACTTAGTTACATTCGAGCACTGCACGTGTGCACATAAGAACAGTATTCAGGCTACATTACTTTTAGTTTCGTACATACAAGCTCACTGGATGAAGAGGGACAAACGTTCATGTTATTAGTTACACCTGCTCATAGTTCCTTTTTAGCATTTGTTTTGATCAATGTCAACATTTTAAATTCGACTGCTTTAATTTAACATTATCCCACTTCTTAAGATATTAACACAGTGAGGAGTGAAAGGTTCATCTGAAATGTGTAGCTCAGTATGATTCATTTATAAACCTGCAACTCTAGTCTTTCAAGTGAGGAGGAAAGATAAATGTTTCATTACATCTAAAAATATATATTAGTAATTTTACTGCTTATTAATGAGGCCTGATATCTGTTAGTGACGACCAGCCTCGATCCATCCAGCCATGAAACTCTGGCAGCGATGTGAGTTACAGAAGACCTGCAGCCAGGCTTTTTAATTTGGTGAATTTGGTGCCAAAGAAACCCACCACTCCGGTTCTTCCTCTGTTTAGTCATGTCTCAACAGATTTTGGATTTTAAATGGAGCAACACAGACATGTATTTTTCTCTTTGCCAAAGCTGTTCGTCACATCTCGCCATGACCTTTCAAAGGTGTCCCTTGCCTCGCGCTCGTTCCTTCCTCCCCTGTCTGTTTCTGGTCCAGTTCCTGCTTGTGACAGAGTTTGGGGTCTGTTATGTAAAGCCGGTCCCCGAGCGCAAGTCGTCATCCCTCATCACTCACACGGCTCCGCTCTCTGACTGCCTCCTGCTCTCGTTCTCCCGTCCTATCAAACCCTCACTCCTCCATCCTCACCTCCATCTATCTCCATCTCTCCTCCTCATGTCCCTGTCAAAATGGATTACCGCACCCTCGGCCGCTTCCCCGCTGTGAAAACACGACACCCGATCACTCATTTTCAATGTTAAGCAAACACATAGGGAGCAGAGGTGTGAGCGTGAAATGTTCAGACGTCCATAAGCAGGCGGACGCTTCAGACGGGCAGATCAGCGGATGAAGTTGTGCGTCTCAGAAATGCCACATTTCTAATAAACATCGTTTTTGAAAGGGGGCGAGAAAATAGGTTTTTCTTCCTCGGAGGTCAAAATGTCAATCACTGTCATCATTAGCACAAAGACTGCACAGGCTTTCATTCTTTGCTTCTGGAGCTGTGGTCTGTGTAATTGTTTCCCCTCCTCAGCGGTGAGATAAGACATATTACATTCAATGTGCTGTAACAGTGCTTGAGTTAGATAACAAGCTCAGTCTTACATCTGTTTCCTTTATTGTTCTTCCTCTGCTTTTTCTATTTGTGATTCCTTCCTACCTGCTTTTTTCTCATCTTCCCTCCCTCTTCTGCTTCTTCTTCTCCTTCCTCTCTCAGGTCTCGACGACTCTGGCCGTCAGACCATGCAGCCTCCTCCGTACCTCCCCGGGCCGCCGCAGGACCCCAACGTGCCCCAGCACCCCAACATCCCGCCTCCGCCGGGCACCCAACCCAACTACCCTCCTCCGCCTCCTCCCCCGGGCTCAGAGGGATATCTTCAAGAAACCCAGTTCCACTGTGCTCCGCTGGGACCCCAGGGGGCCCCGCAGGGCTACACGGTCCAGACCCAGGGCCCCGGAGGCACCATGCCCCACCCTCCTGTAGGATACCTCCACCCGGGCTACCCGCTCCAGCTGCAGCCCTGCACAGCTTACGTACCCGTCTATCCCATGGCATCGGTGAGTCAGAGACAAGTAAAGTGCTTTTTAAAGATTTCACAGGTCTGACATCAGGCTGCTGCAGAGTTACACCAGACTCTGCTCTAAATTCAATGGATTATACATTTTCTCTCCACCTCATATCAGGGATAATAGTTAGTTTTCCAGCCTTCACATTTATAGATTTGATGGATGAAAATTTATTTTGGTGACACTTTGTTTTAGGAAACTTGGTTTACTCATAATTTACTAGGAAGAACTGCGTAATTTGGTACTAAATAAAGGGAAAATACAGACAGTGTTCTGTTTTCTCGGTTGTGTTGGCTTTGTGCTGATTTTCATTTCCAAATTCCTTAAAAGAAGTAACAGCCTTCTTGGTTGATGTGGCCTTTATCTATTTATTGTGTTATTTTTGTGGGACGGCCAGATACATAAGCATACAGTAGAATATTCACTGACTAATTCCACGTAGCATTTTAGCTCATTTGCATTATTTGTTCCTGGATGGACTTTTATAAAAATTACATTTGCATTGCATTAAAACATATTTGTGTCAGAGCATCAGGCTTTTTGATTAGTCTAAAGGAAACTGCATTGAAATAGGAAAGGCAAGCTTTATATGCATGGCACATTTTAAACCGTAGGTTAATTTATTTTTCAAACCTAAAGGTCAGGCCACAACAAGAGGTCACCAAATGAATCGGAGGAGGTCATGAGATGATTGACGATGTAGGAAAGAAGTTTGTTTGTTGCTTGTGAAATACTGAAATAGTTTACCTCCCCAAAAGTCTAAACATAATTAAATTGAGACTCTCTGAGGTTCCTTGGTGGTCGAAGGGTTAAGGCACCAACACAAACCGCACAGTCACTGGTTCACATGCAACTGGGAACCTTTGCTGCATCTCATTTCCTGTCATCTATATACATCAGATCTATAAAATTTGAGAAGGGAACATCAGTCTATTTAACTGCTCATACTTTATAGAAATATCCAGCCTGTGATGGGGTTTCTTTTATGAAGAATCACAATCTAAGCAGCACTCATGATCATTAATAGTTACCAGTTTGTATCCTTTATTTATTCATTAATCTTGTATAATATTATTTGGTTTTTATTATAGTTACATATGTTTACACAGCAGTAGATAAAACCATTCACATCATACCCTGAAGTAAACTGAAAGTGGTGAAATTAGGGCCCTAAAATGTGACTGTGAGTCATCAAACAACTGAAAGTGCTTTTGTGCAACCACAAGTCTCACCACCGAGCGCACTGAGTCGTAAACTGGAGCTGAGCTTTAATCTTCTCCACCTCATCAGTCTCTTTTAATAAAATAAATATTTAACATCCCCAGCAGTGTATAATGTGCGTGGAGATGCGTTCTGCACTGTAGCATGCTCATCTTGCAGGATCGCTGCTATCTCACAAATGAATCATTGTGTTTTTAGACATTTCCTGCCACGTTGCAGATAAAGCTGAGACGTACACGACTCTTTAATAAATGTCTTTAACTGTGTCACCTTGTTTCTGTATCTTTTCGAGTTTCTTGTCAGCGCTTGTGCTTACTCTCTGTCTTCCTCCGTCCCTCTGCTCAGGGTCAACCCTACATGCCGGCCGGGGGAGGCCACCCCGCCATCCCACCGGGCCAGATTCATCCCATGCAGATGCCGCCCAGCATTACCCTAATGGATCGCCGGCCGCCACACGACTACCTGCCCATCGCCGTGCTCACCACCGTCTGCTGCTTCTGGCCGACGGGCATCATTGCCATCATCAAAGCAGTGCAGGTTAACGACACATCTTTTGATCTTTGAGTCTTATTAACATAATGGCGCCTTCACCAGTGGCTTTGTAATGTAAATGCATCTTAAAGTCATTTTTATGTTCAGAAATGGAGTTGATTTTTAGAATGACACTGTGATGAAAAGTATGCAGGAAAGTAAGTTACTGTAATGACTTATTTTAGTCACATTAAGAATCTTTTAGGATCCACAGATGGAGGTAACGGTCTTTAGCTGTTTGACTCTAGGGATCAGCTCCACTTTGATCCAGACTGAAACATTAACTATTGGATGAATTGGCGTGTAATTTTTCACATTCAGGATCTCCAGAGGACGAATCCCTTCATTGCTCCTCTCTTGCCATGAGGTGGACATTTTGTGTTTGAGTAAAATGTCTCTAGGATGGACTCGTCCATGTCCCCCTCAGGATGAACTGAACTTCTCTTCATAAAGCGCTTTCAAAATTTCCATTTGTCCAGTACTTTGGCTTATGTCCAAATATCTGCAAGACAAAACACCTTCCCATCAGCCTCAGTTGTGCTTTGTGTTTAGTGGTAATTAGTAAATGTTAACTAAGATGGAGGACATGGTAAGCATTATAAAGCATTATAAGCTCAAGCACTGCAGCACCAAAGCAAAGCCTCACAGAGCTGCTCTACACCTACAGAAGAACACCATATTTTTTATTGTACATAAAATCACATAGATTCTTGTTGGATTTTAATGCAGGTTTTTCCAACAAAATTCCTTCTGTGAGTGAAAAAGTGCTGCTCAAAATTAGTTTGAAAGTTTGCTTCAGCCTCTCTAACTGTAAGAAAGAGGCAAGACTCCGAGATCTATTACATGTGTTGACTTTATGTTTTCAGTACTTTTGAATTATGTAAAATCATAAAACATGATAAACAGCAAGTTCATACTTCCAGCGATGCCGTCTATATGACCTCTGCATTAAAAGGCCCTGTTTGCTCTTTTCCCTTTACTGATGCTTTTGCACATACAAGTTAAATTGAGCGTGACGTTAGAAATGTAAAGGCTCAGTCTGGTGGCTCTCAGACCTCATGATGCCTGTTGTTTGCCTCTGTAACGGCGGACTGCGCTGACCAACATGCACACAACAGACCACATTACGTAACTGCACCATTGTCGGTGCAACGGGATAGAATGGATTTTTTCCTCTGGGCCCGCTCAGCTGGCTTTGAGTTGAGTCGAGCTGACAAGGCGTGGACCCACCGGACTGAGCCGTATATGTTGTTGTGCAGTGTTAATGTCGTGTGGAGCGGCCTCTTTGTGCACATTCAGCCTGTGCTGCAGTGAAATCGATCCATTCATGGTGTTTTAGACTCCTGCTCCCACTCGTGCGTCTTCTTGTTACATAACATTTTTTCTAATTTCTGCTCTCTCCCACACACCCATCCCCTCCCTCCCGCATCGCTTAGGTGCGTACGGCGATAGCCAGAGGGGACATGGTGACGGCGGAAATAGCCTCCCGCGAGGCACGCAACTTCTCCTTCATCAGCCTGGCTGTCGGCATCGCGTCCATTGTGCTGTGCACCATCCTCACCGTGGTAGTCATCATCGCCTCGCAGCACCACGACGACGACTGGGAGCCGTAACTGCACGCGGCATCAGACGGATGGGGAATCATGGCATATATTAACTAGCTATCTACTCTCAGTCCTTTGGAGGAAATAGGAGCACTGAACATGCACACAAACTGCTACTGCATTGCTGGCCCTCTGTGTACAGCCACACACACACACACACACACACACACAGCTCTGACCTAACCTGCCGCCATCAAACACACACCAACGACCAAAAACAACCAATCACAGCTGATGTTCAATACAAACACAAGCAGCTGTCAAACGAGGTCCAGTATTGCCGTTAGCAGAGCGGCCGCTTAATATTTACACCCAGACATGAGCTGCAGGAGGGAAACAAAGCTCCTTGCATTAACAATTCATTTGATGCTGATTAATTCATACGGATGATGTAGTCGGACGAGAGGGATAGGTCACTGCGTATTTCAGTTTTACATATTCCTACCAAACGGGCCCACACAGAGTTATTTTTAGGATAGTTTAAATGCACATTTTAGTCGTACAAGTACAAGTATACATGTGATTTCTTCTTTAAAAACGACAAAAAAAAAAAAGTGCCATGTTGAAACAGTGTTGATTTACAGAGTAGTATTATTGCCGACGCACTTCGACAAGAGACTGTCAAACTGATTTAAAGTGTTCGAGGGGGTGATCAATACACATTTAACACACCAAATGGAGACTGGACTGACTGAGTCTAATGTAACCAAACACTGAGTATTTATTTGAGATCGCTTGTTCGTATGTTACATTTTAGCTGGATGAGATGAGACGTAACTTATGGATTATCTGTTTGTTTATTTATTTAAAATCTGTTATTTATTAATTTATTCAATATCTACCCATGCATTGACTGTGTCTGCTATGATTTACAGTATATCACTAGTTTGATGCAGCTATCTGACACTTTGAAATTGGCTTCAATTTGATATCTGATGATGATGATATTGCACTTTGTAGTGACCAGATGAGATGCTGCTTACATTCATAGTTCTTATAGTGCATGATGAATATAAATTTAATCTAATGGGCGTCTAGTGCAAAAATAGCTTATCCCCCAGCTGTTCGGGGGAATATTTCCTAAAATGTCTACAAGTGTGTTTTTAAAAAATGTCAAAAGAAGAAAATTTAGATGATAAGTATTTGAATCTTAGGTTTGCAAATATTTTTTTTGCAAGTATTTTACAAGTGTTTTGGCCTATTTTGTGTTGCACATCTCTCAGCTATCTAATCAGTCAGACACTGTATATGAACTTTAATGCAACGTTAGACTTATGAGGCAACATTATCCTGCATGTCATCCTCGGTTTGTTTCCATTTGTCTTTGATATAGCGGCTTGACGTGCGGCTGTGAGCTCCTGTAATGTTGTTCCACCGTTGTGACACGATGAGTCAGGGCCGACCCTACATGGTTTCCATAATGTAGCGTAGCTCTGAGCAGCTGTCGTCTGTGAGAGCTGTAACATTACAGTCTGAACCATTACGTGACGTCATGGGAGAGCTGAAAATGAATGTTTGCAATAGGAGAGAGAGGGAAAACATTAATGCCTATATTGTATTGTAGCACTTTCCGCTCTATGAAATCTTTCCTCTCGTCCCCTTTTCTCTCTTTTTGTCTTTCCCCTGTCCACATGAGTTACTGGACCTATTAATATGTCCCCTCCCCTTTTTCCTCTGTTGGTCCCTATCAGGTTGATATTTTTAAAAGAATTATACAGAGAGATATAAAAAATTATGAAGATAGTGTTTGTTGACAATGAACACAACTAGAGACAGTATAAATACAGTTTATTCTGTAGTTATTATTATTATTATTATTATTATTATTATTTGATTATCACTAATGTATAATATTAACACATCCAGACCCGTATTTATCAAACTTTTTTTTTTTATCAAACATTTAGTGACTTCTTTGTATTTACAGGAAGTAACTTTTAAAAAAGTGATCAATTTATTGTAAAAAATGTAATTTCTTTTACGTTGATTCTATTTGTCTGAAATCTTTAATATTTCAAACTAAAACTACTTTGCACATCAGATAGCATATTATTCATTATAATTAATGATATTTAGTGCAATGACTCTAAAACTGACCTATTCATATTTACAGTATTAAGTAAATATTTAAGTTAAGTTGGTGAATAAAAGTGAAAGATTTTTGACTAAACACCCTAAATTTCACTTTCAGCTGTTTGATAAATACGGGCCCTGTCGTTATTTGATTGACAGTGATACTTCAGTGTTAAAAGAGTAAATGAAGCACAGTGCTGTTTAGTATTATTGTACAGAAGGCTCTGGCAGCGAGTGTGTGTCACTCCCAGCATATCTAGTTTATGCAGAGTTCATAGGCTGCATCTCCCTGTATGCTTTCTGATAGGACTCTCCTGTTCCCAGCGACATGAATCGTTTAAAACACAGCTCGGAGGTGTGTTTCTCATTTTCATTTCTTTCTTTTTTTTTTTGGTTTTCGTTTCTGAGCTTGTAAATGCGATGGGTTGCTTGTTCAAAGAGCCAAAAATTACCTGTGTACGTGTGGTTCTCTTGGGGTTTATTACTATGATTATGTTCATGGCCGTGTTGCACATGCATTGGTTGTTTTTCTGACTTCAGTTGTTTGAGTAATGAATAAAAGAATAATTTTGGGTTGTGAACGACACGTTGGCGAAGGCGGCGTCTCATTCTTCGGGTCTGTTTCTCACCTCTCGCTCTCTCTCCATCCTCTCGCTCTCTCTGTGGCCTTTCCTCTCTCCCCTCATCACTAAGGTGCTATTTATAGTTGCCCCGGTTTTTCTCCCTCTCTCTTTTTCCTCTCTCTGTCAGAACATGAACTACAGCATCTCTCACCATCTCTATCTTGCATTTAATCGCACGACCTCTTGCAGGTTTGCTCATTTTTCTACGTTACGGTGGCTGTTGTTTTCCTGCATCATCTGTACCACATAAAAATGATGCATTTCCATACAGAGAGCTTATATAAATTCAAATTTAGGCATGCAATATTTTATACAGGTATTCATGGTCCCAAGAAGATAAATCCAAATGAGTGCCTCACTTTTTCTGCAGCGCCACCATGAGATTTGTGAGTGAAATTTCTCAACAACTATTGGGTGGACTGTGAAATTTGGTTAAAAAAATTCATGTTCCACTAAGGATTAATTATAATAAGGACACCTCTGGTGCCATCATCACATAAAAATTTCAGTTTGTCCAGTATTTTGGTTTATGACTAAATACCTGCAGACCTACGTTGTGTTTAGTACTAATTAGCAAGGGTCATTTGAATTTTTATACCATCCATTGTCGCACTGTTTCCACATTGATATTTGATGCATTGTTATTATAAAAATATTGATTATAGCCAATAAATAATATGTGTAAAAGGTGATGTATGGACACAAACAGGCCAAAGGAAATGAGGTTTGAGGGAGACTAAAGGTGGGAGCTGAGCCAGCCTGTGTGCAGGATCACAGATGGCCATTTAGCCTCCCGAGGAGACCCAGCATCTCTGAGATCATTTAACTTGGCCTCACGCTGCACGGCTCTCTCCTCCATCACACAGACCCAGCTTCCCCAGGGTCGTCCACGCTGGCTCTCTCGCTGTTTGTGTTTGTGTCATCCTGCAGCTCTCTCGCCGGGCTGTCAGCTCAGCCGCAGCATCAGGACTGATGGGTAATGGCTGGTAATATGTAATAATGCTGGGAAATAAACCCGGACCCCTGCAAGCACAAAGGCCTGGATAACTAATCCACCTACACGCATTAAAACCAAAGGTGTGAGAACACGAAAGGACGGTGCTGTGCTGCTCCTGAAGCTGCTGACATTTGAGATAATATAACCAGGAAACTAAAGCCAATGATTCGTGTTCGCCATCTTTCAGCATCATTACACACCTGCATCAAGAAAGAAATCTCTTTCTTTCCCTTCATGCTTTCCTGCATTCAAACTCCAGTGGTGGAAAGTACAACTGTACTTAAGTACAAATTTAATGTACTTGTACCTTACTTGCATTTCCAATTTGTTACTTAATACCAATAATTCACTACATTTCAGAGGGAAAAGAAAAATCTAAATCAAATCGATATTGGGTGTTACTACCCTTTGCTTTCAAACCAGCATCAATTCTTATTGGTACTCTTGCACAAAGTCAGGGATTTTGTAGGATCATAGTCAGGTGTATGATCAACCAATTATACCAAACAGGTGCTAATGATCATCAATTTCACATGTAGGTAGAAACACAGTCATTAACTGAAACAGAAACAGCTGTGTAGGAGGCTTAAAACTGGGTGAGGAGCAGCCAAACTCTGCTACCGAGGTGAGGCTGTGGAAGACAGTTTCATGCCACAGGTCATACACCATGTCAAGACTGAGCACAGCAACAAGACACAAGGTGGTTATACTGCATCAGCAAGGTCTCTCCCAGACAAAGATTTCAAAGCAGACTGGGGTTTCAAGATGTGCTGTTCAAGCTCTTTTGAAGAAGCACAAAGAAACAGGCAATGTTGAGGATTGTAGACGCAGTGGTCAGCCAAGGAAACCTAGTGCAGCAGACCCATCTACTGTCCAAAAGCCAAACCTCCGACATGGAAACCAAGGCCAAGCGACTCAACTATGCACAAAAACATAGGAACTGGGGTGCAGACAAATGGCAGCAGGCGCTCTGGCGTCTCAGAGTTTATCATGTGTTTTAATGTAAAATCTTGAAAAGTGAAAATCTGAAAAGTCATATCTATAGCTGTAAGATAAATGTTGTGGAGTAACAAGTACAATATTTCCCTCTGAATTGTAGTTAAGTAGATGTACTACGTAGCATAACATAGAAATACTCAAGTAAAGTACCTCAAAACTGTACCTTAGTACAGGAGACTTTCCACTGCTGCCTTCAGTTCAACCACAAAGACAAATACTGTGGAGTTCATTTCATCAAATCACAGGAATCACTATTTAATATTTGTGCAAATAATTTAAACAGCAGTGACAAAGGTCCTGACTGTGTACAAGAGTACAAATGTTGTTTTACAGTAGCTGGAATAGACCTGAGTGTGTTCTCAGCGTGACAGCATCTGGCAGGGTGCAGAGATTGTTGGGACCAAATGGACAAGGATCCAGGTGGTGCAAACACAGAGCTGGCGTGAAAACAGCAGCAGAGGTGCAGCGTCCTGCGGGCTGGACAAACAGCCTGAGGAACAGAGAAACCAGACAGCTCCTTCATTTGATCAAAATGTCCTTCAACATGTCACCTAGTCCATGTTTGCTCTGACATGTCTGTCCAACAGAACGCATGCGAAGCAAAGGTGTCTTCAAAAAAAAGTGTAGTCCACCGTGCACCAGCTTCCTGGTTTGACAGCTCTGTTATCGGAGGATCTTCTGCTTGATGTACTGGCAGAGGCAGAAATGGGCGGTGGTGCAGTGATTCCTCCGGGGAAGGAGGCGATGGCGTCCCGACAGCCTCTCAGACACCAGCAGCTTCACATAAGCTGCACTGTAAGTCATCAGAAGCTGGTGGGCTTTAGCCTGCGACACAAGAACACAAACACTTAGGAGTTGTAGTAACCTGCTTTCACCCCGAGAATGAAGAGGCACACGTGTACACTGTGCCTGTATGGAAGAATAATAGAGTAAAGACAAGTTTGATGGTGGCACTGAAACTACAAGCTATAATGAAACATACAAAAGAACAAACTTCATATACTCAAACACAAGGAGGCAGGAGTTTTGTGAATTTTGTATTTTTTGAATGTCACTTTATCTCCCACCTTTTTTAAAAAAAATTACCCAATCAGTTAGCCTGTTATTAATGCAGTTTACATGCAAATTTTTTTTTTGCATATGTGCTAATTCTGATTTGTATAATAAAACAATTCTGCTGATATGTTAGTCAGGCTCTAATATAAATTCCCTCAGTGTGGGGAATCATGCATCATGTCTCTTTACCTGAGCAGGTAACGATGCTTCAGGAATGAGGCTGTAGTTGGTGGTGATGTTGGCGTCCTCCCGCTGACTGGTTGAGGTACTGCAGCTCGTCTCCTCGTTGCTCAGCAGAGGCCTCTGTTCATCTGAGCCCTGCTCCGCATCTGACTCCCCGACCTCGGGGTCAACGGGCGCTACCTCGCTCACGAGGACGAGGTGGGACATTTTCTTCTTCAGTTTGTTCTGGTGAGAATGTGACATTGACTGGATCATTTTAACTTGCAACAAAGAGAGCTATGATATGTGATTCTATCCTTCAAAGGCTAAACTTCTGTTCGCCTGAAATCCAGAAATAAATATCCTCTGAAAAGCATCTAGAATTATGTTTCCATTGATTTTGAGGGAGGACTAACATGGGTGCACAGGAGAAAATCGATAAAGCAGCGGGAGAACAAACAGCGACAGATGTACTGGACTCCCTCACCTGGGTGTCGTTCGCCACAAAGCTGCGCTCCTCTAAAGTTTCAGTCAGTGCCCTCAGACAGCGAGACATGTCCCAATACACAAAGTACAGCTGCAGAGACACACACAGAGATAAATACAGCAGCGTTAGCAGCTGCCAAAGCGAAATTATTCAATTTGTTGTTCACTACTGATGTCCCTTACTGATGTACCAGTTTTGTTCCAGACCACTAAATCACCACCCGCGTCTCAAATTCAGGTGAAATGATCTTCCCTTTCTCTGTGTGAGTATATACTATACGACCTTTCGTCTATCTATTCCCTGAATTGCTGGCAGATCTTGAAGATGAATTTTGTGCTGTTTTGTCTTTGTGACCCCAGTTCCAGCTTTTTCTTGTTGCCCTTTGATCACTAAATTCTGATCATCAAAAACATCTACTGATCGATTGTCTGAACCCCACACAACTTTAATTTACAATCTAGTGGGGATCACAAACATGTCAGAATAAAATTTGAGTAAATGTGCTTTGACTTTTTGATGTATGGTACTATAAAGAATTGGATTTGCATATTTTACTACTTTCTACTGCTTTGTAGACCGACAGGCCGTTACTGTATCGTTCTTGCTTTGTCATTGTTGTGTTGTTATACCTGCTGATAAGGTGTTTTAATTGTCATCTTGCAGTGTCATTAACCCCATGGTGTTATCATTCTTCTTCATTTATCACCCTCACTGTCATATTGTTCTCCCCATTATCTTCACCTTGATGATGCTCTTCCATGACACAAAAATTAAAAACTAAGAAACAAGACAACTACTAGACATGAACAAAAGTATTGCACAAAGAGCTTAGTTCACTTCTGGCACATATTGAACCTCATACTGTCACTGTTTCAGGTGATTTTATAGGAATGACCTGCATGTTTCCGGTGCAGTTCTGCACCCAGTCGCCCACGGCCACCAGCAGCTTGTGCTTCACCATCCTCTCATTCACCTGGATCAACCGAACGTCTACGTTTATGTTGAGCTGACACAGAAACAGACAACGAGTTTGAGAATTATTTCGCATTTCAGAAAATTTCAGAAACCCTCTTCAGATGAATCCAAAGTCAGGTAATTAATATGAAGGATAAACTCATCTTTACCTCCTTGCTTTTGTGATGGAGGATGAAGATGATGGCGGTGGTGAGGAAGATGGAGACCAGGCTGACACAGAGACAGAGGACCCAGTAGTCGCTGACGGTGAAGTACAGGTGAAGGGTGGAGAAGACGGCACACCACACCACCACGTACAGCACCTGGTGGAGGGAGAGGAGAGGCCGTCAAATATTCATCTGCAACAAGCATTAAAGAAACACTTTAGATGAGAGGTTTGACACCACACTCATGTTTGTATGATAGTTATGAAACTACCTCCAGTATCCGATTAGCTTAGATTAGACATGGGTGGTTACTGCGTTTTTGTGGATTGGCTCAAATGTGGGAATAAAAGGCTGGATATCACCTGTGATTTTGACCATCTGTTCCCAAACTTTATTACAAAAAGTTAAAGCTTCAGATGAACAGAGAGAGAATGATATCACCAGTATGAATAGTTGTTAAGAGATCATACCGGTGCCAATATAAAATGGAAAAGAGCCGAGTTGAAAACCATGTATCTCCTGACTGAGGGAACGTCCAGAGCCGTCTTCAGTGGAACCTCCATGTCTCCGATGGGAATCTAACAGGATAAACAATGAAGCACAGATTCACATAAATAAATCTGAATTTTTGCAGTGGCACAAAAGATAATTAGAATGTGTGTGTGTGTATGTGTGTGTTCTGACCTGGAAGCCATTATTCTCCAGCTTGGTCCGACACAGAGACAGATCAAAGCTGGGGTTTAGTGCTGAACAGCTCGGTACTGCCAGAACACACTGACCTGAGATCGAGAGAGAAAGATCATCACATAAATGCTGAAACTAGAAGCGTGACAAGAACCTGCACTTGTCTGAAACACTCTCAACTTTCATCTTTACCAATTTTTTTTTTTTTTTTAAAATCTTTAACTGAACATATTAAGTGACAACAAGAAACCTAGAGGATGTTCAGCCATCCCCATTGAAACCATTAAAAAACACACTCACAAACATCAAAAACGTCATCAGTCCCCAGTAGTTATATGAGAAATTAATCATCAGCTGAGTCATGAGTCTTTAACAGTTTAGTTGCCTGAGAGATAAAAATAATTATTCATCCTATTAGACCTGACCAGCTCTGCATTGATCCAGTGGAAGATTAGTGGCATTTACCCTGAAACTACCCTGAAAATTCACCCAGCAATAACAGTGGTTTTCAGTACGTGAGGAAATGTTTCAGAATTTTAGGGAAAAAATTGAGGTACAAAATTAGAAGAAACACTTTGTACATGTCAGCAGTGAAAAGCTGCTGAGCTGTCAAAAGCATTGAAATAGAAACTAAAAACAACACAGAAGCACAAAATCAGACCAGTCAAATATGAATAGCTCAAACCTCACTGACTTAAGGTGGGCCAGTCAAAAACTCATTCTGTGCAGCCAATTATTTATCAATACTACAGAAGTATACTAAGCTTTATTTGGGGAATGTGTATAAAATTATGGCCCAGGACATTGAACAGACTGGTGCGACCGTTCTTGCAATTTTGCATTTAAACATTTCACTCACTGTAAAGATGATATAACTTCAATAATCAGTTGGAACAAAGCTGAGACAGAATTGCCAGACAGTGTGTAATAAGATGATGGCCCCTGATTTTAAAGCTACTTAAGGGGAAATAATGAGTGTTAAATTAGTTAAAAGATCTTTAAGTTCACTGGAATCTGAAGCATGTGAGCGACTGCATGGTGATAATCCTTCTCTAATGCGGTGGGCTACAAGAACTGGTACAGTGTACAGCAGGGTTGTTCATGAGGAAATCTAAGATTAGATCTGTTATACTTTCATGAGACGAACTTAAAGATGTCCAGAACAAGCATCGCAGGGCAAAGTTCATGAGGCAAGCAGCTGTAACATCTTTAGTGTAATTTTGACTGGTACGCATATTTAATACTTTTGTTTCCTAAACTGTTTCAGAATTTATTCAAGGTGAAAAGAAAAGTCAGAAAGATGAAAAAAAGTCATATTATATAATAAGTAATGTCATCTCTGTATATGATTATGTGGACAAAATTTAGATTGATCAATTAGTTTGTTAGCCTTTCATTAAACATCATAAAACATCCATGCTCAAGTAAACTGCCACATGTGAGTCCTCTGGCCTCTTGCACAAATATGACGCTGAGATTTTTAACCAAATATGAATAAAGAAGCAGCTGTTACCATTTGACCAGCTTCGTGTGACGTTGTTGGCTTGTGGCTGAGCTTTGGTTTGTCTGATCTGAACGTCCATCTCACCCTCCTCCATCACAGGATCAAGCCCGTTTACGTCCTCCATCATCTCAGAGGTGACCACGTCCTGAAAAGGAGACAGAACATGAGGTAATAGAAAATTTGAAAATTTAAAGGTGGGTTTAACGGGGATGTTTTGTGATTTCTCGTCAAGAATTTCTGAAAAACTGAAATTACAAACTGACCCTGTCGCTCAAACATCCCTGAGAGTTTCATTTCTGTTCACAACAAAAGAGGATCCAGTTTTTCACGTGACAGCAGTTACGCATCACTGCAATTACTTTAAAAACAATAGAAGAATGAAATAAAGGCCTGTGACAGAGATCATGAACTGTAACCTGAATCTGAACAGCATCATGAAATCAGTTCTCATATGACTGTGACTGATACAGTTTGCTGACACGTTTATTATTCGTCATTTCGAGTCATGCTGTTGCTAAAGAATTTGTCAGAACTTAGTGAGGCATCATATATGTATTTAATGTATTTCAAATACAGGTATACATTTATTTATCTGGATGTTTTTCCTAACTAATGTTTGCCTAATTTGCTCACCCTTATTGACATATACTCCATTGAAAACAGTACAAAAAACAATATATTTAATATTTGACCTCATTCATTGATTTTTGTAAATATCTGTTTATTCTGAATTTGATGGCAGCAACATGTTTCAAACAAGTTGGGACAGGAGCAACAAAAGACTGTGAAAGTTGTGGACTGATTGAAAACACCTGTTTGGATCATTCCCCAGGTAATCAGGTTCATTGGTAACAGGTGATAGTATCATGATTGGGTATGAAAGGTTCATCCTGGAAAGACTCAGTCAATCACAAGAGAGGATAGAGAAAGGTTCACCACTTTGTGAACATATGATTTTATAAAGGAGATTAATACATGGACTCAGGAACACTTTGTAAAACCTTTTTCAGTTTGTTTGCAAATGACTGCATTCTGTTTTTATTGAAGTTTTACACACCCCTACTTTTTCAGAACAAAGATTGAATACTAATAAAAGCGTTAAATGGCATCCAGTTTATAATTCAGTCCGCCCTTTCATTTGACACACTTGACAGAAAAGATTGGGAACCACTGTCCTAACAAATAAACAACAGCTAAACATGTCACAGTTGAAGAAGCAGATTATTCATAGCAGACGAGTGTAATCTCTTTCCACAAAGGCTTTCATATAAGCCACAGCCTTTATCTCTGATAAACATGCTCACAGTTTATTTTAACAGACTAAGAGACGCAAAAAGGTTCAAACCCTGCAGGAAGCCAGATCACTTCTGCTTTCAGCACTGGTGGAAGAAGTATTCAGATCCTTTACTGAAGTTAAAGTACTGCCGAAATACCATAGTCTAAAATTACTACATTGCAAGTAAAAGAACTATTTAACCACTGCATCATACACTTCTCATATGGTTTGCAATAAAAAGTACAATATTTCTTTCTCAAATGTAGCGGAGTAGAATATAAAGTTGCATAATCAAAATACTCTTCCTGCAATAGAAAAGTACAAGTATCTCATAAATGTACTTAAGCACAGTACTTGAGTAAATGCACTTTCCTCCCCTGGCTTTCAGGACTGATGGCCTTTACTGCGATGACCTGCTGACGCTGTTATCTGCTTGCATGGGCAGGACGTTAAGAGGCTATTACCGTCTTACTGGACAGATTCAGTTGAGACGAGTAGATTTAAGTGAATTTACATTTTTATGAGCCTTCAGCGTTGCCCGATATCTGTCCTGCCTTTGGAGTAAAATGTTCGGTGACATGTTTTATCTTGGCAGCATTGCTCAGTCTGTTAATAGAGGATAAGAAGTGTCTTTAGTTGTGACACTGCACCTCGACAGGGACCCTACACAAAGAAGAAAGAGATAAAACCCAAGCCGCTTATAGACAAAACTAGCTCTCTCTAGGTCTGGCTCCTCGTCTCACTCTTGCCTGGCTGCCTGTGCCAGAGCCACATTTTAGCAGTGAAGTGTGAAAAGCCGTTGCTGCAGTTAACCCCTAACATCTCTGCACACAGGCCTCCCCTCTGCCTCTATCTACTCTCTCATTTTCACTTCCTCGCCTGTAAATAAAGTCAAACCGACTCTGGGCCAATTTATCATTTCCTGCTTACACTGCACCTGCTCTGGAGGAGACACGAATGATTTTTTTTTATTGTTCATGCATGTGCAAGCAGAAGGTCCAAACACAGGCAGCATCTTCAGCGTTTCACTACACGACAGAGGAAACAGAACACAGTTATCTTGACCTCATCAGCAAAAAGTCAAGTCACAACCTGTTATCTTAAAATTGCATCTTATTGCCAGATAGCAATACAGTCTTGCCACTCCTTGACTCTTTTAGTGTATTCCTCCCTGCAACTGAGACAATCCCAATTTACACCCAATCCTGTCATACTCTCCACCCTCAAGAGATCAAAACCTGAACATAATTAAAAATAGACGGGAGGATGAACTGGTGAATCCGACTGAGGAACACTGGACAAAAGCACTGAAGAGGGTCCATTTCTCATCATCACGTGCCAGAATGAGACTGAGGGAACTACAACCTGGATGAAGGCGTTTGATTGTAGTTTGCTTTTTTCTTTCTCTTTTGCCTGCTAACCCTCACAGGATGGTTGATGCATTGTAAATGAGTCTATTATGAACCATAGAACATGTTGTAGATATGCTTGGGCTTGTGCCTTGGGAGAGTATAAAGATATGGGTGTGAAAATGATGCACTTGTGTTTGTGAAATGTTGTGTTGTGAACACATCAGCAGCCCCGGTGTGTTCAGGGACGGTGGGGAGTCTTGTTAACTTAAAAGAAAAATGGATGCATTATGTGACCTGTCATCGATTAAAAACATGTATTGAAAGCATCTCATCTGTTTTCATGTCCCTGTGTGTTGTGTTGCACGCTGCTGAACCTAATTTGTTCTTTTTTAGTTAGTAATGCTGATGCTTGGCTGATGAGCAGGGATGCCATACTTGCCAAAATAATGAATCTCTTTTTACAATTAAAAAGTTCTCATTGGATTTAAGGTTATAGAAAAGATGAATCCATGTTACATTTCTTTGTATGTAAAATTTAATTTAAAAAGCTTGCATTTTATTTTGTGCCAACTCTACATGTTTCAGCCGGTGAAGCCTTGAAACCAACACCAACATAAAAGTCCATATTTGACATGATCAAACACATCTTACCTGCATTTTAGATGAAAGTCCATCATGTCATCAACGCTGTGATGATCATATTCCCTCCTTGGTCCTATTCTAACATTTGTTTCCAGAGAAGTAGTAGATCCTTTGAAAGTGACCAGATGCGCATGTAGACTGTGGCGTATCTTACTTTCACACTCGAATGTGTCTCAGCACAGTTTCTTTCCTACTTCTCTCTCTCTGTTTCTCTCTCTCTCTCTCTCTCTCTCTTAGCGTGTGACTCAGATCAGCCAGGCCTCATGACTGCAGGAATGTGGTTTGTGGTTCTCAGCTCAGACAACACTAGAAAGAGTGTGAAGAATGTTTGTTCACCTTTATTTTAATTGAGAAAGTCTGTTCAAACATTCTTGGTGGGACTTTTGATGTCCTGATGTGAAAGACTAGAGTCTGACTTATAGGTGCAGTATGCATTGAAAACGTTTTATCGGACATGAGATGTCATGTTACTGGTGTTTATTGGAAGGGGCATGTTTGTTTTCATTGGTATCTTGTTCAGCTTTACTGGAACTGTAAAATATTAACTCATAAAGTCCAAGGATAGTTGTGGATGAATGGGTCATAAAAGGGTTACACATTCATACACACATTTCCCTCAGACATTAGATTGACTCAGACCAATTCATACACAGATAAATATAGAGTACTTTAGAAAGTGAAACTATATAAAGCAAAGGAAAAGGTAAGAACTGCACAAATCCAAATATTATAAGAGCAAATGGAATAAAATAAAAGCTCAGATCAGTCCCACACAGTATACAAAGATAGTGACTAGTAATACTGTGCATTCATAGCAGGCATCAGTGGATAATGTTCATATTTCAACATAACTTGACACCAAGTCCCTTAAAACATAGACAGAGTTCATTCAAAATCTGCTGATAGAGCTTTCAGTGATTGTGTACCATAATTTGAGATTTGCAGCTTCATTATCTATAAGAATAAAGTCAAGACATGTTGTTTAGTTTAGCTTTTTATTGCTGTTAAATTATATGTATCTCAACCACTAGACCACTGCCTGGATGCTCCCCTGCATCATAATTTTTACCTTGGCTCTAAAACCAAGTGACGTGCCAAAGAGAAACTGACAGTATTAAAAGGATTAAAAACAATAAATAAACCTGAAATTAACAAATTCATTTGCTTTTGTTGATATGAGGGTTTTCTTTTTTTGCTTTTTGCTGCTATATTGAAGAGTTAAGACACATTTTGAATTGATTTAACTTTAAATTCAATAAAAATGGTAATATGAAATTTAATTTTAACATTTTTATTGTACCACTAAAGTGACTGATAGCATAGTTAAACTCAGTCAGAGGCCTGGAAACTGCACCATAAGACTGTCACTGTACTTTATACTGTAATCCTGTGGGCGGCTGCTGTTTTGTTTCAGGAAGATTTTGCCCCCATGTGGATAAATGTAGCAAATGTATTCAGCATAATGCTCTTATAATAAATACATGAAGAGGAACAAAATAGAGAAAAGATGATTATAAAAAATACTAACTAAATAATAAATAAATAATAAATAAATTAAGATTGTTCAGGAGACTCATCCAACAAGGGAAAATTATTTTGTGCAAACTTCATTAATCAAAATAAGTTTCCATCTTCTATCTGTCATTGAAAAAAACGTGTATACAAACTGTTTAAATAGCAAATAGAATCAAATTTAATAAAAAGGAATTAAACATAAAAAGGACAAGAACAATAAAGAGGAAAATATATTAACCATAAGTATGGAAGTATAATTAAAGAGATAAACAAAATTACATAAAATAAAGACAAAAGACAAGGTATATTATTTGAACTGTGCATATATTATGTTTTACGTCATTATTATTAAATATTGTGAAACGGAAATAATCTTTTATTTTGGTGAGTGACGATGGTCATGTGACCGCCCCCTTTGGTCATATGACCTACTAACGAGATGCTAAGTTTCCTATCGTACAGTCGATGAGCTAGGGAGGGAATTTAGGCCTTTATCTCCCCGTTAGTTTTAGTTTATATCGCTTTATTTTAAAACTAACATCTGTCCTTTGATGTTAACCGTGTTTCGGATCAGAGAAGAAGGTTTCAGCATCTAACATGGAAACAGGAAGCCGCCTCGCTGCTCTGTCGCTTCTTCTCTCTGCTGTGTTTCCTCTCTGTTTCTGTAACGTCGACCTTAATAAGGTAAAGTTAACTGTCGTCAAAACATCATAGAAGTTCTTTAGGAGCTCTGCTGTAGGTTCACATGTTTGCTAGCTAGTGTGATTCAGTTGAAAGTGTTGATTTTAGCTTTGTTTTAGGCTTCAGCATGTTTGTTATTTTGTCCATCCTGTGCATGCCTTCATGATCTTTTAATATAAAACACATGAAAAATAAGCTTTTGCAGCCCTATGGTTGGGATTTGGGAAATAATACTTATGTTTTTAAAAATATGACCATCACCCTGTCTGTGTAGCCTGATGCAAATGTTATTCTGGCCCAAACTGGTTTGTGCATGCACTCAGATAAACTTCTTTTTTCCTTAGTCAGCATGTGTGTCTTCTCCTTCCCTCCCTCATTTCTCTCTCTTGTCTATCTTTGTGGCCCAGATTGACCCTCTGATGTTTGCGGAGCAGCTGCTGTGGGTGAGTGGATTCGAGGGAGAGGTGAACACCTACAGGATCCCTCTGCTCACCTTCACTCCAAAAGGACACCTGCTGGCTTTCGCAGAGGCCAGGAAGGGCTCATCCAGAGACGTAGGACCAAAGTTCATCGCAGTGCGGCGGTCCACAGACAAAGGCAGGACGACCACCACACAGTCATGCAATCAGAAGCAGTCACAAACATACACTAACACGATGCTTGTGAATGCACACGAGTGGTTAGTCTACAGGGAAATATTACTGCAGTCACAAATGGAGGGAACAAAATCATATAGAATATAAATATCAATAACCACTTACTGCAGTGTACTGGCTTTCTTTGTGTCATAAAGGGTCAAACAGGAAGTGAAACATCACCATCTGTGAGTCACAACTTTAAATAACTTTACAACTTACTTAATATACTATCTGTTCATTTTTATTGTATTGTAACATAATTTGGTTATTTTTTAATTTATCTGAAAACGAGACAGACAGTACACACACACAAACAGTAAAGAAGCAACAACAAAAAAATCTTATCACAAGGTCCAGTTACTTGATTTCTCCAGAGTTTTCAGCCACATCTTGTGGCTTCATCAATGGATAGACGGACAGCAAGTCGAGGTTGTAAGTGATAATATTGTTTTAATCAAACGATCTCCAAGGCTAAGAATGAACCTTTAAACTTGACATACAGAAACTTATATGAGCTAATATTTGCTGTCTTAAAGACTACAGAATTTCAGTATTGTTGCAATTAGGGCTGGTCATCATTTGATACCCAATTTTCAGTATTGCTAATATGATACCTTATTTTCAGTATTGATATCAAAACAGTTATTTTATTCAAAACCTTACTTTGTGGAATTTAAACTCTACAAAATAGGTTTTCTAAACCTAAACATAACCTAAAACACAAAATGTTTACATTTACTTTAAGTCATCTTACACTTTTGTCCAAAGCGATGAATATAACGTGTATGAAATGAATGGGTGCAATTTTTTTGTGGCATAAAATGATTTTACACAGTACACATTTGAATCTCTGCTTTTAGTACAAAAAGTAATAAAACTGCTTTATGAGGAAATTCTTTTATTTGAATATAAACACAATGTGCACAAAAGCAGGAACAGAAAGAGACGACAAAAACATAATTTGAGGTTAAAAACTGAAGACATGCTGTGGTTTATGTTTGGAAAGTTGAATAACCAAAATACTTAAAATAATGTCATGTTTAAAATAAGATCTGGAGTGAAATTATTGTTATTATTAGAATTTGTGTCTGAATCCTCTCTTGTTTCTCCACCATCCCTCCAGGAGCCACCTGGGCCCCGACCTACTTTATTGATGATGATGGAACAAGTGCGGATGGCCTGAACTTGGGTGCGGTGGTGGTGGACGAGGAAGTTGGCTCAGTGATTCTGATCTACTCCGTCTGCTTCCACCTCGTCAAATGCGAGACATCCAGCACCATGATGGTGGAGAGCAAGGATGATGGCCTGAGCTGGAGCCTGCCCAGAAACCTGTCAATCGAGCTTGGGGTCAAAGCCTTTGCTCCCGGGCCAGGCTTCGGCATTCAGGTGAGTGAATCAGTCTTCTAAATTAATTAAAGGAAAGAAAATACAAAAGCACAGTGAGTAATATTCTTGGTTCTCTCTTTTTTTTTTTTTTAGCCCATATACTTGCTACTAATCTTTGCTTGGGCTGAGTGTCTCTGCTGTGTACCTTAAATGTAGTGTTATGGTAGCATGTTTAAATCAAAATGAGCTCAACTTTGTTTGTATTAAACCTGTTAAACCCGCAAAATGTTAACACCTGTTATTGTGTTTGTCCAAATTGCTTCTCCTCATATGAGCCGTGTTAAATTGCACCATATTAATGGAATAAATTGAACGAGGAGCTTTTATTTCTGACCTTTTTAAACAAGCACATCAAACACTGACAGTAGTGCATTTGAAATGTTTGCAGCAACAGAATCATTACATGATTTTGGGGGGGGGGTTGTAATTGTGCAAATTAGTTGATTATCCCTCATCCACAGTCTCAGTTGAGCATCTGTACAGCTATTATGAGCTTTCATGTTTGTGGACTCCATGCCAGGCTTTAGGACACTAAACCATCTGTTGGATTGCAGCAGATCAGGCACTCTGGATAATTATTATTGTTTGTTTCATGAGATGCCCTTGTAGCTGACTCATTACTTTTAATTAATTTTAAGAAATATATGTTTTATAATTATATAGCAACTGTCTGTGTTCAGAAAGTCTTTTCTGTTTTTGTTTCTGTTCTTTCTATTTTCAGATCCTCACTCATACAAACATCATTTTCAGAATTCTTTGTAGTTTCTGTTTTACACAGTTGAGTCAACATCTTTTTGTGTCTTTGCGCTACAGAAGCGCTACAACCCAGCGAAGGGGAGGTTGGTGGTGTGTGGTCATGGCACATTGGAAGGAGATGGTGTCTTCTGCATCCTGAGCGATAACCACGGACTTAACTGGACCAATGGTGGCGCACTGAAAAGCATCCCTTACAATCAGAAAAAGAAAGCATCGGACTTCAACCCTGACGAGCCTCAGGTACGTTTGCTGAAAACGTGTTGTGAATCCAACCATGATGATCCCGCTCTCTTTGACAGTGCCCCAAACTAGCCTGCAATACCAGGAGGAAAAATTGGACTTCATTGCAGCAAAAAGTGGTTAGAACTTCTTACAACAGCATCAAAATGTCATTAAAATTAAAAAGTCCTCCACAGCAGCACACTATCTTTTTCATCATACTAACATACATTACAGTCCTCACCTTTCTTTATTCTCTACCGTGTCTGTCAGCTGTATGTCTGTCCCTTTGTTTAGTACATTAAGGGCAATTTCTTGCAGTTAAAAGAGGAGCAAACAGCAAAGCTAAAACAAGAGTGAATATCACTTTTAAATGTGTCAGTTGGATATGACCCTAAATAACTGCTAATGTTACAATGTGTCTGCTAGATGTTTGAATGAACAACAATTTCCAAACATATAAACCATAAAAAATGTATTAGGATTCTTTATCTGTCAGCTTGGTGTCAACCTGCCCTCTAGTGGCCAAAAAATGCATCTGTAAAATTTATATTTCAAAATACGTGGCATCATCTTGATCACTGAGTGGTGCCTTTGCCACAGTATTACCAAGGTGCCATTGATCAATCAAATACCAGTTGATGAATGTTTACCATCACTCCTTCTGACACCTTGTAAATCACAAAGCATTAGACACTGTCAAGCTAAACCCTTTTCCTTCCTCTCGGCCCCTCTGCAGCCGGTTGAGATGTTGGACGGCAGCATTGTCATCAATGTGCGGAACCAGAACAATTACCACTGTCGGTGTCGTATAGTGGTACGCAGCTATGACGGTGGCGAGACCCTGCCCGTAGATGAGCTGTACTTTGACGAAATGCTGGTGGATCCTGCAGTAGCAGCTGGAGCTCTGCAGAAAGAGGGAGTGCTCTTCTTCACCAACCCCTCCCATGAGCACGACAGTAAGAACTGCTAATGCTAACAGTCACAGTCTCTTCCCCATATGCTAACTGCTGCTCAGTGGTGGAAGTAAAAAATACCGTTCTGTAAAAATACTCAAAATACAAATAAAAGTCCTGTATTCAAGTACAAAATATTACATGTCAAATGTACTTATTTATCAGACGTAAAAGTACTTGTTGGACAGATTTATTGGAATATTATTTCTGATATATTAACACAGTGTTTTAATGTCACAGCTGGTTGAGGTGAATACACTATTGGGTACTATAATCCATAACAATACATCATATTTTGTAACGTGATCATTTGCTTTCTGTGTGAAATCTTAATATGTAAACCCTGCTTGTCTGAATCAGTGTTTGTTGTGACTGTCATTGGTTCACTACAGTTCAAAAAATAGAAATGCTCAGCCATGGACTGTTATTTTGTTCCTGATATGTCTTGTACTGTATAAAAAACTTCTCATGGACATGTTTACAAGGTTTGCATTACGGGATAATTTGCATTAGAACACAATTTACTTTACTCCACATGTCCATGTTAGAAAAAGATTAGTGAAGGAGTATACTAACTTCTGACATCATCCCCCTTTAGGAGTTAACCTGACCTTACGGTGGTCGAGGAACCATGGCCGATCTTGGGACAATAAAGCTGTGCAGATATGGCATGGGCCAAGCGGCTACTCCAGCATGACAACACTGGACAGCGGTTCTGCAGAGGACCGGAAGTACATCTTTATCATCTTTGAGAAGGGCCTCAAAAACTATGACGAGATGATCTCATTCGTAAAGATCCACCTGTATAACGGACGGTAGAGCACGTGAGAGGGAGGTGAGCAGAGATCTTCTGTTTGTTTCCCAGCTTCAAATTTTGGAAGGAAAAGGGAAACGGGAAGATGTTGATTACAACCACAACTTTTCTCAAGATGAAAATAAGAGTCTTCATGAATTAAATTTATGATATTAAATATGAGAATAGAGGCTCAGCACCATGAATTTCCAACAACTTGTGTTCAGCCTGTGATCAACCGATCTAAAAAAAAATACAATTTTCTCCTTGTTTTATCTTTCTCTTCTCTAAAGTCAGTTTTTCTGTGCTTGGATACTTCACCAAGTATTGTTAAAAATTTGCACAGCCGCAAGATGTTCTTTCCTAGACAAAAGAAAATATGATCAAGCATGTGACAGTGTTGAAGAAAAGCACACTAGTTTCCAAGCGACTGATCATACTGTCAGTACTGTCATACTGTCAATATCCATTTTATCACAACAACTAAGTTTTACAGAAAATGAAGACTCAATCACAAATGAATCACTTTCAGCTGCATTGTTGGGGTCTCATCAAATGAATATGATGTTAATGCAATATAGATTTTAAACACCTCTGACATAGATGGTCTATCACTAATTCACCTCACAAACTGGCAGATTCACTGCACGATCAGGGCAGTGTGAAATAATTCCTCTTTTTTCAAATATTTATCAGAATTTCACACTGAAATGATCTACTTTAAATCTTATCTGTATTTATTTTGCCTTTATTAAGATGTGGGTATGCCGTGAATTGAGTTTATTGAAATTGGTGATAGAGATAGAGAGAAAAAGAGAGAGAGAGAGAGAGAGAAAAAGAGAGAGAGAAGAGGTGTAGCAAAAGTATTCTCTTTTGTACTTTACTTTTAATTTACTCTGATGATATGTTGTAATCAGTCTGAACTCCACTCAGATTTTGATATTTTATTTTGAAATTGTGTGTCCATTTATGCCCTGTATTACCAGCATTGTACAGGGTTACATTGTTTTCCTGCAGGACATTATCTAATCTGTACTATCCGGAGAATAAATTCACGATTTCTAACAATTGTACATCATTTTATTTGTTGTGGACACAAAGAAGCTGATTTACATTGTCATTATCGATTTAGGCAAAGAAATCTTACTTTTATTTCCCTTCGTGAGCAGCAGCTGATGCAGATAATGGCATGAAGTTCTTCCTGTAAAAGTGCTTTACATCAGCGATTACAACACAATAGAAGAAAAGGGATCATAGAAGGGTTGAAGAAAAATGATTTACAATGAAGAAATGTGCACTGACTTTCTATTAATTTCACTCAATCAGTGTATTGTCCCTGTATGTCTCTCTGATATAACTTATTGAAGGTTCTCCTGTGAAGAAGAGTTCACTTTTTTTATTTACCCACTGTTTTGCTTGTGGGATATTATTTTTTGGGACTACTTTCAAAATAAAGAATTGCAATAAATATGCTGATTATTCCAAAAGATATGTTGTTAGGATTTTTGTTATGATCACATGTGAGAGACCTTGAAATTTAGATAAAAGTAAGACAAGACATATTAATCATTAGATCCAAATAAAAGCAAAACCTCAATTGCCTTGCACATCGATAAATAAAGAAATATGTGTGACCTGAAATACCCTCTGTCCTCTTTCTATTGTAGATACTTTCCTCTGCAGCCTTTGTGTTCAGTTTTTCTTTGCATGCCCAAATATAAAGTTGTTTACATCTTTCATCCTCATTTATTATAATCATAATTATGACACATCTGACTAATATGACAAAGACAGTGGATACATTTTAAGAACAATCTACACTTATTTACGTCACTCAATCCATAAGGGAGAGTAAATTAACTTTATTATTGTTTATTTCTAATGGGACCTGACCTGCGTTGTTTCAAACTAAGAGTCGCATTTTTTTTTTTTACTGTCGGTCCCAAACGGCTTCCATCTCACTAAATTAACCAGTAGCCGTTGACGGCTCTTTAGGTGACGGGTCGACTCCAGTATTACCATTTTCTTTTCCCCCCTTTTCATTTATTTTTGGAAAAAAAGAAAAGGAGTGCAAGTAAGCCGACTACCTTCTTTATCTATATAGTCCTACTCGTGTCTAAATTAGCGCGATCTACTGCAAAGAGCGTATGTGTTTGACTATGCAGGAGGATAACGTTGCTTAGCTAGCTGGGTCACTTGCTAGAAAGCTACGCGATAGCATAAGCTAACCTCATTCTGCGATACAACCTCGAGACAAGTCGGGACAAGACCAGGTCAGTGGCCGGAAAATTTAGCCTGTTCAATACAAACACCGATTAGTTACATTATATTGAGCAGATAATATCACAATTATTACTGGACACGGAATTAGTATACCCGAGAGGAGGTTTTGTGGAGCGACAGTGTTTTTTTTGGGGGAAAGGCACAGTGGCTTGGTTGTTGTTGCTAGCTAGCTTATCGTTAGCCTAACATGGCTAAGTGGTTAGCCAGCGTTTGTCATAACAAAAAATTACGTGTCGTAATTTTGTGAACAGCCATACATATATTAATTCCCTGGTTATATTGGCTGCTAAGTCAGGTGCTTGTTGGAAATGTGTGACAACGTTTGGTTGCTTATGATCTTAAACTGTACGTTGCTAATGTTAGCGGATAAACGTTAGCGCAGGTTGTTCGCCTGGAATAACGTTTCACTGTGAACCTTGTCTAGTTTTAGCCAATACAGTCAGTTCATGATACACAATTTAAAACAATTAAAGCTATTTGCCAAGTGTATTTAAATATTGGCTTTATGGTGGCTTTATTAGAGCTAACAGTTATGCTACACAACCGGTCTGTTAACGTTAATATGCACCGGGCCTGCCTTCACCGCCATTTTGTTTTGTTCTCCTAATAAAATGTTTTTTTCTGCGCTGTCCTGCGCCTCCTACGAGCGACAGATCAGCGACATGGTTTCGTGAAAACACCCAGTCGCGATGCCGAGCGTGTGATTCAAAACCCACGGAGTCCAAGAGCAAGAAGCTAATGTTACCGCAAGGTGTTGAAAATACATTATGAAACATCAACGCAGTCCCCCTCCCAACGCGAACAGAGGCCCCGTGTTAGCATGCTAACGCTATTTAGCACTACAATAAATAGATTTAACGCTTCTATAGCTTCATCACTTTGTGATTTATAGACATGATGCCGATTGTGATTGCTAGAATTGTTGCTACCAGCTGATTTTTGCCCAAAGATGACCGTGTAGCTAGCTGTATATGTTAGCTTTAGCTTCACAAGGCCCCATTGTGGTATACGTTGCTGCAGTTATGGCTTTGGTAGAGTAGCTGCTGGCCCCCGTTAATCCCCATACAACATGTAGTTGACCAGCCATCCCACGACCTAATTTTCTAATCTCATCTGGCTGTTGAGGCGGTGCAGTGCTGCTGATCTGTAGTCATCCTGCGAAACAGCTTGTTGTTTTCATGGGCTTGTTGTCTTCACTGATGTGTTTATGCGGACATGGTGCGTTTTGCCATTATGAGGATTATCAATAGAAAGCATTTGGCTTCACATTTGAGTCTTTTAGAGTTGTTTTGATTGTTGTTTTATGTTCTTCCCGGTTTGGCCCTTGTTTATCACATTCGTGGGTTGAGCCTTGTTGCATTCAGGTAGACTGAGGACTGATGGAGCTGTCATGACTTGGGATTTCATTAATTATTTCATCTTTTAGTTAATGAAATATACATTGGTTCATATTATGCAGAACAATATAACAAAGAGATGTTGCTTGAAGCCTTTGTATAGCTCTAAAATTGTTCGTGATCATTTGGATTGGCTCACACCATTTCACCACTTCATTCAAAGCAAGTGAATGGAATGACTAATGTTATTTGTTGCACAATAATCAAGGAGAATCACCTGCTCTCAGTAATTGTTCCTAATGGGAGCTGGGTGGAGTGGGGGCAGCGGTTTAACCTGCTGGATACAGCCAAATCATTCTGAATTGGACAGATGTCAGCGCAGTGTGTTTTATTGATGTGCAGTAAAATGAGTTCAAGCTAAAGGCCTGGCAGTTGCCATGGAGCCAACCCTGTCTCAAGGCGAGACATGGAGGAATATCATTTATAATGTGTTCCCATAGAAACCCCGGTTCAGCTTTTCTCCTTTCTTCTCTACAGCGTTTCCTGTGATGATGTGTTTGGTTATGCACTGTACTTCGTTTGCTCACATTAAACTGCACTTTTGCTGGCATAATGCAGAAATTTAAAATAACATACCTTTTGGGAAGGGTGCCAAAGTTATCCAAGTACTAAACCACCTGTCCACCTCCTGAAAAGCTTGGGCAAAACCTGAATTTATTCAGACGAAGGCTGGACAAATGTTGGTGCTGCCACAATTGCTCTTCCACCCCTTTCAAACGGGACAAAAAATCCACTAACACCCACTAACATCTGGCTTTTGTCTTCAGTGTGAAAGGGTACAATCGGCATTCATTCCCGGGTCAAATGACTCTGCAGTAGTCACGGGTATTTATCATTTCTGTCTCTGATTGGCAATGATGGAAACATGACACCCACACTAATTTTTGGCCTTTTTCTGGCACAACGCTATGATGCATGTTGAAGTTCTGTTGGCGCAAAAAATAGCCAGGAACATTTATTGTTGTTTACAGTCTGGGAACAATGTTCAACAGGGACATCATTCAGTCAGCACTGAGTTTGAAAGAGAGACTGAAGAAAAAGTATATCGAAAAGTAACTGCTGTAACATCGTCGCTGGCCTCCAGGGTGTTTTTCATACTGTTCCCTGTTTTCCTGTATGCTCCTGAAGTTGAATGTGACACACCAGGAAAAAAAACAGAAGGCAAACTCGTCTACTGGCAATGGGAAAGGAGTCAATCGTCTATTTTTAGTGGGTTTACCAGCGTTTAAAAACCACATACACAAGCTTGACTCGGCTTAACAGGACATTTTATATTTTCATATATCTGTTTGTTTCTGTTTAACATGCTTCATCATTATTGTGGAACAGTCACTTTAATCTGTGGTGCAAATAATAAAAATGTGCTCCTTCATGTGACAGAGCCCTGTGGATAAGCCTGCTGTTAAATGATTGCTACACAAAAAGATTGACTGATTTAGGAAATACACATCTTCTGACACAAGTGCAACATTAAAAAGTAACATAAACTTACCAAGTTACTTCTGTTGGGTTTTGGTTGTCACATTTGTTTCAGTAGTTGAACTTATAACATCCTTTTGCTGAGTTATTGTGATGGAAGGCCATTGACCCTCCAAAACGTCTTCACCAAACTGTCAAATGTATAATGCCACAGTTAGACTTTGAAATGTCTTCAACACATGCTGGCATTAAAATATGGGTTTTGTGGCTTAAATGTACATAAAGTGCACAATGTATAGAAACAGGAAATTTGTGTAGTTTTATTGACTTTCTAATTTACTTAGTACACCAGAGAAAATAATGTTCTGTGTGTCTCTCATTGTGGATAAATAATTTGTGGATAAATAGTTTGTTGAAATGTCGAAATATATACACCAGGTCTGTTATTTGAATCTGTTCAGGATGTTTTGTTTTTTGAAACGGTTTGTGTTTTGCTAGTTGTTTTGAGTGCATGCTTGCACAATCAACAGTTTTACTCTCACTTTCTGTGTATACCTGGTGTCAAATCTCCCTCTCTTTCTCTCTCTCGCCCTCTCTTTCTCTTGCCCTCTCTCTTTTTCTTTGCCTCCCTCGCTCTCTCTCCCAGTCTCAGGGCTCACCATACTCAATGAGCGGACAGCGCAATGTCAGAGCGCTCTGGGCAAACTGCAAAGGGGAAGGAAGGCAAAACCAAGTATGCGTCTCTCAACCTGTTTGATACATACAAAGGAAAGAGCCTTGAAACACAAAAGCCTGTTGGTGAGTATCACAGTTCTGTCATTTCCAAGCTGTCACTGTCACAACACACATCCAGTGTAATGGATTGGCCTTTCTTGTCTTTCTACCCAGGGTATTTAGTTTTAAATTCTGCCAGATGGTTTTGTTTTGCGACTGAGGATCTAAGAGTCATTTTGTATTTGATCAGATCTTGCCTAAAGAAACAGATCTGCTACGTCACAGTTGGATTGCCTGTTGATGTTGTGATTTAAAGTGCTGGCTGTGCTGTGTTGCCTCTCGGCACCAAGTACCGCAACTCTGATGCATTAGCCTACTGTCTCCCTAATTGCTGTGGTGCTGATTTCCAATATAGAAATTAGATGATATGCTGCATCTCTCAACTGCCTGCCAACCCGGTTTTGCTGATACTGTTAATATTATTCAGGGATCTGAGATATTTACGGCCATTATTTACAGACCATTGCACCTGTCTCTGAGAAAATATTTTCTATTTGGATGTGTCACAACTGTAGTCATATATAGAGAAATAATGCATGGCCTGGAGGGTGAATGGCTCTCAAGCCTTGGCATGTCAGCTGAGCCTCAGAGCCACTGAGCCTGACCTGAGACAGAGGCTTACTTGTGGACGCTGTTTGACTTCTGTGCCGAGTCCCCAGTTTATGTTTTATTCAGAAGCTCCCCACTAGATCTAAGCAGCTGTCCCTGTTTCCAAACTACAGACTTCCCCCTCCTACATAGTGAAGCCATGCACTGCTGTGGTTTCTCTGAGCCTCAAGGAAACAAATGAGGGATTGATATTCAGCATAGCTTTACTTCTCAGAATCGGAAGGCTTTTCCATGCTTCTGTGAGCATCCATATCATAATACTTCTTCCATAAACTGTAGTTGAAGTGTAGAAGCTTTTTTTCTAATCCATATTCATCAGAATCATCACAATGAGCTTGGTCGGTTCTTCAGCGTACTAATTGTGTATCCAGCAAAGTAGGCAGCAAGTGCCGTCCGTGGCATGAGGCTCCCCTTTGCATCCAGTAGATTTAATTGGTGTCAAATTTCAGTGGTCCATCTGTGCTAATGACCTCCTTTCTCTTCCCCATATCAGTTCCCCCCCGCCATGGCCTGCAGTCTCTTGGTAAAGTTGCCTCCGCACGGCGTATGCCACCCCCTGCCAACCTGCCCAGTCTGAAGGCGGAGAACAAAGGCAACGATCCCAACGTCTCGCTCGTTCCCAAAGACGGCACAGGATGGGCAAGCAAACAGGAACAAGCAGACCCAAAGAGGTAAGTAGCCCCCCCCCCCCCCGTTATCAACCAATTTTAAACTTTTACTTTTTAAAGTTACAATAGTTGGGTAGTTTTCCTATCTCTGTCTAATCTTCTCTAATATCTGCCCTGTTGGTGACTTTTTTTTCCCCCTCAGTACCGATGCATTGTCAGCACCGCAGCCGGAATCGCAGCAGCCTGTGGCTTCACCGACACCTGCACCGACCCGCCCGAGAACCCCGCCAGCTTCAGAGGTGCTGACAGTCGCAGTGACATGAATGCAAAGTCATACTCTTGGTTGATCATGCCAGTGGAGAATTATAGCAGCCATGGTTGACATATGGTATTTGTCTCTTTTTCAGGCTCTGGCCCCAACTTCAACCCAGGCCGTAGGGGCAAGGTCCTGGGCACAGGCCAGTGTTACACATGGAACACAAGGGGATGGTGAGTCTTCATTTTTGTCATCCATTTCTTTGGAGTGAGCTTCTTGTTACACCTGTGCCCCTTTCTGAAAAGCCATTCTCCCCTTGTCTTCCCTTTCTGCAGGTGGAAAGGGATCAAACCAACCGTCGCCATTCTCTCGCGAGGAATTTCCCACCCTGCAGGCGGCTGGCGACCAGGACAAAGCTGGCAGAGAACAGGGCACTGCAGATCAGTGGTATGGGCCCGGACCAAGCCTCCGCCCCCAGAGTGAGTGTTGCCCACTTAATCTCCAATAATTGATCAATAAGTCATTTAATTTAGTCAGTGGTGGTGAGAAAACGTCTCTCACAAGATTGTTTTTAGGAGTGCTTCTGGTACCCGCAGGTATTTTTTATGTTAGAGACTTCAGATCCTGGCTAGTGGTTCAGTTGATAACATAGCTGAGCAAGCAGTTAGATGGCTTTAATTAGAGAGTGTAAATGATGTGTGTGTATTATTGTTTTCTTTACGCTTGGTTGGTGTTGCTGTGTGCTTGCCAACAACAAATTTAATTAGGGAACTTAATTAGGTGAAACAAAGAGTCTCCCAAATATTAACTTAAAATTATATGACAAAACTTAAATCCATCACATCAAGTACAGACATGGGTGCAAGTTGAAAGAACATATTATCTTTTTAAATTAATGGCTTTGCGTCTCTGGTCATTACACTCATAAACCATCCTGACTGCACTGTCCTCTTTTGTGTTCTCTGTCCTCAGACGTTACAAGTTGGCGGGACGGTGGGGGCCGAGCCCTGGCACCCACCCTGCCTGGGGAGGGGGCAGTGGAGGGTGGCACTGGCGGGGCTCTGGTGATGGATGGGGCAGCTGGGGTCCCCCCTCCAAATTCTCAGTCCCACGGGCCACCTAGGAACCCTCCCGCAGGCAGCCCCGCCTTGCCCCTGCCCCAGCCCCCTGTGGGGCCTGGGTTCCCCCAATACCGAGGGATCATGCCTCCCTTCGTAAGTTTTCTTCTTGCTTTTCTCTGTTTGATTTCAGGCAAATGTCATAGTATTTGTGTTTAGTTCATGTTTTCATATTTGTTTTTAATGTATGATAGCTACACAACTGCTCTGCAATGTGTTTTCAAGGCTCATTTACATATTGTAACATTTATGTGCAGAATGTCTACTTTGTTTTCATTACATTTTTTTTTATTTTAATATGCTTCCTGTATAAATTAAAGGCTATGGACTACCACAAGTACTCTTAAGACAGCTCTCCTGATTATCAATGATTTTTATCTGAACCAAATATGGGTTTTTTTTGGGGTTTTTTTGTAAATAGATGTATCCTCCCTACCTGCCGTTCCCGGCCCCCTATGGCCCTCAGGGGCCCTACAGGTACCCGGGACCTGGGGAAGGGCCTGCTCCAAGGTAATTTCCTTGCCAAAATCAGTTGTCAAGCTAGTATTCTCAATTTATGACAGTTTATTCACCTGGTCTTTTTTCAGTATGTACAAAACTCACTCTCAACAGCTCACAGTTTAACTAAGGCTTAGTCCACATGTACATGGGTATTTTTGAAATCTGGGTATATCCTCCTTCTAAATAAATCCAGTCAACACAAGTGGTGTTTTTTAAAAAGAATCTCCATCCAAAAACACAACTGAAGTGCTGTCAAGAGCATGCTAAACCAACAGGTGGTGATATAACCCTAACCCTAAAACCATGTTGGCCAATCGGGATCCTGAAAATTGTGCCAATAAGCTGGATGCCGGGTTTCATCCTAAGCCAGTGACGCTGGCGGTGGGGTCTGTGTCGTCGGAGTGTTGGATTATGTAGCAGCAACCTCAATGGTGACGTATGCTCTCACAAGCCAAAAATCCTGTTTTACCTGTCTACTTGTCAACACTGCAAATGGAGTTTCTGAATGTCTTCACCCTGGATGGAGTTCATTTTAAGTGACCTAAAACTGCATTTGCACAATGCAAAAACACATATTAAAGGCTACATTTTAAGAAGTACTCATGTGCGTGTGGACTGGGCATTAATTTCAAACTGAATCAGTTTTTCTGTCTTTTGTGGCCACACATTTTTGTATCTTCAACATATGGCTTACAAAGTACATCCTTCCCCTTTTCAGGTTCTCTCGTGGGCAGGGTGGTCCTGACAACAGGCCTCAGGGTGGCCCACGTGATGCAGGTGGAGAGGTGGTGAAGCGACCTTCTATCCTAAAACAGGATGACCTGAAGGAGCTAGACGAGCTGGACCATGACGGAGATGAGGGTTGGGCAGGTAAAAAGAAAATGCTGACTCACAAATATACAACTAACTTGTAAATAGAATAGGGTTGACTATGGAGAGCCTGTTCTGATTTGGAACTAGATCCGAATGTATAGAGAACATGATAGGATCATCATGTTAATTTCACATTGCAGAAAAACAAATCTACAGTCATGTTGAAGAAAATAGAAGCAAGTCTTAACACTCAGATTGTCTTTTGGTACTTGGTTAAGTATGTGCAAGAAATCTTTAAGTACATTTGATGCACACAACAGAATTAAAATCACATTCTGTCGTATTTAAACCTTTGATTAAAGACTGGTTGTGTTTTTATATGGGTGGCATTTAGATGGAACAAAAATAGAATTTGTTCTTATGAGTGAAACATTTTCTGTTAATTCAAAGCACAGTTATAGTGAACTAGCACAGCAGAGACTTTACATTTTGCTCTTGCTGTCCACCTCCATTTAGATTTTATATTAAAGTATCCTAATGCACTGCATGTGGATTTAGTGCTTGCGCCGCTAAATGATTAAGGAGGCGATGACATTGTTGTAGCGGGTGAGATTGATGCTTTCTAATGTTGCAGATGTTTCTGCATATCATATTTCCTGCTGATCCAAGCAGAGGTGTTCCAGTCACTACAATCAGCCCAGAGGAGGGGGGGAGTGGAGGATCAGGTTTATCAAAGTGAAGGATGATGAATAATGTAAGACATAGTATAAATGATAATGTTTGTTACAAACATGGCTCTGATGTTTCCTTCTGGTCTTGTCCTCTTTTTGTGTTAAAAGGGGCTCATGAGGAGATTGATTACTCCGCCAAGTTGAAGTTCAGTGATGATGAAGGTGATGAAGATGGGGAAGAGGAGAGAACTGAAAGCAACAATGACTCGCAGTATGTGACCATGTACAATCACGTTGTGATAACTTCAAATTATGACAGTATTGTTTTTGGGCTTTAAATGTGACTATACTAAACTTGCATGTTTTTTTCTCTTGTCCTCAGTGAGCAGCAGAGGTCCCAGGATGCCCCCCCTGCAACCTCTCGCTCACGAGCCTCGGATAGCGGTGGAGACACTCGCCACACACCTCCCTCTAATGCTGATAATGGCCCCCAACCCCCCTCCAGCAAGCCAGGATGGGCCGAGGAGGGAGGCAGTGGCTGGGGCAGCCAGGGAGCACCATCCAACTACCAGGTAGAGATGCTGATGAGCAGCAACATGGGGTTGAGCAGACAGGCCACACTCTGTGAAAGTCCAAATTTACAACACAGGACAACCTGTACATACTGTTAAGCAAAGACGTCTTTGTGGGCAGAGATGTGTTAGTGTGTGTGTGGGTTTTTTTTTGTCAGTATAGATTATTGTGGTGGGGCATGGCTAACTGTGTCTGCCTGTATACAGGGGCGCAGGCCTGGATTGGGTGGTCCCCGGGAGCAGCCCTCCCCCCCACCTGGGCCGCTCCTTGGACAAGGGCCTTACTCCTTTTACCGACAGGTAGACAACCGGATAGGGCCTCATAGACAAATCATTTCTACCATTATCTCATCCACCGCCCACAGGTCTTATGGATAAGTCATCTTTAGTTTTAAGTTCGCTTTTTGCCTCTTGAGTTTTATTATCGTTGACGTATTCATTCTTGAAGCATTTTTCTCAGCAAGATTTCAGTGTTGTCATCTAGAGAAGTGAAAACTGCATAAAAGAGCATCATATATTTTCTGACTGTACAGGACCGGCCCCACAACCAGGGTGTCTCTCTAGTCCCAGGGAAACCTGGCCCAACCCAGCATCAGCCAGCAGCAGGAGGCCCTACTCCTCCTCCCCAGCCAGGCCTGCTGGTTCATGGAGCCCAGGGGGATGATGAGGATGAGACTTGGCGTCAGCGCAGGAAGCAGTCCTCCACGGAGATTTCTGCTGCGGTGGAACGAGCCCGTCGCCGCCGTGAGGAGGAAGAACGTAGGATGGAGGAAGAGAGACGTGCTGCCTGTGCAGAGAAGTTAAAGAGGCTGGATGAGAAGCAGCAACAGCAGCAGGGCAGTAACACAGGAGGTGGCGGTAGCAGCAGCAAAACTCCCAGCCTTGATGGAAACTCCACAGCTGTCACAGCAGGCAGCCCTAGTCCATCTATTTCAGCCTCCTCCCCTAACATCAGCCAGCCACCATCCCCCTGTGTGGACCCTGAGGAGCCTCCAGTGCTGGCTGTCCAGCCTGGACCCAGTCCTGGAGTCAGTGACCGACAGAGAGCCAGCAGCAACAGCAGCTACGACTCCAGTGCAGGTGAGTTTCTCAGGTAGACGTGATCAGTAACGACTGGTCTGAATCCTTTGAATCACTGACATGTGATTCAGTTTTCTGATGTGTTTAAATAAAGCTTCCACCTTGATTATGGCCCCTGATTCAACCTTACAACCTACTTTCTTGGTTCAGATGCCCAACAGTGTCCCCAGCCAGCTGTGTCACAGCCACAGCAGCCCACACTGGATGTACCTTTACCAGGAGAAATTAAGGAAGAGACCATGGGCAGTCCTCACATTCGTGCAGGAGGTGGAGGTGAAAGAGGAGTTGACCCAGTGAAGATTGAGAATATTGGAGGTGGAGCAGGTCGTCAAGCCAGTGGTCCACCTGGCCAGGGTTATTCAAAGTACCAGAAGTCTCTTCCACCTCGATTTCAGAGGCAGCAGCAGGTTAGATTTGTACTTGTTTCTCTCTCTCTTTTTCAAAGGTTGTTGCACACAAAAATAGCCACCACATTTTCCTAAGGGAGCTACATGTTTGGCTACCAGTGCTTGCATGCCTTTATTGAAATGTTTGATAATTCGGGTCTTAAACATCATGGGTTCTGTGTCTCTTTCACATTTATTTCTCTTTAGGAGCAGCTCCTGAAGCAGCAGCAGCAGTGGCAGCAGCAACAACAACAACAGCACAGCCAGGCATCACAAAGCCAGCTGTCCCCACAGCCCCAGGCTCCACAGGGTCCTTCACCAGGTTCAACACCCCAATCAGGGCCTGGACCCAAGCAGGGTGGACCCCTATATCAACCCAGCAATATGGTTCGACCTCCACCCCTGCCAATGAATTTCGACCCTCGCTGGATGATGATGCCCTACATGGACCCTCGTATGATGCAGGGTCGCCCTCCACCAATGGACTACTATCCAGCTGGCATGCACCCATCAGGTGAGTGGGTTTGACGTTATCCATGAGTTCAATCATCCAATAATACAATACTCCTATTTTACGGAGCATAGCTTAGATGATAATGTATGGTGTCTTGTCCATGTCTTGCTTTGTTGACAATGTCTGTTTACATGTTTTAAAATTAAAAAAAAAAAAAAAATTATTCACTACTGCAGGGCTTATTGGGCGTGAGCGATCTGATTCGGGAGGATCTGGTTCAGACCCCTTTGACAGGCAGCAACAGCATCCAGGGCACCCTCATCGTGGAACCCCTCCTATGGATCCTAAGCTAGCCTGGGGGCCAGAGGTGTTCCCTGGTGGAGGGGAGGGCCGTGGGCTAGCGTCCCCGCTCAGGCAGAAGCAGGCATTGGAGGATGATGATGGGGCCAAAGGAAACAGGTATGGATGCACAGTCTGAGGAAGGTTTACTATTAACATATTTGACATGAATAAAATACTTTTTTTTGAATGCATAACTGCAGAAATATGATGGAAAGTTTAAGTTTTACTTTCTCTGGTCTTTGTTTTCTTGCCTTGTAGAGTTTGCAACATAAATTTTTCTAAACTGAGAACAGTGTTATAAGTTTTTTCAAGATAGTATTTTTTAAATTGGATGGCTTTTTTCACAGGTGTTTATGATATTGTGTTCAACCTATACATACTGTATATGCTCAACATACTCAAAGTGTGTGACATGTGAAATTACACTTTAATGTAATGGATTGTATTTCATATTTTTTTCCATCTTCTTTTTCTTAGGAGTGACACTCCTCCACACCGCATGCGAGAGGGTGGATTGGGACCCATTCAGCAGCCCAGCTCCAACTCTGGGACATCCAATCAGACTCCACCTCCAGTTGGCACTCAAGTTGGGGCCCAGGGAGGCAGCCACCACCCTCATCACTACATGAGTGGCCGCGGCAACTACAGCAACTTCCCTGACCAGGGTGCGAGGATGGTTCCCCACCAACAGCAGCAGAGGGCGGGTGAGAGGGGAAACCAGCCACATAACTTCGCCCACCAGGATGAAGGCCCTCCCCGAGGATCTCAGCAGGGCCAGATATGGGGAGCCCCACACCCTCACTACGATCGTAATGGTCGAGCCGATCTCCCCCCTGTTGAGAGCAACTCTCATCTCCACCACCATCACAGCCACCTCCCTCAGCAGCCTCACTTCCCTCTCCACCCCCATAAGCCAGAGAACAGCCGTGACAGGGTTGTTGAGGGCCCTGCTAAGAAGACAGACTCTTCTCCCCCAATCCACCAACCTTCCCTCTCATCTTCCTGCTCTTCCTCCTCCTCCTCTTCTGCTAGGGAAGATGGGAATGTCAAAGCTGCCCTGCATCATCACTCATCCCAGAGAGAGAGTGAAGCTGGTATCGGACACGGTCTTGGGGAAAGAGGCAACAGTGGCAGCGTCGGCAGTAGCAGCCATGTGAAACAGGAGAAAACAGGCCCGGCATATGCTCCCCATTCCTCAATGACCGCGAGCCCACCTCCCTCTCAACATGGCAGTCATACTCAGCAGCAGCATCCCCATCCTAAATCAAACCAAAGAGGGGGACGGGAGCACAAGACAGAGACCCAGTGGGGCCCACGGCCTGGCAGCAGCAACACAGGTGGAGGGTCCTCTCATGGTAGGAGGGCTAACAATGCAGGAGGTGGGAACAACTCCCGTGGAGGTGACGACTCCTCCAACACTGCATCGGATCACAAACCCTCCAACCAGACAGGAGGTAGCAATGCCAACAAGAGGGCTGGCCCCATTAAGAAGCCAGTGCTGAAGGAGATGAAGAGAGATGGAGGGGAAGGTGATGGAGGAGAAAAAACAAGTGTAGGCTTTGGGAAAGATAAAGAGCAAGATGGTGGCCAATCCACCTCCATGAAGCAGGAAGCCTCCTCCATCTCCCAGAACACATCAGCTCCATTGAAAGATGAGTCAGCCCAGACAGCTAAACCCAGGAATGGAGGAAAAGATCGATCCTCAGGAGGAGGTGGGGGAGGGTCAGGTAGAGGGCCCAAAGATGTAGACACTGCTTCATCTGGATTTTCAGGGTCCTCCTCCAGGAGGGACAGGGACCGCTCCTTTGAGAGAGGAGGCAGCACCTCCCACCACCACGGAGTCCCTGCCAAAGCCAACAGAGCCAGTCGCGGGAGAGGAGGAGAGTTCTTCGGGCGTGGCCGTGGGTACAGAGGCACCTACACGGCCACTGCTGGGCCCACTGGTAGCAGTCGGGGCAGAATGGGTGGCAGGAGTGGCAGAGACTACCGCTCATCTGTTGCCAGTGGCCACCACCATGAGTCCAAGGGTGAAGGGGGCGGTGGCAGGCACGGTCAGGATCGGTCCCAACATAACCCAGCCAGGGCCAGGAACCGAAGTGAAACCCGCAGTGAGGGTTCAGAGTATGAGGAAATCCCCAAGAGAAGGAGGGAGAGAGGTTCAGAGACCGGCAGTGAAAGTGGTGCAAGTGACCTTGGTCACTCAGACAAGGATGACAACCCAAAACCCAACACCAAGAATGGCTCTGATCATACCAACACCACTGGCAGCAGTACCATGTCATCTGCACCACCCAGAGGTTCCCAGGCCCGGGTCTTCACCCCCAGGGGTGTGCCTTCAAGGAGGGGCAGGGGTGGAGGTAGTGGAGGAGGTAACATCTACAGGGGCAGTGGCAATGTTGGAGGAACACCTGGAGGACACCGGGTTGGACCCAACTCAGCCTCTCACGGTGGATCCTCCAAGTCATCAGCCTCAGGCCGAAAGCAGCAAGGCCCGCCACAAACCTCTGGGTCCAAAGACTTGGGCAGGGGAGGAAATGGAGGAGAGAAGAAAGACAAGATGGCTGATGCAAGTCAAGCTCAAAATCAGGGGTCTGGTCCCCCTCAGCCGCCTTTGCCTGCTACAACTCCTGCCACTCTAGGCTCCACTGAAAATGGGGGAGTTGTGAGCCAGCAAGCTTCAACCATCCCGACATCAAACTCTGGAGGGCCAAATGCGCTCCCTCTTCCCACTAGCCGTGGGTTCCCTCCCAGTGGGTTTGAGCGACCACCTAGGCGTCGCCGTCACGGGCGTTCGCAGCATCAGCAGGACAAGCCGCCCCGCTTCCGGAGACTGAAGGAGCGAGAAAATGCCGCACGTATCAATGGAGGAGTGGGGGTCATTGGGGGAGGAAGACCCTCCTCTCCTTCCCTGAATTCAGTTCAGGACAGTAACGGAGCCCCCATCTCTGCTCCCATGACAGGCAATGTCCAAAATGCTAACCACAACACCACAGTAACAACCAACAATAACAGTGGTGGTGGGCATCTTAGCAATGCAAACAGCCACCACCATCACCACTACAACCAGGGCAATGCTGGACAGACCCACCCCCAGCACCACCACAGCCATGGAGCAAAGTCCCCTGACTTCACCAACCAGAACTCAGACCAGGCCAACGAGGAGTGGGAGACGGCCTCTGAGAGCAGCGACTTCACAGAGTTCAGAGACAGGGAGGGAGGAGGGGGGAAGTCATATTCTTCTCACCATCCCCACCACATGGGAAGGGGAGGAGGGGGCAGCGGAGGCGGAGGTGTGGTTGAGCGTGAGATGGCAGGAAAAGAGCCTTCAGCTAATAAAAGAAGCTTCTCAAGCCAGCGTCCTGGCATGGAGCGACAGAACCGCAGAGTCAACGCTGGAGGAGCTGGAGGTGGAGGAGGAGGAAGAGGCCCACGAGGCCCGCCTGGTGGTGGCTCCGGTGGGCCTGGTAACGGAGGTGGCAACCGCGGGGAGAAGCGTGGCAACTGGCCCTCCCCGAAAAATAGGAAGTGATGGAATATTTCAAAACATTTCAGATGAACCCCACCCACATTAAAACCACCCTCTTATAGCTTAATCCTTTTTTGATAATTATTTCATGGCTTATCTGTTGGCATCCCTAAACATATTAGTGTATTGTACAGTATATGAAGATGGTATAGATGGTATTCACATTCACTTTAAGCCCCCCCCCACAGTCACCTCTTTCCCTTTGCATCAATCTACTATCTACCGTCCGTTATTGTAAATTTCTCTGTTTGTTCCGTCTTGCTCTCCGTTTGGTTGTGCCCCCCCCCCTTTTCCTTCCCTCAACAATCTCACCCCAGTTGGATTTGACAAGCATGTTGTTCTGCAATGGAGGTGCACGTGGTTTTGACAGAAGACATTCACACAGAGCTCCACACACAATCGCATATACAAGCACAAATATGACATCTGTACAAACACTTGGAACACATGCAGTCATGTGAGTGCAAAATGAAAATGTGGGATTAAATTGGCAAAAGTATGGAATCCCTGAGAGGCAAAACAATTCTGGTTTTTCATTTTCTGATTCAAAGTCTGATCTAAATTGTTTTCTCCTGTTTTGTGACAAGTGAAGAAATGGTTTTGCCAGGATCCATTTTTTCTGTTACTTTTTTTTCTCCTTTCTGCCAGAAACACCTAAAATGGTTTGAAAGATTGTCATTCACAAACGCAGGAGATAACATAATTTAAATCAGACTTTAAAAAAAGGATCACCAGAATGTTTTTTTTTTCACTTGTCTCTCAGGGTTTCCATACAAAAATGTTTGGATTGGGCTAATTTTTATATTTATATACCTGTGTATTCTACCACACTTTGGCCTTGGGTGGTATTCAGTAGTGCAGTTCTGCATTACTTCCCTCACAAAGGGAAAGAGTGCAGCTTCATCTTTTAACAAGAGAACAATGTAACATAAGATGTTTTGTTTCTCTTTGTGTCTGTTTTTTTTTTTTTTTTTTTTGGCCTCGTGTCAGTTAAGTTTCAGCCTCCGGGAAATGTTAGGGGTGTGTGTGTGTTTCTTTTTCTTTTTTTTTCTAAAAAGCAGGTCATTAAAATACCTTTTTACTAAATTTCCCAATTTCTCCTTCCGCTGACTTTTTGGTCTCCTGCAAAGTATGTGTTTGATTACTGTGGTAAGACCCATTGAAGTACTTCTGCTCAGTGCTCACCTACACTTACATTGATTTGTCTTTTAATATCAATGTTTCTGCTGCTTGTTCAGATAGACGGTGTGATTTTTTTTTTTTTTTTCCTCCCCCTACCCCCAAGTTGTTGACCTGCTCTGACATTTCCTTAGCTATTGGTTGGTCCTTTTTTAGGAAATAAAGGCTTTGTCAGCCTCATCATAGTATCCTCTTTACTTGCAGAAGTTCTGCATACAAAATCAAAGTTATCCCAAGGACAGTAGTTTTACGCTCTTGTTCATGAGTTTTGTTTACCCTATGAAGACTGTATTGATAGCTTGATGGCTTTATTTTAACAACCATTATTTCCTCAGTGACTTGCATTTTTATGAAATGAAAATGGAGGTCATGATGGAAAAAAGAAAAAAGTTTGACTTTCATAAAATTGTTTATGCTTCAATAGGTAATTGAATATGTTCTAATAAGCACTCCTTGTAGTATAACAAAAATCCATGGTTGCTGTTTTTTTTCTCTTCTTTGTGTTTTTGTTTTTGGGAAGGTTACATGTGATGCAACAGGACCGGTACTCTGTCTGGGCCCAGAGTACAGAGCTAGGCTGAGTATTGTACTATTACACCCCCGCCCCCCCCTCTCTGTGCTCTTGTGGAGACTCCTCACACCAAGAAGGACTACTACCAAGAGCTCCTTGTCTGAGGAGTATTTTTCAAAGTGTGCGTTCTCGGGACTGCTGTTTCAGTACATGGTGGCAACCAGTAGCCCACGCTAATTGAATTCAGGACAATGCTGAAAGGGAGACAGACGTGTCACCCGAGTCACCTTCTACAGTTCACACGGTTTCCAAGATTTCACTCGCAACAAATGATACCGACCTGGAGGAAATATTGGATTGATGTAGGATCACACTTGTAAACATAGTTTGTATCATACGTAAAAGACATAAAATGGCACACAGCTTGAAAAATGAGCGGGGACAACATCCAGTGTGAACTAAACCGATTTATACATCTGCATCAATTCTGTCACTGCTGTAAGTTGGGGTTTGTTTGTTTACTGACAACAGTTTGAAGATCGTCTCTGGGATGTTGTGAGTAGGGCATTTGATGATTTGTGTATTTGAGTGTGTGCGTGCTTGTGTGTATGTTTGTGGCATGTGTGCGTTTTCTGGCATCTGTAATAACTGGGGAAGGGGTGGGGACCAGAGGGTTAACATGAATGGCAAGCACTTTCTGCCTTGTTTGCCCACACTTGATTTAACCAATATTATTCAGACAATTCTACTGTTTCTTAAATACATCCACATATATACATTCAGCTGTGTGTATATGTTCATCATCCAAATGAAGAACATGCAGTGGAGAACTTCACCAGTTTTTTTTTCGTGTGTGTGTAATTTAAGCATCCATTTTCAGCAGGCAAGTGAAGTTGGACATATTTTATTTTTCACTGACTTCTAAGCATGAACACACACCCATGGGTGCAGCTTGCCTTGCCTGTTACTGGTTTATACATTGATAGCTGTACACTTAACACTGGCTCAAAGAGTCCTTCATCCCTCCTTAACTCTTAATGTTGATGTGCGCATTATTTTATGTACCCATGTTAAAAAGAAAACAAAAGTAGTATATTCCAGAAAAAAATACTCGAAGATTGTACTATGTTTCCAGCATTACCAAGGTACCTGGAGTGGTTCAAACTGTTTTAGCATTTATGGTTTTATTAATGGAACCGTAATATACACACATGTATGTATATTGGTATGTATCTAAGTTTTGTCTACCCCAACTTACATTCCCACAAACAAATGTTGCCATTTTTAGTTCAAGGGAGCAATGTACAAGCAGAAAAGTGTCTTATTATAATAAAGTTATACAGAGAAGGCAAAGTTAAATAAACTACTTTTGATTTAATGGAAAATGTGATCGTATGTCTCATTCTTCTTGAAGATGAAGTGGAAGATTTTGAGAAAGTTGAGCAACGTACAAGGTCTGACTGCACCTGTCTTGACATGTTCTAGCAGGAAAGGCAGAGGTGTAACTAGAGCTGCAACGATTAGTCAATCAGCCAATTGAAAGAAAAATAATCAACTATTTTGATAAGTCATCATTTCAGTCGTTTTTCAAGCAAAACTCAAACATTCACTGGTTCCTACTTCTTACATGGAAGAATTTGTTGCTTTTCTTTGTCATTTATGAGAGTAAATGAAGTTTAGTAGCTTACACAGATTCCTGTTTGACAACTGACCCTGACTTCCCTGTTGTCATGGGCACATGAACACATCGGCACTGATGGGGTATATTTAAAGGCAATACTTATTTCTACGGCGTTACCATGCAGCAGTGAAAAAAATCAGACAAAAATAAGCAAACGTTCATTGTGATGCAATCTCAATCTGAAGTATGTTAAGTCTTCAAGTTGGTATTTGTACTTTAGGCCACTGACAGTTACTAAAATAAATGTTTTTCTTAAACTTCATTGAATTTTCATAAAGAAAATCCACAGATTGATACTCATGTTAGAAAAAAGATAAGTGCATTAAACATTTGTACAATAGTGAAAATATATGACTGAACATGTGGGAGCATTGTAAAATAATAGATGAAGTAGATGTTTTTAGTTTTGCAACTGGCTAACATCTGTAGTTCCATCCTTTACCTCTCTGTTTTAATAAGGCCTCTAATAACGTGTAATGAATATGTAATACCCATAATAAACAGAGGGGGCAGTGGTGCAATGTCAGCTCCGTACGCTGCCTACGGGTCACGGGAGGAAGAGGAAGAACGTAACGTCGAGGGTGAACTGGGAGCTGGTGTCCATCTTATTTACACCGGTGAGCTTGCTGAATTTTTCATCTGTCGGATTTTTCAGGAGTATAAAGGTCGAAAGCCGGGTAAGTTGGCAGAAAAACTCGCGTTGCAGTATCGATGCGTGAAAACGCGGAAGCAGGATTCGCTCCAAAAAGAGCGAGTCTTCATCATGAGGCCTGTTTGTAACGATGCGCCATATTGAATTTCATTTTGGGTCCGAGCCGCTAGCGGGGTTTAGCTTAGCGAGCTAACGTTGGCTATGTTAACTGTTTGTCGTCGTCTATGACTTCACCATACATTTAAGGTTGGGTTTAACATTAATAACATACATTTTTTACTGATTCAAGACGTAAAAAATGCACTGAAACAGCAAATTTATGAACTTGCAGTATAGGGAACATAATGCTAGTTAGCCTAGCCTCCATTAGGTTTGGGCAGTAACTATCTCTTTATTCAGGTAGTTAGTCTTGTCATAGTCTTGTTTTTGGACAACAACTTATATTGTGAAAATACTAGTCTAACTACTTGAAGATATGAATTTGATACTAGGAATTATTTTGATAGTATTATGTTATCGAGGGTGAATTCATGTTGATGAAGTTAATTTATGGATCATAACTGAGTATTTTCGCCTCTTTTTTTAGGTGTTCAGACATGAGCAGTTCAGAGGAAGTGTCATGGATCTCCTGGTTCTGTGGACTGAGGGGGAATGAATTTTTCTGTGAGGTGAGTCTCCACATTCCTTGTCTGATCTGTCAGTATATTAATTGCTGTCTTCCATGCATTGACATATCAAAATGAAGCAAAAATAAAACTTGGACTTGTTCAAAGTTCTGCTTAACAATAACGTGTGTACCTCCACAGTAATGACTTGAGTAGAGCATATTAGTGCCTGATCTATCCCGAGTTCAGATATTTCAGTTCCAGATCTGTTCATAAAACTTGTTACAGGAGAAATGTGAACGAACTTACTCGATGGTAATAAATCTTCTGGGGAAAATGGCATTAAGCAACTGGAACATAACAAAAATATGATTTACTCTGATTGAGAAAGGTTTCATCCAATAAAGTTAGTAATTTAATAATACAAACAGTCATGCTGGATCCTTGAGTGTACATGTCCTTTATTGACTTTAATGAAAAAGACCTTTGTATGTCTAAAGAAATCTTTTTTTTTTTTTTTATCACTTTACATTTTTGTGACATCATTTTATCATATCATCATGTATCATCCAGTGAGTTTGAATGGTTAACATACATAACATGATCCTGAATCAGAGCTGAGTGGCATCATGCCTTATCTGCTTGAAAAGTAGGTTTACAACATTTCAAGTTTAGCTTAAAACAATACTCTGACACCAATATGTACATTGAAAGAGTCATTGATTGCTGTAATCATTAGTTCTGTTCATGCTGGTCCTGAAGAGATTACTTCAATTTGTCACAGTGGATTTTGAACCCCACTCCTTCAGATCAAGCACAAACACTTACAGTTGGGTACTTGCCTATCCAGAGTACAGTGTGGAGGCATTTCAGATTCAAGCCAGACTGTGACAAACAGTCTGAGGTGCATTGTAAAGTATGTTTCGCTTTCGTTGCGGCACCGCGAGGCAACAGTACAAATCTCTCCAGTCACCTTAAATGCCACCACAATAAACACTTTGTGAAAAAAATCCCGCCGGAGAATCGTGATCTGAATTCTAAACAAAAAAATTGTGATTCACATTTTTGCCAGAATCGTGCAGCCCTACACATTAGACTAGAGAGTCTGCTATGCGATGGCTATGTGTGAGAACCCTAAAACTGCTTTGTTGGTAGAACAACTCTCTGGGGAGTAAAATAATCATCAGTGCAGTTAACTTGAGAGACACTGGGCTGACAACGCTAGTCCAAATATCAGTGGTGAAGCTCAGAAGATCAGTGGCGAGAACAGTATCGGCCTGATGCATCCCTGGTCTCTTACATGACATTTGGAAGGGGTAGACTTTATGGTACAGTTTCATGCTAATATCTTACAGAACAATCCGTTTTCTCAATGTTAATAATAATCCAATTTCTCCAACTAAAGGTGGATGAAGACTACATCCAGGACAAGTTCAACCTGACAGGACTCAATGAACAGGTTCCCCACTACCGCCAGGCCCTAGACATGATCCTGGACCTTGAACCAGGTCTGTATATTATATTCATGCTTTTACACTCTCAAATTTAGTAAATTTACGACACCATAAGATGTCCCAACAAAAAGACTAGCATGTTAGAATTTTTTTTTGCCTTCCACACAAATTCCACAACATTTTCCAGTTGTTGTTTCCAGAAGTTGGTCCCTAGCACCTCCTTCCTGGTGACATCATAAGTATCATAAAAGATGGCGCAATGTGTCGTCCATCATGTCTCCTGGCCAAGACACGGCAGGAATTTATGATTCCATAATCAACTAATCTGACACAGTGACAATGTGTCAGTAAAAAATTATGTACTCTGAACGGAGCATAAGGTTCGCATCTTGATTTACCAGCTAACGTGAAAAAGAGATCAAGAAAAAAATATATAAAGGAGTTGCAGTTGTTTCATTCGGGAGACTTTCATTAGTGATCCTGACTTTAACATGTGCTGCTCTTTTAATCTGACATGGTGAGGACTGTTGCACATGACATCTGATAAATAAAGATGACAGTGAACATTTGATCTCAGCATTCTTTTGTTTTAAGGTTGTTTAGCCTGCTCAGTTGCGGTGCAGATTTCTTTGCGCCTTTTCAGATGATTACACATACTGTGACACCCAGCAGTACAGGTTCCCCCCCCTCCTCTTAAGTCATTGTGCGTTTTCACAGGATCTTTGAAACCATGTGAGTTATTTGAACTGTGCTTCAGACTCCCTCAGAGCCTTTTCAAAGATTAGAAACCATTTAAAACTATTACATGACTCTATTCTTCTACTTTTAAAAAGAATACCCTCTCAAGAGCACCCTCTCTGTTGTATTTTTATTATTCCAATTCCTTTTGAAAGTTTTTCTCAGCACCGTTTTGCCTCTCTGTAAGCTGTTAAAAGAAACATGGACACCAACAATGTTCTCTGTTCCCTTTTGGCTTCAGATGAGGAGCTGGAGGACAATCCAAACCAGAGTGACCTGATCGAGCAGGCAGCTGAGATGCTGTACGGCCTCATCCACGCACGCTACATCCTCACTAACCGAGGCATTGCACAGATGGTAGGTGCCAGCTGCATCAGCAAAATCCTGCATTAGTGAAGATGCTTTTCCATTACCTTTTTCTTGATGGGGTGGAGAATTATTTACACCATGTCATTTTGCTTTTGACTTTATATATTAATTAAAAGGGGTGATTTTTGTGGGATGAATGGGAAAATGAGCAAACCTGATTTTGGACAATAGTTGTATATTGAAGGAAGTGGCTGTCAGTCACAGGTTTTTTTTTTATCATGGGTGATAAAACAATGTTGATAGGGATCGCGATAAAGTTTATGTCTGAACAATGATACGCTTTGGGCATTTTTACTCTGGATAGATCCAACAGCGTATCACGCAGCAGAAATAAACAACCAGTCACTTACAGTTTTTGGCTTGTATGTCAAAGTACATGGCCATTTCCTATCACATAGCATTGTTTGAGCTACCGGTGAATAATGTGAAAAAAGGAAAAATATTGAGGACCTGAGGGGCACGAAAGCAACTTTTGCCTCCCTGCCTCTGTGTTCCTGCCTGTTTGCACAAGGGCAGGGCTGAGCTCCTCCACACACAGCAGCATAACTTCAGAGCAGAGCCCACAGCCTTTAGGATATATTTTACTATACATTACATTACATACAATATTTTTCAGAAGACTAAGACAAACCTAAAAGTCTCTACAATAATCACACACTGTAATCTCACAAATGTTAAAATGTCCCAGTTCCCTGACAGTTTTACTGTATAGTTAAAGGGGTGTAAAATGTTGGAGACCCAAGTTGCAGCCTTTGTAAGTGCATTTTAAAAGAGTTATAAAATGAGAATTGTTTGCCACCTATAATTATTTTTATTGACTCTTTATGTCATGTCATCATAACTTGCAGTTGGAGAAGTATCAACAGGGAGATTTTGGCTATTGCCCCCGGGTCTATTGTGAGAATCAGCCTATGCTTCCTATTGGTGAGTAAAAAGATTAATTAAAAAATTTCATTCTTAAAAATCCATCTTTTAAACAAGTCTTTATTTAGCACAAGACAGGTTAAAACAGCACGAGATGGTTGACACTATTAAAATGTTGTAGTTTATGTAACAAACATTTTGTCTCCCTTGGTGTCACATTGTCGTAAACCTTTGCATTTGATTTTCCATAAAGTACACAAGGGATCAGAGAGAGTTATTTATGAACTTTTTATGAGCTACAGTCTGTCCTTGGCTTTCCATGTAAAATATCTATAAACAGTTCAGCGCTGATGGACTGTTCTCTTGCAGAGTAGACAGATATTTTCCCTGTTAACCTGGGATACTGTCCTGTATTTTGTTCCTTTTTATCAGTCTATTAAGGGCACAGTAGGTTTTCTCTCTGTTTTTTTCCATGAAAAACCTCACAGTTCACTCTAGATCATACCCTTTGTTTCCATACAAATCTAAATTTGGCTTTGATGATAAAATCAATGCAAAGTGAAAATACCAGGAAGGAACTATGAAGCACTTGTGCTGCACCAGCAGTGTTCCTGTGTAAGTCAATGCTTTCTCTATCTAGGGTATAGTAGATTTTATTACGTTCATATCTAAGCCAGTTTTTTCCTTCCTCTGCCCTTCCTCCTCTTCCCCCACAGGTCTGTCAGACATCCCAGGAGAGGCCATGGTGAAGCTGTACTGTCCTAAATGTATGGATGTCTACACACCCAAGTCCTCCAGGCACCACCACACAGATGGAGCCTATTTTGGCACTGGTTTCCCCCACATGCTCTTCATGGTTCATCCTGAGTACAGGCCCAAGAGGCCTGCCAACCAGTTTGTCCCCAGGTTAGTACTGCAGGACAAACCTGAAGGTGTGCTCCTCTAGACCAATACTCTGTTGCACTGTAGTAAGAATATATCTGCACTGGTTGCTGTAATAAGGATGTAGATGTGAATAACTGCCTATTCACAGTGCTGTCAGGATGTTGGATCCCACATTTATCACACCATCAAATGTGATGTGGATGCAATGCTCATATACTTTCTTCTTTCTCCAGGCTGTACGGGTTCAAGATCCACCCCATGGCCTACCAGCTGCAGCTGCAAGCAGCCTCCAGCTTCAAGAGCCCTGTCAAAGCCATCCGCTAGAGCGTCCACGAGAGAGGAGGAGGAGGAAGAGGAGGAGCAGCAGCAGCAAGATTCGTAGAGAGAGAGAAGACAGGAAGAATTATCATCAGAAGGGGAGAGGTCACCTGCATTTTACAAAGCTTTTCAGATGCCCCCTCCCCACCCTGAAGACTGTATTATTTTGGTTTAGATTAGGGCAAATGAAAAAAGTGTAAAGATTTTTGAGTGTGAGCGAGACATAAAAACGCACAGCCATGATCTCAAATCACAAACAAACACACACACATGCACTCATACATAAAAAAAAAGAAAAAGAAATGCATCCACACACTTGGGATTCCATGCACGTACCTTACCAAACTCATCAGTGCCAAAAACAGGAGGTGAAGTAAGAGGAGGCTGAATAATACAGGGGCTCCACGCTGCTTCTGCTGTTCGCTCACATTCAGAGCACACTGATGAGAAAATGATGTGATCGGTGGGTGACACTACAGGGAACCTTCCCCATAGAAAGGGATGTTGGACGGAGAGCTGAACAAAGTGCAATAGCTGGGTTGGTTTTCACCTCTGGCTCTGTGTTTGTTCTGTATTTGGCACAGTTTGGTAAAGGGTGGTGGTAAACCCTCCGTCATTCGAAACTTCCTCTCCCCTATTAGCGTCTCCCCCCTAAATGCATGTACACTCAGGCTGGCATTCGCAGAGACAGTTTGGACGGTGGCGACGGGTGTTTTGTTTTGTTTTTCTGTGCCACTCATTTTTTGTTTCTTACATTTTGCTCACTGGTTTGTCTGCTGTTTTGTGGTGTTGTTGCACAAAGCGTTCTGTTGAATTTGCCTTAAGATTCAGAGAAAACACCCAGATTGTTTTTGTTTTTCAAGAGGCACAAGCAACCTGTTTTTCTTTCTGCTGTTAGAGGAGGTAAAGTAGAAATAGATTAAACTAACAAATTTCTGAATCGCTGAGACAATTGTAAATCAGCCTGTCATTTCTCGAGCTGTCTGTGCGTGTGTCAAACAACTGTCTGTATTGGTAGCGAAGTGAAAATCTAACCTATGCTACATTTTTGCGAGACGTGCGCCCCCCCTGCTGCAGCGGGCTCAGCTGCATTTGTATTGTCACCGCCCTTCCCTCGTAGCTTCATCTCCCTGAAAGACATAGTTTGATATTTTTGGAAATAGGCTTATTTGCTTTGTGGCAGTAGATAAGAAGAATGAGACCACTCGAATACAAACTATCCAAAAAAACGGTTAGCTTAGCATAACAATCAGAAATGGGGGAAACAGCTAACCTGGCTCTGTCTGAAGGCAGCAAAATCTTCCTATCAGCACTTTTTAAAGCCCATTAATTAGCAAGTTTTATCTTGGTTGCTAATTTGTACAAAGTGTAAAAACGACTATTCACTATATAGGGCTCTGTGTCGGATAGCATTTGCTAGCAACCAGTGGTGACTCCAGGAAGTTACTGGTCCCAGCTGAGAAATAGTCAAATTGTTGTTTTTAACCAAGCAAGATACAGCGTGTTCATTGGTGAGTTTGATAGGTGGATTTTATTTCTGTTGGACAGAGCCAGGCTAGCTGTTTCCACCTGGTTCCAGTCTTTTTGCTAAGCTAAGCTAACCGGCTGCTTTAGATGTGAGAGTGGTAATAGTCTTCTCGTCACTCTCTGCGAGCATTTCCCAAAATGTCAATCTATTCCTGTCAAGATCAAGGAGGAGACTCAGAGAAAGAGGAATTTAGACAATCTGAATCCTTCAGCTCACTCCACCACTGCACTGATCCTACTGGTGTCTCTCCACAGCACAGTCTCATTATTTATGTTCAGGTTTAGAGACAGTCAGACCACCAGCCGCTTTTTGTTTTCTTCTCTTTTTTTTGGAAACCGTGGGGCAGATCCTCACTCGCCCCTCCCTTCACTCTCCACTTTTACTTCTGTGTGACTGGAACAGATTGTTTTTGGATTTCACGATACAAGAGAAGTGGTATTTATGTGTCCAGATTTTAACTAATGTTTGTCTGTGTTGTTGTTGTCTTTCTGCTACTGTGGAAGGGTGAGCAGGATTCAGAATTCTCAATAAACTTCTATTTTCTTTTCATACTCTTTTGTCCCTCATTTTCTTTAAGAAAGCAGCTCTGCCCTCCTGCCACATGGTGGCAGTAGAGAGCTGTGAACTTTTGAGAAGCTTTATTTTTCTACTTTTAAACATATGAGGCACGAAAATATAGTGTATATAAAATATATTGTGACACTGAAGCACATGACTGTACCTGCATTCTCAGCATATATGCGTGTTTTTCTGCTTTGTAGATTTCCTGTTGTGACAGAGGGAATGATGGTTGTCTGGCTTCTGGGTGTGGTTGCAGTGGCATTTCACATGACTCTGAATAACAGCATTGGTGGAGAAGCACTCACACGCACAAAAAGTACAGAAAGACAGTGTAACAGCATTGGCGAGATCATAAGATCTCAGTCAGGCTTATGTAATTATTTTTAATTTGGCTTTTGGGTGAATACAGTGCATCTTTAATTTGAAAATATGCAGCCCCCTTTATCCACTTTAAGCCATAGAAACACAGAAAACACCTTGAGACTCAGACAGCAGGGAACACTATGGTATGGCTTCTTTACATATGACTCATGAGAAGTGTTTTTCCCCTCTGCACGGCAGCTGTCTGCTGGCAAAGTGACTGGCAGGGCTGAGTTGTCTTCATGTGGCCGAACCCTGTCAGTTTTTCCAGAGGGAGAAGAGGAGGAGGTTCCTTCATGACTCAGGATAACCTCAAACCACAGCTCGGGACCTGCCCTTCTTCTCCTCAACTTATTTCAGCAGCTCCTCTTAACTTTGTGTGGAGGAATCCCCTTGTTTTTATAGTTGGCGAGCGTCTCCTGACGTCCACCTTTGTAGGAGAGCGGACCGTCTTCCTCTGCTGAAGAATGAAAGGTGTCTCTGTGTTGGGCTGGAGGCAAAACTCCTCTCTGAGGCTGCAGAGTAATAATCGTGCTGCTCAAACTGGAGTCATGTGAAATGTTCAGCCTCTCCTCTGCCACACCCAGGAGCCATGTTGCACCATCGTCCTCTCGCAGATTTCCTTTGGGATGTCTCTCTGCAGCAGTTACAACCATTAAGGAAACACGCCGGCCGCAGAGACTGAGACCACATGCAAACATATGCATTGTTGATAGAAAATATGCCTTTTTTTAAAAAAAGCTTTGCTCTCCACATGTGATGCTTCAGTCTGTGCTGAGATTGGCAGGAATGTTTCAATTTCTGGCCAAGAGTCATCTAACTTGACAAGACAAGTTGAGGCTGATTGACACCAGCCTGTTTGGAGAACTTTGCCTCCTATCTTGTTTTGCTGTCTTACAACATTGAAGCGAAGTAGATTTAATGTGACTTTTTCTGGCACTGATCAACAGAGAAAGACCCTTAAATGTCAGAAGTGAAAACATGAAATACTTGTTTGCAGAAATTTTCACTTCCTTCATGTGAGTATTTAGTAGTTTGGCAGCAGTTAGAGTCTTGGAAATTTGTTCTCAGTCAGCTTTGCACATTTGGATGCTGTAGTTTTTCCCATTTCTCCTCTATTTAAGGCCAGGTTGCCACAAATTCTCACAGGGTTGAGATCTGGACTCATTGACTTGGCTGCTCCAGGACATTAACGTTGCTTTTTTTAAAAGCTGTTCCAATGAAGCTTTTATGTTCTTGCCTTGTTCCATGTGGCAGGTTTTCTCCAGGATTTCCCTGCATTCATTTCCACAGCCTGTTGCTACCACCACGACGCTAATGTTAGAGGTGCAACATCATGATGATGTGCAGGGTTTGGTCAAAAAAACTCCATGTCCTCTGGCAAACTGGAGGCCAGAGGTCATGTGAGTTTGTAGCTCTGCGGGTGGGAATGCCAGTCTGTCAGTCCACCACTTTAATCAAGGCTGAAATATCTCAACAAATATTAAATTTGGGGAAGACATTGATGGTCTCCAGAGGATGAACTATACTGACTTTGGTGATACTACTTCCTCATGAGATGGACATTTATTTGCATTTAGTGAAATATCATGACAACTATTTGATCGATTGCAATGAAATTTGTAGATGTTCATGGTGCCCAGAGGATGAATCCTATTGACTGGTGATCCTCTGACATTTCCTCTAGCGCCACCATGAGGTTGGCATCTGTGGTTTTGATGGAAATATCTTAACAACTGGTGAATAGATTGTCATGATTTTTTGTACACACATTCATGTGTTGTAACAACTTTGGTGACAATCTGATTTTTCGTGTAGGGCCATCATCAGGACACACACATTAGCATTTCAGTCGTTATGCACAGTTTCTTCAATCTCAGTCTCTGAAGCTTGTTCCTCTTTCAGAAGTGTCATTGCCTGTAGGAGGCTGCACACACTCGCCTCCTTCTTGCTTCAGGTAGATTTACAGCCATGCTATCGTCTTCCTTTTCCTAAGAATTGATTTAACTGTCCTCCAAGTAACCTGTAAATGTTCATGTATCCTTCCCCCAACCTGCACTTTTCAATCACATTTTTGTGGAGTTGCCTGGAGTCTGTCTTCATGGCAAAGCTTTTACAGGTGTAGCCTGCTTATACTGCATTCGACTTAAATCCCTTAACTACACACAGGTGACTTAACTAATTATGTGACTACTTAATGCAATTACAAGTCAAAGGGCTGAATAGATCTGACAACATGCATTTTATATTTATAATTAATCAAGATCTAGATCTTTTTGACATTTAAGGCCTTTAAATCTACTTTGATTCCACAACAACAGCAAACATAAAAAAAAAAAACACTGTATGTTAATAAAGGGAACAAAAACAGGGAGTTTAAATGTTTTACTTTCCTGCTTTTGTTCCTCCTCATCTTCTTTCGCACAATTCGGATTTTCCTGTTGACATTGGGATTAGTTGGGCTGTTCTCTCCCACACTCCCTCTTTCCAAGTGACAAGGGTTGAGAAACTCTGAGGATCTGTGGGCAAAACAATAGAGGCATTTCACCGGGCCCAAACAGCCTCCCTCTCAGCAAAGTATTTCAAAACGATGACTCTGAAGATGCCATTTCATAACCGTTCCCCCCTCCAGCACGAACCCGAACCATGCCCCGTTTCAAGTCACATGCAGAGATAATCATTAAAGGACTCACATTCAGAGGACAAACAAGCCCACCACGAGAAAACCTCTGTCATTTTGTGACTGATGTGGACAAACTGTGAAAATCCTCTTAATTGCATTTTCATGACTCCACTTGTCAGTCAATGACTAAATTCTTTTGTCTCCAAAGACGTTTGCAAACGCTCTGAGACAAACATACGCAGAAAAATGCTTGGGGACAAACTCTGGGCGAGACCAGACTTGCTTATGTGAATAATTTCAGTCATCTAAAATTCAGTCCTTGAGTGGAGCCCAGAATGGGAGGAAGGACCCGCAGAAACCTCCCTTCCTCAGTTTGGTTTGATAACGCACGCAAGCGTCTGTTTTAACTTTGACGACTGATTCTTCAGGCAACAAACACTTCACTTTTGTTTTACACTTCAAGCCATTCACACACATTGTTATTTGGAGGACATGCAGTTTTTGCATTGGTGGCAAAATCTGTGTCACTTCCAAAGGCTAAATCATGCTAAACATGCCACTGTTAACTCTTTCTAACTAGAACCAAAGCCACATTTGATATAGTCTTGTTTTTTATATTTGAACTTTGACATTCCTCATGCCTCACCTCGCCGTTTCAAAGCAAACTAGGGGACCTGGTTTCACTGAAAAATAAGCAAAACTACACACAAAAACCTGGCACAGTTACAGATGTAGTGGTGCAGAACTCCTACAGTGCACGACGCTGAGGTTACACATGCACACACATGCATGTCAATGAATTTTTGCTTCTCTTTTACAGCCGAAAGCAGAACAAAAAAATCAGCAATTGTCTCGTAAATGTGCGTGCAACTTAAATATGAAAGCAGTTATATTTCTCTTTTTGTCACCTGACTTTGATATAATGTGTGCACAGCTTTTATTTGGTCCGGTTTCGTTCTGCAGCTACAAATCTTCTTCTTCACATTCACAAATTCAAATTCTGTTCATTGGTTGCATTTGTTGTGTGGGCTGCACATGTATATTTCAAAGTGGGGTTTTTTTGTTCTCCTACAAATTGGATAATCACTTTAATAAGGATGTAGGCTATTAGTCCTCAGATCATCAGGCAGAGTTCATATAAATAACAACTTCAGCCATGTCACACGGGAATAACCCACCAATCAGAGGACGCCACTGATATGCGTACAAATTAAGGTCAACAAGCTCTTCAAGTATAAAAACACATGTGATACTGATTAATAATACACAGTACATTTAGCAATATTATAGAAGGCCCTCTTACAAATCAGCCCCATATTGAACAATGTAGCCTAAAGTCATAGTCACAATGCTTCAAAACCATTCATATATTAACAAGAACACCTTAAATGTACACAGAAAACAGCAAGTAATAAAACCCTGAGGTCGCTCTGCACTGGGGGGGGGTCCTCACTCATGCCGTCAAAACACTTCTCGTCTACTTAAAAGCAAGTCAAGGTAATATGTGCTGCATGAAACTGTTCAGGTGTTGCTCTGTGTTATTTTCTAAATGTGGCCTCATTTACACACAATCTCCTTATTGCTTCCAGAGAACTCACACATACTTGTTTGTCAGGTGGAGTGAAATATTACTCTGAGCATTGAGAGGTTGCACAAGAGCACGCTGTGTGTCATTTATGCATGAGCTTAGATTGCTTACAGTATGCTCATATAGTGGTTGTTTTATAGGATTAGTGAGGTGGTGTTAGTGCTTTAGCTGGTGCAAATTGACAGGACAGAGGAGAGATCCACCATGACGGGGGCAGACGTAATTAATCTGTGAGCTCCTGAATCACAAATGTGGTCTAATCTCTTTTTCTTTGTGCATCAAGTTGTTGCTGCAATTTAGTTTTCTTTTCTTTTCTTTTTTTTTTTTTATATTTCCTTTAAATAACTTGTGCAGAGACTACAAAACTAAACTTATGCTCTATCTGGAATTGTCCCGCCTGAGTAGAAGAAGTGGATAATGACTCATGAACTGACTCATGAATTACACGTTCATTCATGCAGCAAGATAAATCTGACTTTATACAGTGTGATGTGACCTTCTGGGAGTCCCGCCTGCTGCTGTGCACCGACATCATGACCTAGCTTTACCTCATGCTGTATGTTGAAGTCTGTCCATCAGCTCTGCAGGAACTTCTTTTACCTGTTGACTTAGCAGGAGGTTTTAGAGACAACAGTTCATCCTCTATAGGATAATTAACTGTGTGTGTTAGTGTGTTAGCTTCAGACAGACTGTGCAACTGCATGCGGTCTGTAAACCGAATCACTTTGAGCTAAAGGTTAGTTGGGTGACTGTGCGAGGAAGGGCAAACAGTAATTATCTTAATTTAGTCACTTATGTCAATGCAGCTGTCAATGTCTAAAAAAAGAGACACTTCTGATCTTTATTTAGGTCTCAAGTCACAAGTTCTTCGTCCATTCATAAACTCGATATGAATGTTGACTTAGTTTCCAGGTGGTCTCACGTTTAAGACTCATTTTATTTCATTTCACGTTTTGTGTCTTATCTTTTAACATCTTGGGGCATTAATGAAAATAAATGCTCTGACTTTAACATATTATTTCTAGGATTGACATGTTTAGTTGAATCATATATCAAAATATTAAAAAAATCAAACTTTTCATGAGGTAAGAAAACACTGTTTTTTTCATTTTAATGAAATCTGTTTAAAGCTATATTTTGCCATATTCAATCCACCAGTTTATCTGGAAACTTTGAAAGTAACTAAATATGTTAAAACTATGGTTTCACTGGACAGTAATGAGGTTAGTATACAAGACAAGTAAAAATTATGATTTCCTAAAAGATGTGAGATGCAAGAAAACACAGGATCTTTGTAAGGTCACATTCAAGTCCCACAGTAAACACAAAACAATCTCAAGTACAAGTAGTAGTGGCACTACTATGGATTGAGTAGGAAGACATATTCAGATCCTCTACTGTAGAAAAGAGACCTGCATCAACCCCTTAAGTAAAAATACAGAGGTGTGATGTTATGCAAAATGTACCTAAAATATCAAAAGTACTCATTCTGCAGAAAAATGGCAACTAGTTTTTTATAAGTGATCACAAGCCAAAAGGTCTCAGATTTAACCTTTAACAACTTGTATTTAATATGTTTATTATATATTTTGCAGGTAGAATCATGAAAATAATGATTAATGATGTCAAATGGATGTAGAGGAGTTACAATAACAGCCTCTGAGATGTAAGAGAAGTATAAAGTAGCACAGAATTGAAATACTCAATAGAAGTAAAAAATACCTGAAATAAATGTACTTAGTTACTTTCCATCACAGATAAAAATGGCTCATACAACACTATGAATCCATATAGGATTAATATGTGATGACGCATGAGGGGTTAAAGAAAACACCATCACAGTAAAATCACTTATATCCCCCTGTTGATCAGCCCTCACCTCCCTGCTGGCCTCTGATACCCCCTCACCTGTGACTCACACAGGTGGGACAGCGTGAAAGAACAAAAAACTGGGTGGATGTTCAACAAGCCCTCCTCTGATTGGATGACGGTGACGTTTGATGGGAGTGGAAGATTATAAATGCAGCGATGGTGGAAAAAAAAACTTGATCCGAATTATAACGGTCTGACTCCTCAGAGGCAGCTTCTCTCCCGAAAGTCCAGCTTGTAAACTTTTATTTCTGTCCTCCAAGATGAACAGAATTATCCTGCAGCTTTTTGCAATCGGATTCTGCTTTGCAATCGGTAAGACAACTCCAAAACAACCATTCGTTTATTGATTTAAAAAAGTTTGACTTGTCACTAACCTGAGCAACATGATGTATTTAAGACTGAGCCTCATATTTCAGAGAGAGCGTTCAGATTGTTGCGTTGACTAAATCTACGTTTTTTTACATGGAGTTTGGTGCGTGTGTATTGAAGTTGGTTTCTTTGCTCTATTGCTGTGTTCAGAATTACATTAAAATTTTTTTTGCAAGTTTTAAGATGATCAGATTATGTTAAATCACTAGCTTTTGCTTATGCATGGAGCTTTTATATTTTCCATGATCTCATTTTTTTCTCATTGTGAAGTTTTTTTTCCTGACAAAAACCTGTCAAATACTTTTTGTTGGAGTAAACAAATATTTAACTTTGGGTTGGTTTTTTTTTTTTTTTTTTTTTTTTTTTAGGTGTGTGTCTTGTTTTTATGTTTACTGGGTGTGCTCAGTGTTGGAGGGTGCAGAGCTTGGGGCTGTTTGACTGGGTGTGTTCACTCATTATTATACCAGTGGTGTGTTCACATCATTTTAGGGGCCCAGACAAGATGTGGACACTGTTGTCTGACAATTTACCCATTGATGCAACAGTAAAAAGCCTGCATCCAGTTGTTTGGCATAATGTAAAATAAATATAAATGTAGTCATGTGTTTTGGTTACAGTCATATCATGATATACAGTCGTTTCCTGATTTCATCAGATGTGAGTTAGTTTAGCTGATAAGAGTTGGTGAGCTCATTTGACTATTTCAGATGAGATAATGACAACCTCACCTGTTTGGTTCTTGTAGCCAAACACTTTTTTTGTGTCTCTCAGTGTTGGGAAAAATAAACATGAGTCATCCCCAAACCATTTCAGACAGTTTGCTAAACGTAACACAATGATGTTGAAATGATTCAAAGTGATGAAAAACTGTTGGAATAGTTAAAAATAGATCTGACAAATTCAATCAGAGCTATCTATTATTTGATTGACAGAACATTTACTTGGTCATAGATTAATCATTTATTAGTCGTTTTTTGAGCAAAAATGACAAATATTCTCAGATTTCAGCTTGTCAGTTGTGAGGATTTGCTCATTTTCTTCATCATATCTGACAGTAAACAAAATAGTTTGGGACTGTCGGTTGGATTTTAAAAAAAAGGAATTTGAAGACACCGCCCTGGAAAGTGCAAAGAGAATTTGTCCAACACTTTGTAGAAGAAGTGATTAATCGATGAATTGAGGACATAATAGACTCATTAATTAGATGAGATGAGTTTCTGATTCCCACAGATGAAATAGCTGCAGAGTTATGTTGCGCACATCCCAGGCTTTACTCTAATGCTGTTATTACAGGTTGGGGTGAGGCAGCGTGTTTGTGGTGCGAAGATGTTCTTTTTCTGTGTTTTTTTTTTCTTCTCCAGACATTATTAAAAGCCTGAATCATGTCCCAACTTGCCAGCTATTGCATGAGAAATTCCTCACCCTGTAACAGTTGAGGCTTTGCCCAAGTCTCAAGTTCCACCTCTACAGAGGGTCCACGGCCCGGGCGCACCATAAGAGCCGTTTGTTCTTCTTCTATTGTGTTTTGAGGGTATTGTATTCAGAATCCCCTCAGCTCTGTTGTTTCTGTCTCCTGTTTCAAACCACACCCATCCTGGTGGGAACTATATTCCCATTTTGGTTGCTTTTTTTTTTTTTTTTTTTTTTTTTTAATCCTTTCAGGTGACAACTTTGAGCCTACGAATTCTTTACTTAAATAGTTGTTTGCGACACAAGAGTGATTCACAGTCGCAGATAATTACACACTGAGGTTTCTCATCCCTCTGTACCAGTGACCAGGAGGGATGTGTGTGGGTGTGTGTACTCTGGGGAAAAGTGGATGATTTCAGATGGCGGTCTGCTTGGTTTTTGAAGTCAACATGTTACAGGCTACTGAGAGGTTTCCCCAAGCACCAGCTGCCAGAAAAACAGACAAAAATACTCACCTCTGTGCTCCAGATGTCAGAGAAGTTGGGATGAGAAAACTCTAGAGAGACTGTCGACTGAACAAGATAATGAAATAGAGGTGATGTTCATTTGGTGTAAGCTGTGTTTTGATCTTTGAAATTGAGATAATTTAACCTATAATGTAGTTATTGTAATAAAACTTAGAAGCCTCGCAACTAATGTCCATGCGAAAACAAAGGATAATAATGCAGTGAGTGTGTGAGTGCAAAGATATTAATAGAAAAGATATAATAGAATAAAAATGCGAAACTTAGTAAGCAGAACCAAATCTTTAGAGTTCAACGATAATCAAATCACAATTTACACAAAACTAATGTTTGAAATATAATATCCGACGTCCTGCTGAAGTCTTAGGGAGAAAATGATTCTGTCCATCACAAAGATTTTCATAAACTATGTCATCAGTTAAAAGTATTTCTACCTTTCACCTGACACCAGAATTAATGTTTTCTGAAGGTGGAAGGTCTCATCTCTCAGTTCCTCTCCCTCAAACACATGTTCTAAATTATTAATCTGCAAAACTGAATTCAGAAGGGAACAAAAATGATCTCTCTGCCAAACATTTCATCTGGTTACTCCTCCCATCCGTCTGGCACCTTACATCCACATGCAAAGCAAGACTATTTACACAACACAGCGAACGCACCTGGGTGTCTTTATCTTCCCCTTTTGTGAGGTTGTGGTGCGAGGATGATAATTTACTCTACCTAGAGGAAGCTTTGACAGCCGTCTTTGCATATTTAATACTGTTTTTTATCCTAATACTTTCCATAAACTTGTTTGCATGTTCATCTCACGACATGGTGTCTCATTTTAACTTTCCGTGCTCAGAGGCTTTTGGTGTCGAAGCACATGACTCAACGGGTTGAGTTTAATTTTGGCCTTGTGTGATTGTCTGTTTTTCTTCCCAGTTGTTCCCCACAGTGAGCAGAGACACTCAATAACACGCAGCTTTCAAGAACTGAGCTTCTGTCGGTGAATAGATTCTGTTTGTGATGCATGAATATGCTCTTGTTGAGTGAATAGTGAAATGTTGACACCATAAAAAAAGACTTATTTGCAACTAGAAGCAAACTATTTTAAGAGCTTTTGCGACGAGGATGCCCTCAGGTGGAAAACTTGGGTACTGACTCCTCCCAAAGCACTGACAACAGGGAAGAAACCACACCCAAGACGACTCCACCAGCCCCATCAGAGCTGTTGTTCCTCTGCATTCACTTTGATTATTCCTTGGTATTAAACAAGGTTTTAGTTTTTAACCACAGCCACTGATTTTTTCCTCATTTTTTCTCTCCTTCTGTGTTTTGGGCTCCTCAACTTGTTCTTGTATTAGGAACTGAAGGCCTGATGCTCCACAGCCTGCAGTTATAGTGATAGAGCACTAGAGGGCAGTATCCTCTGCATATTGTGGATTATTAGTAAAGAGCCACACCTCAGAGCTCAAACTGGTTCTTTGCTATCAAACTTGAATTAGTTTAAATACACCTACCAGTCCTACAAAGCCAAAACACAGTATAACATATGGTAAAAAGTAGATATATTTAATCCCTGATAAGTAAAACATGAAAACAAAAAGTGCACATTCAGGTTTGTAGTACTACATTTTCCCTGAACATTTTCCAAAAGTAGAGTGAAGTATCTGCATTTTCAGGTACTATGCATTGTCAAATCTTATCCTGAACTCCAAAAATCCCCTTTTCAACTTCAGTTTCTGTCGTTACTGCTCTCAGCAGATTGTAGGACAGAAAATCTGACCTACTTTTACTTCAACTGCATGTGGGTGATGAAAATCTACTTTTGCAGATTGAGATTTTCTAAACAAATATGAAACAAAATAATAATAAAAAAAAATACCCATAATATTAAAGTGCAGTCTACATGTCATAGATAGAGTCCCCTTTGGTGATAGTACTTCTTTACTTAAGTAAAATGTTGAATGCAGGACTTCTACTTTTAAAAAAGTATTTCCACAGTGTTGTATTGCTACTTTTACTCAAGTCAAGCATCTGAGTACTTCTCAACTTTCCGGTTCCTGTGACGGTTGGTGAGAAGCATTTTTCAGGACTTCCGGCCTCCTCGTTCAAAAGCCGCTCTTTCTCAGGTGTGTCTCATGCACCTGTGAAGATGGTAGTTGATGATGGTGCGAGGGAAGTGAGGTGGAATGAGCTTCCAGTCATGAGTGACCTTGAACGTCCTATACTTAAAAACAGTGCACCATCAGTGATGAATATCTCACCTTTACGCAGCTAACGCTGTGATTAACATCTTTGATCTAGAGCCTGATCTTCAAAGGGCATGTCCTGTTATGTAGAGTCTGTTGAAATCGAGGCGGGTGAGGACGCAGCCGATTATCTCGTATGTTGAGACATTTCTGCTGCAGTGAACAAACAGTCTGCTGTGATTGAACATCATTAGCTTTGCTGCTCATGAGTGACCTCACCTCCAGACGGCATCAGACCGTCCACACCTCGGATTCTTTTTTTGTGCTGTAATGCAGACCGCAGTCTTTAGCAACGCGGATATTGTTTGTGTGTGATGTGGTTTTTTTTTTCATGGATTAAATGACTGAATAGGTCAGAGGATCAGGTCGGACTGGGTTTCGGATTCCTCTCAGACAGCAGTAGGGGAAAAAGTCTGTAACAAGCCAATCAGCATTGCAGAGAGATGAAGTGTTGTCAGGTGTGGCAGCATCGAGGTCACGTGACACCTTGATATTCAGTGATTTACCTCACCTGTTATTTTTGTGTGTTGCCATTTTGCTGTGTTGCTCTTCAGTAGGGCTACACAGTGTTGTAACAGCAAATGAGTCAGATATTTTTAGGTGACAGATTTCTGGAGGCTTATTGTGCGGTAAACAGATATTTTGTGTTTCCCAGATGAAGAAATCTGTTTAATCCGTAGCACATTCTAATTGTATGAGTGAGGTCACATATCAGTAGGAGCAATAAAAGAAGACATGAGGATTGTCAAGGCTCTAAATTGTCAGCACTACTTGAACTCAGGTGTAACCGAAACCAGCGTGACAGGGTGTGGGGCTGTCTGCGTACAAAGGTGTGGGTGTGTTTGCTTTATCCCACCACATTGAGATTGAAATCCGGCCGTCCCACAGGATCATGTGACTTTTATTTTGTCACAAGTATACATCTCTGACACATTTTATTTGTTTTTAAGCCTTTTCATTCGAGTGGCTTGTGGTCACTTAAATACATGAGCTACTCAGCTGGAAAAAATGTCGAATAGCTGATGAGTCAGCTCAGCAAACATTTGAACAATATAGCAGCAAATCCTTAGAAAACACATTATTCAATAAATTCAATCAGCCACCTCTCCACATGAAGAGTGACGTTCAAAGATTCCTTCACATATTCCTACTTTTGAATGTTGCTTCAAGAGGCCTGAATAGGTTAAACCAATGGTTCCCAACCTTTTTTTTTGCTTGTGGCCTCACAATACAAACCAATGTAATACCTGCCACGCCTCATCACAGCGTGCACATCTGAGATGAAACTGCTCAGAGTGTTTCATGTGAATTTTTAGATGATGAAGAGATGTTACTTCAGAGAGTGACTAATTGTAACATGAATAAAACTTTGATGCAATTCCTCGTCCGTGAACGTGACTTCGTGAGTCACATCATATTTTCATTGGCACTGATATTATTTAAGAGTGAAGACAACAACTCCCATCCCACGCTGCTTCACAGGGTCATCAATCCATGTCTTCTGTTTTCATTTTTTGGAATGAGACACCCAATGGTGGCAGAAATTACGTACTTGTTCTCACAGTTATTTTGTTGTTCGGCATAAGGAGGCACCAATTCAGATTCACAAAATTCAGCTGTGTGATGCATCAGAATTAACGTCTATGAGTTTGATTGTAGAATAGTATGGACAGTGTCAACATGCTGTATCCAACCTGCTGTCATGCTTCAAAATCTACAACAAGCACAGCAAGTTCAAATGCAACAAAAAATCCAAACAAACTCTTATGTAATAGTTTAAAATGACTAAAAGAATCTTTATCAAACAATGACGAATGAAAGAGAACTTTCAAGACACGTTTTTTTGTGTGTGTGAGGACTTCAGTGTGTACTCGCTGTAACAACTCCAGTCATGGGGCACTGCCTTTGAAACTGGAGCGACTGGTTCCTAACAATGGCTTCACTCTAAGCATCTCCCCTCCGAGCCCTGCGTCACACACACTCTGCAGTTTCAGCCTCACAAGCTGAAACTGCATGTTTTAGAAACTGCATGTTTTAGACGACAATGTGGCCTCAGACGACACTGAATTGTTTGTTTCAAATCTGTAGAGGACAATCAGTTTTTTCCATCTATGCGCAGATGGTGTGACTGCTCTCAGGCATCTTCAGGGTTTTAAAATGACCTTAAGTAGCAGCAACGTCTGTAAAACCGGCAGTGCGACTTAACATTCGTTTTGTTTGTTCAGGCAAATGTTCAAGCCACTTTATAATAATGGATTGTAATGAAGTAGCAGGTAGCTTTACCACAAGAGCCACACATACAGTCTACAGGTGCATCTAAGTTCCTCTGATGTTCCTGAGAGAAATTCGTAGATAGTAATTTTCTTTCACCTCAGCTGACTCGAGGCCGAGGTTTAGACCTTCATGAATGTCTGCTGAGCTCAGGCCTCTCCAGACTGTAACACTGGTAAATTAGCATTTCCAGTATCGGCCATATTATCTCCAGGAATCCTTGAAACCACAGCACCCACAGGGCTGGTTTTTATTTACATTTTGCTCACATGTGTTTTTATGTTCTCTTGCAATCCAAGTATATTCCATGCACTTTTACTTTACTTAAAACATGATAAACATAAAATTTCACCTACATGAAACTGACAGTGTATCTGAATTGCAATTCATTACTCATCTATTGTTATACTCGTTAGCACAGAGTACATGCGACGTACAATAAGCATGTCGCATGGAATTGGGACATGGCGTATATTTTTTTTAATGTAGACTTCCTGGTTGACATTGTAGCCCAAGCTGCAGATATTTTTCAGAATTGATGAATTGACGACTGATTGTTGTAAAATCGATGGAGTTCCCCTTTTTAAAGCTGTGGTTTTTTAATTTTTGCCATTTCTTATTCCTCATTTAATAATTGTGTGATTTTTTTATTCATTGTAATTTATTCCCTCTCACTTTTTTTAATTTCCTGGTGCCACATACTTATCACTACATGCTGCGTGAGTGTGAGCTTACTCTCTGAGCCGGATAGGAAAAGCCCGCGCTGACACACAGAGTTGATGACTACCTTTTAGAGCTGTTATCTGTCAGGCGAGCCTTTGTCAACATACTGAGACTATAAACTGTCTTTAGAGTTCCCTTTGTGCAAACTACTAGTTAGAGTTTGCACAGGGTTTACGCAGAATTTCTCTTAGTCTGGACACTAATCACAGACTGTGGCAGACTAATGGCTCAGACTGTGCTCAGACATCTGTGTAGCTTAAAACCCATAATGTGTCTGATGGTTTTACATGTTTCTGTACATGCAACCTACAGAACCTACAACTTTAATTGGTGGAAGAATTGCTAACTTGGCACTTCTGCTAAATTGAAAGCATTTTCATCACAACCTGAGGCAGAGAAACTTTGGAGGGATCTCTCTTCAAACATTGAATATGTGTCATGTATATAAAGAGTAGAAGTGGCAGTAGTTGAGTTACAATATCAAGTAAAAGTACACAACATGATTATCAGTAAATATTTAGTGTAATATGTTTAAAACAATTTAAAGCAAATCATAAAAATGTCCAGGTACTAACAAAAGGCGGTATGACCTCAACCACTAAACGTCCACAGGTGAAAGGTCAACCATGTAAGACCAAACTGCATCATCTGAGTGGATGATAAACACTGAAACAGTTTTCTGCAAAGGCCATTTCATTTCAACATGAGAAGACGTTTACGTATTTATCAACCTGTGTTTTAACCTTATAGCCTGTTGAAAACCTGTTCACTAATTCTCCTATTCGTCCTCTTTCCTCCTTGATTCCTCGCCCTCTCTCTCCCTCCTCTGTTCCCCTTGGACTCTCTGTCGACACCAGGTCAAGCTCTGCAGTGCTACAATTGCAAAATCGGCTTCTTTGACCTGTGCCTAACTACCAAGACCACGTGTAATGCCGGAGAACATTGCTTCAGCGGTGTCGGCAAAGCAGGTAAGGAGCTCAGAAGTTAAAAATCTCACTGGACCACATTCTCCTATAGGAAGGTTGTCGTCAACGCTGACATTGCATCCCACCGGTCACATTCTCAAAATGCATGCGTAGCTCAGGAACGGTAGCAAAGTAGGACAACGTGGTGTGTGTGAAAGCAGTTTCATGAAAAGATTGATAATCAATTACTTGATTATGCAAATTGTTGATCAACAGAAAATGTTTTAGTCATATAAAGCAATGATTCCCAACCAGTACTTTTACCTCATTGAGTACTTCTGCAGTTGCCAAAAAGCTTTTAAGTAATATGGAGATGGCAACAGAAATGTTTATCCTAATGTAATGAAAAAAATAACACTTCAAATGGTTTAAAGTCATGAATAAATTGCTGAAAGTGTTTGCTATAAATAAAAAGTTGAAATGGCTGAAAGTTATAAAACAAAAAATAAAGTACTGAGCTAAAAATGAACATAACTTGCTAAAAGTAATAAAACAGTTTGTTAAACATTATGATCATCACTTGCCGCTCCAGACACACACTCGCCTTTCTATACTGCCTTTATGTTTATATCAGGTGTTACACTTCACAGATGTGTCTTTTACCGAGATATTTAAAAGTGTTTTTGAAATGATAGCTAACGTCTGTCTTCACTCACAATAGATAAAGGATTTAATCTCGCCTTGTCAGTGTTGGCTCATCCTTTATATCTCAGTCTGACAGCTCAGGTAGTACATACTCATTTATAATACCTGTGGAGTCTTGAAATGGATTTTAAGGTTTGGAGGCTAATGCGTAGTAAATATGTTCAACTGTAGCATGAAAACACTCAGTTCAAAAGGACAGAAGGTTTGGAAACGATTGTTGTTTAAATCCTAAAGGATCAGTGAGGTTCCCACAAATCACACACTAAGCTAAGAGTTTGGGTTTTCTTTAATTCCAAGTTGGTTACCTTTCATTTCTAAGCAGAATAAACGTGAGTTGTTAAATCCGTCATAGTAAACACAAATTCTGCATAACTTTATGTCAATGATAATTTAACTTCATATAGGCAAATTTTGATTTGTGATATCGGGCAATATAGATAAAACTCACTTGACCTGACTTGATCCTTGTCTCCAACAAAAGTCTCATTTACTCCTGTTTGAGCCACATTTGCTATCATCTACAAAGCTACAGATTTTTTAGGAAATTACTGAAGCTTTTTTTTTAGAATGGTAGCTTTTTATTTCAGTGGGAACATGAGATTTGTTGTCAGTAAAGAAAAGACAGATTAACCATTGAGGAGTTAAAATTAAGTAAGTGCCATTTTGTTTTCCTGTCATTAAAAAAGTGCTTATAGGCCTTTTAGTCGGAGTTCAAACCTGGACACCAGTGAAACTTGATCAACAACACCCAACAAAACCATGCAGTGCATACCTCTCAGTCTGCAACTCCAACCAACCATTTCAATCAAACTCACGAACAATAGACACTGATAGTGATTGTGTGTGTTGTCGCTCCACAGCTGGCGTGGTGGATATCAAGATGAAGGGCTGCCTAGCAATGGCTGAGTGCAACCAGACCAAAGAGATGAACTTCCCCTCCAGCTCCTCCAACTCCACCGTCTACTCGATGACCAAGACGTGCTGCAACGCCGACCTGTGTAATGCGGCGCCCGGCCTGCCCGGGACCTCCGGCCTGGGCCTGGCCCTGGCCACCATCACCGCTCTGTTTGTGACCAAGATCCTGGTTTGACTCGAAATACAGTAGACGATGGATGACACAAAGTGCACACACGCTTAAACACACACACACGGGTCTTGTTTACTATCCTCGAGGTGTGTTGCACTTTTTGATTTCACACAAGTGTTTATATCGGTTAAAATTTAATTCCCCCTCCCCCTTTTTTTGTATTTTTAGATTCTTTAGTAACCGCATTTCACTATAAGAGATATTAAAATGTTAGTCGACAGATGATTTGAAGTGTAAAACAAGTGTGTAACACTGACATCGAAGATGATTTAAGAAGTCCGCCACACGAGTGCCACCAATGAACATTCTCCACCTGAATGAGCAGAAGTTCAGGGCCGTGTGTGTCATTAGCTGAATCACATTTTAGGCATGTCACTGTGTGGCTAAATTGTTTTTGTAGGTTAATTAGTGCTATTAAAGCATAAAGGAATAGTCCAACATTTTGGGGAATGCACTTATTTGCTCTTATGTGGCAGGAGTTTGATTATAAGATCGATACCAGTCTGCATCCAGTCTAACCTCCATTTCTGGAGGTTTAGCTCAGCATTAAGTTTGAAAATGGGGAAACCTGACTCTGTCTGAAGACAAAAAAAAAATAAGCACATTCCTCAAAATGTTGAACTACTCCTTTAATTTATTGCCTTTGACCCATCGTATTGTCATTTCATTGTCATAATATTCAAATGCCAATATATAGATTTCAAAGCTTCTATGAACATTTCATTTATTGCCATTTGCTTTGTGTTCACTTTATCAGTGTGTAGCTAACATAATGTAAATTGTCTCTTGGCTTATGTCTGGTACTGTCTGTGAAAATATTTCTTTTTGTTTTGCTGGTTTTTCCTTTATTTTTTTTTTTTTTTGGACATAAATAGCTCCATCATTTCTATGTTTAACCTGTTTTATTTTTGATATTTGTGTCAAATCCACACTGCACATTACTCATAACGTGAGGGGTAAGAGCTTTTGTCTATCTTGCTAGTTATACATATAGCTACGGGGAGAACGTGATGAAATTGTTGTTTGCAGATATTGAAATATGATTGAGATTGCAGCAATTTGAAATTTTTGACAAGGCCGAACTTAAGTTTGAGTTCACACTATTCAACACGAATCATGAAAGGTGAGTCGGACATTCCCGAAACTGACATTTTTGGCATTACTTTCCAAAAAAAAAAAAAAAAAAAAAAAAAAATGTGTAGGCCTGTCTGAATGTTTTTGAAAGTGAAATTGGTGATGTACACAATTTGAAAATCACAATAAATAACCAAACTGGGAATAAAATTACTTCCTTCTGTGTGGTGTTACTGGTGTGATTCCCCTGTCTGAAAGGCTCTCGGCTAGTTGCCATCGTGCAGGATCGACCGGTTCTTCAGGTTTCAGTTCCCAAAGCAGGTTTTCAGGTGATTTCATGATTTGGCACAGAACTGACATTTTTGTGGTTGGAAGGTGAGGAAATTTTAATGTCTACTGTTCAAACTGGAGAAAAGCTGCTTGCAAACAAATCTAAATCATCAGTAAATAGTCCAAGTAAGATGTTTTTATAAACGGACTATCCAATAAATGATTTTCCTGAGTCACGTGTGGTCAACTGGCCTTTGTTATCTGAAGGTTTATTTATGTGATAGTTAGAAGATACTCATGAAAAAACTGTGTTAAGTATGAACCAACATCGTTGATTTTATCGACTGTGATGATTTCCGATGTTCTCTTCAGTCGAGGGATGAAATGCAAACTCTCAGGATTAAGAAGTTTATGAAGAGCTGAAACAAGCAGCCTGTTGATTGGTTCATCGCCGGAAACAAATGATTTCAGTCATTTTTGTGATAAAATGGAAAATATTCTCTGGTTTCAGCTTCTCAAAAGCGGAATATTTCTGGGGTTTGCTCTGTTGACCAATTAAAAGAACCAGTATGAATAGGACACCTTTGGAAATGAAAAGAAATGCTTTTCATTTTTTCTGATGCTTTTTTAATACAAAAACTTTATATTTTATAAATCTATGCTTGTGGTTCAATCTGTGATCAATGACCTCTTATTTAACTTGAAAGACCGGCTCAGGCACAGTTTGTCCCTCTCATGGTATTTATTTATGCCTTCGTCAATGCAACATCAGTCATCCTTGACATTCCTTCGCTCTCAGTGACTCTTCACCCAAAGTAAAGATGAAGACAATAGGCTTGAAAAAAACCCCTGGTGACCCCTCCCATCACCTGTCTCACTGTATAAATCTCCAGCCTCACCAAACAGGCTCCTCAGTTTTTACTACACACAGCATCCGATCACTTGGGTGGAAGGAATTTTTTGTCTTTGAGCCAAAAACCAACAATCAGACCGACGCATCAAGATGGGAAGGATCCTAATTGGAATCATTGTAGCTGTTGCATCTTTCATGCTCGGTAAGATTAAATAACAATCAGGGTTATTTATTACTGGAAAGAAAGTATGTAACAAAAAAAAAATTGACATACTTTCTGGCAGTGGTTGATTAAGATATTTTCAAATTTTATATTAATATAAAGTATTGAGACTTTATTGACAAACAATATCAATACATGCACCATTAAAGTTTCATCTTCTTTAAGAAATTAAAAAGGCAGGGTCAGGTCACCCAAATTATAAAAATATGTATTTTCTTACTACTTTTCATTACGTTTTTTTAGTGTCCAGCTTTTGTGATATTAGACATTGGAAAGTTTGTTTGTGCCTCCAAAAACAAAGAAAAATGTCATGTTATCTGAAACAATACTCGAGATAATCACTGTCAACAGTTTTTTGTAAGAGAAAATTCATCAAGAATCCATGTTGTTTCTAGAAAGACACGTTGCTTTTGATTTTATCGTTGATCAATGCTTTGCGTGCCACAGTTGACATTCCATTCACCTCCACCGAATTGGGATGAGAGCAAAAAAATCTTAGAAACGGATATCTCAAAACCTGAGCACGTGAAACCACAACTTTTCAGCAACTATTACCATGCGAGGAAAGTGAGACAAAATGTTTTCTTTGTGTGATTTTTTTAAGAAAATAATTTTTATTCCCAACCTTCCAAATGAGCTAAGCAACCTACCATTCAGTGAAAGTGCAGCACTGATTAGCATCTTCTTCTACCAGATATTTTCCTCAACAATGAAGATTCAAATCATGCAAAATCATTGAGACCAGCATGATGGTTTTCTGATATGACATTCAGAGTTTTTTTTTGTGTATATAGCCCAGGCGGGGTTTAAAGACAGGGTGTGGTGGGTGGCAGATTCTCCAAGACAATATTAGCTGATCTGGAAAGACAAGCTAAGATTAAATAAGATTAAACTTTGTTTGTCCCAAGCAAAAAATGTTTAACTATAAAACAAAAGATACATCGCTGCCAATATTGTTAGTCCAAATATGTTTAGTATCAAAATAACATGAAGACAAACTTTTAAAAAATGATCACTGATATAAAAGTAAAGTACATTACAGGTAATTAAAGTTTTAGAAAGGTCGACAAATATTTGCACCCAAAGTTAAGATGACTGAGCAAGGTATTGTTTGATTTTTCATTTCAGCTCTAATTTGTTTGTCTTACATTGAGTGAATCAACCTGTTTTAAGCACATTTCCTGGTCTCTTCAACCAAGTGGAAAGTTTCGTTGTTTTTTTTACATTTCTTTTAACCGTTGTGCTTTTTTTCATTTGTGTGTTTCAGTGGATTCCCTGACCTGCAACAAATGCAGCTATGGTCTCTTGAACGTCTGCCTTTCCTCATCTGAGGAAACCTGCTCGACCAATACCAGCGTCTGCTTTACCGGAAAAGCTTGTAAGTCGCCCCCTAAATGGCTAAAAGCTTCAAACATTACATAACGGCACAGGCACAATTCAGTCACTAATACTGTGACACTCCAACGGCCAAACCAGTATGACCACCCCTTTCATCCTCTCACTGATTCAACTGATATAGACTCTTTTACTTAATATGCAACATAAGGAAAGCATATTTTAAAAGTGTATAAACATATAAGTAACTATAAATGGTGGTGCAGTAAAAAGTGTGATACTTTCATGCAGTGGGGGAAAAAGTAATTCACTGATAAAATGGAAACACTCAAATTAAGTACCTCAGAAATATATCAATCAATTTCCACTTTCTAACACAACCATTTCCCCTCAGCTTTCCCATCAGTCTCCAGCTCAGTGGGCTTCAACACTCAGGGCTGCAGGGAGCCCTCTGGCTGCAACATGACCACCAACGGCACTCTGATCGTCTCCTACGAGCTCACTATCGAGTGCTGCTCAACGGACAAGTGCAACCCCGTCCAGGTCAGCGGCGCCCCGTCCGCCAAGATGACCCTCGCCGGCGCCATCGGCGTCGCCGTCCTGGCCTCCGTGTGGGGAAGCATGCTGTAATGTGCAAAATCCCAAACAGCTGCGACGTAGCACAAATTTCTGGACCCTGCACATAAGCATTCTCAACGGGCTCCTCCCCACATCCACAGCTCTTCATTCTAGTATCTCTGTGGGCCCTTTCACTCAGTCCCATTAGTCCTACACCCCTACCTGAAACTCTTTGTACTGTGATGAATTAAGTCAGGTAAATGGACTCTCCATATTAAACAATTTTAACTCTTTGTTTTCCAAACCTCAGGGCAGTGTCAGGGTTCAGTTTTATAATGACAAGCTATATAAAACCCAAAACCAAGGTGTCCACGTCACATCATGGAAGTCGATCAATGGAATGTTTCAGGGAAACATTGAGTTCGTAAATCTTCCAGGCTTTTTTTTTTTTAAATTAAACTTTATTTATCCTTTTAACTACTTTGTGTCTTACTGGACAAAACATTGATGTGAAAATAAAGAAAATCGTTGAAAAACATCTCTTGTCTCTTTCTCTCATTTTATGATTTAATTTTTCGATTCAACCATTGTACAACCAAGGGGATGTACGCTGTGAACGGCTGAAATAGTCCAGACAAATGTTGAAATAATCTGCTATATGGAATTAACTGTTGAATATAGTTCGTTAAAAACAGTTGAAATAGATAAAAGAATGATTGAAATAGTTTGTCAAACATATGAAAAGACAGGTTTCCACATATCCAGGAAGCGTGCTCAGCAGGGGGTAGAAAACATGTTGCCACAGTGTCATGATAGCTTGATCATCTTTCACTATTTTAAAATTTAGAAACTCGCTGGCAATCAGTCAAAAGTAGTAAACAGTGAGAAATGAGCTGTGAGTGTCAGGCGACAGGTTAAGAGCACATTGGCTCTACCCTCCCCCAAAAGTGACATTGACGTTGAAAAAGAACGGCATGTATGAAATTCCTGCTGAACACCAACACACTCACTGTTGATATTCATGGCGTCGGCAAGTATGAAAATTCCTGCTTATTCCTCGCAACATACCAGACACTAGATTTATGTCATGTGTTACATTAGCACAAAAACTCCAAACCAACAATCGCCATCAGTCTTTACCAGCTGTCACCAAGTCCCACGCTGAAACCACGTTTGAGTCCATGTCGAACTTATCGCCAAAGCTCTGGTCGCAGTCTGACAAATGTTTGCACAATTCATTAACAGCCGTGACACACATTAACAGTGCGAGCTTTCTTAAAATGATTCTGGCAAAACTCGCCACCGGATGGTAGAAGAGAAGCCAGGACGTTTCTCTCTATGAGCAGCGCAGCTTAAGGCACAAAAACAACTTTTTCTACCCATTCGTTTTTTTGGTATATTGTTGTTTTCTATCACCCTCATGTGTGTGCATACCGCTGATGAGATTGCTCAGAAACCCCTCAATAAACAGTTGATATATTAAGTTAAAAGCAATAGATTAACACTTGAAACAGTCAGCGAAATGTAATGAATGAAATGTTGGAATAGTCGGCTGAATATAATGGATAGAGGTGTCCACCTTCTGTCACTTGGCCAAAGCGACCTAAACCTTGATGATTCAACTGAATGAAAGATTTACTGCAACAATAACCTATTTTATACGATTTCAGTGTTAAATATCCAGTTAAAATCCATTCAGATAAACACGTTTGGAAGACGTGGTGCCGATGAGCTTGTGAGGTCCGTCGGACAAAAAAGGGGCCGGGAACCATTTTTCTTCTGTTAAGGACTTTGCCGTACTTCATATTACAGGAACGCCTCACCCCTGACAAACTTTCTTATCACTAGCATTGATGTGTATTCTAGATAGACTCCTACATATATAAGGATGTTGACTCATTTTTTCCCTCAAAACTCAATCCCACAGGTTCTGAAACAGTAAGACCTTGATCTGAGAACGTCACGATGAACAAAATCCTGTGGAGCTGTGCAGCATTATTCGCTCTGTTTGTCACAGGTAGGAGGTTTTTACTGTGTTTTGTAGATGGAAGAGAAAGCAGAACCTTAAACAGCAACTCAATAGAAGAATTAATAAGAGAATTTCAAGGTTGTGAAATCAGAAATTATTTCACAGTGTGTGATTGTGTATCGCACTTTGTAAAGTTGTGACAAAAATTTGCACAAAAAGTTCTAACCAACTTTGAACTCTCAGTTTTTTCTACAACTGCAAATCCTTTCTTTGCATTCACAAGCTAGTAAAAGCTTAAATTATTTCTGAACATCATTTCACAAGCTCACAATCCTCGTTCGAGGCCATATGTTGCAGAGACGTGGTGTCTGGTAATGAAAGTGCGTTTGCAGATATGTTGTCAGGGCGACACTGGGCTGTAATTTAGTTAATTAAATGTAAAATGTGTGATGTTAGTTGACGTGTTGTTTGTTAATGTGAGCACAACACAGTGCAGGATGTATAACTTTAAAGCGAGATGTAGGAAAAGCCACATTTATATTTGAGGCACATGGAGAGGCCTGTATTTAAAGGGTCAGTTCACCCAAATGACAAAAAAACCCTCATTTTTATCACATACTTCTTGTGTATCTACAAATAGTTTCATATACTGTTAAATGTTAACACTGTTTTTATGGTTTATATGGAAGTTTCTGCTGTTCACATGTCTCAAAGACCATAAGAATAGGTGTGGTAAAGCTTGCTTTAAAGTCATATCTGGGATTGAATTACATTTTAGATAAGACGTCAGCAGCCAGTGTTCACCTGGACAGCAAACTCTTAATGTGTACTTTCTGATTATAGCAGGTGCTTGTTTGACAAAGGTGGAGCTGAATGGAGTCAGATGCTTGTGGCAACTGATTTAACTCCTTCAGTGTTTGACAAAGGTTTGATACTCTGACATCCAAAAACATTCCTCTTTCCTATGTGCTCGTTGTGTCCTCTCCCACAGGTGAGGCCCTCACCTGTAACACCTGTGACGTGAAAATCCTGGGCACCTGCCTCGGAGATAAAGCTGTAGTCTGCGGCGCAGCTCAGAACAGATGCTACAGCGCGGTGGCCAGTAAGTTGAACGGCTGAATGCCTCCTTGAGCATTTTTGAATAATTACAAAACTCCCAGTAGTTCAAAAATATCTCAACTTTATTGTTAGGCGGCGACCTCTAGTGGCCTTAGAAATTATGACGAGAGCAAAGAAGATAAACAAAGGACTTGAAGTTACTAGGTCACATGACTTAGGCAACCCACACCTTAACCTTTTCCTAAACCTGACCAGGTAGATTTGGTGCATAAACCTAATCAACCTGCATGTTTGCACAACTTAAATCGCTTGTTTAATGTCACTACTGAACAAAAATCATTTCATTTCAATACGGTCTCAGACCTTTGGACCCTCAGCTCCAGGGGCTCCAGAACCATGTGACATTTTTAGATATTTCACATGTCAAAAACAACTTTTTCACAAGTTATAGAATGAACTTACATAATGAATGAATGAATTCACGTCACCAAATGGCTCCCCAACATATAGAAAATCACAAGAAAAGACATAATAGAGTAGCAGTAATAACAATTAAAAGAGAAACAACATGAATGAATGAATAAATAAATGTCATTCCAGTCCAGAAAAATAGTTCATTAAATGGATGAGAGGTCAATTGAGACCTGAACATTGGTTCAGGGTTTCCTTCAGGAACGAGATACAAAATATTTTTCTTTGGCCACATGTGGTTTTTGAACATCTGGCATGTAAAATATTACATTTCACACATGAATAACTTTTGCATAAATATATTGAGTGAGTTCAAATTGAAATTATATGAAACACAAACCAATCAAAATTAACCTCTGACCTCTGTGCCCTCAGTGTTGTCTGCAGCCCTGTTTTATCACTGTGATCAGCTCCAGACTTCAAAGATTCAGTCTCTCATATTTGCCTCCTCCAGGGTTCAGTGCCGACCTGGTGCCGATCTATGCACGAGGCTGCACAGAAGCCTCCGCCTGCACAAACCAGACGGGCTCCATCCTGTCCATCAACTACACCATCACCAGGAACTGCTGCAGCACCGACCTGTGTAACGGAGCCGCCTCCATCCAGCTGCCCGTGACTGCAGCTCTGGGTGTCGCTCTGGTGGCAGTTTGGAGCCAGTGGAGCTAAAGAAGAAGGAAGAGGAAGAAGATGGGTCGCTGCATGTTTTCATATAAAAATGTCATCACTTTTGTGTCCTTTAATTTGTTGAATATGCTTTAAATGACACATGCACATGTTGCTCAGGTTGAGGTTGAGTCAGTCTACATTTACTGTGTGAGCAATTTGTAGCTGTATATATTATATAAACACTGAATATCTATGCTGTTCGACACAATTCTCATGCATTTAACACCTCATAATTGTAATAATATGTCTCAAAACCTTCCCTGATGTAACTGTAACTAACCATATAGGCTGAATCTTTTTGTAAATCACTTTAGATTTATTCAGTGATAAAAGGTGATGAAAACCTAAAACTGATTACTGCAACAGTAAATTTGTGTTTTGTGTGTGAACAAAACCATCTGAATGATTCATATGATGCTGATGTAATTTAATTTCAAATGTTGAACTACTCACCCAGAAGTATAATTTATGTTATATATTTCTATTTTAATTTCTAATCTATAAGTGGACATTTGAATTATTTTACACTCTAATATCAAATACTTTCTCTCTAAGATGAAGATCAAACCTCTCTGATCATATGTCTTCTTTTATACCTTAAAATAAAGGGAACGTTTCCTCATTGCCTCAACAAACAATCCAAATATTTGTTGAGAAGTGGCTCTATTATTTCCTGAAGCTTTTGGTCTCTATTGCCGTCTAAAGGTTTTGAAAATGATGTGGCTTTACAATCAGGACTTCACAGACAAACACACACAAAGACATGAGCATACAAACGCAGGAATGAGAGTGTCATCAGTCATGTCTTTCTCTCTTTGCTGAGCTTTTTAATGGACGTCACTCTTCAAACAAGCCAGTGTTTTGTGCTCTGTGTTAAAGGTCATCAACATTATGTACAATATATTAGTGGCTGACCAATGTCAACATTACTCTCCATTATCTTTTATATTCAGTGACCAATCCAAGAAAAAAAAAAAAAAAAACGATATAAAAGCAGATGCTCAGACCTGAAGGAGGACACTCACCCAAGCTGTTGGATCATTGAACGTCTCTTTGACCAATTCAGCTGCTTTGAGATCTTCTTACTTGTGTTTCTCAGTAAAACAGAGAGCAAGATGAATAAACTCATCTGGGTCTGTGCGGCACTGATGGCAATGTTTGCTACAGGTAAGAGAGGAACATTATCTTACAGAGGTCAAAGGTCATTTGAGCTTTTAATTGCATGATTTCTAGTTACTCATATATTAGGTTTGTTATCCCACAACCTCATTGTGGGACTAAATTTACAAGTCAGATGACATTATGAAATAGTTAATATGACATCACACTTTAAACTTGATAAGCTTGAGACTGCTGTTTATTTCCTGTTTCCCTTCATGTGTCACATGTTTTCAAGCATGACCACGTTTCTCGAACATTTCTCGAAACCTTAACACTGCGTTTATTTTTTTAAGATCCACAAGCATTTTAAGCCGAACTACAATGTTTCCTTTAACTTAACCAAATCGTAAAATGCATTTATTTGCACAGACACAGTCATTTTGTCTGGGCAGCCAGACAATGTGTTGTTCCAGCTTCTTTGCTTTCTGAAATCTCTCCTTCCCTCCTGATCACAGGCGAGTCCCTGACCTGTAAGACCTGCAGATTTGGGATGGCAGGTAAATGCCTGTTCAGCTCCACCAAGACCTGCAAGGACTTTCAGCCCAACTGCTACTGGGGAAAAGTGGGTGAGTAGCATTTCAGCGATCGTCTGCTGTCCTATTTACTTCATCACAGACATATAGAAAAATGATGGGTGTGTGTTTGTGTCCCTAATAACACTGTTACTCAACACTCGTGAGTTTAGAACAATTTTCTAACCACAAACTATTTGGCAATGATAAAGATGAAAAACCTGCCCTGACAATACAGACTGAGATGTGGGAGAACATCAAGCACACCTAGAGATTCATCTCACAGCAATTCAACAATGATTCTCTGCCCTAAATAGACAGACTTATAAAAACTATCACACCAATGTTGTTGCTTGACCATTTACTAAACTAACATATACTTTACATTGCCAAACTAAAAAATGTGTGCAGCCTTTTGCCAAAAAATCAACCTGGAACTTTTGGTGTGTTTATGTGCAGGAAGAAATCTTGAAACAAATCAAACAGATGAGTCATAATCAGCTGATTTTCTATGACTGTGATGCTCATGAATGCAGAACTGTTTTTGTAACAAACACTTTTGTGTTACGTAGCTCCTTAAAAAGCGCTTGCGTGTGGCAGCGAGGGTGACCTTTCAAAACAATCAGTGCTTTAAACTAGACTATTCAAAAGTGTCTTTGACAGCTTGGAAAAAAGCAGCAATCAGATAACTACTAAATTTTCCTTGTGATTAATTACCAAACCTGTGTAAGTTTCTACTTTGGTGTACTGTGATCATGTAGTGGGATATTTCTTTGGTGTAGAGGTCAAACGTGTAATTTTATGTCACTTCTTTAAAAGAACAGTTAGACATATTTAAAAATCAAGCTTAAAAGAAGAAGAGAAGTAGAGAAGCATAATTTTGAAGTGCCTAAACTTGACTAGAGTATTTCCATTTTCTACTGCACTACTACATTTCAGATGGATACTCGGATACCAATTCATATTTTACCAAAAAACACATTCAATATGCTTTTAAAATACAACACATTGTTAAAGATGAAACCAGTGGTTCCCGATACGTTTGGCTTGTGCCCCCTTAAAAGAAAGACAACATCAAATATTTTACAAAGAGGAGAAGATTAGAGAAAAGTCCCTAACAATTTATACAGATTTGTTGCAAAACTAATTTTTTTTAATCTTATCTCATTAATCATCTCACAACCCTTAAGATTTATCATGTGACTGTTTGAAAGGAGGCCGACTCCTCGGTTGGGAACCACTGGACTAAACATCCTAACTGTGTTTAAAGAAAAATAACAGTAAAGTACTACTGACAATCTATTACTAAATATATATTAATATGTCATTCAAAGGCCTTGTTTCTGTAGAACTTGTACTTTTGATACTTCAAGAGCATTTTGCTGATGATATTTTTATACTTTTACTTTTTAAATGCAGGAACATTTCAGTATTAGAATTTTGTATTGTAGTATTGCTACTTATACTTAAGTATGATCTGAATACTGTTTCCAACACTACTAAAATAATCAAGTAGTGTAATATTTAATAAGGTAACATGGAAAGAGTTTTGTCATTCAGTACATTTGATACTTGAAATACATTTTGCTCTTGTTTTCTTTTAGTAAGCTTTTGAATGCAGGACATTCAAGTGTACTTTTACTTGGTTACAGGATCTTAATACTTCTTCCACAAATGACACACTGGGTCAGACACAGAGTGTTTGTGCATACTTTTTATTTCCCATATAAAAAGTTTAACACAGGCTGCTGATCTGACCGTCCTCTTTCAGCCTTCAACAGCAGCAGGATGATCAGCCTGGAGTCTCGAGGCTGCCTGCCCTCTTCTCTCTGTAACCAGACCGAATCAGGAGCCCTCCTCACTGTCGGATACACCATCACCAAGACCTGCTGCAGCACCGACCTCTGCAACGGCGCCACATCCATCCAGCTGTCTGTCACTGCTGCTTTGGGCGCCGCCCTGATGGCCATGTGGAGCACCAGAGGCCTTTAAAACAAACAAAACATTCATGACTGGCTTTTATCTTCTTCTATATTGTGATACTCTCATTGTTTTAGCTTGTTTGCCTGTGGGGTTTTAAGAGAATATGTACACAGAATAAAAGAGTAACGCAACATAATAGCACATCATGCCAGTGCCATGAAATAAAAGAAAAATCTATCTTCATCTACGACAAAGGAAACTTTTAACTGCACAAAACCTTTTATTGCGTGTCTGTCAATCAGGCGAACAAATAATAAAAACGTCTTTGTGCTCAAGCTTAACGAGTGAGTTTTTCTCCAGGCTGTGGAGTTTTCCAGTAACGAGTGGCTACTTCCTCTTCACGCTGCTGGAACACCAAACCTGATGGACCTCATTCTTGCAGGTTGCTTCTTCATTGAGTCTGACCTGAAGTGTTGTCGTTCGAAGCTCACTTGACTAAGACAGGTATTCAGACCTTTGAGTTTATTTCTAAAAAAGGAATCCACCAACCTCGTAATCCTGAGAACAATGAATAACTTCTGCAAAGTCATTGTCCTGTGTGCCTTCGTCGCAGGAGGTAAGTTGCAAATAATGTTGAATGGAGAAAATGTGAGAACCAATAGAGCTAAGCTGAAACAAATGGAGGATTTTGAGGAAGACTACGCCTTTATTCACTTTAATTGTTGTTGTTGTGGAACAGAAATGTCTTTTATGTTGTGTTGTGTTGACCTGACCTCTTTACCGACCAAAGTATGATGTTCATGTCTTTGTTAAGCACCATCTCACACTATAATTAGAGGAGTAAAAAGAAAGGGGGGCGTTCATGACTAAGACTAATGTCATTCAGTCTGACACCAGGTGTCCGGAAAAGCAGTAATTGTCATAGATCTAAAAGGGAATTCCTGATCAAATGAACTATAAAATTATGAGACTATGATAGATCTGATATATATCTTGGTTCCTGAATTTGAATGAGAACTTGTTGAAGAAGGATGTCATGGCTGCAAAGAAAGAAAAATAAAGGTTGTTTATTTATTCATCTGACTACATTACAGGGATGCATTAACTTTCTACAGAGTTTACATCATAGCATTTTGTCATTAAAAGGTGTGATTCTATCTAAAATTATATGAGAGTGTGTGTGCACAGATTAGTTTACAGGCACGATGATATTTTCTGGATCATACAGAAAAAAGAAAGAAAAGTGAAGATGGAGGCCGTCCTCATTGTCCAGATATGCTTCACAAACTGACCTCAACATCCCCACCCAGTGATTCATGCATCCAATTATGAAAAGATCAACAAAGCTCAGATCTGAAAGAACTTAAACTGAGGGAAATACACTTATATCACAAAGACTGGAAACAAGGGGGAAACGGCTAGTCTGTCCAAATCCACCTTCCAGCACATCTAAAGACTCCAGGAAGTCAGGAAGAAGAAGTTATCAACCATGTAACAACATATAAGAGTCATTTTAAACAGTTTTTTTCTAAGCATTAAGCAAAACATTACTTGTAAATGAAAGTACTTATTGAGGTTTTGGTGGAGAAAGCACAGATTTCCTGACTCTGAAATCTTCAAACTATGTTGCTGAGTGAGTTACTGTCAATCTGATAATCACGTTTTTCTTCTCTCTTTCCATTGAACAGCTCAATGTCTGACCTGTCGTCAGTGCCCCATTGGTTTGTTTGGAATTTTGTCTGTTTGGAAGCGACATCACATGTAGTAATGGGACTGAGAGCTGCTTCACTGGAGAAGCACGTAAGGAAACTTCTACAACACTCTGAACACACTGTAAATACATTACAAAGGCTGTTAACTACAACACATTGACATGTATAATAAAATAGAACATAATGAAACTGCAATTACGAAATTGAATAAATAATAAAACTATTACAAAGTTGGGACAAATTCTACTTCAAGAACTCTATATCCTCATTTAAACCCACTTACAAGAAGCAACTTATGATATTTGAGGTTCAAAGGTCATTCGGCAATCTCACATCAAGATCCAGAAAGTAGCTGTTCTGGACCTTTGGACTTTATCACATGGTCTTCATTTGACCAGTTGCTGTGGGACTGTAGATGCACAAATAAATAAGTGTTAAACTATGAAAACAGTGTTTCAGTGGTTAGTGATTACAAATGAGAAAAATATGAGATAGTCGAGCATAAAAACTTGTTCCAGCAAATGTGTTGCAAAAATTAAATTTGTTCTCCCTCATGACAGGACGAAACAGTAGAGACAAAATATCACAAGTAAAAGAACAGTTGTATGAGTCTCAGACAGTACAATGGTCATCACACAACTAAATTAACAAATCAACATTCACAAAACAGTTGCAGTGAATATTTGCTTGGTCACAGATCAGACAAACTAAAGATGTTGATCTGTAGCTCAGCTGAAACCAACTACTAGTGATTTTTTTAAAAAAAAAAAACTGCAAATCATCTCCCTTTTAAATTTAACATTTGTTGACATCATTTCCTGTCTCCAACCCTCCCAGAGTTCAACGCCACGGGGACACTCACCCTGCACATCCGCGGCTGCTTGGACTCAGACCTGTGCGGGAAAACGCTGACCGGCTCCATCCTGGGAGCCGCCTACACCAGCAGCTTCGACTGTTGTACAACCGACCTGTGCAATGGAGCCACGTCTGTGCAGCTGCCTCTGACTGTGGCCCTCTGTGCTGCCGTCCTGTCCTCTCTATGGGGCCTGTGAGAGTTGTAGTTTCACATGATCTACCTCTACAGTTGAATAAGTGGATTATTTTTACTGTCTGCACTGTTGTTTGCTCTTTGAACTAATCAGTAACAATCAGAATGGTTTACTCTTTTCTATGATTTTTGATTATTATGTGTTGAAAAGATTTCATAAATGCATGAAGAATCATTATGGCCTGTTTTTCTACCGTCATTGTAAACTACAGATTCAGGACCATCACTAACATTGAAGTCACTGAGTTCATGTCCTCAATATTTTATTTGATGTTTGTCATTTTATGTAATCTTGAAGGATGTAGTTACATTTTTAGGATGATTCCAGTATTGCCAAAAGATAAACAACTCAATAAAGAATTCACCAACAGAATTTAATTCTCGTCAGTGTGGAGAAGGCTTTGGAAAAGCTTTTAGAGCTTTATGTTGGGAGATAAAACAGTAAAGTTTTATTTTACGGGTCCCTAATTTCGTAATAATTTAGACACTTAGTTCAATGACACTTATTTTAGTTGAGTTTATAGGCACATGCTGGTTCCCAGTGTAAACTTGCAAAAACACAACATTTCAATTTTCAGAGTGAAGGTGCCAGCAGATTTCTACTCGTGACCAGTAGTATTTCTAAACTTGCCATAGCCCTGAACTCATCGATAAAGTCTGGTGAAAAAGATTGGTGGCTGACTTCAGAGTTTATCAAATATCCCTGCTGTTGAATATGATGTGACAGAAAGTAGTAATTCAGCATCTCAAGTGGCAAAATGTCCCTAAGAAAAATTGAATTACATCTCCAAATCAATCTCCTCCCAGATTATTGAATTGATGAAGTAGCTCTGGACCAAATAATTAGTAAAAAAAACAACAACAAACCTTTAGCCAACAATTTGAATTAAGTTTATATAGAAGTGCAGTATGTGTGGGATAATCTGATAATCTGACAGATGAGAGAACTTTCATGCATGGTTGAACCATTTCTTTAAAAACTATTACTAGTGTGCATGAGAATACACAGCAGGTTTGTTTGAAAGAGAGATCTGTGCTCTGACATGTTGTCAACACTTGCCAGCTACAGTTTCCTCCACAGTCGACCTGGTTATCTTATTAACTCAGTGTCACCACCCAACCTGCAGGTCACTTCAGAAGCAGGGAGGCCCTCTAGTGCACAGGGCCAATACAACAACACCACGACCTGATCATCGAGGCTTCTGCACAATTGATATCTCAGTTATCGCAAACCTTCGATTGTCCCTCTCTGACTTTTCAAATTTAAATCACAGGTCAAAAAAACAAAAGACAATAGCCGAGACAAACATATCCTACGTTATGTATATCATTATTTCCTTTATTTGTTGGAGTGGGAAATTTTACATGAATAGTCTTCTCTGTCCAAATATGAGTGTGAAAGTTTGACAGTTTGAAAAAAGAAAAGGCTTAACTAAAGGTCCTCTTACTAACTAACTACTCACTAACTTTTCTCAATTCCTTTTATTTTTAGGCAGTTTCAGGTTTGAAATGTGAAAGTCTCTTCTTGAACTTTGGAATAAACAAAGTAAAATAATTAAGTCCAAATTAAAACTGGACTAAATCCTAGAGCTGAAAAAAGCTGGTAAGTGGAACGTAAGTTAAGATTCTTTTAGTTGTCGTGTTTTTGAATAATCATTTGAATAATCATACAATAGTTGATGAATCCCAACATGAGAGATGTTTTGTTGTCTGTCTCAGTGACAGCTGATCACACTGAAAACAAAACCTCTCATCAGAATTAATTCTTACATTGTCTCTCATGGGTTAAATAGAGTCAACTGTCCTCAAACTGTCCCCTGGAAGTTCCTCCAGGACTCCTGCAGGTCCCTGGATCCCATTTTGGCCTCCATGACAGGGAACAGACTGTATCTGTATTAAATCTTTGAATGTCAGTGTTACAGGCTCATTGGCCTGACAAACACAGCAGGATTTCCCTCAGAACATTTTATTGACTTTCCAGATTTTTGGACCAAAATCAGGACAGTTTTTCATGTCATGTTTATCCCCAGAGACAGGAAAGCTTAATATCCCCCTCTACTGGCTGTTCACTGTACTGCAATACATACTGATATTATTTACTGGTAATAAAAGAACATACATACTATACTAATCAATCTGTTTGAGAGGAGCCATTCTGCATTTTGCTGGTAATACTTTTACTCAAGCAGCACAGCACTTTGAATGCATACTTGCAACAGAGTATTTTTTACACACTTTGAACTGATCAGAGTACTTTGTGCCTGCAGTGCACCTCCTCCTCCTCCTCCTGTTGCTCTTGAACGCCTCTTGATTTGGTTCCACATACGTTCCATGTATTTGTTAGTGACAAAAAATAAAAAATAAAATAATACAATAATAATAAAACGGAGACTGAGAAGAGACACTTTGCAGAACGAGTACTTTTACTTTAAGTGCATTTTGCTGGCAATACTTTTTCTCAAGTAGGTCCTTAAATCCATAACTTTTGCTTTCAACAGAGTATTTTTACACACTTTGAACTGATCAGAGTACTTTGTGCCCGTAGTGCACCTCCTCCTCCTGCTCCTCCTCCTGTTGCTCTTGAACGCCTCTTGATTTGGTTCCACATACAACTTGTATTTGTTTGAGAGGAGACATTCTTTACAATTAATGTACTTTTACTTTAAGTGCACTTTAAATACTTTTACTCATGTAAGACTCTGAATGCAGGACTTTTACTTGCAATAAAGTATTTTTACACACTCCAGTACTTGAAGTGATCTGAGTACTTCTCCCACCTCCTCCTCCTCCTCCTCCTCTCCCTCCCGTCCTGCGGCCCCTGAACGCCTCTCGGCTCTCAGACAGCTCAGCTCCTGCAGCACCAGGAAATGGAGGAGCAGCTCTGATGAGAGAGAGGAGCTGCAGAACTGGGAGGAGAAACGAGCCGCGGGCAACTCTCAGGCTTCAGGGCGACGACTTCCAGCTCTTTGAGGTCGTCTGTGCAAACTCCAGAGCCGCTACAAGTTCAGTATTTTACCACTGAAATCACCCGAGGTTTGTTTGTTTCGGCTCTGAGCTGCTACAATGTCTCATTTGTCTGTTTCATCTCTGCAAGTTTGTAGCGGAAGATGCTCGAGTTTCGTCTCATGTCTCGTTGAAACAAAAAAAAAAAAAGCAACTTTGTGCTTTATTTTATTCTTTATTTCCTCTTTCAGGTTTTGTGTATCAATAGTTGAAGATGAGCGACGCCAATCAGCCCAAAGTTGAACTTTTTGTGAAGGTAAGATTGAATGATGACTTTTTTTTTAAAAGACCATCACACCCTGGAAATGAGGAGGAGACATTATGTGACACTTATCCAACAGTGTGTTATGAATCTCATCATTTCATCATGTAACAGCCTGATAACACATCTCACACACTGCACTTTACAAATCACATCCATGTATTTCTACTATGTTATAATATCCTCTGCTGACTCACTCACTATAATCTCATTAAATGCACATTAAGATAATGGGCAGCCGACTTTAATCTATATTTAGTATGTTGGTCAGGCTGGTTAATCCCATTTTCTTTGAGCCTAAAACTGCCTCTAATAAAACCAATCTGCCTTTCTCTGCCTGCTCATGCTCTCACACCAGTGGCCATAATGATTCCTCTGTATGAACATGTGAACATGTGCACCACCCTCCACTTTTTTTTCTTCTTCATCAGGGGTGAAAGATGCTGTTGTCCTTTCTCTAAATCGTGGTTTGTAAGTCAAGTCACCTCAATAAGACTCGATACCCTGAAATTAGCAGAAGTGTGGTTTCACATCGGCCTGAACAGAAAGTAAGAGGCTGCCTGATTTACTGTAAATGGCTTTGAGTTTACACTCAGTGTTATTCAGGCTACAGATACCTGGATGTAGAAAGACTGAACTTGAAATACGGCTTCATACATTTTACAGCTGTATGATCATGAGAGGCTCCTCTGAAATGCAAAGATGAATTATGTTACTTCAAGTGCTGCAGCTAATTATGATTTTCCTCATGGATTATTTTCTGCATTAATCAATGAATCACCATTTACCAGTGACTTCTTGATTTGTCCCAACTAACAGTCCAGAACCAAAGATGCTCCTTTTTTAAAATGTTGTAAAACAAAGAAAAGCATCACATCTGCATATTTGAGAAGATGCAACCAGAGAAAGTTGCTTGAAACCGATTATTAAAATAGTTTCAGACTAATTTCTTAGAGCCCAATGTGACATCTTCAAATGTCTTGTCCAGATCCTTAAGATATTTAATTTTGCTATCACTTGCTGAAACTAATTAAGCCAATTAATCAATTGGTTGATTGACTGCATTTGGCAATCAAGTGATCACTGAAGTTATTTTTCAACTAAATGCCAAATGTTGTTGTTCCAGCTTCTTTACTTTAAGTGACAGTAAACTGATTGTATGTGTTATTGATTGATTTTATATTTTGTGCTTTGGTTGATCGGACAAAACAAGACATTTAAAGATGACGAGGAATTTGTGATTTTGGAAAGTTTTCCACTGTTTTCTGACATTTTATAAACCAAGCAATGAGTCATTTAATCGATCGCAATACAAAAGTAGCTATTATTCATATTATCCAATCAATACATCCACCCAATTTCTCAACATAAGAAAATCATAAGCAGCTATATGAAAGAAATGAAATAAAATAAAATGGTGTTTCTCTGTGTTTGTGTCGCAGGCCGGGAGCGACGGTCAGAGCATCGGCAACTGTCCATTCTCCCAGCGTCTCTTCATGGTGCTGTGGCTGAAAGGAGTCACTTTTGACGTTACCACAGTGGATATGAAGAGGTGAAAACACAACAGAGGAATGTTTCAATGCTCCCAAATGCACAGTAATTTCCTGTGGTCATTTTCCTTCCCTGTTTCTTCCATCTCTCTCCTGCTGTTTAACCCTCCATCTCTTTTGTCTCTCTGTCTCCATCCTGATCTCCATCCACCCTTTAGGAAGCCGGACATCTTGAAGGACCTGGCTCCGGGTGCCCAGCCTCCCTTCCTGTTGTATGGCAGCGAGGTGAAAACCGACACCAACAAGATCGAGGAGTTCCTGGAGGAAAATCTCTGCCCTCCAAAGTAATGCTGGTGTTTTTTTTAGAGCTGATCGATTCATTTAGTCGTTTTTCAAGCCAAAATAACATTTCCTCCTTTCAGCTTCTCAGTCGTGAGCAATTGCTGCTTTACTTTATCTGTGGACTTTGTCACAATTAAAAGATTAACTGAGAAAGTAATTTGTAAAATGGATGATGAAAATAATCACTAGTTGCATCCCTAGTTGTTTTGTTTGACTTGCAGTTTTTGCATCATCCTGTTTGAATCATCATGGTCTAAACTCATTACATGCACATTTCATTCATGAATTTTTGTTTGCTAATGTTGCAGTTTGTATGTGAGTCATCATCGACCTCTCTGTTTGTTTAGGTATCCTCGCCTGGCTGCTCGTAACCCAGAGTCCAACACGGCGGGAATGGATGTTTTCTCCAAATTCTCCGCTTACGTCAAGAACTCAAACCCTCAGGCCAATGAAAGTAAGTGTCAGTGTATCAACAACAGAATACGACAATTTTACGTAACAGCTCCGTCTGTGTTTCTCTGACGGACACAAAACCAGCAGGGAGCGTCCGTGTTAATAACATGGCCTGAGCTTTTCTGCCTCAGTGCAAACAGGTCGCCTGCTGCTCTCTGTGTCGGGTGATCTCCCTGGAAATGTCACTGTCTTTTAATCTGCTCTTTATGTTCTTTAAAGCAAATTGCACTATTTTGAAATCAAGGTTAGATTTGCATTTCCTTTTTGGAACAACAAACCGTCCCTTTGTCTTAAATGACACGCTGTATTTGAGTATTTCTGTGTGTGCACGTGTGCTCAGATCTAGAGAAAGGTCTGCTGAAGGCGCTGAAGAAGCTGGATGACTACCTCGGCTCCCCGCTTCCTGACGAGATCGACGAGAATAGCGCTGATGAGGTCACTTCCTCGTCCCGCCCCTTCCTGGACGGCCAGGAGCTTACTCTGGCTGACTGCAACTTGCTGCCTAAGCTCCACATCGTGAAGGTAATCTTCTGCTTTAAGCTGTGCAGCATGGGGGCCTGGGGTGACTGGATTACAAGGATGAGTTCATGATTTTGGTCTGAAACTGAAGGCTTGTGTCCAGCCTGGTTTGTTGCTTGTATCTCTCAAACTTTTTTTTTTTTTTTTTCCAGGTGGTGTGTTTAAAGTACAGAAACTTCAGCATCCCTCAGTCTCTGACTAACCTCTGGAGGTACCTGAACGCGGCGTACGCCAGGGAGGAGTTTGCCTCCACCTGCCCCATCGACGACGAGATCCACATCGCCTACTACTCTGTAGCTAAAGCTCTCAAGTAGGAGGACAACAGGATGCACGAGTCACGAATGCGCCAGCAGAACAACACACAAAAGCACAAACACACATTTACTCATGTTCACTCTGCGAGCAACATGGTCAATTCAGGAGGCTTTCAACGCATCTGTATTTTTTGCAGCTTTAAAAGTTGATGTCTTTGTTTATAATGCTAGATTCAAATGAGTGAATATAGCTTGTTTGTTGTCAAATTGTATTCTTCGGTTTGCTTTAGTGAGGTTTATTCATGCATTCATCCTAAAAGGAACTTGTTTGCCACGTGGATCAGTTCACATCAGAATGAAAACAAGGAAGCGCAGGAGGCAGGAAAAACAAACATGCACAAAAAAAAAAAGTCAGCTGTGGCTAAATTTACTTTGCAAACAAGCTTGTTGAGCATTCATCTCTGCAGGAAACTAGTGAACTCTTGTTGATCATGTTGCTTGCAGGCTTACACACACACACACACACACACTCACACTGTACATACATGCGCACACTTACACATTCTCACTTTTAAAACTACAGCCTTGCTTGTGTACAGTTTCACCATCAGTAGAGACACACTGTGAAGTCGGAAACGCTCCCTTGTTGAAGTTTGCTATTCTTGATTGAACAGACACGAAGCTGCCTACCAGATCAACTTTCACTCGTACCATGCAGGCCTCACACAAGCTGATTCAACGCTCGTTTTCAGTCTTGGTATTAAGGAAATGACAAGCATGCATACCGGCACCAGATCACCTGCCAAAGTGTCTTCTGTGGTTTGTCTATAATCACAGATGCTTCACGTTGACTTTATTATTTTGTTACAGAGGGAACAAAGCCTTTAAAAGTTAAGGATCACAAGCCAACTTCTATATTAAATGTAATGGTTTCTTATTCTTCATAGTGCACCTCAGAGAGGAAGGGGGTGCTTTTCCTCAGCCTGCACACCGGCTCTCGTTTTAAGGGGGGGGTGGGCAGGGCTGCAAAAAGTTACAGAGACAGGAAACTATTTCAATAGACTCGGGCTTCCCCTTTCTGTGCTCCCACAGCAGGCGTGAAGGATTATTCAAGATTACCGAGCTTGTTTGTGATCCGCTGTCAGGGCCCCTTGCCAATGATTTATTTTTGTTCTGCCTGTCATGTATGAAGGATCCTTTCGAGTGTCATATAAAAGAGCGAGATCAGGTTGCGATTGTATTAAAGTTGTTGCGGGTGGTGAAGAAGTAAAGGCTGGTGTTAACTGCTGCACTCCAGTAGCTCGGGGCTGAAGGCCTGTTCTGTCACATGGGTAAAAAAAAAATAAAGAAGCAGGAAGTTAAGATATAAACATGCACAGTGTTCAAAATGAAAAATAGCACACGCAGCTTTAGATCGTACGCCCGTTATTAATTAAAGGATTAGTCAATGTTCTTATTGTCAACAAGGAAAAACCAACAGCACATTACTTCATCGCTCACTCCGCCCATTCAGTCCTACTAGAAATTTCACCTAGTAGTTTTTAGGAAACTTCATTCAAACAGGAGTCAGTTTACAGCAGCTGGATGTTGTATTTGACTGCGATTCAAACTGCGCCACCGTGAGGTCGACATTTGTAGTTTTGAGTTTTCCACAATTGTTGGATTTATTGCCATGAAATTTCTGACGTTTGCGCCTCCCTGAGGATGAACTGTAGTAACCTTAGTGATCCCTTAAGTTTTCATCAAGCGGCATCATCAGGCCACAGTTTAAATTTGTCCAACTTTATGACAAGATACTAAAGTAAATATACATTCCCATCAGCCCTAGCTATACTTTGTGTTTAGTGCTAATTAATGTTATGCTGACACACTAAACTAAGGTGGTGGACATCAGCAAGGTTGTTTTTGGATGATGGATGAACGATGCAGGATCAAGTTCCTCTGTATCTGGTTACATGGACGATTGTTGGTTTTGGTCTTTTCGTGGGATTTGTTGACAATTGGAGACATTTTTACTATCACTTATTCTTAAATTAAAAACCTTATATACTTAGTGATTGCAGGCTGTCACTTAACTGCATGTGTTGCTAGTAGGATTAATCCACTCTAGGACGTTTTTGTGAGAAATTCTCGTGACTTGAAATTGAACCGCTGGGAAGAACTGGAACCATTAATAATAAGACGCCTTGACGGACAAGTACCAGCTTGTGTAGAGGATTTTATTGACTTCACGGCACCATGCAAATTAACATTTATAGAGGCCGTGAGCTCGAGATGGCCTCGTTATGTGTGATCAAGATGAACGAAAATGAAACCTAAGTGCAATTTTAAAGCGATCGAAAAGACAATCTCGTGCACAGACTTTGATTATATTAGATGTCCAATGTGAGCACAGTCATTTTTCTACATGGATTTTAATCACACGAGTTAAATCCTTCCTTAATGAACTAATATTTTACTTGACTGAATTGTTAATCTATTTTCTAAAACGGACCAACGTTTAAAGGGATCATGTCTGAGTAATTCAGTGCTGATGTATTTTAGTATTTCTTCTCCAAGTGTGGAAGAGTTTTTCACTTCTTACTGTAGGATTTCATACAATTTCAGGGACCTTTTAACTTGATATATTCAATAAGTAGCGGCTTGTTTTTCACTTAACTGTCTTTATTTTTTCATGTACATGTATTTGTTATGAGACCCATATTGTGCTTTATTGTCTTACCCATTTGCATTTCCCTACAGATATTTTAGCCTTGTCTTTTTTCTTGCTGTTTGCCATGTAGTCAAAAGCAGTTGCACTTAAAAAGTCCACAGGATCAAAACAGTGATGTGGACACTAAAGCAGTAGATGTAAAACCACAATGAAGACAATCAAACTAATAGCACAGCTGAAATGTATTTTGTACTTTGAAGCTCTTACAAAGACACGTGTATTAATATCCCAATAAAAATATATTGATAATAAATCAATCAGTGACAGACGTGTTTTTACTTAACTATTATCAGGATTAACAACATGGAGAAGGTCAAGAAGAAACATTTCTAGTCTGTACAAGCAAAATGCTCAAAGCTTAAACAGCAGTAACTAAACACTTACATATACAGTAAATTAAAAAATAATACTTGTACATATATAGCAAATACACAAAGTAGAGCGTAAATATGAAGCATAATACTGTGAAGGCATCTCTTCAAGTTTTATTAGCATCATTATCGGGTCATTGTTGGAATTTCAAAGCAGTGATAATGACAAAACAGTCTCACCTCAGGATACATTTAGTAGCTGTTCTGGAGCAAATGTTCAAATTTCATATAATTTCATATTACAAAATATTTTAACAACTTCTCATCCATGTTGGTGTAAAGGCTCATTCTTTACTTCAGAAACAGCAGCTGACAAAACAATCTCCCTGCAAGGTCCATTAAGTCCATTTTTAACTTTATTATTATTATTCAGTCTGTTTTTCTTCCGACATTAAGCATTCTCTGTTTTCATCTTTATTTTTATCATATTTTTTACTGTTATTATCAAGTGGGTTTTATTTTCCATCTTTTTTCCATCAATTTTCAGTTTTATGTCTTTTTTATGTGAAGCACTTTGAGCTGCATTTCTAAGGTGCTATAGAAATAAAGTTTCTTATTATGATTGCAATAATGATATTGATAATAATAATGAGCTCCAGAACCTTGAGGGAGATTCTTCTGTCAACTGCTGTTTCCAGACAATCAGTCATTAAAGTGCTCAGAACATTTTATAATTTGATCACCTACAACTTCCTTGATTGCTGAGTGAATTCTTTTCTCCTGATGAAGATCACGTGATATGACTGAAAGCTCCAGAACAACCACTAAGTAGACCTTGAGGTAAGATATGTTTTGGTGTCAGTCTGTTATTTTTGCTGACTATATTTGGTCACTTGTGATATTGGCACTTATGTAATCTTTTTGTTGAACTGAAATATTTTGTATTACTTTTCAGAATCAGCTTTATTGTCAAGTTGGTTTTCACATACAAGGAATTTGACTTGGTGCTTTGGTGCATAGCTATAAAGAGGTATATAGAGAAAAGCATAAACAGAAAATTGACAATAAAATATGAAAGCCATTATATAGAAATATGTACAAGATGTTATATAAATGAAGGGACTGCACAGTTTGTGCAGGCATGTGCAAAGTATCTAGGGAAAGATCACAGTATGCAGTATAGGAATATTATATGAGTCTTATTGGTTTATTTTTGGCCTTTTTAAGAAGATAAATGGACACTATGAACTCATATCATCCCTGATAATTCTTTATCAGAAACAGGAACTTACAAGTGCTCATGTGTCTGTGAGCGTACATCTTTTCCAGGTCGCTCCTTGACACTCGCTGACCCCGTCGTCACCCCGGACGCTCAGGCCAGCAGGAGGCCGAGCGCCGGCAGCAGGCAGAGGACGACTCCTCCCCAGCTGAGGGCAGCAACGGACACGGCCCCGTTACACAGGTCGGTATCGCAGCACACGTTGGTGTAGTTGAAGAAGAGGCCTGAAGCGTATTTCTGTCCACTCACGCCACACTGGGAGGGGATGGCACAGCTCTTCTCGTACATTGTCACTTGTAGTGAGCCTGAAAGAGCAGGGAAAGGAGAGGAGGGTGTTTTAAATTAAACGCTGGGCAAACAAATACGGAGGCAAAGAAAGGCCATAATTTGAATTGTTGCTTTATTTGATAGTGATAGATTGATACATGGTGTGCATTTGATTGATTATCTGATTATGTGATGATCAAGTTTTAATTTTTTTGTCTTTCATCATATTTGTGTCTGAATATCAATAACCCACTTTAAGTACATAGATTTTTTTTTTTACTCGATTTGAATTTTTAGATCAAACATAATAATTAAATTGAGCTTTGGAATATATTTATTTGACTATAAATACGTTACACAACTCAAGAGGGGGAACTAAAGAGCAACGTAAAAAGCAGATGGATAGTTTTCAAAGTGCTATAAGATATTTACAGTGTTTTTAAATCAAATCCTTATGGCCTTTATTTGCTTCCACACAAAACCCATTAACTCAGCTCCACTTAATGAAGTTTAGTGTAATATTAGTGAGTCCTCCTGCTTAATTCCTTTCACCTTATTTTTATGACATCAATATATATGAAATTATTCAACATATTGTTTGATTAAAAAAAAAAAATAATTTTGCACTCAAGTCTCAGTTTGATGAACACTGATGCTGATGGCAGAATAACCTCATAAGAATGTGAATGTTTATCTCAGTTATTTACCAGATTTTACACCTTAAAGGTCGAGAGGCATTAAATGCTTTCTGAGTCACGTTATTGAAAGTGTTATGTCAATGTCACCACTTATCTTTACTGGTCTCCCCAAATTAAAAACTGTCTGAGCATTTACGGGTTAAGGTGCGTGTAAAATATGGGCTTTATCCTCTGATGAGACCCAGTGATCGTTTCGCCCCACCCTCCGAGCTATTTATAGACATAATTTGATGGCATCACAGGCATTAGTGAGCTGACAACCAGCCTGATGGGAAATGGTGCTGCAGATCTGATCTCAGTCAATCTGTTGTCTCATTTTGTTTCTACACTTTGGACGACCGCAGGTCTGAGAGAACGCCTGAAAACCAGTCACTATTTTTACTTTAGCATATGTACTTTAGCAGAAACACACACAGACAGATCAGTGCAGTCTGTCAATATTTGGACAATAATATGTTTGCACATCAATCTTTGTTCTAGCTTTGACAGTTTTCCTCAGAAGAGTTCACCAGATAACGTCCTCTCAGAGACGACCAGGTGCACAGGTTTTAAAATAAAACCATTACTATGAGATTTAAATGCGACAGCTGAAGAGCATTTGGCCTGTATTGGTTGAGCAGTGCAGGATTGTAACTACAAAAAAACACCAATGTTTCTACAAAGTTCTTCTTAAACTAAAGATGAAAGTCAGCACTTTCCCTCAATAGCTCATTTTTTCTTCTTTTAATGCAGTGAACACAGGCTGAACTGAACTGTACATTTCTCAAATCTGCACCCAGACAATGTTCTGTACAATGAGGCTTTGTCTGCCAATTTGTCGCCATCGTGCCCTAGATTCTCAGAAAATAATCTCATCTACGGACACACAAATATACTCTCTCTCTCTCTCACACACACACACACACAGATCTGGATCTCACCCCGTCTTCCCATCGCTGTACTGGACAGGCAGCGTTGTCCAGTGGGACACTCCTGAGGAAACTTGAGGCAGTCCAGAGGAGAGATGGCAGGAAATACACAGGTGTAGCAGCGCAAACAGGCTGAGGGAAACAGCAGGACAAATATTAAGAAACTGTGACATGTATAGTTTATATGTGCATTTCTGAGTCACTGTTGCAGTAAACTGTCTTGTTGAAAACCACAATTGTGACCTTTGATATGAGAGAAGGTTCAGACTGTCGAGTCATACACATTAGAAGATCTTTGGGCGTCTCAGTTCGTTTAGATGTGGCTGGTTCTGACCCTCTTTGTTTTCTTATATCCAGCCCATTGGTTTTTGTCAAGCAAAAAAACGATCTAGCCTCTGTTGTGTAGAGTTTTGCTTTCTGGCGCCAGTATTTTAATAACTACAGTCAAAAAAATAAGACAACAGAGGTTTCTTTATTCATCGGAAAATGAACTGGATCGAATCTGCATTTTTTTCAGACCAACACTTACATTAATCCTGACAATGACGTACTGACTGATATTCATCTTTTGCACATGAACACAACATAATCAAACATTTGTGATAATCCTTAAATTTGGGGCGTGAAAGAGCTGTGATGTACCAGACGTTTTTCAGTAATTACAGTTAATTAAAGTTAAAAGCTCATCAGGGATAATTCTATAATAGAGACACAGTTTCTATATATGGTGAAACCAATTTATCGTTGACAAGATAATTTTGTTCAGCTGGATGATTTATCAGGCTAAAACCGTGAGATAGTGAGACATTCTGCAAAATGTGGGATAATCGTCGACTAATCCTCAACTCATTCCAGTTTTAAAGACACTTCAGTGGGAATGAATCCTTATAAATTATTTAAAAATGAAGAAGAACACCCAGTATCCACACAGTGTTATTAGACCAAATGCTTTACAACGTCAGAGAAAACATTTTTCTCAATCGTTTTCTGGAAACTTGATTGAACCAAATAATTTTTTTTTTAATTCATCTTTTGTGCACAAGACAAGTTTATCTAAATCTTTGAACATTGCTTTATTACCTTAAGTGAGCAGAAATTAGACAGTTTTTGTAGCATGTCACTATAACATTTTACTCTAAAAGTTTAAATATCATCTCATAATAATTTCACTCGTGAGGTTTAAACTTTCTTCGCATGAGTCCTACATACCTGCCAAAGGTAGACAACACAGGAGTACGATCAGAAGTTGTGAACGAGACATGATGCTTCCAGGAAGAAGTCCTCAAATTGTTTTAACGATTCAAGCACGTCCAAAAATCCCCTCTCAGATGTTGCTGATCTCTCATCGAACTAACTGCTGCTGCTGATCTGACACGTCCCCCAACTCATACCTAAATTAAATTTCTTCTGAAGTCCAAGCCCACACCGTCACGGCTCACTTTTTCTTCCGTTTCACTTCCACTGTGTTTTATATTAAGCTGATGAAGTCGAACCTGTGCCACAAATGTCCTGCAGCTTGCGTTGTCTGAGGTCACCTGTGAGTTTTTCCTCTTTCTATCACTCTTGTTCTTGTCTCCTATTATTTGTCGAAGGCCCGATTTGACTCCCCACGTTACTCCGGCAGTGAGTGTCTCCACCCTAAAACTCATAATGTAATTTGGAGAGGTAATTCTGATCGGCTGACGTGGTTAAAAACAGCGTGTGAATGAGATTTTTGTTTTGTATGAAGTGACGCTTCACAACAGCAGCATCTTTAATCAGTGATTAATTTATTAAAAGGGCACTTTTAGATGAAGTGAGCGGCAAAGAAGAGAGGAAAGGAAGTGTGACAGGCCTGAATTAGATGACTTCACCATCAAGGAGGCGAAGCAAAAGGATCATTGGTTGATGAGGAGGAAATTTCTACTCATGACCTCTGTATTTCTGCAATTATGACTCCAGTCTTGCTCTCAGCAGTTTGATATTGCCCTTTATTCGAGTCAAAACAAGACACGAGACAGAAACAAGACATGATGCGTTTATGTCCTGTGTCTGTGTGTGAGGCAGCATCTGGAAAGGTGCTAAGAAATCAGAAAAGACAGGCGGCAATAAAGTCAGCAGAGTGGAGGAAGAGTCAGCATCTAAGATGGGGAGAGAAACACAGAGAGGGAGAAAGTCAGCATGTCAGGGACAGATAGTCAGTGAGTTGGAGAACGAGCCAGTTTAACTGAATTATCCTTCAGGGCGTAATAGGAGACGTGAGGGCAGCATGCAGGATGATCTGCTGACAGCAGTCTTGTGATGGTGTGAGCCAAGTGAGCTCAGACTGAATAAGCTGTTTACCAGTTGATTAATTGCACAGCACACGGCCAAAAGCCTGAAAGACCCTTAAAACTCCTGCTGGGATTAAACAAACAGTATTTACAAATCATTTCTTTAATTTCTCTCGTTTATTTGCAGTACGGGTTTGCGTCGTAATCAGGATGATTCGTTGCGTGCCAGAATGATCAGTGGGCCATGACCAATCCTAAATATCAAGAAGCATTTATGACTCGTCACAGTTTTTGATTTGAGTGCGTTTGTCGTTAAAGCAGTAGATATTTGAATAGTGTGCGTTAAAGTTGTTTGGATATCACACACTTTTCTGATTTGCACATCCACCCTTTTATTCTCAGATGTGCTGTTGACTCAGATTTTGTGGATTCATTTTCTCAAATACTATCCTGCAAAATGATACCTGAGATAAAAGTATTTCATCTCCATATTTCCGGTTTACATGAGGCAGGAAAAGGAAAAAACAGCTAAGAGGGTCACAACTGCAGGTTATGGGTGATTCAATATCATTCACACAAACTTCACACACAGTTGTTAGGTATTGCCAGCTGTAATCTAATAGGCGTGTGCTGAGGACAAAGGGATTACAATATATTAGATGTAGGGGGGGCTGGACGCAGACCGTGCTGGTGCGGAGAACCTGCTGATGCCGTATTTGACGGGGATGTTTTGTGTGCTGCTGAAGGATCTCAGTGGACAGATGGTGTTCTTTAATCCTGTCTGTGGCCTCTCCCTCCCATCCTCCATCCCTCCACATCTCCCTCTACTATTACATCCACCTCACATTTCATGTCTCTTACAGAAATATTTTGCCTTTGCCTCCGAGTTGCCTCCGTGTCTCTGACTCTCTGTTGCTGATGATAGGGAATATTGTGCTGCTTTCCAAAAGTCCAAAAGTAGCCAAACATGTGTATACAAGGCCGTCTGTTATCACACATGTTTATGCATTTTTGCATCGCTGCTGTGTCAACAACAAGCTTGATTAGCAAGTAATTGTAAACACAGTTCACAAGGCTGCTGTTTGAAAAGATACAGTTTTATCTTTAGAGTCTGATGAGGCGACTTGTTTATGCAGCAACAGTCTCCAACATCGTTTGACCCACATTTCAGGAAAAGCCAGATTATTTTTTTTGGTCATGTCACACAAACAAAAACAGACGACGGCTCAGTAATATAACATATAGACTTTAATCCATGACTTTGAGAAGAGAGAAGAGACAAGCGAAGGCGACCAGCTTGAAACTCGGCCTGATGAAACACATCAGCTGTGAACCCGACGAAGTTAATGCAGCCATTTATTAAGAGAGGTGAGAAAATATTGACTTGTTTGATTCACAGCAGACGGTTCAGGTTTATGTTTAAAGGACACACACAAGCATGGAGGCAGAGCTGCTGATACAGGATCTGACCTTTCACTAACAACTCATCAGGATTAAGGGGAGAATATTGACAAGTCCTTAATCCTAGAAAAAAAATAATATGTAAGTGAACTTAAACTACTCTTTATGACTCTAAATGACCTGCATATTTGATTTGAAGTCATCAGACTAAGATCCCAAATTAGCTACAAAGTCAAGGTATAATTTGGATTAACTTTATATTGAAGTATAATTCTGATCAATACTGTTTCTAATTACCTTAAGGAGGATGGTATTTCAGTTATATTTGTTAATGAATTTGGATGTGCTTCAACAGAAAATGTGATTTTGTAAAGGCAGTTATCGATTATTAGAAGGTGCAGCTGCATTGATCATTGTTGATTATTGGAGCTGCACTGATTATGATTGAGAGGCAATACAAGAGTGATTCAAATCAAGGCTGATTGGATCCGGACGGGACATGTGGGGGATGGTGGGTTGAAATGGTGGGAGAGCTTCTGTCAAGTTCACTGTAAACACATGAAGAAGACCGGAAGTGTGATTTTAAAAAGTAGAAATAAATGGATCCCCAATTTTAAATTCTTTGTTTATAGCTTGACCAGCAATGTGTTTGAGGTTTATGGAAAAAGTTATTCAATTTAATAAAGTGAGATGTGTAAACAATATGGAGGATTAGATGGCACGAGCGTTTAGAAGCCGTCTTATTTTGAAATACAACCGGAAGCGCCCTTATTCACAATCTCTATCTTGACTCATAGTTGAGCGAAACAGAAGGAAAAAGGGAGCGAGTGAATAACGGGAGCTGGAAATTAAAGAAAACGCGGACAAACGTGGAGGCAGCAACACTGAAGAAAGGTAAGAAGACATAAGTGCGCATGTGTGTTTGTTATTTGTGCAACTTGTTGTGGTGTTGGTGATGTTTAGAAACATGATGAGAAGTATGTGAGGAGCAGCATTGAAGTGCAGGGCGGCGCAGTCCTGCAGACAAACACTTGGTTTGTGTCTCAGGTTTTGTCCATTAAAACATCTTGTTATATTATCAAACTCACTGAATGCAACAAAAAAATATATATATTGACAAATAAATCAGGGTAAATACTTTTGTTCCTCAAGGCATCATTGATCTCATGAGTGGGTGCAGACTGCAGTGATTTTAAAAGCCTGAACATGCATGTTCATAATGTGCTTTTTGTGCTTCCTCTCATAACTAAATATCAAAGCTCAGCACTTGTTGCATAAGTTATGAAGCAGATTTGGAAACATCCTGTGTGGAAATCTTTCTGCAGCCTCTCAGTGGGCGACTGCTGTGACTTACAGGGAAGATGATAAAAGGGCAATTGTCCCAAATCTCACCCTCTGCCCAAACATGGAGAAGCTTTGCAGCATATTGCAGGGCTATTGAATGATGCTTCTTTCTAATCTAACCTTGAACAAAGCTCCTTTTTGTCTCCTTCCAACTCTGCTATCTCTGTATGTTATTTCAGCTGCCCTTGAAGGTTTTGTGTGGTCACGGATTGTTTTCTCTCACAAGCTAACAATCAGAAATTCACATGCGTGCAATTCTTTAGTGCCATGCTTAAGTTGCCAAAGTTGATGCATGCAACATGAATCCTTGTGTTGTTGTATCTGACCTTAATGTGTCCATCTCCTTCTGTCTTAGGCCTGAATCATCTGTTTCCATTTCTTGGCGTCTGCAGATGGAGGAGTAGCCGGTGGAGCACTGGAATGAAAGAAGAGACAGGGATGAAGATGCTCTCCTCTTCCCTCTTGGACCTTTTAATCCATCCCATTAGCTTTGTTTAGAGTTTGTGTTTTTACAAGACCAGACTGTGACACATCTTTTTATTAGCTCTTGCTCGTCTTCTGGCCGAGCAAACTTAGTGGTATTTTGGCCGAACACCAATATTTGCTGTCACTTTTTTTTTATAGACAGTCTCTATTGAAATCATGGCAAATATGTGCCCATATGGCAGCTTCACCCACGCCGTGGTGCGGGGCGTCCCAGAGACCTTTGGGAAAGCGGCGGGGGACGGTCATGAGAACGGGGAGGTCTCGGTGGACCTGGCCAAAGCTCAGCGCCAGTTTGGCTGCCTGACAGGAGCCCTGAGGCAGAAGGTGGGCCTGCAGCTGATCGAGATCCCCCCTGACCCCGAGCTGCCAGAGAGCTGGAGGATAGAGGATGTGGCAGTCATCCAGGGAGACACGGCGCTCATCACCAGGCCCTTCAAACAGCAGAGACGCAGTGAGGTACCGTGGTGGAGAACTGCTTTAGTTTAGCCATTTCTGCCCCCTAATCTACTGCACTGAATCTTGCTTTGTGAGATAAGACGGTTAGTAGTAGTCATGTGTTTCAGTTTATATCTGCATATAATAAAAATGAGCTTGCAGCAGATACTTCACTTGTTTAAGATGGCATTTAGTTTCCTCTTTAAGTTACATTACTGTCACATGGTCGAACCGATCCTTACATTCAGCTGGCTTTTGGAAACTCCAACATCTCAGACTTGAGAGTTAACTGTGGAAAACAATCCTTTTAATACAAGAGGTGACCAAACTCAAATCATCTGTATCATGATGTCCATGTTGTCTTTTGTTTGTTTGTTTGATTTTGCAAAGCAATTCTTGCTTTTTGGCAGCTGACTTGAATCTTGGATGTCAGAGTTTCCATCAACACTTTATTTTAGGGGTCTGTAAGAAATTCCTGGAAAGAATTATGTAATACAAATTACAGGGAAAATAGCAACAGAGTTCAAATAACACGCGTCCCATTAATAATTGTTATGCTTTATTTTACTATAATATCCTGATATTTTTAGAGCAGTGGAAAGAACTATAGAATTTGGTCCTGACTGTAGATAAAATAGGAATTTTCCTAAAGTCCACTCCACTAAAACCCAAGAAAATAGTCATTCAGTTTGTTCTTGATATATGTTGAACTTTTTCTTTAAATATAATGTGCAGAAGTTCCTTGAAGGCACCATGTACAGTAGGAAAGTTTGCAAAATGGCTTACAGCTGCATTGACATGTGATCTTTACTCAATAAGAAGAATTAAAAGAAGTTTCAATTCAACATTCAGAACATTCAACTAAAATGTTTAGGTACTGACATTTTTTGCTGATGATATAGATGGATGATGGGCACAAACAGTAATAACTGTACATGCAAAACTATGTTCATCCAGAGAAACGTGCATGTGGTTGTTCACTGACCCTGTTAATCAAACTGAACTAAGTTGACCTTGTTTCTTTCTCTTCCTCCTTCTCTTCACTCCTCATCTCTCCAGGCGGAGGCAGTGAGGAGGGTGATGTCAGAGCTGAACCTGACCGTGGTGGAGATGGGGGCCGAGGAGGGCGACTCCGGAGGGGCCACGCTGGAGGGCAGCGACGTCCTCTTCACGGGGAGGGAGTTCTTTGTTGGGATCTCATCTCACACCAACCGCAGAGGGGCGGAAGTGCTGGCCGACACTTTCAGGGTAAGAGGCATGAAGAGAAGATGTTTCTATGACTTAAGATATTCCTTTATTAGTCCCACAACAGGGAAATATACATTGTACGGCAGCAAAGATAAATGGTAGGTGAGCAATATAAACAAGAGAAGTATAAAAAGTATTAACAATTTAACTAGAATAAAAAGTGTCAACAATTTAACTATAATGAAAGTACTGACAATTTAACTATAATGAAAGTATTGACAATTGAACTAGAAGAAATATGAAAGTATTAACAATTCAAACCAGACTAGAAAGTATTAACAAGAGAAATATAAAAGTATGAGAACAGTATTTTTTTTAGGTCTTTTGTCATGAATGCACGTGTCTGTATGTAGAGAAACTCACTGTTCATTTTGATATATCGCATTAATTTGTTATGGTATGAATTTCTGGCTTTTTAAAAAAGCTCAGCAATAAACCATAAAATGACCGGTTTGAATTTTTAGCCAGAGCAACAAAGACGGTCTTAGTGCCAAGATGCTTGTCAGCAAACTAACCCAGCTGCCAGAGTGAGCAGGTGGCCTCTGCTGTATTGCATTCGGGGAATTATAGTCTGTAAACATTGATGAATGAGGCCGTTCCTTTGGCCAAACAATGGAGACCACGCAGCGGACCCCACCAAACTCGACACGACCCGCCCTTTAGTATTGATTCCTTCACTTCTCTTAAGTGCCTTTTACGCACTTCTGTTTTTCTTAACACACACAGTTTGCATCTACTTGTGTTGAGTGTGTGTTGTTGTTGCTTTGTGTGTGTGTGTGTGTCTGGTATGAATTAGTGTGGGTGGGAGGGTTCATGTGGTCTGAACGGGGGATGAAAGAGGAAGACAAGCATTTACTCAGACATCCTCTGTATCATGTTTCAGAATTGTTACGCCGGCATTTTGCATGATCTTCAGTTGATATTCAGGACAATATTTTACAAATGCTTTTAAAATATTTATAGCGACATATTCATCATTTTTAGTAATAACGCTGAGTGATCAAATTGCACGTTATATAATTTACAGCTAAGAGAGGTGCCATTATAGTGCCACCTTTGATTCAGATCTTTGTATTTGTAGCCAGACCAGACTAAAATATCTCAACAACTATTTGATAAATTGATAAATATTGGTACAGATATTCACGGTGTCCAGAGGATAAATCCTTATGACAGTGATGACTTTTCCTCTAGCGCCACCATTTGTGATTATGAGTGAAATATTAACACTATAGGGTGAACTCAGGATGAATTATAATGACTTTGTTGATCCAGCAAAACCACCAAAACCTCAGCAACAGCTTTTAGACCATGGGACAAAAAAATGTGCAACACTGACAATGCCTATGAAACAGTTTGACATAGGTGTGGCAGCTGGTTGGAACAGGGTGTGGCAGTTACACTGCAGGTTTTACAGACTGACATCACGAAGGAAAAACATATTAGGTCTGCTATTATACACTCACCAGCTTTTGTCAGAGATGAACTTAGAGAAAAGATTGTACTCTGTCTCTAAATGTCAAGTCATGATTTGCTACAGCTGCCATAAGCCTTAATAAAAGGACGACTCAGACCAGAGGTGGTGACAAACACCAGAATCACACAGCAGGCAGCTTTGTGTCGAAAAAGGTGGTAAAAATTTGACACTTGAACTGAACAGAGCCTTCGTTGATGTTACTTGAGCTTTTATACTATGAGAAAATGTCTGCTTTGAAAAAAGGCCCCTCAGATGACTGAAAACTAAACGAGGGAGCGCGTCTCGTTTGAAGGGACAGTGTGTTAATCAAACCTTTCAACCTCCGTCTGCTCAGGACTTCGCTGTGTCCACCGTCCCTGTCTGCGGTGGAGCCCGGCTGAAGAACGTCTGCTCCATGGGAGGTCCGAACACCATCATCATCAGCAGCAGCGACGGGGCCAAGAAGACACTCCGGGTAAGTGTGTGTATGTACAGGAAAAAGTTGTGTATGCATTTGAAAGAGGACTAGTTCTGCATTTTGGGGAATATTCACTTTCTTACAGAGAATTGGATGAGATAATACTCATGATTAAGGGTGTTTCCCAAAATGTCAAACTCAGCCTTTAACCACAAACTAACCTGATCAGTCTCTGTGTAAGCTCATTTCTGCTTCATTCACCAACACTGCAGCTAATTTACTGCTTTAAAATGTACAAAAGCTTCACACAGTAAGTGACGATCAATTCCATCAAAATCCCAGAATTTGTGGATTTTGGATGAAGATTTTTATCTTAAGGGTGATTTTTATATGCAATTATGGACATTTTCCTTCTCCAAGTATTAGAAAACCAATCAATACTGGTCTTATTATATAATCATACATAGACACATTTTCACTCTGTGTGCATGTGTCTGTGTTTCTCTTCTCTCTGTCCTTACTTGAACTGCACACATCACATTTCCTAACTGCTGATGTCATTAATAACGGAACTAATGCTGCCTGTGAGTGTGTGTAATGCTGGGAGTGGTCCGCTGTGTAGTGTGTGTGTGTGTGAGCAGTGAGGATCGTGCACAGTAATATTGTGTGTGTGTGTGTGTGTGTGTGTGTGTTTCCAGATGATGGAACAGCTGACCGATCACCACTATGAAGTGCTCACTGTTCCCGAGGAATCTGCAGCAAACTGTGTCTACATCAAAGGTCCTTCGAATCGGGACTTCCTGCTCCACCGACCTGCAGAGGAATGTCCCGACAGCGTCTCTGTGAGTACAGCTGAGGATTTAGTTTTTTTTATTGCAGGCTTTAATTTGAAAAACAGCCTCATCTTTATTAAATTAAAGGATTTTGGCAGCATAGTTTTATTTTGCCTTTTGGCAATTTAATACTGTACCACCCCAAAGTTTGGGGCGTCCCAGAAGACAGATCCTGACTTTATGGTTCTAGAGGAGGTTAAACTACAAAAACACTGGATCCTACAGTTCCATATTTTTTAGTAGAAATCCCTTGTCTGATCAACTCCTTTCAAAAAGTCTTTCAAACTCTACACCCTCAGTTTGTCACAGAGGCAGGAAAAAAAAATGTAGAATTGAAAAATTGCTGTTATCACCAGTAACCACAGGTGTCGCCAAATCAACCAGGACTGAAATCTTAAGGATTACAACTACAAGTAGAAGTACTCAACATACTCAGTGTGATTATTAAATTATACTATTATCATTCATTCATCAATCATTATCATTATCAACTGCAACTAATTTAAATTAAACTGATTATTTCCTTATATAATTCATTCAGTTGATTGTTCAGCTGTGGAAAACTTCAGAAAATAGTTACCCTTTTAAAAATTTTGTCCAAATCTCAAAATGATCACAAGTCAATTAAAATTATTAAAAGTTAAAACAGCAAATCCTCACATTTGAGAACCTGGAACCATGAAATGTTTTTACAAGCAAAATGACATAAATGATTATCAAAATAGTTGCTGTTAAGTTTTTGTCAGTCAACGAATTAGTTATTTAACTAATCCTCTGAGCTCTACTTGTATATATTGTTTGGTACAAGAGTGCAATTTATAACAAACTGTCATATTTTATAAGCTCCTCTTATCAATTTTGTAAAGTAGCTAAAGCTGTCAGCTGCCAGGTAGTAAAGTATCTCAGTTCTGGCTGTAATTTCATTTACGAATCAAAGTCAAATTTGAGAGGATTCTTCTTAGCACTTTGTACTGTTAGTGTCTCTATATTGAATTCTTGAACTGCTATTCTAAATCTTAATGTCAGAGAAAATATAGACTGCATATTCTTGATTTTCTCTTAACAGTTGATAAAGTCATGAAGTGATTTTTATAAAAGCTACTGACACCTTACCTCAAGTAACTGTGCTGTGAATTCCAGCCAGTGAAGCAGTTTTTCCTCTCGTTAGTCAGTAACTTCTTCCTTTGAGTGTATCCACTTGTCTGTGCCTGTGATGACTAAGATGTTTCCTGTCCTCTCTGCAGGCCTTCCAGAAGCTCCAGGACTACACCCTCCTTCCTACAGCCTGCAGCGAGGCCTCCAAACTGGGAGCATCTCTGTCCTCGCTCTGCCTCCTCATCAACAGAAAGCACACATACTTCTGAAAACACACCTCTAACCATCAGTACGTTACACGTTCTTTACCTGCATACATTCACGGTGGGGTGAAGGGAGGCCTCTGAAACGGGCACACATTTCCAGTTCTATTTATTTTGAGAGGAAAACAAAATATGATCCAACTAACATCTGCTAACTGACCACTGCTGAACCGACAGGGCTTCACGCTGGTTTACTCACAAATCTCTAATGTAACTAACCATGAAACCACTAAATTCACCTGTAGCTTCACACTGTTTTAATTTGTGACCACAACTTTTCCACTTTCTGCAGACCATCACTGAGCTGACAGATCGTATTTACTGAAATTCACTTAAATGTTAAAGGGTAAACAGATGTTGGTACAAGGGTTTCTGCAAGTTTTCGCCAACTTTTTAGCAAAACACAAAATGGAATTTAAAATCTGTTTCTTGAGTATAAAGGCTAAAGTATGAAGGAAAACCACTAGGAACAATTTGACCTAAATTTGTCACTTACTTTCAGTACTTCCAAGTAGTTCTGAAAATCTAATAAATTCAATGACCTGCACAGGTACCATGATTTGACTTGATTAACCTCAAATACCTTCAAAGGCCTTTTAAAGGAAACTGAATTCCATGTTTTAAGACTTGCAGATACCCTGTGGTACCCAAATTCATAATATACAGCTCCATAATACGTTTGGTACCTTTTTCAATACTCTTCAATATTAGTTGTTTTACTGACAGTCTCAATTGCAGGACATGTAGCTGCTAATACAAATGCAGAGTTTTAAAGTAATTATTTTAGCTTTCTTACGTATGAATTTGTAGAAAGTGTAGAGATGCCAATAAAACTGAACTTAAAGACAGTTCAGTCTCACTTGTGTGTAATTTGTGTCTGTTCAAGAATAAAGTGTATAGAAGTACATTACTTTAAAAAAAAAAAAAAAAAAAAGCACTCATGACAGCAACAGAAATTTCTTCAAATTTATTTGTTTTGTTAGAAAGCAAACATGTTTAACGGTTGGACTTGGCGACTCTCTCCAACTCGTCCTTCTTCTTGATGGCGTAAGAGTTAGATGAACCCTGAAAGGAGAAATTCAGTTTAATACAACTCACCATACATTTCCTAGCAACAGATTATGTTTTAGCTGCAGCCATCAACAAGGTAAGTACAAAAGCATCAATACGGTGCCATAATAGGAAATATTGAATTTTGAGTCATCTGTAACAGTGATACTTATTCTACATTACACTTTGAATCAGAATGGCTGTGCTATGAGTGGATAAACTCTTACCTTAGCTGCATTGATCAGCTCATCAGCCAGGCACTCGGCGATGGTCTTGATGTTCCTGAAAGCAGCTTCTCTTGCTCCTGTGCACAGCAGCCAGATGGCCTACAAGGCAAGAGAGAGAGAGACATTGGTGGGTGAGACAGACTGACAAATTCACTTTGATGAAATAAACACTGGTGGGTAGTGTAATGTATCTGAGTTGGTGATTGACTGGGCCACAACAGACTACAGCCAATGAATAAGCAAAGATATTTCCTCTGCGAGCACTCTAGCACACCAGGACAATGGATAGTATCAAGGCGTGACTCTAGCCTCGCTTCGTGCATCAAATACAGTTAAATTCAGTGAATGAGAATAAAGCAAGAATAAAGATTGATGGTGAAATAACTAATTTCTTAACTCATACCTCATCAACTCTAAATAAATGAAAACTGGTAAAAATCATCTGGCTAATGTTCACCAAAATAAAGCTAACTGAGTTTTTGCTCACAATTTGCCAGAGGCATGAAAGCAAAACACCATCCTTTTGTCTTTAACAAAAACCCAGAATGGTGAAAAACTCTTTAAGTTACCTGGTTGACTCTGCGGAGGGGCGACACGTCCACAGCCTGCCTCCTGACGGTACCAGCACGACCGATACGGGTGGAGTCCTCACGGGGTCCACTGTTGATGATGGCATTAACCAAGACCTGCAGGGGATTCTGGGAACAAAAGTTAAAATGATATTAGGAAATCAATATCAATCAATACACAACATGTGGTAACATAACATCAAGGAAGGTATTGGATTTTTGGTAATACTCTGGGCTCTACTGTAATGTTTGACAGTTAGCAGTTCCTTCTGTAATGTGCAATATGACCAGAGCATTTTAAGTTAGTCTGTAACAAAAATTAAAGTGAAAAAAGTGATGACAAATCTTTGAAAATATTCAATTAAATTTTATCATCAAGTTGAATGAGAAGCATAATCTGAGTGCTGTTAAGTGTCTGTAAAGCAGAACAAAAAACTGCTGGATCTGTGGGGACTTTAAAATAGACCAGAATCAATACTGATCTTCTCCTTTGAAAAATTTAGGGTTTTCTTAATCAGTTAAAGACTATTAATCCAGTATCATACTTCACCCTTTGCTGTAGTTTATGATTAAATTGCTGCCTTACAAATATCAGCCTTGATCTGTTGGTGCCAACTTAATCATGCTGCACATACTGAGCACACTACACAAGAGAAACAATTGTGAAAGTTAGCGGTACATACCTCTCCAGTCAGCAGGTGGATGATCTCGAAGGCATGCTTGACGATGCGCACAGTCATCAGCTTCTTGCCGTTGTTGCGGCCGTGCATCATCATGGAGTTGGTCAGACGCTCGACGATGGGGCACTGGGCCTTACGGAAACGCTTGGCGGCATAACGTCCTCCAGAGTGTGGCAGGTACTTGGCGTACTTCTCTTTCACAGCAATGTAATCCTGTAGTGTACATGAGGCCATTTAAGCATCATGGTTTATGCAGATTTGAACAAAGCACTGTTGAGGTACAGCGTGTATGAAAAGGTAGTGTGTCTGAGTTGGTGATTGACTGGGCCACAACAGACTACAGCCAATGAATAAGCAGAGACATTTTCCTCTGCGAGCACTCTAGCACACCAGGTCAACAGGTCAGTGTCCAGGCGTGACTCTAGCCTCGCTTTACATTGATAAGGAGTACTTATATATACTTATATATAATAAACACAGTTGACTGGAGCAGCATCTGTCTCTTGCTGCTTACCTGCAGAGAGATGTCATTGATCTGGACATCATCGGTGCTCCACTTGCCGAAGAGCTTGATTTCTGGGGTCTCAGCCACAGCTGGGGCAGTCTCCCACTCAGTCACTGAGGATTGAAAAAAGCAGGTGGTCAATTCAAGGCAAGGAAACATTAAGTTAAAAAAAGCTCAGCAGACCTCATTCAGATATATTTTTTAAGATAAGGCCTGGGCAATATGAAACTTTGTAACATCACATCAGATTGTCTCATGTTGATATAAGTAGGACAAACTTGTTAGTTGTGTGGTTCACATTGATCACACTGTGAAACAAACTGGATCTGTCATTGCCACATATTTCTTCAGTGGTTCTGAAACAATTTAAAACCACCTGTACTGTCATTTTACAACATCGGGCAATATCATAAATTGCATTAATCCCATCTTGCAATTATATTGATTGAGATTGATAGCTAACACATTGCCCAAAGCTAGCCGATTTCAGTCTCACCTATCTGGCGTTACATCTACACCACGACATGGACAAATACCTAAATATTTGTTCCTGGCACAGACAATTTTGATATATCTAAAAGCTCAGATAATTGGTTTAAATCAGAGTCACACAATCATAGCAGGGCCCGAGTTGAAGCCTGTTCTCCAAAGTTAACGCAACGTTAGCCAACTTGTCAAATGGCAAGCTAGCAAACATTTGAAAATGGCGATATTTCATATCAAAAATCAGTAGTGACATTTCCTACCGTGAAAACGTGTCATTAGTAACTATACAATCCCATCATTAAGTGAAATGGAGTAGTGAGTGTGAGATCTATCAAGGTGGCTCATCAACATGCCGCATCCACATGTGCTAGCAAGCTAACCACATGCTAACGCTCGGCGCCGTTGTGCTCGTAGGGCAAAACTTAGTGCAAATAAAACCATATTACGACAAAACTGGGACGTTTATCTGTTATTTCTCGGTAAACGGGAATAAATGAGGCTTCTAATCATCCGAGAATTGTAATTTAAAGGCACAAAAAGCAAGGAAAATGTGAATTTTTCACTCACTTGTGTCTGCCGCTCTGATCCACACTTCTCTGAGACGGAAAAGGGCCTTTTCGAGGCGCCGCGTCCGGATATCCGGTGAGCTGGCGGCTTACTTCCGGTGCGCAAGGCATGCATGGAGTTGTAGTGTTTCCTTTCACAATGGCTTTAGGATTGAAATTTGCCTTTATTTTTGAGTGAGTAGAAGAACTATAATATTATACTGTACGATATTAATTTTCTATTGTAACATAATCAAAATTTTATTTTTCATATCCCTTAAATTAAGATAAAGAATAAAGAGACAACCAAGATACAGTGTGCATTGATATTTTACAGTTGGAAAGCAACATTTTTAAAAAACAGGGCATGAAAGGCAAATATTATAACTGTAGATTTTAAACAATAAGCTTCCCTGAAAATTACATTTGTATCTGTGTGAAATATATAACAATCCAAATATGCATATACATTATATATAAGTTGCAATAAGAAAATAAATCATAAAACTATAATGAACTGTTTGTATGTTTCTGTTTTTATGGTGTGTCGTGTTTCCTGGACTGACTGGACGGACACAATCTGTTGAAATAATTTAAGATGAAAAGAGATGCTCAAAACTGTCTTTTATTGAGGAATTGACAACATTTGACACATTTTCATTTGCAGACCAAATACTGTAGAAATTGTAGGACAGTGTCAAAATAGTTGTTTCTAATTGAGTTTTAAAAAATTGTCCATATCCACATCTACAGTTTGTAAAGCAAGAACACAGAGGACATCCCTTAAAATCCCTATCTTATGCAGTTAGGTTAATTAATTTGTACGAGCAAACATGAAACAAAGGATGCAACAATATTAAAATAATACTGCGACTTTAAAACAGTTAAAATTTTCCTATTTTCATCATTTCCCTTCTCTTTCTCTGGTTAAATATTGTGCAATGCATACTTCATTCATTAAAATAGTAATCCACTTCTTGTTTTATCACAATAGATATTTCCATTCTTCTTCCCATGAGAAACATAAGTACAACAGACAACCGTAAACGTCCAACAAAATGCAAACAGTTCAAAATCGATCCCTTTTCCGACAGAGACAGACGAACAGGAAGGTTGCTCAAACGCCTGAGATTTCTAAATGCGATGGGAGGTAAAGACTGCCATGTACAATAGTCTGGTGGACAAGTAAACACTAATATAGCACTGCCACTCTCTGGCCACTCTACATCAGTCTCCACCCCTCTCCATTCATTTTAGCACCGTCACTAAAGGCAGTGTGCCATAGCACTTCGGTATGGGGCATGAAACACTGAGGCATGTGGGGAAAATTTAAGGCTTAATCTACTACAGCTCCAAAGCAGTGCATGATAATAATAAACATGATATTCACGATTAGATGTTCACCAGGTTAAAAACTAAAGGATTAAAAGATATAAGTTACTGCAGCAAGATGAGCAGGGCAGTGATTCTGTACATGTAGACATGATGACAGAATGTCGCTCAGGCACTGTTGTGTTGTGTGGTGTTTTTCGAGGTATGTGTGATGAAACACACACAGACACACACGTGGAAAAATACTGTATGCATGTAGTGATAAACGAACATGGCAAACAAATTAAAGGGGCACTCCACCAATTTTGACACATGAAGAGCAGTCATGAGCAATCAGCTTCAACATGTTTAACAAAAAGCCTGTGTCACATTCTACAGGAGAGGAGATGGAAAGAAGAGGATGTCTAAGAGGCAGGAAGGGTCTAAAAAATATATTATTGAGTTGCATTATGGACATTGCAGCATTTTGTGGTGCGACTTAAGCTCAGGAATAAAAATGAGGATATTTCAGCCTCTGCTACATTGATTTCTGACCCTTTTCAATCTGTCTCTTTCAAGTCATTATACATCATGGAAATGAAAAACTAAATTGCTAGAGTGCTCTTTAAATGTTAAACAGCAGTTTACCAAGTTTATGGAAGCCTCTATATTTTTGGCTTTAGACAGTTTGTGCCTTATTCTCTAAGAAAGCACCTTCAGCACACGGTGATATGCTGGATTTGTCCGACAGCAGCAGCTTGGTTTAAAAGAAATAATTTGAAAGGAATAGTTTGACATTTTGGGAAATTATTCACTTTATGCTGTGAGTTAGAGGAGACTGACACTCTCATGTTCGTAAAATAAATATTGACTGTTATCTTGGCTTAGTATATAATGATGTCCAAAGGTGAAACAAACTGCAGAAGCTCTAAAGCTCACTCATTAACATGTTGTATCATGTTTGTTTGATCTGTACAAAAACTGAAGTGTAAAAAGGACACCTGGTTTTATGGTGTTTCATTTTTTGGCTGGGAACAGAAGCTTCCTGGAGTCTCTCTCTGGTTGCGTGACAACCTCACAGTGATGACAAGAGTCCAGGTGCGTCCAGCCAAGAAACAATCCAGCACATAACCTCCCATAAAAACAATTTTTTACACTTCAATTTTTATATAGTTTAAACAAACAACATATAAAGTGTTAATCAGTGAGTCATAGAAAGCTGGTAGGTGGATTGTGTTACCTTTGGACACAGTCAGGGTAGATGTTTCCCTCAGTCTTCATGCTAAGTTAAGATAGAAAATGAAAGAAATGTAAGAAATCAAATAAGCCCCAAAATGTCAAACTATTCCTTTTAAAGTAACCTTGTAGTTATTAGGATGAGAATGAAAGAATTAAAAATTAGAATGAAAAATGGTAACACTGTTGAGAGTACACTCACAAATGTTTGCGAGGATACTTGACAGTAGTTGTAGAGGCAGAGTTTCAGACATGGTGGAAGTGAAAAGCTTATAAAACTGCAAAGTGTGTATCTGTGTGTATCTGTGTGTGTGTATGTGTGTGTGTACGCTGTAAAAGGGTTTTGTTCTACACCAGCCACTTCTCCATACACATGTGGAAAACAGTCTCATTCGAGTGCCAAAACACGTGTTCGACACCGGGAACAGAACAGATGATCAGATCTCCACGAGCCGCCAGCGTCTTCAGACCGAAAACATCTCTTAAATAGAACTGAAACAGAAAAGAAAGAATATGATGGAGAGTATTTTTTTTCTACATTTATAAAAAGTTTCACTGTTTTCACTTTTTCAAACTGGGTGTATTATCCCAAAGCAATACATGACTAAAGATTATTTATTCAGAGTTTTTTTTTTTTTTTTCAAAAACATAATGGTGACCTTTCATTTGGAAAGACTGTCTGTTGATGTTTGATACAAACCTAAAAATATGAACATATTATGTTGTAGATCCTTATGTATGTATGTATGCAGGTTTAATGTTTAGTTTAGTTTGAAGATGAAGTCCATTTCATATTTCATTGCTCTTTATATAATGATTTAAGGGTGAGACTTTTCAATAAATTGTCCATTCCTTGTGATTTGTTCTGGTTGGACAATTCTACAGAATTTGAGTTGTGTTTGAGGAAGTTAACCTTTTTGTGGCAGATTTTATTTGTAAAAGTGGGACAGATTTTAATGTTATATTTAAGACGTTCTGTGCTTGTCTGACAAATCTTGTTTACCTCTGCAATGGTATTTTGGGGTCTCAGAAGTCCATGTGGGCTTGTGCATGACATAATAAATAACTGACTATCGATGAAAACCCTCCAAAATAATATATAATAATGACCATAAAAAGTATTTGTAATGATCATTGACTAAAGACAATGTTGTACGTGTGTTTCTGTAGTGGGATCTTCACTCACATCTTGGTGCTGCATCTCAATGACGGTCTCGTTGTCGTCATAAAAACCAAACTGACTAAAGATCATGAGAGACAGAAAGACATAATGCAAGAGCATCGAATAAGAGTCATCTGATCATCCACAGTGTAAAAAAAAGTAAATCTTTGTAGAAGCCACATTAAAATTGTAGAAATAAACATAAAAGGAGAAAACTGATGCAAACATACAGTTAAATCAAATTATATCAAGTGGATAAAACAAAATAACCCCTCTGTAACTAAACAAAAATTATTACATGAAATCATACGTCAAATCAAAAGACAGAGGAAGAACTGACCTCGACTGCCAGGGAGTAATGACCCCATCGTCCGGGCCTCCGATCAACACCAGCTTTTTGATTTTGAGGAAGTTCTTCTTCCACTCTGAGATTAAGACATATAGCACAGTAAACATACACTCAGTGGCCAAATTATTAGGTACACCTGTACAGCCTATTGCAATTGAGTACAACAGCTCTGCCACAGATTCAGTGTTTACAATGTTTAGTTTTTGCTGACATTGTTGGAAATGTTCAACTACATGTTTATCACTGAGGTCAGAGTTAGTGGTGGTGCTGCACTCTAAACAGAATATTAAAAAAATAACTTTTCTAACCAACTGATTACACAAACTATTTAGAGCTGAAGAGCCTGCAGGACATTGTTATGTTAACAACCTTCTCCTCCTTATTATTATTTCTTTTTAGGAGTCACGAGGTCAAAATTGATCACTGTTGCATCATGAAGATAAACACACACTCTGTGATAGTTACAGTTAAACTTATGGATGAGTTTAGCCACAAAGAATGTGCTGACCTGTTGAATTTGGATTGGCTCTCTCGCTGTTGAGCAGAGCCAAATAATCACTGCTGTTCACATACAGGTCTCTGTGGTGGGGGTCTGCAGGAGGAGAGAGGACAAACAACCAGCATGTCATTACCCTTGTTTACAAAGCTTCTTGGTAGTTAAGCAGAGACACACATGCATTGTCATACTAAATTTCATGTCTTTTAATGTATAATCTGAAAGAAAGCAGCGTGTTGAATGGCTATTTTTCAGGCTTGACAATTTAAGGAATATAAACAAGCTGACACCTTCTGTTTGCCAACTGTATGAGAAAGTTATTTTTGGAGTCTCACCATTCCAGTAGTTGCAGATGGATATTCTCTGACCTATAGCAGTGTAGCAGAGGTGGTAGAGGTTGGACTTCACAAACTGTGGGAAGAGGTACTTCAGGTAGTCTGTGTCTGAGAGAAAACAAGAGTCAAAGAGCAGGATGAAATCGTAAAGTAGACACTGGAACTAAATTACACCAAAAAGGTATGTTAATATTTCATGTCAACAAAATATATATCTAAGCTTTAGGAGCTTGCATAACAACATCTACATTTAATGTAGCACTTCTAAACAAGAGTCACACTTATACGTTTTTCAAGCCACCAGACATCACTGTGCTGCTGAGTTTAAAGCCCCGAAGCTTTGAATCTTTTTTTTTTTTGTCACAAATAGAAGCAAGGCCTCAAAGCTGTCCACCAGTCTTCAGAGGTTTTCACTGAGAACAGCTGCCTGCTGCTGCCAAAAACAATACAATCATCGCGTTCAGCTTTTGAAGTGGGACCCACCTCCATATTGCCCGGCCTGAGGGGAGGACAGAGAGATGAAAGACTCGACGTTGTGGTCAGACAGAGTGGAGAGGATTCCTCTGCAAACCAGCCCACCTGTGATAATGTCAACAGAAAATATTTTCCATCGGTCTTTTTACCTCCTTATTCCATCTTGCTTCGCTACATATTATAACTGCTCCACTGTCAGAGATATGGCAATGAACTCGTACAGACAGAAATGATCTGCTATGTGTGCATTGCTGTTGGATGTTGGAAAATATTGGCTTGGAACATAAATATTGGAAAAATGAAAGTAATGATGCCTTGGGTAGAACATTTGAGGAAAACTAATTTCCTGACCCACAAGGATGCAGTTTTTATATTCACGGTTGTCTTTTATCGATAAACTTAATTGCTCGGTCAATAAAATGCCAGAACTGAGAGAAACATGTTACAGTCTCTGTAAGACAAATATCACATCTTCAAAAGTCTTGACATTTTTGCTCAAAAGAATAGCTTAAATGATTAATTCATTATCCAAATAGTTGGCAATTAACTTTCCTTTGATCAACGAACTGATTAATCAACTAGTTGTTTCATCTTTAATTATATTAATTGCTGGAACTGTAAAGACAACACACTTACATTATTCTTCACATTCATTTTCCTGAATATACATTTTAGTTTGATTTTCACTAGAGCTGGCCTTGGCTACATTATGATCTATAAAAAAAGAATTTGAAATCTTAAGTTCCTCACTGAAATACTAACGCTCTGTGGTTGGCAAAAATGAGTAATTTACATGTATGCTGGGGAAAGAAAATCTCATCGGGATGCATAGTTCTTCCCCTCTTTTTTTACTGACTGGAACATTTAGTGGTTGGAATTACAAGCTGTGATTTTCCAACTCTTGACTGAAGCAGAAACACAGTCATAAGAAAATCTATCCAGCAAATAAAACAACAAACAGTGATTCATGTAAAGCCCCATCTTCTAAATATAAAAGTGTAGTATTTACAATTTACAGAATTCAGTGTCACTCTGGGGTCAGTTTTTGCAAGACTGACATTGTAGCTAAAGACACATACCAACACTGTTTTATAATCTTATGCAAATACCACATTTATGTCTCTGTTCCACTTGCACACATGCACTCACAGACCTTGTGAGTAGCAGATAAAGTGAACCCCGTCTGCTGCATTTTGCATTATTGGGTAGATAGCTTCCTTGAATCCCTCCACCTGCTTCCACATGGGCTGCAGGCTGGCACTTCTGTCGAACAAGTCGATGACCGTCACATTTGTTCCAGGATGAGACTGCAGGAGAGAAGAGAAAAGAAGATGGTTACACTTCATAAGCTGTGTACTTGGCTTGTAGGAGGAACAGTGTGTAAATAATTCCTCAAATTGTTGCATGAAGCGTTAAACAGCTACAACCTCAGCATTAAACGGAGCAGCAATTTTAGACAGTAATGACCAAACCAAACCTCCTGCATTATCAAAGGTCCATGATGTTTGGCTACTAATTGATCAGGATGCTTGAAATATTGATGATTCATTAAGCTGTGAGGTAAGAAGGCAGGAGCACAGACTAACTGAAGCAGACCGAGCGCGGTCTGAATTTCCGCTTTCATTTTTTCTCTCTCCAGAAATATCTGCTGTCTGGTTTCAGTCTTAAGCTTTCTAATACAGCAGAGGTGAAAAAGAGGAACTTGATCTGGGTTTAACCTCTTCAACCTTGCTGGACTGACCACAAAAACCTCCTTTGCGCAGAATCACCACATCTTTAACTTAACCACATTACTCCCAACACAATGTTGAAGTGTGTGTGTTTGAAAGGGTGTGTGAGGGGTTTCAAGAGGAAAAGCAGGTAAGGGCAGTTTTCGTTTCGGTTATTGAACATCTCTACGAGTGCTGACAACTTTATTGGATGACACCTCCTGCACACGAGCTAATTCTAATAGATTTAACATAACAAAAAGTCCAGATTGGCTCAAGATAGACGACAATTTCTATAAACAAATTCTGGAGACATTATAGAATATTACAGTGCAAACTACAGATTATATTAAGCCAAAATAACACATCTACAACCATGATAATGAAAGTAAGTGCATTAACCTATATTATAGTACCAACCACTCACTTTCATTTATTGCTGCAGGAAACTAATGCAGTTTACACGACAACACAATCTTCTGTCTCTACCATGATGATAAAAGCTGACTTATGCGTCACAGCACATATTGCACAGTGCAGGTCCATGTTGTGCTGATAACATGTGGTTATACAAGCTGTGAGGCCTGAAGCACATATTGTATAAGTTCAACCCCTACAAAATAAAAGCTGCTGTATATATATGATGCTTTCCACAAAGTATAAGTTCATCTTCGCTCCCATCACTCACCTCGTTGATGAACCGCTGTAAGTTTTTAAAATCCCCTGAGCTGTCGAACAAACCGTGCACTATGATCACCGGCTTGTATCCGGCCACCGCAGCCCAGAGACACGCACCGAGCAGCGGATACAGCAGCCCGGCCGCCCCGCTGCTCCTCCTCCTCCTCCTCACCGGGCTGGACATGGAAGAACTGGAGCCCTTCATCATAACTCAGAGCTATTAAAATTAAATGAAGCCTTTACAAAATAAAAGCTTGTAAAAAAATAAAATAAAAAAATCCTGATGTTTTGTCAATGTTTTATCTTCATCTTTGTTTTTCCAGGCTGCGGTGAAGAAGAGCTCGTCAGTGTCTCTTCAGTGATCCGGTTTCACACACACACAGTCACACTCACACACACACACACACCGGGTGTTTATTGTTTAATAACACCGGGCAGCTGCTGCTCTTTTGCTTTGGTTCCTTTTGTTTGTTCCGGTTTGAAAATAAAAGTGATGTGGACGCTGCTGAGGTCACTTCCGGTCTCTGCTCGTCCAATCAGCAGCTCGGACACTGAAAGGTCCCCTCTGTTATTGTGAGTTTATAAACATAAACATTGTGTAATAATAGCGAAATAATAGTAATAAAATTAATGTTAAATTAATAGCTTTTATAATAATAAAATACTACATAGGATTGTTTTTAAAATTAATTAATTTAACCAGGAAGGTTCTTTGCTGGGATGAATCTCTTTCAGACTTTTTCAGTCAAACAAGAATCAGTGATTAATAAAGCAGGAGTGAAAAGAATATCATTCAATTAATTCAGTTTTATGTATATACATCAAATCACAATCAAAGTTATCTCAGGGCAATTTTCATATAGAGCATACTCCTTATGACTCAACAATTCCCCTCATGGCATTTCTCTAAAAATGGATTCCTAACAGATACAGTAAAGGATAAGTGCACAATATTCAAGCATATCTTAAAATAGTCAGGTGTCCATATGAACACTGTATTATTTATCTTGTTTATAGTGGCCATTAAAAGATCCCTTTCTTTTTAGCTTTCAATGTAAGTGATGTGGGGACATAATTTAGTCCTCATTGCCAGTAAAAATAGTAATTTCAATTATTATTAATTTGAGACTTCAGCTGTCCAAGTTGGTCAAATCAAGTGGATATCTTCCAAAGTGCATGCCTCTTTAGTATAAAATGTCTTCCTTGTGCTTCCCTGTTGAGCTGCCCTGCAGGGATAAAAACAGAAAGCCTCTGTCTTGAGGTATTAAAAAGGGTTTTTTCAAGGTCTCATCTTGCCTGGATTAACACACTAGGAGAAGACATTTTTTTGGAGACATCATTTGTGGCAATAACACAATTAGATTTAGAAATATGTATGACTACAACACAGCAGACTATCATGCTTATGTTGTATATGCTCCCATACAAATTTGCAGTTAATCAAATTACTCTGAGGGTGTGGAGTTCTGCTTGGTAGCTCTTGGTTTCAGAGCTGTTCACTGTGAGCATGACGTCATGTGATTTACTGCAGAGATGAAACAGCTCACTGATTTCTGCATCACATGGGCTCTAGTCAATACAGCTCTGAGATGTTTGTGCTCCACCTTTCATATTCCCTGTCATTCTCTCTCACACACACACACACACACACACACACACACACACACACACACACACACACACAAAGTACTTAAATGAGGATTCATGTGATAACAGGCTTTATTAACCAGTCCTGCAGGTTGAAAGCAGAACAACACGTCCCAGCGAGGGACCAAAGCCTCTTCACATTCATCTCAAATCACATTAAATCCACACCTGCACTGTCACCATTAATAACCAGCTGTCTGGCTTTTGGTCCATTTAAAACAGACTTGTCATACAAAATCAATGGTTTCCATAAACATATTAACTCTGATAGCAGTGCTAAACATATTTATATTTAGAAAAGCTGCTGGTCATCTCATGACTTGTTATAGGAGTGCAATCAGTTTAAACACACGTTTTTTGGCTTGTTCTGATTAATGATGGAGTGTCAGGTTGGCTTTATCTTTGTTTTGCTTTTACCCAGAGATATGTAGCAACAGATGCCTCCAAGTGCTCCCATTGCAGCGATCATAATGTAGCGTGCTCGCTCAGCTCTTGCTAGAAAAGGAAAGTGATTTATTGCTTCATCAAAGCTTTTTTTTTTTTAAAAAAGAAAGAATCAAAAGCACCTCAGAGACACTGTTCAGTCTTCAATATGGTCTCAGATTTAACCGCGCTAGTGAACCATAATGAATGTGGCATGCACGAGAAAACATCCACGTCAAAAACAAGCCCCATCAAGACTTCTACAAAATGTTGCTTTAAGAAAATAAAGTGGGTTTTTTTCCACTTGTAGAAGAGTGGGTTTATTCTGCTGGACAGGAGCAGCTCTACACAGTAGGCTGCAGTAGCTCCTGTAGCTGACACAAGGTGTCCTTTATGGTGACAGCTAATGTCTCTGCATGTGTCTCCTCGCAGCAGTTGAAGGCGGTGATGGAGAAGTGGACGTGGTCTGCCTGGGGGTTGTAGCAAACGGCGTAACCGTCAGGAACGAGGGGCCCGAAACACATCACGCTGTCTGTGTTCGCAGGCACCTGAAGGAGCGAGAGAGAGATAATGTATGACAAAAGAAAAAGTCAGACCTGTACAAACATAATGAAGGTGCAAAGAATGGGCAATATGGCTGATCACACGATATTAATATACATTATATCATTATATGGTGCATGTATGCAAAGTCATATATAATCAAATTTATGTTAAAAAAAATAAGTCTTTGAAAACCTTCATTTGGACTCTGGGAACATGTAACAAATTTAATCGACAGTATTTGGCACATTAATTAGTAATGAAAACAGCCTTTAAATATATGAAAAATATACAAGGATGACTACTTTGCTTATAGGTTTCACTTCCCCCTGTTAGCATCACCTCAACTGCACTATATACAGAACGGTCCTGCCATTGTACCATTCAAATCTGTAAGGACAAAAACCGCCTCAAATTGTGGATCAAAATATAAAATGTGACTTATTAAAGTAGGGAAATTACAACAGGTCATAAAAACCACATGAGCTTCTGATATCAGGGGTGAAATCAGCTGTTAGGTTTACAGTAGGACGTGGAGGAGCAAATAGCCTATAAGTGATCATAAAAAAAACAGATAAGATAAGATAAGCAGCTTGATTGCTGCTAATTCCCAAATTGAACCCACAGTAAATGCATCACATTAAGAGAACATCACATGCTCCCCTCTTACAGTATCATTAACTAAATCCCCACTTCCTGTTGTGCTACAGGTCTGCCAACACTTTCTGTAAATCAAACCTCAAACCAACAAAGACACGCTTTAACACACAGAAACACACACACCTGTCCTGTCCTGAGCTTCCAGTGCGTCGCCAGGCCGTAAGCTGTATCCATGAAGATTTTAGGAATGCTCAGTCCTTCCTCGATGGCCTGCAGCTTGAGCCCCAGCAGGTGGCGTTCAATGCCCTGTCCTTTAACTGCCTGAAAAGAGCAGGAAAAAAAATAGATGATATGTGTTTATTGTGTTTATTAATTAATAGGAGAAGACAAAAGCTGTTGAGCGTTTACTCACCTGGACAGTCAAAGCTGCGTAAGCATCAACAGCTTCTCTGAACAGCTGTAGCTTTGCTTCTCGCTGTGACACAAAAAATGAAACACACCATGATTACAAGCTAAATCACATTTCTCCTCACGATTAAGTAACAACCAAGCAAGTTCAAATGAATCCAGAGTTAGCCGCAGTGGAACGATCCACTGGCGTTTTTCTCACCGATACAGATGGATCGTCAAAGGCGAGGATGAACTTGAGCGTCTGATTTGTGGGCGAGCGGATGTATTCTGTCCGTCCTCCTCGAAACATCCTCTGAGAGACCATGTCGCAGGCAGCACAGACCTCATTGTGAACTCTGGAAAAAAAAGAACAAAAAGGAGTGAAATCTAAAAGCACAAACACTGCTCATTTTCAACATCTGACATTATGAGACGTCCCTCAGACAAAATCTAAACAACTGTGCCTCCCAAACTTTCTTTAGCTATATTTGGTTACATTTTGTCAAACTGTCACCATTAAAAGCCATGCAAAATTATCTATTAGTAGTTTTTGTTTGTAATGTGTCCATGGATGTGCAGATAATTACAAGATTCTGTGACACTGAAGAAAATGTCATGACTTGTAGGCGAGATTTATGGACAATTATTCGCAATGGACACCAGTGATCAGTCACGCTGCATCTAAAAATAGAGTCATGAATCTGAGAAGGAGTCAAATAAATTCACTTCATCTGTGGCTCACGTCTCTCCTCTTCAACTCTCCTCACAGTCTGAAAACCTCTCCTCTAAACAAGCATTTTCTAGCACAATAATTTATTTTTGAAAAATAAAAATCACCTTGAGACACTATTGTCTGTATTCTCTTAACTACCCAGCCACAGATACACAACATCATCTCATATTCTATGCATAGTATTTCCAATTTAGCTTCATCTAAAACTCAGCTCAGTGGTTGTATTAACACCATCGGCCTCTCTCTGAACATTGAACGGCCTGATTGTTTTGATGCCGTCACTGACCTGTAGTAAGCGAGTTGCAGGGCAACCTGGATGAAGGAGTGCGGACTCAGCTTGTGCTGCTTTGGAAGCTCCTTGCCGAACTTCTTGAAGTTGAACACGTTCACGTCGAGGTCGTTAATAAGTCTGCAGGAAATTTAAAACATGATTTTGTGATTAATTCATTCGAAACTCAAGGTTCAATTGCTTTCTTTTCCAATAACGTTTGGCCACGTCTCACAGTCTTTCACAGAGTGACCTAAGTATGGAAATCAGGAGCGAAGATTCAGGGATGATCTTCTGCCTCAGATGTGATGACACAGATCATCTGCCGAAGAATGCTGTGAGATATGGCCAAAAGCTCCAGAAAAAACTAGTAAATGAGCCTTGATTTTTAGAATGATTTATAAAAAAATGTGTTCCCAAGGCCAATAATCAACCTCTAGCTCATAACTTGGATTGGCTGTTCTTTCACCTGGTAATTATAACAATCACAGCTACATTAACATGTGTTATAAAACAATTTATTAAATTTGTATATACCGCCAATGAATGCTAAAATGGGGGGACTTGCGTTGTCAAATGTGTAATGTGCATCAACAGAGTATCATTAACAGTATTTTGTCCAGCTCAAATCCACACTACACATAAGAAAAAGATTTTTCCTCATTGAGATTTTGGCATCTGGATGATTTGAGAGACTGAAATTATACAGCAGTGTGTAAAGGTTATTTATGGTAAAGGCCTGGATCACAATAACGACTTCTAAGTGATTTGAAAGAGGCAGTCGAGCTAATGACAGCTTTCTCTCTGTCAAGGTCACATTCACACAGAGAAGATAAATGTGTTTACACTCCCGTGGCTTTCCTGTAGTTCATTTCAGCTTTGTTTGATTTTGAGGCAAAAGCAAACATGGAGCTTACACGGCCCAGCCAGGCCGTTCGTCTCTTATTGTTCGCACATAAACCCTCCACCCTGCTCACGAGAAGAAGTGACAAGCTCACATGTCGAGGTTCTGCTTGGCGTGCTCGATGTCCCTCTTAATTTCTCGGTCTATGTGAAAGTAAAGCTTCTTGGGCATCGGGAGAGGGACCAGTGGAGCTCTCTTTGGATCTGGTTTCTCACTGCAGTCAAGGAAACACATTATTTTACACATTATTGTACATGAGCATGCAAAATGCAAAACAGGAATACAGCCATTTTCCACCTTACAGACGATCATGATACATATTGATAAATGTGTGTATGCTTCTTCACAAGAGAGAATCACGGTGCTATTTAATTGCCTGTGTTTACAACTGTTCTGTAAAGAGACATTTCACTACAGCTTCAGCACCTCCTTGGGAACTCTTTGCCTTTGGCCTCTTGGTGCAATGTTTCACAGTAGTTTCGTGAGAGGAAAATGTAAGTCACTCTGGACAAAAGAGGGTTAAAACTTGTCAGGTCGTGGATAAACTGAAAAGCAAACAGAGTCGTGCATCATTGAGCGTCAGTGCTTAAAAAAAGGCATTTTCTAGTGGATTGCGAGAGTCTCGACAGGTCGAGGCAAGCGAGACAGATACAGTGACAATCAGTGTTATCAAGGTTTAGATGAAACCTAAACAGAGTCTGGTTTTAACAGGACATGTCGAAAAGCTGATAGACAAGCGAACAGTACTTTCATGTCAGCAGTGTCTAAATTTATCTTGGTTCAGGTTGGTTCCTCTGCTACTGGCTGGTAAAAAAGAAAAAAAACTTCTATAAAAAAAATCTTTATATATATTTTGTTTTTAACTGAAACGAGAATAAATCCAGCTTTAGTCGTGTAATTTAAAGCATCTGAGACCTTGTTTGATTGGCTCACAGTCAGATTGTATGGCGGCCAGCAAGGACCAACATTCTGTGCTTGCTGGGTTGTAAATTCATATCCAATATAGCCAATTACTCAAACCCAAATCATAGATTTAATGGCACAAAGCATCAGATATGATCACATCTGTCCTCATCAAGCCTTTATCTCACCAGTACTCCAGGATATGATCCAGCAGTGTTGCGATGGGAGGACCCTCAGCTGTGGCCTGTTCATACAGGAGACCCCATGAGCCGTCCTCGCCCACCACAAACTGTTCAAACCAACACATGACAACAGTTAGTTGCTTCATCAGTTAGCCTAAACTAAGCTTTCCTTGTCATACATGAATATTCCTGCTGTTCACCTGCAGCGTTTTATCGAACCAGCGGTTTCCACTGTTGGAGAACGTCCCGCCTCCATGCAGAACCTGAGCTGCCTTACGGCTGGCATACCTGTCAATCAAAGTTGGAACAAATTAAAAATAGTAAGAAAAAATACTTCTATAAATATATAATATAAAAATACTCCCATTTTATGCTACCTCATACTTCAACTCCACCACATTTGTTTGACACTTGTAGTTACTTTACATAACTTTACTTAACATTAAAATGGTCCTACATGTGTTTGTTAGTGAAAAAAACAGAATAATTGAATATTCTATAATAATATAAAACAATGAAAAGAGGCATTTGGCATAATAAATACTTACTTTTAATACTTTAAATACATTCTGATAATATTTCTGAAATTTTGTTGTAAATTTTTCAGTTGGAAACTTCAATGGAGTATTTTTCAAATGTGGTATTCCCACTATTACTTAAGTTAAAAAAAAAAGTCAATTACTCAAAACAGACAAATCTTTAACCGGAGGAAGTGACAATTGTACATTGTTGCTTAAGACCGAATGTCAACAGACAGCACAATAGTATCTGAACACACACAGAGGATTAGCCAACATACTCTGCAAACACAGAAATACCTGAGTGTGGATAATGAGACAGAGGATGGAGAGAAAGACTTAGGTTGTGTGTGTGTGTGTGTGTGCATTACTTCTCATCTGATATCCTCATGACTGGAGAATCCAGACACAAGGAGAAAAGTCCCGTCTCTATCAGCCGCACTGATTCCTTATTTAGTTTATCTGAGTCACAGAAAGAGAGAGAGAATGGAAAGAAACACAAAGACAGAAAAACAAACTGTGAGTCTTTAAACATTTTAAGATCACATTTAGTGTCACCTCTCTCGCTGGCACACAGACAGACAAATCTATTGAAACATAAAAGCTTCGACGAAGGACATTATTACACTCGTAAGTCTAGATTTGTTTTTTGACCTGAAACTATCGTTACATTTACATATTTTTTCATTAAATACAAACTTGGCAACATTGCTGACCAAAGCAAACCCTGTGTTTCAGATTGATTTCCAGGCCTCAAGAAAAAAGTCAGTCATTTAAAACTTGCTGATTTAGATAATAAATCCATGACAGTGATCAATGAGTCAGCTTTTCTTCATACATTCTCTGCAGAGAATCAGGCGAGGCTTTTGAAAACTCTTGCATGATGGTGCATTTAAGGAAGCTCCAAGATCTGAGCGATGCTGCACTCACAAGCTGTGCTTTTGAGGATTTGAAGACAATGAGGTGCGGTGAAAATTATATGAAGTGAAACTGGTTGTTTCTTGCATTAAACCGGTTTCTTTTGTCGCATATGAAAAAAAGTCTCTGTGTGTGTTCTCAAGCACATTTTTCTGCAGTGTGATTATAATGGTGCAATGAAATTAAATAGAAACCAGCAGCACCCTGGAAGGTAGAACATAAACTAAAAAAAAGCTTTAGACACTTTAGAAAATGATCAGCTGTAATTGCTTGTAGTGTATTTGTATGAACAGTAAATACACGCTCCCACTCGACAGGAGTGTTTGTGGTCCTGTGATCTACCTCTCAGCAGGCGGTTGTAGGCCTGTCCCCAGGTGTGACGGTGCTCGCTGGTCAGGATGCCCATCGGCTCTTTGTCCGTCTTCCAGGACTGAGACCGGATCCTGAGCAGCTGACTGTGGATCTGACTCTCCGTCATCCGAGAGCCGTCGCTGTTGTAAACCTCCAGCTGGAAGAACTAGTAGAGAAAAAGGAGGCCATCTCTGTTATCTGTCCTCCACAGATGATGAAAGATGTTGGACAGGTGAAGCTTTCTGTGTTTGGTTTAGACAACAGCAGGCGTCACCTGACTTCAACACAATGTTTAGTGCTTGTCTGTCTTTGGGTGTGTTGTGTTCACAGTAAACATATTTGTGCTGATCTGTTTAACCTCTGGAGCTTTTCTCTTTCACAATCACCACCCACACAAACATCTGTAGTGTTGCTGCTGCCAACGCCAACTGAATACTACACACATTTCTTCTGATGACACTTAGAGCTCCAATAATTAATCAATGAATCAATGAATTAATCAGCAACTATTTTGATAATCAGTTAATTTTTTAAGTCAGTTTTTATTTGTTTCTTTATTCCACTATAATAGTAAACTGATATATTTTGGGGATTTGGACAGTTGATCAAACAAAATAAGCATTTTCAAATGTGAATATGTGAATATTTGCTGCTTTTCTGTATTTTATATCATTTTAAACTGAATATTTCTTTCTTTTGTAAAATCTCTGGTCGGTTGGAAAAAACAAAAAATATGACACCATCACCTTTTTCAACACGATAAATAAACAGATGAAACAACTACTAAAATAATCCTATGCTTTTATCTCATATGAAGACAAGAGAAGGTAAATAAAGGTGAAGAGCACATATATCTTAAGTTTAAAGGACTGGGACCAGATTTGTTTTGATTCCTCTCTCTGCCAAAATCTCTGATCTCACATGTTGACCTGCTGCCAAAAGAGCTATATCTACAGTCATGTGACTCCTGCTTACAAAGGCTCTGTGCATTTGTAGTTGGTTTAAGCCTTAAGAAACCTAATAAACAGGCAGCAAAGGTGTGACTTGAGTGCACAAGACTCGACACGACTGCAATGCCGTATAACTCGCAATGTTGAGTCAACAACGCGGGAGAACAAAATGTGAATCCGACAGCGTCATCTGTTGTCGGCTCGTCCCACCTGGTAGTTCCTGACGACCGTGATGTGCGTCGGCGAGCGTCGGGAGCGGCCGTGGTGAGCGATGTAGTCGTGTTTGGGACCCGGGATCCTGCAGGAGGAGAAGAGGAGCGGGTAGAGCTCCATGCACAGAGGCTTCCCTCGCATGTACTCGACCGGCAGCTGCCCACTGACACAGACAAATCAGACACACATGTTCATATTTATCACATTTATTATTATTTTTCTGGATATACAGTTTTATTTTCATCTGCTCACACTCATAAGAGTTGACTTTTTAGGATGCACCAAAGGATATCTGTCCATACAGAGCACCAATCTGATGCCTGTGTTTTTTTTTTCACAAATTTAAAATGTCTTATCCCAACTGCATAGAGTCATTCATGTGAGTCAGTGGCCTGCTGTGACTGAACGAATGTAAGTGAGGGTGGAAACAGAATTTTACCATGACACTGACAAGGAAACTGTGTTCAATGTGGGTCTGCCTTATTTTCTAACTGTAGAGCTTATCAATGATGTCTGTTATGTTTGTTTGAGTACAACAGACTTCAAAACAATACTGTTATCTCTTGTTGGTTCAGAGTGCTGGAAAGTACATTTACTTTTACTGCGGCTACCTTAAGTATATCCACTGTGGTATTGCTACTTTACTCAGATGTGAGTACGTCATCCACTACTACTGGGTCATATAAATATATGTGATACAGTGTTTTCACAGTACAGTGAGGAAAAGTAACACCTGTCTGAGTTCATTTAACTATTATTGGATTATTATTACTGAAACATAAACATCTAAGAGTGTAATACTGTAGTTGGTCAGGTTGGACTGATTTGAACTATTTCTTATACTCTTGTGCATTTGAATCATATTTTATAAATGTTTTGTACATCCTGTTACTGCTTTGTATGCAAAACCTCAATCTGCTAAGTAACTATGGCTTTGAAATAAATATAGTGGAGTAAAACTATTAATTAAATGTAATTCATTATATTCAGCCACTGTTGTGTTTGTGCATGTGGAGGTAGAGACCGTTCAGAGATCTGGCTTTAAAAAAAAGTGGAGAAAAATACAAAACAGAAGTCAAAGTCAGCCAAGAGATACTTGAGTTTATCCTGTACGGTGGCCAGACGGGTGAGATTCATACTGTAACACACTTCCAGACAGCAAAACTATGACAACTATCCTGATGTGGTAAAAATGTTGCTCTAAACACACTGAAACAAAGATCTTTGATACAACTTGTATCTATTTCAGGGAACAGAGCAAACACAACAGAGATGTTTGAGCAGCGCGCTGCCGGGTTTAAACGGAACAGACACTGTGGGTTAATAAATTTAGACACAGATTAAAGTCATACAGCAGAGAAACACAGACTGATGCCAGCCGGGTTTAAGGTTACAGCACCGAAATAGAAGCTAGAGAATGTGACTCTAATACAAGAGATTAAAAGAAGGATTACTGCCGCATCTGAACAAAGGTTGACAACAGTTGATAACTGGTTCTAATGATTGTGGCAGAAAATTATTAGCAGCTAGTTTTGTTTGTTTGTAATGGGATTACTTTATATCCTCAACTGTCTGTGCTTCGAATACTCACATGAAGTAGAAATGCTTCTGATACAGTGGTAACTAAGTACATTTTCTTAAGGACTGTATTCAGGTTTAGGTGCTTGTACTTTTCATTTTATGGCACTTTATACTTTGACATTTCAGATTAAAATATTGTACTTTTTACTCTATTATTTTTATCTGACATTTGCAGTTACCAGTTATTTTCCTCATCTTGCAGATTATTTTCACATAAATCACATGTAATAACCCTTGTTCTTATAACATTTAACCTTTAAAACATGAGAAGGATTTCCTGCTTCATTAATGTGTATGACAGTCAATAATTCTCGTTTTCATTTGGCTACAGCTCAGTTGTTGTACTTACGTTTTGATTTTGGCCTTGAAGTCCAGAACTGCTGCTATCAGTTTGGATGCAAAACTATGTGGAGAAAAACATGACATGAGTTTATATTTGTATGTGCATTACCTGTCCATCACCGCCAGTCGACATCAACATAAATACTTTACAAAATATTCTATTTTATTTTGATTACATGCGATTATTTTGTGTAAAGGCTGTAGAGTCTCCTCAGCTCATAGAGGAGCAGCTAATAAAGGTCTTAATGACAACAATGATTGATAATAGAAACAGGCGTTTGTATCCAGATCATGTTTAAAGGCCACATCCTGGCAGAGTGTCTTCACTGGAAACATTACTGACACAAAATAAACACACTGGACTTGTTTGCTTGGATTGAACCAACTGTCTCTTCAACTACAGAAATATTGAGTTCTGATGGGACTTTATTGACTAATCAGTGTATTAATTATGAAAATCTGTACCTCCAGTATTGCTCTCTCTCTCTGCAGATGGATGCAGTCGGTGCGAAGAACAAAGCATATTCTAAAATATTTATTCTGATGCCACAGTTTTGACATTTTCAACTTTCAGTGTCTAATAGTTCTTTTCCAATATAACACAAAAATCAAATAATCTTCAACCCTAAGCCTGTTGATCAAGACCTGAGCAACTAATCAAGAAATGGGGGCAGCTGAGGTCTTGTCGGACTCTGAAAATATATATCTAAATAGTATGCTGTGTGTGTGTGTGTGTGTGTGTTTGTGCTGACTCACACTAGCTGGCTCCTCCAGCCGTTATAATCTCTCCTGGGCAGAGAGATGGCCGGGCTCGAGTGCACAGGCAGCGGCTGTCTGCCCTCCAAGTACGCCCACTGCACCCACCAGGGTGAGATCTACAGGGGAGAGACCACACACACACACACACACACACACACACACACACACACACACACACACACACACACACACACACACACACACACACACACACACACACACACACAGAGAGAGTCATGTTTCCATCAATAACCATAACTTCCCTAACCCTAACATTACCCTAACCTGAACCTGAACCAAAACCTCAACCTCACCTTAACCTAGGCCTAAACGTAACCCTAAATTTAACCCATATTTACACCCTGAAATTCTGATTTACATTATGGGGACTTTTGTCAACAAAAGAAAGGTGAGTCCCCACAATGTGACTGTGTGGACAGATTAATGTCCCCACAACACAAGCAATACTTCTACTACACCGAGTGCTTTTATTGTGAAGCACTTTGTAATTTTTGGTTTGAAAACTACTACATAAACAAATCTTTACTTAGATTCAATTCTGTATCCCATTTTTCAAAAGTGAATATTAGTACAGAAACGTCCACAGACCGATTCCCACACTTGTGATAGGACAAAGATTGTGCAGCCTCTCTGAATGGTGCACATGGTTTTGTTGAGGATTTATGATTTTCTCTTTTTTTTTGGGAGGGTTTTGGCATCCCTACCACAACCATGAGTGCTTCTTTGAAAACATATCTTTCAAAACACACCCATCCCTAACATCTGCCACATGTCCCACTCTGACACCAGCAGACACAGACCCAGTTCCTCGTGTGTCTTGCTCTCTTCTCCAGCCCCTCCTGCAGCTTCGGGCCGAGGCCACCGGGTCGGCCGAACTCCTGCACCATCCTGCGGGTGTGGCTGAGCTCCTCGGGGGGCAACAGGGGCTCCAGGGCCCTCAGGTAGGCCTGCAGGGTCTGGGCCAGAGGAGGCACCGGCTGGGAGGGGACGGAGGAGAAGAAACACAGCTCCTGCCTCAGTGACACCTGAGAGGAAGAGTGAGACATTTAAGAAGTTCTGCAGAAATAAGTGACACATTTTTCTATCACTGCAAACTTATGGCTGCAAATGAAATTGAGTGTTTAAGTGTAGTTATGGTGCAGGTACAGTAGGTTTGGACGTCAGCACAGTGCATTGACTGCATCACAGTTTGACCACATGCCAATAAAAGCAGGGCGTATCAAAAAAGGAAGTGTGAGAGACATGATTGTGGAAACATGATCTGCTGCTTCTTATTCCTTTAACAGCCAAGTGTCAATAATAACTACACTGCATGTAAGAGCACAGATCAATATGTCCCCAGTATGATTCTTTAGTTTCATATTTAAGCCCTAAAAACAGGATCAACACTCACCCTGGACAGCCATGTTCTGCAGGATCCCGACTGAAGTTTCCTCAAAATCATCTTTCCTCAAATCAGAAATCAGCTCTGTGTTGCATCTGTGTTGCAAAAATCAGCTACGCCTTTTATGTTCTGATAACTTTTGCACAACCCTCACAGAGTCAGACGGTCCAAACAATGAAGTCCAGCCTTCCTCCTACTTCTGCAAGCTGGGTGGAGATGAGAGTCTTCATCGCTCCATAGATCCTAGTTTAAAGAAGAAGCACATCCGTGCAGATGTTGACAAACCTCTCCGCGTTGCCTTCCCTCTTACTTCGAGCATGCAAACATTCACGTACCGATCTGACCTCGACTGACGCTACAAGTCCGCACACGTGTTGACGTAAAAGTGTTTCCGTAAACAGCTACGTACTTAGCGTGCAGTACCGCGTCTCTCCGCAGAGCGTCGCTGTTACGCCTCATGATGCAGCTGAGCGCTTTAAACTTTGACGTAAACAATAAGTAACCGACAATAACTTTGTAAATAACTTGTATTCAAACACATCAGGTGAAGAAAGATGAGAAAAAATAAAATAAGAATCAATATATGTTTTTTTTGCCTCATTTAACTACAGGCAGTGGTGGAAGTATTCAGATCCTTATAAGTAAAAAGTACTAAAATCACACTGTGAAAATACCCATTACAATTAAAATATTGTATATATATCATGTGTTGACAATTATACTTAAGTAAAAGTATGTAAGCATAATCAAAAATGTACTTAAAGTATTAAAAGTAACAGTATTATGCAGAAGTAAATGCAGTACTTGAGTAAATGTTCTGAGGTACATTTCACCACTGGCTATAAATAAAATGTATTGTTTGACATAATTTATCACCACAAAATTGACTTCTAGTTTATAAAGTCTGATTTATGAATAGAAGAAATGGTAGAAAAATACAACATACATTGCTATCTTTTTCTAAATTTTATGTAAAAATTGATTGGTTGCATTCAGTATGTCTATAAGTTGTAACCAATTTTCTTTTATTTATTTGAATATTTTTATTGGTAATTTTCCACTTTTCAATTCTGTTAATCATCTTTTAAACTCTCAGATTTGTCTTGGGACCTAATGTAGTGGCCAATGATGCCACCTTGTGCAAGTTTGGGGTCCAGGGGTTTGGGAGACGTTGACCTCATTGTCACTATGATACAATGAGGTACATTTATTATTTATCATTTTTATTATACATTTATTCTCTTACTGTATTAAAAAAAAATAAAACAAGTCGTGATCTGGTCGATCATTTTTGAATGCATTAATTATTAGTTTAACTCATCAAATTTGCTATCTGCAAGTTTTAGTTACTTTATCAAACTGGGTTCAACAGTCTTAAAATAATCAAGAGAAATTTCCAAAGTGTATTTTTGTTATTTTAGGACTATTTTGTAGTTTATTTGTTTATTTATAAGAGAAAATGCTCATAAATCAACAGAAAAGTGGTGACAATGAGCCGAGAAAGCTTATTTCACCTGCAAATGTTAAGAAACCAACACAGAGTAAAACAACTATCTTGTTATGTTAACATGTGCAAAGGAACAAACATTATGCACAAAACAGTATACATGGAAATAATAAGATACTGAACAACCAGCTGTACATAGTTTTATTAACAAATAAAAGACGAGACAAAAATGTTTTTAGAGATATTTATTAGATTTTTTTCTCTTGAAGCCAGCTTCTTCAACCATCATAGAAAAAAAATAATTTGCACAGAATTTGCATCTTCTTTCACCAATTCAAATATTACATTTACAAATAAGAAATACTCTGCATATATTGTATTATGACTGTAATACACACAAAAGTCAGATAGCGGCTGTAATATGATGAAGTTAATCTGTTGAGTGAATTCTTTATGTTGTTCCTCTCTTTCACTCCACAGCTCTCTCTCCACTTCCACATGACAAAAACACTATAATACATTTATTTATATCCATACACATTAATTGAACCGTTACCAGAGTCATGAACAGTAAGGCTCAATTAAACCCCACAAACACACAGACCTCTAAAATATTATCCTTCACACATTGCACCACCCCTGTTCCTGCAACGTTCAACACAACACCCACCGATTTCACCAGAAAATATCTACACGAACTGATCTTCATATCATCTGTATGAGCAAATCCAGCAGGCACATGAGACCAGATGATATAAACATCACTCTTCTGTGCTGAGGCAGAGCTGACTTACATTTAGAATCCACATCAAAGAAACTATCAAATATATTAAAACTAAAAAATAAAATCTTATTATTGCATAGACGAGTGATCCTTCAGTGCACACCTGAGAGTCTTTTATCATATGTACCGTGCTTATACATTCACATTGGACCCTCAGTTTCCTGAAAATAAAACTAGGCGATAGTTTCCCCAGTAAACACGATTACGTTCATTTTTTTCAACTGCATGAACCAAACTGTACAACACACATTCATTCTGATGCTAGAAGAAACACAAGGATTACAAAACACTCACTTCAACACTCAATTCAGTTCGAATGAAACAAAAATTTATACAAGTCACGTAATATCGCTCAACAAAATGTTGGTCATCTCATCACATGGGTAATTTTGGCAAGGTGACTGGCTTCTACCGAGGGCAAGACTCATCTGGAAGACAGAGAGATGGAGATGGAAGGTAAGTGAGGTGAATCCAGGATTTTTAGTCTATTTCATGGTTTTATTTTTGGTGCTGATCTTCCCATTCACCAACAGTGATATTTGTGAAGGCCATAAATGCAACCGTACCGTTCCATTTGCTCTCTAATAACATCAGTTTGACCATATTTACATTTTGCATTGCTGCATTTAAAACCATCATATGGGATTTTTAATCTTTATTCTTCACTTGCCCACACTGTTAGCGAACCTCTGACAATTGCTCAGTTTGAAAGGACAAGGCTGGCGTTATTCCAGATTTTCTTGTTGTCAACAAATCCAATGAAAAGAACCAACAATGCATTTAAATGCCAGGCCAGACTATTGTTTAAAATGTAAAGAATTAGCAGCAAAATCTATTTACTCCAATTGAAATTGTAGTGGATTTGTTTGCAGGGCGAAGTCAATCTGTGCCAATCTTTGCATCAAATTTGGTGTGTTCTCTTAACAGGGACGTCTGACTGGTCTTTGAGGGAATGGACAGCAGACTCTAAAATGGAGGAAGTTATTGTAGCTTATTAGCTGTGTTACAACATCAGTGCATATCTAACCTCCTCTGTCACAGTTCAAACTGCTCCACAAAAGAGGGATGTTAAATTCACACTCTCTGTGACACTCAGCCTCAAGCCAATTCATTACTTCTCATCATTCAAATCTTTAAAGATCGGTCTCAAAAGAAAGTTTTAGAAAGAGATCCTTATATTAACTAAAACTGCTGGACACTGTAGTTTTTAGCTTATGTTGCTTTGGCTTCACAGAAAACACTTGCTAGAGGACAAAATCATTGATGATTTTGGTCTTGGCATTTGTTGACAATAAGAAAAATATACAGCTGAATATTGCTAGACTTATAATTTAAGGAAAGGTCAGGCACGCCAGCCTTCTTCTGTGGTGACAACACAGTGAAAATAAACAGACAAGAAACAGAAATTTGCCATCTTAGCCTGAGGAAGACAAAACCTTTGGAGAGTCCGTAAGACATCATGAATGACAAAACAATCAGAATCCAGAATCTCACTCACTACACGTTGTGTTTTTTGAGCAGGGGGTGACACTGACCCACTTTCAGACCCCGCGCCGCTGCGATCCTCACGTTCCGTGCGGTTTTGGTCATGATGGTTCCTCCCTCCATTTCAGCTTCCTCTTCTTGCGCTTCCTCTCCCTGCAGCCTCCACAGGTCATGAGGGAAGGGAGTGTAAGCCAGCATGGAGGTCTCCGACGGGTACTCACACACCTGCTCCAGCTGCTCCTCATCGAAACACACCTTCCCCTGGAAACACCAGCAAGGAGAAGATTATTTTACTTTTAATCAGCTCTAATCAAATACATTTCATACTTGTTACTGTTGGTCTTGTTTCCTTATTTCAAGCAAACTTGCTTTTTGAAATAATAAGTTTTGTGTTTATTTTGTGTTCTGTAGGGAGAGCACTGTTTACCATACTGACTGAAGGCAAAATGGCATAAACCATTTTTTAAAGAATTTGATTTCAAGCAAAACTTTTCAGCTTTTGTGACAAAGTTTTGGCAAACAAAAGGTGACTCAGGATTGAAGCGCTTACATGATTGAATACTGCTGCAAAGGTTACCTGTAATTTGCTTGGAGAGATATCAGGAGTTAAAATAGAAGTTGATGAGAATGATATGAATAGAAAATACAAACTCTTCAAAAGATCTTGAAAGCTGTTGACTGAAATATGGCTGTTTCAAACACTTGCATTCATTATACCATGATTGTTTTAGAAATCAAAACATTGCATGCAAATAGCAAAGAAAATGTAAATAAATAACATTATATGTATATTATAGTTTTTCCTCTGACACATGATCAGATGTAAACACAGCTATGAGGAGCATCTGAGTCTGTCTCTGTGAGATGTTTGTACCCTGTCAGTGTAATGTTAACTGACAGCATGAGGCTTAACCCAGCAGAAATACTTCCTCTGCACAGCCCTACTGACTGAACGCTTCATGCACTAACTCATCGATTATTCAGGGAATCACACAGATAAACAACACGTGCAGAAGCAGGAAGCAGCTGGTTCGCAACAAGTGAGGAAGTGTTGATATTTGTGCAGAGGTTGTTTACAGAGGTCAGCGTGGAGTACACACACCCGACAGGAAACAGGCCGCCGGGGTCAGCGCCGCGCATCCACAGTGCGTCTTACAATAACAGAGGTCTGAGGTCTGGACGTGCACGGTAGTAAAGACACTGAGAGCAGACATGATCTGAGACGCCACGCTGCACACACGAAACGAGTTACCGCTGCTTCACCCTCACAGTCTGCAGAGGAGGGCAGATAATAGCTCTGCATTAGGGAGGCTGGGCGAATCACGGTAAGACACAGGAGGCTAATCCTCCCTCCCTGAACCCGATTAACCCAGGCCAACACAGCAGGACAGCAGAGACAGAAACTGAAAGAGTAGGAGAATGAGAGAGCAGAAGAGGGAAGTATTCATTAGCAGGAATTTAAGAGATATGTTAATATCCAACCCTGCTTCTTTACGGGTGCAAAAGTTGAAGTTTGTATTCAGAGAGATTTTTAAATTGAGGCTGCTCAAGTTTAAGCTCAAGTTTTCACATGACCAACAGTTTATGATTTTATACTTCAAGAAGACAATCCAATCCTTTCAAAAGTGTGTATGAGATTTCTTAGACTACAGTACAGGCATACAAAAAACATCTAATGTAATTTAATCAATAGTTTTGGGGAAAAAAATGGTCTCAAATTTCAAACAAGAATAAACGCTGCATTTTTTGTTTCAAGAATCTGAATCAAGCCTGAATTTGACGGAGGCAGTCCAAGATAAAGAGAATGCATATGAAGAGGAAAATGGAGAGGAAAAAGAGGAGGAGGCCGACGAAGAGCAAGCAGGTCACCCCCCTCTGTGACATGATGGCATGGCTCAGGTGGGGGAGGGAAGGAGGCCTGACGTCAAACAGTCTGAAGGGCATCAACGTTAGAGCGACAGGTGGTCAGAGAATCAGTAAAGTGGTCACAAAGAGGACTTCCAGATAAATCATTGCTTATTCAATTAGAAGTTGAGAAATTCATATGTAGAGGAAAGCACCTAACCCTAGTTTCTCTGTCACTCTTGTTTCGATTACTACAGTCCAGTCTTTTGAAACAGATGGCCCTGTGCTAAAACAGTTTAGTGTCTGAGTCGCATTTGGTGTTTTAAAAATGGACATCACGTCACTTCCCTGTGTCGATGCGTGTGTCTCGTTTGGAGGAAGGGAAGAAGTTTGAAAGAGGAAGTGAGCAAAAACAAGCAGCGTGACAGGGAGTTTCTGTCAGGCCAAATAACAAGACTTTAATTGCTCTCAGTATGACTGTCAAACTGTCAATTTTTTTTTTTTACACGTCAGACCACCATCAAGTTATTCTCACGTCTTTCCACAACACTCTTTCCATTTCACCCACGTCAGGCTGAGAGTTGGCGGCCTGCTGTCAGTGACGAGGGTCGAAAACTGTTTGCCAAGTCTCCAGTCTGACAAACCAAACCCCCGCTTGGAAACAGCCGAGACGATACAAAGAGAGGTTTGTCTGAGAGGACGGGAGAGCTGACTCAACAGAAATGGCAGAATTGGTGGGAGGGAACAAGGAAGCAGTCTGCAACACACTCAGAGGGGGAATTATTGACTCTTAGAAAAAAGTTCAATCAAAAACAATAGGATTCTTCTAACAGGCCGTCAGGTGCAGTGAAACACACATTCATCATCACAGACGGTGTCATAAAGGTCAAGTTTGTTTCCACTCCGCCGAAAACCTTTGTCATCATGTTTTCTCCTTTGTTACAAAAGAGTTCATCTCCCACTCTTTCTCAAACCAAGACTGGGTTCAGAAAAAGCTAAAAAGAGGAACTAGTGCTAATTTGACTCCAGTGAAATTCACTTGTAGTTTGAGTCCAGTCTGCTCACACTGAATTACTGTAAATGCCAGTGTGTTTTTGCATGCATTCACACAGACGAGCATGTGATGTTAGGTAAGTAGACAACATGCAAAGGAACGGGAGGAAGGAGCTGGCTGCTTGTCATTGTGGTTTCCTTCTCAAGTTTTCTGCCTCCTCTGAAGCCTGCAGCATTAACTACTTCTTTCTGCAGAAGCTTAAACAAATTGAGGAATAGTATATCAAACATTTTCTTTTGCGTTGAACTTATAATTAACCTAGATTAACAAACAAAGCTGCTTGCTTTCACTGTCAATCTGTGGTTTGGTGCATCAATAACAAACCATAAATGTCAAAAAACACGTCATTTTCCCCACTGTACATGCTGTTGGCTAAATATATAAAGGGAGATTATCATCATGGGGTAAAAGTCAAAAGTCTGCAAAGAATTAGGCTGCAGAAGCAAATGGCAAAGCAGATCACTCCAGGATTTTATGGCTAAGAATCAAGATGTCGTGCTTGATAAGGCTTTAACCGGCTTAGGACGGTCTCTGTGATCGTACTTCTCAATCAAAAGGGATGTTCTCACAGTGAAAGGGGATTCTGCTTGATGACGAGGGACCATGGGGCAGGTGAGGCAAGGTGATGCCCTCTGGACCACCTCTGATGAATGTTAGAAAGCAGGGAAATGACATCCCTCTGAAATCTGACATGACACTGGGAGATGCAGATAATATCTTCTCTGCTTTTAGGTGCCATTGTATGTGTGGTTAAGAAGCCAGTCAACTAAGTGAAAGACAAAAAGAATACTACACAGTTTCCACTCACCCTTTTCGGGGTCCCTCTGTTCTTGATCAGACAGGACTTCTCCAGATTCAGATATCCACCAATCACCTCAATCTCCTCCACTGTGGGATACTTCTTCTTGGCTGACTCGGTCACAGAGGAGGTCATCTGGGCCTGCTGCGATGAGGTCTTTGCCGGTGTCAACCCTGCTGTCGTGGACCCCATTGTGGACCCTGTTGTGGACCCTGTTGTGGACCCTGTCACTCCTCCTCCTCCCCCTCCAGCAGGCTTTCTTGGAGAGATTGTGATGGTGGCGCCTCTCTTCACTTTACCTCCAGAAGCGCTCCTGATGGAGAAGAGCGTGGGCGACGGCGTGGGAGATGGCGAGACGCTAGGAGACTGGGCAGGAGATGGAGAGGAGGCCGGGGTTGGGGTGCAGTCCGAGGGTTTCAGAGTATTGTCTGGGGATTGGCTCCTGAGAAGTGGGGGTGTGACGGTGATAGTTTGGTTAGATTGTTTGACCTGACATGTTGGAGAAGAAACACGCTGAGGAGTCATTTTGAGGTTTGATGTTTCTTGATCTTTCTCTTGGGTCTTGGCGTCGTCCTTTACCTGGTGCTTTAACAATCCTCTGGGACTTTGCTGCCCCTTTGTCTCTCTGTCCTTGAGAGGACTGTTTGGTGATGGACAAGACTCTTTCAGCTGAAACTGCTCTATCTGCCGTTGTATCTTCTGAACCCCACAAATGTCTTCACCTGAGAATGCTTTGCTGTTGCTCTGCTGTGCGTTTGACATGAGGGGCTTCACCTTAACAAGGTGCACTGATGGGATGTCTACAGTCCTGTCCCTCAGACACAAGCCCGACCTCGAGCCAACTGTTTCCAAGTTGTATATCCGGCTCATGGCTGCAAGGGAGTTGGGATGTTGTGGCAAAGGGGAAAGAGATTGCACCGGATCAAGAGGCGATGTATACTCCTCTAACTCCACCTCTGAGAGCTCCTTTTCCTCCTCCTCCCGTTCTTCTCTGCCCTCGTGTTGGCCTCTGTGGCGCCTCAGCTGTTCTTCCACATGTTTCACAGGGTCGTCTTCATCCTCGGATATCTGGAAGCTATCAGAGATAACTTCGGAGGCAGCAGTGGCGGACCCGCTTGTTACTTCCTCTCTGACAGCTTGTGAATGTGGGACAGAAACAGGAAGCTGAGGGCAGGTTTTCAACACGCTGACTTCCTGTGTGACGTCAAACGCAGCGGTGGATGTCAGTCCTGTTGCCTCTTCCTGTCCCCTCTCTGCTTCGACCTGCCTCTTCCGCATATGAGCTGCAGCTTCACACTCTTTCTCTATATCAGTTCCCCTCTCATCACGCCTGTCCTCAGTCTGAATCTCTGCACCATCACTCCCGCCTCCATCTTGTGTCTCTCTTTGCTTCAGTCTCTCCAGCTCTCTTTGTCTGATTTTCTCTCTCAGGGACTCAATGCGGCTCAGGGGTTTCCCGATCCTCCAGCTATCCCTCCTCTCAACCCTTTTACCTTCTTCCCAGTCTTGCACCTCGTCGCTTTGACCTCCAGCCTTTTTTCTCTCCACCATTTCTTCAGCAACGTAAAACACAGTTCTGGGGATTTGAATCTCAAGGGGACACGGAGGGATCCCCATAGGTGCGACCTTTTTCGGAGATCTGGGGGTTACATCATGAATGAAATTCTCTGATCCACTTTCACTGTATGTTTGCACCTCCTGTTTGTTCTCTTTGGTCACTTCATAAGCAGCCTTCTGAGATCTTTCTCCCTTCTCGTTGCTATAAACAGTTGTGTCTCCTATTTTTTCTATTTTACTTATAAGATCCTCTGTTTGTTGGGACAAAACAGAGTGTGTTAGGTAAGGTCCTTGTGGCCCTGTACCACTCCACTCCGGCCCTCTATGGGGCTCTCGAGCCCTATCGGTAATGGGACAGAGTAGACTGGAGCACTCTGTGAAAGCTGATTCATGTCTGTATTGACTCTCAGCAGCGTGACATGGACTTGCAAGCTCTGCCAACACAGGGATGCAACTCTTCTGCGTAGCTTCAGGTGGGATTGTGCTTTCGAATCCCTCCTCTCTCCAAAAATCAGACACCTTCTTGTCGCCAACTTCAATCTGTCCCCCCTCCTCTGAATCTTTTTCTACACTCAGCTCCCTTTCTAAACCTTTCTCACCAGTGGGTTGCTTCACTTCTCTAACAGCTCTTGCTTTCCCATCCTGCCTGATTGGTACTCTTCTAGCAAACGAGATGCCCTCTGTGTTTTTGACAGACGCCACTGTGAATCCCTCGTCTCCATCTGCATCGTCAGCTCTTGTGTCAACGGGCTCGACTTTCTTAACCTCGCTCCTGTGTTGGATGGAGATCTCTGCTTCATTTTTCCAATGCATGGGCCCCCCTTTTTCATCCTCATTTTTCAACAATCTCTCTCTGTGCTTCCCAAACCTGTCTTTATCTAAAAGTCGTGCGCACCCCAGTTTGATCTTTGTAGTGGTTTCCTTCCCCAAGCCTGTTCCGTCGACCCACGGTGCTACGCTCCTCTCTGAATGTATCCTGTCACGCATTTTCCTCTGATGACTGCCATCGTCATCCAAACCATTCTCACAGATGACACGATCAGAGAAGCTAGATGAGCGTTTCGGCACACCTTTCGACAGCATATTCCTCCCGTCTACCTCAGATTGTTGGTCCTCTTCATCTCCTGAATATTTTCTCCTCCCAGGCCGGAGGAAGTTATCAGAGCTTTTGGATCGAGATGGAGGCTTGGGGTGCTCTCCGAATTTACTCAGCAGCTGACTGACCCTCCCTCCTCTGTCAACGAATACATTATCATCCAAGCTGTCTTTCCTGTCTTCTTTAATAACCGTCGCCTGACCCCATGGTCTGTCTTTCTCTTTGTCTCTCAGCCAGGACATGTCTGTTTTCAGCTCCCTGCCCATACTCTCCCGCCTCCCATCCATGCTGCCCTTCATCTCTCCATCCTCTCTACCCGAACATTTCCCTCCTCCTATTGGATTCCTCTCTTCAGGGCTTGCAGAGGGCTTTATGATCAGAACCTCAGAGGCTCGGATCTCAGTGACGCTCCCACCTCCTGCCAGGATCTCCCTCAGGTCCATCTTCATCCCTCTCTTCCCCTGGTGGTCCTCCTCGAGCCTCTCCCTCTCCGTCTCCCTCCATCTACCCCTTCTCTCATCGCTGCCTTTCCTGTCCTGTTCAATGATGATGATGTTGTCGGCTCGGATTGTCCGAAGACAAGGAACGAGGGGAGTGAATGAACTAGATGGTGAATCTGTTTCCTTTTCCTCCTCGTCTTTTCTTACTTTGAGGAATTCCCGCTCCCTGACTGCATCTTTAACTGACTCTTTCCATTGGCTTTTATCTTTTTCCCATCCCTCCCTGCTATTCTCTCTTTCTCTTCCTTGACTTCGGTCCCTGCCTTTCTCTTTTTCCTGTCCATCACTTAAATCTCTGAATCTCTCTATTTTCAGCTCAATATCTCTTCCTCTTCCTGACTCCACATCTTGACCTCTGGGGCTCGATTTGTCTTTCTCCTTAGCTTCTGGCTCGTTCCCTACATCTGCATCCTTGCCCTTCTTCCATGAACTCTGTGTGCGAATAAATGGGTTTTCATGAACTGGGACTATCGTTTCTACAGACACCTGACTCGCTGGTTTGAGGTCTGCCTCCAGCCATTGTCCCGGATCTGGACTAAGTGACAGTTCGCTTCCCAAATTGACTGTCACAAAGCTGTCCGTGTCACTCAGGCCATCAGAAGGAGATCTGACATCCACCTGCAGCAGACACACGTCTTTCTCCTTTTCCCTGTCGCCCAGGCTGTCCTGCTTCGCCTTCCTCCGCTGGATGATCCCTCGCTTCCAGGCGGGCATGCTGGCAAACTTCTCCTCCTCCTGTCTCTCTCTCCTCTCTCGCTCCTCCTCCTCTCTCCTCTTTCTCTCCAGCAGGAGCTGCTTCCATTCCGGCAGAGAGGACACAGACATAACAGAAAAGGTTTTGGACAAGATGGCTGGCGTTTGTCTTTGGAGCCTTGGGGAATATTCTGCAAATAATAAGAAATGATAATAAAGTCAAATCAGTTTGCTCTCACCACCATGTTCAACAGAGACATGCATCACCTTTCTCTTGGATCATAATAAAGTAAAGCCCTTTTACTCCAAACTCCATGAGTGTAATATCAAGTTTATAGGTATTTTTAAGTTTAACTGCATGAATAAAATCAATGCATAATCACATTTGTCAACACTATCCTGCAGTCCTGGTTTTGTGAGTCTAACTTTAATCTTGTGCGTAAAATAACATTAACTTCACCAAATTAACTTGCAGTACATATAATAAAAAATAACCTGATCTAGTGTAAAATTTATGATAAAAATGTTCAATTAAACTCACCAAAATCCCCAGTTCATGCAAAGACAGGACTATATCCTCTTGGACTGGACACTTGTCATCTCCACTTGCGCGTCCTGGCTGTGCGTAATGCGTAATGCTCCTCCGGGAAAAAAGCTCCTCCACCGACGACCAGCAGCTTAATCAATGCTGTCAAAACTGCGGCTTTTAAAAACACTGCGGGATCCCTTCAAATCAGCCCCACGACCTGACTGTGCATCAGAGCATGAAAACACGTCCCTGGTCGGTGAAGTAGTAAATATTTCCAGCCTCGGAGTTGCTGCGCTCTAATCCGATAATTACATTAAATTCCGTCAGGAGAGTTTAGTGGCACTCACCATATTGTCAGACCTAAGAAAAGGCTGTTAAAGTACATAGCCGTCTGCCCGGACACCAACCCCCCCACCTCCACCTCCACCCTCTCATCCCTTCATCCTGCAGAGCTGATTGGAGAAGAGGGTGGAGGTGGAGGGTGCAGGAGTTTACCTGATGCACACCAGACATCATCCACCTGCATTATAGGGCATGTTTTTTTTTTGTTTTTTTTAAATTACTTTACTATTTTCAGTCCTGATTATTTGCATTTTGCACAGGACATAACATGCATCCCTCCTTCCTATAGTGTCTTCTCCACCCAGCTGAGAAATGAGACAAGTGGATGGAAATGATAACCTAATACACTAATCCATCTGAAAATGCAAATAAAAAAAAGATGCATATTGATAACGTTGACATGATAAATCCATGTAATTCCATGTTATTACCTCCACACTCTTACACACTGAAACTGTTAGTATTGATTCAACTGCATATTTATTTTGGAGACTGTAGTTTTAGTGTTATTCTGACAGGTGTTTCTATTATTTTGTCCACCTCATTTATATCAATGATGGTAGCCTCAATAACAGAAACACCTCTCAGTATAATGTAATACAATTCAACAATTTAAGCAATCATTGTGTTAAATTGATGTTTTTCCAGGACTGTTAAAATTCAACAACAGACCAGACGAACAAGAACAGAACACCACACCTACAGTAAATATGTTATTACATTTATTCAACATGGTCTTGAAAATACTGAAAGTTGTCATTACACTGATGCCACCATACAGACAGGGGAAAACTAGCACAAAATACATCTTAATTGAAATATCACAGTCCTTGGATATTCAAGAATTAATGACATAGTTATGAATAAACTGGTTGCTCTGCTAGTAAACTGTTACCAGCTTTATTCCACATTCACAATCTCAGAGATGCAGTCAGACTTGTGTTTCATTATAGCTGCAAATTATAAAAAAAACAAAGTTGCATATTTGTACTTTTCCCAGTGTGAAATCTCAGTATGACAATTACATTTGAAAGTAGCGAACAGAGAAATACAGTAAACCTGCAGCCTATAAAAATATACTATATGTTAAACAAAAATAAAAACCAGTGTAGTAAAAAAAGGATAACTGGAGGGTTTTATGCAAAATCTTACATAAAATATCTATAATGATCTATATATATATATATAATCAGAAAATAGACATATCAAAAATATTTCATTATATTGACACTGAGTTCAGATATTACAAGTTTGATACCAGCCACATTTTGAAAACAGTGATACATCCTCATTAGTAGTGTGTTTTCAAATGGTAAAATAAAATCTTTTTTAATAAAACTCTCCCTTTCATATGCAGTGAAAAAATGTAAATATACAGCGTCAAGTTGTAAAGAATTCGGCTTGATTTTCATCATTAGCCATTAGCAGTGAATGACCAGAGCAGGTTTGTTTTGTTCTTATTCAGCACAGCAGATAACCAGGCTCACTGAGACAATATTTCTATTTAATACAGTATTAAGACAGCAGTCAGCTACACTTCACAGCAGTAGGAAGACCTTCACTTCACTTCTCCTTGTGGTTGTTGTCGTCCTGGTCGTTGGAGTCGTCGCTGCCCCAGTGTGGCGTATTCAAGAGCTGCACCTTCCTCTTAAGCTGCACACAGAGGTAGGCTAAATCCTGTTTGTCCAGAGAGTGTGCCAGGGCCAGGTAGGCCGACAGAGTCCCGGCCAGAAGGAGCCTGTCCAGGGACAAAGCCGGCAGGAACCACAGCACGACGCCCAGCTCCAGGCACACAGGGTGGCGGAGGTGAGACAGGAGGCGCTGGGCACGAGGCGACTTGTGAGACAGGGGGTCCCCTAAACCGAGACACGAGTAGTACACCTGAGAGACCAGGGAGACACATTAGTTTAAGCCACAGCAGCAATAACAAGTCACTCTATTTACAGAACATTTGAGAGGTTTTCATAATCACTGTCACACTCAATATAATCTTTTTTAAAATGTCATGTTGCTGTTTTGGCATCAAATCAAAATGAGGATACTAATAATTGAAGGATGTGCCGAGTTAGCTGTTGAATTAACTGAAATGTTGATCCATCTGAGCCCAGCGAGGTTTGTCTGGTGAACAACATTTGGGGTTAGAAGTTCAATTCTGACAGCTTGTTCCTGTTAAAACAGATGACTCATAAAGAAATTATAATCCGAACTCCCAATGTTGCCAGAAATGTATTTTGATACATTTCATATTTCATTGTGTAAATGTAACTTCACTATTTTGCCCTTTTTGTGACACATACTCTTGCCTCAGTTATGGCAAAGTAATCTACAGGAAGCTGAAATGAACCATACAGTACTGGCTTTAGGTAATAAGTTGGACTATGATACGTTACAGAGCCATGATGATGAAACTAGCAACACTGGAGAGAGCAAAATTATAACTCCAGGCTAATTGTTGTTAATTGATCTAAAAACATGTTTTAAAAGGAGTATATTGTTTGAACTAATTTTCATCATCATCACACATTTGTTCTGAGAGGACAGTTATACTGCTGCTGATTATACTATTTTCACATCTTGTTTAATATTAAAAGTAAAGGGTCGTCTGGTGGCCTACTGGTTAAGATGCATTGTATTTACTGTAATCACATCATCCAGTGTTCAGCTCCACCTGGGGATCTTTATTAAAAGCCATTCCCCTTCTCTCTATGTTTCCTGTCACCTTTCAACTGTTTATTGTCATATTAAGGCAAAAAGTACTTATTAAAATGTCATATTGTTTGACGAGCCACTAAAAGCCCTGGTTACCTGCTTGAGGCCCATCAGTTCTGCGTAATCAAAGATCATGAGGATGCTGCAGATAATAGCCCAGCAGAGGAAGTGCAGTGAGAAGCAGAGCAGAGGGAACCAGATACTCCAGGGCGCATGACGTACTGACCACAGACAGGGGGCGCCGGTCACAGGTTGCCAGTAACGCATCAGGATCTAAACACAGGAGGAAAGAAGATAATGATGCAGAGTGGTGAAAGGAACATGTATTATAAAGCCCAAAACCTGCTCAGCTTTAAATGACCAAGTAATGAAAACATTTTATAAAACTAAAAAACTAAAAGCTATAAGAGTCCGTGTTGCCGTACCTGGAGGGCCAGTGCAGTGGTGAAGCAGTATGCCGTCCTGTTCAGGGCCCCCAGCACTGACTGGAGGGCCTGTTTGACAGGAGCCCAGGCCAGCAGACTGTGCTGTGTGGTGAAGAGGGCCAGCAGGCCCAGATCCACAACAAGAGACCTGAGGACGGAGCTGTCCTGCAGGGCCACGGACCACGGGATGGAGTCTGTGGTGTGGACACGACGTGAACGAGAGGAGAGAGGAGGAGTTTGAATATTGTTATGGATCATGTTTACATTGAGCATTTAAATATAGTCATTAAAAATCAGCATGTTGTTATATAAAAAAAAAGTACGTCACAAAGCAGCTCCCTTTGATTAATCTATATTTCAGTCTTTAAATTCAAATAATAAAAATGAAGAAGAAGAAACTATATGAAGAGGCTCCTCAGTCGAGACAATAATTTGCCTATATAGACCTATATACATAATTACACTACATACACACATAAGGTTGAGAGCAGCTGGGTTTATTTCAGTGTGTGGTCTTTTTGCACTGCGACTAACCAGTCATGGCCTAATAACACACTGTCTGTTCTACATGGAGGCAATAAGAACACACAAGTACTGTCTGCAAGCACTCAAGCATTAAACATGCCACAGCAGTATATACATTATACATAATCCAGGGCCATCACACCATGGACCTCTTTAACTGTAATAAGAGGGAAGAGTTGGTCCTAACCTGGAAAGACAGATAGTTGTTTTACAGCGGCTACACAGATACAACAAATATCTCTTTGACAGGAGAAGAACAGTCTAAAGGCTTGAATCCAGCAGGTTGAAGGACTTTGCACATTACAATAAAACTGGTTTTCAAACACAAGCACTGATTAATATGAACTCATCCAGAGAAAAAGTTGACCGCCCAACGTGGGGCTCGAACCCACGACCCTGAGATTAAGAGTCTCATGCTCTACCGACTGAGCTAGCCGGGCACTGAGCTGACGTCAGCAGAGTCACTATATGAAGGGTAGCAACACAGGCGCTAAGCAAACTATAAATCATTTCATTCATGTTATAAAACACCTTTAATCATGCAGTTATTATTACAACTTAACTAAGTAATAGCAGAAAAACAAGCCCTGAAAATCATCTTATATCAGCTCTTTTCGCTAATAACTCCACTGAAGTTATGGAGCTAACTTTGGCTGATCCTGGTTCAGTTACCTTCACACAGTTTCGTCTCTCCGGTGATGTTGTGATAAATGGCTCGAAACGATATGAAGCGAATGAAGTCTGCACCGGATATGAACACAAAGGCAAAGTTGAGCAGAGACACGGTGCAAAGAGCCGAAAGACGAAGCGACACTGACGCCATTTCAATCAGTTTGTGTTCATTTAGCCACTTCACTCAAGTTTCTTCCGGGAGCGGAGTTTGTTGTAGTACCGAGTATTGCCAGAGGGTGTCGCTGCTGTGCGGTACAATCAGTGGGGGAAAGTGCATCAATCTGTCATAAGGGGATTTTAGGATTTAATAGGGTTGAATTTCACTTTTATCCACTGCAAGTCAGGGCAAAGTGATAATACATATTGAAGATATTTGATCATAGAGTTCACACGGTTTAACTGAACAAAATGTTCGTATGGAACAAATATAGTAAACAACAAAACAACACTGAAGTGCAAAACGCAGCAAGCTATTATAACTTCAAACTTCATAACAATAAATAAAATACTGTGGAGCAAAACTTGTGGTTCTGATTTCTGGTTCTGAAATTCAAATTACAATTTCTAACAATAATCTCCAAATTCCTACTATTGCACCAAGCCTGAAGAGCTTTACTTAAAGGTCAACTGAAGCCACATAATCTGCATATTTACACAAAATATATCTCTAATCATAAATTCATTTGTGTACAAGGGGAAAGAGCACTTGATACTTATTATGAGCAAGTTAAAGGCTGAACTGAAACATGCTGATGAAAGCATGTGGCAAAAGCAACGTAGTGTGAAGAGGAAATGTGGGTCAACCTATTAAATGACACCAAGACAAGAAATAGAGATCACAAAACAACACTGAGGACACTGGAACTTTTGAAGTGATTTTATTGGAGACAGGAAATTGTGCAAAATGCTACAGATTAATCAAAAAACAAAACAAAACAAAATGTACATCAGCACTCATCCTCAAATGAGGTTAACTTCACCATTGTAGCACTCGACGTGGTAATTTCTGTTAAATGATACCACTCGAATAGAGTCTGTAGACCCCTGAAAAAAGCCACAAATAGAGGGAAAATTTTTATTTAATTTATCAGAAACTAAAGTATCAATCACTGCAATTTGACATGAATGAAACAATGGACTCAGCTCACCTCGGTTGGCAGTATCGGCACTCTGCAGGCAGCACACCGTGGGGCTCGAACCCTGAAACCATGAAGAGCAAAAGGTCACAGAAAGTCAACAGTGAAGCCACTCAGGGTGTGACGTAGCTCATGTGCAGCCTGTCTGGCAGGGTTTGGTTTCATTTCTCAGGAGTATGAATTAAAGGGCTTGGCCCGTTGTTGTTGTCAGATGCTGTATGAGAAACTCACTTGTGGTAGTCGCTGACACAGTACACCCTGCTGTCTGTGTCGACAGAGAAGGGCTGACCCTCCAGGCTCTGTCTGCAGACGACACAGCGAAAGCAGGACGGGTGGTAGGACTTCCCACGAGCCTGCAAGACCTGACCATGCAAAATGAGCTCTTCTTTACACACCACACGCGCTCTCATATGCACACACAGTGAATGAATGCATACTCACCATGTCCGTGATTAAATACCCACAGCTGCTACACACTTCTGTGGATGGATGAACTCCTGAGTACTGCGTTAAATAACAAAAGAGTTCCATTAAATGTCTGTTTGATTGAAAGTGTGAGGTGGGTCAAACAGTTTTAGGGGAGGCTCAGTGAAATGAAGTGAACAAATATTACATTAGTTATTATATTGGTTATCAAAATTTGGCTAAAGAGATAATTCACAAATACAAGATAAAACAGGGTATCCTTACCAAAAAGTCATCCTCACAATAGATTTTTCCTGACACTGTATAAAATGGTTTGCCACTGAGCTTTTTACCTGAACATGAAACAAAGGACAAGGAACAAGGTGAACATTTTCCACAATGTGACATTTGATAACACACTGATTTACCAGCTGTCACATTAGCGATGGTTACTCATTAATGCATCAATTATCATAATCTGCTGATATTTTATATATTATTATGAAATGGGCCGCTTTTGGTACTAACAGTTAAGATTATGATGCAAGACTTTAACTTGTAACAGAGTATATCTACACTGTGTTATTTCTACTTTGACTTAAGTGAAAGATCTGAGCACTTCAACCAAAACCTCAAGAGGACTCACTGCAAACGTTGCAGGTGAAACAAGTGTTGTGGAATAAATGTCCCATTGCCCTGCAGGCTCTCCCTTCACCGTACACCGCTTTCCTGCATCCTGTACAGCTTCCTGATTCACACAATGAAGAAGAAACAGGAAGAACTGGTGACATGACAGACTGGAAACACACTCACACTGAATAATCTTTTGTATTAGAGAATAGACGACCATTAAAAAAGCAAATATTCAGATTATTCCCTTCTTACCAAAGTACAGACTGGGACTATAACTCTGGTCCATCTCCTGCAGTATTTGTCCTGGTTGTCTCTGCCTGCTGGAGTCTACAGTACGACTGTCCGGGGGTCTAATTTTATGTGCGGTGCAGACAGCTGTAAGGGGAGCTGCTATCTGGGTTTATGGGTGCTGCATTCGATGCTTCTGGTCTCTCCTCAGACCCCCTGACTCCTCCGGGGCGGCTGGCTGAGTGGGTGGCAACAGACGAGGTCAACTGGTATCTTTCAGCACAAGTTAGGATACCACAGTCAGAAGTATAGGATACCACAATCAGAAGTATAATCAGCACAATGCACCTCAGTATCAAAAGTAAAAGTACTTGCTTTGCAGAAAACAATATTGCTGTGGGTCTTATTTTATATTTTACATTGTGCTTTATAAGCAGGTAATTTAGTCTGGTGGTTTCCAGGTTAGAAGTTGGGGACAGTGCGAAGGGTCACAAGATAAATTTGAAGGGTGAGATGATTAAGCACCTTTCAACAAGGTAATTTAAAGTGCTTACATAAGATATAAAGACATTAAGACTAAACATTAAGATATAAAATAAAGATGAGACAGAAAAAGGATTTTTAATTTTAATGATTAAAATAAATGATTGAAAGAGGCTAAAATAGGAAACAATGTTATTTTCTAATCTTTTATTTGTATGAATTTGACCTCTTTTGGTTACAGCTATTAAATTAAATCATCACACCAACACAAAAACAAACTCTGCTGCTCATATATCCTGTGTTACTGCCCTCATGTGGACTCTTCAGGCCCTTCATTCTAAAACCGCTGACCCAGAATCAGACAAAGAACAGCTGGAAATAAATGCTGGTGTTTGGACTCTGAGTGAGATTTCAGTCGGTTTCTATTCAAAAGGTTTTTGTCTGTATTTTGTTTTAATTCTTGTTTCAACCACTCTATAAATTTGAGATATACCTTTTTCCAGAAGACCAAGACGAAGACAGCAAACAAGATGACAACAATAGAAGAATTTACTGGGTTACTTTTGATGACTCAGAATTTCACAATCGATCACAAACAATAAACAAGTGCTCATAACACCATGTGACGTATTACAAAAGTTTCTGCTCAGAGTTAAAGTTGCTCATCTGCTAATTAGCTGCCCCAATAAGACATCAGGAAAGAAAGTTGAAATGAAACTCTGCAGCACATGTGTGGCTCCTCAGTGACATGGGAGGGGAGGGGAAGTCTGACAGCTGCTGATTCTTCACTGAGGTCCCTTGTTGAGACTCACTGAAGCTGTTTAAATTCACCACGCCACCCTCTCTGCAAGCTGTCAGACTGGTTCAACCAAAAAAAAAAGAAAACCTCAGTGTCACTTTGTGTAGGTGTGTGTGCTTTTTGGAGATCACACAAAGACATGAAGATGAAGACAAATAAGAGCTTTTAACTATTTTCACTCCTTCTTCTGTCTTTAGTTTTGTGATTTAATTTTAGATGAGGCTGAAAGTTGAAATTAGGCCAAAGGGGTTAAAGCTAAATCAAGTTAAGGCTGCTCTTTAATTCAAGCTTCATTTCTCTGTATTTTGCATCACAAGCTGATTTTGCAAGGTAAATCCGTGAGCAGCCAAAGCGAGCGTTCGAAAATGTAACTCAGGTGTGTGTTTGTGAGTGGTCCTGCCCTCAGGTATGTTTCTGTGCAGGAATGTCTGCGTCATGAGACATGTGGAGGCAGGAGGGAGCCTCTGCAACATGGGAGTGTTGTTCACAGCACAGAGCTACTATCACACCAACCAAACACGGTCACACTCTCATCATTACACTGTGGGGAAAAAAACATGCACTCACCAGACACAAGCTGATTTTTGAACAACATTCAAACCCTCACTAGAAATATTCCTTAGAAATAAATCCTGCTGTTCATGATATTATTCCCTTTGCATTTCTATTCATCAGCATTTGATGGTGGCATGTAAGACTTTGAGCTCTGTTAACACACCCTTCCTCTCTGCCTCATTTTGGGGATACACAGCACTGTGCCAACAATCCCTGGCATGTTGGGCTCTTTATAAATAGGGCGCCCATTGTGCAGCACACTGAGGGAAGTCACATAAGGACTCAGGTTTTAATCATAAGTCTCCACTGTATGAACCAGATCTGCAGTGCTTGGGCTCAAGGGCACAACGGCAGGGCTCGATCCCGCTCACCTGTCAAGTTGAGACAGGTAACCCACCTGAGGACCACGCCCTCTGCCGCACAGGTAACGCAGAGCAGGAAGTGGCTGTCACCGCCGTCCTCGTCACCGTGAAGTGAATGAAAAATGCAGCAGCAGTGTGTTTGAGAGACAAACAGCTTTTTGTTGATCTTTTTTTTGTTCAACTTTGTACATTTAAAAAAAAACAGGATCATTCTCTTTTTGCCATCATGCGTTTCTGTGCGCTGCTGGGATTTTTGTTTGTGACGCTGTTCGACTCATCAGGTGAGACAATCATCTGTTTCTTAGCAGGAAGCAAATGTTCATTTATTGTCCGGTGAAGCTTTGTTTGCATGCTCCAACTTTATTGCTTTTAGTTGGATGCACTTGTTTTTTTAAAATGTGCTGATGTTAAATTTCCTTTCATGTTTGTGCCAATTGGGTCAAACACAGAATTGAAATGAGCTCCTGCAGCCTGTTGTGATAAAAACATGCTCTGGAGAAAGTTGCAAAGATACAATCCTGTAAAATACTCAGGATAAAGTGAGCTGTGCTAATAAATTAAGAGATAATAGAGGACATGAAGTCAACATTATATGTGATTGATTGACAGTGGAGATGAAAGGCTGGAGCACATTTTCAGTCTAGGTGGAAAAGCATTCAGCTCTGACTCCTAAACCTCCATTTTCAAAAGGTTTATGAGGCATTTATGGAGCTTCCTGGAGGCATGAATTCATCATGGCTTCATTAATGATTGACCAACAATCTGCTGAGGAACTGTGGATCTGCTGGCTTTTATTATATTGTCTGCCACATTTAAACTCTGTGCTTTCTTCCCACTGACTTAATCCATTTTCTGGGGAAAAGTCATGGTGACTTTATTCTATTTTATATTGTAAAATAGTCTTATAGACTTGTATTTTCTCCTAAACGTGTCTGTTTGAACTCTGTGACATCCCGACACACCCTTTGTTTACTGTCACCAGACTCACTCCAACATTTCGTGTAAATGCTGCAGTCTTCTTTTGTGTTGCTTTCAAGTTCCTGCAAGTTCAGCTTGTAAATCCTTGGTCACTTTTTATGTGTGAGCTTGTGCAGCTTCCCACACACATACTTTCAAAACATTACAGTGAGTGTTTTTCAGTCAAAGCTATGCAGCACGAAAACTGCAAGTTCATGTGAATTGCAAAGACATTGTGATTCATGCATCTGCTTTGGGAGTGACCTTTAGTCCAGATGTGTTGCAGGAAGGTTGAATAACTGCAATTTGGGCTTGTTGTCGTAATGAAAACTAGGTGACCCACTAATGATAGTTGGCTGCGGAGCTCATCATCCAGACGAGCACAATGGTGGGAAGACGGGTTTTGGAGACTCCTGGAGAACCTCATTCAGAATGAGAGAGCTGATCATTATGAGAACAAACAGGGCGGTCTTTCAAAGTATTGGTGTGTTACAGCCACAGAGTAGGACAAGTAGGACTTTGCACAGATTATATTAAAGTTGTCCCTTTTGTGTATATTTTGTTTTTCTATGATTTGCTTATTTAAGAAGTTTTGCCAAAATCAAAATTGTATTAGAATTTAGTGTTTCATTTCTCTAAAACATAACTTTATTCCCAATAATGTTCCAATAGACGCAGCATGAAAGTATGAAACGCAGCCCAATCAATACTGCGTGTTTGAGGTGATACTGACATATTTGGGAGTTCTGATGTATCTGCTGATAGTCATTTTAAAAACACATAACATACATTGACAATATTCTTGAAACAGATCCTGTAAATCTGTTTAACTGGCTGCGTTAATTTTATGCAATTTCCTGTTACTTATCAACTGACTTTTGCACAGATACCAATATAACTGCAATAAGTTATTGTCAACCGATGTATCAGCCGAGATGAGCTCCAGTATGAAAAGTGCTCAAACAGAAATAGAGTAGATGTACGGGAACCACAGCTGCAATGTAGCTTACAGCTGCCGTTGTATAAAATTACACATGAAACTGTTCCAGTATCATCTAAGGTTGTAAAACGATAACACTGCGTCAGCCTAGATACAAATTTCCTAAAAGGGGAAGTTTGCATTTGCCACATAGGAGTCAAATATCACAGGAGCAGCAGTTACTCACGCTTTTAAAAACTGGTTCACCTTGAGCTCGTCTCTTTACTCAGCGCTCAGATGACTCACCGTGGTGAAAAGTCATTGAATTTGCTTTGGTTTGTCACAACACAACGTGGGGAAAGGTGTGCCTGGAACCGCTGTGTTTGCTCAAGCGTCAACAGAAAACTGTCTGACTGTTTGCGTGTGTGTGCTTTGTTCCTTTTGTTACCTGAATGTTGCTGAGGTGTTGGACTGATAAGTTCAATTGTTATGCAAGAGAACTGGACGGTGTTCTGCTCTGTAAGCTCACTGATGTCCACTCATCTCATTCATTCAACCCTTCTAATGTTTGCAGGGGACATGTTCATTTTCATTTTTCATGAATCTGCCGATAATTTGTTCAATCAATCGTTTTGTCTGCAAAATGTCAGAAAATAGTGAAAAATACCCATCATGCATGAATTTTCTGTCAATCACCTTATTGATTAATCAGCTAATTGGTTCAGCGAATGTAATGTGAACCATCTTTTTATGAGCATTAATTTTGTGGCGTGTACGAGTTTATGTTTGGGCAATATGCAAAGACTCAAGTCCAAATATCGAGTGTGTCTCTCCGTGTTCTCAAGAAGCTCAATATTCTCTGATTTTGCATTGTTCTATGTTTAAATCTTCTCCCCATCCTCATCAAAAATCACATCTGTAGATCAGTGATCACAGTTAAAAACATCTGTAGGCTGTTTGCAGCTAACGTCCTCTGCTCTGTTCCCGCAGAATGCCAGCAGACGGTGGTTCGACCGGACAAAGGCTCGAATGTGACCGTGTCCACCGAGCTGCCGTTGGATCAATGTTCAATGTGTACAGTGAGCGGGGTGAATGACACAGAGACGTCCTGCCACTCCTCTCTGTCCCTGTTACCTGAGGTGGAGGTCAAACTGCTGTTCAAGTGCTCCCAGCCGACTGAGCAGGCTTTCGCTGTGGTGATAGCTCGCACCATTGGTGAGTTTACTGGCCTCATTTAAAGGAAATGGGAACCAACCAGGACCAAGTATAGGTTTATTCCAAAAAAATGCCAGTGAGAAAGGATGGATTTTTGATGTTAAACTCCTCATGAAATCCATTTTGTGCACAAGCCTGAAAATGACAAAATACAACCCTGATCCAAAAAAGCTTGGGAGCATGTAAAACATAAATAAAACAGAATTCAAAGACTTACAAATCCTTTTCAACATATATTTAATTGAATACAGTACAAATAGTTGGTAGAACAAATATAAAATTAAATATGATGTTTGTACTGTTTTCAATTGAATATATGTCTTAAAGAACTAGTAAGTGATCACATGTTATTCACATATTCACATTTTTTCTTTTTGGAATTGAGGTTGTAAAATGGTTACTCTTCTTGAACTCATTTCATTACATTTATTTTGATCTTACTTTATTTTGAAAGGTAACTCTGAGGAGTTTACTTAAAACAGCCATAATCAATATTATTAGAGTAACAATGCATCAAATGTGAATGTAAAACAGGTCACTCATCGTAATGAACCTACAGGGATTATCACCTGAATCTGCAGCTTCCCTCTGCTTTAGTTCACATCAAAACATAATGAAAAGACTTGAAATTCTAAAATCTGTGCATCTTCTCTTTCCTTTCATTTTAATCCAGAGTGCACAGAGAACGCCTGCAGCCCTAAAACAGTGGAAACTCAGCCCTCCATCCTCACAGAGTTCAGCAGGACCTTCACCTGGGAGCTGAAGGCGCCTGAGATGATCGCTGTGGGTCTGGACATCCTCGGAGCGGGACTGACGGAGACGTCACAACCGTGCACTAATGGGCTTCAGTACACGGTGGCTACATCCAAAACCAACGACAAGAGCCGGACTCAGTATTGTCAAGGTGGTTCTGTGACTCGCTTCGACCTGGCCAACCAAGCCGTCGTGTCTCTGCAAGTCAAAGCAAAGACTCAGGTTGAATCTGTGTTGTTCCAGGCCTCTGCTGGACCATTAGGTAAGAAACTATTGAATACAAACAAATTACTCAATATTGAGCCCCAGGAACTGCAAAGTTTAAATGTTACTCCGTCTAACATTCATCTTTTTACCTCCTCCAGGTCGATCGATGGTTGTAACTGTTGATCCCAGCACGACTTTGGTCCTGAGCCGTAATCCTGCAGAACCAGAATGCAATGTGTGCTCTGCCGCTGGTTCCCCTCCCGACTGTAGTCCGACTGAAAAGACGCTGACCAACGTTGATAAAGTGACACTGGAGTTCAAATGCCTGAAACCTCAGGACGTGTACAGTGTGAAGATGAAGAAGAAAATAGGTGAGAACTGTGTGTCAAAATTGGGATTAGCTGTACATTTAATTCTCATGAATAGAAGACAAAAAAGACTTAAAGACTTATTGTGTATTTCTAAATTTCTCCAGTAGAAATATAGACATAGTTAAACGAAGAAATGTTGAAATGCATAAATAAATAAAACTTAAAAGTACAGCCATATGCAAATAATGATTTGTAGAAATGTAGAAATGACATAACTACTATATATATTTATTAATTTATGTCCTGATAAATTACTATGTATTTATTTAGTTATGCATTCAATCATTAATTTTGGATTTATTTCAGCTTTATTTATATATTTCTTTCTTTTTTCATTAATTAAAATATTGCTTTATTAATTTATATCGGTATTTCAGAATATACTCATGCTTTTATAGATAAATAAGTCATGTTTTGTTCTCCATAGTCATGATACTGGAAGTCTAGGTTATTTCTCTTTCTTCAATTAAGAATAAAAAAAGGTGTCTGTTGACGGTATAAAATTCAAACATTCATCATTTGTGCTATTCAGACTGCACCAGTAGCGCCTGCACACCTGCTGCAGGAGAAGTTGATCCCGACCTCTTGAAGGACTTTCAAAGATCCCTAACCTGGGACATTAGTGTACCAGAGAGGACTGTATTAACTCTGGACTTCCCTGGTGGATTAAAGGAGTTGTCTGGAGCAGAAGATTGTCAAGATGGCCACCAGTACTCAGTGAGTACGACTAAAAGCGACGGAACGATAAAAACTAACAGCTACTGCAAAGGTGGAACGGTTTCTCATCTCGATCTGCTCGGAGCCACGACTGTGACGGCTCAGGTTCCCAAAGGAGGAGAACTGGACGCACAAGCATTCAGTGTCAAAGCAACACCAAGAGGCAAGTCCCTTCAGTTTGTTCACACTAGAAAGAAAAACAAGTTTTATTTACAGATCAATATGTAAAAGACATAAAAACTGATGTCACATCCTTTAAAATGACACAACGATGCGTCATAACATAATAGACATAATCATGTTTCATAAAGTGTAAATGGGTGGCTAAAGCTTCGATTTAATGATGTTCCCAGGATTTGCTCAATGATGAACAGAAAAACTTCACATGAACTAAAGCTTAGAAAACAAAATTACTGTGTATCTGTTGTCCCTAAAATAAAAAGGACATGACATGAAGACATATCATTTAATTAGACTCAAGACTCAAGAAAAGAATATGTAATGTGTAAAATTGGATTGACAATAATAATCTCTCTTTAATACACTTTATTTGAGAGGTCGTTGTCTTAGTCTCAGCTCTTTGGTCTGATCAATGTCTTATTGTACTACCTTTCTGTCTAGGCGGCAGAATGATGTCTGTGACCCCTGACCCTGACACCATCATCACCATCAGTCGGGTGACCAGCGAGCCAGACTGCAGCGTGTGTCAGAACAAGGCGCCCAATCAGATTTGCAAACCGCAGTATCTTACCCTGAAAGATCCAACCAACACCACGGTGGAGTTTACCTGTCCTCAACCTCAGGATATCTTCAGTGTGGAGATCAACAGAGAAATCGGTATGGAGGCCAAAAAAATAAGAATTTTGTAACGACATTTTGAATGATTTTTTCTTCAGGTGTCTTTTTTAGCTAATAATGAAAAATGCAACAATATTTGAAGGTGAATTTACAATATGCACAATCTCTTAATGTGTGTTAGTTTGTGAATCAATCAGGTGAGCTTCGATTCAGAAACTAAAGATATGACCCCAAAAAGTACACTGCAAGTCTGTAATGTTCCCTAATAGTCTTTTATTTTATCGACCATCTGAGAAAACACCCCATACAGTAAAACTAGTTTGACTAGTTCAACTTTAGTTTCCTAATAACATCCTACAGATACATTAATCTTAATTCTTTCAGTTGCTGCCATGCTTTAACAATGCAGTTGTTGGAGTCCTTGTCAAAATCACAATTTCTTATATGTTCTTCTCTACAAATCCTAGACTGCACAGAGACTTCCTGTTCAGGTAACATTGTTCAGGCCGAGTCCTCACTGTTCCCGGACTTCAATCGGACCTTCACCTGGGATCTGAAAGTCGTCTCCACTCGGGCCTTCCAGCTGGACTTCCCAGAGCCGGGAATGCAACAGGTTCCCAACGGGGACACCTGTCCAGATGGACACACATACTCTATTGTTACCTATCTGCGAACAGGGCCGGCAACTATCGGTACCTTCTGCAAAGGAGGGACCGTGACCACCATCCAGGCTCGCTACAAGGGCCGGGTGTCCCTACAGGTGCCCGGGGACAGGAAGCTGGATCCTGTCGACTTTAAACTCACTGTTGGGCCTGAGACCAGCAGTAAGTTAGGAAATTAGGTTTTATTTTTGTGTCATGGCAAACATTTGCTCCATCCTACATGGGACTAAAAACATCACATAACAAGACATCTTCTGCTCACAGATACACAAAAAGAAAAACATCAGTTATAGAGAGACAGAACCTGAGGGTTATGTTCCAGACGTAAGAAAACCTCATTCAAATTGGCATTTGTAACAATGCTAATGACTAAAAATCCAGCCTCAGCAGTCATGTCATGTAGTTCACTCTGTGTGTTTAGTTGAGTGCAGTATTTAAAAAAAAAAAAACAACCAACAGTCCATCGTTGTTTATTCAGTATTCATGTTTTCAGTGGCATTTACAAACATAGTTGCAGATGAAATGTCCTCTTAAAGTTAATTTAAAAGGATATAGTTGACTTCCTTTGCATGTTTCAAACCACAGTTTTCTCTCCTTGCTTCTCTCCAGTGGTGGCCATCGTCAAAGTCAACCTGCCACGAGGTGTATCAGACACAGACTTCATCACAGCCAACTACCCCAGTGATTTCCCCAATAACCAGCAGATGCAGTGGGACTTCACGGTGCCGGGCATGCACAACTACACGATGCATTTCAATGATCACACGGCCCCAGAATGCCTCCAGAGTGACGTGGAGGTGGAGTACCACAAAGAGGGCAAGAAGGTGTCCAAGGTGACTCTGACGGACCCTCAGCCGGCGCATCAGCAGGGCAACTTCAACATGGTGCTGAAGAACTGTAAAACCAACACGACGCTACAAGGACTCACCTTGAACTACAAGGTGTCTGTGATGAGGAGTGGGCATCCAGGTACAGTATTAAAACATGATCTGATCCCAGTTCTGTCCAAACTTCAGATTCGATTCACTTTGTCCACATTCACCAACCCTTGTTTTTATGAGCTGAGCAAAGCAGGATACTTTTAGATAGGCCTACATATAACTAGAAATTTGAGTTCTAGTCCCAGTTTTTGCTTCTTGTGTCTCACCTTACGTTCAAGTCACAGAGATAAGCATCCAATTTTTTTTTAACAAGACTCAAGACTTGTCTGACCATTCAAATGTCTTGTCATGTCATGTCCTTGCTCGATTTGTACAACTTACACCAAAACCATTATCAGTTATTTTATTGCATATTAATGTTACTTTTCAGTATTTAATATTTCCATATAGGATAATGCATTCATAAGTTGCTTGTGTTTTACAAACATGTCATTTTCAGGCAATCTTGAAAAAACAGTCACAGTTTGACTGGTTATAATTTTCTCTTCATGCAGCAGACAGAATATTTTTGTTGTTGGTATGCAAAATTAAATAGGCAAGAAATACAATACAGTTTTGTTTTAATAGGATTTATGATAATATATTGTCATAATAACAGTAAAGATGAAGATTTCCTTTTAGATCACTAACATACTGTCTGTGTTGTATTTCCCTCATAGTTCTGTGTACAGTGGATCTAAGCAAACACAAAGTGTCCCTGCTGATAGAGAAAGTAGGTTCTGATCCCTATTGTGAGATGAGCATCGACTCTAAGGTCCAAGAGAAGATTATTGTGCCTGCAGGCACTAAAGCCAGCCTCTCCTTCCTCGACTGTCCAAATGAAGACGTGCGTCTCACTGCTAGTAAAGTTATTGGTAAGAGTTTTTTTTTTACTGATGCATGTTCATGAAAAAGGTAAAATCAGTGTAGCCAAATTATGAAGTCTATTTAAGTCTTAAAGGAATAGTTTGATATTTTGGGAAAGATGCTTTTAGCTTTCTTGCCGAGAGTTAGATGAGAAGATTAATACCACACACGTGCCTTTCAATAACAGGGTGTCCAAATTTGGCGTCATGCTCTCCGACTCTCCTCACTGTGCCCAAACTGGATTCCTGTCTCCCGATGCCGCTCCACAACTTCACCTGGCACATCCACATCCCTCAGGACGGCACCGTGGATCTGCTGTCGCCCACGGGGAGTCTGCGACAGTCCCTGCCCGGACAGGAGTGTAATCAGTCCGCAGCCCTGCATGTGGCAGAGGGCGATGGCTTTTCTGTCGGAGATTTCTGCTATAATGGACACATCAAGAAAATTCAAGTGCACGCCAACGTCTCTGTCACAGCCACGACTCGAGACTTCAGCAAGACCAGAGGGCCTTTTCTCAATGTCAGCTTCAGCGAAGAGATCCCAGGTAAGACGTGAATATACTGAAGGATGCAGCTAGTGATTCATCCGCAGAAACTGTTTGCAATTCAGCCACAAAAATGTAGCTTAACTGCTTTGACTAGCTTTAACTGTTAAACTAAAAGTTTAGACATGTTTTGTTGACAGGCATTTTGGGAAATGCAGGCAATTAGTAACAGAAGAAGCAGAAGCACTGTGGATGAGACAGATGTGGATAATTGGATAAATAGTAAAATGCGCTAAACAGAATGATTATATTTGACATTATAAGAGCCTGAGCTGAAATGATTAGACAGTTAATTAATTAGTCCTTCAACCTAAAATTAACTAGCAACAATTTTGATGGTTGAATAAGTGTTGAAGCAATTTTAAAGCAAAAATGCCAAAAAATGATTGCTTTAATTTCTCCTTTAATTCAATATCTTTTGTTTTTGCCTGTTGGTTGTATAAAGGGGGCTCTATTTTCTGACATTTTACAGTTAATCGATAAATCAGGGAAATAATCAGCAGGTTAATTTATGATTAGTCGCATCCCTAACAACAGAATCTGCATTCTGCTAAAATCTATCATGCTGCTATTTGCTGTGATTCTCCACTGCAGTTATGGTCAATTAGAGCAAATTCAACTTATTTCCACATGGGGGCACTGTTGCACCATGAATCCTGGAGGCACATGTTAAACTTCCAGACCAGCAAAGATTAGTCATCCACAGGATACAGTACTGACTCTCAGCTTTACTTCCATCCCTTTTTTAGAGACCATCATTTACAGAGTCAGTCCAAAGGTGTCCTCCCCGGCCCTGCTGGCCTCCCCCGGCTGGCCTCAGGGCATGAGGCCGTTCTCCACCGTGTCCTGGATCGTCACTGTGCCGAGCCAGTACCAGGCCCACATGCAGTTTGTCAACGTCAGCCAGCCCAAATGCGAAGACAGGCACACCGCCATCAAGGTGAGGATGCTGGGACAGGAGGAGGAGATCATGAGCCGGAGGGAGGACGAGGAGGCGGAGGACAAGCTGCTGGTGCCACAGAGTTTCTATCTCAACATGTCCAACTGTATCCCAGAGGAGGGGCAGTTTGGTGCAGTGACCAAAATCGTTCTGCAGAAGAAGACCAGTGAGCAAGCACCACTCATTTATTCATGCACACCAAACAAATCCTTATCATGAATAGTTAGTTAAAGGACTTAATTCCACCATATCTTCTTTTTGCCTCTGCAGATCTCTTGGCCATCCTCCTCGGGATTGCAGGGGCGCTTCTGCTTTTGCTCATAGTGCTGGCGGCTGTGTGCATCGCCACAAAGTGAGTAAACCTGTGGCAAAACTTTAACATCTGGACCCGTATTTACCGAACCGCTACTTAAGTTAAATGAAAAAGCAACAGTCCTTTACTCCTACTTGCAAACTTAAAAACCGTTAATTAAAAAGACTCTTAGATTGAAAAGACCTTCAGATGTATATTTAGTTGGTTAAGAGCAGATGCAGATGCCATGATGTATAATATGTTATCTGAAGTAATAGGAATAATTCAGAATAGAGTAGTTTTAACCTACTATAAGCAGCTGCTGCTGTCTTGTAATCTGTGAACCCAAAACACACGTTTGATAGGATGTAGTTGTTGTTGTTGTACCTCATCTAGAATTTTCCTCCCTCGTCCAGTTTAAATTCCTTTGGTCTCATTTTCAGCCAGTTTCCAATAATTCCATCCATATTTATACATTCGTATCTCCAGATATGTTAACTTGATAATTTTACATAGTATTAGTATACATAGTATACACAGTGAAGTTAGATGTTTTAAGTAAGGAAAAAAGATAAACGATGCAATGTCAAAAAAAGAAAACTAATGAGCTGAAAAATAAAATCGGAGAGTAAAATATAAATTGAGGAATAAAATGAATTGAGTTCTAATTTATGTTATAAGATTAATGAAAAAATACATTTACTAACTGATTGCGGATTAAAGGAAAATCTAATAAATTTCCTAATATTTTTACACTTATTGTCATTTTTTAAAACTATTATTTATTAATGTATTGTCATATTTTTGACACATAACTACGATTACTACATTTTGTTGGTTTTGAGACTCCATACTTGTGTAATTCTTGGTTGGATGACTATGGGCCCTGGTTTCTGTGCAGGTTGGATGAAGAATCGTGTTTTTGACTGGTTGAACTGGTTTACTGATATTTATTTGTCTATATTCTGTAATATTGGTCTATAAATGGTGGCTTTTGTTGACTCTTGCTTATTGTTTGTGGTCTGCCTCCATCTATTCAAACAGGAAGAAGAAAAAAGAGAGGATGAACAAGGAGACGTCCATCTACATCGGCAAAGGGAATATCTTCCGGCCAGGCGACAGGCACTTCTCCAAAACTCGCTCTGACAACGAATCCCACGTCTACGACTCCATAGACGAGACGATGGTGTACGGCCACCTGCTGGGTGAGTCCAGCTACGCCGACAGCATCCAGGACCACTTCAATGGGATGCAGGTGGACTCCTATCAAACATTCACAGGCCCCACTGACGGAGAGCTGCCTGTCATTAAAGAGCCGGACAACGAGCCCGAGATGGAGTATAAGACATTCCTGGATCCATCTGACAGTTTCCTCCCGCCGCGTCCGCGCACTCCCATCGGCCGGCAGGACAGCCTCGGCTTCCAGGACCGCAGGATGGTGGACAATGAGCTGTACACGTTCAAGAGCACGGGCGATATCAACACGATCCGGCTGTCTGGCGTTGACATGGAACCAGAGCCGCCGATAACAGAGGAGTCCTTGTAGTGAGTCTGGACTGTGACTGCGCGATGGACTGCTGTTACCAAACTCTCGTTACAGCACCGAGTCTCCGGACTGTACTGATGTGAACTTGGATCACGCTCAGGGTTCGAAGAGCTTCTGAATATGACCGTCAGTCATTTCTAAAGCTTCAACAGTAGATGCTGTGATCCTCTTTGTTAAAGGAAGTTTGGCTTTTTGAAGATACTTTTTCGCTTTCTACCAAAAGTTAGATGAGAAGATTTCATTCTCGTGTCTGTCCAGTAAAATAAAACTACAGCTTGCAGATGCTTGGAACAAAATCCACCAACCAGCACCTCTAAAGCTCACTGATGAACACATTATATCTGTTTAATCCATAAGTCATCACTGCTTTCACCCAAGAAATAGTCTGACACATAAAACCTTAACTTGTTTTTTTTCATTAAACAAATTATATGTAACGTGATCATTGGTGAGATTTAGAGATGGAGGAAGGTGGAACCAAGTGCTGGTTGTAGCTTTATCATACAAACATGAGAGTGAGTCTTCTCATCCAACTCTTAGCATGAAAGTGACAAAGAAGCCAAACTTTTCCTTTAATGTTTGATCTGTTTAGTTTTATTAAATCTCTGCCCAGAGCGGCACGGACTCAGGAGCAGGGGCTATGAAAAAATGTGCAAGGAACTTTGCTCCTTGTTTTAAAAGTGTTTTTACCGTATTTTGTTTACTAGTCTGTTTTTAAGAGATTCGTTTTTTCTTTACTTGTAAATACAATTTAGATTGTTTTTGCAATAAATTCTAGGAAAATGGTCTGGTGCGGAAACGGTTCACTTCTTGAGGTAATGACTGCCGTGACACTTAATTCCTCTTTTGCATTCTGGATGGTGAAAACAGTTTCAACCACAGGAACTCTGGCCATGAAAAACAGTGTGAAGGAGGGTGTGGAAGACTTCAGACTGCCGAGCACAAGCCAGTGTTTACCATGGAGAAGGTTTTACTGGAAACAACAAATGTGGAGGACAGGTTTACATTGTTGCACCATATTTTTTGCAAATGCAGGTGTTAAATTTAAGAGTCTGCATTTCTGTTTTTGTATTTCAGTTCTGAGCCTTTTGGCTTTGGGAAACACACTTCGATCGATACCTCTCTGTACCTAACATGTGGCATTGATCTTCTCATCTAACTTTAAGACATGTAGTTATTTCCCATATTTCCCAAACTTCAAGAAATGACAATCGAGGAAGAGGTTTTTATAGTTTATTGATGCCGATTTTTCAGGTTACATCAGGCCAGACATTATAGGAGACTACAAGACTAGCAAACTGAAATCATCTCTCCAAGGAATGTGATTGAAGATTGAGTTGAGACTCCGTGCGAGTCTTGTCGTTAAAGTACAGCAGTTGTCAAGGGATGCCTGAGTTTTAACCAGCGGTTTTCAACCAGTGAGTCATGGAGTTGCTGTATTAGAGGTGTGGATGTGTGGAAATACTGGGAAGTTACACCCAGTTATTTGTGAAAGGTGCCAGCACCTACACACACCTTTTGTTGCAGGAGTACTGGTATTTTGAATTCTGTAAATCCAATTTTTATATTTTGACATTATTGAAAAATATCTTTCAGAACTCTTTAAAATGAAGGCATAAATCATGGATTTCTTTGGAGATTATATCCCATAATCTCTAGTTTATTCTAGACCGAACTGCGTTCTTTCTGGTTTTATTGCGACCACAAGGAACGCCGCAAATGACATATCACCAGTTCACTTTAGTCAAAAATAACAGCCGTATTTGTTTCTGTCATGCAACTGACTTTGACTTCCAAATCAGAATTTAGTCCCGATGCAAAACCAGCTGAGAACCGCTGGCTTAAAACTCCTTTTAGAATAGCAGGCAGAGTGGCATTGCAGCAAGAGTACACAGTGAAAGCAGCTATAACCAAGCGCAGTCTATGAGGAGATAAATGGGATCAAACGATGTTGAACTGGCAGACGGAGGGCTTCTCTTCACGACAGTTCTCATCATGCCACTTTCCACGGGAGCCCACAGACAGGATGGCACAGTTCTGGGACTGGCCCCCGTCCGGCTGAGGGGACCGGCTGTTGGACGTGTCCCAGTTTTTGTATGAGATGCTGAGGCCGGTCTGGTCCACCCAGACGCCCTCAGTCAACATGTCGTTGACGCCCAGCCAGACCTGCTCATCTGCGCCGATGCTCTGGCGGATGTAGTCTCTGAGCTCGTCATTCTCATCGCTGGATGTGGGCGCACCGAGGACACCGCCCAGGTTGTTGCAGTCTTCACTTGCAGTGTGATAGCGTTTTCTCAGAGGGTCAGCCAAGTAACACTTACCGTGGATCTTTTTGCCTTTCAAACAGACTGAAGAGAAAAATAAAAGAAGGGCATGAAGATGGTTAAATAGACCTGAACTGTGATTCAGTGTCCTCTTTAATTAGTTTCATTTGGGGAGTAGTGTCCTGTTATGTCTGAGAACTGTCCTGTGAAATTTTGGAAACAGTGTATAAACACAATATCCTCAGTGATAATTAGCAACATAATGAAAGTGGTGCTTTTCTCTTGACTGAAGATTTTTGCAGGAACAACTGGATATAATTTTGTGTTCTGAACAACAGGTCAGACAAGGGTATGGCATGTGTTCTCCAGATTAAAACTTGCAGTTTCAAAGACCACACATGCATCCAATCTGGCTTTATATTTAAGAGAAGCTTAACTCAGACTATTGACTCCACTTTAATACATTTTGGGTGCCCTGAGCAATTTCAGCTCATGTCACGCTATCAATAAATTCACTCAGCTACACTTACATATTCACATTGTAATTCACTGCAGATAGACGTGACCTCCACAGGTGATCATTAGGTACAGCCACAGAATTGCATGCTTACGGTTGAAAGTTCATCTTGCTCAAGGACACATTAACATTTACTGGCTAATCTGCAAGTCTGATTTTATCTGAACCATGTCCAGATTAATTTATCAGGGGGACCAAAGGCAAAATATTGATATCGGACCCCTATTGACACTATTTGTTTTTGAAAGGTTCAAATTTCAAAAGGGTTTTTATTATTACTGTTATTATTATTAATACTAGATTTTGACAAAGGGCAAGACAGAGTCACAAGATTACATAATAATGCACAACTCACATCAGTTGATATTTGCAGTCACCCATATTATGCACAGCTGACACACTAAACCTGGGACTTTTTGGGCAGTTGCCCCTTTTCCTAGTAATAAAGCTGTGGTCTGAAACCTCTGTCTGTCCTGGTGTTAGGAGTTTTTTGTGTCATAGAGCCCTTCTTAGAGGAATCATTTGCATTCCTTCATTAATGCAAACAAGATCAACTACCAGCTGTTCAAAAGTCGAGCTTACTTGTCTGCAGGGCTTGTTGTTCCTTCAGCAAGTTGAGCTCTTCGACAATGTTGTTGATCTGTTTCTGTAGCTGATCGATGGCAGCATCATTTGTCGTATCTGATTCCAAAAACACGTGGAAATTCAAGTCAGGTGTTTGTGCATATTTCAGTAATTTCTTGATTTTAAAGAAAACATGCTGTTCAAAGAAAAATGAGAAATTTCTATTTGATTATGATTGTTTTTATCACGTTTTCTACCTTTTTTCAGTGGCTTCCTCCTCGATGCAGTCTGCTGAAACGAGCAGTTCACCAGTAGCAGTACTCCCACCAGCACACACACTCCTTTGAACTCCATGGTTAGACCTGTAGAATAAGGCTGCTCCAACGTGGATGCTTGCAATTTATCTCTCTCCCTCTCTCTCGTTCTACCCTTTTCTCACACCCTCCCTCTCATCTCTTCAAACGGGAAAATACTGAAGCCCAAAGCCACTTGCAGGAATAACAATCCAACCTCAGGGCTGGATCTGGCTCCAGACACTTCATGTGGAGGGCCAGTACTAACCCGAGCCAGGCCTGGAAAGCAGGTGGAGACTGGCAGGGGGAGACAGTGTGTAACAGTTATGAACTTTCATCAAAGCACATGAAAAAGAAATTAAATAAACACTGACTCATCTGTTGCATAAATGTCTAAATAACTTGGTTACAGTTTATTTCTTGGCTTGAAAGACTAGTTTAATCTGAAAAAAAGAGATTAAATAATTCTTTCCTAACAGATGGCCAAAAGGTGATTTTGAAGTCTTAAAGGTATGGCATCATTTGGAAATATTTTAATGTTTCCAGGTGTTTTGGAAGCACTGAGACACCGAAATCAAAAGCTCAATTCAAAAGCTTTGAATTAACTGTTGAGGTGCCTGCAGTATTACCATTTTAAATTTTGCATCATTTTATGAACCATTCTCACCATAAATGTTTTGAAATGAAAAGAGTTTGAAACGAGTTACGAGTTTGTTTTGGACCTGTCTGCTCTGAGCCAGCACACACACCCAGCAACAGTCTGAGGGAAGAGTGGAAATGATCCAGTCACATCTGGAATTTCTGTAAGACTTCCATTGTACACAATCTTCAGCTGAAACGTGGCAAAAACAAAAGGATGCAGAGTCTGGACTTTCCCTGTCCATTTCTGTCCTGACAGTACAGCACTGATTTCAGATCTGGTAACTCACCAGATTCTGGAGCGTCACCTTATTCTTAAGTGGTTTTCTGATTTAAGGTGTGGCTGGACAGTCAGGCATCTGTACTTTTAACAGTGATGGTAGATAACATATAAAAGTGTATCTGTACAAAGACAAGACGGCTGTACAAATTAAATTTTTTATTAGAAAATACTGTATACATGTACACACATTATGTAGAGACAGTAATTGATCTCAACCAAGGAAGCCAACTTTCTGTCTCTTCTTTCCCGAACTCTCCTCCTCCTGCAGCAGCTTCATGAGCGGAGCATGAAGAGCCTTCCCAACCCGTTTACCTGCCTGGAAACAACAAAATACGTTAGCACCCTCCTACTACCATACCAACCTTAAGAAGAAGAGGAAAATAGTATATTCCAGACATAAAATCTTTATTCAGTGTAGATATGCACCAGCAGATTCATCCAGCTGACATAATAACCTGATTATTAGCTCAGTTGATGTTCCTTTTAAACCAGGGCAACATTTAAATAAAAATAAAATAAAATCACATTATGCTAATGCTTCAGTTGAGGTGAGAGGAGGCCAGATGGCCGAGGAGGAGGCCTGGACTCACCTCTGTCATTTCGAAGATGCTCTCTGGATCCAGGCTGCCTCCTCCTACCTTCCTCGTGCAAGTGACTGTGCCCTTCTGTGTAACAGAGATGATCAGGCTCGCCACAGAGCAGGCTTTCTCCTGCAGAGTCGCATCCACTACGTGCCTGTGGCCCACCTGCAGGAAAATAGGCAATGTCAGGGGAACCAAGCAGTGTGTTTGCTTCACTGTCATTGTTACAATGGGCTTTAGAAAGTGAGCTTACCTTGCACAATGTCACTATACAAGGAACGTTTTCTACATTGAGCCTCATACAATCATAGGGGTCATCGGACAGCTCAATTTCCTTCCCCCCTTCTTCGTCAGTTGATATGTGCACTCTGGGAATTCTGTCAGTAAGGACAGCAGAAAACTGTCTGTAAGCTTTCATTTCACTGAATAAGAATTTTTCTAGACCCACACATACATCTGTACTTACTTTGTGTTGAAGAGAGCTGCCTTGATAGCTATTGAGATGGCATCATACAGGTTTCCATCACACTGCAGGAGCTGTGGAAACATATCAGTGTGAGATTTTACCTTAGTGAGGACCATGAAACCAAATTAATATTCACAACCCAAATTACTGACTTTGATGCAAAATGCGCTGCTATGATTTATTCCTCCACTGAAATGGCTTTACATGGTTCATCTAACAGTATTTTTCATGCAAACATGAGTTATCATATATTATAATACAAGGAAGGGAGATAAATTAATCACAGCAGTGGGTCTGAATGCTGGACTGTAATTTCCTTAAGGCATTATTGGATGCTGTCACTCACGAGCACATCCACATAGAGGACCCAGCAATGTTCTCCTGCACTGATACAGAGGCTCTTCAGGTCCACACTGTGTTTGTTGTTGAAGACTTTATAGAGAGTGTTACTCAGCTCCGTCCCCAGTTCCTCGCCTCCTCTGCCCTCAAACTCAGGGGTTGCATTGGCCGAACTAGTGATGGAAGGTGAAAACTGCCAGGTAACAGAATATCAAACAGTCTGACATGTCTAATTAAAGTATTTTCTTTCACAAGTCCTCAATCACTGGGATGTGTTGTATCTCACAGACAGCAGATGATACAACACCGCCTCCTAGTGGCAGGGTATCAATCAAAACACAACCAAAACTGTTCAAACCTATTACTAAAAAAATATGCGAGTCCTTTTTTTGTCTGAGACACATTAGTGTTTGATTTCAATTCAAAATACGCAATTTTGATCCATAAACGATTTTACAATTGATTTTCAAGAAAATCAAGTAAATCCTAACATGCTGTGACACTATAATATAAATTACTTATACCATGATATGTGATTTTTTTTTTCCCATATCGCCTTATGGAAGATGCAGAAAGAAGAAAGTCTTCATAACGGATTGATTTGGTGGCGAAATCTATAAAAATAAGCCTCAGTTTATAAAAGTGAATCTGCATCATACCTACCAATCAACAAAGAACTCCAAGTAACCTTCATTTGGTATCATGGGCCTTGGTTTTCCAATTTCAGTCTTAATCCCAACTAGAACCACTGTGTGCCCCTGAAAAAGAGACAAAACAGAAGATATCAGAAAACGATAGTAATCAATCAATCAATCAATCATACATCCTGAAAAATCATATCCAATAAGAAGACAGATAGATCGGCTCAGATATAACTAATAATTAGGAGTTTGTGCACAGATGAAAAGTTTTAGAGCATCTTCTTCCTGAACAGGAAATGAATCAACATGTAGGACTTCTGCTACAAACACTGTACAATACCAGAGTGACTTTGGCTGATCCGTCTGTGTTGGACACCACATCAGTCTCTATTTCCATGTGTCTGTAGTCCTCACAGCCTCTCCCATCCACCCGTAAATCATCCTGATGGTGAGAATCAACATGTCAACACTGCAGCCTCTCAGTTAGCACATGCTAACACAGCTAGCTAGTTTTCTGTCGTTAAAGAGCAAAAATCACTGTCGCATTTAGCAATTTCTGTACATACAAAGGTCAAAGACTGAGGTATTAATGTTATAAACTTACTCGTATACCGTGTAAGATGTAGACTTTTTCAGCCTCGCTAACTTGTGCTGTTGCCATAATGTAAGACACACTATTAGCATGCGTATGTGTGTCGCTTTCTGTCTACGTCATCAAAACGCGACCCATAGAAAACCGCAGGTTGGGTTCGTCTGCTTGCTTCACAGGGATGTGCCAGTGTTTCCTGATGATCGAGAAACGGAAGACTCCGCCCAACCGGTGCAGCCTGTCTTAACAACAGACAGTGAAATCTCAAAGGTGGAAATTAATTGTTAAACTAATATGAGATATTATTTTAAGATAAGTTTTCTGTCATCATGTATTGTATTGTTGTTTAAATTAGCAAAACATAATTTATTCTAGTGTATAACTCATTATAAAACCCTATAAAAGACGTTTCTATTTTATTCATCTGCATGTAGCCTCAACTAAAGTGATTTGAAGTTTTTTCATCTGTTTGATGTTTTCAAAGCACCAGGATTTCAATCTCTATCAGACCCTGGATCAGATTTAATAGTTCATATATTTCCACTGCAGCCAAAACATGGAGACAAACTGATGCCGGATCTGATCTCCAGGGGTCTGGACTTTCAGAAAGTTGTGGCCCTTTTGAGCAGGTCCTTTTGAGGGGCCCGTCTAGAAGAGGGGCCACAGCTGTGTCATATATGTCATGATATAAAAACGATCCATTATTTCAGTTTTATGCTTACTTGATGCATATTCTTGAAAAAAAGTGTGTTTAATCAAAGTGCCACTATGACAAAGAAAAGCAGTAAATAAGAAGCTGGGACCAGCAAATGTTTGACATTTTTGCTTGAAATTGAAATCAATTATCAATATAATTGAGGATTAATTTTCTTTTAACCGTCTAATTGTTTAATCGACTAATCATCAAACTTGCCACAAAGAAAACCAAACAGAAGGTCATATTCTAGCATAGAAATATTGCACAAAACGGAAAGAGGGGCCCAGCAACTTTTTTTTTTTTTTTTTTTTTTTGCTCAGTACTCTTCTGACACTTTAAGGTGTTGGCAGGTGTTGTAAATTGACTTTCTAGGGTGCACTAAATGAACACATGAGAGATGTGGGCTGAGATAGTATCATGTAATACCAGTTTGTCTAATTTTTCAGCATTTTATACAGAAAATTAATTAAAACTATCCTTAAATGGAGGTGGGAGTTGCCTCTCATGAGCATTTGATTGAGTCCACTTTCATTGAGGGCGGTGAGAGAAAGTGCTGCCTGACAGACTGAGCTCAGGGCAGCGGCGCCCAATCAGAGCAGGCGACGGTGTCGGACTTCCTGGTTTTTCTCTACGCTGTGTTGCCTGACTGCAAAGCTTTCAGGAGGAAGCAGTGAAGTAGTTAGACATCCGGCTGTTTTAAGGCTCGGTCCCTGGTGAGGTTAACACGCGAACAGATGAATTAAACCTCGCAGAAATCTGAGAGGAAGCCGGAGCCGAGCCGCGGGGCTGCGGAGAGAAGCTGCCCGCAGATCAGTGAGCTTAGCTCGGGTTGCGCAAACAGACGGAGCCGCGGAGGAGACTCACTCCCATTTAGGCGTTTTTTAACTTCCAAAAGACTCCAAACTACGTGAGAACCTCAAGAAACTTTGGTCGACAAACCAGGAGACTGTGAGGTACGTTTTTATTGAAGTGCTACTCTTATAAAGGCTAAATTTAACATGACTGTTATCAGCTAAAGCAAATCCAGATATGCTGCCACTTCCTGGTCAGTTTATTTATATCAACACTTTCTGGGAGGTCAGTCATTATAACCCCATCATGCTATAATCACTATATGAGCCATGACAAGACAATTCCCTTTTATCAATCTTCAGGAAGGTCAAAAGTCATTTTACTAGAAAATAGACTCACTTGATTTCTGCTCAAATGGACTGTAGAGATTTTAATATCCTGATTGTTGCCTCTTAAGTTTTCCATCATATTTTAGTTTGTGTCTTCTTTATCATTCACAGAAATCAAATCTGCCAAGCTCAAACAGACATTGTCATCCATGCATTCATTATGGTACTACTTTAGAGAAATGATTATAAAGTCAAGCATCCAGCAAGATAAAGACTTTTTCTCAGAAGGTTGTTGCATATAATCATCATCATCATCATCATCATTTCCTCAGCTCTGTCAACTTAAGAGAATCTGTTTTTGCTAGATGTGTTATATTTTAGGACTGCAACTAAAGATTATTTCATTTCATGTTTGGAACCTTTGTTTGAAAAATGACTTAAAAAAAATGAAAGAGTTGCAGAATAATTTCCCGCCGACTGATTAACTGGCTGATCATTTGAGCTCTATTAAGTTGACCCCTGTATGATTTGGTGTATGTCTTTATTCACTAAATCAAATCATCCAAACTCAAACAGAGTTGAAGATTCACACACAAGTTTTACCTCCTGCTGTTCAGATTCTGTGATGAAACATTACATTATAACATCTTCATACTTTATTAAAGCAGTTGGTGCCTCCGTACTGTGTGGACTGATTCACAGAGTTTAATAGCTGTGATCCGAGAAATTGTTGCGTGTGGATCTCTCTGTAGCGTACTGCTAACATCTTACTTGTCAGTCAATATCTGTTCTTTTTTATGTAGTTACTCTTGTAGTTTCACAGAATATGGTGGGTCACCATCTATGTATCTCACTTACTTTGAAATGCGTTCCAGCAGCCGGGTATCAAACATACCCATAAATCATTAATTGAATATTTGAGTCCTTGCTACAGTATAAATCTTGCATTTTCACATACTGTATGTAATATTACAGTACTTCAGAGACATCATGTTAGTGGCATTTCACTTTAAATACAGCAACTCTTAACTGTACTGAGGCTGTTCTGTGACGTGTTTCTGTTACAGTCGAGTCAGTCAGTGGTTTTCATTGTCAAACAGCCATTCACTGAGGGAAGTCTATAGAGTCATTCTCCAGTCGACAAAAAAAGAAACCATTGACTTAGTTGACAGTTGTTAATGAACTTGCAGTTAGTTTCACTCCAGGTCCTTCATTACTTTCCAGGAAGTCCAATCTCTACCTTCAAAGTTTTTAGTGCCATCGAAGCTTCTTTGTTTCTAATTCCACATAACAATTACTTTACCAGCCGTTATCGAGCGTCCTGTATCCCCCCGTTGTTTGAACAGGTTTTTCTTGAACTGGCCATCTCCCACCAGCTGAATCAGATCTTTAGTAGGAAACGGTCACATGAATTAGCCACAGTTAGCTTGACTGATAAAAACAAAGCCTGTTTAACCAGCATTTACCAAGATCTTCAAATGAAAATGCTATTTACAGGCAAGAAATTAATGAATACCCCTTTTTAAGATGTGATGATTCGATGATTATTAATACTGAGTCGACATATAAAAGTTGTAGCTTGTCAGCCTTTAACCTACAACATACTGTTAGATAGTTTTCTACTTTAACGTGGAATCATATTTTACAAAATCATATTAATCATCATAAATATGAAGCAAAGCATATTTATTGTAGAGCGTGATTTATTACAAAGGCAATTTAAAGTGATTGTGACCTTTTTAAAGAAATTCAAAATAAATAAATATCAGTTAATATTTGCAGTGAAGAACATAAACCTAGATTTAAAGGTGGTAACTAAAGGCGGCTTCTCCAGGTTCAGTTTGAACTCTGAGAAGAGTGAGCACACTGCTAATAGATGACCTGAGAGGTTTTATATGGGAAAAGACAACCAGAGATGTTTTCATTCATAGATTTATAGACCAGCACCAGTAATTTAAACTCTGTTCAATGACACACTAGAAGCCAGTACAGAGATATGACAGCTGGTGTAATGTGTTCAGCCTTCTTTGACTTCCATTATGAATGAGCTGAAGTTGCCTGAAAGTTTTATAGGTATAAAGAAAGATAAAAGTGCTGTATGTGTGTAGGTATACAGTACTTACTTTTTACTGTTTACTGCCCATGGAGCCAGGACAGATGGTACAATACATAATCCCTGACTTCTAGTGAGAGTGAGCAGAGGCACAGACACAGCAGACCTCCAACATGACCTCCTGCCAGGCCTGAGTCCTGCTGTGTGATGACAAGCGTGGTGATGAGGGTCAAGAGGCTCCGCTGCAGGGCTTGAGTCGGTCATACTGTATTTTAAAAAGGTCACTCCAACCAGGAAGTACATTTTTATCAAGACTATGCCCTCGTCTGTGTTTTCAGAGCTGGATTGCCAGGAAGGTTGCAGTCGCACAGGTGGTTAAATTCAGGTTGTTTAGAACTAACCCTTGTAGAAATTTACAGCTATCATCAATGAACTATTTGCCTAAATGATTGTGCTATCTGAATCTCAAGTGATTTATCACCTTCTATTCATTTTGAGACATTTTCTATAGCTCAGTGTGAAATTGTTATCAGGGTTTGTGAAAAAACAAAAAGGGTTATGTTTCAAACAGCTGCTGTATAATTTTAGAAGTTAGTCCTGTACAAACACTCACAAACTCCATGCAGGTCACACTTTTGTGTTTTAGAAGAGAGGTGGGTCATTTCGCCTGAGACAAACACCACCTCCACTAATATTGTAAACAAGACTCAGCCCTGGAAGAAAAGTTATTACAATTAATCTTTACTCAGTTTCATGGTGATTCATCCATTCACTCAAAAGCACAAATGTCACCTCATGGCGGCACTAGAGGAAAAGTTATAGGATTGCCAAAGTCAGCAGTATTCATCCTCTGGGGACAATGAATATCTTTGCAAACTTTCATTGCACTACTTTGAATAGTTGAGGTATTTCAGTCTGGACCAAAGTCAGATGCCATCCATACAGCTCCCATGACTAAAGGATCAAAGTAGAATCTCATATTTTAAGAGATTATTTTGTCATTTTAAAAAAGAAGTCTTGTACAAATAAACTATAGTGTATTTAGCGTGAATTACTTCAGCCCACTTGTAAAAAAATAATTCACAGGCTGAGATGAGGTGAAAGAAAAGTGTTCTGGTTGGGTGGGTGTCTTCAACAGGTTGATCATTAAATGTGGAGGGAGTTCGAGGCCAGGTGTGTGTGTGGTGACGGGGGAATTGGGAGCAGACAAAGAGGGACATGGGCCTGGTGAGTGATCTGGACTCGGGCTGTCATAGTCATGTTTTAGTTTAATCCAGAGATGACATTGATTAATTTCATCCCAAACGTGCCTTAGAACCGTCATATCGTTTTTATTCTGATTAAATTCCTGCCCTCGAGGGAGGCATGTTTGACTGCCAGGATCATTGGCCAGGCCCTAATTAATACGGACATAAAAATGAGATTATTGCTCAGTTAAACTTAATGGATAGATTGAATCCTCAGGAATGACCAGGCAATTTGATTTCACTCATTATAAGCTTGTGAGGAGGTCCAGACATCCTCCGGGAATACGTTTTATTCCAGTCTTTGATATCTGCATATACTGTAATAGTGAGGCCTCTTTTTGGGCTTTGTGACATTTTATCCTCTTTGAAGTCATTGTCTTTGTCTTCACACAGTCAGACCTGCTCAGTTGCTCATTCCTCTGCCTCGTTTCCAAACCGAGCTGGACACACACACTCAGTGCAGCTCGGGACAAATGAGTAGGCAGTTTTGTTGAAGCATTGTTTTGTCCAAATTGTGAAATACAGTTTCTAAATCCAACAACGGCCTCTTCTTTTGCTGTGAGACGAATCTGGGTGGATTTTTTTTTGGCCTGCTGGGATTGGACCAGTCAGTGTTTGATCCTCCTTCAGATAATGCTTCCTCCTGAGTGTTGTCCTTAGCCTCATTTGCTGTGTCTTATTAGTCCCCATCTCTCTTTATATTCCTTGAGGATGTCGAGCACTTATTAGATGGTTTGCACCAACTAATTGTTGTGGGACAGTGCTCTGACACTGTGATATTGCTGTAATGCAGACAGGATACTTATATAGAGCTGAAACAATGAGTCAATTAGGTGATTGACAGGAAATTAATCCGATAATAAACTAATCTTTTAAGCAATTTCCAGTCAAAAATATTTAACATTCTCTTGTTTGAGCTTCTCATCTGTGAGGATTACTATTTTTTCTCTATTTAAAAACATCATCTAGGACTGTAGTAAACCTTTTCACTATTTTCTGACATAGATTAATGAAGAAAATAATCAGCACATTCATTGATTGTGAGAATACTCTTAGTTGTAGCCCAACACTAATACCTTCCCTTGTCGACATGCTCTCACTCCAAATCCCTCACCTAATTCTCTAATTCCTTTCTTCTTTCATTTTCTTCCCATCTTTCTGCTCCCCCTCTTCCTCTCCATCTGCCTCTCCTCACTCCTCGCAGTATGTGGTTGGAGCCACGGGCGTTGTAGGATGAAGAGCCCGGCGCACCGCTCAAGGGACATCGAGCGGCAAGCCGGCTACCTGAAGCCCGAGCACTGCGCCCCTCCACCGCCCCGCACCGGCTCCGACACCATGTGGTTCATCCGCGACGGCTGCGGCATCGTGTGCGGCGTCATCACCTGGTTCCTGGTCTTCTACGCCGAGTTCGTGGTGGTGTTCGTCATGCTGCTGCCCGCCAAGAACGTCGTCTACAGCCTCTTCAATGGGGTGATCTTCAACGGCCTCGCCTTCCTTGCCCTCGCCTCTCATGCCAAGGCGATGTGCACAGACCCGGTCAGTCACACTTTGATCAGCATATTGAGTGTGTTAATAGATCACACAAAAAACAGAATCATATCTACTACTACAAATTATGTCTACTTTACAAGTGCACCTTTGTGTGTAGTATATACAGTATGCCTAACTGCACTACTTGTAGGGCCACTGCAATTTCGCAAAATGTGCACAATCCACAAGTGAAATATCTCAGCTGTCATCATATTGTTTTTCTATCTTACTGTATCTTATCATATTGAATATTGATACTCAATGTACAATGACAATAATAATTCTCTCTCTCTATATGCTGTAATACGTCTTCTTACAAACTCTCTGAATACCGTAATAACACACTGAAGATATACTTCGTAGATACAGGTAATATTTTTGTAGCTTTTGCTAATATGTCCAAATCAAGTTTCAACACTTTTAATGTCTCAGTTGATTGTACCTACGTTGATTGTACCTACACGCTCCATGTCCTGAAATAAATTTGTGTTTAATGAAATTATCACAGTCTAACTGACGTGCAAACCTGGGGCAGGGTGGTATTCCAGCGTGAAATTATTCTGGTTGGTTTCTGAGACTCTGAGCAAAATGGATCGGGGCCATTCCAGTATCAGCTCGTCTCTGACCTGGGGCAACCCAGCGGCTTAATCCTGCTCTGATTCTAATATTTCCATTGTTATATTTTGTTCTAGTCTGTTACTCAGAAAATTGAGTGATAAAACAAAATCATACGTTTAAGTTTGAGTTCATTTTGCTGTGAGGGTGATTTTCCAATTTAAGAAGCTCCTGCAGCTAAATTAATGACAATGAAACACTGTAAAACATCTGCAGTGACAGAAACTTTATCTGAAATCCTTCTCCTCTCTCTCAGGGAGCCGTGCCTAAAGGGAACGCTACCAAAGAATTCATTGAGAGCCTGCAGCTCAAGCCAGGACAGGTGGTGTACAAGTGTCCCAAGTGCTGCAGCATCAAGCCTGACAGAGCTCACCACTGCAGGTACAGCACTGGATTGTAGGAAATATTAGCTCCTGCTGCAATCTCTGCAACTTTTAAGATGTGAGTCTTGGTGGGTAGAGTGTTCTGCTGAACTCTGCATCTTACAGAGTAAGGTCCTGATGCGTCTCTCTCGCCGGGGACTCCTCTACTCAGCTGTGTTTGTTCCTGCACCGGTTCTCCTGCCTCCCCTGTGTGTGTGTTTTTTTATAGAGTAACTGTGAAACATTTCCCTGCAGACTCCGCAGCTTGATAATAAGGAGTTCCCTCTGTGGCTGCTCAGCGGTTTCCCTGGGATCTTGAGGCACGAAAAGCACAAAAACACTGCAGAGTAATTGAATTGTAAAACCAGTGAGTCATTCTGTCTCCGAGGCAAAAGGGTGTCAGTTTGAATGAAGTAGATTTTTTTGCCTCAATATTATGAGTCATCCTTGTGGGTGGTTCAGATGATACACTGCAATGATACACTTGTCTCTAATGACCCATAAGAGTAATGTATTACACACAGTGGCAACTTTTGAAATATGGATTTCCCTCAGAAAGTTGGTAAACAAAGGATACACTCAGCATGACTTTCTGCTTTGTCAGGTGAGAGACTGCAAATTATCAGACTTTACTTGAGTTGTCAACCAGCTGCAGTTCTGTGAGATGAATAGCCCTTCACACACACTCAACACACACAAACAAACACACTCCAGCCACTGTGATTGAGAGCAGTGTGCTCCAGTCTCACATCAGTCAGTGTCATCGTGTGTGTGAATTACGCTGCTTATGATGGACTGATAGAGTTCAGAGTGGCCTCAAAAGTCACAGTTTGCCTGTAATATTTTTTATTTTTATTACGTATTTGTGTGTCCACAGTGTGTGTAAACGCTGCATCAAAAAGATGGACCACCACTGTCCCTGGGTGAACAACTGTGTTGGAGAGAACAACCAGAAATACTTTGTGCTCTTCACGGTGAGTCTTTAAACGCTGGAGCACAAATGTTACTTGACAAAACAAGCAGAGAATCAAAAGGTAGAAAGGTAAATAAATTTATAGTTTAAGCTTGGAACAGGAAATACACCTATGTATTAAAGCAGAAAAATAATGTCAGTATTAATATCAACATGCTTATTCTGGCATTAACTACAGTGCTGTACTTCACATCTCTACTTTTATATGTATTTATGTCTTTACACATATGTAAACCTTTGAATATATTCAGTATGAAATATAGTTTAACTCTTCTCTTAGAGTTCTGGTTCAGAGATTGAGATTTGTCAAATTCAAAACAGAACCTATTTTTGTTTCTTTGAATTTTGTTGTGATTGTTTATAAGTTAATGTAAGAATATTATCACTTCACTAAATCTATGCTTTCTTTTTGCTTTTTCTCCTCATAGATGTATATTGCACTAATATCCTTCCATGCGCTAGTTTTGGTGGCCTTCCATTTTGTTTTCTGCATTGAAGAAGACTGGACAAGTAAGAAATAGAGTGTACTGTTTTACCACCATCCAACTTTATGTGCTAATACAGCTGATTATAGCGAGGAGAATAGTTTTGGTGGACATTAAAAAAAGAGAGAGAAAATGGGAAGCTGCAGCCTTATAACTCAGAATGATTATTTATTTGCTTATCTCCTGTGAGAGAGTATTGTTACTGTACTTGGGGACAGTAACTCCATTTTTTAGCTATTAGGTTTTACACAAGTAACTACCCTCTTCTTTTTAACATGAAAATCTTTCCCTCTCTCTAGAGTGCAGTAACTTCTCTCCACCAGCAACTGTCATCCTCCTCATCCTCCTGTGCTTTGAGGGTCTCCTCTTTCTGATCTTCACTGCAGTCATGTTTGGGACCCAGGTCCACTCCATCTGTACCGATGAGACGGTGAGTAAAACACACTACAGGGTCAGTATATAGTTAAGTTAACCAGTGACACATGTAGGTCTTTCTGTAGTTCATATAGCAGTTCTAGACTTCTTAAAATAAATTCAAGCTGTCGGTTGTTCATTAAATCAGAGCACAGATGTAAGTAGGAGCAGGTAATTTACTTATAGCCTCCAGGTAGGTTGAGATTAGTGCATTTTCTCATCATGTATCCGCTCAATCCACCCACGAGGATGACTCACAGTGTTATAATATTCACTACAAAGATCATCTATTTCAGTCAATTTCAGTCTAATATGGCCTTCAGATCTCTTCCTCTTTAGTACATCTTCATCTGTGAACGTGTGTGTGTTTGTGTGTGCTGTTCTTAGACATCAGGAAATGCTGAGCGTGAGCCAACTAACCCCGATTAAGACCTCCCAGAGAAAAAAAGGAGAATGCAAAATTTAATTTTTAATCCCTCATACGGGTTATTTTCTGCTGCTACATTAAAATTTCAGTATGCAGCTATATGTTCACTGTGAATCAGCCGTGGAGACTCACTGTTTGTCACATCTTGTCCCTTCAGGGTATCGAACAGCTCAAGAAAGAGGAGAGAAGATGGGCCAAAAAGTCGAAGTGGATGAATATGAAGGTGGTGTTTGGGCATCCGTTCTCCATAGCCTGGCTGAGCCCCTTCTCAACACCCGACCACGGCAAGGCAGACGTGTACCAGTACATCGTGTGAGAGCTGGAAACCTAGCTGAGTTCTGATGCTGTGGACTTAGACTGATCAACCCTGGTCTGTTCTCCCATCGACTGGACCTCAACGAGCATGAACTCCTCTTAACCACTTCTCTGTTTTCTTTCGTTTATGGATATTTCATTTATTGATATTTCAGGGTGTTCTGCTGTAAACTATTACATTATCAAGTATGTTTATTTTTTAACTTGTCACCTTTTTCATTTTAATGTTTCCCTCTTGGTGCTGACTGAGATTAATGAGGTGTGGCTGTGCAAAAAAAAAGAAGCTGTACCAGGAAAAAACCCCACCTTGAACGAAACAGAGACAACTTGACACAAAGCACTTGATGAGAGTTGGAGAAACGACACTAAGAGTTCTGCCTTCTCCGGAGTGAAATTTCCTGCTGTATGTCTGATCATTTCCTGCTTCCAAGACTAAATGTGAACTCGAAACTGAAATCCAGAACGTTGATGCTGAAAGTGGTGCGGTCCGGGTGCCAAGATGGACGCCAGGCTTTGTCTTCCCGTAAACATCGCTGTGATCCTGTCATTTCTTCATTTGCTGTGTTTCTGCGTTGCAATAGTCTTGCTGAGCTCTGCAGATGATTTGCCTTAGAACAGTGCATTAGTGAACAGTGGCACCGGCTTTTTTTTTTTTTAAAGACGTTTATATTATTTTGCCTTAATGTGACAGTCAGAGTGAGACAGGATCACATTGGTTATACATATTTTTAAATGAGTTTGTTGTGTCCTTCTTTGACGCCAGATCACTGTGAAGGACATTCAGTGGTTAGAGGACAGAAAGCAGCAATAGCCTCACAGTGGCCAGTTGAAGCTATAATCCTTAAGATTTCAGACCTGGTTGATTTGGTAACAATAAGTGCAATTTTGATTAGACAGCAAATACACATTGAGCAGCTCCTTTGTCGGAATACAACAGAAGAGCAACCAAGGAATTTGTTAACAGTGCAGCCAAACAAACTCATACTGTTTTAAGAAAGAAGATGATAATTGGCTGATTTCCATCATGTGTGTTTCCATCCACTAACATTATGTGAATATTAGGAGTTAGGCGCAACAAGATAAGTTGGTGGTGCTCATTCTTCCAGGGACAGAACGAGATCATGTAAACATATATTTTCAGTGTTTCCACTCAGGTGTTTTTAATGTGCAAATTGAAAATGTGCACATAAAGAGGTGGATGGAAATGCACTTAGTGAGGCTCATATCAATGAGATAAAATTTTAAAGTAATGCTGGATACTTGCTTATCTCATGTCCTGTGAGGGCAGTTTGAATCCAGTGCGAGAATGGTGGACTCTGCCACTGACAATAGAAATAGATAGTAGCAAAAAGGGGGTTTGAATTTATGAAAATTTTAAGGATCTTAATTTTAAAATCCTGATTCTGACTTGGCATGCAAACTTTTCTTTCTTTGCTCTTTGTTGGTTTGAAACTGAAACTTTGAAACTGACAGGTTGTTCCTAAAAATCCACCTGGTAGTTTGACCAGTGTCCTTCTTTTGATTATTCGACAACTCTTTGTGTAGTAAGTCTAGCCAACCTCTTTGCATGAAAACCATCTCCATCACAGTCACCAGCTCATATGGACAGTCAGGGAATAAAGCAATACGCGTTGCTCTCTGAAAGCACTGACCCTAAGTGTAATTCGCTGACTCTCAATTGATGGAATTTGCCTGTGGATAATCCAGTTTGTCATACATGGAGACAGATAGTAGTTGTGAGCCTGACTGGAGGAAAAAAGCCTTACAGGATAAAATGTTGATTCAAATTTAGGTCAGTGGGAAATGTTCACTGAAGCCTGAAAGACCACAGTAGAAAGGCACATTTTAATTGTCACAGCTGTGGACAGTACGAATCCGCCCAGTGTGAGGAGCGAGTGTAGATTTTTGGTGATGAGAATTTGATGCAGATGGGAAAATAGTCGACTACAAAGCATTTAACACTAAAAATGCCTTTGCCCAAATGTGTTCGAAAGCCTTACTGTAATTATACAACATGCTTTAGAGGGTGATGATAGAACGTATTTGAACATACATGTTGCCAAATTGAATGATGAATGAAGGGAGGCATTGAAGTAACCATTTCAAGAGAGCGTAGTCAAGAATGACATTTTAAAAATCACTGGAGTTTTTAAAAAAAATCTTACCATCATATGGGGATGCAACAGTTGTTATCCAGTTTACACATACAGAACACCAGCTTTCTTCTTTTTTCTTGAATTGTTAAGTATGTTCTTCGTGGTCAGGTATGAGTACCATTCGTAGTATTTACTGTGGACCACACAATGTTTTGTTTTTCTTTTTGATTGTGGTATTTGTTTCAAGGGGAATGAAATAAAATTGTATGTATGTGACACAGCTTTTGATTAAGTTTATCAAGTGGCTTTATATTTGGGGAGATGAGGTTGTATTTTGTGAGAAATTTGGACCCTCCACTAAAATTGAATTTAATTATTTTATACTGTAGTGTGAAACAAAAATGAACAAAACAACTTTACACAGAAGGTAAAACAATTATTTCAGTTGACATTCATTTTACATCAATATATTGACTTAGTTCACTTTTTTTGGCAGATATTGTCTTCTTTTTTGAGAAATGTAGGAACTCAATATTTGATTCAGGCATGGGAAAGAAAAAATTGCAGTGTAACAAACACGCTGGAGATAGATTAGAGAAATCTATAAAATTATGACAGTATTATGACAAATATGAATTAAAAGTACATATATACAAATTAATGTTTAAATTAGCAACATGACACAAATGTCTGTTAAGTTTCACAGATATGTTATTGACTCGGTTTATTTAATTTTTAAAAATATGGTCTTCCTTTGTGAGATACTTTGAAACTGTTGTGTCAAGTAATAATGATAAAAAAAAAAGTTAAATGAACATATCCTGATTGCAGAAGCACGCTCTTATCTGCCATCTAACTGGAGTGCAATTCATCTGAAAGGACTTCAGGCTGATTTATGTTTGATTTTCCATTTTCACAAGAGGTATTTAAACGAGGGGAGCTGGGCTAATGGAGCATAAAGCTCAGTGTGTACGCAGATGTTGGCGAGCTCAAGGCCAACATTACACCGAGCCCCATCTTCATTAGACGTCACTGTGCTTAAATGCAAAGAGTGAACGCTGAGCTAAATGAGTTTGCTGCAGGAAAACACAGACCTTCACATCCAGTTGAATACAGACGCATTGTAATTCTGACTGTGGCTCATGTCTGATTCGAGCTATTTGAAGAACAAAGCTGTCGTGAAGATGTACATAACCTCCTCACACAGCCGACAATATGTGAGTGACGCAGACGAGGATCTTTGTTTGTCAGATGAGATGTTTATTCAGTAATTCAACAGTGTTTCTTCTCTAAGTGGAGACGGCAATTTACACATCCTCTTAAGTGTTTCCTATTAATAGAACATATTTACACTTTTACAAATGTTTGTTTCACATAATCCATAAGACACATTATGAACGGTTCATATCAGTCTCTCTCTCTGATAACACTGCCTTGGGTTGTGTTAAAAAGTGGAACGAAATGTTAATGTCTGCAGCTTTAAAGTGATGACTGACACAATTTAGGTTAAAGAGTAGCAACAAATAAATGCAAAATCAGTCTATTTTCTATTATTCTGCTCTCGTCATTAAATATTCAGACTGAACTAAGAAACTCTGGTGTTCATCATTAGTTATTTCAAAACTTTACTGATTGACAAGAAATCCTGATAAATTGCTTTTTTTTTGCACTGCAGCACATTAATTCGTCAACGTGACACACAACTTATCAGGTCAAAGTTGTATTTAAGTGTTTTTCTAATCTCTCTGTACAACCACATCTACAGTTTATGTGCACACAGATATAAATACATCACGCTCAGGGCCATGCCGCTGTCACAGAGCTATAAATGTGGCTACTGCAAAGCTCTGACTGGTTATATTACAGTGAAAGTGGGTTCACAGGTAGATTTACCCTCATATCATGCCGTTAAATGGACAAAAGCCAGGCACCAAAAACTCTTCAGAATCAAAAGCAAGAATTACAGATATTAAAGGTAGGTTAAAGGAATAGTTTGACATTTTGGGAAATGGGCTTTTTCACTTTCTTGCTGAGAGTTAGACAAGAAGATTGACACCACTCTCGTGTCTGTACGTTAAATGTGAAGGTACAGCCAGCAGACAGTTAGCGTAGCTTAGCATAAAGACTGGAAATAGGGGGAAACAGCTAGCCTGGCTCTGTCCGGAGGTTACAAAATCCACTCATCAGCACCTCTAAAGTTCACTTTTTATGTCGTTATCATATTTCATGCATAATTTGTACCAAAATTAAGTGTTAAAATGTCAAGTTGTGGTTTTACGGGAGATTGTGTATGGGACTATTCTTGGCTGGTTGCTAAAACGGCTCCAAGCCAAGAAACAAGACCCAGCAGCCAGTTAGCTTAGCTTAGCATAAAGACTGGAAAGAGGGGGAAACTGCTAGCCTGGCCCTGTCCAAAGGTGACAAAATTCACCTACGAGCCCCACTAAAGCTCACTAATGAACATGTTTGTTAATCAGCTGGTTCACATCCTGGCCGATCCACATGTTTATTAGTGAGCTTTAGAGATGCTAGTAGGTGTAGTTTATTACCTCTGGACAGAGCCAGGCTAGCGGTTTCTACTTGTTTCCACTCTTTATGCAAAGCTAAGCTAACCAGCTACTGACTTCAATTTCATAATAATTGCACAGACATGAAAGTGGTAGCAATTTTTTTTTCCATCCAACTCTCGCCCAAACAGTGAGTATGCAAAATGTCTCTTCTGTTGTACTTTTGTTGACTAAAAGGTTTCTAACATAAAGCAAATGTTTTAACACTTCGAAAAAAAACATATACGGTGTTTATGTGCCATACTATTTCTTAGCTTAGAGCCGTTGTAGCAACCAGCCAAGAAATAGTCCCACACATAACCTCCCATAAAACCACAACTTGGCATTTTTACTCTCAATTTTTGGTACGAATTATATAAGTAATATGTGAACGACATGTTATATGGTGAACTTTAAGGTGCTGCTAGGTGCATTTTATTATCTTTGGACCGAGCCAAGCAAGCTGTTGGCCCATGTTTCCAACCTTTATGCTAAGCTAAGCTAACCGGCCGCTGGCTCAAACTTCATATTCACCGTACAGACATGAGAGTGATATTAATCGTCCCAGCTAACTTTTGGCAAGAAATCAACAATTTCCCAAAATGTTTAACTATCCTTTGAACTCATGCAAACACATCCAGGATCCCAAAACATGGAGGCACAAACCGAGTGACCTCCAGCTGAGAAATCCTGCACGCCGAGTTCAGCCCTGCTATGAAACATCACTCAGCCGGCCTTTAACATGAGAGCTGGATAATCACATTGTCGATGCAGTCACATTAATAGGGATGCATGTAAATCACAAGATACAAAACTTGCACAGCAGCGGTTGGAAGGACATCTGATATACAGTATTTGTGCATTGCTGCTGTGGGATATTACAGACAGGTATTATAGCTACCGTTATGCATTTATATTATGATATGTACCCGAACAGCAAAGTTTGATCTTAAAATACAATTCAATAAAGCAACCTCTGATGTCATGTTCAAGCAAATCCCCGTATACTACAGTATACTTACTTAGCTGAATTAAGCTGACAGAAACATCCCTTTTGTCGCATATATTGCCTTTTTCTTTGCTCAATTATTAATGCTCAAAGCTCCCTCGCTGTTACACACATCACAGTGTTATGAGATTTAAAGGAAGTATAATGTTATTGCACTCTCGCTGACAGCTCTGGGGATGCAGAGGGGAAGCTTTAAATGAAGCCAGGTGTCCGTGAAACCCAGAGGGATGATGGGAGATGGACTGATATTCATGATGTGCAAAAGAATATGAGATTGCAAACACGGGGCACATAAAGCTCATCACAGAGGCCGCGTGGTGTCTCTTTCGCCGGAGAGACATTTCGGCCTCTTAAGTCACAAGATTATGAGTTTAATGAAATGAAAGCAGCTCACAGGAGACGTAGGCTCTGATGTGGACTGACGCTCCTGGATGCTTTGGTGTGAGATGTGTGAGCTCGGGTCTCGCACACGTCTATCATGAAATGGACTCGTCACGCACGAACGTTGAGGTTAAAGTTCAAGCTGTCGAGAAAGGCAAAGAAAAAGTAAAAGAAAGACCCGGGCGGAGAGCGAATTCTCACCAGGGACGAGCCTTTCAGCGCTACATTAGTTTTATTACTTGCGAGAACACGAGTACACCTCGTTAGCTAAGTGCTTCATTTATAACATCGCCTTGAGCATGCGTCAAATGCGACGTCAGTGTAGGATGTTTACAGTGAGTGTCGCAGTAACTTAAGGAAATGTGAGAGTTAAGAAAGCTTTGGTGATCTGACGGCCGCAGTACTTAATGCACAGGCTGATTAATGGCGACATCATGCGCATAGCCAATGATGTTATTCATCCATCGATCACGAACAAAACCCAAGAGTGACTTCAGATCAGTCTGTCAATATGCACACAGGTTCTCACATTACATATGCAGCATGTTTACTGTATATTGGATTTCCTGGCTCTTCCTTTAAAGGAATAGTTCAACATTTTGAGAGGTGCACTAATGTTCTTTTGCTGAGAGTTAGATGAGAAGATTGATACCTCTCTCATGTGTGTCTGTTAAATATGAAGCCACAGCCAAGAGATGTTTAGCTTAGCTTAGCATAAAGACTGGAAACAGAGGGGAACAACTAGCCTGGCTCTGTCTGGAGATAACAAAGCCGGATTTGTTACCTTCAGACAGAGCCAGGTTAGCTGTTCCCCTCTTCCACCCGTTATACCAAGCTGAGACACTCAGTCCTTGAAATCAGCTTCATATTTATCATACAGACATGAGAGTGATATCAATCTTCTCATCTAACTCTCTGCAGGAAAGCAAATGAGTGCATTTCCTAAAATGTCAAATTATCTCTTTTTGTCTCTTCCCTTCCTTCATATCTGTTCTGTTAGCTCATGCCTTGTTGTGCTGTTGTTGACTAAAGCTTGTATAATTTTTGCTTCATTTTAAGCCTGTGGAGGAAGATGATGTTAGAGCTGGGCACAGGCATCTATGAGTTTGTCTCCACTAGCCGGACTGTAGCTGAGACACCATCAGACTGGCTGAAGGCCAACATCTCCTCTGAGTTTAGAACAGGCATAAAGAACCACCGCTGAGCCAGCAGTGTTTCTCCACCACAAAGTTACTCAGCGGGAAATCCTTCTTGTTTTTTTTACTGTGGTGCAGGAAAAGAGTCCTAATTCAATAAATGTACTTTTGCACAAATAACAAAATCGACCAAATACACTTTTGAGATTTTATTCTTCTTTGGCTAGACATTAAAATCAGAGGAGATGGAGGCCAGAATACACCATCGCCAGCTGGAGCCGGGCTGAGCTGAGCTAGTGGAGACGAGATGATTATTCATCCTTGGTGACTGTGTTCTGATGTCCGTCCTGTGGTGAAACCCTCTGCAGCACCAACAAACCAGAGAAGGTCAGGGAGATCCCAACCCACCACAACGTTATCTGGGCTTCACCAAAGATCAGCTGCCCCAGGAAAGCCTGCAGGGAGGAAAACAGGACATCTTCTTAGTCAAAGTAAAACAGTCTCTATAAGTCCATTTAGCAGAAAATAAGGAAGCCTTGATGGGATATGTTGAACAAAGAGTTCAACTCTTCTTACAGGCTGTAAGAAGCCCAAATCACTGCGACAAGTTATTTCTAAAGATAGTCCAGCCTATTTTCTAAAATAAAGCTGCTGATATAAGGACAAAAGGATGTAAGGTCATGCTGAAATTAACTTACACTCCACTACAATCTTATGTGAGGTATAGAGAGGCTGTTACTTACGGAAGATATGAAGTTGGAGGCGGTGGTGGTCACAGTGGTTCGGGTGGAGGAAGAGGAGTACCTGAGCGCTTTGGCAAGGAAGGTCCACATCACAGCATTGCAGGTGAAAAGCAGCCCGCCACACAGCAGCCTCAGAGGGATGTGGAGCTGGAAAACACAAACAGCAACTTAGAAATTAAAAGTTGACCTTACTGGTGCCTACAATTCTTTAAAACATCTTATTTCAGGATAGAGGTAACAAGAAATGTTGGAATTGATTGAATTAAACTTCTGTAATCTGCAAAATATTTGCACCTGTCTGCCAGATTAATTCTCAAAGACAGTTGTGTTTTAGCAGATGTCTCATTATGACTCGGGAGTGAATAAAGCTAAAAAACCCTGCAGGCATCCACCAGGGCAGAAAAGCCTGTGTGTCAAGTCTAGTCTAAATACAAGGAATATTTCACAGTATAAAGTAATTCAGTGCACCATCAACAAAAGGTTTCGCCTGAACAGCGATGGAATATGTATTCAGATTCTTTCCCAGAGTAAAAGTATACTCCTATACTATCCCATTAGCTAAATGTACTTAAATTATCAAAAGTAATAGTAAAGTATAGTATATATACAGTAAAGTATAAAGTTAAAGTATAGACATAAAATTGAAATACTCAAGTAAATGACAGTACAAGTACAGTCTCTCAAAATTGTACTTTAATACATTCGAGAGTAAGTGAACTTGATTACTTTCCACCACTGTACCCATAGAGGCAGAAAGGCCTATAGATGAATATGAATAATGAATGTGAATAAAAGAAACATCAGACAGTATGAAGCAATTCAGTGCACCAAAAATCTACAGCCTCGAATATCAAGTGGTGGAAGGATTTATATCAGAGATGCATTAATGCTTTAGTAGCATTTTCATGTTGCAGTTGCTGGAGGTGAAGCCAATGTCACCTGCTTTATTATCACGTAGTTTAATCTGTAACAATGCATCTTATTTCATAAACAGATGTTTTATGTGTAAAATCTACATCTGCAAAGTAACTACTATATATGTGTGACAAATGTAATGGAGTAAAAAGTACAGTATTTCCATCTGAAATGGAGAATAAATTGAAATTGTAGTTGTACTTAGTTATAATCACAAACAGTAAATAACACATTTAAAAACATTACATGATGAAGGTTCTCTGTTATTTTGACTTTGACACATTCAAACCTTGTGGTGAATTAAGATCATTTGTTTTGTATGCACCTTATTTGCTTTTTAAACATCTCTCAAATCAAAGGTCACTGTTTGAAGGTTTCCACCGTTTGAGGCTGCTGCAGATGTTTATGACATCACTATGACGTGTAAGGACAGCGTGAAGGTCATTGGCTGGGAAGCTTTTAGGGTTTGAATCACCTACCTACCTATGCACATGCGCAGGGAAGAGGTAGCGACAGGTCACACCAGAAACCTGACCCCCCCCCCCCCTTTATAGAAACCTGACCCTCATCAACACCACGAGGATGAGACGAGCTGAGAAAATAACGCGATAACACGCGCACGCGCTGCAGTGATGATGATGCTGCTGGTCCTGATGCTGAGGGAGTCAGGGGGAGAGGGAGGGGCGGGGATAACCCCCCAACTTCCTCCGTGAGAAATCACCCCTCCTGCAGGGATGCACGTCTGCATTATTCACACCGTGTTAATAATTAACCATGCAGGATGTCTCACCCGGTCGCAGGCGGTCGTCTCGTCCGCTTGTCGAAATTTCCGCTGCTCTCCCCACGTCCGGAGTCCGGTTTCACAGACCCCCTTCAGATAGTCGGCTCCCAGGGAAAGCTTGGCCGAGGACGACGCCACAGCCCCGAGGAAGCCCGCCAGCAGTGCATAGAAAACTCCCGGGAACATGATGATGATCACAGCCGAGGCACATAATGTCTAATCCATGTCTACATCCCTGCTGCTGCTGCTGCTGTCGTCTCTGCACCTCCTGCCTTCAGCTGCATGCATGCTCGTGTTTCCCTGCACTTTCTGCAAACAGCCGTCCGGTGGCAGTCACACAGCACATGGTCAACCCCAGAGCTGTGCTGTGGTTGGACTAAAAAAAAGCAGCCTGTGGCATGCTGGGAAATGCAGTTTCACAGCCTCGTGCGACTGAATGGTGACTTTGAAGCTGCAGTCAGGTGTCTGCAAACCTGCTGGAATCATAATAAACCATGTGATAGTGTTTTAATCAGGGAGAGTGATTCAGCAGAGTTTGATCATTAATAGACAGTGAATTGAAGTCTCCTCCTGTTCTTCTGTGCTATTAATACAGGGTGGAGTAGAGGACAATCGTTGCTAATGTAATGTCCTTGAGTGTGGGCGTACAACTCCAGTTGATCCAGACTGCTCGGGACGGACCACTGTTCCCTCCAGCATACTGATGAGCTGCATTATAAAGGCTCATTACATTAAGGCACACTGGGTATAAGTGGGATGGATGGGAAGACTGTGTGTGTGTGTGGACAATCGCACATGTACAGCCCTGCACACACACTCACATGAATCTCTCTCCTCTGTGGCCTTTACAGAGATGAGCCTGTCAGAGAGGTGGAACCAGAACATGTCTAAATTATTCTCCTAATTGGGAAGAGAAAGTGGAGTCATCATCGTGAATGTAGGGGCCTGTAACGACTGTATTAGTCTGAGCGTTTGTAATAAAGACGAGAGTCGAGGGGGGCAGACGTCCATCTATTAATCAGACTCGTCTATAGATGGAGGGACAAGAAGAAAGAATGACGTCGATGTTGAAACTTACTTTTAAATCAGTGCGTGAATCTGGAAGTGTTTTTTCTGTTTTTCTTCTGAACTGAAAAGAAAATTATGTCCTGTTTTACAGACAGGAGATAAGGTCTTTGTTTAAAAAAAGACAGCTGACATTTTGACTTGTCATAGTAGGAAAAGCACAGTAACATTAATGATGGCTCTTGTATTCAGGTGTCCCAGTAACATGTGACGGTGAGCCAGTGTGTTCAATACCTGAAACTGCAACAGCTAAATTGAATTCAAGCATTATTATTTTTATTATTTCCAACTGTGCATTTCAGACTTTGCCATTTCAGAATATCTGCTGTAAAAAGGAATATTGCTTTTGCTCACTCACCGTCTGTCTGAAAGCGCAGTGATTAGGGTGGTTGGTTATTGAGCCACAAGCCATGACTGCAGTTTTTAGCTTTATTATTTTATGTATTTTACATGGATACACTGTTCACTACCACAATCATTTTTGTCAAACACTCACACAGTTTCTGGTCCGAGCTCAGTCCCGACCAAAAAAAAAAAAGTACTGTTTTGGTTTGCAGTTGCATCAGATCTTGAAGGTGATCTCATCATTTTCCAACCAGGCCAACTGCAAACCCAAATTAACTTTTCTGGCCAGTAGATGTCTCCAATGTGTTTCAGAGAAATACACCACCACCTCCCACTGTGGGTGTAAATCGCTCACTTGTAACCTGTGTACATTATTTCTGCAGCAATTTACTGGTTTGAGGCAACAATCAGTTTGAAATACACCCTTTTTTCCCCCTGTTGATGTTTTGATGACCTGCTACCACAACTCCAGAATACCTTTCCATCCTGACATTTGCGAGCAATAAAATCTGAATTAGCCCGTAAAGAAGCCATTACGGCATTATTGCTGCTTTGAATGCATCTGCATATGTCAAGTGAAGTTATAAAGTGATTTTAACTCAGAAGGTGATCAAAGTCCTTAAAGGAAACTGGAAGCACAAAAACAAGGAAGGTAATAAAACTTGTAACTGGAGCAAGCAAATAACAAAGCAGGGCCAGAGCTCATGTGTGTGTGTGTGTGTGTGTGAGTGTGCATAATGTTTCCTGTTGTCAGTGGAAAAGGATATGAAGAGCGGTGAGAAATGGCTGTGCAGAAGAAAAGAAGTGTGGTGTTTCTGTCACAGTGCCCTCTGCTCTCATCCCACCGAAACAAGCTTCAGGGAAACGGCCGCCCTCGAACTGTCACACTTTGACACCGGTATCTTCCTGCAGCGTCTGCTTAGCGGAAAAATCAAGCGGAGCCATTAGCTGTTATCTCCTTGCTCCTCTGACAAACACAAAAAAGTGTCAAGTTAGAGCATGAATGGAGGGTCTTTCTTTCTCCTGTGCAACTGAGCGATAATTGAGCCCACAGAGAGCTTTAGTGCCACTTTTTCTGAAGGTCTGTCACTGCCTTCCTCTGTCTTTGGCCACCTTTTGTGCTTTTGGTCATGTAAGGTGATTTAATAAGGAAGAAAATACTACCCTCAAAGTGTGGGGTTCATTAGTGTAACAACTTTAACTATGACCTTTAACTCAGCTGTCAGATACTGACTGCAGACAAAAATAGATTAGAAGGAAAATTCAGCCATAAAATCTGCGGCATGAAGAAAACTTTCTCATATTCTTGCTTGTTTCCCTTTCTGTTTTTCTCTTGCATGTATTTCCATAATTACACCAAAATATTAAACCTCTTCATCTCATCTGCAGTAAAACACAGTAACAACCTTTTCTTTCACACAGTATTTAGCTAATTTAATCTTTCTTGGCATGAAGCTATTCATGTTTTAGATGGACATTTACTGGCTACTGGTAAAATTGAATGTTTGACCATTTTGATAATGGGATTTCTTTTAGCACACACACACAAACAACAACTGCACAAAGGAAGCATTATAATGGAGATCAAAAGAAGAAAAAATACCTGCCCACATCTGGCTTGTTCCCAGTTCTCTCCAATTCTCTTTCAGTGCAGGACATGACAAATAAAAGAACAATTTGGAAAAAGATAATGTTTTTTTTTCCATTACACAGATGGAACTGACTTCCTGATGATCTTAAATTAACCCTAAATTCAGCAGCTTTCAAATCCAAATGAAAAACTGTCGTTACTCTGTGGCTTTGATTGATTTTTCCACTGCTCTCTTACTTCTCTAATTGAATTTGGGCCAACTTATATCTGCACTGTTTTTATCTTGCAGAGGCTGGTTTTGTATTTAACTGAATGTGACAGCTTAAACATGCAACAGACTGAACTACTGCAGATCTGAGGACAGTCAGGATCTGAATGTCATGGCAACATATAAGATGTATTAACTTACTGTTGTACATACTGAAGTGCCTTTGACTGGTGATGCATTCTCTTACTGTTATGTGTACTGAAGTGTCATTGAACAGTGATGTGTTCAGTTACTGTTGTATGTAATATAGTGCCATTGAACGGTGATGCCTTCACTTACTACTGTTATATGTACTGAAGTGCCTTTGGAAGGTGATGCATTCACTTAGCTTAGGAAAAAAGTGAACTCAGTGGCTCTTTGAACTGAATTGAATGAAGCGATTCATATTAGCAAAGCCATTTGTGACTTCCACCTCAAGCCCAATTTCACAAATTGCAATTTGCTTTACAATCTGTGCAGCAAACTCTTCTATACAAGCAAATTAACTGGCCATCTTTTAACCTAAAGCTTTGCTCTATATCATGTAAGCAGTTGAGTTTATGGTCTTGTGGATACTCAGATGCTAAGTACTTTTGTCGTGATATATTGGTCTTAATTACCCGTCCTCTTTCTTGTAGAGGTGTTCTGACCTTTAGAGGAGTGGCTGATTTCTGGCACACACAAAAATGAATAGCCTGGTTTCCATATTCCTCTCCAGCCACCATAAAGCCTCATTCTTCAGCCGCCTCGATGAATATGCATGTGTTCATCTTTCAGCCCGATATGGAAAGAGGCAGGGAGTCAGATGCTCACACACACCCTTAAACTATAAAACCCCTCTCTCCTGCTCTCAGCTTACGGTCCTGCACACATCTACACACACAGACTGTTGACCTTGTCAGTGTACAGGGTCAATAGCCTCCTTCCAGTCCATTAAGTAGGTATTGGCGAGGTTGCTGGTCTTTGTGAATAATGCAGGCTGCAAGCTTTTGGCAAGCAGCACCGCGTGGCGTTTTTAATATTACAGACTGAACTCCCTTAGACATAAAATAAACGGAAAAACAGTCACACCCAATGTGATATAACAGTACAATTTTAAGATTACATGACAGTAAAACCAAAGTAGGAGCTGACAGAGGAAGCTTATTTCACACGTCAAATAAGCTTCTTTCCAGAGAGCGACATTTTATGGAGCCATGTTGGCGGCAGCAGAGTTTGCAACAAGCAGATAAAATGTTCCCAAAACAAACTGACTAGAGATAATCTCAGGTCCTGTCAATGCCAGGAACAATTAGACCAGGTGAAACGCTAATCTGATCCAGCTGTTTATTACAGCTTCAGCAGAACATAAAACAAACCAAGGGAGGCCATGTCTCTCTGTACATTGTTGTCAGGTCGTGGTTTGGACTCTCGGAGGAGGAGAGATATGTGGATTATGTGTGTATTGTACACAAAGTGATGGGCAGTGTGCGGATATCTGTCAGGGACAAGGACAGACGAGCTCACACGGCCAACACAGATAAGATCAATGATGAAATACACTCATCCTTATTGAAATTCTGACTGTCAGCTCTAAAATGAACCCAGTAGTTTTCACAATAACTTTTCAAACTGCGCTGACCAAACAACGAACAAGGAACAAAACTCTAGGATCCATTAAAAGCTATGAAATATTACGTAGCAGAAATCAGAGCATTAAGAGATGAGTGTGTGCTGATGGAGGACTTCTTCACATCACTTTATCTTTAAAGCTGAGTCCTGGGCTTTTTCTTCGTCGAGCCTCGCCATTAATCATCAATAATTTTCTGAAAGGCTGTCAGACGTCCAAATGCCAAACGTGCTGGACAGCAGCAAACTTTGATCAGGCGGAGTTTTGCTTGATCAAAGTTTGCTGCTGCAACATAGTAAAATGTCTTAGTGCACTTTATGGCCAAAAGTATGTTGGCAATACTACATTACACCCAAGATTTTGAACGTGGCTGCACAGATTTCCTCCCATTCAGCCACCAGAGCATCAGTTCAGCCACTGATGTTGAACCATTTCTTGATGAACTTGGCCTACTGTTAATATGTTAATATGTGGACAGGAATGTCCATATACTTTTGGCCACATAGTACATATAAAGACTCTCTGTTTTCCCTCTTGAGAATTCATGATGTCCGTGTAAGAAGTTGGCTTCACCCCTACAGTATAAATACACTCTGCACATGTATCTGCCCAGCATGTAGTTTCTCACACAACAAGCATCTTTGGACTACTTTCATCAGATTCATGTATTTGTTGTAAAAATACAACAGCACTGAACAGTTAAATTGGAAAGGAACAGTCTGGCAGGAAAGGATAAAGATTTGCCAACTTGGCACGTTCAGCACTGCAGTAGATCCATGGTAGGTCAGTGTGACATCGGTGACCTTATTTCCAGCCTGGCCATCGATGCTGGCTTGAGGCTGGTTCCCACGTTGGTGTAGATGAGGTGTAATCCTTGTGAGAGAACAGGGTAGTTGTACATGGACGTTGTCAAGTAGATGCCTCCAAAAACTGAAAAATGTGTTGCTATCACGCTACAAACAACGCTGCTGTTCTTAGTCCCTAAAAAGCTGACATTTTGGAGCTGTTAGGGTTTAAAGTGTCTCCTACCTCGGCTGTAATGGCTCTGGTGCTGAGAGCCGACCGGTAGTGGAAGATGATGAGGCCCTGCCTCGGGCAGTCAAAGCTGCCATAAATCTGACTGGGCTGACGCAGGACTGTAATGGAGGAGATTGGTGTGATGTCAGCGTGTAGCCGGGGAAGAGAAACGCAGCGAATCGCAGCTCTGGGGAATGAGTTCTTTCATGTTTTACAGAGCTGAGGTGAGGAAACAGAGGTGGCTCTTGCAGCAGCTTGTTCTGTCTCGGCAGACTGATGGTGACTGAGGCGGCGATGATGCAAGTTGTTTCAAAGTGCTTCTAACATGAATGGTGGTGATGATGATGATTAGGTGGAGGAGAGAGAGCGGAAGAGGGCGAAGAGGAAGGAATAATGAAGATGATGATCATTTGAAATATCAGGATACTGCAGAGTTTGCAGAAGAAAATAAAGAGCTGCTAATTTCTGTAACTTGGTGCAATCTCTTATTCAGCATTTCTTTCATTCTTTGTTAAATGAAGCGCACTCCTGAGGTTTGCTTTCCATATTCTAAGACAAAGACAAAAAAACATTAGCTGCCATGAAAAAGCACCACAGGTTCGTGTTATTGACCTTCATCTTGAAACACATCCATTTAAAAATTTGGTCTCATCTTGAACTGGATCATCTGCAGATTAATTCCATACCTGATCTCTTACTCTGATATACATGCATCCTGACTCCCACAGGATGGATGTTGCAGTCCTGAACAGGTATTTTTCTAACCTGTAACCCCACAAAATAATCTAATAATGTTCACTAATAACATGCTCTTTGCCTTTGGGATGAAGTGACTTAAATTACTACTGTAGGTAGTGATGATGTTAGTCGGACATGCTGACGTTTGCAGCTTACATTAGAGCAGATAAACACACAGTTGAATCCATTCCTACACTTTTGCTCTTGTGTTTTTGGTTTTGCTGATAAAAAAAGATACCACCCTTCAAAATCTTACTGTACAGAGCAGCTCCCCTTCATCAGCTCCATGCACAGGGCTTCAACATGTCGACAAATCCAAAGCTCGACAGACCTGCTGTGCTTAGTTATGGCTGCTTAGTTGTTCCAGGGGTCAGGCAATTCCTTTGTATTGCAAAACGCACACCATCAAGTCTTTTTTTCTATAATTTATATACATTCTAAAATTGAAAGTTAATAGCAAAGGCCTCAGAGTCAAACTGCCACGACCTTTCATAATGAAATGCGGCTGACCCGAGCTTGACTCTCAGCACCAGCTTTTAACAAACCATTGACTCTCTGTTGCGCAGGGATTTTTTTTTTTTAACTCTCTTGTATTGATCTTTGCTTTGTGGCAGCCTCAGCTGACGAGCAGCAGGAATCTGGCTGCGCTCTGTTAAGTGTCCTATGGAGATTCACCGAGGCATGCCGTCAATTGCTCAATGCAATCTCGGCCTCTTTCTTAATAGCCCGCAGCGCTCCTCAGTCTGGTCTTCATTAACATGTACTTTTCATCCTGGTTGTCATGGTCATGTGTGTATGAGCGTGTGTGTGTGTGTGTGTGTGTGTGTGTGTGTGTGTGTGTGTGTGTGATTAGGTTATATAATGCTTTGATTTAAAAAAAAATCTCTAGCGCTTTCAAATGCAAAAAACACCACCAATAGACTAGAAAAGATGTGAAAATTACATTCAGGTTTGACATCCACTCAAGAATTTATAAAACCTCCTAACCTCCTATCTAACCTTCCTGTCTCCTTAACTGGCTGAATAAATATTAAAAGATACATTTTTTTGTCTAAATCTCTTACATAAAACCTTTGTATTTTTGTTATGTGATGTTTTTTTGTGTTTGGGATCAACCACGTCCTATCATATTTTCAAATATTTCCTATTCACTTTTTTATTAAAGTTGATGGAGTGTGAAACCATGATGGAAATAATTCCAGAAACGATTCCTGGCAAAATCGAATATGTCTTATTTTATGAATATATTGTAAATTGATTGTCAGACAAACCAGACCAAACACAAAAACACTCATACTCGATGCAGACTCAAACCGTACATGGAGCTGAACGCTGAAGTCAGCACGCTCACATGTTCATGTTTAGCAGGTATGATGTTTAACACGTTCACCTTAATCACACTAACACCAGCCAATTAACACAGAGCACAAAGTGCAGCTGAGACTGATGGGAATGTCATTAGTTTTGCAGGTACTTAAACGTATTTATCCTCAGGGGGACATCTGCACCAAACTTCATGGCTATTAATCTAATCGTTGCTGCTAGAGTGGATAAAATATCAGTTGTCAATAAACCAAAACAATATATTGCTAATGCACATAGTCACTGCTTTATTCTTGTAAATACTGCTTCTCTTAGGAAATGTAGTGTATCACAGGATATTTGTAGCAGTAGTGTGTCCAGCCTTGTCTCTTGTCTCTTGTGCGTTTGAATTACAGGATCGTGGTGGACACATCTCAACCAGAGGTGCTCACTGAAATCATGGTTTAAAATGTTATTGAATATAAAACCAACATTTGTATGATATCTTAATAGTGCAGACAGATCTAGAACTGACGACCAATTGTTTTGTGTTTTCTAGTAAAAGCTGTTAAATGTACCCTGAAACACGTTTGGGACAGTGTGTAAGACCATAAACATACTATTTCTATATATAAACATGATATATTTAATCTTCCTTTTAGTGTATGTGCAACTTTTAGGGAGCTTGGATACTTGATTAACATTAAGACATTTTTACACATTATACTTTTAAATCATGTGTTGTAATGATAATTTTATCATTGCAATGTTTTCTATAACGTTTGCAGAATATTCCTGTGTTTATTTATACAACAGTAAACCAGCTCCCAACCCAGGGGTCATGGCCCTCTGAATGGGGTCACGTGATCAATCTGAGGGGGGGTCAATTAAGGAGACAATAAGAAAAATATATTTCTGTTATGCAACATGAGCACATGGATGAAGAATCTCCCTCCTCTCCATGTGCATCAGCCTCATACATGAGTCATCCAGGCTTTTCCTGCTGATGTTGGCACTATTTCTTCATGTTTTTTCACTTTCTTTTTTTTTTTTTTTTTGATGATGTGTCTCACAGGATTGCACTGTAACATCCGGGGGCTGGTCCATCGGTGGAGTGGGCGTGTCTGTGCTCTCTCTCTCTCTCTCTCTCTCTCTCTCTCTACCAGGAAACAGTGGAGGGAGCTCAGACCCTCGGCGGCTCGCAGACTGCAGAGGAGCGAGCGGGAGGAGCATGGCACCGTTTTTACGCACCGGGGGACGTTTGATCCGGAGGCGCAGCGCGGCTCATGCACATGCACGACCTCTGCTTTAGTCCTGCACACACTCATCGTCCTGTTCACCACTTATGCGCTGCTGAAATCTGTCCTCCTCCTCCTCCTCCTCCTGCTGCTGCTGCTGCTGCTGGTCCACCCCCCTCCTCCTCCTCCTCCTCCTCCTGCGCTCCTCCGTCCCGTCGCCAGGATGGACAAGACGCTCTGCAGTCCGCATCCAGGCACCAACAGAACCACCTCCACCTCCTCCTCCTCCTCCTCCTCCTCCCCGGCGGCCAGGAAGCCCGGGAGGAGCGGCTCGCACAGCCCCGGCTCGGGCTCCCTGGGCGGCCCGGCTGGAGCAGCAGGCAGCCGGGGAGCAGCGCTCGGGAGCGGCATGAATGTGCAGCAGCAGCAGGCGCGCAGGAGGCAGCTGGAGGGAGTGTTGAGCAAATACACCAACCTGATCCAGGGCTGGCAGAACAGGTGAGCACATGGGTGGAGGTGGTGGTGGTGGGGGTGGTCGGTGGCCTGGTGTTGTTATTTGCCCCATGTCCACGTTGCACTTTTGCCACCACGTCACCCTGAGGAGGAGGAGGAGGAGGAGGAGGAGGAGGGGGTGAGGAGGGGTGAGGGGGTTTAAATCCTGCACACATGCTTCAGGCCTGATAATGAACTATGTCACTGACTATTAGAAAGTAAACAAACACCAAAAACTACTAAATTATTGTTATGATTATTATCCTGCATCTATATCTTATAATGTTGGTTGACATTGTTTCTGACTCAACTCTTCAGTCATGTTTGAGGCCAGATTTGCTGGTGTTGTTGTGTTCAGAGCTCAAACTGCAACAGTTTTTGGTTGTTTCTAAAGTGAAATGTGAACATTTGTTGGTTTTCTTACTTCCTCTATTATAGTAAACTGCATATGTTTGGGTGTTGAACTGTTGGTCAGTAAAAAGCAGTCTGGGGATTTCCTGTTTGCGCTTTGGGAAATTATCAGGCAATAAATCTGTTCGATATTCAGTAAATCATTGATGATGTTAACTCTTGGTTGCAGCCCTGTAGTTGTGTTGCATTGCTCCTCATGTAACAAGCGTGGTTCAAACATACACATGTCTTAGTATTATGCACCTCAGCATATGGCTGCAACTAACCATTATCGATTAATCTGTTGATTAGTTTCTTTATTCGTTAATCAGTTGTTTGGTCAATGAAAAGGTCAGGAAGTTCCCAGAGCCCAAGATGACATTGTGTTGTTTGACCAAGTGTTAAAAAAATCTGAAGACATGTCATTGTTTCATAATTGTGTGAAAGACCTGTAAACTCAGGAAATCTTCACATTTGATATATTTTTGCTTGGTCGACTAATAGATTATTCGACTCATGGTTTCAGGTCTACTCGATTACAGCTAGTCTGACTGAATCCTCAAAGATCCTGTATCAGTTGGACTTAAAGTACAACAGCTGACTACAGCGTTGACACAGCGTTGACACAGCTGAATCAATAGCTGTCTCGACAGAAAAGTGATATTATCAGGCGGAGTTGTCACATGTCTCGTTTTGTCCGACAAACAATTCAAATCAAGTATCACACTAGACAGAGACGAGCAGCAAATTCTCACAAATGAGAAGCTGAAACTAGAGAGTGTTTAGTGTTTGAGCACAAAAATCATTGAAACCATTGATCGACTATCTAAACATTTTTTCTGTCAGTTGTTCGACTAATCATCGCATCTGTCGTTATAAGATTCATATTGTGTTGTATTGGTTCTACCTCACAAAATGGTGACATGGTGTTTGGGACATTTAGCCTGAAATGTCTGCAGATGCATTCCTGTGTTCACTGAGGAGACAGTGTAGGTGTACACTTGCCTGTTAGAGGCCGCTGTGGTTAATCATACACCACATTACTTTATTGCTTTAAACAGACATCGAGCTCGTGCCCTGTGGTTGTCTGATACTCGGTCGCTCATAAAGCACTGCAGCCGCTCTCATAATGAAGAAGCAACAGCTGTGGAGATCAGAGCGGAGCGTTGTTGTGCGAGTGAACTTCATGCAGCATTGATGGGTTCGCTCCCTGCTCTGTCACATTTCCTCAACTCAGACGAATACTGAGAAAGTTTCCTCTGAGAAGCTATGAGTGGGTTTTTAAGTCAACAGTCTCACTCAAACCTGCAGTTGTTGTTGTGAAACATCTGGTTGTGTTTTTTTTTTTTTGTTAGGAGAATAAAAGGCCTTTTCTTGCGAAATTCCTGTCTGCTGCCAAACTCTTTACAGTAAGATGAATTATGCAGGATTTCTGTTCTGCAGCTGTTGTGTGATTTGGGAAAGAAATAGTTTTTTTTTACCAATATGCACACAACAGTAAAGCGTCCCATTGTGGCTGTAGCGGTGCTGCAGAGGAGCTGAGACTGTAGTGTGTGTGATCTGGGCTGGAAGCCAGTGTATGTGAGAGGGGTGGGGTAAGGAGGCGGAGGTGGAGAGAGAGAACGGCTGCTCCCCGCTCTCCCATTAAACTGACAGGCAGATGATGCACTGAACTGCATCTTGACGTGCACCCACAGGAATACCTGAGCGAAGGACTTGAAAACAAAACACACACACATGCTCATTTCAAAGAGCAAAGCAAGGTGGCGTTTCTCAAAAGAAATCTAAATGGATTCTCATGTGAGATTTATTGCTCGTCACCTCAGCTCAGCTCGAACACACACACACACATATGCAAACAAATATCACAGTATATGATGTCTGAGATGATATGAGCAGGATGCTTTGTTCGAGCTTTCAGCAGGGAGGACATTAAAGGATCGGTTTGTTCTTCGGGGTGATGATACCTGTCCCGTTTCAATTTCAAAGCGCCTGAAGGAGAAGGTCTTGCTTTCAAGGAGAGATTCCTTTCGGTTCATTGACCCTGAGCGAGCGCCACGGCCTCCAGCTCGAGTGAATGTGTAGACACAGATAGTGGCTGAAACATCCTGAAAATGTCGCCTGAAAGTGAAAAACCTTGTTGAGTATGCAATCAGATCAGTACAGTACCAACCTACTGCCACTGCTGCTAGTTATTACTTGTACTCTTAGGTCTGCTGCTGAGCTTACTAATTCTAATCAAAATTCTTTTTCAGGAAATCATTTTCATCTCATCTCAGTTCTTTGGAACGAAGCCAAAGAGTTTTTTAATCATATTTTTCTTCATGCTGTTTGTTCCAAATATAGGTCGTAGGTTGGATGTGACTAATGGAAGCGTGATGTTTATCTGTACCTGAAATGAAAAGAGTTAACCCCATGGAAGTGGATTAAGATGATTCCTGGAGTCATGTTGTCTTTATATTGAATATATAATGTTGTATGAGGCCATTATGGAACTTACATGTCCCGAAAAGAGTGTTTCATGACGATCATTAGATTAGGTTTTGTTGTGAGTAATGTTGCTTTTAATAGTTGCTGCATTTCAGGTCAGCAATCATTACAGCAGGGTTCATGGTTTTATTGCAACACTATTTTAACACTCCATTGCCTTTTTAGACTATTAAACATGATATAAGATAAGATAAGATAAACCTTTATTCATCATCCCACAGTGGGGAAATATCAAAGTAAAGCACAGTTTCATGACAGTGACTTCAAGTATTTTAGATATTGTTGTTTCCTTTGTGAGAATTAAGAGCACGCTCACAAACACCTGACATTTTCAGATAAATTATTAAAGAGTTTAACTTCCACGTGCAAAATAAGCATTTTTATGTTTCTTATCTTATCAAATTCTCTCTTGAATCGGTGTAAACAAACCTTTAACAACACCAGAAAACATTAATAATAAGATAAATCAAAATTAGATGTGACAGAAATTTCAAATCAATTGTAGAACTTTTGCTTGTTTGTTCATAGATTGTAAATTCAAGATGAGAAAATTTACACAACAGTTCAGTTTTCCATCAGTCCCTGAGCTCATGAGTGCTTTTTCTGCCACATGGTGGTTCCTTAATGACGATATAGTAGGTTTTACTACAAGTGAACACAGAAATGTCAAAAAAATAAAATAAAAAAAGAACTGGAATTAAAACAGGTCAGAAAAAGTCAGTTCAGAAAGACTTGTAATATCAGGCTTTTTTCAAATTAGAGAAAGAAGAGAAGAATCTGGACAATCCATCTTTCCTGAGGTTCAACACTGACAAACAGTTAATATCTTTAAGTGCCTGCAGCGTTTATATTTCGAAGCGTTTTGAAGGAGGCCGAGCGCCGGTGGAAGACAGATTTGGAGTAACTACAGTTGTCGGTCACGTTCCAGCATTTTGTCACGTGGAGAAACACATTGTGTGTGTTTGGCAGGCGGCGTCCTGGTGGGCAACAGACCTGAGTGCAGCTAATTCTGCCACTGTGTGGGTGGCCATGTGTCAGCGTGAAGTGCTGTTATGTTGTGTAGGTGCTGTGTGTATGTTGGAGAAAATGTGCTCGGTGGCCATATTTTGTTTAATTACATACACACATAAACATGCTATAGTTGTGAGGACCCTCGCTGACAGGATGCATTCCTTTACCCTCAGACTTGACTTGAAGGATCATATTCAATTCAATTTTTGCAGGGATTCTGTTGGTAATAAAAACACTGTACAATGCAGGCATGTGCAGTTCAAGCCTACTCTTTTCTATGGTATAAGAGTAAATGATCTCTCTAAGCCTGATGCAGGACGAGCGATGTGAAAAAAGGGAGCGATTTCGTGCAAATGAGGACCCGTTTCCTCAGGAAGCTCTGTAAAGAAAAGAGTGACACAGTGGTGAACCTGGAAGTTTCATCTTTTTGTTTTTCGAAACAACTTTATTTCAGTTTCAATGAGTGTAAAATTACATAGAGGAATAAAAACTAGAAACATGATAGATAAGGTAAGCAGTCCATGACAAATGGTTAAACAGTAATGTAGACAAAGAACAACCAGGGGCGTGCAAACAAATTAGGGAAACAGATTTTTACAAACAAATTCCCTCCATCCAAGTCTTAACCTTGAAACTGTCCAAATGTTCCCACTCTCATGCTCTCCAACTCAAATGGGTTCCTCCGACAATAGAAATACAGCACACACACACACACACACACACTCACATTGCGATGTATGAATATTCATCAGCTCGGTGCTGCACTGGAAGATGTTCACTTCAGAATCTATTTCAGGATTAATGGACTGCCTCTACATTACACGGCCTCGAGGCTGCCAGACCAAACAATCAGGTTGTCGTAGTCTGTTTTACGCAAACACACACACACACACACTCGAACCATGTTGAACGTGCATGAGTGATGAGAGGATACACGTGCCAAGCCTTTTATTACAGATACAGAGATGGTCGTGTGTCAGACAAGATTCATATAAGATGTCGTGATGTGTGATAGTTCAGGATGAACTTAGTTGTTTTCGTTGCTGAAGCAGAAGATCAGAAGCTTTTGGTTGCAGATGTCAGATCAGAGCTTGTTTCCAGGGTGCTGATGTTGGAGACTTTTCAGGAAGCAAAACAAGAAAACAACGCTTAATTTCTACCTGCAAATGAGGTTCAAGAGTTCGGCTTTTCATGCAGGAGGTATTGCTCTGTTGTTGGTTTTCATCTGCTCGTCCTGATGAGCGTGTGAGCTGCTCCAACATTTGCATGCAGATCACAGAATACTAAACATTCAGAGCCCTCTCGTTCCTCCTGTTCTGATATCTGGTTGTACATTACGAGGCCGGATCTGCGAGGATGGCTACATGTGTAGATTCTAAATTTATGTCTTCCTAAGCGGTCAGCGGGGTGGGGAGTACATTGTGAGGGATGAATCATTTCTTTGCAGATGTGCTCACTGGAAAGGAGCACTGCTGTGCCGCTTTGATCAAAAGCTGCGAGTCGGGGTAATGCGGCTCTGGTGGGTGTCTCTTCGGCGCAGGAGAGAGAGGAAACTCAGGGTTTAACTTCTTTTTGATTAAAACAAAGGTCTGCTTGGTCTTTTGCTGCTCTTTTGCAGGAGTTGACAAAACAATCTCAACTCAAGGTTCACTTTGGAGCTTTCAATCATATCGCCCTGTCCTCATCATGTCATTGGTTTTGCTCTCTTGCCATGAAACTGTAGATACTGAAAATTTCAACTTTGAAGTCAACATGGACGACAGGAAGCATCTACAGCTCCATGTCAACTGAGCGAACTCAATCTGTGGGGAAGACCATGTGATATGGTTGACAGCTCCAGAATCAGCGAGTAAGTTAAGATTGCTTTGTCAGCTGCTGGTTGTCATGAATGAACTGTGAAGCCACATTTTTTGCAGCATTTTGACCAGGGTTCAGACTCGATCCTGCACCAGTGATATTTTTGTGGTGAAGGGTCAAATCTTTGTCGACCCACTGAGAAATCTCTACTCTGCTTTCACCAGCTCTTAGCTTGATGCTTGGCTTTCAGGTTTAAGCCCTTTCTGGCATGGATGGCTTCATTTATCTGTTGAATCGATTCCTTTTTGCCGTTCAGACATAGTTGCCTTTTTACATGAATGTTCCTCGTACATCCCTGCAGCGAGGTGATTGCGTTCTGCTGGATATTCATTTATTCATCCATGCAGTTAGTTGTCAACTGATTTCATTTTGCTTGTGCATAAGTAATGAAGATTGATTTATTGCTATTATTGCTTGGTCTTTGAAGGTGGTAATACATGCATTTTGTCTCTGTGTACAGTTTACCTTTTGCTGGCTTTTACGTAAAAGTGACCATGATGCTTATTCAGACATGAGAGCGTCATGTTAAATTGATTAACTTATAGGTTTGCATGTCAGGAAGGGGCCAAATTTAGGGAGCGAGTGAATAAGTGTCTGCTGCAGAAGGTGGAGGATTTAGCAAGCAAAAGACCCAGATCTTCTCAGGAGTTAGTGGAGCCCCCTGGTGATTAAAAGCCATTTAATGCAGCTTTAAGATTCTCCCATGATAGTGTGTGATAATAAGATGTCGGCTTTACGTAACCCCCTTGACACTACAACACTCCACACTTTATCACTTAACAAGTATGAACCCACATCTCCTGCCAATAACCAGAGTGATTTACGGCCTTCCTGCTGGTCCGATGTTCCTCTGAGCATTTTTGAGAATTAACTGCCAAAAGAGCTGGGAGGCGATGCAAATTCTGCTGACGAGCTATTTCCTGCAGCATCAATATGCCATTAGGAAATGGCAGTGTTTCTGTTGATGTGGATAAATGTGCTTGACTAAGCTCTTTTTACAGTGTTATTATTGTTATGGTGGTGATTTATTTGAATGATATCAGCAAAAGGAAAAAAAAAAAAAGGACCAGTATGAGAAAGCTCTTTGTTGTCACAGGTGTCTGTTATTGAGTGGATGAGTGATTACATTTCAGAGCTCTAAGCCAGGGATAGTTTTTGATGAAAAATCAGCCTCTGAAGTTATATTTAGTGTTTTCAATGCCTGAAAAAGCACAAACAGAAAATGCATCCGAAGCTATTTCGATCCTGATTAAACCAGAACAGTGTTTAAAATTATGATATAGACATTGATATTTTTAAGATAAATGGTGGGTTGACATGAGCAACACAACACTTGTACAGTCTTTCAATGACATATATATAATGTGTTACCACTTACAAGGACATATATGGAGCAATCCAGTATTTTACATATTTTTCATATTGTTGTCTTATGATAAAGGTCAGTTTGTCCATAAAGTTTATTTCCTTGACAATTCCAGTCCAGTCATTTTTGGGTTGAGGGTTTTTCTGTATTCATTTCCATGTGGTGGATTTGTTGAAAGCAGCCAAAAGTATTTTAAATATTTATTATATAATGTGTGATTTTTCCCAAGTAAAAAAATGACAAAAAAAGCAATCAACTCCTATTCCAAATATTTTTATTATCTCTCTTGCAATTAGACAAGAAAATGAAAAGGCAGCTCAACAAAATATTACATTGATCAGCCTTCTTTTACCAAACTGGCTCCAGCAGAATATCTTTTTGTAAATTTACATGTTAAAAAAAAAATGTCTAAATTTATTTCACGTTAGTTACGTCTAGATATTTAGCCTATTGACCGGATTGAATATTCAGTATGAACCAAATGTTATATTTACTGTTGTAGGCATGAGCTCCTTCAGTGAGATGGATCGTTTTCAACCAGTGTAACAAGTGTAAAACTTTGACGTTCCCTCACTGTTGTCGTGTCGTTATCTTTTCGTTTGGCCCAGTTTGCTGCAGCCTCGTGCTTCCAGAGGTGAAAAGTTCACCGTGAGCGCAGAGAGTCTGCAGCTTTGTAGGTCGGGTGTTATCAGCACGGCTGTGACAGAGGCCGACTGTAAAGCCCAAGGTTTTGTTATCCGGCACCATCCATCATGTTAAAGGTCTGCATTGTGGTTTAGCTGCAAAGGCAAGACTGCCTGGAGGGGTCAACTGTAAAAGCCTCCACTCTGCTGACTGAACAGGGGATAAGACTTCATATGCAGCCCAGTGTGTGTGTGTGTGTGTGAGAAAAAGAGATGGCTGGATAGAAACTGACGCAGGCAGATTGTCCGTTGGTCGGCTGTGGTCGACATAAATCACCGGCTCTCCTGATGGAAGGGGGCAAGACTGGGAGTGAGGATCAATTTTCAGAGAGCAGTATTCACTGCATCCTCTCTGGGGAACTCTGGAGGGTTCATGGGAAAATGCCTGATGTGAAGGATGCAGTAACAGAGTTCTTTGTCCTCTTATCGTTTGCATGCATGAAGACCGAGGCCATTCATGGTGTCGTTTTTTCCAAATCAAATAAATGCTCAAGATTTCTGGTGTTGAAACAATAGTTGGTTAATCAGTAAGCACAAACATTTGCTGACTCAGTAAAGTAAAGATGTGCTTCTTTTCTCTCTTTCATATAATTGCAAACTGAATATATATTTGTGTTTTGCAATTTTGGTTGGACACAAGCAATTTCAAAATGTCACCGTGAGCTCTGGGAACTTGTGAATGACATGTTCAGCTCTCTGACATTTTATAGACTCCGTCATTATATATACTATCATTATATTATTGTTGGGAAACAAGGAAACAAGGGTCTACAGCCACGCTTTACAGGTGTGTGGACTTAAAAAAAGCAATCCATGTAGTATTTGTTAAGATATTTGAGTCTGTAAAAACCAAGCTGGTGGTTCTGTGACTGACTGAATGTAACTGACACATTTTAATAATGACATTCTCAATGAAAGTATTGACTGTGGAATAGTCATGTTTGGCGGATACCCGATCATCTTAATAAGGTCAAAATGCTAAACATTCGCTTCTCAAATGTCAGGATTTGCTGCTTTGCGTTTTCTGTCATTATAAATTGAATACATTTGGGGGTTTTGCACTGTTGGTTGGACAAAACGAGACATATGAAGATGTCACCTTGTCACATGTGAATGATATTTTTCATTGTTTTTTTGACATTATATAGATGGATAAATCATTAAAACATAATCAGTAATCAATAATTGAAATGAAAATAACAGGAATTAGTTGGACCCAGATGTAAGATATACATCTACAAACACGAGATCTGATGTGATTAGTCAATTAATTGATTAGCCAGTGGATGGATTATTAATCTGCAATTATTTTGTTTTGCATTACCTTCTTCTCTTCTGCAAGTCTGCTGCTCTGGGTTTGGGTTTAGATTACTGAAGTCACCAAACATGTCCCCTTGGCTTTAGGAAATTGTGATGTGTCGATGTGATATTGCAGATGAAAAGAAGTAAGTGGCAGTGGCAGAGTGAGAAACCACAGCATGAGGGCAGGTTGAATTGACGCTGCCGTTCTTTGAAATCTGTGAGACGCCTATTAAAAAAACAATACCTGTGAGATAGTGGACAGGCGGCCGCTCGCGATCTCTTCAGTCACATTCAACCGTGATGTGGCGAGAAGGAAGAAGCAAAAGCTGCGTCTGTGCCGAGAGCGATGCTGCCTGATCAATACTGCAGCTTCTGTAATTGCTGGTGGAAAGAGAGCATTGATTGCGAACACGGGGAATAGCGGGGAAAAGAAGGCGATACGGGGCCGTGCCGAACCAGAAGACAGGACAAAGACGACTGCTGTTACCTCAGGCCGCTGTACACAAACATGGAAAGGTCAGCCAAAGCCACCCGGTGCCACTCTGGCCTGCGCTGAACCGCAGAACCACAACAAAGCGTTAAGCGGAGCAGACGAGCCGGTTTCTTGAATGTCATACTCAATCCTGTCCGGACGCAGGAAATAAAATGTCTCTGAGTGTTGCTCGGTTCGAGTCTTGCGGCCAGCGATGAGCGAGATTCAATTAGGCAGTGATTGAGTGTGATTCATTAATCACAAAGGGGAAAATGTGGGGTTTAATTTCCACGCCTCAGGCTGTGGGCTCTGCTCAAGATGACCGCACTAATCGCTACCTAGAGTAATTTGGAGACGAGCTGCGGCTCCACGTCGGTGGAAGCAGGCCTTATTGTGCACGGAGGGGTATTTTTAACAAATCTTGCGTGAAGAGAGTGCCGTGGTAAATAATATCCGGCAGGCATTGTTGCATGGGAGGTGAGAAATTTAAGGGTGTTTCATTCATAGCCCCCCTCCTCGCTTTCCTCCTCCCTCCCTCATCCTGAAAAGTTTGTGCAACAAGAATATAAAAAAAAAAGTTTTACCAGTAAACAAGCTGTGATAATGAGAGCATAAAAACAAAATGATAACGATGCTTCTTTTATTTCTCTCTTCTTTCTCTCTGGACCATTACTTTCTTCCCCCCCTCTCTCTCTCTCTGTGTTTTCCTCCCATGCAGGTACTTTGTGTTAGATCCAGAGTTGGGACAGCTGCACTACTTCGTCAACGAGCAGGGGAAGAGCCAGAAGCCCCGCGGGTCCCTGCCCCTGATCGGTGCCTCCGTCACCCCGAGCGATGAGGCTCCGCACATGTTCATTGTCAACTCTGTCAATGGAGAGCTGTACAAACTCAGAGGTATGAGCTCATGCCGGCCTCGGGCTGCCTGTATATGGCAAACACTGTGTGTGTGTGTGTGTGTGTGTGTATTTTATGTCGGAGTCACTGGGAGTGCAGCGTGCACACTGGGGTGTTATGAATGAACTTTTTCCGTCCAGTATTTGTGAATGCACTGGACTGCCGTTTTGTCTTGATAGAATTAAAGCTGCAGCTTTGTCCTTGATGGACAAAGGATCGTGTGTGTAATGTGTCACTCGTTATAATCCTACAACATATAACTAAACAGCAGACGGCCACAGTTAGAGACTAGCTGGTGAGCATAGTGGAGCATTTATCAGCTACAGATATTTCCCTCAGGAGTCGGTGGAGACCAGAAACAAAGATAAAAAGACAGAGAATATTGGACTCACAGTCAACAGGTGGAAGAAACACGTCTCTAAATGAACCATAATGTTGCTCCGTGACTGCTGGATGTGTAAAAACAAGTATTAACTTTATAAAGTGATAATATGTCAGTGGTGTGTTTACTGCGTGTTTCATTGCCCTTAAGTGGCCAAAAAATCAATTCATGTGGGTATAAACCTGTAGGGGAGCCTTATAAACGGCTCACATTTAAGTGCACCAGACACTGTTCTCGTCTGTTATTGACCAGATGAGATCTATTATGTTCTGATGCTGCCTTCAAAATCAAAGTCTTCCCTTTGTCTGCATAAAGTAATTTGATGTCACTTTGCTTATTTGATGTTTAATTCTCACAAATGTGGACACACAACTCTTGTTAAAGTGTCTTTTTGCTTCAATTATCCAATCAGTCAAACAACAGAACAATTTTAATCATGACTGATCATTTAGGTCATTTTCATGAAAATATAGTTTCAGCCTCTCATTTGTGAGAATCTGCTGCCTCTGTCTGTGTTTCTGTGATTGTAAATTAAATATCTGTAGGTGAGACAAAATAAGCCACTTGAAGACCTGGGGCCGTTTAGTTAATTAATGGGAATTTAATTCAATTCAATCAGCGTTGTTATCATTATACTTGTACTCTACGGAGCGTAGCCTTGTCATTTCAAGATGGTGCAACTTGCCAAAAATAATAGGGAATAAAAACAACTGTGAAATTGTTTTACCAGGCAGGTTAATTAAAGTGCAGGCTTGTTTATGCCGTACAAATACTGTTCATACAAAAACAAAGAAGTGCAAGAAATACTTTAAAGAGGCAAACGAATTTAAGGATTTAGTGACCTGCTGAGTTCAAGCTGTTGTTCAAATAATCTATAATCAATAATGAATATGGCAGCCCTAACTTTAGTACAACCTATTGTGGTGTAGTTTTGTTTTCAAGACTTTGTAATTGGATTGTCCTGCATGGTTTTTGTCCAAGGAATTTCGAAAATCATCCACATCAATGGTACAGTTTTCTGAAGTCAGTTTATACCTGAGTGGAAAATTCAGCTCAGGACAAATGATTGGCCGAAGCTTTAATCTACACCACAGTGAAATATGGCTTTAAGACCCAGAGAGCCCGTAGCTGGTCACTGTGTTGACGGCCTTTGCTGTCAGTGACCTGCATCCACTGAAGCGAGAGAAACTCCTTGTTACTGTTGCTCCACTTGAGCCGCTGGAATGTCCCCTCACACTCTCGAGGGGGAGGATATCAGAATAACTTGGCCTATATTCCCCAAATAACTCGGTGATCCATGCGTATTGAGCTAAGAGGAAACAATGATCCCACAGAGGAGGAGAAGGAGTCGGGCTGAGTAGCTCAGGCAGGCGGAGGTATTTCCATTTCCAACGCCTCAGTGAGAGTCGAGGATAATCAAGGAAGTCAGTGAAAGAGAAGCAATCTTTTGATGTAGCTCAGCCAAAAACCTGTTTTTAGGTTTTTCTGGTGCCAAGACCCCCCAACATCACAAAACAGCTTCTTAAATATTCTTACTCTTAAATTAATCGCAGTTGAAAAGCAGCATTTGTACTCAAAAGCTTTAATTTGCTGGAACAGCAGGGCACAAAGTCGCTCAGCAGTCTGTGATTAAGATTAGCCGCTAGACTTCAGATGTGGTGTTGGTTACCACTGGAGCTCCTGAAAGTCAAAGCCGGGGGTGAAAACATCAAAGTTCAGTCAGGAGTCATATGTCAGAAGTCATGAGTGCGTATTATCTTGCAGATGGTTTGTGTCTAAAGCTTTTAAAGGCCACCTTTATTCTCAGGTTAATGCTGTTTCACAAGAGGGTTTTTGAACAAATTTCCTTATTGAGAACTGATACTGGAAACTCAAAATCTACAGCTACTGCAGAGATGAAAGCATCATTTCCACAGTTTGATTCATTCACTAAAAGATAAGTGAAGCGTGTCCTCTTTGTGTCCAACCACCAAAATCCAGATGGTAAAAGCTCTGATTTGATCATCATCTCAGTCACCTTCAGTTATACTGTCCACAACTTTTTTCAGTTTTTTTTTTTTGCTCTGGATTTTGCCTCTCAGGCCCCAACGCCACTGCATTTTCTTGGAAGAAGAAATCATTTAACTGTTTTAATTTACAGATAATCTCCTAAAAGATGCTACAAGTGATCATTAGTCAAAGATAATGCAGTAAAAGACATTGCTCCTTGTATTAAAGAGCATTCTTATTGTTATTGTATTATTGAGTGTGAAGGTTCATCGTTGACGTTGGAAATGGTGGTTTGAATTTTTTGTCAAAACATTTTTAACTCAATGACAACATTTATCAAATGTATCAGGTCTCTCAAGGACATTATAGGTTCTTATTGGGTGAGTGCATCAGGTTTTTTCTATACCACAGTTGATCACAAATGTTTCTCTAAATGCTAGAATGTCTAATTTGATCCATCAGCGGTCTCGCGTGTGACTCCTAACTCATCTGCAAAGTCGCCTGAGGAGCACGCTGTAATTATCTAAAGCAGAGCGATAGAAAGGAAGTATTTCATTATCAGATGGAGGCTGGAGTGTCGTGTGTTTTTCTGCGGAGCCGAGGTGAAGAGCGGTGGGAATTTAATCATGTCTGAATGCGCAGATGGCAAATTAAACAATTTATCAAACGGCGTCACAATGAGACAGTCGGCCAATGGAAGGGTCAAGTTGTGTTCAGCACGGCTTTCAAACTGACTGATTAGGATTCCCGACGCAGTCTTTATTGTGCATCGTTATAATTAAAACAAGGCTTTTGCAGTGTTTTGATGCCCAAACCCGTCCTCGTGATTGATTATTAGAAACCTGCCAAGATCAAACCCCACAGCAAATCAGCCAAAATATGCCTGCGTGTCTATTTGCAACAGCAAACTATTTACGTGGTTCCCTTTGCTCGCCCCCATTAGCTCTTCACTGTGACATTTTCTTCTGACGTGATTATCCAGAGTGAGCGAGCAGTTGGAGGTTTATTGCCTTGCAGATTCACATCAGTTAATGTTTGGTTTAGAGTTTAACTGTACCCAGAAATGGATAATGATTTTTCAGCAAACTGCATAAAGGATACCAAGCGTCCTCTTACTGTAGTTAACAGAGTAATTTAACATTGTGGCCTTCTTGTTGGAAACCAAATGACGTTTCCGATACCTTCAAAATTAACACGTTATATCCATTTTGTTTAATCCATCCAAAAACAGATATGTGAAGTTGTGGATTTAGTCTTCATGCTAAGTGAAGCTAATCATCTATGGCTGTAAATTCATATTAACTCATAAATGTATGATACTCTCGGAAGGAAAGCCAAAAAGATTATTTCCCAATATGTCAAACTTTTCCTTTTAACATAAATTATGAACATGTGTTTGTTTTTGTTTTGCAATGATAAGCTAAGTAAGCTTTTACCTTAGTTATGTGCTTGTACATTTAAACTGCATCGGTAACAGAGAACAAATTGTCTCCGCTCTCCATTAGCATCAGAAATAAATATGTAAACAATTTTTCCAGAGAAAAGAAAAATCACATCCAACAGTGTCCTCCAACTTTTTCTCTTTTAATGGATTCACTTAATACCTTTACTGTATGTTTTTACCCTTTTCCAAGGAAAAAAAATGGGAGGAACAGACATTGCCAGACAGGAACATTGCCTTTTATATTCCATCTCTTGTAGCCAGTAAGTAAAGTAAAATCACAAATAATTCCTGCATTTAGATATTTATAGCAACAGTTTTCTAACCCTGCCTTCCTCATGCTGTTTTATCTGTGTACTTTTCCTTCTAATGTAGTAAAAAAACCAGCCAAGTAAACACTTATCTGCTTAAATGTGACATTCAAGTCCCCTTTGCTTCGCTGCATAAAAGATTAAAATGAACTGCTCCGCACAACAAACGTGAGTCTGAATCATGAGCGAATAAAAGATTCTGAAAGTCAATTAAACAGTTAAACGTGAAATTACAACTTTTGTCACCAGCGTATAATATAGTGTGACTGATTTAGTGTGGATAATCACGGGGTCGTTGTGTCATTTTAATGAGAACAGGCTGGTGGCTGTAATGGCCGGGCCTCTCGTCTCACCTCTCCGGTCCTTGTCAGCCCGTACATTTTCTTGAAGTATATGTTTAAAGTGCCTCGCTCATAATATCTCCGAGCGCTTTAATCAAATCTAACTGCCGGTCCAAGCGTTAATCCTCAGACTTACCATTATCTTAACCAATAACATCTTTCACAATGCTGTAATTAAAACGGGTGTAATTAGACGATGATGGCGGCGCTATGATTGACTGGAGAGGAGGTCTCTCTCTCTCTCTGACTCACCAGTCTTCAGATATGGTTCGGGCCTTCTCTCCGGGATGGATATTGACATTTATGTAAATAGGACACACAGGCCAGGACGGGTTTCTGCTGCTGCACATTTGAAATGAGTTTCGTTTCCTGCATAAACCTGCATTCGTCAAACGAACAGAGCCGTCACCTCAAGTCTGCAGCATTTCTTTTACCCAAACCCAGCTCTGACATTTTCATCAATATCATAACTTTCCCACCCGAATGAGAACAGCACGTCCCGCTCTCTGCTAACTAACGTGTCTTGCGTCACCATACGAGCAGGTGCGTATTAGCATAGCCACACATGGAGGCTGCTCTGCTCAATCCTGACAACTAATTATCTTTAATCACAGTGAGGCACATCAGAGAAAAATATCTGATTTGGACGCCAGTTTACTCTCCTGGGTTAGTGAGTGATTTCTGTGGACGGCGACAAGAAGAAATAAGTGGGAAGGTTGATGCTTGGTAATTTTGGAGAAAGACAGCTTTGCACAGGTGTTTCTATATGAATACTGTGTTTTCCCTGCAGAGGCGAGCAGCCGATCCCAAAGGGAGATCTCGTCTCGAACGCTGCTCTCGTCAAGAGTTCCTGTGAACGTCTCATTTTCCCAGAGTCGCCTCTTCACCCGAGGCGTTCTCGTGACCGTGGCAGATGTCGGCCGTGTGAGTGACTGACAAGTGCAAATTGAATCCTCCATACGTCGAAAACGACTCCCATCAGCACATCAAAAAACAGTTAACACTCAACAGAAGATTTAAAAGTTTCATTTTCATCGTGATGCAACTCCTTATCAATCTAATGAAGCCATCCATCGTCATTATCCGGCTGCTAATAGGGAGAGTGCTGCATTCATTTCCTCATTTAAAGCTTTTCTTTGGATGAAAACCAGGGGGAAAATGGTGAATATACTTTGATGACAACCAGAGTGGGATTTCAATTTAGGCTTCTTTTAAACAAGAGCAGATTAATGGGTTCAGCTTCAAATGAACCCGCTCGTATGACATGAGATAAAAAATTATTACCCAAAAATGAGGATAGTGTCGCACACTTTCACACGGCCTCATCTCAGAAGCATTAATGGAGTTGCACTCAGCGGCGAGAGACTGAAATAACTGCGTGGAGAATGAGAGCGAGGGGTTCAAACTTTCAAACCTCCGCCTACTTAAAACAGGCGTGATTGTCGGATCGTCTGTTTCGGGAAGTTCCAAAAGTTGTCAGACGCCGTCTTCCCCCGGTCTGCTGTCAGAAAGTAGGGTTCAGATGCTGTTTTGAATCCGATTGAGGCCTTGACTCGTCTTTGTTCCCTCGTGTTTCCTGCCTTCCACACACAGCTTGACAATCCAGTGTGCTGCTGCAGGCAAATAGAAATAGAAATTGTATATGACAAGTTATTTTGCTTTAACTGTTTTTTTCCTCTTCTTTTTTTCAGTGAAGGACTTGGTGACATCTGCTCTTAAAAGTTTCTATATAAACAAGCTTATTATTATTATTCAACTGTGCATTGTTCATTAGTGGAAACGTCTCAGACTTTTTCAGCAGTTGTGTTCGATGTTCAGCTCAGACTCTCACCGTTCTGGCTCATTGAACTGAAAACATCTGGGGAGTCAAATGCAGACGTTTGGATCCAAGAATGTCAGTTTGGTCTTCACTCACAAATCTCACAAACAATGATAAAATAGGTTATCACGCTTTCTGTTATGATGGTAGTGTACAAGAAAACTGGAATGGACTTATTAATGTTTTAACCATATAATGACCTATAGTTTTATTGGTACATAATGTTGTAGTATTATTTGATGATGTTGGCCCCAAAATGCGACAGTGCCTTGGCAGGATGTTATTCAGCCCTGAGTCATGTCTGCAGGCTTCCTCACGGGCTGCGTACATCCACAACCACCTCCACCAAGATAGATCAGGACAGTCTGTATGTTGCCTGAGAAGCAAAACCCAGGCCAAAAAAAAAAAAAAATCCTGAAAATCAATCACTCCTGCTCTAAAGCTTAATTGCTGTGATAAGTGATAATTACACCCTTGTTTGGATCTGAATGAAGCCTGATGTTTTTGGCAGACCTGAAGCATTATTTAAGTCACGATCTGTAAATACGTGTTGTTTTCCAATTTCCCACCCTCGGTCCTGTGGGTCTATGTGCACATTCATGCAAGGAGGCTTTAAAGTGCTGCCATGAAGCCTTGATAGACCCTCTGGTGAAGTCTGCGTCTGCACACAATATTTTCAGTGACTGATAACAGTGGATATTTTTCTTCTTATTTTCCACATGCAATTAAGTTTAATGAATCATCCTTACATTTGGCTTCATGGTTAGTTCCTCACAGTTGATGATTGCAGGTGAATATAGCTGACATCTGTATGGGTCAAAACTGATTATGACTGCTACTTATGAATTTTTGAGACTGTCCACCTAAGAACAACTACAGCATTGCTCATTTTAGCTAATGCCCCAAAACTCCATGCATTTATGTCGAAGCACAAAGCGTCAAACTCTGCACAGGGACGAGATTGTGGTTGATGGTTTGGTCAGCATCAGGCTTCAAACCTCAAAACATCAGGTGACCACAGTTCATTTCCTGTTTCCTGACACTCAACATTGTTTTATGGTTTTTTTTTTAAGCATGACCACACACTCATTGACAGCTGACTAAATTAAAAATTAAATTATATGAGCTCAGCAGTCAAACTGTGCGTGTAAATTAAACCATTACAAGCTGGGGTCAATATGTTGTGTGTATGCAATCTGCTGTAAAAGAAAGAAAGAGATATATCAAGTTTCTTTTGGGAAGTTTTAAGAGTTATTGACTCAGGACTTTGGGAGTCACCTCACCGTTGATCACATGGTGTTACGAAATGAAGCGCACCCTGAAACCAGGCTGTGCTCAGGTGTACTGATTAGCTCCCACACACTTTTGCCACTGAGAGGGATCTTTGCTTGAGGTGAGTTTTTAAAGCGTTTGATTGCTTTTAAAGTCATTTTTACTCAATAATTCAGGATGTTTTTTGAAGTGTTTTGTTTATTTCAGTGGGAAAAAAAGCACAGAATCACCAGCAGTAATTTTCATAACCGTCTGAAATGAGCTGCAATCATCTGCCATCTTTTCTTCTGTCGGCGCTCCGGCTGACCTACAGCATCAATTCAATGTTATAAGACCCATCAAAGACATTGTTCAGTAACAATTAGTCAGTGAAATGGGATCAGAAGGATATTCTTTTCCAGTCTGACCTGGAGGGGGTCAGCACAAGCAGACAGCCGCTGTCTCCTTCAGCTGGAAGGGCTGCGGCTCGCTGTGTTAGTCAGCAAGTCTGAGCTTCAACCGGCTATTTGTGTTGAGATAACAGGGTGTATTGTCTCTGTGCCAGTGGGAAAACCACAAGCATGCAGAGAGTATCAAGCTGCTCCCTTCGCCCGCTCACAAACTCGCCAAATGAATTGCTGCCGTTTCTTGAATACCGAGCGTTCAATTTGGCATAGAGGAGAAAATGAAGAGGTTCAGATGTGACGCCGGCCCCGAGGACATCATTCAGAAGGTGACAGGATCAAATGGTCGAGCAGACAGTCGGCAAGGTGAAAAATCATTCGGCTACAAATGAGATCACAGAGCAGGTCGTCCCCGCTGATGCCTCGGTCGCATGCGGCCTTCATCGCCCTTCGTTCGTCTTTAAATCACAGCATGTGGCAGACACTAATTTATCAAACACTTCATTCATTCCACCTTAAAACCTGATCTGTAATGGTTAGCCTGGTTCCCTGATCATCTTATGCAATCTGCATTTAAAGGACTATTTGTGCCTTGTGGGTCCATGTCTGTCTCTTGGGACAAATGAAGCCTTGAGTTTCTGTTAAACTTACTTGAAAAGTTTAGTGTCTATAAGAGCTGTTTGTTACCGAGGCGTCCTCCCAACAAAAGAAATGACACTGCACATGAAACACCCTCCACCTGCTTTACATGCTGTATATGTGTTTGTCTCTGCCTCCTGTCTCGCCACGCTTCCTCTCAGTAAACCAGGTTTGGGGTCAAAACACTTTTTGCTGTGTCGGTTCAGACTGGTTGAACCTGATGTTGGAGCTAAAAATATTCACAGACGGGTTTTATCCTCCTTCACAGGGAGTTTAGAAATGCTGAGCTCGGGAGTCGAGAGCTGAAAGAAATAGTCTGTCAGTCAACTAATCGATTATTTATCAAGCAAGAATGTTTGTTATTCTCTGGTTTCAGCTTCTTTAAATATGATTTGCTATGTTGTCTGTTATTTTGAGGTTTGGACTGTTGATCAGACAGAAGTAGATATTTGAAGACGTCACCTTGGGCTCTTGGATATTTTTTTTTGACACTTGTCTGACACTGACAACAATTGACTGAATAATGATAAATAGAAGTATAAAAAATAATCTTTAGTTACAGGCCTACATGAGTCCACAGCTTCCTAATTCAACTCAGCCCTGTTCAGAAAATTCAGACCAGATCTCAAAAATGTCTAAATTTGTTTCAGCTGTTTGGATTTTTGTTTGGTTTGAGTTGTCTGTAACTATCATTACTCACCATTTAGGTCTAAATTATCTTTCAAAGCCTTCTCTACACTACCAACGAAAGTGCACATTGACCTGACTGTGAACTCATGTCAGGATTTATGGCTGAGTCTTGCTGTCTTGTGTGTAAAGGAAGTTAAGGCTTGTAATTTTATTATTATTTTTCCCTCCTGTGTGTCTTTGCAGCCTCCGATGCCAAGGAGCAGCAGTTTTGGATGAGTCAGCTCCAAGCGTGTGCCAGACGTCACTCTGACAGCAGTGCCAAGGTAACACACACACACACAGTAACAGAGTTGTAAGCATGACCCTGGTCCAAGCTCTTGGCGTATGTTCCTGCAGGAAGAGAAGCCAACAGAAAGCTTTGACGTTTCCCTCGAGGTTCCTGTTCTTATGTGTGTCTGTGTATAAATATGACACTTTCCCATTTCAGTAAACTCAGATCTGGTTCATGAGATCAACAGTTTGTCTGTACAGTCCTGAAAAGTCCAGGCTCTATCTTTCTTTCTGTCCTGCTTTTAGTCCACTGGCTTTTTTAGTGAGTGTAAAGGTGACAGATTTTTTTTTTCCATGCCATTTTTCACTGTAAATGGCTTCATCTCCCACGAGTCTCACAAAACATTTCCCTCTAGAGTTTTAAAGCAGCGGAAAGGGTTTTTTTTTCAGATGCTCTTTCCTGCTTTTCTCTTTCCTCCTGTCACTCGCATCTTCTTGGCCTAAAATTAGTTGTGTTCTCTGTGAAGTTTTGCAGCAGATGATGATGCAACCTAACCCCAGAACCCAATGCTGATTTTTTTTTTTTCTTTTAAAAAGCTGTGGCAAGAAAATTTTAGCAGCCCACTAAAATTATTTTTTTGAAGTCTTGCCGCAGCCTCCTGTACTTTCAGATTTCGCTAAAGAGCAGTAACATAATTAAAACAGTTGAATCTTGAATTTCAAATGTCAGGAAGCTCATATTAATCTGTGCATTTTGTGAACTTTTATCAACACGAAACAAACTGAGACAGATGCTCAAAGACTTTTCAATTATTTTAAGCAACAGCACTGACTTAACTCAACTGGGGGAATTTGGTTTCAATGCACCATATGCGTCATCATTTTCTTTCATTCCTGAGGTTTCTTTCATTCTCACTCTCTCCCCGTGAACACTACCAGGCTGACCAAATCCACAGTTGCAGACTTTAAATGTCATCCAAATAAATGCCACGTCTCTGCAGAGAGCAAGTGATGCTTCCTCATTAATTAAATCTGTCTTTGTGTTTCTGACTTTCTAACTAAGCTCCACACTCAAATAGAGAAAGAGGTAACCTTAAATAAGAAAATAAGTTTGATTAGGGAATGAAAGAAAAGCAACAACTGAAATATTTAAAAAGTAAAATTGGTCAACAAGTGAGTAAAGATGCAATAAAGATGAGGATCGAAGCGTAAAAATGGAAAGATAATACATCTACAAAATATCCAAGATGTAAAAATCCGGGACTTACACCCTTTGCAGAGCTCAGCTTCCATGTGTCATGTCTAACTTCTCTTGCTTGTCTAATTCAAGAATATTTTTAGAGCTTTATGGAAATGTGCTAACACGCTTCTGCTGCTTTATTTGAGGATGAGAGTCGCTAAATGTCCCTGGTTTCACTGTCCTCTTCATATCTCTGTGGGGACAGATTACTGTGTTGAGTGTAGTAGAAACTAACTTCATCCACAACCAGTCTTTTTTGAATATGGGTTTCATGGATTAATATTTGGACGTGTGCATTTTGGGGAGGTTTAGCGAGGGCTTCGAGGGATTAGTCGCTGTGTTTGTGTGTGCTGTCTGTATCTCGGTGGGATACGTCCCCCAGTTCGCCTGATCCAGTGGAGAATGAGGCTTGTTATGGAGCTTCTTCTGGAGAGTCACTGCAGGTTGTGACTGTGCAAATCAGCAGCGCGTGAAGGAGAGAAATAATCCAAACTTTATTATCTGTTTGGCAAACTTTGGGTATTAAAGTTGATTTTGTATATGAGAGCCGTGAAGGCATATTTGTTGTTGGTCAGCAGCTCTGAATGAACATGTTGATGCTTGTAATTGGTTTTGAGCTGAGTTTCTAACTTTCTTCTAAGTTCATTGGGTGACTTGAAGCGGCGTGTTGTCCAATTTAGTGCAATTCAATACAACTCCTAGCTTTTGTGAAGCTTATAAATTATTCTTAATGACCCTTGTCAGAGAAGTGTTGATGCAACTCTGTCATAAATTTCAAGGTTGTACTTGGTGGTTTTGTTGTATTGGATTGCATTAAACTGAAAGTTGTTTCCACTGTTTTTTCCACCCATTTTATACATCATAAGTTAGATGGCGTTCTGCAAAGATGAGGAAAGTGTCAATGTACAAGCCAAGACAAACTAACTTCTTTAAAACTGGGGATTCTGGCTAAAACATTGTGACTCTCCAATAAGGTTTTGTTTGCCTTAAGTTCTGGTGTGTGTTGAGTTCTGTTCTTTATATTACAGCATCAAACCCTTTGGTCCAAAAGTTTTTTTTGATTAATTTGTTTGCATGTGTGTTTGGGTTCAGGTGAGGAAACTGAAGGGCTCTGATGAACACTTGAGTGTGGAAAGAGCAGGAGGAGGCCAGGAGCTGCTGGTGAGTCACCACACACACACACGAACACACACACGCAAACACACACACTCATCCCTGAGCACAACTACACTTCCTGTTTCACCTTCAAACATCAGGAAGGACAAGCAACGCTCCCTTTCTTTCCCATCTCGACTGTTCTTTGCAAAAACGCACTCTTTCTCGTGTCTTTTTAAACAATTAAATACTGCAGCCTCATTATGCCGCCTCATCGCCGGCTCGCTTATTCAACATGTAGCTCCTCACCACTTCAAACTGCTGCACAGCTGGAGCGTCCAATTACTCTGCTCAGCAGTGATGAGAAAAGCAATCAAAAGATGAGAGAAAATTGGATAAGCAAGGAAAAAGTGGAAGGGGGAAGACGGTCCGTCTCTCTTTTCCCTCCTGCCCCGTGGAGCCGAGCGGGCGTTTTGTTCCTGTTCGTTGACTGTGGGGCTTCGCCAGGGCAGCAGCTGTTGTGACTGTACCCGCTGCTGTGGTCTAATCCTTCCCTGAGCTTCACTGTCAGATCGTTATCGCAGCCACTCCAGCAACGAGGCAGCCGGCGGCGGAGGCTCGGCTGCATCTCTGATAACGGACCTCTTCTGCAGAGAAGGTGGAGAAGGATTTATTTATTGCAAAAAAAAAAAAAAAAAGGGCGGGGGTTCATTTTTGCTTGTCTGTCTTCAAAAGAAATGGCATAAAAAAGTGAGACTCATTTTATACAGGTGATAAATACAGATGCAGTGAATGCATTTTTCAAACTTGGCCTCAGGAGGCTTTTATTTTGAAGTTGACAAAGTAGAGTGTGTTGGTATTCTACTTTTCTCTTTAGTGCAGATAGTGCAGTACTTTATCTGGACACAACAGCAGGAACAGCTAAAGTATTGTATCACAAACTGTAACATGGAGCTCAATCAACACATTTCTGACACAGCAGAACATTTGAACCTTCACAATCTCGACTCGAGGTTCATTTAATAGCTGCTCTGGAGCTTTTAATCATGTTCCGTCAGTAGATCTACAAATAATGTAAGTTTTGGTTCAGGCGTGGTCTCTCTCTGTTAATCCTCCCAACACACAAGTAAGTCAACAAAAGAAAATGCGAATTAATATTGATTTCTTCAGAGTTATTAGGAGTTGGTTCATTGTGCTGGTCATTCAAGTTGGTGCCATTAAACCATCGCAGAAGAGGCAACGAGATGTAATCAAGAGGACCAGTCAAACCTGAAACGATGGAAAACAATAATAGAAAATATGATGGAAATAGGGCATTAATAGGCCTCATGCCTCAATATATGAAGTCATAGACTGGTGGGGCTGCAATGAACAAGATCAAACTGTCCCATGTGACCTGATGAGAATCTATAGAAAGCTCAAGCCGGAGAGAGAACAGTATCTACTCATTCCTGTAAGAGTTATTGCTTTCTTACACAGTCGATCTGGCCGTGGGAAAAATACATCCCTGTGTTTTTCTTGTTTAAAGTGGATAAAATAATTCTGACTCTACCTTCGAAGAGAATGCAGATTGAACGTGTACATTGTAAATTTTTCATGCGTACAATTACTATATCATCATAACATTACGCCTTGAACTTTGACCCTCATGCTGATGCATTCATCACAGTCCGCAGCGCTAAATTTGAAGTAAAAAGAAAAACAATTTGGAATGCGGCCTTATGAATGAATGCGCTGTCATCTGTCTGTGCCTTTTTTGGCTGCTCAGTCAGTGGGATGTGTTTTTCGCCGTGCAGAGGATTGTGGGTCAGAATAGCCAGAAAAGCATGGTGACTACTGCAAAATACAATCAGATGCAATAGAACATCCTGGTATTCTTGGCATGCTGCATTTGACTATGTATCTGGATGTACTAAATCTTCTTCTAGCATACTAAATAGTATGTTAGTATTGGAACACAGCCTCTGCATCCACAATAGTCGCTGCAACTAAAACTTAAGATTGTGACCAAGAGCAGCGACGTCCACATGCACTGATCTTCCATGCAGGTGTGGTTTTAGATGCAGGTGGAGAAACACGGCTGCTCAGTCAGTCAATGAACGCAGCTGCAGGTTAGCAAGCTGATTAGCAGCCTGATGGATAGGACAGTAACCGTGAGTGTGTGTATACTCCCTGTCATGTAGCTGAAGCCACGCACACACAGCTCCTGACAGGAAGGGCACTAAGAGTCAAACTGTGGACTCTGACTCGGTGAAGTTGTTTATGTTCTGCTTGGACGTGTGTGCTGTCCAGCTCCCGTCCACTGGTGTGTTTGTCTGTCCGGGGCTTTAAACTCAGCCGGTCATTTCATAGTAAAATGATCTGTGTGCATGTATTTAAAAACCATTTCCATCCCCTCTAACCAAGGTTATTACTGAATAGCTAATTGTGTGTGATTAGCGTTGTTCCCTGTAGTGTAGAAAATGGCAGGTCAGCAGCTGACCGTTGGACTGTCCACCCACGCTAACTTGCACGGGGCCAAATCCGCCCACAGGCGAGTGACAGCAGAACACCTGTGAAGCAGCAAGCAAAGGGCTTTTTTTCACCCCTGAGCTGAGTCTGTCAGGCACATCCTGCCTGTTATGTAAGATTAGAAGACTGGAGTCCCAGTTAGATTTACCAAGGGTTCGATTATGTGAACTAAAATTTCTATTTTTTATTTGGATTGTACGGATACACGGCTCAGCATTGGTGTGCGTCTGCTTTGGTGTCTTGACTTCATCAAAGTGGTGAAATACTTTTTGACATGTTTAATTGTACTCTGCAGTGTGTTAGTGTGGTGGGTGATGGTGAACTCATCATAAAGCTGAAAGTCACAAAATTGGTGCAGGAATCTCTCTTCCTGGAACTTGAGTCTTTAAAGAGTCATGTTCTTAAAAACAGATGAAAGATTCACACACTGCAATGAGAATATTTTATTCTTTACTTTTTTCCAATGTAAATCAGCTTGTCTCAAATATTTTCTTAAGCCAAGCTTTATTTTTCTTTCTTCCAGCCTTCTTCTTTTCTCATTTCTAAAAATTTAAACAAATTAATTTCAGGTGGAAATTGAAATTTTCAATATACTTGCAGATTTCTTTTGACAAGAGAAAGATTTACAACAGTGGTGATCAAATATGAAAGAAATGCAAAATTATGTGGATTTTTGTCTGACATTTTTCCAGATATTTGCTTTTTTTTTTTTGTCCTCAGATAGTGGATATTTGCACATCTTCAGGTCTCTAAAAATCTTTTTAATAAATCAATATGAGAAAGAAAACTGCTCACAGCTCATGTCCACACTGAGGTGAGGAGTCACATCAAGACATTGATTCATTTTAAGGGGTCATGAACCACAAATATTGGCAAACGCTTCCCAATGTGATGTGTATTGATCGTATTTCTGATAGTTTGTTCATTTAAGCTCCGAGGCATTACAACCCCTACACTTGGCTTGTTCCTCACACCTGTGATGCCTTCCTGCATCTCTTCCCTCCCTTCACATTTCCTCTGTGAATTTTCTCAGTCTGACATCTTCCTTCCGTTCCACTTTATTGAAACGCTCGCGGCTCCGTGCCAGTTTCGGAGCACAAAACCTCAGCGTGTCTATCTGTTGGCACTCCTGAAACGCTGTTCCCTTTCTGCTTACTCACGGCTCGTGGCTTAGCCCTGCACAATACAACAGTGTTCCCTCCTGTAAGCTGATTATTTCCTGTTTAAAATGATTACACAAGGAGCTACCTACTATAACTCCCTCTATTTAGTGTTTGGATGCATCTAATCACAAGGAAAATGTTCTTCCAGCTTTTGCATATTAATATTTATGTAAAAATGTGGTGTTTTTGCATGACGTTTGATCCTGTTAAAAACTACTCAGAGCAGAATAACAAGCAATTATCTCCTCATCGTGTGTGTGACCTTATGTTACAACGTCACGTTAGTCGTAGGTTTGATTTCCCGGCTTGTTTCCCTCTCAGTCAGCCGTGCTCTGGGGTGGAAGTTGTTTGTTTGATCCATTTTATTTCCACCGCTACAGCGACCAGACCTCTGAGCTCTTCTGAGGGATAAACCTCTGGTGCCTCGTCTCCCTGTGCTGCTGTAAACTAATGGGGAGTAAAGACAGAAGAGAGAGATACTGTTGTGACATCGCCGCTTGTGTGAGCACAGAGGTCAGAGAGCTGAAGAGACGAGTCGCACAGGGGAAGCGAAGGAGGCATCAAAATGAAGAATGTGATGTGACCTTCGCTTCGGTGCAGAGAACTAGAAAACAAAACAGCAACTAGTCTTTTATATAACTCAGGTGAACTTTGCAATTCACAAACCTGGTTGTGCTGTCTCCTGTATAGTCTGATTAAAAATCTACGTAATCCAAAACGTACAAGAGCAACAGAGAAAACGATGACGACACACTCACACAGATACATGCAAGTAAATTTCTGTTAAAAAAAAAAAATTAAATGCAAATACATAAACATCAAATGCTTATCCATTGAATTTATTTATTTTTCAAGCAAAAAATTAACAAGCACATGATCCAGCTTCTCCAGTGTGAGGACTTTTCTCACAAGAGACGGCATATTTGTAATTTTGTGTTACTATGAAATGATGTTGGTGTGAAATGGTAAAACTAAGTTGCCTCATTTACACTTTGCAGGAACTTTGTCTTGTCTGTCTGGTAATTTTAGTCTTGTAATCTAAGAAGGTCACCAATACAAAGAAAATGGATCAAGGCTAAAACTGAGTCATATTTCATTTTAAAACTTTGAGTACGTTACACATGCAAAGTTAGTAAAATGAGGATCAACCAAATAGCATCCAGTTAACCAGCCTTACAGGTTTGACTCATTTTACTGTCTTGAAAAGAAGAAATCTGTTTTAACAAACTGACAGATCTAGATCTACCACATGCTGCTTCTTGACCCACTCGGTTTATTTAAATGACTTTAACATGACAGGGAGCTTGAAGGTTAATACAGTTAAAACAGCTTGCCTTACCGACATTTAACTCCCATTTCAGAGCACGATTTGATTCACTTGAGTGTCTCATTTTGCTTCTACTAACGAAACAGACATGGTTAAAGTGCAGGAGATGTCTACATATACAAAGAGTGCTTCAAACTTGAGTTGGCCAAAATTAGGTTACTGCAGATTTCATAGTCTCAGTGCTGTTCTCCTCTCTTTCAGCCGGCAAGTGAAAACAACCCCACAATCATAAGATTCTTTTCCAGTATAAATCTAATAATGAAGCTTTTTGTGGCAAACATTTATTGGATTTAGGGAATAGAACTGGCATTCCTTATTGAACCTTTTTCTCCAAAGAGATAATTTTTAAGAGCATTCTCTTCCTTTACATTATCATACTCCTTTCACATTTAAATCCTCGCACAACTCTCTCTCTCTCTCTCTCCCCCTTTCTGTGTCACCCCCTGCCTCCCCCAGGGCTCCTCATCCTCTGGTCGGACCCGTAGCTTCTCCCTCCTCCCCCACCTAACCCCATCTTCATCCCCGGGCTCTCAGAGGCACCTGAGCCACACGGCCTCGCCCGGCAACATCGTCACCATCACCCACCACAAATCTCCGGCTGCGGCTCGGCGGGCCAAGAGTCAGTACCCGGGACGGCTGCTGGAGGTCAAAGAGGTGGGTGTCACAGGCGACATGTTAACTCTCGGCCTCGAGACTTGAAATCCAAAAGCAGACAAGTTAGTCTGTGTGTGTGCCGTTTTAAAGAGGATGCACAGAACTGGAGATGGGTTTGCCAAGACGGTGTGAAAGTATAATTCTGGTCCAACTGGGCGAAACACGTTCAGTCAGGTGATCAAACAGGTTGTAAACAAGCTTAGCCACCTGAAATATTGCTAAACAACCATAATTGCACAAAACTAAGGGAAGTGTGTTAGATCAAAATTTTGATGAGAAATTGTAGCCAACACTGGCTGTGTGTTTTTGATGTTTAAATACCATTTTTTGTGTTACAATGGTTCGATTTCAGTACAGATTGATATATGAAAATGAAGTGTCTCTCCACTACAACAGCATCTTTTTTTTTTTTTGCTTACAATCACAAATTGAAGAATTGGTATTTTAAATGGAGGTTGGTTTCAAAGTCAAGTCAAAGTCAACTTTATTGTTTCTGCCATATGTACAGGACATAGATTGAAATGCTGTGTCTCTCAGACCCCGATGCAAACATGCAAGGCACAGTAGAAAAACAAAAAAGACAAAGACACTAAGAAACTAACTACATTACCACAAAGTCTTTGGTTTAACGTGAAGATTTTTGCATTGCTTACTTTGAAACCACAGTGATACGGTGCTTTATTTGTCAAACGTAAATAAATAGCAGGTTAATTAACAAGCTTTTCACATCCCTCAAATGTGATCAAGCCTTGAGTTTGAACAGAAAAGACTTTAACCTTGAATAAAGTCCATCCAGGAAGTTTGTCCTGTCTGATCATTTGAACTCCAGAAGCATGGCCTTTGTCTTCAGAGCCTCTCCGCTGGTCTCAGGTGGGGCACTGGTGCAGTGAGTTCAGCAGATATTTCTGGCTTCCTGGCAGGCCTCACACCGACTGCAGTGTGCTCAGTCTTTCCTGTAAGTTCAGCTTTGTTGGCATTTTTATGGTGTATATATCAATACTGATTAACATGGCCGGTGACAGAGGGAAGAGCTGGTGGAGCGTATGTTGTCGGATCAGGGTCTGTGTGGTGAGTGTGTGCAGTAATCAACATATGAGATGTGAAAGTGTCGGCGTGTGCAAAGAAGATAAATGGAGAAGGTGATAAACGGGAGAAGAGTGACAGCGAGCTCGTCCATATGGAACATTTAATACTCGTGACCGCGTCGTCCTCCTAATCCCTGAATGTATACATTGGAACAGTTTTGACTCCCATTTCCATACGAGTTTAAATTTAGAGACCTGCAAGCACATCCTGAGTTAATTGCAAATCCCTCCACTCGAAATATCCAGTCAGTTTTTGATTTAGCTTGAAGTTCAAATCCTCATTAATTCTCTCCGCCTCAGTCACCAGACCTGTCAGTTCTGGTTACCACTTCGTCCTCATCTGCTACATCTCCATACACTCAGCACAGTCCTTCACTTTCACCGCTTATCTTTCAACAGAGGATTGTTTTTTCCCCTGTCTTTGTCTTAATAGCCTGTCTGCAGTTGGTTTTTAGTGATTAATTGCAAGAGATTAGACCTGAAGTTGGGTTTTTGCAAAGCGAAAATGATAAAGACATGATGAAGACATGATTGTACGCCTGGCTCGCAAACTATACAGCCATTAGCTGCAGCGGTTTTTGCTTTCACCCTTTTGTTTGGAGATGAAATGTGCTTTTCGGATCGTTGCCAGGCTGCTGTGCATGTGGCCGCTGAATTATGGAGATGAGGTGACTTAGCTGTTTGGAGAGGAGGAAGAAACATGGACAAGGTGAGACGAGAGGCTTTCTAAATGTAAAACACTTGTGCCCATATAAACTGAGGTCAGCCATCATGGAAAATGTTATTTGATCCCCACAAAATGCTTTCAGATGAGTTTTTGTCCTTGAGCTGCTTCGGTGTACGTTGCTCAACTGCAGAAACATAAATTGGAAATTCCCTCTATTATTTGTAATATCAGTGCTTTTAGTTTCTCATCCAGACCAAAACGATGAAGTTTGAGCCACAAGTTGAAAAATGACACTTTCACAAAACGATCAAGTTCTGTTATTTGAAGGTGCTATAATCAGTATTTTTTGTTATTAAGGATGGATGAAATATCTGTGTGCATGTGAAAGTTGTCGCTTGTAATAAGAAGAGGACAAACATTTTAAATTCTTGTTTGTTTGCATCCATGTTTCCAAGCTTGCAGTCTTCTTCCTCACTGCCATGTCGTCATTGTTAATTCAGACAGCACGTTGTTTGACCTCGCTGCCCTTTTGAAGGTTACACGGGTAAGAAGACAATCTTTCATATCTGATCGTCTCCCCAGAATAACAAAGACGACTCTCATTTACTGTCTTAAACTGGGACAAAGCTGCTTTGTGTGCTGTCAGCCAAATAGTGCAAAAAAAACCACCCCAAAACACTGCTTGTCTAATATCATGTAATTGAAACCTCGCAGTCGGATCTGAGCACCTTGTATCCTCTCTCCTAAACCACTAAACAGTGGGGAGTTGACTGCAGAACCATTAGCTAAACTGTGCATTAAAAACCTGGCGTTTACCTCAACTGCTCATCAGCTGACACTTTTGGAGGAGCGTCGTCGTTTCATGCGAAGATCTTTGTTTCATGCTCATTGAAGACGCGGCTGGCTTCAAGTCGTTAAATTCCCCATTCAGACGCGTCACGCTGTGCATCTTCCTCATCTCGCTCAGAATATCTCGTCTAAGTGATTCACTCTGTGACAGAAAGAGAGCAACCGGGTTCGGCGTGAGCCGGGACTCATTTCTCACCTCTCAGGAGCAGAGTCTGTCTCCTCGAGTGAACCTGGGACAGTTTGAGTAAATAGTGAGCAGATGGTGTGATCATTAAGCAAAACAAACACTCCTTTTGCTGCTTGTTGTCTCTGCAGACGGAGAAAACAAGGCCCCTCTGTGATGTGTGATTCATTTTCTCTTCACATTCTCTTTGGTCCAGAAGAATCGAGTCGCTGTTTCCTGCGACCTCATTCGTATCTGCCATCGTTTAGCTTCATCTCTCTTCACGTCCGCCGACTGACTTCCCTCCCTCCTCGTGTCGTTTGTTGTTCTCCTTCCTTCATTCATTACAGGCCCATAAACTCGTCTGACAGTTTTGGCACGGGGCCGGAGGATGCTGGAGTCGACAGTAAAGGAGTCTGTGTGCGCAGTGCACCACTGTACACAGCGGACACCAGGAAGCTGCTGCTTATCGAGGATTTATGATCAAACAGCAACACGGGGATGTTGTGTTGTACATCTCATATTTTCTGGCCACTATCACTGATAGTAATCATAAACACTCTGTTACTTCCAGAAGACATTCCAGCTACACATACACACAACTTGGTCTCATGGAGGGAATCTGCTCTCTGCACCTCAGTGGCTCTCTCCATGATCTGCCTCCTCAGCTCTGCCCCGTTGATCCACCAGCAACTCACTGAACTGTCCTCGCACCAGGCGGGAGACTCGACTGAGCCCAGCGGCGGCTCAGAGTTGTACTTCTGTAACAGGATTAAACTGTCTGTCGCACTCACCTGACTCAAAGGCTGCGTTCGTCTGCCTTTCAAAACTCCATGTTCCCAGACCTCGAAGCCCAGACAAGCTGAAATAACCCTTATGATGTCATCAGGGTTATTTTTTCGAGCGCCACAGAAGATATTATAGCACTATTTTCTCAGCCTCAATTGTGTAAACTGTACTTGAGGTGTAAAATACAGTTTGAGTAACACATCCAAGACTGAATCAGACTCCAAATCATTCAGTGGTTTATTCACCCCAATACTGGAAAATTATCACGATGACATTTTTATCCTTCATCTCAGTGATTGTAGTTTTAAACAGTAGAGTTTCCCTGTTGTGGCAGAAGTTCAATTTTTCTTTCAGCCCATATGTATATAAAATTATACACTATAAATGTGCATTTTAACATTTATAGGCAAGCAAAACTTGTAATATATTAATGAATTTCAGGTTGTCACCTTTTTAGAAAATACATGCAGCCTGTGACATCAGAGCCGGCCTAAGCCTCCATTGGGCCCTAAGCAAAATTTGATTTTGGGGCCCTCTATTTCTGCCAATAATATTAATTGTTGATCATTCACACACCTATTATAAACCCATTGTGGCTCTGGCAGTGTTGTTTACATTATCCTTTTGTCAGCCTAGCATCTTTACACATTTAAGGGGGTGGCCCAGTTAATTACATAAATACCAATGCAATAATAATACAAATAATACCAATGAATGAATGATGAATGATGTCAAGGGTGCCACATATGATTGTTAATTTTGAAAATGTAGCATATTCAGCTACAAGAGCAGCCTGGGGTTTATTTACACAACATTCCAAGTGATAAAGCAATTTATTTACTGTAGAAGTGTCATCTGGTTTATGATTTTTTGTTTCATAAAAGAAAAACTGCAACAGCAATGTGCAAGAATAATTTTTAGTTGAACAACAATAAAGTGCAACAACAAATAAAATCACTTCGATAAATATAAAAAAACAATACAGACAACAGACAGAATTGAGTACAGTACAGAGGGCCACTCAGCTGGGTCCACTGGCAGAGCTGGTGATGATCCATACTGTGTAGACGATGTTGTGATGGAAGTCGCTGAGGAAGTGACAAAAGAAAAACAATGACTTAAAAAAGAAGGACCTATAAAGCCATTAAATTACAGTCCTGGACTGAATTATTAATCTCTGAATGTTCTACATTACAATGAGCAATTATAAAGGATGTTTTGCTGTTAACTTACCGGGTAGATCAGTGGGGGTTGCAGACACGGAGGGGGCAGTGGGCACAGAGGATGGCAGTGCAAGAAAGTGCTCTGTAGTGGATGGACCAAGGATGAAAAAAAACAGCAACAAAAGCTAGCCATGTTAGATGTAATATTACACTAGAAAATGATGATTAAAATTTCATTATATCAGTTTATTTTTGCTTGTAATAAGATAAACTCTGCCAGTTGAACAACTGAAATTTGCTTCAGAAATTTTAAGATAATATGCATTGTCTAAGAAGTCCCTCATCAGATGATTATATCTTAAATTAAATCTTAATGGAATAATTTGAAATAATTTAGTTTTTGTTATTTCTTCGTTTTTGTTAACGATAATAACCTTGCTCCCCATTGACCCATTACCGTTTGCAGACCACTCCCCATTTGCAGACCATTCCCCATTGACACATTTCTATTTGCATACCACTCCCCGTTTGCAGACCACTCCTTATTGACCCATTGCTGTTTGCATACCACTCCCCACTGCTGTTTGCAGACCACTCCCCATTCACCCATTACCGTTTGCAGGCCACTCCCCATTATCAGACCACTCCTCATTGCCCCATTGCCGTTTGCAGACCACTCCCCATTGCCGTTTGCAGATCACTCCTCGTTTGCAGACCACTCCCCACTGACCCATTGCCATTTGCAGACCATTCCCCATTGACATATTTCCATTTGCATATCACTCCCCATTTGCAGACCACTCCTTATTGACCCATTGCTGTTTGCATACCACTCCCCATTGACCCATTTCCATTTGCAGACCACTCCCCATTGCTGTTTGCAGACAATTCCCCTTTCGCATACGACTCTCCATTGACCCATTGTCGTTAGCAGATCACTCCCCATTTGCAGACCACTCCTCATTGACCCATCCATTTGCAGACCACTCCTCATTGACCCATTTCCATTTGCAGACCACTCCTCATTTGCAAACAACTCCCCACTGTTGTTTGCATTCCACTCCCCGTTGACCCATTGACCCATTGCCGTTTGCAGAGCACTCCCCATTTGCAGACCACTCCCCATTGACCCATTTCTGTTTGCAGACCACTCCCCGTTTGCATACGACTCCCCATTTACCCATTGCCATTTGCAGAACACTCCATTTGCAAACCACTCCCCACTGCTGTTTGCAGACCACTGCCCATTGACCCATTGCCATTTTCAGACCACTCCTCAATTGCATGCCACTCTCCATTTGCATACCACTCCCCATTGCCTCAAATCTCCCATTGTCGTTTGCAGATCACTCCCCGTTTGCTGACCACTCCTCATTGACCCACTGGCATTTGCAGACCACTACTCATTTGCATACCACTCCCCATTGCTGTTTGCAGACCACGCCCCATTTGCAGACCACTCCCCATTGCCCCAAATCCCCCACTGCCGTTTGCAGACCACGCCCCGTTTGCAGACCACTCCCCATTGCCCCAAATCCCCCACTGCCGTTTGCAGACCACGCCCCGTTTGCAGACCACTCCCCATTGCCCCAAATCCCCCACTGCCGTTTGCAGACCACTCCCCATTGCCCCAAATCCCCCACTGCCGTTTGCAGACCACTCCCCATTGCCCCAAATCCCCCACTGCCGTTTGCAGACCACGCCCCATTGCCCCAAATCCCCCACTGCCGTTTGCAGACCACGCCCCATTGCCCCAAATCCCCCACTGCCGTTTGCAGACCACGCCCCGTTTGCAGACCACTCCCCATTGCCCCAAATCCCCCACTGCCGTTTGCAGACCACTCCCCATTGCCCCAAATCCCCCATTGCCGTTGGGAGTGAGAGAGATAGATAGATACAGAGAGAGACAGAGAGTGAGAGAGACTGACAGAGCGAGAGAGGCTGAGAGAGGGAGGGAAAGAGAGACATAAGATAAGATAAACCTTTATTCGTCCCACAGTGGCAAAATTCACAGAGACAGAGAGAAAGCGAGAGAGAGAGAGACTGACAGAGTGAGAAAGAGACTGAAGGAGAGAGAGACTGAAAGAGAGAGTGAGAAAGAGATACACGGAGAGAGAGAGAAAGAGAGACACGGAGAGAGTGAGAGAGACTGAGAGAGCGAGAGAGACACTGAAAGAGCGAGAGAGACACTGAAAGAGCGAGAGAGAGACAGTGAGACTGAGAGACAGAGACAGAGAGACAGAGACAGAGAGGGAGGGAAAGAGAGACTGAAAGAGAAAGAGACTGAAAGACAGAGTGTGAAAAAGAGATACAGAGAGAGAGACAAAGACAGAGACTGAGAGAGGGAGGAAAAAAGACTGAAAGAGAGAGTGAGAGAGACAGACAGCAAAAGAGAAACTGACAGAGTGAGACAAAGACTGAAAGAGAGAGAGAGAGACGAGAGAGAGAGAGACTGAAAGAGAATGTGAGAGAGACAGACAGCAAGAGAGAAACTGACAGAGTGAGACTGAAAGACTGAAAGAGAGAGACTGAAAAAGAGAGAGACTGAAAGAGAGAGAGAGAGAGAGAGAGAGAGACAGAAAGAGAGACTGAAAGAGAGACTGAAAGAGAGAAAGAGAGATACAGAGAGAGACAAAGACAGAGACTGAGAGAGGGAGGAAAAAAGAGACTGAAAGATAAAGACTGAAAGAGAGAGACTGAAAGAGAGTGTGAGAGAGAGACAGACAGCACGAGAGAAACTGACAGAGCGAGACAAAGACTGAAAGAGAGAGAGAGACTGACGGAACAGAGACAGACAGAGAACGAGAGAGACTGAAAGAGAGAGAGACAGAGAGCGAGAGAGACTGAAAGAGAGAGAGACAGAGAGAGAGAGAGAGAGAGACTGAAAGAGAGAGACAGAGAGCGAGAGAGAGACAGAGTGAGAGAGACAGAGACTGAGAGAGGGAGGGAAAGAGAGACTGAAAGAGAAAGAGACTGAAAGACAGAGTGTGAAAAAGAGATACACAGAGACAAAGACAGAGAGGGAGGAAAAAAGACTGAAAGAGAGGAGACTGAAAGAGAGACTGAAAGAGAGTGTGAGAGAGACAGACAGCAAAAGAGAAACTGACAGAGCAGACAAAGACTGAAAGAGAACTGACAGAGTGAGACAGACTGAAAGAGAGAGAACGAGAGAGAGACTGAAAGAGAGAGACAGAGAGAGAGAGAGAGAGACAGAGAGTGAGAGGGAGGGAAAGAGAGACTGAAAGAGAAAGACTGAAAGAGAGAGTGAAAGAGAGATACACACAGAGAGAGACAAAGACAGAGACTGAGAGAGGGAGGAAAAAAGAGACTGAAAGATAAAGACTGAAAGAGAGAGACTGAAAGAGAGTGTGAGAGAGAGAGACGGAACAGAGACAGACAGAGAACGAGAGAGACTGAAAGAGAGAGAGACAGAGAGCGAGAGAGACTGAAAGAGAGAGAGACAGAGAGCGAGAGAGAGACTGAAAGAGAGAGAGAGAGAGAGAGAGAGAGAGACAGAGTGAGAGAGACAGAGACTGAGAGAGGGAGGGAAAGAGAGACTGAAAGAGAAAGACTGAAAGAGAGAGTGAGAAAGAGAAATACACACAGAGAGAGAGACAAAGACAAAGACTGAGAGAGGGAGGAAAAAAGAGACTGAAAGAGAGAGACTGAAAGAGAGAGACTGAAAGAGGGAGACTGAAAGAGAATGTGAGAGAGAGACAGACAGCACGAGAGAAACTGACAGAGCGAGACAAAGACTGAAAGAGAGAGAGAGACTGACGGAACAGAGAGAGACAGAGAACGAGAGAGACTGAAAGAGAGAGACAGAGAGCGAGAGAGAGACTGGCAGAAGAGAGAGAGACTGAAAGAGAGAGGGAAAGAGAGACTGAAAGAGAACGAGAGACTGAAGGAGTATGAGAGACTGAAAGAGAGACTGAGAGAGATAGAGAGCAAGAGAAAAACTGACAGAGCGAGACAGAGACTGAAAGAACAGAGAGAGGGAAAGAGAGAGAGACACAAAGACAGAGACAGCACCCTATCTGACCCATTGCTGTTTGCAGACCACCTCATTTGACCATTACTTTTTACAAGAGAGACGGAGAGAAGAGAATATTTTCAATTCAATTTTGT